>CM071631.1:3017359-4353519 GCA_036419045.1 Scirpophaga incertulas | reverse complement strand
AATATTTCTTATGGCATACATTACTGTTTTCTATTATTCACTGGACGAACTCACCAAAAGAGAGCAATATTTTTCTTATATCAACTCAAAATCGAACATTTTTCAGAATCAACAAAAAACTTATTACTCACTTCATGTAATAGTTGCAAATTGAATAAATGTCACAAGTTTTTTAATTTATCCTTATTCTGTTTTTGCACTAATCGAACGACGGTCTTGATCACGCGTGAGGAATCAAATTTTGCGTGTGTTTATAGTACTATGTCAAGTACGACGTTTTGAGTTGATACACTATTGTATTATTAGTGCGATATGTACATTTATGCGTGTCTGTACAAGAATGTATTTATCATATTAGTAAATAGGTAAAATGCAATTTTACTAATTAACTTATAAGTAGATTACACATTTAAATGAATGTAATTGTTAAGATTAGAATTATATATTTTTAATAGTTTGATACATTAGGTATTAGCCTGTAAGGATAGTGTTAGGAGATAAATAAATGTATAATGGAGTAATAATTGAAAAAATCCCCACTCCTGTAAATAATTTAACGGTTTCATGTCTGTATATAAATATTTTTCAATAGGCATATAACAAATTGAGTTCATTTACTAAATTACCGGGTTCAAAACGTACGAATAAAAACTTAACGACTCAGTATAAAGACCAATCGGTTATTCGATTCGAATGAAAGTTTGCAATGACTTAAATAATCGAATGAACTGAAAACTGACGAATTAAATACATAGTAAGATTTTAATAAGCGCCCGATATCGAGACATCACACAGCATTCATAACTGACTTTTAATCGCATTTAAGCTCAGAGATACATAACGATTGACATTTAAACAAGACTGTGTTGCAATCCTCTTGAAATCGACCACAAATTCGATTATGTTGAAAGTCATTTTGGTTTCAATAACAAAAATTAAAGTCTACACTTTGCAGTAAACTTAAGTGGTATAACATTAAGTCCGTTGTTTTAAAACAACTCATTGCTAATGTTATTCAATAAATGTTATGGTGAACTTGTAATTTATATTAAACTAACTGACCCGTGCCCACTTCGTTGGGTATAATATTAATAATCCTTTTTTAGTACAGAGTGTTATGTTTTAATTTCTTACTGTAATACATATGCTGTCGTTGACTTTTTTGTAGGCATTTTCAAGCTCCACATCTTTTCTCTAGAACTCAAAAATATATCTTTCATAGTTAAGGCAGCGTTCGTAAGAAACGCTTTCATTCGACCGTTTTTTCTCCGATTCACTTTGCAAAACGCTGTTTTATTTTTCGGTGTTTTATATAACCTATGACACTCAGCAATAATGTGACTTTCTATTATTGAAAGAATTTTTAAAATCGGTTCGGTAGATCCCGAGATTATTAGTATAGATTAAGTTATCTTGAGATTTTTTTATAAATACAAGCGGCAGTTATTATTATTAAGCTACACCCTTATTACGTTACATATGAATCTTAATACGTTGCATTCGAATTAGTTGTAATTGATTATATATTAACCTTAGCAGGTCAATACATTAATACAAATGTAAAATATATTTATAAGAATTAATAATTTTGATATCAACTTTTGAATTCATAAATTAAACACGAGAAATAAAAATAAACTTGCCGTTCCAACGTACAAGTGCAAAAATCTAGAGGCTCTTTTATGCGGTAATGCATAGTACAACACAGTTACAGATTTAAATTTCGAAGACATCCATGATCAGAAAATGAGTGGTGACACCTATAGTCTAAATCTATCCGCACATACAAAGGTCATATGTTCTCGCTAAGCCCATTGAACTTCAAGCCTTAAGTTCATAATAATGATAATAAAATCAATTAGGAGGCTTTGAGAAGGCAGGTGAATGGAGTCTCTTTCATAGCCCGGTTTTCATTATTACACGAAATGCAATAGTCCACAAACGTTTTGACCACTAATGACAATAGTTTCTGTGCATCTAACTAGGTGTAGTCAAGCTGTATTTTTCGCAAAATGCCTTTACATCCATTTGGAACAAGTAGCAAATCTCCCACAAAATTTTTAAATGATATTTGAATTTGACGTCATCAAAATTTTCAGCAAATTTAGCGGATGTCCTCTGATATCTGAGAAGCCGCATCAGCATCCTGAAGGCATCAGTTCAATATTTCTGACACCTTTTACATATTGTTGTACGCCGAGAACCTAATTGTGTATTTTGAGAGTAGTTTCAACACATAACAAAATGAAGGTAGTTGCAAGTAATTCGGACACATAAGTTAGTGAAGGTAGTTGCATGTTGTTTTTTAAATCGTGTAAAGTCGAATACACCCGCACTTCAGTCATCACGCGACCACGGCTGGCGTAACTTGACTGAAAGACGAAGAAGTTCCTTATACAAATAAGTTTAAATTCAAATTATGTAAGCTTCATAGTGTTATTTATTGCTACTCTGGTTTAATATCTTACCGTGTAATTGAATGTGTTTGACACATTCACACTGGCAAATTTTGTTCTGTCGTATCAATTATATTTTGTTTTCTGGATAGGGACACCCTAATACCTCGCAATATGTACTTTATTACCAGTTTTCATATCTACTAAATAGATAAGAAAAAAATCCCAAAAATCGGTTGCTCCGTTTCGGTTGAATGCAACCTCGAACATTACACGATTTAATTAAACGCCATTTAGATAATAATTACATTTTATCTCAATAATATTTTTTTTTGCAAAACAACATTTTATTTAGGCTGTCATAACTTTTTTGGTGTTACTCAAAACTAGATTATCTAAAATTAGATAGCTGTTTAGATAGTTCCGAATAAGTAATATTCAACACATGTTACAAAACTATACAATGGTCTAAAAAACGGTAGCCAAATGTGCAAACACTAACAGAATGGACAGCGCAGCTCGTTGACATAATAATGTGTTCTTGCACAAGTAATTTAGAGGGTAACGCACTGTACCGTAGCAAAAAAAACTATCGACCATGTTGTGCGAAAAAAAAAATTGTTTCGTAGAATTCACACAGTATGCTTGTCATTTGTTTTATTATTAAGCGATGGATAACAAACTCGAGATTTGCGATTTTAACTTTAGGACGGATTCGCTTTATTGCATTTCCTAACATTAGCTGCTAACGAGAACGGTCGTATTGAAATAACTTTATACTGCTTTGGCTTACATTATTTTCACTGTATGTACATTACGAATTTACAAGGTACTTTTGTTTTTGCGACATTTATTATAGCAACAATGGATATAAACTGTATTTCAAACAAGTCTAAACTGGCAACTGGAGTAAGCGAATATACCTAATAAATATACACGGCTTTATTACCCTTATGTAGCCGAGCCTGTAAATACATCGTCATTAGACAAATATTTATTACGTTTCCCTTTTCTGGGTTGTATGCGTTCACTGTGTTCAGAGGAAACTGTATAAAGAGGAGAAGGAACTGCATAAACACTGTATAAAGAGGGCAAAAAAAACGAACAATTTATTGAAATATTTACCAAGTTCGCGTTAGTTATCTGGCTGTAACAAAGTTTCACTTCTGATATGTACACGTGCATGTGGTCGCTTTGCCGTACCAATTTAGTGAAAGGTTACTTGTGGGTGTAAAAAATTATCAACAAATGGAAGAAACTTCACAGATTTCCTTAGCAGAACTTATCTCACGATATAACTGACTGTAGAAAAATTTGTCCTGTTACTTTATTCATAAACTAGCTTTTGCCCGCGACTTCGTTCGCGTGGATGTTTTTTTTACGACCTCACATTAGAAACCTCAAAAATTGTAGCCTATGTGTTATTCTGATGTATAAGCTATATTGTGGTAAAGTTTCATTCAAATCCATTCAGTAGTTTTTACGTGAAAGAGTAACAAACATCCATACATCCATACTTACAAACTTTCGCCTTTATAATAGTAGTAGGATTGTATTTGTTAACTCTAGGTATAGTCTAGTGTCAAGCTGATTTTTTTAAATACAGAATAACATTTATGGAAGCAAGACTAGATGGACTATAGAAGCTGAGTCCTGTCGGACATCAATATTATATATTGGGTCTGACATGAGTATTAAAATATCCCATAGCAAATAAGTAGAACTTACGATTTTCAGTGGTGTAAATTTCTAGTTATCTTTTTTGTTATACTTGATCTTTGTCTATTTAATTTGTTAATGTTGTCGTTTAAAAATCGATTTATTTAAAAAATCAAGAAAGAAATCTTTTGAAACATATACCAACATACATTAAACAAAAAACGTACATTGGAAGACAAAAACGTTCTAAGAAAATAAAGCAAGCAATTTTTTGACGAATAAGCAACGATTTTTTGAAGATTTTTTTTTTTTTTCTATTTAAATATACACATTGTGAGATTTAAATGTAACCAAATACTGCACTGTAGGGTTGAAATGAAATGCGTAAATAAATGCTATTGTTACTAGAATTTTGTGAACACTATACTATGACAAGGGACTGTTAGACTAGTCTTTTTATTTAATTTTAGTTATATATATTAATATATTTAACTAAGTACTTATTAGGTTTATTATATTTAAATTAGTTTTAGTAGTACACTGAACACAACAATTATATGTTTAATACCATATAGTAAGAGTTTCATATATTATTATCATAAGTATGCAAACCGGGATTAGTTCTTAAACTTTATGCAGTGTGACGTAATTTTATATATAGTGAGACGTCATTGGTTGTTGTGACAATTACATCAATTCTATTTAAACAACATTTCGGTATATCCAACGCTAATTAGTAATTTCAAATTAATATAAGTACTATAAGTCTATAAGTCTTGAATTAACAAAATTATAGAATTCGATTTTCGAATTTCATAAGTAAAGTAAAATAAACATATTATGTTGGATATTTATATAAAAAAGGTACCATATGTTTTTATGCATGTTTGTAACGAATAACTCAAAAACTACCACTACTGTTAGGTTGAAATTTTGTATGAGCACAGTTTTAGAGAATTATTGAAAAATTTTTACTATTTGGAAATCTCGGGTATATACGATAGACTAAATAATAAAGCGGTCGAGGTCACTACCCAAAATTTTATTTAATGTTATAATTAGTGCTACAGGCAAATTAAAAAAAGTAGTCATAATTCTTTACGACCAACAGACTCATCAGCGTAGGCATTTCAAACGAACATTCTTACGTTACACAAAGCCCATCGCTGCGACCGCTCATCAGCCACATGTTTCGTTGGCGCTACCAAATTAATACTTCCTTCCGGTTCCGCCACGTGCACATGAGAGGCTAGTGTATTTTCAAGCAATTGATTAAGTTAAAACAGCAAAAACACTTCATAATTAGTTTCGGGTATGGTAGAAGCTAATATTGTTTCATTTTCATTTCATCCATTTTGCTAGTACCTACAAATTACAAAACTCTTCTATAATCTACTAGCGGACCCGACAGACTTCGTCCTGTCAAAAAGATTTGTACAGTGGCAGTTTTTTGTTCCTAATTATTTTATAGATAATGTCGCATAGCCAACCAAATCGCAAAAAAAGTCTAAATGACCTATTACATTTTGTGGCTATTCAATTTTGGAACTTGACATTAAATCCTCCAACGATGTATTCTGTGCTCCAACGCACGCACGCACACTGTTTTGATAGATATTATTGAATTTCAACTATATGTAGCGTTTATAAAGCGCAAATTGACTCTTTGATGTTAGGAACATACCTTCATTGCTTAGACAACAGTGAGTGCTTGTAATTTAATATGAACTTTATACCATAGCAATAAAGCTCAAATTGACTACGTTTTAGTTACAAATCATTTGTATGGGAAAAGAAAAGGGCTATTTTTAGGGTATTTCCAGCAATAATTCTTTTCTCGCCGTAAAAACCATCCTTGAACTTTAACGAACATTTTAAAAAAAGATTTGGCCAAATTGGTCCAGGCGTTGTTGAGCTATGCGCTTACCAACACATTTTGCGATTCATTTTTATATATAAGATAATAAACAGATCGTATTACATTTATTTGTCGTTCAAAGTAACATTTCTGTGTTTAATAAAATTTCTCGAAATTTCCAAAAGCTGTTTGTTCAAGAGACGGCATGCGTTACGGTTTTAACGTAAGGGGTATTCCAGAAAAAATAAACATCACATTACATTACATAAATTATCCTGGCGCGGGAAAAAATTGTACAAAATAGAGAAAGCCAGTTTCTTTATGCATCACTGCAATCTTAGAATAAACTTAAAAGTGATTTGTTTTGTACTGTTTGGATTTGTGTATTATTTGTAGAATTACATTTGATATATATATATATATATATATATATATATATATATAATATATATATATATATATATATATATATATATATTGAAAAACTACACATTGAGACCTATTTTCAATTGAGACATTTAGAATTTTCGCACAAGGAACTTAACATGTAGTTATAGTTAACGAAAAAAAAATATTTTGTTTCCTCACACAAAAGGCTTTTGATAATAAATAATCAAAATCAAATTTAAAGGCCACAAAGAACTTCAGAGTTACATAACCTTATATAGAAAAAAAAGAATTACATGTTTTAATTAATTCAACTCAAAGTGAAATTTTCGAGTATCCCAAACAAACATTTATTTAATTACCACATGACGAAATGAAGCGAAACTGCGACAAACTAAGTTAGAAGAAATTGCTTTTATAGTCGTGTTAATTTCCGGCCATTAAATTATGTGATCGTAGTACGTTTATTATCGTCTAATCTACATATTATTATGGCACATATATATATTTTTACTATCGGAACATTTAGAAGAGAAAGCATATTAATTGTTGTTTGTGGCGCCATTTGAAGTGAAGGTTACATGTTGACTATAGTGTGAGATGGGTCTGTAACGATCACTCTATCGCCCTTCGTAAAGAGCCTAACACAAATAACGGCTTAGAACGTGAATACTTTCCACCCATTGTGTTGCATTCACGCGTTGATGGGCCTATGAATGAAATAAGACGGCTCCTAAAGCTAAAATGGCGGTAATGATGTTATACGGTACTGTAACCAGTTCACATGGTTGCATTCCGCTGCAAAGATAGACAATAAACTTCCTACTATGAATTCACATGTTGACAACGCTCAATGTAGTTTTTGCAGATTTGCTGTTAATCTGACAGGACCCACGTGTACTACAGGCGACTATAACCACTTATAATCAGATCAGGCTGCTTGCTTATCAAGATATCACAAAACGTACAACAAATGTGCAACCCCCACGAAATCCTCAGTGTACTCCAACTTGTGGTATAAAATAGTATCATAATCATACTCACATTTCTATACAAAATGCTCATAACCCAAAATTTCCCGATTACCTTCGTTCACGTTTCTTTTCCTTGCCCGAAAGACCATATCCTAGACGCACATGTGTCACCCAAACCTTGGAGCAGCGAACTTCCAATTCAAAATTTTTCTTTAATCGTTTACTATTACTGCGGCACGCCTGTGGAATAAGTTGCCTAAGAGTATTCGTGATAGTCGATCTGTGGAAACCTTCAAAGTTAGACTGAAAGAGCATTTTTTATCGCAACTTGAGTCGAACAATTAATTAGTCATGTTTATATTGTAGGTATGTTAATATGTATATATATTTATAGATATATGTATGTGTGTATGTATATATATATTATATGATTATTAATATATATTATTGTTATATATACTGTTATTTATGTATTTATAGTAATAGATGTAGTTAGTATTTTTAAGGAAAGTAATTAGTTTTGCTTTGTTTTGTGTAGTGTAAATTTTCTATACTTTGTTGATTGCATTTTAAGAAGTATCCGCAATTTTATGACTAAATCTCCAGTTAGGTTGGCTGGAAGAAATCACTATTAGGGATAAGTCCACCTATGTACATATTTTATATTTAATATTATTTCCTGTAAATTTTTATGTGCAATAAAGTTTTTAAGTTTAATAATAAAATAGAAAAGGATCAGTAATTGCTTACAAATATGCTGTTTAAATTGGACTACAGCAATGACAGCACTGTTGCTGTGATATAAATAGATTATACAGAAACAAGTACCGAAGCAGACAATCTTGGTACCGTTCACTTCCAGTCGAACTCGTAGAAGCATTCTTATCATCCTTTATATATATAAACTCTTTGTTGAACACAATTAAACAACATTACAATAAAAATATTAATGGCCGTTTTCACCAACCTTGTCTTATCTTAGGCGACACCTAAGTGACATGCTGTCACTTTTTGTATTAACTGAAAAGAGTTAGACAGCATGTCTCTTAGGAGTCACCTAAGCTAAGACAAAGTTGGTGAAAACGGCCATAAGAGGTACAAATTTAAATGGTCGAAAGGCGGATTTATCTCTCAAGAGAGATTTCTTCCAGCCAACCCTAGATGGTTATGTGATTTTTTTAAAGAAATATTTGCGAGGACGCAGTATTTATATATAATTGTTTTTTTTTTAAATATAAATAATATATAAGCCATGGCATGCATTTCACTTATCATTCTCCCAAACGTTTTCAGCACTTTTTGCCTTTTGAGACCAGAGTTGCACTTGCTCAATCCCTGCTACTCCCCACCCTTGACTACGCTGACGTTTGTTATCTAGATGCAACCGAAGACCTTTTGACGTTGTGACCGTTTGACGACCTCCATAGTCGAGTGGATAATACACTGGTTTCAAGGTGTCGCCATCTCTGAGGTCCCGGGTTCGAATCCCGGTGGGGGCAGATGTTTGTGTGATGAATGCGAGCATTTGTACCTTAGTCATGGTTGTTGATATATAATTTCAATAAAAATTATTTATATATATATAATATATGTATGTCTATCCGTTACCCTAGATCCCATTGCACAAGCCTTATAGAGCTTAGTTTGGGCTAGGCTAATTGGTGTAAGTGTAACAAATATTTATTTTTATTTTATTTTTAAATAAGTTAGAGCGTCTGCAGAACTTGGCAATCAGATTCATTTATTGTTTACGTAAATTCGACAAAATCTCTGAATATCGCTCTCGTTTGAAGTGGCTGCCCATCAGATATCGACGAGATAGTCATATCCTATGTCTTGTTTATAAGATTCTTAGTACCGCTACGTTTCCTCAATACTTACGATGTAGATTTGACTTACTGCCACCATCCACCCGGCCTCAGCGTGCTTGTGTGTCATACCGTATTTTAAATGGTCCCTTTTCGAACTCCAAATTCTTCTCCCGCTCCTTTACTGTTCGTGCTGCTAGATTGTGGAATGAGCTGCCTATATTTGTATTGAAGCAGACTACATGTACAGTGGAATCTATACCAACGATAAAGTATATAGAATATATTTATATATATGTGTATGTGTATGTATGTATTATGGGTAAGTATATTCATATATTTATGATTATGTGTGATGTATCAAATTAATTAATCATATCACTTTTCTATTTTGCGACGCTTATCTTTATAAATTGTAGAGTATATGTTATTCTATTATATAAGCTATATTGTTGTATAGTTTAATTAAAATCTATTCAGTATTTTTTACGTGAAATAGTAACATATGTGCAAAGTTTCATGAATAATATATACAATATACAAGCTTTTATGAATAATATATATATCTATGCCAATGCACATATTTCGAAAATAGTTAATATCGTAGAAAATTGCACTCATATCATCTGAATTACCTAAAACGGCAATATAACTTGAAACACAAATGGAACAAAAGGCTACATATAATTTCCGGTATCGAATCGATTTTGATATGCTTTACACTATACACTAAGTTTGTCCCTTATTACTTAACTAATAAGTGTTACTTTAGTAACAACGTTTTCTTGTCGTGACCCCGTCTTAGTTATCTTATCTATGGCAATGTGGCGTTCCTCATAAAATTACCAGTAAGTAAACTTTTAACTGTTGAAGATACTTCATCTTGTGTAAGTTAACTTCTGGAAAGTTCATAACTATCATCTGATAATTGCAAAACTTTCTGCTAACACAAACTATTGTTATCGACAATTACTATTTTGTTTCCATCGGCTACCATTTTTTTATTACCATTTTATTGATGGTTGCATTCCTTATAGTAAATCCGTGTTTAATCAGTGCCTACATCACGACAAGTACACATTGAAGTCTTTCGATAGAACCTACTTGCTCGCATAATAGACGCTAAATATTTTCGATATCTTCAAAGATAGTATTAGCTCAATCTATCTTATTGTCCTTGATTGACTAAACGGATATTGATTGACTGAAGCGTCTCCAAAATGTGATCCATAAGTTCTGTTTTTTATCTGCGTAAATTTGAACGTAGCTTCAAATTCGGCAGCGTACAGATTCATATATAATCTGTTCTCTTATCAAGATTTTATTTCATTCTATATCTTCATAAAACCTTGAATATTAGTTCGCTTTTCGCTCCTTTTTCTTCGGTGACGTTTTACGATTATCCATACCTACTTTAACTGTTGACATTCCTACAAACAGTACTAACTTTTTCATATTACTTCCCGGTATATTTATTATTTAATTATATTTATCCATTAGAATATAATATATGAAAATCTTAGCAAAACTATATTCCTTCCGACTTTAGAATTCTCTGTTTTAAGAGTAGTAATGTAGCACACACATCTCTTTTCGAGTCTTTTTAGAACTAAGTTCGTAATCACTTCCTGTCATTAAATTCATATAGAAATGTCGCCTTCGTTCGTCTCTAATTCAATATTTGAAGTTCCTTTACGATTTTCCCTGGTGCCTCGAGTATTGACTGGAAGAAATGGATTTTACCAATAAGCGACTGTCTTTTGATTCGAATATTTGACATATTTGATTTATTTTTTATAAGGTGTTTATTATTATTAAATCTATAGTATATTTATATTCTAAGCAGTAATTCATAATAATTACTTGAAAAATTTTACTAACAAACAATTTCTACAACTTTTAGTAAGATATTGTATTAGGTTCTGCCTGTTTGTCACCAGACCAAACAAGTACTACATATGTTGTGTAATATGGGTACACTTTTGTGAAGATGATGTCACTTTTTAAACTCATATGGTTGCCGATTAAAAAGAAACTATTCATATTTATATCGTTTTCGTATTCCAGTGAAGCACAACAAGCATGTTTTAAGAAATACGTGTGACTTGCTTGCAAATGTTGCCCAAAATTTCATATAGCGCTTAGCGTATAATTTCTCAAGTTCAACAGATTAGGCATTACTATCATTAAATGTGTTTATCACATCAATATTCTAACTCAATATAATTTGTTATATCCTAATTACCTTACTCTGCTAAGCGTATTCAGACTTTAAAACTGTTTCCATTAAAAACCTCGTTCATAATACGTCAGAAACCCGTTACCGTTATGTTGAAATTAATCGTGAATTTACCGCTATAACAGTTATTCGTGTCATTTTGGCGAATTTCTTAATTCCCTACTAGAATATAAAGTTTTACGGGGTAACCAAGTGAGCTGTGTACTCGAAACGAAGTCCGAGTTGTGATCAAAGGTGTTATTGTTTTTAATCGATAAGTAATGGAAGTTTCTAATGTTTGCTGTACATTGAATATTTCTAACGATGCTGCTGTTCTTTACTTAGATCAACGTAGTCGATGTTTACTAACTAAGCATAATTGTGAAAATTCTCCGTTAAATGAAGGAAACAATCCTTTATTTGTCAGAAAATGGTAAGTATGATCCATTAAACATTTTAACCACCATATAGTCTGTTCAATACGTCAACGTGATAATTACATTTATATTAAAAATAAACTAGCTAGTGTCCGCGACTTCGTCTGCGCAGGACACTTATATTTTGGACAATGTAAACAATATCTATAAATTGTAGCCTTTGTGTTTATTAAAATAGCCTTTATTAAAATCCATTCAGTAGTATTTACGTTAAAACGTTCATTTATACGTGCAAATTTATGCGTTTACAATATTAGTAGGGAAGTCAGCATAAAAACAATCTAAATAATATTAACAAAATAGAAATTAATATAAAACGGCAAACAGAGAATTCAAATACAATTGTCATTCATAACATTATAATATTTGATGGTCAGTCGATACTTCTTAATTCACATCACAATTCAAACCAATTTCACAAAAATTCAATCAGTGTAATATTAACATAATCTTCTTATATATAAAAATGAATCGCAAAATGTGTTGGTAAGCTCATAACTCAACAACGCCTGGACCAATTTGGCCAATTCTTTTTTGTTAATGTTCGTTGAAGTTCAAAGAGGGTTTTTATAATGAGGAAAATTCGAATAATTATCGGAAATACCCTAAAAACAGCCCTTTTATTTTCCCATGCAAACGTTTTCTAACTAAAACGTACAGTCGAATTGAGCTTTATTGTTATTGTATAAAGTTCATATTGCAAGCACTCACTGTTGTCTAAGCAATGAAGGTGTGTTCCTAACATCAAAGAGTCAATTTGCGCTTTATTAACGCTACATATAGTTGAAATTCAATCATATCTATCAAAACAGTGTGCGTGCGTGCGTTGGAGCACAGAATACATCGTTGGAGGATTTAATGTCACGTTCCAAAATTGAATAGCCACAAAATGTAATAGGTCATTTAGACTTTTTTTGCGATTTGGTTGGCTATGCGACATTATCTATAAAATAATTAGGAACAAAAAACTGCCACTGTACAAATCTTTTTGACAGGACGAAGTCTGTCGGGTCCGCTAGTAATATAATATAAATAACAAACAAGAGTTGTCACATTGTAAATTTTGTTAATTAGATCAAAATTAATCATATATGTATATATTCTATTCCGTCTGTATGTGCAAGTAAGAGAATAGAGTATGCACTTGTTAGAGTTTACTTATTTATAAAAAACGTGCACATAATAAATATCTTCCACGCACATATTTAGTTTTTTTTTTAAGTCGATTGCAATTAATACAATACGTTCATTGAACTGTTTTCATGTGGTGTGTCTTATAGTTTACAACGTAAGACTGATTTTAATATACATACAGTATTGTACAGCAAATTAAGAGTAAGAAACATTATCCAACTATATCGACCATAAGAATACCACCCCAAAACTGTATCAACACACAGTTGAAAGAACGATCGTGTAGCTAATTAAAATAAATCAGCCCCATCTATTATGTCTCTCCACTCTCATTATGCAGATTACAGCGCAGTGAAAAATACGTTCAATCCTTTAGCAATTAATTTCAATTTCGCTCGGAAAAGATATCACCATGTAAATCTTTCGCGCAACGAAATGATGCAACTCGAACAATAAACTTGTGCTTCGTTAAATGTCAACGTTGCGTTTAATATGCTACTGTGTCAAGATTATTACGTGACAATGCGAAATTGTCTACCTACATTATATCAAACAGCTACCACTGAATTCGCAAATATTCGCAACTTTACTGGCTAGAATGTGTCGCCAGTATAATGAGCTCGTCAGGGGTTGCGCAGACGCAGGAATTGATGCCGATATTATTCATTGTAGTTTTATTAGTTTTGAGAATTTATTGTCTAATAATTTAAGGTAACTTATAGTTTGATTGTAAATAATGTATGTACGTTTTTTTCTTTTTATTTTTATCTGTGTTTTGTTTTCTTCATCCTTGTTATTCCGAAATAGGGTTTTGTTATTCCAACATATCAACTGGACAGTTGTATATTTGTTGCACGTTAATAATATATGTAATTAGTAGAATGTACATATATTGAGTTAACCTAGTTTTTAAGGTTCGGTATAGATTATTTTTGTTTTAATTGGCTGTAACCTGTTTTTGTACCTATTCTTAAATAAAAAATAAATAAAACGGGGTCAAGTATTATTGTGATTGAATTTACGGCCACTGGTTAGAATAATGAAGAAATTAATATGTTACATTGATTTTGTTTTTGCAGTTAAAGCTAGTAAATATAATTTATATTAGCTTTTAGATGTAGCTTTAGCATCATCATGACTGGTTGTATACGTTTCCACCAAGGGGCACGAGCTTACCCCCCTATTTGGGCGATTAGGTCTTATGCAAACCACGCTGGCCCAATGCGGATCAGTTGATTACATACCCCATTGATTTTTTTCGCAGGTAACCAGGTTCTTCACCGTCATAGCATCAGATAAATGTACCTATGATATTCGAAAAAAAAAATCATGGCAGGATCGACCCGGGACCCCGAATCATCCGATTCGTAGATTAGTACCGAAATCACAGCGCCAGCGACGCTTTAACATGTACAAAAGTAATGAGTTGAACAATCAGATGAGTTGAATAATAATGCCCTCGAAAATATTTAAAGTAATTTTGCAAAATGCACCATTAACATTACATTGTTACATAGAAATCCTAAAACGCCAGACGACTACAAATAATGAAGTCCAGTTGTAACCTTGTTTCACATGACAGGATGTGGCATTGTCAGGGTCGACAATAGTCTAGCTTGGATGTCAGTTTTGTTTAATTTTCATGATTCACCTAAGCATTGTATGGTGATAATAGTATGATGTGAAACAGATATATTTTGTCGTTGTCGAGATACCTAAAACCACATAGCTAATTAGTTTTCACATGGCAAAATATTTCACTAATTATCTGTGTTTAATCAACGCAATTTTCCCTGGAGAGAAAATGTTCCGAATATTACCGTATTATAGATTTATTCTTAAAAGTTAGCAAAGTATAGGTCATCCAACAAGATACATTTAAGAAATAAACATGTTGTAAAAACTGATTAATTCGATGACCTTTCAAGTTTTCTATTTTAATCCTGATGGACTTCTGGAATATAAGTCTGTATAGAAATTGTGTCATGAATTTAGAAATATATTTAACATAAATCATAATATACAAACAAATTTATGAAAACAAAATCTTGGTAAAGCAACAGACGTCAATGGCATTTTGAATTTAGTTTGATTTACCAAAGAAATTTATAAGGCCAATAAATGAGCCAGTGGTATACGACCTATTCGAACAAACTTAGACCAAATAGGATATATATTTATAGAATGTTAGGGAATAGAATGTTTGGATCCCCATGGAAAGAGGCATGAGTATATGTATGTAGATAAGTAATTTTAATTGTTGAAAACAAAACTGAACCTACTTTTAAAATGTTGCATTGGTATTTATTTTTACTATTTCTTATCTATTTTTGATTTTAAAGGCACTGTTTATTCATAATTATCCTGTCAGCCGACAGTTGTCTTTGGTATAGGTCTTTCCCAAGGGTCTCCATTTAGACCGGTCCTATGCTGCTAGCATCCTTCCTGCGATCTTCACCAAATCTTCGGTTCACCTTGTAAAATGTGGCCTACTGACGCTGACTTGAGGACCTATGTCAACAATATACCCTGCCCACCACCGCTTAAGGTTCACAATTCTTCGAACAATGTCGATGACTATAAGCTGTAAAACAGCTTTTGGTGATTTCACAGGTTGTTCGGCTCCAATAACTGAATAATCTGTGATGAAATAAAACTGCTATTCTACCTTTAAGATAAAATATGCTATTTACAATATTATACTTTCCCTCTGAAGCTAATTGTCTTGATTGTCCATATATTTATAGAAATCAATGTAATTTAAACATAAATAGAATTACACTAAATAAAATAATTAAATGTTAAGGACATAGCCAAATTATTCAAATGCCCCGTATGATAGCAAGATGTATAATAAAAACGATGTTATACTAGAAATAACGTCTTATGTTTTTTTTTATCCGTTACAATATGATATCATTCCATGATATCATAACAGCTACAATAAATCAAATATAAATTTGACTTGAGTTTTTTTGACTTGAGCATTCTGGCTGATTCTTGATGTCAGAATTACTTAGTCTTATTTGACGATAGACTAAACTTAAGAGACTAGACTTGTGATGACTCGACTGTATTTAAGGTTTAAAAGGTAAGTACGCAACGATGAATAAATTTACTGTCAAGTACAATAATTTTTTTCACTATCACTTTTGAAGGGCAAAAAGCTACATCAAAATAAAATTAAATACGGAAATGAAACATTATGATGACATTTGTTATTTGTGCCATTATTCAGGGCTCGGATATCAAAAATACTTTCCACGCTAGAGGCAATCGAATAACAAACGGAACCTTTACAATCTAGTTAGGTGAAAAAAAAAAAAACGTTAATAAACAATCAATAACTTTAGCGTTCGATGGTTATTATTTATTTTAAGTGGTAATCCATTTCGTTTTTTTTTTCGCTATGATAAAGTCTTAACTTCATGGAATCATTTCACGTCTCTTATTAATAGAGATCGGATAATCGGATGCATATTTACCTAAAGTTAATTTTTGGCTCACAAATTATGGAAGCGGCTTTTTAAAATACATTTTGTTAAATAAAAATCCCGGGAAAATACGGGACTGCAAATTTAACGTAGTGATATTGTTTGAAAATTACTAAATTAGCAACGTGGTATTTATTTTCAAAAGACCGAGACTCCGGGTTCATTTATACAACTATGCACACGTATTTTTACATGAAGTTTAGTTTCAGTTCCCCGTGCGATTTATGAATGTACGATTTATTACATGAAGAGTGTTATACTTGTAGTGTTATATAGACGCGCTGAGCGTATCGTTGACGATCCCATACTCACATGCGGTATTGAGCCCTTAAGTCTGAGAAGAGACTGTGCCTCTTTGTGTGTTTTCTATCGCTTATACAACGGGTTGTGTTCCAAAGAATTGTTCGACATGATGCCCACGGCCACATTCTACCATCGCACCGCTCGCCATCGGCAGGGTGTTCATCCTCACATGCTGGAGCCTAAATGGTCACGCACAGTGCGGTTTCAACGTAATTTCCTTCCGCGTACGCTCCGATTGTGGAACGAGCTCCCTGCTGAGGCTTTCCCGGGGGATTACAGTATGGGGTTCTTCAAGGGAAAGGGAGTAAATAGGTTTTTAAAAAGGTCGGCAAAGCGTTTGTGATGCCCCTAGTGTTGCAAGCGTCCATAGGCGACGGTGTCTGCTTACCATCAGGCAGGCCGTAAGCCTTTTTGCTACCGTTGTAGTATAAAAAAAAAAAAAAAAAAAAAATACGAAAGTAGTGAGCTAGTTTGACTAAAACAATAATCAATTAAATAATTGAATAAAAAAACAGAAATGGTGAAAAATTTTATTTAACAAAACAATAAAAAGCCGTTTCCATGCTTTGTCTTAAACTAACTTTAGGTAAATATGCATCCGATTATCCGATCTCTACTTATTAATCCTTCAAGCTCTGACAACGGGAATGCAAATTATTCCGTCCATAACGCTATAAAACATACGATTGCATCGCGCAACACCGCCTGATAAGCGCGGCGCCATCGCTCGTCCGGCAATCGTCTCAAACGCTTTTCATGAATACATTTCTGTACTTACGTACGCAACGGTGCCTTCAAATCGATGATAACCGATAATGAACGATGTAAAATGAGATGTTATCTTGACTATGTAAAACCGTATATTATTCGTGGCTATCAATGACGGCTAATTGCGGCGCTCGATTTGATGTGCGCTATTATTACTTAATTGTAACACTGTTGTGATGATAACAATGTAATTGTTTAACACTTAGCACTGCATACTAATGTGAATAACGTTAACGAGCTATACAAATACTTATCTGAACCTTCAAATAACTCAGAATAATAAAAATAATATCGAAACGTTTCTGTTTTTGCGTAGACAAATTGGATTAAACACGCGAAGGCGTTATTTAGCATGACATTGTCAGATTTAGATAAGTGATGTTTAAGTCCGGTGATTTATAAACAACAAATTTATAAAAAGATTGTTAAGGAAACGGAAAAATAAATAATAGCTATGAAAAGTTTAATTAAATATTCTAGTAGTATCCAATGACCTTAAAATGTCATTGGATTTAGGATTTTAATCCTGTGTCGTGGATATGCAGTCACATACATAGGATCTTACATGCACGAACACCAAGAATGGAACAAATTTTTGTAGGTCATACAAAATAGTAGTAGTATATTGTGTAAAAGTTATAATAAAATTACATAAATTTTGAATTTTGAAAATTAACTGTACACAGTAACATGTTTACTAAATATTCATTGATGTTAATAAAAATAAAAATGTCAATAACAGTTTTCCAGACGGTGATTCCGTAAATGGCGTAGTAAAATCTAATCTGCAAGATAGTAATCAAAAACAGCGATACCACTGTGAATTGAACGGACACCAAACAAAATAAACAATTATAATTGAATAGCGTGAGAACGATTGGAAAATACATTCCACTAATAGCCCCAAATTGGTGTAATCATTGGATCGGACTTTCACTGTTCAGTATATTTTTTCCTTTTATACTGCTTCAGAACAATGACGTCTACGTGTTTCTAATATTTATTGGGCAAATAGAAATGTGTTGGTCAGGATTAGTATTTTGAGTACTTTATTAGCGTGGCGTATATCTTTGTTATTCCAATGTATAAACTATATTATAGCTAAGTTTCATCAAAATCCATTCAGTAGTTATTACGTGAAAAAGTAACAAACAGTCATCCATACAAATTTTCGCGTTTACAATATTAGAAAGATAGTGTTCACGCAAAACGAACATGTCTCAATATTTAAAATTGTCTTGTATATTTTAATTCAAACCTTGGCGCGCTTCACTTCATTTCTACTAAGGTGGTCTATAATCTGTGACTTTAAAAAAAAGGACGCACACGACGCTAGCGCCAACAAAAATATATAGAACAAAATTTCATGGCGTCGGGCTCTTAACCTGTCAAGCTGTAATTAGTAATAATTCATTTTATCATCATAAAAATAGGTTGTTAAGTCAGTAATTAAAGCAATCGGTGTAAAGAAAATTATCAAGTGGTTTCAATCATCATCAACCCAATATCTCAGGACGAGATAAGTTCCTGCAACATACCGGGACGGCGTGTACGCAGGTGGTGGCCCAAAAACTAACCTAAAACCGGGACCTGGTAAGAGATACAGGTCATAATCATCAAAACTCAACACCAGAACGGAGTATCAGGGCGATATTTCCAACAGATAGTATTCTACACAAAAATATATTTTATGCTGATATTACAAAAATGTTACGTTTTGCTTTAAAAGATGTCAGAGATTTCAAGTAATTGATGATTTTTGACTTACTCTATTTTGTATTTGTAAGATCCATTGGTATAGAGTATGGGGTCTGGATTATGAAATATTCTTTTTTTTAATATATAACAAATACAAAGCAATATATTTAGTGATAAGGAATCCACCCTTATCTCTTCGTTGTCGTCACGCCGAATGGATAAAATCTATGTTTATTAAAAATTTGAACAGTTTTATTCCTCGAAGCTTTTAAGTAATTTATTTGAGATTCCCCCATACATTCCATACATTCACGGTATCATTTTACATGCCGTGTGTTAGAGCTTACTAATTATGCTAATAACACATTTTCACTACCAACTACTACTTATAATAATAATAATAATACTCAGGAACTATTTCCTCAACAACGAATGTGGGATGCATTGTGACGTTGTGGCAGTTGACAAGGGATTTACCCCTCTGTCTATGGCAGTTGAGAACTGGCGTAAACCATCGGTGCTTAGCGTCGAAAATCGCAGGGAAGTATGGAGGGCCTTAATGGGCCCTGATGTAGACCTTCCCGCGTCGGTAAACTGGCTGCGCTTCGGTGACCTCTTTGGGCAAACTGAGGGTTTTGTCTGTGCAATTGCGAACGAAGTAATGATGACGAACAACTATAGAAAATATGTCCTAAAGGACGGTACCGTCGACATATGTCGGGCATGCCGCCGTCCCGGAGAGTCACTTAGGCATATTATCTCTGGTTGTTCTCATCTTGCAAACGGTGAGTATTTGCATAGACACAACCTAGTAGCCAGGATCATCCATCAACAACTTGCCCTTCAATACGGCCTTGTTGAGCATGAGACACCGTACTATAAGTACGCACCAGCGCCAGTTCTTGAAAATGGCCGTGTGTTGCTCTATTGGGATCGCTCTATCATCACGGACAGGACTATTGCGTGCAATAAAAACCTGATATCGTGGTGGTCGACCGCTCCCAACGCCGTGCAATGCTCGTCGATATTACCATCCCTCATGACGAGAACCTCGTAAAAGCCGAGAATGACAAAGCCAGTAAGTACCTTGACTTGGCATACGAGGTAACCGCCATGTGGGACGTTGATTCGACAATCATTGTTCCGATAGTTGTGTCTGCGAATGGCTTGATAGCAAAGAGTCTCGATCAACATCTTAAGAGGCTCTCGCTTGACGGATGGATCAAGGGTCGGATACAAAAAGCAGTGATTCTCGACATGGCACGTATTGTCCAGAGATTTCTCTGTCTGCAGTCCTAACCACCGGTTTGTTTGGGCCTTGCGTCGCTACCGGCGGCATACTAGGTTTAAGTTTTTTATAGTATTTATTTTATATATCTATATTGTAAAAAACTTAAATTTAAGATTATTAATTAAATATATGAATAATAATACTACTTATTATAACATATTTCCAAAGTGTAAACTTATTTTGTTGTACGATAGAAGTATATAAAAAGACATTGTAAAAATAACGCTGCTAACTGAAAATGTCTTTTTAGAATTATATAACATTTTTTTTTCTAAACTTGTTTGGGTCGTATTTTATGTATTGAACACTATTGGAGTTAATTTTTTTTTATTAGTGAAGACTATTGGTTTGTGTATAAATTGTATAAGTTATTGGTATTTTTATAAATTAATAAATTTTCCCGTATTCAATATCGAATCGCTAGATGAAGCATGTATTACAAAGAATTCATGATTTCATGACTCACACCAAATATACAGACAATATATATAAGTACATATAATGTTGCTATACCTTATCAATTGAGGTCACGATTATCAGCCGATTCTATGAAGCAATAACGCTGATATGATCAGCAAATATGGCGCCCTCTTATCGATTCCTTAAAATGTAATATTCAGGCAATATAGGTATATTCGATGTCTCGTAAATCTAAGAATATTTTTGAAGC
Source organism: Scirpophaga incertulas (assembly GCA_036419045.1). Taxonomy (NCBI): domain Eukaryota; kingdom Metazoa; phylum Arthropoda; class Insecta; order Lepidoptera; family Crambidae; genus Scirpophaga; species Scirpophaga incertulas. The sequence goes on along the minus strand of CM071631.1, from coordinate 4,332,424 downwards.
AAGGTTAAATAAGAAATTCAAAAATATTTTATGGATTGGTGGTAAAGAGGTATATATCCTACTAGTGTTATAAACGCACATGTTTGTAAGTATGGATGTTTGTTACTCTATCACGTAAAAACTACTGAATGGATTTTAATAAAACTTTACAATAATATAGCTCATACATTACAATAACACATAGGTCGCAATTTATAAAGATTTTTTATCAAAATATACACTAGCCAAAATACTCGTTCTGCGCAGACGAAGTCGCGTAGACCAACTAGTTTGAAATGAAATGATCGTATAAGTAATTTATCAATCAATATCTAATTTCTGGTACATGACTTTTGTTTAACTACAGTTTTAATGTATGCATTATAATGTTTATGTGACTGAAGATTAGGATTAAGATAAGTTTTATCATTGTTATCGTTAAGCAATTTACTGGACGTCGACAACCTGGCGCCTAAACTTTTAGGTTTATTTTCTATTATATTCTTGTGAATTGAATTACGATTTTATAGTAAACTAGCTTTCCGCCCGCGGCTTCGCCCGCGTTATATTCGAATTTCCCACAGGAAGAATATGTTTTCCGTCGGTAAAATTATCTTATGTCCTTTCTCGGGCTTTAGACTCTCTGTGTACCAAATTTCATTTAAATCGGTTTATTTCCATACAACCTATTATCCTTCCTTTCAACTTTTTACAACCCTTTTTTGCATGAAAAAGCAGCCTATGTCCTTTCTCAGGCTCTAGACTATCTGTGTACCAAATTTCATTTAAATCAGTTCAGTAGTTTTGGCGTGAAAGCGGAACAGACAGACAGACAGACAGAGTTACTTTCGCATTTATAATATTAGTATGGAAGTATGGACAGTATCGAACTATAATTATCAATAATTTTGTGATCATCATATTATGTATGACGATGAAGGATGAATGGCGAAATAGTGTGGTAATAGAAACGTGCTGTGTGAATATAGATATAGTACCAAAAACCGAGAAGCTTGGATGGTTTGAGCACGTAGAAAGGATGGACGAAAGATGACTGACAAAAAATAATTATAAGGCAAATATCAATACGCCGGTTGGTATGGGACGATCTGGACAAAAATTTATACACCAAATAGAAGATATCTTAAAAGAAGGTCAGATTAATAATACCTATACTCGTCATCTATGAGCGTGCATGAAAGTATTAATTACAATCGAGGAAGTATGTTTGGATCAAAGCAATTGGGTAACTGTGTGTTTCTCTCCATTCAAGCCGTAGGGCCCTTATGGTCACCTCGAAGGTTGGCTCCACGGGAAGGAGGAGGTCACCTACCGATTGACTCAGATACTCACCGGGCACGGCTGCTTCGGTGAGTATCTGTGTCGAATAGGACGGGAGGGATCGACACATTGTCACCACTGCGCATCCGACCTCGACTCGGCCCAGCATACGCTGGCGGAGTGCCCCGCGTGGGCCTCCGAGCGCCGAGTCTTGGTCGCAGAGATCTCGGCGAGATCTGTCTCGCCGGCATTGATTGCGGCAATGCTGGCGGACGAGGGAGTTGGAGGGCTGTGCCCTCCTTCTGTGAAGCAGTAATGCTCCAGAGGAGGCCGCCGAGCGGGGTCGGGAGATGACGATCCCGCTCGAAGGAGGCGGCGCGGGCTCGGTAGCACAGCTGCGGCGCCGCCGCGGGTCGCCGGCGGGCGCGAGGAAGTCGCGACCGCTACGGCGACCCGGGATGGACCACGCCCCTTCCGTGGCCGGGGGCGTTGTCGGTGAGGGGACTGGGGGAGGTGGTAGCCTCCCCCGAGGAGGGCTCCCCTCTAGAGAGGAGCGGAGGCTGGGGTTCCGGAAGTGGCCTTTGTGTTCCCGGGGGCTCCCTACATGCAAGGAGGAAGCCATCCCTGAGGTTTTCAGTGGGTAGGCCTCCCCCTTCTGGGAGGAGAGCCCCACATAACCGTCGGCTCGCCACAGCCGGGGTATGCAATTTAATGCATTTTCCTCAGGGAAACAAAAAAAAAAAAAAAAGGGTCATTATGGTCAAGGCTCGGGCTGACTTTGACTTTGTGAGTATTCTCAGCCTTCCTTTACAGAGGAAAAAAAAACAAAACTGTGATCTTTGCCTACTTCTATGGGTAAGAAGGATGGGTATACAAATGTATTTAAAGATTTGCATTTGTGTGTGTGTGTGTGTGTGTATGTATATATATACACATATATATACATGTGTATACATATTATTTTATAAATTAATATTTGTTATAAATATAATTTATATTTGCTACCATTACTATGCAACGAGCAGTCCGTATCTTTATATGAATATCTTTTAACCTTTAATTAACAATATGACTCCAACATCTCTCCTCAGGCTAAATGCCTTACATCAGTAGCATAAAGTTGAATGTTAAATGACAGAATTCATATAGCTGCGCTTACTTCACCATTTTATCGCTAGTTGTTGTGGCGAGATTATTACGTTCCTTATTTGTATGTAGGGGAAGGTTCACATTGTTCCGTATGTTGGTCATATCATACAGAGTTTTTGTGGCGTATGTTTTCTTAAGACATTCCATACCATAAATAGTGCAAGTAAATCATGCCGGGCGCCTGGCGCCTTAACATATGTTCGCCGAACTAAATGTATACAAGGATAAACATTACATAATTATATTGATCTATTTGCAGGAAGCATTAACAATATAAATATATACAATTGACTAGATATCAGCTAATTTTCCTTGAGATGGGTTAACGGCTGAAAGATACTCTATTGTAGTTTTAAAAGACTACTAAACTAGAACATTGACATGAGAATTAAGCATTTAAGAAATCGAATATGTAGTTTCATTGGAACTACGTATTAAGATAAGAAATAGATAAGTATAATCATATGTAATATATATAAACTACTCTAACTTAATTCTACAATCCACATTCTATTTAAATATAATACAAAATTTATATAAATTGTTTATTACTTATTACATTATAATATAAAATTCAAACTTTTTAGGGAGAAAAATAACCTTGCTAATACTTTCCAGCATAAGGTCCCCGGCGTGTACTTGTGAACCAATGGCGTAGCTGCTTTTACAGATTAAACGTTATTTTGTAAATCCTCATTCGAATAAAATTAACTATCTTATTTTTATTTAGTATTTGTAAATACTTTTAGGATTCTCTAGAAGTTAGTTTGCAAGGAAACTCTTTTACTCGACACCGTTCTCGGAAAGGCCTTTGACAAATTCGAACATATCCTAGTCACAATATTTACACGTTCAAATTCTTTCTGGCATGACTTCCTATTATAGAATGTGTTAAAACAAAGAGCTGTGTTATCTGTATGCAAACGCCGACACAGATGGTGGTTATAGTACATACGTGTGCAGTACACGTTGAATTCTTAAATGGCACACATACTCAGATTGGCGATAAATATTGAAACATTTAAAAATAAAGAAAATATTTATTACATTTGAATTTGGAATCTGTCATTTTTGTTTCAATGTTCAAAATAATAATAATTAAGAAAATACCTATTACATTTGAATTTGGAATCTGTCATTTTTGTTTCAATGTCCATTATACTTTCTCTATTTCCCGCCTAACGGTTGACGGTGGTGATAAAGAGATCCGAATCGCTGTGATTTCATCCCATAAAGTAGATATGGAACCAAATACAACTTTTGGCTCTATCCAATTGGTATAAGTCGAATGTTTGCCTATCGGACTTTATCAAAGAACAATGCAACCTCTTCTGCTTGTGACAGAATAAGATTTGTGTATCTGTGTTCATACGAAAATACCATCAAAGCAGCATAGAAAAGAATTTGATGAAAATGAAGATAGCGCCTAGAAAACAACTGTTGTAGCCTATAAAAGAGACTCTGGGAACATAACTGATGATAATTTAAAAAAGATTATGTATATGAGATTACAGATATACCGTCATATAGTCCCAATCTTAATTCGCTTGTTTATAATTTATGGACAGAAAAAGAAAATAAAATTTTGACGGATTAGAAAGTCTGATATATTCTAAACGCCATGATTATATAAGCGTCCAAAGGATATTAAAAGACCTAATGTTCAAGTCACTGGGAATCCGATTGGGTAAATGGGATAAATTTCAATTCGATTACTATCAGACAGAAATTTGTTCAGATGTTGTCAAGTTATAAACGCATACAGATTACGTTTGCAGAAAACATATACTTTCTCTACTAACTTATCGATATAATCTGATTCATACTTTGCCGGTAATAACTCATATGCGGTAGGGTTTATTTCAATGTTTCCGGCCTGCTTACCAGAATTCGTAGATTAAATATCACGGTACAATGTTGCCTGCGCTATTTCTATATCGTAACGCTTAATATGCGAAACGAATACTACTATATTTGATCATACACCAAGAACTCGCTAATTTACTATTAAACACTGTTTTATACTTACTGAATTTTATATATATCGAATGAAAAACTGACATATTAACCAGAGTTCGCTTTAATAGTTATACCGAATTCAAAGCCAAGAATTTGATATTTGATCCAATCCTGTGAGTGAGAAAGGAATCGTAGAAAACATAAGAATAACATTCTGGATATCATAAAATATCCGAAAAAAACGTTTAGCTCTACAGAATCTCATGTACGTAATCAAACAACTCAAATAACAATTGTTATGGTGACAAAATCCCCCATAAATATGAATGTTTGAATTTATGTCGTTTTGACGAAAAGCCTGTTGCATCCTTGTCATCAGTTTAAATATCTATAGTTTATAAAAAGGTCGCATCTGTATTTTTTGTACTATAATTTGTTCTGTCAATTAATTATAATTATTTTTAATTTCAGGTACGTAAGCATACCTCGCTGTTTATTTGTTATGCTGCCAAACGATGCTGTGGTATGTTTGTTTTATTATTTAAGATAACAATGTATTAAATCACTTGCAACTTGTAGCATGCACGTACAAAGTAGATGTTGAATCGAAAAATCAGCAATATTTATTACCATCTAGATTTCAACAGAAAAAATTAAAAGTAAAAAAATCCTTTTTAAAAAACAAACTTTTATTAAATGCGCTAAACAGAACAAAATAAACTTTTAATACATATAAAAGCTTGTCGCGAGATTTACTTACTTACAGAATATTTTTAACGACAAGCTTTTATATGTATTAAAAGTTTATTTTGTTCTTTTTAGCGCATTTAATAAAAGCCTGTTTTGAAAAAAGGATTTTGGATGTTGGATTTAGAATGACGTCACACAGTTAATCATGCCTTGTCATTCGAACTAAACGTGTATACCAAATTTCAGCTCAATCGGAAACCGGGAAGTGGATCAAATTTAAGTTGCAAGATTTGATTACGGAACGACAGACAATGGGACAGGTGAAACTAAATAAAAGCTTGTAAAATGTGCAATATACAAAATGTCCTCAGAAGCATTTGCTAGTGGCGACTCGTCCTCCATTCCCTTTCTCCAAATGTTTATATTTCGAAGATTATGTTTATCACGCTTACAATAAATAAAAGAAATAAACCAGTATTATTTCATTTTTACGTTATATTTTGTGGAGAAAATGTTATCTTGTGAATCGTAATACAAACATTACACCGAAATCCATTCGGTGTGTCGCTTGAAACAACTTATTATGTATGAAGACAATGCTCAAAGGTAACCATTTATTTGTTCACGAGTCAGCCTCGTCTATTTTCTATTTGATTTTTGTTTCCGGCACATTTACATTATAATTTAGCGATTTCGTATTTAAAACAGTTTATTTACTAAATTGTTTAACTAAATAGATGCATGTACTAAGCTATCGAAAGAAACATTATCTTCTGTCTACATAAAAATTAACCATTAATAACTTTTTTCGATTCGAATCATCATCATTTCGATTCAATTGATTTATGTCATCGAAAAGGCCAGTTTTAAAAAAGAGCACTTTTTCACCAGCGATTTTTGACACAAGCCAAAGTGCGCCCTCACTTTGGATTGTGTCAATTTATTCAGTACAATTACAAAATCAAGATCAGAATATTTTTGTATAAGCAGCAGGATGCGAGTGCCGTGTATTAGAAAATATATTAATGTTTACTTACTAAATGCAAGTTAAATCTGAGATTACAATTTAAAAACTATAATTAATAAAGTTAACTAACGTAACTAAACTATAATTAAAAATCTTCGACAGGTTCCCCAGATATTTTCGCATTAGCTCACGACCATTTGTCATTAAGTTTTTATAATAACGTTGCCTCGTATTATTATTAGTTTATTTTCACACATCGGTCGATATTCTGTAATATTTAAGAGGCTACTAATTATCTCTAATTTGCGTAGATTCGTAATTACTTTCATCACATGGGCGTATGCCAACCGCCTCTGTGTTGCCTTAACCAGCCGGACAGAGTGAAGTCGCAAGAGCAAATGCTCGAAGGGTGGAAGTGTGATAATGTCATAACGCCGACGGCGTCTCGATCGCTGTCGCAGACACACCTCTCTACACCCTTAGCCTTCACACCAATGTTACTCTCTTTGCACCAATATTGGTCTGCTTTTTTGGGGGGCCCATTTAGTGAGCGGCGAATCACCATCTGCCATATTTAAAATCAATTGGGAGGCTTTGAGAAGGCAGGTGACCGGAGTCTCTTCCATAGTCCGGTTCTCATTACCACCAAAATTCAATAGTCCACAAACTTTTTGACCACAAATGACAATAGTTTCTGTGCATATAACTGGGTGTAGTCTTGGCTGCATTTTTCATGATGCAGATAGAGGTTAGATCCAGTTGGTACACTCCACGCACGCTTTCATTAAATTTTGCTTCTCTACGCGTTGGATCTGTGTCCCCGCACACGCCTTATAAAGGACCGTGTCTTATAAAGACGCGTGATTTAAGCTACAATAATAATAAATAATAATAATATTTTATTATTATTGTTATGTATATTTATTTGATATTCTTAATTTAATTTACAATATAGATATATAAAATAAACGTAAATATTATAAAAAAACTTAAACCTAGTATGCCGCCGGTAGCGAGGCAAGGCCCAAGCAAACCGGTGGTGGTTAAGGCTGCAGACAGAGAAATCTCCGGACAATACGTGCCGTGTCGAGAATCACTGCTTTTTGTATCCGGCCCTTGATTCATCCGTCAAGCGAGAGCCTCTTAAGATGTTGATCGACACTCTTCGCTATCAAGCCATTCGCCGACACAACTATCGGAACAATGATTGAGAAGATTCAATAATAAATATTAGTTTATATGCCACTTCGCCACAAACGAAAAGGTCATCAAATTAATATACCTCTTGGTCTCCGCGTTATTTAGATTATATTTGCAAAATCCCTCCCAGCAGCAGTTGCATTTTCAATCTATTCAAATACTAATCTATCTCAGAAGGTGTGAAATTGCAGTACAATAAATTTGAATTCGAAAGGAGTTTAACACAGTTCGTGACTCTAATGGCGTCAACGGTTCAGCGAATTTATTGCTTTTCGGTAATAAGTGACCTCTTGGCCGATTGCTTCTTTCCTATAAATGTCATTTGATTAGTTAAAATTATTACTTAGAATGATTAGTTGTTTTATAATAAAATACTTCTTGGTTTTACACAAAATTGACGTATTTAGATTTTAAATATTATTTAGTAGTGCTTATTATTATTATAGCTTACCAACTAAATACATAAACGTAAGTACTATATTGACATTTCAATAAAAAATTACTAAATTATATTTAAGCAAAACATTCTAATAAAAGACATAATAAACTTTATAATTTTCAGAATAAAAAATAAAACTCGAATCTAAAAATCTAAGGATGACAGCGAGTTATTGGAGATAGAATTCTGAATTGTCCTTCAGAAACTATGCATCTTATCCGAAAAAATGTTTATATCCCAATTACGGTTTTGAAATACATCATTATAATTTCTTAAAATAGAACTAATAGGACAGTGTTTTTTTTTCTAAAATTTATTTTTACTGGCCTATAATTATGTACACGTGCTGTTACTCTGGAAACTGTAATATCAATGTGGGATAGAAGAGACAATCTATTTTGGTTCAACAATTTATATAAAACATCATACACATCAGCTCCCAAGGTCGTCTTGTTGATAACATTTGATATAGCTTCGACTTTTCCGTGTAATCCTTTATTGTGCGTTGAGTGCCATTGATAAATAAATAAATAAATATTTCTTATACTTACACCAACTAGCCTAGCCCAAACTAAGCTTCTTCAAGACTTGTGTTATGGGATCTAGCTGGGGTAACGGATAGACATACATATATTATACACATATAAATATTTTTGATAGAAATATATATTAACAACCAAGACTAAGGTACAAATGCTCGCATTCATCACATATACATCTGCCCCCATCGGGAACTCGAACCTTGGACCTCAGAGATGGTGGCCTTGAAACCGGTGTACTAACTACTCGACTATAGAGGTCTTTTGATGTACAATGTTCCTCTATAATTATATCATCCATGACGATTTATGGAAAATATGAAAAAAAAATAATTGTCAATTTTAATATATGCTTGTCATTGTGTAAGAATTAGAAAAAGGAAATGTTAAGAAAGTTTGTTTTTATATTTCAGTTATTTAAAATAAATATGATATTAGTATTTAAAACAATGATTTCATTATTAGTATAGCGGCCTCTCAACAAGGTCGATGCTCTGCTTGAAAACTTCTTTTGGATATTTTTGGTACGATCAATATTAATTATTCTGATAGTATGTATACCAAACGAAGCCGCAGTAGTCTATAAGACTACGCACCAAAGCAAAAAACAAAACCTGCATTGCGTTAACAGATTTGAATTTTTCTATGTTTATAAATATAAACGCTTTTAAGAGCAATACAAGTTTTACAACTTATAGAAACTAATTCAAATCTTTCACATCGTGAGATCGTTGACCTTATACCAATAGACAAATGATATGTTGGGCAAATTCGCTTTCTTCTCGCGTACCTCATCTATCGTGGCATAAATCAATTAATGATACCAACGAAATTGAAAGCATAACAGTTACACGACTGTAACAGTTAGTACAATTGTTTCTCACTTACAACTCGAAACTGACCCATGACTTTGTGTTTACTATCGATATCTCCGAACATACAATGCTTGTAAGTAGGTAGCTCTACTAATAATCGTTGAGCAGAGCATAAAATTCGAACTTGATACTTGCAAGTCATCATCTAACGGTTCAACATCATGCACTTCACCAGTGATTCTCAAAATGGTCTATATCGACCCCTAGGGGTCTATGACTGCAAGGGGTGGGTCCACGTCAGCGAAACAAACATTTGGGGGTCTATAAAATGAAAACGGGGACCACGATAATGGATCTCAACATACACCTATTTACCTATTTACTAGTACCTATTTACTTACATATACTGTCTTCTCATATAAAGACATAAAATTATTTATAAAAGTACCTATGAAGTTGAAAAAATGTTGTATCTTGTAGGATGTAGGCATTCGATATCAGGGAAGTACGGGGGTCAAAACCAACAACATAGCAAAGCGACACAAAAAAGCTTGGGAACCTCCTCACTACACTTTCAAAATATTGTAGTTGATATCAATTTGGCATCATTTGTTAACTATATCCCAAATACTTTGCTATTATAAACTGATTTGCGATAAATTACTTTGACCGTTAAGAAATTAAGATCGTTTTAGGTGACCGATCGTATCTACAGTAGGCGATCTACGAAACATTTTTAGTGTCGTGACTTAACATATCTTTGTTACGAAAATCTTGGTCATGATCAGCGTTCGGAAGATCACAAATTGACATTTGATAAGACAAACTGAAAGAACAAGTTGTGCAGATTTCGTGGAAGTTCTTTCCAAAGATTTTTCGTTGATAAATGTTGTAACAGAATCAATATTTTAACTATACACATTTTAAACATATCAATATATTTTTTACAATAAAACAGGTTCACACACATAATATGAAGCTGCTTGTCTGAGCCCTATTTTGTAATCTTCTGTTACTTTTGTTCAGTATGGTCTATTGTGTTACTTCAAGGCTATAAGAATATTCATATGCGAAGATTATTATTTAAAGTAAGTAGACTTTATCGAACCATACTCTCGCAAACGCACTGACGAGCTATTAAAGCTTAACAGGAGTAACTTGAGCGTGATGGTTAGGGCTTTGACCGGTCACTGCAAGTTGAACAGACACCTTCACAACATGAAACTTAAGGACACTGACACATGCAGAGTCTGCGAACAAGAGCGTGAAACACCAATACACCTCTTGTGCTACTGTGAACCGCTGATTCACAAAAGAAACAGACACCTGGGGAAACACATCCTTGACCCAGATGAAATAAAAACAATCCGAACTGGGAACATCCTATCTTTCTTGGTCAGTGCCCAGTTAAGGGAGCTACTGTAGGGCCTACATAGAACCTACATAGGAGGCTGGTCACAATAGATCTTAATAGGTCGCAGTGATGCACATCAGCCCCGACTTACATGAAATAATAATAATAATAAATAAGTAGACTTTATTATTTAGTTTCTATCTGTAATTGCATATTATTCCATACGATTTGTCTAAAGCACTGTGTGTTCATATGCCATCCACGTAACGTCATTCAAGTTAATGAGTATCGCTTTTAAAATTGTTGTGTCAACCGCAAACAATCCTATGGTTATGACATTTGGCAACCCTATCACTACGTACGCAAACATCACCGCAGAAGCGTCTCGATGGCGAATCGTGACTATTCCGCTATTGACCGTTAAACTGATATCTAAATTATACATTGTGGAACAACAAAATGGCCGTACGTTTTTCGATTTCTCCAGGCCCGGAGCGGCCACGCCTTCAGATGCGTCTGATGACATTTACCCGGGCCAATTGTTTGTGCCCCACCATTCGCATTGACAACCGACCGATCAGATACAAAGAACATTCTGTATTCGAAGGCGAATTTATGCGGAATCATGTTGGCGTTGTTGTGATATTGTTTATCGTATTGTAGAGTGAAAGTGCGCTGGGCAAATAGTAAGGGACCCGTGTTAGGTTCAAGGAAGCAATAACTCGAACGGACTGTTCTCCAAAGATCGAGAATAATAAGCTAGATCTCAGTAATGGTACTTACTTATTGTTACTAGTTATGGTAATGAAATTCTTGTAGGTGTACTTCATCACAGCTCATATCCATCCCTATGGAGCGGCACGAGCCTAATACCCTAATTACATTAGGATCATTACGTATGGATCCATCACGCTAGCTCCGTACGGATTGATCGACTGCACATACACTTTTCTTCGCAAGTCTATACAGTTTTCCTTTATCGTAGAAGCGATAAATGTAAAGAACAACACTATAGGTCGCGATTCGAAGATCACTGCCGAATGTTCGACCTTCTCTTCTTTTCTCCTTACAAAATCGCAGAATGTTAGCACTATTAGCTACATGATATTCTCATACTAATTGAAGCGTTGCAAATCTTATACATATATAAAAATGAATCGCATAATGTGTTCGTATGCGCATAATTCAACAACGCCTGGACCAATTTGGCCAATTCTTTTTTAAAATGTTCGTTGAAGTTCAAGGATGGTTTTTAAGGAAAAAATTCTAAAAACAGCCCTTTATTTTCCCATGCAAACGTTTTCTAACTAAAACCTACAGTCTAATTGAGCTTTATTATTATTGTTTCAAGTTCATATTGCAAGCACTCCCTGTTGTCTAAGCAATGAAGGTGTGTTCCTAACATCAAAGAGTCAATTTGCGCTTTGTTAACGCTACATATAGTTGAAATTCAATCATATCTATCAAAACAGTGTGCGTGCGTGCGTTGGAGCACAGAATACATCGTTGGAGGATTTAATGTCACGTTCCAAAATTGAATAGCCACAAAATGTAATAGGTCATTTAGCCTTTTTTGCAATTTTGTTGGCAGTGCGACATTATCTATAAAATAATTAGGAACAAAAACTGTCACTGTACAAATCTTTTTGACAGGACGAAGTCTGTCGGGTCCGCTAGTAATATTATACAATTGAACAATAATTTTAAATCTATAAAAGATAAAACCCTAAATTGAGACATACATAAAATATGACATAATATACTTGTTATGTTAAAATAAGTACGTATAATACAGCTAAAACCTTATGATTAGGATCTGTGAATACCATTCAATGATTCGATTACTTTTATCATTAATAAGAACCGACATATTTTGACGTATCCATAACACGATTACTAGCTTCGAACAAGGATCGGAATTATCTATGTCATCCTTCAAAGCATGAGACTGTGAAAGTAAATAGTTATAACCACAACGATACACGCCAGAGACTTAAAAAGTCGTAAAATTAAAAGCACATTACACAAAGCTGACGTGTTATCAGTCCATCACGAGACAACGAGCGGGCTGACCGGATTATGTTAAAATGATGGACTGTGCTCTTTGGGAGCAATCCTCACGGGGCCCAGTCACGAAAGTGAAAGAGTAATTTCTCAGATTTATGGAGTGGACACAACTGTCTGTTTTGGCCACGTTATGGCACTCGTGGCTTGTCTCGTTAAATAAGGTCTGATTATGCTATTAGGTATTGTAACGATTGACAGGTTGATTGTTTTTTTTCCATCAATTGTTAAACCTTTTTTGTTTGTTATTGGCAATTCTAAAAATGTTGCTTTTAATAGTAATCTCTTTTTTTTGTATTCCTGGCCTCGATGATAACGAAGTAGTATCAAATCAGTGCAAATTAATAATGAAGTAAACAAGGTTTAATTGTAGTTATAGTAAACTAGCTGATGCTCGCGTCTTCGTCTGCGTAGAATTAGTATTGGTTTTGGCAACGCACGCCATAATAGCTCGCAGATGGTGGATTTTGTCCTACTTACCTAATTTATCGTCATATTTTGGACAATTCACAAAATATCTTTATATATCACTACATAGTATAAAACAAAGTCGTTATCCGTCGTCTGTCTGTCCCTATGTATGCTTAGATCTTTAAAACTACGCAACGGATTTTGATTCTTAAATAGATAGAGTGATTCTTAAGGAAGGTTTATATGTATAATACATGCATAATATAGTAGTGAAACACTGATAAATTTAGAGGTTTCTAATGTGATGTCGTAAATAAGTATGTTTTTTTTTGCGCTTATATTGCAAAAACGCTGGCTGAACCCTACGAGATACACCAAAATAATGTACTACAGTATTGTGCACCTTAAAAAGTTCAACAACAAAGTGCGCAATGGTATATGTCTATCTCTTAGAGATAACCCACTATAGCCATTTTTTATCCTTTACTAAAAATGGTTATTTACGAAGTGATTTTAAACAAAACACCATTAATCCTTATCCAATTAAAGAAATTGTGAATTTATTATAGATCAATATGCTTTTTACAGCATGTAATTTAAGCGAATGTTTCCGAAGATATTACAAATTTAAAATGCAAGAACGTAGATAAGCATTGCACCCGTGCGAAGCCGGGGCGGGTCGCTAGTATGTTATATTATTGTAAAGTTTCTACGTAAAAGAGTAACAAACATTCATCTTTTCTTACAAACTCTTACAAATATTAGTAGGTATAGAAGAAACTGGATAAAAAAGAAAAGAAAAATAGAAAAGGATAGTGCAAAAACAGGGAATTTAAAGTTATGTAAATTGTATATTCTTCAAACATATTACCAAACTGACAGTACTGGTTGTCACTGAACAATGACCGGCTGTCAATTTAGTCTATAGAGTTAGAAGAATTACAGTGATCGTAATGTATGTTGTTCTGTCCACGTCCTAACATCTTACACGTGTAAATCTAGTAAGCTTTCCACATTTAAGGCGAGAACCACTTTAAGTGTACAACGCATTAGGTAGCTATTCCTAACGTCACTTAATAGATGGTTTGACGTTCGGCGATATGTCTGCGGTACACTTTAACTGATATGGACTTCTCGTAAAGTGCTATTGAGACTTTGTAACAATTTAGCAAAATAATGGTCCACATCTGCGCAGCTACTACTATACATACATGGAAACGCAATTTAACTGCACTTTAAAACAGGTTGACTGATCAATGCTTCCATAATAATTTGAGAGTGATTGTTTCCTTTGCATTCGAGAACATACGAAAAATCTTATATATAAAAATGAATTGCAAAATATGTTGGTAAGCTCATAACTCAACAACGCCTGGACCAATTTGGCCAATTCTTTTTTGTTAATGTTCGTTGAAGTTCAAGGAGGGTTTTTACAATGAGGAAAATTCGAATAATTATCGGAAATACCCTAAAACAGCCCTTTTATTTTCCCATGCAAACGTTTTCTAACTAAAACGTACAGTCGAATTGAGCTTTATTGTTATTGTATAAAGTTCATATTGCAAGCACTCACTGTTGTCTAAGCAATGAAGGTGTGTTCCTAAGATCAAAGAGTCAATTTGCGCTTTATTAACGCTACGTATAGTTGAAATTCAATCATATCTATCAAAACAGTGTGCGTGCGTGCGTTGGAGCACAGAATACATCGTTGGAGGATTTAATGTCACGTTCCAAAATTGAATAGCCACAAAATGTAATAGGTCATTTAGACTTTTTTTGCGATTTGGTTGGCTATGCGACATTATCTATAAAATAATTAGGTATAAAAAACTGCCGCTGTACAAATCTTTTTGACAGGACGAAGTCTGTCGGGTCCGCTAGTAGCTAATAAAAATGATGCATAATTAATAGAATGTACTAAGTACTGAATTGGCCATAGTTAGTCAAATAGGATATAGATAAAGATTATTTTAGACTTTTTCATCAAACGAAAGATACAAAAAAAAATCTTAATTATTAACTAACTGATGCCCGCGAATTCGTCTGCACGTCGTATCGTCATATTTGAACAATTCACACAATCTCTACTTATAAAATAAACGCAAAATTTTGTCAGTATGAATATATTCTTTTTACTCTTTCACGTAAAAACTACTTAATAGATTTTAATAAAACTGTAAAATAATATAGCTTATACATCAGAATAACACATAAGCTACAATTTGCAAAGATATTGTGTAAAATGTCCAAAAACTTATAATACTAAAAATAATTGTTCCCTCATGATAAGGCCGGCGCCACTTTAGCTTCCCGCGCCTCTTCAAGCGCTTTGGGCCCCTTTTATGGGCCTGCGCTGCACCGCCCCCCTCCTGAGGGTCGGTCGTCTTCACGATTTGCCTATATGGTTCTTAGAACTTAGGCACAGGCTGAGTTTAGTCGGTAGGTCACGTGGTCACATAACCTCCGTGACACTTGCCGTTGCGGGGATATCCTGGGCACGTTTCGTGCTCCTTGTGATAGATTCTCAACCTTTCTCTCCTAAGGGAAAAACAAAAAAAAAGACGATAAGTGTCATAAGTAGTACACAATATTCTATCTGTGCAGACAAAGTCACGGGTACCATCTAGTACCTTTATAAATCTATTCAGTAGTTTTTACGTGAATGAGTAACAAACATCCATCCATACAAAAATACTTAGCAATATTGAAAATAAAGCTACAAGGAACGTTTTCGTTACTAAAAGAAGCACGTGTAGCCCGAAAATGATTTATAACTAGAGATTGGATAATCGGATGCATATTTAGCTAAAGTTAATTTTTGGCTCACAAATTATGACAGCGGCTTTTTAAAATACATTTTGTTAAATAAAAATCCCGGGAAAATACGGGACTGCAAATTTAACGTATTATATTACGTATAACGTGAAAATTACTAAATTAGCACGTGGTATTTATTTTCAAAAGACCGAGACTCCGGGTTCATTTATACAACATGCATACGTATTTACATGAAGTTTAGTTTCAGTTCCCCGTGATTTATGAATGTACGATTTATTACATGAAGAGTGTTATACGAAAGTAGTGAGCTAGTTTGACTAAACAATAATCAATTACATAATTGAATAAAAAAACAGAAATGGTGCCCGGGCGTAAGTATGGTCTAGTATCTCACTCTGAGTTAACTTCCGATTTAATGAGTGTGAGTGAGACGGCAGTTGAGTCAGATTTCAATGACCAACCCATAGTGATAGATAGTGATTAAAACTGTAGTAACCGAGGTAATATTTACGCCCCATTTTAAATAGGATATTATAAGCTCATATTACCGACTAGTTTTGCATTACCAAAATGTTCTACAGTACCGGAATTCCGGGATTTATGGAAATAAAATAAAAAGACACTTCCATACTTTGTCAAAGACTAAATTAGGTAAATAAATAAACATCCGGCTATCCAATTCCGCAATCCCGGGATTTTATTTAACAAAACAATAAAAAGCCGTTTCCATACTTTGTCTTAAACTAACTTTAGGTAAATATGCATCCGATTATCCGATCTCTATTTATAACACATTCTATACGATACAACTGTGGCCTAGAGGTAACGAGTTCTAATAATATGGACAAGATGATGCGAGTATGTGTGAACTTTCTCAGGAGACTACTATCGCTGCTTACCGTTCGCTACTCAGCTTATATGGCGATGTCGTCCGTATCCGCTTAGCGGTCGCGGTGAATCAGGATGGCGGCATCATTAGCTTAAGGACTAATTAAAAATCCGCAATAAAAAGATCAATATATAACCTTATACATACCTATCAAATAAAATTAACCATAGATAGCGGAGTAGAACTTAACTTTTTCTATGTTATGTCCCATTTCCAACATATTTTTTTTTTATTGCTAAAGTTGACAAACAAGCAGGCTGCCCACCTGATGGTAAGTGGTAACAGTCGCCTATAGTACATGTGGTTCCCACGAGATTCGCAGCAAATCTGCAAACCTCATAAGAACCACAGTGTACGTTGCCAACTTGTGACATATGATGTAAAGTCACAGTACCCAGTAATTTCACTGCCTATCTTACCCTTCACGCCGGAACACAGCAAAGCGAACCCTGCTGTTTGGCGGAAATAGGTAAGACGGAGGTACCCATGCAGACGACCCTGGGGGCGTACTCTTAAAAACGATATTCGATATATCGCGGACTTCGTCGTGTCGTATCCTACTCTTAGTTACTATCGTTTAAAACATTTCAACGGACGATCAAACGAACGATATTAATTTTGACATAAGAAAGCCTCAAATGACAACGATGAATTGAATTTGACAGACGAACATTCGCATAATAAACGTCAAATTTACGATAATTACAACGACACCTCAAACCGTATCGTATTACTTTTCGCAAATTTGACGTAAATTCAATTCATCGTTGTCATTTGAGACTTTCTTATGTCAAAATTAATATCGTTCGTTCGATCGTCCGTTGAAATGTTTTAAACGATAGTAACTAAGAGTAGGATACGACACATTGAAGTCCACGATATATCGAATATCGTTTTTAAGAGTACGCCCACTGGTACAGAGTCTACCCCCTAGAAAACATATCAGCTTGATAATCGTTTTTTACAGCACATTAATAGTGATGCACATATAATGGGTTTCAACCTTGATTTTAGGGTGCGGTACAAATTATTCTTGTCTAATTCGCTGTAACGTGTTTTGTTCTTATTATTAGTAAATAAACAAACTAATATTAATTGATATAAAAACTAAAAGAACAGGAACAGAGATAATATTCGAAGAAAAATGACCTATGTGTTGTATTCTTTACAATTTAGTGCCTTTTACCGACAGTACAACTTTACATATTGAAAGCGATAGTTGCGCTCAGAATTCCACTTTACAAAACACCTTCAAATAAAATGTTCACAACGATATTATACG
This sequence comes from Scirpophaga incertulas, assembly GCA_036419045.1. Lineage (NCBI taxonomy): Eukaryota > Metazoa > Arthropoda > Insecta > Lepidoptera > Crambidae > Scirpophaga > Scirpophaga incertulas. The sequence continues at coordinate 4,314,628 of CM071631.1, read as the reverse complement.
AGTGAATGTTATTCGTAAACAAGGCGCCCCGCCTATAAAATATGATAAGCTTTCAATATACACTGACCGATATCGAATGGTTGTATCTACGACAAACTTAAACCAACATTTCATTAATACGAAATGGATACGTTTGTCGACTTCGTACCAATGTACAGTTACGATTCGATCCGTGCTCATTTTTATGTGATAGTGTTACGAAATGGCACGATTGCACAATAAGGGTCTGTATATTGAAAACTTTTGAATTTATGGATGGATTGTGAGAAACATACTCGTATGTCAGTGAGATCACTAATGTCGCTTTGTCATATGGTATACTGGAGTATCAAAAATGAACGCATTCTTGACCGGCAATTTTGAATTTTTGACTAGAACATAGAGTTATTTTTGAATATCCTGAGCATTCCAATCCGGATCTCACACTCATGGACGTTATTTTGTGGGAGATATCTCAATAAAATGTTTATAGCCACCAAACCAAGAATTCCTACTAACATTATAAACGTTAAATTTTGTAAGTATGTATGGATGTTTGTTACTGTTTCACGTAAAAACTACTGAATGGATTTTAATAAAACTTTATAATAATGTAGCTCATACATCAGAATAAAACATAGGTTATAATTTATAAAGATATTTTGTGAATTGTCCAAAGTATGACGATAAATAGGAAAAAATGTACCTTGTTGGAGCAATTCTGGCGTGCGCTGCCAAAACCGCTAGAATTACACATATGTAATGTATGATGGAAATATTTATCTTATAAGCTACTCGAAATACTAGTCATCGGCAGAGGGATCTTTTAACAACCCACTAAATAAATATAATCGTTAGCATAATAGAAACAGACGGCGAAGAGTGAATACAATTTGCAAAAGCTCTAAGTCACTCAAGAAGAGTTTATAATAATACTAATGAAGTTGCAGATAAATATTTAATATTTGTTACTTGGTAACTTTACTACCGAAAAAAGTGAATAGCTTAAAAACATCTGATCACTAACATGTCTTAAAATATTGTAGAAAATACCTATTAATGCTTCCAATTAATATTTTAAACTTTTGGACTAATAATAAGAACCAGTTTTTGTCTAATAATAATATGGCAGAAAAGGCATTTTTTAAAGTTCTTTTTAGGAATCTTCTACGGACAGACCGTTCCAAGAGTCAATTCCGAAACTAGTCTGTAGAGATTTCTATAATTCCGGTAGTCGTCTTTCTCTTCAGTGAAAATGTTAAAATTTAATTTTACAGATGTACACATTTGTAATATAGTCTATTATCTAGTGGTCTGAAATTTTTTTTAGACGAAGTATCTAATGGTATGCAGAATGCATATACAGCATATACAATATTACATTGCTTTTTACAAACAATTCTACACTTCTATATCAAGAGGAAAGATTTATTTATTTGTTTACATTGAATAGACTCCGAAACTACTTAACCGTTTTAAAAAATTCTGGCACTATTGGGAAGCTACACTATCTCAAGAGAACATAGGCTGTATTACATTTTCAAAAAGTTAGGAATTCATAGTATGCATGGGACAGTGTGTGTTGTGTGTAAAAAATATTACTTTTGAAATGTTTGTTTAATGCCCTTGCGAAGCCGAGCTGCTAGTTTTAAATAAAAGGAAAATAAAATATGCAGCATAATATAATCAACAAGCAGAAGCAAAAGAAACCCAGTGATTTTAACGATGAATTACAATTCAAAGCCAATACTTCATAGCCAAGAGAAATCATAGGATTAGAAATAGCGAGACAATAAAATTATACTACGGTTTCTCGAGCAAACGGAAAACGTTTAAGTACCACAATTTATCATGATACTACGTTATTTTGAGTTATGAACCAATAGGATGCCTCATGACCTTTCACCATTTCGATACGTAAGCTTTGCCGGTGATAGCCTTTAGCACGGAACGGAGTAGATTTGTGCTTTAATTGCCGATGCATTACTAGCTAATGGACGCAATCCTCAAAGAGAAGATATTAGATAAATACTCGTAAACATGTCCATCCGTTCCGTACTTTATTGCTGGTCTACGATTAAGCTTTTCTTTGTGAATGTTTTGGGAAACTACACACATCAAAAAGTCTAAGCAACATGCTTAATGACACACTTTCTAATTTATATTGGTCAATTCTTATATATTTTTTACAATGGGTAGTTAAGCATGTAACCTTTTTGATTAGAAAAACAAACCCAATCTGTATTTGTTTTTTTTTTTTTTGACGTGAATTGTCTTTAAAATCGCGCCGAAACATACGGGTACCAAAGGTCTATATCATCGTACCTTAATAATTAAAAAATTATTAGTCTTAGAACAAAAATGTGGTGTGAATATTTCACTTTATTAAAATACTTAAAACACCGTCAATATTGTTTTTATTTCAATATTTTACTTTAAAAGCGATTCCCTAACATAGACGTTTCACGTTAAAACCAGCGGCCGTGTGCCCCGTTACAGCCCCACCCGATTAATATTACATTAACGATTAAAATGTATCTACTTCATCACGCGTAGAACAAAACAAGCCACCTAAGAAACTAAACTTTTTGAAACAAAATTAAATTTTAACCGAAATTAATTTATTGTTGAAGAATTCTATAACTCATTACGAAGTGTGACACCCTATTTTTTATTTTCTAATTTTGTTTTCTAATCAAAAAGCTTATATACTTGCATACCCATGATAAAAAAATGTAGAGTAATTGACCAATATATTTTGTACAATATGTAACGTCAAGCAACATACTTTTTTGATGTGTGTATAATGAGATTCAAGTATTCTTAGTTCGTTATTAAAAATTATTATCGACGTTGAGTGTGCAGTTGGGGACGAATTCCATTATCAAATACTTAAAAAATAAAAATTTGAAAGGAGACTTTTTCTATTATGACTTGTAAATAGAAATTTTGAATCGTTTGTTAACTTATTAATCTTATTATTTATATTAACATACTAACTTTTATGTATTGCAATGCATTGACTCTATAGAAAGTTACAGTTATCTTACATTTCATTTACAGAAATATCAGAATCATTTGTCTGCTTTAATTGTTGGTTATATTAACTAGCAACTATTTAAATGAGATGTCTGCACGAAACGAAAGCTGCTTAAAATTAAACTTTATGCTTAAAACCCCACAGCTGAAATCGCATTGCTGCTGTAAATTATAATCATGATCTATTTTCCTTCGCACTTACCAATGCACCGCCTACATCGCAATCTGTTACAGGCCGCGCAACAAGTATCGATCGCAGATTGTAATCGATAATATTCGTAAATGATTCAATCGGACACATTGCAGAGTAATTTGATCGACCACCTGAATCTGGAGTACATAAACTACTCTGGCAATGTAAATGTTGATCGAAGTGACGTTGTAATATTTATGTACAACTAATGAAAATCAAACACAATTGTACTTTATGTTCAGACATATTTCGCCCACCGCGTCTCTCGAGTTATATCGGTTTTTTCAAATGCAATGATTATATTTTCCCGTGGTAAAATTATCTTTTATCTCCGGGATCTCTCACGATCGAAATAAGAAATTGCGACAGAACCCGGCCAGCTGTTTTTATCAGGTTTTCCCGCTGGAAAAATATATTTTCCCTTGGTAAATATTCCCTTTGTCCTTTTCCGGGTCTCAAGCTATACCTACATATATCAACTTTATACTAACTATTCATACAATACTTTTTCCCTATTTCGCCCCCTTTTGAGTTGAATTTAGAGTAGCGACCTCCGTAGTCGAATGGTTAGTGTTACGAATAGTTTTTATCATTATTAACTATTTATTAACTCAATGTTTTTTATAAGATTAACTCTAAGTTTTTATACTTTATTATATCAGCTCTATGTTTTCTCTCCTTCTTTTTTATGTCATATATATTTTTCATGTCAAATGACAACAAGTATAATTAGTGAAAGTCAGCTTGTTTCTTTTTGCTCTCCAATTTGCTATCCTCAAGATCCTCAATATTTTATGAAACATTGAGTTAATAAATAGTTAATAATGATAAAAACTGTTCGTAACAGTTAGTACACCGGATTCAAGGTGTCACCATCTCTGAAGTCCCGGGTTCGAGTCCCGGTGACGGCAGATGATTGTGTGATAAATACGAGCATTTGTACCTTAGTCATGGTTGTTAATATATATTTCTACCAAAAATATTTATATATGTATGTTTATCCGTTACCCAAGATCCCATAACACAAGCCGGTTAGGCTAATTGATGTAAATGTAAAAAAAATATTGTTGTTATTATTTTATTACAATTTTTTTACTAACTTTGCATGTCGTATTTGTTTATATCCAAAGAAAAGCCTATAACATAAAAGCTTTTAATAATGACATACTTTTCATATATAATTTCATCCCCTATTTCAACTCCTTATAGACCTTTTTTCGCATTGAATAGTAGCCTATGCCCTTTTTCAGGCTCTAAGTACTTCTTAATTCAGTTTTAGCGGTAAAGGGCGAAGAAGACAGTTACTTACCAATTGTACGAGCTAGCAACGTACATTTTTGCTTACGCTGCGACCTACTTCAAGGCGCACGGTTTTACCAATTAATTTTATAATTTTAAATAATTTTATTAACTAGTACGTCAACAACTGTCTTACTGGACTACTCAAGAAAGAATTTCCCATTGAATATTACTGTGTACTTTTACATCAATATAATTTTACTTAAACTTCGGCAATCTTTCTCTTCGACCTGCTCATCATCCCAAACTACAACTACTCATCTATTGTACGGTGTCCGTGGTCTACTAAGCGGACCATACAATTTGGTCCTTCGAGCCGGATATGAACCAGCGACCTATGGATCTACAGTCCACTATACCACACAGTATAATATTAGTAAGGATTGTTGAACCTAGTTTCAGCTTAAACATAATAAAGATATAAATCAAAACATCTTTTTTAGATTAAGCCACACAAAGCCATTATTATTCATAGTAAGCGACGATCAAATAATTTGGTAACAAACTTTCCTCTGCAATAAAAATAAGAAATTAACATTAGATGCGGCGCAATAAACGAAGGAGAAAGACCAATTTTTCAACATAGACTAATAATAAGATATGTACGGTAATTTTAATCTCGTAGAAGATTTATTGGGCCCGTAGTGAACCGAAAATTTTAATAAGGCATCCTACGGCTACTGTCGCTAGACTTAATTTATTGTTACTTGTTTGTAATAAAGTGATTATAATGTTGATTGATGAATACATTAGGAAGTAATCGTTAATTAATACTACCTCGTAATTATTGACACTCGAGGCTTATAGGCGGGGAGCCGGTTACACTGAGTCTTGTCATAGCGAATCAAAAAATATTTATTTAAATAGTACATAAGTATAGGAATAGATTAGGCTCGGTATGCATGGATTCCTATTGCCGAAACAATGTTAAAAAGAAATTAAAAAATGACAAAAAGTTTTACCGTCATTGCGGATATTTTTTTATGTAGGTATTCGATAGTAATATTTATTGACTTTTAGAAAAATATCACGCAAACCACTTTTTTCTGCTGGAAGGGTCTGGCATACCTATTTGGATTGTGTGATGAGAGCTAAAATTTCTACATCATGCCAGAAACTATTTTTTTTATTTCATTTTTAAAAATATCTCGGTATGCGCGCTATTAATATCCGCGATGACGGTATAACATTTTTTCTCTTTCTTTTTATCAATCAATACATAGTATAAAACAAAGTCGCTTTCGCTGTATGTCCGTATGTATGCTTAGATCTTTAAAACTACGCAACGGATTTTGACGCGGTTTTTTTTAATAGATAGAGTGATTTTTAAGGAAGGTTTGTATGTATAATAAATGCATAATATAGTAGAGAAACACTGATAAATTTAAAGGTTTCTAATGTGATGTCGTAAATAAGCACGTTTTTTTGCGCTTATATTGCAAACGCTGGCTGAACCCTACGAGATAGACCAAAATAATGTACTACAGTATTGTACAACTTACAAAAATCCACAAAAAAGTCCGTGATGGTATATGTCTATCTCTTAGGGATAACCCACCATAACCATTTTTTCACTGCACCCGTGCGAAACCGGGGCGGGTCGCTAGTATTTTTATAAATAAATATTTTTTGATTCCGCTATAACGGGACTATGTTTCTATATAAGTACTCATGCCTATTTCCCATGCGGGTAGGTAAAAATTTTTTTTACGTACCACGATCCAAGCATAGTTCCCTGGCTTCCACGACTTTTATTAATTGTTTCGGTTACGGGTACTCCTATCCTGGCATTATATCAGGATATCCTATTTGATCCAAGCATGTTTGTCTAGATCAGAGGTTCCCAAATTTTGAGTGGTAGACCCTTTGCTATGTTTTTCGTTTTTGGGTAGACCCCCAAATGAATGGTAATTATAATTTAGAAATCTTACATATTACTTGATTACATTAGAATTTTTTGCTAATTGTTTAAGCTAGTTATTGATAGATTTCTTTTTGTTATTCATATTTACATATGTTATTCATATTTACCACATAAATTTCTCTCATCTGTACTATTTTGTCCATGCTTGTCCATGCGTCCATGTGCAAACCACCTAAGCACTCTTTTTTCGATTTTTGTCAATATGTATTCTTTCACGCCGTTTAATTTTAAACACCGGACATAATTTTAATTAAGTTTATTTCAGTCCTTTATGAGTACAACTATTTGTTTTTGGTCACTTCAAATGCATATACGTCCATCTGTTAGTAATTGCTTGATTGTAATCTATTACAACGTTGAATCACTTACGTCGCGCGGTAAATGATTATGACCTCAGGAATTAATGTCTGAACCAACTCCTCTCAGGAGAAGTCAATCGAAATGTATCAAGTGCAGTAGGCGAGAAATGTACGGTTATTCGTATTATCATTGTGATATTAGACGACCTCCATAGTCGAGTGGATAGTACACCAGTTTCAAGGTGTCGCCATCTCTGAGGTCTCGGGTTCGAGTCCCGGTGGGGGCAGATGTTTGTGTGATGAATGCGAGCATTTGTACCTTAGTCATGGTTGTTGATATATATTTCTATAAAAATATTTATATATGTATAATATATGTATGTCTATCCGTTACCCTAGATCCCATAGCACAAGCATTTACAGAGCTTAGTTTGGGCTAGGCTAATTGGTGTAAGTGTAAAAAATATTTATATATTTATATTATCTGCAATGATCTGCAAATAATTTTGTGTTATATCAATTCAACACTCATATTAAATCCTAGAAAACACTAAAATCCTTACTAACATTATAGTATATTTGAGGGTAACTTTATCTATCTGTTGCGCTTTCACACCAAAACTACTGCACCGTTTCATATGAAATTTTATATGACATAGAGTACTTTTTAATATAAATAGAGAATTGAAAGGGGGATAAAAGGTTGTATGGAACTATAGTAATTTCCAAAGTTATTTTGAAACTTATTTTTTAGGCTGATGATTAGATACAAGTATATATGATATATAAAATTTGATTTTACCCATAAAATAAGAGATGACAGTTAGTAAGAATTAGAAGGATTCGCTATTTTTGAAGCTAGAACGATGAAACTTTTCTCTTTAACTTAGATTTTAATAAATATGTAGTTTAGAGTTTGTGAAAGAAATTCCTTAAAGGCGGACAAATAAAATTAAGCATAGAAATAAACCAGTGCTACCCAAAGTCCTTGTTTCACGTGAATTAAATCGCGGCACAGTATCCTGTAAAATTTGTCATCAAGAATAATTTTGATATTGATTATTTTAGTTCCTCTTGAGTTTTTAAGTAGTTTGGATATTTATTAAAATCAAATCAAACACGTCGCTCCGAAAATATCGCCTACTATGTGAAAAGGTTACCTAGACAAACTAATGGGTATTTGTGCTCCTTTCATTATTGTGTACTTTTACGTGCGGCTACGAACATGTTTGGATAAGAGAGTGGTTTGAACGCCCGTGGCTCTACCACGAGTTTGCTATCGTTTTCGATAAGTATTTGACGTATAGTAAAGTATAGAAGTCATGTCAGTTTAATATGGAAGAAGCCTTTGGCCGGGCAGAAAGCCTGGGGCCCTATCGGCTTTATCGGAACGCTCGCCCTCTCAGGGGAGGGGGCGAGGTAGCGCAGCCCTTAACGGTGCATACGCTTCAGGGGATAGGCCGGTTCCCAGAGTGGGTCGGTCAAACTTAATTGTGTACAGAAGGTACTTAGTGACCCGTGCTGTTCGGCGGCGCAGATGCCGCGTCCAGCAGGGTTTGCAATTTACTAGTGATGAGATCAGGAGGGTCGGTGAGCGCGTTTTTAGGGCGACGGTATGAGGGGGAGGAGGAGGGTGCATAGTTAGCAGCCTCTCGGACTAAAGGATTGGGGTGTATGGATGCCGCTTTGAAGAAGCGTTCCGAGAATTGTTTTAGGGTCTGTTGGATGGTGGGGAGGTCCACGTCCCTATGGAGATCGTGGCGTCTAACGTAGTATGGAGCGTTGGTAGCTCGGGTTAGGAATTTGTTCTGCACTACTTGGAGTTTGTGCAGGATTTTGGGGTTTGCGTGGGCAAAGACGGGCGAGGCGTACGTGAGTACCGGACGGATGCATACTTTGTATAGAGTGCGTTTGTTGCGCAATGACATTTTAGATTTTTGCCCTATCATATTACCTAGGCGGTAGAGGTAATGGAAGAATTGTACAATTACGTTCCGCTAGGGGCGCTGTACAAAGTTTTCATACAAAAATTTACGCTGTCGATATTGTTTGCAAACGAATGTAAACTTATGGTAGCTACAAGTATAATGCTTACGTTTACCGCACGCCAGGTTTTACTTTACTAAAAGCTTTACTTGTTATGAAGCCTCTTATTTTTTTTCTTTGTAACGTAACAGAAAACTATTTAAAAAATGTCTGGTCTATTTTATCATAAAATGTACAATAAATGACATCGATTATTCAATCATTTGTAAAAAAATAATCAATAATTTAATTTAGAAATAAATCGATTTAAATTAAATATATAAATGTTTTTTTTTGATAACTTTCATATCGTTCCCACTAATATTATAACCGCGAAAATTTGTATGGATGGTTGTTAGTTACTGTAGTCGAAAAGTAGTAATTACTTTTGCTTTCGTTACGTTTTATTGCTTACTACGTTCAATTTGAATAACAAATGCGGTAGAACTTGTTTACATAGGTACTGGATGCATCTTTTATATTTTTTTAATTGAAGACGAATATGAAAAGATTAATAATTTGCTAACTAATATACAAATTAGGACTAAATAATATCTCAAAACTAAATCAGGATTATAGTATGATTTTTTTAGTTGTAATTTCTGTTATAAATTATTTGGAAACAAAATTCTTCTATTGTATATTCAGCTTCTTGATCTGTGAATCTTACACACAGTACAGTAAAAAAAAATATCTATAGTACCTACGGGACTCTCCGTCGTACATCAGAAATAGGAACATTAAAACCACCAAACATTTGTGGAATGTTTCAAAGCACCAGACTAAGACTGAAATCATATCCCTATATCCATACTAATATTATAAATCGGAAAGTGAGTTTGTTTGTTCGTTGCGCTTTCACGCCGTAACTACTGAACCGTTTGCTTTGAAATTTTGCAGACGTAAAGATAAAAGTGCGAATTAAATAATAGGCTACTTTTTATCCCGGAAAAATCGTCAGATCCCACGGAATGCGCAATAAAGGCTTCGCTCAAAAACTACTGCACGATTTTCATGCGGTTTTCATCAATAGATAGAGTGATTCTTGAGCAAGGTTTTGCGGTATTTTTTATCTCGGAAAAACGGATAGTAGAAGTGCGATAAAAACTTCGCGCCATAAACCGACCTCCGCGCATATGTAGTCGTGAGCAAAAGCTATGACACTTAACCCTCTATAGACCCAATCCCGAAATCCACGCAGGCGAAGCCGCGGACAGAAAGTTAGTATATTATAACCGCGAAAGTTTGATAGTATGGATGCATGTTTGTTACTATTTCACGTAAAAACTACTAAATAGATTTTAATGATACTTTGCAATAATATAGCTTATATATCAAAATAACACATAGGCTACAATTTTTAAAGATATTGTATGAATTGTCCAAAATATGACGATAAGTGTTCAGCGCAGACGAAACCGCGGGCACCAGTCAGTAAACATAAAAATTTGTTTAGTTGAATAATAAAAAATGCCATGCGAATATAACTAAATCCATGCAATGATAAATGATGGTAATGATTCGTATTAATCGTACTTTGGATAAGGTTTTCGCAATATACTGGCGCCAACAGACGCAATGCTGCCAACAGATGGAAGCTAGTGATCAATCAACCGAAATGAGCCATCAGACTAAAATCGATCCGATAAAGGATCGTTCGCCGAAGACGAATCGCTTATTTTACAAAGCTTTTAGCTTCGACATTATTTTCATGTCCGTATCCACCAGTGTAAATAAAATAAAAGTACATTACGTTTTCACATTTACTTACCTTTAACCGTAGTGTGTAATTGATTGAATTGAATATTCTGTACTAATTGGGGTCTCTTGTATATTCTATTTTGTATTCAATACGTAATTGACGTGTTTATGCATAATGCATTAAATTAGAATTTGAATGTCGAATAATTTTGTTTTCAACCTTGATTCACAAATTACACGAAGCATCGCCATTGAACAAGTAAAATTCTCATTGTGCCACATCGTGTTTCGTGGAATCGATTCGTCCGAGCAATTGTAATTGGCATAAAGCGATCTGTGAATTGTGCCTCCTAATTGTGCCTATTGACACGACTTCACGCATGGGCCAAGATTGGTATGTTGGTAACATTGGCGTCATCAAGCGTTACTGCCTTTCAAGTCATCAATAATTTATATTACTAGAAGTTGGTGGCTGCGATTTCGTCTGCGAAGGATTAATATTTCGAGTATTCTGATGTATCAGCTATATTAACCCGGCGTGAGTGAGGTTGGGTATGTCATACCCGAAAAGTTTCTAAACGCAGATATTTTAATGTTACTGTTGCCATGCAAGTCCTGGTGTTTCAGTAGCTGGAGGTAAAGATGCAAGGGGTGAGGTACAGTATCGAGTTTAGTGTTGCACCGGCGGCAAATACACATGCGTACCCGCGGCTGGGGTATGGAATTGTGTTGATTTGGTGTAATTTTGGTGCTCTATTACATGATCTCACAAGACATTTCAGTTCCTTTTTTATTTATAATAATTAGAAGACACTATTGTTATATTGATTTACCAAAGTTGGAATTTTGTTAGATTTTTATGGCAAAAAAAATTAATTGCCTGAATTTGTATTTTCCGAAAATAATTTAGATATTGTGTTATTTCAATAAAAAATAATGCTGCTTAACTTAATGTTGATATTTTATTTACTCATCTTGTTGAATAGTTACTAGTATTAATATGTCTTAAGCATTAATTCTAATTACACAATCATAGTATCAAAAATTTTACATCAAAATTTTGGGTATATCATACCCACCTCATAGCTGGTGTAACAATTTCTCACCTCATTCACGCCGGGTTAAATTTAAAAAAAAAGATTAGCAAACAACCTCCCATTCTTAAAAACTTTAAAGTTTATAATATTAGTAAGGAATAAACAATTTATTTACAGGGTATATAAAAAAAATAATTTAGAATATTGGTAATAAAACCTATATGATCTAAGGTTGACAAAATTAAATAATAAATGAATTATTAATATGTTATAATAAATCATTCTAATAGCATTGTTTGAAGTTTGGAAAAGGGAAAATCAATCATGTCATATGCTCAAAACTCGTCTGACAAACATACTATCCACATCACCGGTAAATTAACAAAAGAAACGTCGAGTCATAGTTACTATTGTAATTAAATTATAGTTATACCGTTACGGATATCAATGCACAATTCTAGCAAGAATTTCATCCTACCTACTTTAGACTGTACAATAATAGTGTATTTTTATTCATTGACACCTAATTGTGTATCGGACAAAGAATTTCTTGTGTATAACAGTGTAATCAAAGTTGGATGTAAAAAGAAATCCCTTATGTAATTAAGGGCACTGCTCACTGCTTAATTGTGGCAACTTATCAAAGTTTTGTATGGGAGACGGTTGCGCCATAGCATTTCTGTTGGCATATTTTGTTCTCAAAAGTATTTGATGGCTTTATAATGAATGGAGTTACCGTACGCACTGATGATCGTAAAAAGCTCATATTTCCTATCGGATAAATAGAAGTACTTACAGTTAAATTATATTTTATGCCGGACACCAATTAAAGAGAACGGAAATATGATACAGACCATAATAAGTATTTTAAAACTTAAAACTGTAATTTTCTAAAACATAATTGAGAGAGCAATGAAAGTGGTCGGAAGTCTATAAACAGAATTGTTAATAAATTAATGACCAATAATTAAATGTGAAACACTATAGGATTTGAATTAAACAAAACAGATATTGTCTAAAATTACTCACGAGACTAATTACCTGACATAATATTTGTAATAAAATAAATTGGCTTGTAGCATTTATATAATTTTTTAAAATAATAAATTATTATAGTTCCTTAAGCACTAAACGAATTATAAAAGATACTGTCAAACGGAGAGCAAAACATACTATTACTGGCATTTATTATTTGCAATTTTTAGTAGTCACGTCGTTTGATGGGAAGACATTAAATTAACTTTTATATACAAATATCACAATACAATTGGATATGACTAACGATTCCAATTGAATGTGTAGATTTCTTCATTACCTTTTTGCAATGGTTTTATTTAAACTAAGTAGAGGCAATTAAAGTGTTATTGAAGGTGATAAGTTTGAACTTTCCAATCGATCATTGTGTTAGACATAAACCTTGTAGCATTTGCACTTTATTTATATGTATATTAAAGATTAAAAATAACTTAGTCTTCGTTAGCTACCAGTATTTTGTTATATTCATTCTTTTTTAGCAATTTATATAGAACTAAACTCTACCTCTGTAATTACAGATCTAAGGATCTGATGAAATTGGTTTTCTAAAACCAATAAACTCATGATTTACAGCCCGTAATTTCTCCACGGCTAAGATTAAGTTTACCATCCCGCATCATCAAAGTGTAATTCGTTTTCGGGATAACTCCATAATGCTTCGTACAAGATATGTTGGGTTTTAATAGCTTAGATATGGGAGTTATTACGAAAGATTTATCTAAGCTAGTCATTCCACCCGTTGCTTCGGCCGAGTAAATTATAATGTATCCTGCTCAAAATAGTCAAGTATTTTGAGACTAACATAGTTTTTGCAGTTCTTTTCAAAGGAGTGACACAAGGCCACAATATACCAGTCATATGATGATGACAGATGCGCATAATTAATAAAGGATGTAGTACAGACTGCTCTGGCGTCGGTGAATCATGTTAATTAAACCACATTCTGTTTAAGAAGGGTCACCCCGTGTAGGTAGCTGTTTTCTATTCAAATGTAGGAGGCATTTGAGTCAATACTAGGCTATTACTTACATAACCTCCTTCTAACCAAGAAAGTAGTAATAGGTGTGAATTCGGAAATTATTAAGATTGCAATTTCATTGCAATAAAAAATAAATTCAAGTGTATATAAAATTCTGTTATGAGATCTAGAACTCAGATCTAGATAGTTAGATTTTTTAAATTCTATGTATAATTAGAGTACTCCAATATTCCTTATTTTAACTAAGGAATATTGTAGAACCAACAGTATACCTGCGCCTATTACTTTTGAAGATACGTCGACATGTTTGCGGCGCTATCGCGTATTGCTCAAAATCGCTCCATACTAAAAGCACTGCAATTGTGACGTCATAATTAAGTAAACTCGCCTGATTTGTATCAGCGTATAAACAAATATCAAAATAACTTTGTTATTTGTACGATTATAGGTATACTTTCTATATAAAAAAATGTTACATTCAATGTAAGAATACTAGAAATGTGTTCGTTTCATTAGAATCACGTAAATAATGATTGCACATTTTTTAGAAATCAAAAAAACAATATAAGTAAAAAAAAAGATTGAAATTTCTATATTGACATACTTTCATGAGATATAAATTGCTCAAATCAGATTATTATAGTATAAAAACGGCCATAATCAGTTGTAGTCGTCTACCCTGTTATATGTGACCTTGAGCCTATTTCACGCCTAATCTGAACAATCGAATCGTGCTCGGAAATGCAAATCTCAAAGCATGTATGACACTCACGCGCATGTCAATGAGAGGCGTGTATGTATGAGAAACTAATGACGTTTACAGCTTCGATTTTATCGTAAACTGATTTATGACTTTTACTCATAATTGACAATTGACTCAACAAATTTAGGTTGTCACTTGGGAGTCTTGGGACACAAAGACATAAAGTCAATATCGATGAAAAAGTATCTCCATATACGGCAATATACAAATACTTTCGAACTTATATATCTAATGTAATCTAATAATAATCAAATACTTTAAATAAGACGATTGAAAATAATAATATAAATTCAGATGAGATGGCTGACAAAGGAGCTACAGCCTCCAGTTTAAAATTGGATTTGAATAAGATGGTGGGCGATAGCCGAAAAGTAGTAATGACTTTTGCTTTCGTTACGTTTTATTGCTTACTACGTTCAATTTGAATAACAAATGCGGTAGAGCTTGTTTACATAGGTACTGGATGCATCTTTTATATTTTTTTAATTGGAGACGAATATGAATAGATTAATAATTTGCTAGCTAATATTTAAACTAAATAATATCTCAAAACTAAATCAGATTTATAGTATGATTTTTTCAGTTGTAATTTCTGTTATAAATTATATGGAAACAAAATTCTTCTATTGTATATTCAGCTTCTTGATCTGTGAATCTATACACACAGTACAGTAAAAAAAAATATCTATAGTACGGGGCTCTCCGTCGTACATCAGAAATAGTAGACTACTAGAAAGACTGAAATCATATCCCCTATATATATTATAACCGCGAAAGTTTGATAGTATAGATGGATGTTAGTTACTCTCTCATTTAAAAATTACTGAATGGATTTTAATGAAACTTTTCAATAATATAGCTGTACATCAGAATAATATATAGGCTACAGTTTATAAAGATGTTTTGTTGACAATATTGTTACGTTATTATGTTACGTGCGACTGTCTCATACATTATTTATTTCACACAAAATTATTTCTGTGACAATGTTAATGTCATAATATTAGTTCTTTTCTACGCCACGCTAATATATGCTACTCGAAATACTAATCCTGAGCAGACGAAGTTGGGCACGAGCTAATATTGAATAGGACTTCAATGGCAAGTGCTAATAAGACGTTTTTTTTAATGTATTATGGACAGGCACTTGGCCTCGATTTCACCTGATAGTCCATGCCTGTCCAAATAGTGCCTATTCACTCTTGCCTTGAGAAAAGGCCCAGATTGTATTTATCAGGGAAAATATCCGGCGGGAGGGAATTCCACTCCTTTGCTGTGCGCATTATAAAAGTAGAAGCGAAACGCTTAGTGCGTATAGGCCCAGAACATAAGGATGGAAGCCCAACCGCCGTCTAGTTCCCCTGAGGTGGAATGGGGATGCTGGAATCAAATTGTGCAATTCCATCGCACACTCTCCGAAATGCATCCGATAAAAGATGGCCATAGAGGCCTCCTTGCGTCGGTGATCGAGGCTCTGCAGTTTAGCCTCTACTAGATGTGAGTCACCAATGAGCCTCCTAGCACGTTTCTCGATTGAGTCAAAGGCAGCCAGTTGGTATTTTGCAGAGCCGTCCCAAAGATGACAGCAGTATTCCATACACGATCGGACTTGAGCTTGTAAAGGTTTAGAAGCTGCCCTGGTGTGAAATATCGCCTAACCTTGGAGAGGATACCAAGTTTCTTAGCTGCAGTCATTGCCAAGGACTCAATGTATAGGCCAAAGTTTAAGTTGGACGAGATGTCCATACCAGTACTAATAATCCAGTCAGCGATATTGCTTTATAAACTTCTATAAAAATATTTTCCGTATAGAGACAAAGAGAAAGGAGATTGCCCATTCCAGTACTTTTTATAGAAACATTGTGTCTCAATGATTTTCTTACCAAAAATGAAACAATAATACTTTAAGTATTTTGTCTTTTCTCCTTAAACATTCCTTTTGTAAATAATTTTCCAAAATAAATCAGTAATAAACTTCCGTTTTACAGCAAATTGTCGTAACTTGCCATGTTTGTAGGGCTGGGACAAATTATAGAAATCAATCGATTATTATCTGTGGGGTGATTTTGTACCTAAATCGACAATCGAATCGCTTTACTAAATATCTATTCCCTCTATGGATGCAGAATAAAAATATTTTTTGTAAACCCTCGGCAACGGCAAAATACTTTCGTTATTGTCTTTATTAACACTATAACATGAAATCGATTCCAAACCATTCATGCTTTCGTATTAGCAAACACAATAATGCCGCGCAAGCGGTTTAAATCAAACTGAATGTGTTGCGTTCATATTCCGTTCTTATGACAGAAAATCCTGATGTTTATTTATGAAATTCGATTCACTAGATCTATTCTAAGAATCGATAAGAAATCGATTTTGATTTTGTCATAAATCTTCAATCTATCTCAGATCACATCCCTAGATTTGATATTTAACAGTCTGTGTTGGTTAGTTTGGTGTGTAACTAAACGAGAACAGCGCAAAAAACTAATGCAAACCTTATTACTTACTGCGTAAAGTGTGCATTTACTTGAAACTATTACAATCTTCAAACAAACTCATTTTCTTGATTATTTCAACATTCCCATTCTTCTTCAATCTTGACTGAAGTTGGTAAGTATCATTTATTATTATTATATAACCAACTAAAAGCATTTTCATCGAGACACAAAAATAATACAGTCAATACATTTGCCCATACTAAAAAGGTCAATCTCCTTTGTATAAAAACTATTTTTGATCAAGTCTCCACCAAGATTTTCATCCGTAGATCATGTTACCTACAATAATATTAATGTTTGCTCCAATTTTGGACTTGTGACTCATTTTGGCTTGTCTTTTTTTTTTGGTCTGGCGAAACCGTTGCCGTGTGGTCTGCCCTCGGGCACATCGATCGGTCGTAGATTATGCACCGATTTTCTCTGCTCTCTGACGTCGATAGACACTATACCATAATCGACATTTGTGTGCTTTAGTAAACTACCCAATAGCAGGATTTGACGTTTGGTTGCGCACAAAATTATACACGTGCGTGAATATGCCTTAAGCCTTGCGACTTTTTTGTTTCAAAGTCACGGCAGAATTGATATTGTGCCCGGTAATTTTAAAGATCCATTATAACGGTTTAGATTTTGTTCCGTTAACACCCGCAATTGTTATATTTATTTAATCCCTAACTATATTATGTTTTTACTTACCAGACAGCTCTTGCACCAAGGCTTATGTTGTGATTTGTATGCTAATGTGCCCTACCGTATGTGTTTATAAATATATACCATATATTATGATACTGGTAGTGTAATTAGGTGAACGCGTAGTCGTTCACTTTCTCATCCAATCCCGTCTTCAAGACACTAAAACCCGCTGTTTGTGTTGATCCGTAAGTGATATAAATACCGTATATTTAAGCACTGCGATACACTGCCCTAAATACGCAAACCAAATTAATGTCAAAATCTTTTTTTTTATTACCTTTCCGCGGTCCGAATGTTATAAATCCTAAACAGAGATAAACAATGCTTCTATAGAAGCAATATATTGACATCTGTTGTTATATGTACAGCAAACCCCCGTAAAAAAGTGTTTTGTTTACTTGGACAATACAGATCGGATTTCCCAGTCCTTGAATTGCATCGACCAAGGGCAAGATAGGCGTTGAAATAGTTTTGTAGGTAAGTATACATATATAGTAACTTACTATATATGTATACTTACCTACAACATATGTATCTTACAACATCTTACTATTAGTAAGATGTTGTAAAGGCAAAGGTACAGATAATTACTTTAAACTCCGAATTCTTATCTAGAAAAAATATAATAGTAAAATATATACGAGTACTCTAAATCCGTCACATAAAACTTTAATTTAATAAGGTTTACTTTAACAATATATCAACCTCCTTCCTAGACAAGATTCAAAGCTAACGTCGTGTTTAACTTGTTGGGTTTCCTTAACTTATTCTTTAGACATGATCTCCTTATCAAATTGATACAAAGAATTGTAATGAATCTTTTAAATAGCGATAATTTCTGCACCGACGAGTTTGAGGATAAGATAAATTTTAAACAAAATTAAAGTGTTATTGTTTCGTTAAGACATTTGATAAATACATAATCAATTTAATTTCATTTACTTTGATTTTCCGTATTTTTCTTTTCGATTGTAGATATAAATTTCTGATTAATTAAAAAAAATAAGCCTTTCCAGAAGTATTTATTATGGCATTTCATTAAAATATGTTAAATGAAAACACCCTAGAGTACAATCTTATCTTGCTACCTTTTTAAAAAAAGCTTCCAAAAAAATTTTAGCTTATGTGTTTAAAAGCTTTAAAATATCAACTTCCTTGGTGTTAGGAAAATCTCTATACAAAACGGAATTTTCTTAGGGAAAGACCTATTCCTATATCAATAGGCCTATATCACGATCGAAATATCACGATCCATTAAATAAAAGAATGCTTTAGATCTAGACGGTTCCTAAATTAGTAATAATTACCCCTGCAGGGATTAATCTGATATTCTGCAGGGTTTATAATCAACAATAGACAACAAATCGTCACAATGTGGAATGTGACTAAAATATGTATATATTATTATCAATAAATGAAGATGTTAAACAGATAAGTGATCGTAAGAGGCTGTTAAATATTTTTGGCGATTATTTACATGTCTTTAACAATGTACTTTATCCATTACATATTAAGATAATTTTTACTGTAACTCATAAGAATCACGAGATTGAAAAGCTTAAGTAACTACTCTTGTCAGAATCTAAAATTGTCCTTTGCAAAACCAACGAAAAAACACAATAAACTTGAAAATATTGTCCAGTAGAATAAATGCATACTTAGAGACAGAGGTAATGGCTCTCAGTCATCAGCATCACACATTACACGCTTATGATAAATTGCACTTGTAACAGAAATAGCTTACTGATTACGAAATGATTAATGATAATTTAATGATACACTAACAGACTACATTGTGGCCTAGAATTCTTGTTCTCCAAATACAACGAGCAGTGGGTCTTAGATTATTATTTGTATCGACTTTTATTGTTAGAGGGGAAATTAGTAGATGTGAAACATTGACATTAGTAATCGTTGCGGAGTTATATATATATATATATATATATATATATTATATATATATATATAATATATATATATATATATATATATATATTGTGTATATATATATATATATGTGTGTGTTTCTCACATATATATTGGTACATTAAAATTAAAAGTATTTTTAATACAAGCTTTTATTAATAAATGTAGCGCATTTAAGAATTTTTTTAATACAAGCTTTTGTTAAATGCGATAAAAAGAACAAAATAAACTTTTACATATAAAAACTTGCCGCGAGATTTACTTACTTATAGAATACTTTTCATTTGATACCCATATTGTAGAGGTGCATTATAAATAATTGGTCCGCCATCTTGGGAATGTCCGCCATATTGAATTAAGAGTGACGTTACATTATTTAACGAGGTGTTCTTTGCAAGCGCTTTCATTTTATACCTATATTGTAGGGGTGCATTAAAAATAAATGATACGCCATCTTGGTAATGCCGCCACGTTGGATTTAGAATGACGTCACACACATAACCATGCATCGTCATCCGACTTACACGTGCATGCAAAATTTCAGCTCAATCGGAGACCGAGAAGTAGGTCAAATTAAGATTCCAAGATTTTCTTACATAGTTACAAGTGATAGTGAGCGAGTGAGCTAATATAAAAGCTTGTAAAAATTATTTGCGTTGCTCTGGAAATACGAGAAACGACACTTAATGTTTTTATATTATTATAAAGTATTTTTGTAATATTATATACTAGTTTTAAATCTTCGAGTTTTATGTCGATTGTCTAAATAGTCAACTACTGTACCAACATTTCGACTCGCATCAACATGAAGGTTATATTATAATAAACCTCTAACTAAAATTAATGAGTTACTTTCATTATATATATATATTATACAAATAATATAGACAAATTATGTAATAAAAATCAAGTACAAAGGCGAGCTTATCTCTTTAAAAGAGTTCTTCCAGCTAACTGAAGATGGTGAACATTTATGTTACTAAAATACAGCAACGACTTAAGACATAAAAATACGCATATACATCAATATATACATACATATACAAGATATAAAATGTCGACAGCGTAAATGAGCTCTCATTTAACTTATAAATGTTGTTAAGGAAGTGCTTTCGCGGATTGATTCAGAGAGAGAATTCCACATTTTTGCAGCACCAACAGTAGAAGAACAGTGAAGCAATTTCGAATTATAATGAGGACTATATTTATATATTCCACATACAAAATGCTTCACGCAATCTCCATTACTCCTGTGTTTACTATAATAATTTTCGTTCTTATAAAGAGTGGCTTTATAGTGCATAATTTATCAACATAACCCATGCCAGAGATGGCATTTTAAAAGCATAAATTGCATTCGACAAGGAGTAATTATTACACGAGCTTCAATCGTTTGCTTTCCTTGAATTATAAATATCACAATACAAAATAATAGTGTTACTGGTTGCATTATAAAGACAGCGTTCGCCCTCAACAAAGAAACCCTTAAATAGTAAGGCGAGCTGAAATCATTATTTACTCAGGTGGCGCACGACATTCCTAAATAAGTACTCGGTTACTTGGTAACGTCAATTTCGTTTGCTTGTGTGAGGAACGTGATCGTCGTGTCTTCGTTGTTCTGTTTCTTTACATCTCGAGACCAAACTTTTTTGACAAACATCACTTTTTTAGGGTTCCGTAGCCAAATGGCAAGAAACGGAACGCTTATGGATGGATTCGTCATGTCTGTCCGTCTGTATATCACAGCCAGTTTTTTCCGTAACTATAAGGCCCTTCTCCCATTACGATATTTGTAGAATACGATACTCGAGTAGAATACTAGTTGGATACTTGCTCGCTATCCGATGCTCGCTACTAAAAAATGACTATATTCCTCATTTGTGCAAACTCGTTTTTTGTGGACGGACGTTATGTCGAGCGACTCTAGTGACGAAGAAGCTCTTGCAGTTTTTCTGTTTTAAATAGAAGATGTCAACGCAAGAGGAGAAAATTCTGGATTCATCCTTATATTGAAAGAAACATTAATTGTAGAGTTTTTGTAGCCGCAAAAGAACTACAACATGATGATAAGAAATTTTTATCTTTCTACCGAATGTCTAAAGATACCTACTTGCATTTTGTTACATTATTAAAATCTGCTATACATCAACGAAATACTATATTTAGAGTATATTATGTATTTTTCCGCATGTATTCAGGTAATTTGTAATTATATGAGCACGCATGTTTTTCAACTTCTTGTACAAACTTAATATTTGTTTCTTGCTCCGCCGCCATCTTGTCGAAACGCGCGAGACGAGACGCACAAGCGACCAACACGGTGAGTCGCGCGATACTAGTGGCGGACGCGTAGGATACCGGTATCGTAGTGTGCGAGCCTGCATTCAAATGTATGTGAGATACTTCGCGGTGACAAGTCTTCGAGACTTGCAAGATACTTGAATCGCCTGTGCGCATCGTAATGGGAGAAGGGCTTAAGAGCTATACTGTGGAAACTTGCTAAGTAGATGTATTCGCATTTGCGCAGTTTGCGCAAGAGACGCTTCCAAAGTAGAAAAATTTGTCCTCCCCGTAACTTCTAAAATAAGTGATAAATGTAAAAATAATAAAGAAAAACATTTATTTAGATGTACAGTGGTACGGAACCCTACGTGCGCGAGTCCGACTCGCCCTTGGCCGGTTTTTTCTTATTTGATGTTCAGTGGACACATGAGTAATCGACTATCAAATTAAATGTTGATTTTTGAATAACATTTTGATAATTAAGAATACTAGTAAAGTTTTTTTTAATGCTAATAGCATTGTCGACAGTTCGCTAATATTTAAAACACTGATCGGTGATATCATTGAAGTTAGTAACTTTATATCATCAATTTTTAGCGTTAGCAATAAAATTTGATACCAAAAGAATTTTGGATTAGGTCACTTCAATTCTTAAGGTGCGATGTATATAGTAAAAGGCACTGCATTTTTTTGGTTTTATTTTATTTTTTGACGTCCTTAAATGTCTGTTTTTTTATGTATTGAATGTTACAAAGTTATGTGTATAGATCGTCAGTAGAAGGTACTATCATTTCTGTCATAATAATACCCAACCAGAATGATATGCACAGCCATATATCATTGGCCCCAAATCACCGGTGTTCTGTTCAGACCATATTTGTCATTACCGAAATAGCTCTCATATAAATACCCGTGTCCGTTTATTTTCATAAACGATGATTAACGATTGCTAACGTGAACCAGGTATGTTCATAATTCTTTGAACTGATTTGTTACCGACCGATAAAAGTCAGTTTAAAACGTAACAACGACGCACATATGCACAATGTTGGTCTGACCATTTTTGGGGATAAATCTTATAGGAAGATATTATGCATTGAAAATTTAGGAATGTTCATTCTTAAATTAAATACATGATTCATTAAATTGTTTAGGAAAACAATATGATTATTTAGACTTGATTTGAATTTGACAAATATTGCTATTTTATTAATTAACTAGCGACACGCCCCGGCTTCACACGGGTGCAATGCATAAATACATTACAGAAAAACTGTGAACGTTGTCTATACTAATATTATAAAGAGGAAAGATTTGTTTGTTTGTTTGTTTGTAATAAATAGGCTCCGAAACTATTGGACCGATTTCAAAAATTCTTTCACCTTTGGAAAGCTACATTATCCCCGAGTAACAAGGTACTTTTTATCCCGGAAAAAATTGTCAGATCCCACGGGATGCGCAATAAAGGCTTCGCTCAAAAACTACTGCACAGATTTTCATGCGGTTTTCATCAATAGATAGAGTGATTCTTGAGCAAGGTTTTGCGGTATTTTTCGTCTCGAAAAAACGGATAATCCCACGGGAAGCGCGATAAAACCTTCGCGTCATAAACCGACTTCCGCGCATATGTAGCCTGGGCCGTGGGCAAAAGCTATGACCCTTAACCCTCTATAGACCCAATCCCGAAAACCACGCGGGCGCAGCCGCGGGCAGAATGCTAGTATATAATAAATTATAGTTTAAAAAACTAAAAAAAGGAGGAAAAGTTTATGACATAAAAATGTTATTGTGGAATATCCATAAGAGATAGACATACTATATCATCATATAGTTTTTTACATGCTTTTTCAATGTGTACAATACTGAGTACATATTTTTGATAAATCTCGTAGCGTTCAGCCTGCATTTGCAATGTAAGCGGAAAAAATGCAATTATTTACGACATCTTCTATCAACCTCAAAAATAACAGTATTTCTCCACTATTTAATGGACGTTATCAATACATAGTATAAAACAAAGTCGCTTTCGCTGTATGTCCGTATGTATGCTTAGATCTTTAAAACTACGCAACGGATTTTGACGCGGTTTTTTTTAATAGATAGAGTGATTCTTAAGGAAGGTTGTATGTATAATAAATGCATAATTATAGTAGAGAAACACTGATAAATTTAAAGGTTTCTAATGTGATGTCGTAAATAAGCACGTTTTTTTGCGCTTATATTGCAAACGCTGGCTGAACCCTACGAGATAGACCAATATAATGTACTACAGTATTGTACAACTTACAAAAATCCACAAAAAAAGTCCGCGATGGTATATGTCTATCTCTTAGGGATAACCCACCATAACCATTTTTTCACTGCACCCGTGCGAAGCCGGGGCGGGTCGCTAGTTATACATATAAACCTTCCTCTTCAATCACTATATCTATTAAAAACCGCAGCATCAAAATCCGTTTCGTAGTTTTAAAGATTTAAGTATACATACAGAATATAGGGGCAGAGAAAGCGATTTTGTTTTATACTATGTAGTGATGAGAAATTCAAAGTTTATAGTGTAACTAATTATTTATCTATTTGTTTCAGGTAAATATTATTTTGGACTAGTTTCTCCGATGACCAGGCATTCGTCCTTGTCATTCGTTAATGGAAATGTGTAAGTTATTTTAAGGCCTCAATTTTTTACACATATCTTATATATAAAAATGAATCGCAAAATGTGTTGGTAAGCTCATAACTCAACAACGCCTGGACCAATTTGGCCAATTCTTTTTTGTTAATGTACGTTGAAGTTCAAGGAGGGTTTTTACAATGAGGAAAATTCGAATAATTATCGGAAATACCCTAAAAACAGCCCTTTTATTTTCCCATGCAAACGTTTTCTAACTAAAACGTACAGTCGAATTGAGCTTTATTGTTATTGTATAAAGTTCATTTTGCAAGCACTCACTGTTGTCTAAGCAATGAAGGTGTGTTCCTAACATCAAAGAGTCAATTTGCGCTTTATTAACGCCACATATAGTTGAAATTCAATCATATCTATCAAAACAGTGTGCGTGCGTGCGTTGAAGCACAGAATACATCGTTAGAGGATTTAATGTCACGTTCCAAAATTGAATAGCCACAAAATGTAATAGGTCATTTAGACTTTTTTTGCGATTTGGTTGGCTATGCGACATTATCTATAAAATAATTAGGAACAAAAAACTGCCACTGTACAAATCTTTTTGACAGGACGAAGTCTGTCGAGTCCGCTAGTATATTATATATATATATATATATTATATATATATATATATATATATATATATATAAATGAATGTATGCCAATGTTCGTTGTAGTTTTATAACTCAGGAACGGGCTCACCTATCCAAACCAAATGTTTAGGCTTTGTTTGGACTATTTAGTAGATGGTTTGTGTGAAGTTTGCACAAACACAAAATCAATCGGACGGTTCTTCATTTATTTGAAGATTCTTAATTTTGACGACCTCCATAGTCGAGTGGATAGTACACCGGTTTCTCTGAGGTCCCGGGTTCGGATCCCGGTGGGGGCAGATGTTTGTGTGATGAATGCGAGCATTTGTACTTTAGTCATCAAAAATATTTATATGTGTAATGTATGTACGTCTATTCGTTACCCTAGATGCCATAACACAAGCCTTACAGAGCTTACTTTGGGCTAGGCTTATTGGTAAGTGTAAGAAATATTAATTTATCACATTTTTTGTAACAAATGAATTCAATAAAAAGCGGTTTTTTGTTATTGGGGATTTTTGTGTCAAGTTGAATTTTTTTAATATAGAGATTGTGCTGTCAAATTGAAAGTATTTTCAGTGTTGTCCCTTGATATACTATAGAATGTACTGCAATAATTATTACGGTTCCTTACTCTTTATTTACCGTACCAGTATCTTTACAAAAGTCAGTGGGTATACACTAGGTCAGGTTGAGGACAAGCTGACGCCATACATTTAAAAAAAAAACTACTGTATCTTAGTTCCAGTTGGGCCAATACGTCAATCTGGTTTCACTTAACTAAGATAGCTATTACGCCTTCTGAGGGGATTTATACGACCAATAAATGCTAAGGTAAATTGGCCTCAAACGGACTTATCTTTATCGCTGTTTATGGAGTTTATTCTAGCAACGAAGTCTTTCAGTAAATTAAAGAAATGAGTGACGCTTTTTCTTAAAAGATGCAGTGTTTGAGCTTAATGATACACATATCAGGAAAGAGGATGTATAGGAATGACATCGTTATGAGAAGGAATGTAGGTTTTGTTTCATTGTATTTCATGGATTTAACAAAACCACAGACGTAGTTTCACATACGCCTGTTATAGAATAAAAAGGAAAACTGGCAATTAAAAAAAAAGAACATTGGTCAAGTTGTGGTTTCAGTGCAGTCTTGTAATTATGAGATTCAGGGCTAGACATACAAAAACATGTATGAGAAGTCATACAATATATAGTCGACGCTTCTACGCTGAAATACTCGTAAAACAATAAAACATATACTCTTACGAAGTAATCAAAATATGTATGTCAAGCTAATTAAGAAATATAAAAACTAAAATAAAAATAAAATAGTGAGTACATTAAACAATACGGTCTTTTATTGTCATTAAGCATAAATACAAAAAAATTAAATATAGGTCAACAGTAAAATGTGGGTCTTATAATGTCAAAAAAAAATTAGTAGTAGTAGTCGAAACTATTTGAGAGATATGTTATAAGTAGCAAAAGTTTGAGTTTTAGTTTTTCTATTAAACTAGTCATTTATCAAATCCCTTATTCAAATTACAATTAACGACAGCAATCACTTCACCTATCCAAAATACAGAATCAGTAATTACTGTAACAATTAATACAATGTTAAGATATTCATTGCGTTACTTCGCCAAACCAAAAGACAATTTTCACGTCGAAACAAAACTCGAAACTATAACAATACTTAACCAAAGGTTTATTCCACTCGAGTTACTTTCATGCGTCATATAATACTTCACCAATTATCACGTACGTAATGGTCTTAACTGGACCAGACTCGCTATTGTTTTGTTTTTGTTCTGATTTCTATTGGTAGTTGATTTTTATACCATATAGGATGCAAATAAGGATGTGAATCGCCTGCTAGCAGCCGGCCTGACCGGTAATGACATCACTCGCACATTGTCAATCTTATATCTGGCCTGAAGTCATGAGTATCGCTGTGGTTTCTGAATTGGTCTTTTAATGGGAAGGTTCTGGTCGCTCCTGGTCTTAGCAATGTGTTTGGTGAACAAACTTATACCTGCAAACTTACGTCTATGAGCTATGATAACTAATCATCTCGCGCCACATTACAAAGACCCTTGGAAGCCTTAGAACAATAATACTTTTTGTATGCAGCACATCGTGAACCAGACATAGCCCGAAGAATTGCAAACCTTATACGGAATTGGGCAAGGCATATAGCAAGACTGATGGTTATTAGAGCGAGAAGGTCCTTGAAGGCAATGATATGCTTGGAAACACAGTGTCAGTAAGCGATTTGACAGTGCGGGACCGATCGGATCCTTAGATGAGGTCTATACCCAGTAGGGGATCTCTTTCAGATGAATAATGATGATGAAGATGTAGCACATCAGGATAAAGTCAGTCGTAGGCTACCAGACGAACTGGATTAATCGAGATTAATCTAGATTAATACTCACAACCTACCTCACAACACGATATTAATTAGCTTCATTCTTCTGTAAAGTCTTGAGACTATCCCAGACCTCTGATGAATCAACCTCCTTTAAATTGTGATTTTATTCAACATCATTTCAGTCAAGAGACGCTCATTGCTGCATATACCTCTCCCCGAAAAATCTTCACAGTGATCTGTTTATCGCTGACAAAATCCAACGCACTAGATCCGTTTAGTTTGGGAGGAGAGGGGGTTCTATCAACATTATGTATCCCAACATATGCTTTCCTCTCGAAGATCGATCTCTGCGAGTAATAGGATTTTGTCACTACTACATAAGGTTCTTATACTTTGGGCTAAGTCGGTGTCCCTTGTTCTTCTGCGAATTTCATAACTTCTGGTTCGATCACGTACAAAAACTCTGAGTATAGCCCTCTGCATTGCCCTTTGAGTGACATTACGCTGTCTTAAAAAGGCCAATAGGCTATTTGACAATGCGAAAAATAAAGTGTCAATTACTGTTAACAGTATAAATTAAGAGTTAAAAAATGATTATTTATTAACGTAAGTTGAAAATAATGATTAATTTATTTTAAAATCCGTAAATAAAAAATGCATTTTTTAAACGTTTGCCACGTGACACAAAACGCTCCTGATTGGTCGAATTTATCATGACGTCACTTGCTTGTAAACTTTACAAGCAAGTGACGACGCGTTTGCCTACTTGTGTTGCGCCTAGTTGTGGTAGATTATCTCCGTTATATTAAGATTTTCTTTATTATGCATTGTTTTTTTTTTTTGTTTATTTCCACTATTTTACAAGTACTTTCAACCATGGACAACGATTTTGTAAAAGCAGACAGCAGAAACCTGCCGCAAGTCGACGCAATCATGGTCGGATTATTTTTCAAAAATAATTCTGACTTTTATGCTTCGGAGCTAAAAAATGTAAAAACAGCAAAGTAAGTATAATTACACTTTACTGGTAACTTAAATTATATCATAAGAAAGTGAAATAATGATGAACTTCCACAAGAACTTATATAGGTTATAAATAATTAAGTTTGTTTGGCACAATTTCGTGAACATAAACGATAATTTGTTCACGTTACGTCGGTTATTGAATGTCTTCACATTGTTTAACAAGTTCCATTCTTTGCCGTTTGACAAATGCAGATCGGGAAGTACCAGCACCACACATTCTTTTAATGCGATCTGGCTGGCAATGAAATTTAGAAGGCAGAACTTTATGTTTTAAAATTATTTTGACTGAAACCCATTTTGTACTGATAGTAATTTTTCATGTTATTTTCCATCTGTAACGAACAAACAAGTTTTAATCGGATCTTTTAGTGTACTGCATATTGAAATCATAGGACTCTGTAGCTACAAATTTTAACAAATATTATGGAAAGCAGCGGAAATATTCGAAGTGAGTTGCAAGAGACATTTTGTTAAAAACATTAGAGGTATTATAACCTCAAATCAATAACGAAAATATTAACATTCTGAATGTAATTAATTATTACAAAATTAAATATTATGTTTACTTACATCGAAATGGTCTTCACAAAAGAAAATATTTGTACTATTCGCTATGTCATTATGATCCCTCCGTAGAAGAAAGTAGCAACCACTTTCGGCGCACTTCGATATTCTTTGGAACACTTACAAATAGTTTTTCCGGAGTTTTTAGCGACGTATTTGTACATTTTGGAACTGCACACCATTTGTAACTCATTTTAGAATTCGAATCACTGATAAAAAGTAAATACAATCGCACTTTCGTTTTTTGTTTACAACAAACAAACATATATGGCAGTTGTCACAGATCAGAATACAGGCAAGTGACGTCACCGACCTCATTGCGGCGCCATATTGTCAAAGTAGCGTTTTGGCACACTATTTAAATATTGAATTTTTAATTCGATGTTTTTCAACTAATATATACCAGAATTAAAAATAACAACTTTTACTGGGTTCCTTAGACTCTACTGCATAATATAAAATGGATTTTAAAAACTGTCAAATAGCCTATTGTATGTGGTCAGGTCCTACCAAAACTAGATCCATTGATTGATCTCTTTCTGAAGTTGGGCTTACCTAGATGAGCTAATGGTTATATAGTGTTTTTTCTGCTGTATCAAATCTATTTAAATCCTAAAGCAGTAATTTTGAAATCGTATGTGGTACAAATAGTCGATAAGAATTGGGACAGAGTAAGCAAACGGTTACGAAATGAACTTCTACGCGGCAGACCTAAATGAGAATGTCAGTAAACTCTCGATTCATAAGTGAATTTAGTCTGATACTCTTCATTCTTCGAGTCGAGCTGTATTCTATAAAAACTTTACCTATAACAGAATCCACCATCCGATAGGATACTATAAACTTATAATGCTTTATTGGATTGGGGACTTTATGTCCGGATTATAAGACATATAATTAAATGAAAAATTAACAAGTACGGAACGCATTAGGACATGTTTATATTTTTCAGTAATATTATTGACTTTACATTAATTTTAATGTATTTGAAAATGCTTAACAATTAATTAGTCCTAAAATATATATAAAAATAGATCTTACCTGTGAAATTTTTGTTTATTTCTTTATTTATTTACTACACGACTTATAGTGGTTATTTATTTTGCATAACATTTTGACAATATCTCACAAGTTTTGATTACAAAATGCCCAGAAATTTTGCATATTACAATTATTAAAAAAAAACAAATCTTGAAAGTAATGCCAATTTATCGTTTTATTTAAATACAGTAAAAGTTTTATATAGCTTTTCTTTCTCTTCATAAATAATTAAGAAAAACGTTAGTATAGAAAAAGTTAACTGTTCAAAATCTACATACAAAGACCTATCATGTTGTGTATGATTTATCAAAATATATTGTGATGTTATAATGTATTATTAATCATTATTAATATTTGTACTATATTATACATTATCAATACTATTATTACATAATCAACATGAAATCATAATTGATATGTTCTTGGTCTTTATTATTAATTCTTCTCTATTTAAAAACATACGATCAAATATACATTATTATCCTAGAACCTTGCTGCAAACCGAACGCTACCAGCATCTGATACGCAATTACCAGTCACCTTGGATAAATAATAGACTAAAATTGAAGCTTTATTAACAAGCTACCATTACCCAAGGCTTAATAATAATAAAGTACGTTCATGGGCGTGGTCGACAGTTCTAAATAATGTTACTTCTGCTGGAAGATTCATACGTACCTAAGCTTGGCATAATGACTTGTATAGCTAAAAACACGTCTTACCAAAAAAAAGTATCAAAACAGTGTTTAATAAAACCTTTTGCAGATATTTACAAAAATCTTAACAAAATTATCATTATATAATAAAATCTGTTGTCAGGTTTATATTTTGATTGACGACTTCCGTAGATTAGTGGTTTCAATGTGTCACCATCTCTGAGGTACCGGGTTCGAATCCTGGTGGGGTCAGATTTTTGTGTGATGAATGAGAGCATTTGTACCTTAGTCACGGTTGTTAATATATATTTTCACCAAAAATATTTATATACTGTCCAACATAACCACCCGCTGAAGACCGGGTGATATCCTGTGTAAGGTCGTCCGAGCACCAGGGGGTTGTAAAAACGACTTACTAATTATGAGGTTTCACTACCATCCTCCGTGGGAAAAAATGTATATATGTACATAGGTATGTCTATCCGTTACCCTAGATCCCATAGCATAAGCTTTAAAGAGGCACTAGAGGCTTTGCACTAGGCTAATTGGTTAGTGTATGAAGTTCCAAAATGAAATCAAGAATATACATGTCATAATCACACCATCTCAAATTTGTCATAAGCTAAAGAATAAAATTTATACGCGAAATCCAACCAGCAAAAGACGAATATAACTTAACATATAACTAATATTAACCAACGCCATCAATAGTGATAACGGTAAATTTAGTACCAACTTGTCACCTTAAAAGGAATTGTGGTATTAATGTAAAAATATACACTACCAGTGACTAGCACTAACGACTACACTTACCAAGTGTTGGAACCAGGCGAATATTGCAACTATTGCACGGAAACGATTAAAAAGTTATTAACAGAGCTATAAACTGAAATATATTTTGCTTCCGCTTATTAGCCTGCAGTATTTAAATATATCAAAACTTATAGTAATATAAACCTTTAATTGTAAATTAAGTGCAATTGACAAATTAATATATTCATCACAGGAGAAATATTTCTGTTTTTATAGCCTTTTACCACATCATATAATTAATCTTCTTATATATAAAAATCGCAAAATGTGTCGGTAAGCGCATAACTCAACAACGCCTGGACCAATTTGGCCAATTCTTTTTTTATAATGTTCGTTGAAGCTCAAGGATGGAAGAAAATCGAATAATTATAGGAAAATCCCTAAAAACAGCCCTTCTTTCCCATACAAACGTTTTCTAACTAAATCCTACAGTCAATTTGAGCTTTATTGTTATTTTATAAAGTTCATATTGCAAGCACTCACTGTTGTCTAAGCAATATAGGTGTTCCTAACATCAAAGTGTCAATTTGCGCTTTATTAACGCTGTATAAAGTTGAAATTCAATCATATCTATCAAAACAGTGTGCGCGTGTTGGTGCACAGAATACATCTTAGGAGGATTTAATGTCACGTTCCAAAATTGAATTGTTACAAAATGTAATACTTAATTTGGACCTTATTTGCAATAAAATAAGTAGGAACATAAAACTGCCACTTTACAAATTTTGGTTACTTAAATATCATTTGAGTGATTAAATTCTTTGTTTGCTGATTTAGAGATTTCCTATTTATGGAAAGATATACCCAAATCTTTATTCGTCTTTTTTGCTACACATTTCGAATATCAAGTTTAGTTGAAGTTAAAACGTAATTTAATGGTTTTACAAATTGAGGACATGGAATTTTTCAAATAATGTGGAACTGTGGAAATGTTAGACCATCAATGCTATCCAGATATGAGTTTATCTTGATCACCGAAAGCATTCCAACGTTATGTGTCCTGTTTGTTGAACTTTAGATCTGTTCACACAGCGCTCCGGTGACTGGCCCTAATAGACACGAATTATTCAATTATGAATAATTTTTGTGCTGCTGTTTCTGTGCTTACAGTCATTGCTTCATTGAATAATGGTGATGTAAGAATGACAGTGTTCCTAGTGCTGCGACGGAAATATAATTTAGGTTACTGTATTGCTAGTGCAGTGGATAAGGTAAAGCTTTTAAAAATGTATATAAACTAGTGATGTGCCGGATCGTAAATATCTAGATTCGCGAATACAGATCTGAATACGGATATTTGGTGTCAAGTCCGCAGATACGGATACGGATTCGGATCTTATCTTTCTTACACAATCGGTGTCGTTGCGCGCGATCTTGAGTTAAAACATGTTTCAACTTGCATTGCGACAGCTGGGCAGCATAGATAACGCTCGTGTTTGGTATTAGTACATGATTTTTAAAAAATGTCTACAAAGAAATTTAGTAGTATAATATGGAATTATTTTGTGATAATAAATGATGAATGTGTAAAATGTAAAACTTGTGATGGAAAGTATTCTCGTAAGGGTAAAGGCACAACTTCCTTAAAAAACCATTTACAAAGAAAACATCCTCAAGAATATGAATTATTCTTTAAAGAAGACTCTGCAAAATAGATCCGTAAAAGATCCGAAGGAGAAGAAAGTAACTGATACGGACACGGATACGAATCTTTCTTCTGCCACGGATATCCGCGGATACGGATATCCGCGGATACGGATATCCGCGGGTACGTATAAGGATATCCGCGGGTACGGATAAGGATATCCGCGGATACGGATACGGATATCCGGCACATCACTAATATAAACAAACAGACAACAGACACATTAGTACAATAAATCGGAATTGAAACAATAAATTTTAATAATGAAATTATTATTTCCACGATATCATATCCCCCGACAAATTTTGAGGACAACCATCTATTTATATATAAATAAATAATTATTTCTTACTTTTTTTTACGAGGTGGAATACAGTTACGAACCTTACCTGTTGATTTGGCAAATTAACAGACGTGTGGGATTGATATCCTGTTTGTCCATAGTTGGGGTCATCCAGGGACTGGGAAACCCAATTACTCCGAACGATCCCAGGTCTGCCCGGCCAGGTTTTGGGTCGAGTCTTAGCGCCTTTGGGAGACTACCCTGGACATAAGGGTAATACACAAATGGAGAGCCTTGTGCATGTGCATCAGGAGCCACAACACCAATTAGCTTAGCTCAAAGTAAACTCTGTAAGGCTTATGTTATGGGATCTAGGGTAACGGTTAGACACACACATATAATTCTTTTTGATAGAAATATATATTGACAACCATGACTACAATACTAATGCTCGTATTCATCACACAAACATCTGCCCCCATCGAGACTCGAACCCGGAACCTCAAAGATGGCGAAACGTTGAAACTGGTGTACTAACCAGTCAACTATAGAAGTTGTCAAAACTACATACGCATGTTTTATAGAATATAAATTAAAAAATTGGTTGTCTGTAGAACTCCGTCTACTGCCGATATTTGAACGTGACAACGTCTATTACATGGTAATTTTTTCTGGGTGCAATGAAATTATTTAAAATAAAGTAATGTATAACATTTATATTTTTATTTGATAGTTTGTTTAAATTTTCTGCTTCTGAAGTTATACATAAATTAATTATTATGAGTGTAGGCGTGAACTCCGTGTGGCGTCAGATTCGGCCGTTACGGTGTTTTCGAGAATGACTCCACGCCGTACCAATTTAATAGACGTTGTCACGTCAAAAAATTAAATAAAGATCTATGTATTTCATCTTTAATCAGTTGTTATTTGATCGTCGAAAAGTGTAATATTCTAGAGTTGATCATGAGAATTCACAAAACAAATGACTACCTGTCTCGCGTATTTTGCGTGTATTACGCTCAGACTGGCAATTTTTGTGGCGAAAAAGGTTACATAATAACACGTCTGGGATACATTTGCGTGGCAGTACCAGACAGACGCCAGTTCTGAGTGAAACCTGATAAACGGGACAGCTTATGGGTCACTCAATCATTATCGACACAAAATTTGATGCTTCCATCGAGTAATAAATTATTATATAAAAATAATCACGACCCTTCTTTACGCTATTATTGCAACGTATCAAGATTATTTTTAGACTGTAAATAATGCGTATAAAAATCGAACCAATGAGTTTTAAAAAATAAATTACTTATCATTACAAGAAAGTCACTCATTATTGCTGTAAAATATACAATTGTTAACTGTCACAAGCTGTGATCAAACCAGTCTGTTTTGTCCGTCCAATTAAATATCACACTTAATATAGACTGAATTCATTAAATATTTCCTCTGGGGTTACGTTGGTACTTCCGCCTCTTACGTCTTTATTTCAGTGGTGATAAGGCTCATTAATAATGAGCATGCAGGAGTACCAATATTACGCAGGAGAAACATTTGATAAACTATAGAACTCTTATTACAATTTTCATTAAGGTGTTATTTATACACTCCTAAATTATTACGCCCCTTTTTAGAAATATCTTAAATAGGTATATAAATACCACTGACACACCGCGTCTGTGAATTGCTGTGATCTGCGTAATCGTTAGAAACTTCCAATAAATTTAATGAAGAACTTTCCTTTATTATGTATTAATTTTCAATTGTAATTAAAATAAAATATAGAGATATATCCTACTACTATTATAAAGGCGAAAGTTTGTAAGTATGGATGTTTGTTACTCTTTCACGTAAAAACTACTGAATGGATTTGAATGAAACTTTACCACAATATAGCTTTTACATTAGAATAACACATTTTTCTAATGTGAGGTCGTAAAAAAAAACACATTTTTTGCGCTTACATTGCAAACGCTGACTGAATCCTACGTAGTTTATAGGAGCATACTGCAGTAGCTACCTATAGGCCTATGATTAGGGCTCTGCAGTGCTTAGTTACCGTATTTCTTACTTATTACTAGACTAGACGGGACGTACCTGAAGTCCACGCGAACGAAGTCGCGGGCAAAAGCTAGTAGCTTCATAATTTTCATTCTTAACCATTACTTTTTCAATAACTTGACATAACTATTTGACGTTTTTCAAGTGTGGGACTACATATTCTGAAGGTGTCGGAGTACTAAGGCAATTAGTAAGGATACTTAGGCTACGAACAAGTTTATTAATAGTTATTTATCAAGCTGCAACTTAAAAAGAAACTTACTGTATATTTGAGGACGAAATGCGTTCAAAATGCACCTAGAGTTGTTTCCATGGAAATTTGTCAGTAAGCCTCTATGCCAAAGTATGCCGTCCTTGATCAATATCAAAAACGATATCGATCAAGGATTACCCATGGAATAATGATTTGTGTTCTTGTAAATAATTTACATTATTAAAAGATAATTAAGTTTCCACAGATAACTCATAAAAAGCTCTCTATAACCGCCAACATAAAAGCTTTGTAGGTTTTACAGATATTTAAATAATTATTTCAGTGTATTGTTTGTCCAATGTTAAAGTATATTCTAATACTAGCTTTTGCGCGCGCCTTCGTATGCACAGGATAAGAAACTATTTATGTGATATTATTAATGCCACAATCTTAGTTCTTGTCTACGGCATGCTAATATAAGCTACTCCAAAATAATAATCCTCCGCAGACGAAGTTGCATCAGCTAGAATCTGTTAAATTATACCTACTAGCTTTATGCCCGCGGCTTCGCCCGCGTGAATTTCGGGATTGGGTCTATAGAGGGTCATAGCTTTTGCCCAGGGCTACATATGCGCGGAAGTCGGTTTATCTGTTTTTCTGAGATAAAAAATACCGCTAAACTTTGCTCAAGAATCACTCTATCTATTGATGAAAACCGCATGAAAATCTGTGCAGTAGTTTTTGAGCGAAGCCTTTATTGCGCATCCCGTGGGATCAGTCGATTTTTCCGGGATAAAAAGTAGCCTATGTCACACTTCATCCCTTCAACTATCTCCACGTAAAAAATCACGTTAATTCGTCGCTCCGTTTTGCCGTGAAAGACGGACAAACAGACTGACACACTTTCCCATTTATATTATTACGAGTAGTATGGATGTGTTATTCTGATGTATAAGCTATATAATTGAAGACATGAGTTGATGAAGGTGATATGTCACTGATTCATAATTTATCAGGAACAAGTTTTAAAGTTCTCATTATTACTGTGTGGATATTTAATTATATGAGTTACTATTAGTTAGTAATACTGGACTACATATAAAAAATACACTAGGTATTTTTATGTAGTCGATAAAAAACTAATACAAAGTTAAAAATAATAACATTCATCGTTATATGTACGAGTCTATGGTTAAAAGTGCCCTTAACACCTTTATACATTTTTGTTACTACCGACCACCTGCACATAACACTTTCATACACTGGTTATCTTCATTTTTAGACATATTTCAACAATGTTTGAAAGAACAAAATGTGTGTACGGACATAACACCTTCATATACGCAATAAAGTGAAAAAATAATAAAATGTTACATATCACGTTCATCTACTCATGTCTTTAATTGTAAAGTTTCGTTAAAATCCATTCAGTAGGTTTTATGTGAAAGAGTAATTAACATCTATTCTTACAAACTTTTGCGTGAAAAACATGGTCTTTTTTATACTTCCGTACAAATTTTCTCTGAAACGGCTTCATTAATCCTTACTAATTTTATAAATCGGAGTTTGTTTGTTTGTTTGTTCCGCTTTCACGCCGTAACTACTGAACCGATTGCTTTGAAATTTTGCAGACGTAAAGATAAAAGTTCGGATTAAATAATAGGCTTTTTATCCTGGAAAAAAATGATGTTCCCGAGGAAAAACAATAATATTCTTTGCTTGATGGATGGATTGTAGATGGCGCTGTGTGTCGTTTAAAACAAGGTAAAATATTGCAAACGAATATAAGCATGTAAATTTAGAAGCTAAATGATACGATAATGAATCCTCGAAAACGAGGAATTCCCGAGGGATGACGTACAATTTGTTTTATCGTCTAAACTGTTTTTCAAACCGAAATCCACGCGGGCGAAGCCGCGGGCGGAAAGCTAGTAAGATATAAATTAGTCAGAAATAAAAGATATATTCACCATATCTATTTTATGAAAAATACATTTTAACGTGGACTCTAGCTACGTCTTGAACAATAAATTTAACTTTATTATTACAAATCACGTTGAACTCTATTGCACGTCAAAACGATCAAAATGCAGCCGTGTATAATTTTGAGTAAGTAATGATGCCAACCCTATCACAATGATAAAAAAAAGACGTGACAATAATAAAGCCCCAACTGGAACAACCAGTCTAGTAGTCTCAATTGATTCTCAACATATTTTGGGTCACCCACGCGACGTCGCGCTCTGCGTTAACAATAAGTTCTATGTATGTTACTGTAAAAGCTCGAACTACGGTAAATCTTAAGATTAGTGAGTATGTCTTAGGATTTACCGACATGAATCGGTAAATGTCAGTATTTCAGAAAATGGAATGATTTTTTCGGGCTCTTACCGTTCGAATACAGTATATGCTAGGTTTTACCGCTGTCAATTGGTAGATGTTGGTTTCAGGAATAAAGCAATGAGTAATTCTTAATAATTTATTTCAATTAACTATTAGTCAAATGTCAGATACATATTATATAGGTATCAAACGATAGTAATTAAATAATTAATCCTAACTAATATTTAAATTATTTTCATTTTGAAGATTATTTTGTTAATAAGGAACTAATAATTTTAAAATCTTTGAAATACTTCCTAAGTAGTAAAAATTAACACAAGTAAAATTATCTTTTCACAAACATAACGCTTACGTTGACTAATAACTGATCAGTATTTTCTATTCAGCATTTAACAACGAGTCGATGCGCTGAACACATTGTGACATGATTTTTTTTCAACATTTACCGTGCCTTTAATATAAATCCTAAGATTTACCAAGTGAATGGTGGTAAAAGTTCGAATCGCATACCTTTTTGGACATTTACCATAAAGAATTCTTCCAGA
This sequence comes from Scirpophaga incertulas, assembly GCA_036419045.1. Classification (NCBI taxonomy): domain Eukaryota; kingdom Metazoa; phylum Arthropoda; class Insecta; order Lepidoptera; family Crambidae; genus Scirpophaga; species Scirpophaga incertulas. The sequence continues at coordinate 4,276,141 of CM071631.1, read as the reverse complement.
ATCTTAGAATTTACTGTAGTTCGAACTTTTACAGTAACACATACACGACCATCCTGCGATCATGAGTACATTATCATATGTGAATAAAGGTGGTTTTTCACTGGCAAGGATCATATTGAATCTGATCGAGATTGGTGCTATCTCGCAAAATAAGTATGTACAACTCTATTCTCTAATTATTATAAATGCTGTATGAAATTTATAAAATATTCAATAGGTACGTAATAATGAGGGATTAATTATAAAAACCATGTGTATTTAATTCCCTTGTTTATGTAATTTTCTTCTAATGAATAATTGACATCAATTTTCATCAGACCTATATAATTCTTTTGTTCTGTTTGTTCACCTATTAGTAAGTTAAAGGACATTGTTCAATTTTGGCCTAAGAACCGATGTGAATATAAATTATACTATAATTTTTATTTATTTTTATATGATTTGAAACATATTTTAGTATTCCACGGACACTTCAAATAAATAAATTCCAAATAAAAAGTTGGGTCACAATTATTGATGCCGTATAAAATGTTTTCCGTCAGCCAGTGCTGCCAGTTTCGGAAGTTTTCGCGATTTCGGTAAATACGGATCGAATTGAAAACCTCCTCCTTTTTGAAATCGGTTATTAAAATTAGTTGATAACACTTTATTCATTTAAATATCTAAGTTGACTAGCTAGAAAAAAACTAGTATTATATATTTTTTAAGCGAAATCGCGAATTTCTAGCTTTTCATTCAAGTATTATAGTTTTCGTAATTGGCAACACTGGTGTACTTCATACCTTATCTGTGTCCGTTTCATTTAATTTTTGATTGCATTGCGATTATCGTTTCTTTTGTGATTTTCTATGCGTTTCATGGTTTTATTCTAACAACTTTGGCTTGATTACGGACTCCGATTACATTGCGTAGGTACTTGTAGACTCGGATGTGTGTAAAGGACTGGATTTTGTAAAATGATAATTGTCAAAGAATTATCTTAAACTTGACTAGGTACTATCTCTTTTCCTAGTGTCTAGTAGAGTAGTCCTTTCCTTGTTCTAGAAAAGAACATATATAGCTGTACATAGTATTGGTTAATATTACTTTGATATTACTACTCTGATATTTCACGCAAGGTTGGTTATTTTTTATTTATAACCTCAAAATATTTGCTTTTTTCGTAATTATTTTAGTTTCCTGAAGTGTCCGTTCGTGAACACTTATTTCATAGGATTCCATAAAATTTTAAGAGTTTATATAAGTCACTTTCGATTCGAACGGTTCTTAGGCAGAACATGTATGGAGCCGGAACAATGTCCTTTGATAAGATGACGACCACCCCATAAGACTAGTGACACTACCCTATAAAATGAACATGCACTTAAAGCGGCCTGAACCAGACTGTTCAAATTTCAACAAATAAAGTCATGTTGTCGCCTTAATTCAAAAAAACATTCTCTTTTTTGCCAAATTAGATTTTACTCACTTCACTGTTAATTCAATCGATATAACAATCAAAAATTAAGAAAATAATACTGATATTATTATCAGAAGTATTTTCACAATACGTTATTTTAAAATATCTGTTAATCGAAACCAAATCTTAAATTTGCCTTACATAAATTCTAAACTTATTGCAATATCATTATCGCTAATTCGTATACACAAAAAGCGGCCTCATCAATATCGGAACGCCTAAGTAGCAATCTCGGCATCTATAGTAAATAACCAATGTTTCGCCTCTAATACCAGCCATAGACTTGTCAACCCCGCCTCACAGACTAGTGTTGTACCAGACATACTTAATACGTGTAATTGATACGCTACAAGTAGGCCGCGAATAGCGGGAACCAAAGATAAAGAGGTTTGATTTTGTAAATTACTCCTAATAGATACACAGATTGTAGTGTTTCTGTTACCTTTATACGTTTTGACAACCGCCTATTATGTGTTTCAGTTTAATTCTTGTTCAATCATTGTAACATGGAATTGACAAGTTTATTCGATTTTGTTGGCGTAATGATTGTAATATAATATTCATAGTTTAAAAAATATGTACAACCAGCTTTCGAATTTCCCACAGGAAGGATATGTTTTCCGTCGATAAAATTATCTTCTTTCCTTCCTTGGGTCCTCGGGTTTTACGATTGGTATATACGGGGTATACTATCTGTGTATAAAATTTTATTTAAATCGGTTCAGTGGTTTTTACAATACTGCCATACAACCTTTCACCCCCTCCTTTCAACCTTTTACAGCCCTTTTCTGCTTTAAAAGGTAGCCTCTGTCCTGTCTCAGCCTCTAGACTATCTGTGTACCAAATTTCATTTAAATCGGTTCAGTAGTTTTAGCAATATTTCCATACAACCTATTATCCCTCCTTTCAACCTTTTACAACCCTTTACAACCTTTTTTGCATGAAAAAGTAGCTTATGTCCTTTCTCAGGCTCTAGACTATCTGTGTACCAAATTTCATTTAAATCGGTTCAGTAGTTTTAGCAATATTTCCATACAACCTATTATCCCTCCTTTCAACCTTTTACAACCCTTTACAACCTTTTTTGCATGAAAAAGTAGCCTATGTCCTTTCTCAGGCTCTAGACTATCTGTGTACCAAATTTCATTTAAATCGGTTCTGTAGTTTTGGCGTGAAAGTGGAACAGACAAACAGACAGAGTTACTTTCGCATTTATAATATTAGTATGGATTAATATTTTTTTTATATTTGTTTACTAAGGTTTGTATTTTATTGTTAATATTATTAAAAATAATATCAACGTTGTTAGATGTTCTGATTTTGGCGATTTGACGTAAGATTTTTATATCAGAACTAGCGACCCGCCCCGGCTTCGCACGGGTGCAATGCTGATACTCTAAATACACTACAGTGAAACTGTCATATAGATCCATATTAAATCAACAATGTATTTAAGGTATTTAATTGGATAAGGAATAATGGTGTATTGGTTAAAATGGCTTCGAAAATTAGCCATTATTTGTCGTAAAAAGTAAACGACAAAAAATGTTATTGTGGGACTTTCTGTAGACCTTTTCAATGTGTACAATAATACTTAGTACATTATTTTGATAAATCTCGTAAGGTTCAGCCTGCATTTGCAATGTAAGCAGAATAAATGTAGTTATTTACGACATCACATTAGAAACCTCAAAAATAACAGTATTTCTCCACTATTTAATGGATGTTATTATTAGAGATCGGATAATCGGATGCATATTTACCTAAAGTTAGTTTAAGACAAAGTATGGAAACGGCTTTTTATTGTCTTGTTAAATAAAATTTTTCTTCATTTCTGTTTTTTTATTAAATTATTTAATTGATTATTGTTTTAGTCAAACTAGCTCACTACTTACGTATAACACTCTTCATGTAATAAATCGTACATTCATAAATCGCACGGGGAACTGAAACTAAACTTCATGTAAATACGTATGCATAGTTGTATAAATGAACCCGGAGTCTCGGTCTTTTGAAAATAAATACCACTTAACCCAACACATTTGTATAAACAATACCACGTGCTAATTTAGTAATTTTCAAACAATATCACTACATTAAATTTGCAGTCCCGTATTTTCCCGGGATTTTTATTTAGCAAAATGTATTTTAAAAAGCCGCTTCCATATTCCAATTAACTTTAGGTAAAAATGCATCCGATTATCCGAGCTCTAGTTATTATACATATAAACCTTCCTTAAGAATCACTCTATCTATTTAAAAAAACCGCATCAAAATGCGTTGCGTAGTTTTAAAGCTCTAAGCATAGATAGTGACATACAGACTGCGGATAGCGACTTTGTTTTATAATATGTAGTGATTGAATGTCCCGCTTGTCGGGAATAACACAACCGTAAGTGCAGCGTATTATTAAAATACATTCTCTATGGATACATTCTAAGTATGCGGAAACCCAAAAATTTTTCTTTTTTTTTTTTGTTACTTAGCAACACTTCCACAGTATAGCTCTTATAGTTACGGAAAAAATTGGCTATAATTAGAACTGAAACTCAATTTTTTTTTCATCAAACCCATACGTGTGGGGTATCTATGGATAGGTCTTCAAAAAAGATATTGAGGTTTCTAATACAATTTTTTTCTAAACTGAATAGTTTGCGTGAAAGACGCTTCCAAACTGGAAAAATATGTGTGTGTGTCCCGTAACTTCTAAAAGAAGGGAATGATAAATGTAAAAATAATATATGATGTACGTTACCATGCAAACTTCGGAAAATTGGTTTAAACGAGATCTAATAATTCGTTTTTTTAATCAACTCCAATATAATACAGAATAAAGAAACACATTTATTTAGATGTATATTGGTACGAAACCCTACGTGCGCGAGTCCGACTCACACTTGACTGGTTTTTTTTATGCTGCTGCAGCACACATGTACATCAATAGCTCTGTATGGCAGACGGATCCGTTTCCCTGTTACTACCATTATTTTTTAATTGTGTGTTTGTGTGTGTTAATACCAAATAAAATATTTATCTATCTTTTTTTATACGCGTTATTTTTTCTTTGTACGTAGCTACTGATTTCGGTTTAGAACTAAACCTTTCATAGTGATCAATAGAGATCGGATAATTGGATGCATATTCACCTAAAGTTAATTTTTGGCTCACAAATTATGGAGGCGGCTTTTTAAAATAAATTTTGTTAAATAAAAATCCCGGGAAAATACGGGACTGCAAATTTAACGTAGTGATATTGTTTGAAAATTACTAAATTAGCCCGTGGTATTTATTTTCAAAAGACCGAGACTCCGGGTTCATTTATACAACTATGCATACGTATTTACATGAAGTTTATGCTATAAAGAAATCTTGAAGTTATATGCTATAAAGTTTTGTATGTACTTATTGTTTTATTTAACACTCGACTTTCCTTCTCTAAAAGTCTATACATATACCTACTCACAAATCACACGGGGAACTGAAACTAACCTTCATGTAACGTCGTTTTTAAGCTCATATTACCGACTAGTTTTGCATTACCTAAATGTTCTACAGTACCGGAATTCCGGGATTTTTATTTATGGAAATAAAATAAAAAGACAGTTTCATACTTTGTCAAAAACTAAATTAGGTAAATAAATAAACATCCGGCTATCCAATTCGGCCACAAAACAATAAAAAGCCGTTTCCATACTTTGTCTTAAACTAACTTTAGGTAAATATGCATCCGATTATCCGATCTCTAGTGATCAATCATAGTTAACAGTATAACCATGCAACTATAACAAGAACAAAAGAGTCTGTGTCAGAACGCTAAAGGGCATTCGATTAGAACACTTCTCGCGCAAACATTTACCCGTCTAGATTACGAAAATCCCAAAGGTACAACAACTTAAGACAATCTCAAGTGTCACTTGGTTGCAAAGGTAGTATACACGGACCACACGACAATCAATCCAATTATAAGTAAATAAAGCACAAATTCCAAGCGCAATGTACAGCTAACAATTGTTCATCACAAACTACCAATTTTCTCAATCATTTGAACCTTATGCTGAGTGCATGAAGGTTAAAAATATATTCTTCAAATTTGACTTTTTATTCACTCACGTGCTGACTGTACCTTGGACTAATAAACAAAGGCCCGTTTTTGTTTGACCCTCAAGAAAAACGATCTCCGGTTACTAGGGAAAGAGATATAGAGTAATGTGATACTGGAAAAACGGCTCAACGCGATGTGTACGCGCAAGTTATTCTGTGACAGTGGAATATGTTTGTTTTGACATTTTATATGCGACAGCGGGAATGCTTTGTGTGCGCTCTGATGTGAGATATGAAAATTAAAATCGTACCTCACTTTTCAACTAATAGTTGAAATACTGTCATCATTTATCACTAGAGATCGGATAATCGGATGCATATTTACCTAAAGTTAATTTTTGGCTCACAAATTATGGAAGCGGCTTTTTAAAATACATTTTGTTAAATAAAAATCCCGGAAAAATACGGGACTGCAAATTTAACGTAGTGATATTGTTTGAAAATTACTAAATAAGCACGTGGTATTTATTTTCAAAAGACCGAGGCTCCGGGTTTTGCATTACCAAAATGTTCTACAGTACCGGAATTCCGGGATTTTTATTTATGGAAATAAAATAAAAAGACAGTTCCATACTTTTTCAAAAACTAAATTAGGTAAATAAATAAACATCCGGCTATCCAATTCCGCAATCCCGGGATTTTTATTTAACAAAACAATAAAAAGCCGTTTCCATACTTTGTCTTTAACTAACTTTAGGTAAATATGCATCCAATTATCCGATCTCTATTTATCACGTTGTATAATAAATATTGGGATGTATTTATTTATGCATAGTTGTATATAACTCTAAATTGATTAGAAATACATAATAATAAATAATTAATTAATATTTTTTAAACTTACACCAATTAGCCTTTTTTTTTGTTTCGCTGAGGAAAATGCATTGGATTGCATGCCCCGGCTGCGGAGAGCCGGTGGTGGTGGGGAGGCCTACCCACTAAAAAACTCAGGGATGGCCATCCTCAGGCGTTGTAGGGGGCCCTTAGGATCGATTGTCGCATCGGAGGACACCCTGCCTTTGCTCCCCTGGGTGCGCTAGAGGAGCCCTTCTCGGGGAGGAGGGATCTTGCCGCCTCCTCCCTTCCAACCTCCTACGACGTCACCCCCGGCCATTCGGGGGTGAGGACCCTCCCGGGTCGCCTCCACGGGCGCGAACTGCGTCGCGCCCGCCAGGGACCCGTGACACCAATTAGCCTAACCCAAACTAAGCTCTGTAAGGTTTGTGTTATGGAATTTAGGGTAACGGATAGATATAAATATATAACTATGTTTTATAGAAATATATATTAATAACCATGACTAAGGTACAAATCGCTCGCATTAATCACACAAACGTCTGCCCCCCCACCGGGACTCGAACCCGGGACCTCAGAGATGGTGATACCTTGAAACCGGTGTACTAATCACTCGACTATGGAGGTGGTCAATGTTATTAATGATTTGTTTATTTACTATAATATTATAAATGAGCAAGTAACTCTGTCTGTTTGTCTGAGGCGCTGTCACGTAAGACCATTAAATTGATTAAAATGAAATTTGGTACATACATAGTTTAGAGACTGAGAAAGGACACAAGTTAGTTTTTAATGCAAAAAATGGAATATTATGGATGAAAATTTGTATAGCAAATACATTGTTTTATTTTTGAGGCTTCTGATTACTTATAAATATTTAAATATAACAAAATTTATACTTTAAATAGGATTTTCACAATCACTTTTGAATGTCAAAGATGCTACGCCATTGGTTCACAAGTCTACGCCGGGAGACCTTGTACTGGAAAGAAAGAAAGAAGAAATGGCTATTTTTTTTCTCTCTGTATTTTTACAGAGTTGTCAATTAGAAGCTGGCCTCGGATAAATAGTCTGAACCCAACCCAACTTCCTTCATAATTTTAAACAAATTCACATTCAGTTTGTAACAATATTAAGCCAAAGGAATAAAATAGAGGTGAAGGTTTTTGTTTAAATAGACTCACAAACGACTAAATCGATTTTTATAACTAAAACTAAAACCAAGTCGCTTTCTCTGTCCCTATATCCCTATGTATGCTTAAATCTGTTAAACTATGCAACGGATTTTTTTTAAATAATGGAGAAATACTGATGTTTTTGAGGTTCATAGAAGATTTATCTAAATAATGTACTAAGTACCCTACGAGACATTGAAAAGGTCTACAGAAAACTCAGGATGGAAAATGTTTATATCTTATGGATATCCCATTAATTATATCATCATTTTTTTGTTATTTACTTTTTCTTTTGTTTTACCTATATACACCCTTCCACCATCGGACGACGGGACGCGGCCAGGGACTTCATCCGTATGTGGTCGACATTCCCCCTTTTCGTAGCTCTCGGTTCACTTCGTCCTTCATTATGCGAACCGCCAAGGAATGGAATAGGCACTATTTGACTTTGCGTGTTCCACCTTAGGCAATATCTTCACTTTACATCAAGTGAGATCGTTGTCAAACGCACTCAAATTCGGAATTAATATATATATATATATAATGAAATATATATGTAGTACTATATATATAATTGGATACATATTCTAAATACATGCAATATAAGGTTACTAGGAGATCAGACCATCAACAATAACTGAATCTGGTAGAAATGAAATGCTGAATTGTTGATAGCGCGCCTGGATGTATTTTAATCGAAGTGGCCTGATTTGGAACGTGATTCATCGTTTGTACTCAGGTATCGTAAAATGAAGATTGAGTTCTTTGACTTCGCGTAAGGTAGTAAAAACCTTAAGTGTTCTTAAATAACTGCTTCAATGGTCCTGCTCAGCTCCTTTTATGAATTTATTAAGTTTTGTTTTACCTTCATTAGCATCATTTTAACCAGTTGATGTCACAGTTGGAACAACCAACTAAGCGGATTTTGCGTTTTGCACTCACAACAACACAACTTTTCTATGCTAACAAAAGCCGGCCTCATATGGAATACTGTTCTCATCTTTGGGCAGGGGCGCCCCAATACCAGCTTCTCCCTCTAGACCGGATTCAACGGAGTGCGATTCGCATCGTCGACCACCAGGAAACTTCAAGTCGGCTTGACTCTTTGGCATTGTGTAGAGATGTAGCTTCTCTCTGCATACTCTATCGCATTTACTACGGTGAGTGCTCGGAGGAATTGTTTGGACTGATCCCTGCTGCTACTTTCCGACATCGTTCCACGCGACAAACCTTCCATCCTCACCATCTTAATACTTGGCAGTCCACCACTGTGCGTTTCTCTAGAAATTTTCTGCCTCGCACAGCTAAACTGTGGAATGAATTGTCGCCTGCAGTGTTTCCGAACCGTTACGATATCCAAACTTTCAAGGAAAGAGCGTACTCCCATTTAAAAGGCCGGCAACGCGCTTGTGACTCCTCTGGTGTTGGGGGCGTTCATGGGCGGCGGTAATTGCTTACCATCAGGTGATCCGTCTGCTCGTTTGCCCCCTATCACATAAAAAAAAAAAAAACTAATTACGAGTATTTTATTTTGTTGGTGAGAGGCGCCCGTCATGACGGCCCAGTGCTGGCATGCGCATAAGATGCGCGCAGTACTGAACAGTACTTGGACATTGCAAGATTCCTTTATTTATCTAAAATAAATGTAAGCCCAAGTTACTCATTATTACATCAGCTACCTGTCAATAAAAATCTCATCAAAATCGGTTTAGCCATTTTAGAGATTAGCCCCAACAAACAGACAGACGACACTCCAATTTTATTTATATGTATGATAACTTATCATCCGCTTACATAAACTTTTCCTGTTTTATGTAAAACTAACGACCCGCCCCGGCTTCGCACAGATGCAATGCTTATATGTAAATATATAACAAAAGGCAATATATTATTTTGGTCTATCTCATAGCCTTTTTGCAATATAAGCGCAAAAAAACGACATAACATTAGAAACCTCTAAATGTATCAGTGTTTCTCTACTATATTATGCATGTATTATACATATAAACCTTTCTTCAAGAATCACTCTATCTATTAACCGCATCAAAATCCGTTGCGCAGTTTTAAATATCTAAGCATATATAGGGACAGACAGACGGCGAATAGCGACTTGGTTTTATATTATGTAGTGATTGATAAATCATTCGAGTTCAATTTTGGCCTTCGAATTATCAACAATGATTAAATTACTTATCCATTCTTTCATTTCACCGCTGGTCATTGGTCATCAGCGACAATATCTCATGTTAAAACTGTGGAGGCACTTCAAGTTTATTTTGAGAGCATAAAACTTAAGATATCAGGTATCAGACGGTTAATTAATGGTCTGTTTACGGCGAATTAACATAAAAATCTTGAAACCTGAATACTTTAATTTAATTTATTTAACCGCCTACGAAGAGAGATAAGTATGAAATAAAGTGAAAATACATTATACCATTAAAACTAGATCTACTGGAGACATTATAGTATAATATTCAAGAAATATTCGACAAATAATATTATCTTTTATCATTTGTCTTGAAGAAGACAATTACAAACTATTCAATACTTCTAAAATCCAATCATCTTATTTATTTCAATTCCATATAGGTAATATTTAAAAATCTAAATTTAAACATTTCTTCAAACTAAGTTTTTCTTAATTACATTTAACACAAAGTATTTTACCTATACAACAAAATTATAAACAATGCATTAAAGGAATGGAAATATGCGTCAGGTTCAAATTTATATTTTTAGTATCTCGAATATTATATAACATTTAAGAATGTAATAGAATTGAAACAAATTAACATTTACATCTAACTAATGTGGAGTAACTTATTTTTTAAATCGATTAATCAAAATATGAAAAAGGTGCAAAATGTAAATTGTATTAGGCCATTCTAATCACCTTGTTAAAGTCTGAAAAGTGTTAAAGTAAAAATAAATAATAGTAATACACGTGGATTTTGAAATATCTCTTCAATCAACAAATCTTGGCTAAAAGTTTAGTATATTAAAAAGGGTTTATTCTTTTTTATTGTTAAGATCTCAACAAAAAGGCGATTAGAAATCGTATAACTTTAAAATTGGTTGTCTGTAGAACTCCGTCTACTGCCGATATTTGAACGTGACAACGTCTATTACATGGTATTTTTTTCTGGGTGCAATGAAATTATTTAAAATAAAGTAATGTATAACATTTATATTTTTATTTAATAGTTTGTTTAAATTTTCTGCTTCTGAAGTTATACATAAATTAATTATTATAAGTAATGTGCGTGGCTCCGTGTGGCGTCAGATTCGGCCGTTACGGTGTTTTCGAGAATGACTCCACGCCGTACCAATTTAATAGACGTCATGTCAAAAATAATCTAAACAATTTTACTAAATGAATCGAAATAGCAAAAAGGTTTATATGTTATCAGTAATACTGACTACAATCGCTATTAAGTATTTGCAATAATTTCATTTCGCAATCGAAACAGTATCATGTTTTGTTTCAATGGTAATAATTTTGCTTCAACCACCACTTACAGATAGAAAGTCCCTTTGTATGTTTCCATTAAAGACAACTAGTAGATTCGTTTTCAATACACTTTCACCGCCTCAGTGTAACTTTGTATCACCCTGATTAAGATTGTATTATCTATTTATTAGTTCAAAATTGCATTATCTAATGTTTTAAGATGGCTACAAGGTGAGAGCAAAATTATATTAAAACTTGTTTTCACATATAAGTGTCAACATTTTACAAATAACTCCCAATTTTTTTATATTTTTATTCAGAAAACTCTTGATGAAATTTATCAAGCCACAATCAATTTTTTGTTCATAGAGTTCGACTATAGTGTAAGTTGTATGGATTTTATACACGATTAGTATAGTTATACACTTCATCTGCGCAAGACACTTATCTTTATTTTGGACAATTCACATAATGTTTTAATAAATGAGGTAGATGACTACAACTGAATATGGCTATTTTGAATATATATATAATTTTTTTATTATATTTTTATTGCAATAACTTTTGTATATAATATTAATGAAACGAATACTTTCTAGCTTTCTCACATTATATGTAATATTATTTAATAAGTACAAACAACAAAGTTATTGCCAATTTTGTTTATAGGCTCATAATTTACTCAATTATGACGTCACGATTGCAGTGCACTTAGTATGGAACGTTTTTTGAGCGACCCGCGACAGCGCCGCCAACATGGCGCTGTATATTATCACAAGTAATAATCGCAGACACTTCGTTACCTCTACAATATTTCTCATCTAAAAGAGTACTTTTATAATAGATAAAATTAAAATGACATGTTAGTATGGATATTAGCGATGTGCGGTTTGACTCGAGTCAGACTCGATTCCTGCTTTGGACTCGCCTACTGGAGTACCAGTTTATAATAATTCGAGTACGCCGGACTCGATTCCGGAACTCGAGTCAGGAAGATTCGGTTCGTACTCGCTAACTTGATTCTATTTTTGCGAGTCCTACTGAGTCTGAGTAATCGAGTTTGTTTACCTCGCTTGTTCTCGCAAACTGTTTACATAAGCTCCTATGTGCCTTGTAGAATTGTATTGTTTGTAGGCGTTGCCAGAATACCAGCGCCACAGTGCCACATCTATCACTGTGGCATATGCTGAGGCAATAGCCTAATTGGGCTAATTTTAAACATTAGTATATGTGTAACTTGTATATGTATTGTTAGGACCAATAAACGTTTTTCTTTCTTTCTTTCTATGCTCTATGTCTTGATTCAATGTTTATTATCTTTTAATAAACATATTATTATTTTTGTGTCGTTGTGCTTAACCTAACCTACACGCTGTTTGAAGCTTACTCCTTTCTATTTTTCCTTTTTGTTTTAAAATCGGACTCTAGTTCTGGACTGGACTAGAATTTCCAAAGTCGAATTTCTTGACTCGAGTCTAGAAATATTCGAATACAAAACATAGAATTCGAGTACTGGAATCGAATCAGGGAATCGAGTCCTGATTCGAATACCGTATACACTGACTCGAATCAACTCGATCCACCAAAACGGCGACTCGGCCCTTCATTGATCAAAAGAAAAGAACAGGAAATTACAAAATTATAGACAGTACAATAGGTGTGGCTTATTTCTAATGAAATTTCTTCCAACCCACCTGTGATAGGATAAAAAAATACTGAGAAACGTGGATGTCGCGTGTACAAATATATATAATAGTTGTATAACAAAAAGTACATATACTTAATACTTACATACATACTTATACATATATACACTAATAAATACATACATATATAAACATATATACAAACTTAGATTAGGTTTAATATAATACAGCAAAATTACTGAGAGGATAGTTAATCACGTTAAGGAAAGATAGTGCTCTTTTACTTTCTTCTTGAAAAGCAAGAAAGAACGAATGTCTCGCACTGAAGGCGGAAGTGCATTCCATAATTTAACTGCATGAACAGAAAAAGAGTTAAGGAAGAAATTAGTGCGGAAAACATCAGAGGGAAGTTTAAGAAGAGTACGAAGATGAGATCTGCAAACAACATCAGAAGAATGAGCAAACTCAAAACGAGAGCGAAGGTAAGTAGGATAAATTGGGTTATAAAGAATGTTAAAAAGGAGAAAGAGGATGCGCGAGTTTCTGCGGAGTCTGATAGGAAGCCATTTTAGTTGGGAACGAAATTTAGAGACATGATCATACTTACGCAATCCAAAAATGAAGCGTAAACACAAGTTCTGCAGTCGTTCGAGTTTGTCAAGGAGCTCCTCTGTAAGGTCTAGATAACAAGCATCAGCGTAGTCAAGTATAGGCAGTATTAGTGACTGGGCTAAGGTAACTCTCGTTACCTTAGGATATGTCTCGTGCACAGGTTACTGCTATATATGCCGTCTGAGAATTTTGATTATTCTTTTATAATATCAAAGTACCGTAAGTTACTCCTTATTACATCGGCTACCTGCTGATAAAAGTCTCGCCATAATCGGTCGAGCCATTTCAGAGATCAACCGGAACAAACAAACAGACAGACAGACGACACTCCAATTATTTTTTATATGTTTAGATTATCCAGGCCATGGAATATAAATTACTTACCGTGTATCTTATGTTGAATTTATATTACATAAACTCTGTTACTTATTAGATCATAAATATTTTAATTCTTACAGTTATTTCATGTCAGCAAAATATAGTAATTAAAGCATTTCTAGTCATAACGTTTATAATCAAACGACCTATTTGTCCTTAGACCGTCGTAATTTCTATTAACTTACGTATTACACAAATATTATAATTTGCTTTAATATTTTACTATAACAACAATTTTACGATTATTGCTGGATATTTAATATTATTTGATCGTTAACAAATGGTTATAACATAATTCACTGTTACTTTGATTTCTGGAAACTTAAACCACGGACTGATTATAATTATATCGTTCTTGATAAGCGCATTTGCAACTGTGGACAATATTCATTAGTTAACTTGGTAATAAAATTAACTAAACATCTATCTTAGACAACCTCCATGGTCAAGTGGTTTCAAGGTGTCATCTGAGGTCTCGGGTTCGAGTCCCGGTGGGGGCAGATGTTTGTGTGATGAATTGAGTATTTGTACCTTAGTCATGGTTGTTAATATATACTTCTATTAAACATATATATGTATATTGTATGTATGTCTGTCCGATACTCTAGATCCCATAACACAAGACTTACAGAGCTTACTTTGGGCTAGGCTGGTTGGTTAAGTGTAAAATAAATATATGTTTAATTAACTACCTAACTAACTTGTTAAAAGAACAACAGAGTAATCAAAAAACGAATAATAAAAATTGTGAAAAACATTTCATCTTTTTTATTTTTGCAAAACGAGTCTTACTAATGAACTATTTAAGACAGTATTTGTAAAGATTCTTTTTTACAAATTCTATCTATTAATGGAGGAAAAGAAGACTATTTAATTATTTTTTTTTAAATTTGCATTTTGCAATCCACATTTTAACTCTTTAAGTAAGTGATTCAAAAAGCATCTTCAAATCCACAGTATTTTTTTAATTTAAGTGATGCAACCCTTTCACCAGATTTGCACCAACCGACTTGAAGTGAGGCTCACTTCGGATAGAAACGAAACCCTCAATGAAACGAATATGAGCCGTGTTGATGATCAATGAATTCATCAGAAGATCTGTTATTCAAAATCATTTAAATGTAACAAGTAAATGAACACGAAACGTAAAAAAAAAATAAAAGTCAATACCATATCCTTGTGTTGTGATGAGTATAGTTTAAAGCAAAAATTATTTCCAGCAAAAATATATCCATCAGGTAAGTAATGGCTCGCAATTGTCGTGTTGAACGAACGGAGAGCAGGAAGACCTAATAATACCCTGGCAGATAGTGAAGGGCGCATTTTATCGATGCATCGATAGAACTGATCGCTCGATAGCCACTGACAGACGATTGACAGCGCTCTCGTTAAAGAGAAAACGTCGCATGATAAAATAATTAAGCCCGTAACGGCGAACGGGACCGTTTAATACATATTTGACGTTAATAACCATTTAGTCTTCGAAGTTATTCGCATTAGTTTACGGAGATTTATTGCTAGCTGTGAAAGCTCGTTAATCATACTGAGTTGGGTACGGTTTGAGTATCGACATAGTTATTATGTGACCTGTGTGAGACATCACTAAGGGCGTAGGATTACAACCGGTTGGACGGAGTCAGTACCTTGTAGCGGCTTCACTGGACACTATCTTGCCGTTAAACTTATGTTACTAGCTGGTGTGCAAATACCACGCTCATTCAGACGATCTCTATTATTATAGGTATTTTATGCATAACACGAATATAAGGAATTTCATCGACGTTAAATTCGATACGTTCTTTTTTTATATTTTACATTATATAAAAAAAGAACCTATCGAATTTCACTAAAATTCATACTTCACGTACTTCACGTCACTAAAATTTTGATTGCTACTTTTATTCGTATTTTAACTTCACACAAAGCTAATTATTGTTTGTTTCGTATCATTTAACCAGTGTTGTATATTTTTATAATCATTTTTCTTATATATATAATGAAAGAAAGAAACTAATGAAAGTTGTCATTAGTTTTAGTTTAAGGTTTATTATAATATAACCTTCATGTTGATGCGAGTCGAAATGTCAGTACAGTAGTTGACGAAACGTAATAAAAGTATAATCCGCATAAAAGTCAAAGATAATTCTTAAACTATAAAATATTACAAAAATAATTTTAATTAACTTTATAATAATGTAAAAACATTTAAGTGTCGTTTCTCATATTTCCATTTGTTTGTATATATAATGTACAATAATAAAAAACTTTTCGTCTGATTAACACACATATGTGTATATATCCTAAATTAAAAATATATATATGTACTAGCTGGCCCAACAGACGTTGTCCTGTCAAATGTCTCAAATGTCAAATGTCTCAAATGTCACGTTGTCTCAAATGTTTTTAAATAAATAATTTAGCTGAAAAACAATATCTATATGACCGTATTGTGAATCTAAACCATTCTCAAGCCCCCTGGAATACACACAAAAAATTTCATCAAAATTGGTCCAGTCGTTTAGGAGGAGTTCAGTCACATACACACGCACACAAGAAATATATATATTAAGATGTATGTGTATGTGTCTGTAAAGCGCGGCAGCTGAGTATCGAAGTGACGGCCCGAGGGCTATAGCTGAAAATCAGCTCTTGTGCAAATATTGGCGCTGAGCTATGGACCTTTTTGTGCTGCTGCAGCATACATGAACCTCAATTATTCTGTATGGAGGACAGGTCTGTTTCCCTGTTCGTACCCTAAATTTGCTTTTTTTTATTTTCTTTCTTGTGATTATTACGCAATGATTATGCGTGTGTGTCTGTATACTAAATATCTATCTATCTATATTAGATGTGATTAGATCCTATACACTGCTTTCCTCGTGCTTTCCAATCAATCTATCCACTTATCTGATTTCGCGTTACGTTATAAAGCCTCAAGGACTTCGATGCTATCTAAATTATTATAAGCAAAGTGAAATTATTTGATTATGGTGAAACTTACAAAATGGGTGGAGCCGTTAAAACTGCGAACATCGTATAAAAATTTGTGTATGTCAATATATCGTGCCACCTATACCGGAGCTATTAGCTATGTACAACGAAATAGCCCACGGCGACACGCAAAAGCTTTTTCCTAAAAGCAATAATCGTTATAATTATTAATTTGACTTACTATTATTTCTTCAATCTTAAACTGGCTTCGTGCCGCCTCCATCTCGGCCTCTAGCAGGTAATTCTAATTGATCTCCCTTTCTACTTCGTAATGAACTTTCAATTATAAAGACAAAGAGTTTTATGCTCAATAGATTTTATGAATTACCGATGTTAATTAAACAGTTATTGTATTATATTAAATATTATATTGGTTTTTATCATGCAGGTCAGGTAAGGTTGCTATACTATCAGATGCCGTACCAACTTAACCAATAAGAAATATAATTTTTATGAAGAATTGAAACTCGGGCATGTCCCCTGCCTGCCCCCGTCCAACTAGAGGTTCGTTTATGTGCAAATGTATAAAGTTTTATAAAAAGATTGCACATAGTGTATTGTATTACCTTTTCATAAGCTCAAGGTGCATGTTAAAAAGACGCCACTGAGTAAGGTTATTACAAAGTCAATGATTATTTAAATGATGCCAATGCTTGGTGTCGATTTGAAGATATTACATTGTAAAGTGTAAATATTTGTTGTAAACGCATATGTACGTTGTATGGTAACGACATAATTTATTGAAAGTGTTGTTATTAGTTTTGATAAAACTGATAAGTTTCTTGTGCCCATTCTTCTTATCAGCTAAAAAATACGCCCTGAATAGGTGGTGGGAAAAAAAAATTGGACGATTCAAAGAGTTTGCTACAAAGTCATATTTGAATAAAATTAATTTTGATGTTTTTTGTCAAATTTCATAAAAACTGACATATAGTGTAGGTACCATTGCAGCTATATTAACATTAAATGGTAGAATTATCTACTTGAAACACCAATGTAACTGTACTAATTGATAGCAACGGAGATAACCAACCTACTGCTGCAGAATGTGACTTTAGTAGATCGTCTATCAAAGAAACCATCCGGTTTCTTTTACTCTAAATATACAGAACAGAAACCTCAGTAATTGTCATGTAAAACACATCCAAACCTACTTATTAACTTAAAAGTTACCCTATTCTTCCTTTTACATAGATGAACATTAAGAAATGATTATTAATATCCCCTTTGCAGGGATAAAATGGAAGGGGTAAATTTGTATAAAACCTCGTAAATTTTTATATAATTTAACTTGGCTACTTGCTGTATAATCTAAAATAATCAAACTCCAGTCATAATAAGAAAAATTGTGAGAATAGTAAAAAAAAAATCACGGGGACAAATTGCAAGTAAAAAACGAGTGTTTTATAAAGTAAAGGAAAATAAATAAATTTGCACATTACACAGATGTAAATGCGTAAGAGCTCGTAATAAGAAGCTCGTACGCATTTTCTACTGCAATACATATAACCAAACAATCGTGTCTCATAAGTCAAATGTTAATATCAAGGCAAACAAAATTCATCTTTAAAATGTTACAGTGTTTAAAGTCCATTTTCATCATACCCTTCGCGTTGTCTAGAGAATTTCGCGTGTCAAATTATAAGTTTACAAATGATTAGTTACCAGTTGAGTCATGAAGTGTTATATCATCGTGGTTTAACCTCAATAGTTAGTTGACCTTGATTTTAACTACCCAAGTTGTAACAATGGCAGTTCCATTTACCGAAACTGAAACTTGATCTTTACAATTGAAACTGAAGAAGAAAAATTTGTATATTTTTTTTTTACTGATTTAAATCTTTATTCATCGTCAGCGGAATCATGGTCGTCGTGGTGTGAGTCGTCTTCATCGGAATCTGTAAAAAATTAATTTCAAAATAAAAATAATTTGTAAGGTGATCCGAATATATTTGATAAAAATTTGGTTATTATGAACATACCAGGGACTTGGGTGATTAAGTCGCTCACAGAAGTTGGAAGTTGATCACCTTAGAACCATTTGAATAAAAATTTGACATCCTGTTCAATCCAATCATACTCTAATGGGTCCAATGTGGGTAGGTTGCTTCTTATAAGCACTTTTAAAACTGTCTGACACAGTGCTAAACGCGTGATAATGGTCTGCCATTGTTGTTTTTAGATAATAATAATAATATCAAATTTCAAAATGGCAGACGTCGTCAAATGCATTAAAAATTCGCCAAAAATCGATACCTGTCTTACCCGAGCGGGCGACGTGTCCACCGCTTGAGGCTTAGTGAACCCCCATATCATTTTATGGTAGGTATAGGGGCCTCACTGTACAAAACCCAAGTCTGGTCAAATACATACATAATATAAAAGAACTCAATTATATTAATCGATATTTATCACAAATCCATATTAACATTCCTTACAATAATCTAGTGCAAAACGCAATTTCTCCATACGTTGTGAATGTCATTCAAATTTCTTCGGATTTGACCTTAATGAAGGTCAGCTCTTATTATTTCTAATTAACTGCTCATAATAAAACTATATATATGTGTGTGTGTTAATCTGATGTCTATATTATTGTTTTATATAAGAAATTAGATAGATGTAGATTGTTTTGTTTAACTTTTTCCATGGAACAAATTTTCAAACAAACAAGTGCAACCGCGAGACGATGTCGTTAAAGTTATCAACGATCTTAAGACATTTTATTAACATACATTCGGGCCATGGCGGATTATTGTCATGATTATCGTGACTCGCATCAAATGTTTTTTTACAGCTTGGGCCAAAGATCACGGCCTGCGTCTAAGCTGGTAAACCACTGAACCGTTAGGGCATAATTTCTCGTTATTACTGCCTGTAACGCAATACACAATCGGTCTTATATCGCGGCAGATGCGTTATTAGCTGTCGGTTTATATTGCTCTTATTGTGTTGCAGTGTGCAGGAACTTACCCTTAATCTTCACAGCACGATTCCTCTACGTGTACTAAATAAGTCACGTGTTCCTTCTGTGTGTTGCGTTGAATGATTTCAAATACGTAACTTAATAGAGATAATTATAATTTACTTCCTTCACAACATCCACACACATAATAACTTAACTAATGTTTATGGAATTGTAAGTTGTAACTTAAAGTTGGTATCAATTGCAGTTAGGGTTGCCAGGTTGCCAAACGTAATAGCCGGACAGACAAACCAGTTTGGCCGGACATTTGGGTAGGAAGGCCGAATTAATGTAGGGTACATTAATGAGGACTTTGTCTCAGTATTAATCGGTACGACTTAAAAATTGTATGTAAAATCAACATTTTTTGATTATTATCATAAATTATTGTTAAATTCTAGAGAAATCATAAATCGAATGATAAATCAATCTTAGGTATTACTTTATTATTAACTAGCGACCCGCCCCGGCTTCGCACGGGTGCAGTGAAAAAATGGTTATGGTGGGTTATCCCTAAGAGATAGACATATACCATCGCGGACTTTTTTGTGGATTTTTGTAAGTTGTACAATACTGTAGTACATTATTTTGGTCTATCTCGTAGGGTTCGGCCAGCGTTTGCAATATAAGCGCAAAAAAACGTGCTTATTTACGACATCACATTAGAAACCTTTAAATTTATCAGTGTTTCTCTACTATATTATGCATTTATTATACATACAAACCTTCCTTAAGAATCACTCTATCTATTAAAAAAAACCGCGTCAAAATCCGTTGCGTAGTTTTAAAGATCTAAGCATACATACGGACATACAGCGAAAGCGACTTTGTTTTATACTATGTATTGATTGATCAGTCAAATAATCATCAGTTAAAATTAAATTCTAGATACTTCAACATTTATCAACATATGTAGCGCTCGGCTACTCTCGTTTGCGAAATGTAAAAAGCCTAACAAAAGCCGGACAAGCCGGACACAGTCTATTTTGGCCGGACACGCAATCAAAAAGCCTATCTATGTCCGGCTTGCAACGCCATATGTCAGTTTTGGACTGATTCGAATCATTACTTTGTATATATAGTCTCATGGCTAATAAAATATTTCGTTAAGCACATCCTTAAAGATGGTATCGGCGAAAAATTAGTTTATCTATTAATTTCAAGATCAAAGATGTCAAAATATATTTCGAAGTGTTAAACGCAGATATCTTAAATCTTAATAGTTTCCTGGAGTTTATACTATGGCCGTGTATCTCTAGCGCCGTAGAAAGCTATACGCGTAGGGACACGAAAAAAGTATCGATACCTTATGGTATCGAGTAGATTTGCTTTCGATACCGATACTTTTGTACTCGATACTTTGAGTTCGATACTTTTACTTAACAAGTACTTTTTGGCAGGTATCGTCTCGAATATATCGCCTCGATGCTGCCAATTATTACATAGGTTTCATTTTATAATTTGTGGCAACATTAGCAACATCTTGTTCAATCGAGCTGAAGCTTTTATTTATAGAGTAGATCCGTTACTGGATTCATATTTCACTTGTTTAATTCTAACTCGTTTATTCAATAGTCAATGGTTCGTTGGCTGTATGGGCTTAGATAGATTTGCTTTCCCTCGCGGAAAAATTATTAAAAAAAACCATTATATTTTCATTTTCTCTTACTGAATGAAGATACAGATAATACTAAACATAAAGTTAAACATATAATAAGTTATAGACAATACTAACGTATGACCTGCCTGGCTCCTGCCTGTGAAAAGTACTCGATACTTTGAGGTATCGATACTTTTGTGTCGGTTCTTTTACGAGTACGATACTTTCTTATCGATACTACTCATGAGTACAGTATCGATACCTTTTATTCGATACCGTGTCCCTAAATACGCGGAGCAATAAGTACAATAAGAGCGAAGCCCGCGGCCTCGAAAGTGCGGACATGAGAATCACTATTTCAATTGCCGACGCTCGCCGGTTCCTTTGTGTTCTTCTCGACAATCTATATTGTCTTAAACTGGAGGAAGCGCGAACTTGGGAAACAGTAATTTGAAATTTTTCACTGGATAAGACAAACCGACCTCTACTCTTTGCTACATATTTTGGGACCATTTAGTCATAGCAGTATAGCTTAGATAACCGTTGGAACTTTCTAAGACTTATGCTTTAAAAAGGCTTGAGCACCTATGTACTAAAATCCATATTAAGAAATACAACTCAAACCGCTGCTTAAAAAGCATTGCGTTATATGAACTTAATATTACCAAGCAGAGATACGAGTATGAATTGAATTTAAATTAGTTTTATTTAATACAAACCTAAGACAGACATTACACCTAGTTCAGCTCCAGTCTCTACGATGTAGTTGATGAAACCTATTTACTTACTTATTTACACTTAAAGTACATATTTTGATGTACAATGGCGGTCTTAATGCCTTAGGCTTTTTCTACCAGTCAGCCTGTGATGCAAAGATACAAAGAGGTACATATACAAAAGGCATTGAAAACAGATTTCAGAAAGGGTTGATACATACTATGTGTATAAAATTAATGAAAAGTCCTAATGTATAAATAAAATATATATACACTACTAAATAATAGTCTATTCATGTAAGGATATTGGTAGAACAATAAAATAAAAAAATTAATATCAATTTTGAGTTACGAGTACTTCATTCAAACATTCTATTCTAACTACCTTAACTTTCCAAGTGAACATATTGTCAATTGTAATAATTAACTGTATGATTATTAATAGATTCTATAATATCTTCGTTCAAAATGGCACAGTAATTTGAATATATTGTAGGGTATTATTTTAGCTTTGTGCAATTGGAATCGTGTGGTTTTATTGGCTTATTACCTAACGGAGGATCCGCCAGTGCTGTCTGGCTTCTTCGTTCTAGTAATTGTTACACAACCATAAATATAAATGGTATAGTATATTAATTTATTGTTCCTGTATTTATATTATATGATACATGTGATAAAATAATCGTATCGAACGGAGTTGTGTTAGAATTTTAATTTATTCAAACTAAGGTTTTGCTGAATTTTTTAATATCCTAGAACCCGAACTTTGTCATAATTTTTACATTCATCTCAATAGACTATCTAATAATTAATCGTGAGCAATAGATTTTACAAAGGTATAGGGAATAAAGTACAAAATCCGGGAAGGAAAGATTAGCGAAACTTTCAAGATTTATTTTTCAATTGAAATAAACTAAATCTTTGTAAGATGATTAAGTAATTCTGTCGCTATAAACAACAACCTGCAACCTGCACTATCTGGTTGCTGGACCTATTATAAAAAAACCGGGTCTAAATGTTATGCGTCCTTTAATTTTTTTTTAGTATCAAAACATATAAATATTGCAACACAACCAAAATCATTTACTCAGCCAGCCAAATAATAAAAAAGTAATTTTTAATGCCTTTATTATAATAATTGTTGCAACAAGATGCAAAAAGACTTACACTATACATTTGTGAATACACAATGTTATGTGTATGGTAGACCCAAGTTGTGTACTTCAAAATCAGCTTCAGCGATCCAGGAATACCTTTCGTAACATTCCCGAACACAAAACAAGAAATGTGTTTTAATGAGCCGGGATTTAAAAGCACGTCTCGGTATGTGGGAATTTCGGACCGACCTTGGGCTTCTTTTGTGGAGAAGTTTTTCTGAACGGTTTGCTAATGAAACGTAAGATCATAATAAGGACATGTGTAAAAATAACTTTATGAAACATAAAGATTCGTATTTTTTGTATCCTTATTTATGATTTTTACCTAAGAAACTATGGGATGTAGTTATATGTCACCGGCACATAACAAGTTCCGTAAATTTAACAATTTACTAGGAAGTTTATAACCATTCGTAGGAATCTAAACAGGAGATAAATTGTAATATGTTACGTCCACATTTTCGTAAATTTATCAATTTCCGACGTCACACGGTACATTTATAAACTAACGGATATCTATTCGTAAGATTTTATATGGTTTGACCAATCACAGAAACTCTTTTCACACAGAAATCTTTGAAATACGTAAAATAACACACTGCTCTCTGATTGGTCAATGTTCATCGTGGCAATGCTTGTAGTGAGTTAAGATTGCTATTATCAGTTTCAATAAGCTATTTAACAGTTACTAGCTAAAATACAGGAATACTTTTACAAAACACATTAATGAACACTACTTTGCTCTATTTAAAGTGACACGTGACAGTCAACCAATCAGATCGCGCATAGCTTTTGGTTATTGCTTACTTATGATTTTACGAGTGAGTTCAGTAAGTTTATCAATTTACGAAAATGTGGACGTAAAATTTTACATTTTATCTCCCGTTTAGAATCCTACGTAATTTTATAAACTTCCTAGTAGATTGATGAAATTACGGATCTTGTTATTTTCCGGTGACATATATAATGGAAATTGCATATTTTATTGTAATATTCATGTAATCACTTTTTAAACGATATTAGTAACTATTTGCGCTTATACATATCACATGTTTTTATAAAAAACAGTCCTTTATAAGGCGTACGCGGGGAATAGAGATCCAACGCGTAGAGGCATTTATGCGAAATTTTAATTAATTTATTTATTTATTATTAACACAGTTTCTAACAGCTTAACTCATATTAGAATTATCCAAAAAAAAATATGTCTGTACATAAGCCAATTACAGAAACTTACTTTGCTATCTTGAGTACTACATATAAAAATGTAGGGTAAGTGTGTAACATTTAGTACAAAGAAAATAAATTAACAGTAATATTTGCCTTATTTTATAAACTTATATGTGTGTGTTCATGTGTATGTACGTCTGTGTGTGTGCGTATGGGTGAGTATAAGAATATGTGTGTGTCTTTATAATTCACTACGACGATCGATCCGTTCAATCTGACTACGATAACGCGAGTTTTAGCGCAGGTTTACATGGCATCTTTATTAAAGAGACAATATCGTGCACCCGTAATAATAAACAAAAAGTAATATAATAATAATAATAAACAAAAGTGTGCGTGGAGTGTACCAACCTGGGTCTAATCTGTA
Organism: Scirpophaga incertulas; assembly: GCA_036419045.1. Lineage (NCBI taxonomy): Eukaryota > Metazoa > Arthropoda > Insecta > Lepidoptera > Crambidae > Scirpophaga > Scirpophaga incertulas. The sequence continues at coordinate 4,251,495 of CM071631.1, read as the reverse complement.
TCTGCACCATGAAAAATGCAGCTAAAGACTATACCCAGTTAGATGCACAGAAACTATTGTCATAACTGGTCACAATCACAACATTTGTGGACTATGCATTTCGATTTTGGAAGAGACTTCGGTCACCTGCCTTCACAATTATGAGGCTTCATAATTGATGAATGAATTAATAATTAGTAACTATTATTATTACTTAACGATATTTTTATTCAGAAATCGTTAACAATTAATAAAAAATGGAAGTTAAGACTTTTATCAATATTACACTTCCTACTTACATTTTTATTAATATGATTGAAATATGTACTGTTATTTAGCAGACTTATATGCCCTTACGTTGCGACTGAAATATTTAGTTAATGCTTTTACAGTTTCCGAAACCGCTTCCTACTGCTAAGCGATTAAGTCGAATCAGAAGTCACAATTTTTCATGTTTAGAATGCTACTATATCATTTAAAATAACTAAATTTAGGCAATTGGAATAATCCCCTTATATTGGTTTCTGTTAAATAATTATAATGAAAACAGAGACAGTATTCCGGAATTTATTTTCTGTAATTAACATAGCTTTATGTAATTTTCTATACAAATAAAACAGAGGTAGATATCGTACTAAAGTGTAAATATATGTACAAATAAATAAGAGGCAGATATCGCACTAAAGTGTCGAAATTGTGCGGTTGAAATTCCGGCAATGGGTGTAATTGAATTCAGTCGCGTAGCAATAGCGAGAGATTGAAGACTTCGTTCCTTGGTCCGATCCTACGTTTGGCTAGCGTACCTACTCTACCCTTCCTGTACCTCTCTGTGTTATCTTTGTCATTCATAAATAAACTCGTGGAACATTAATAAATAAATAAGTACATGCAAAGCTTTCAAATGTCGCAGTGTAGATATACATCATCTAGGCATAATAAAGCTTTCTTTATGAGTCTAGAGACTGTTCTGTCACCATGAAAGTGCGGTGATAATATTAGTCGATGTGTTAGACGTTCTTCGACACCTAATGAACTATTTTCTATCAACTCAAACGCATAAACATTATGAGCGCTTATAACATTAACAATTCTTATTATCGTGTGTCTTTCAACAGGCGTGCGTGCAACGCAAAGCCCGTATGCGCTTGAGTTTAATAAATGAGTTTATTGACATGTGCTTCTACAAGGGCACGTTGTAGTCTATCCACGGTATTGCCCCAGAATTGAAATATAATCTGTGTTATTTAATTTATGAAACATATAAAACAAGATTTAGTTAATAGCATTGTCACAATAATGACAAAATAATCGTTTAATAGCATGGATCTGTAGAGCAGGTTTATCCTTTTTCAGACTCCAGACTCTCACATTAAGGTTAAGTTGTTAAAATAATTATTATATTGTCTCATTGTTTTAATATCACATGATGATTATTATTATTGTCGCTTATATCACTCGTCTTTAAAAGACAACCTTTATAACGCCTGAGCGGGGATACAGATCCAAAGCGTAGAGGCCGTTTAAGCGAAATTTAATGAAAGTGTGCGTGGAGTGTCCCAATTGGATCTAATCTCTGTCTGCACGATGAGACGCAACTAAAGATTATACCCAGTTAGATGCACACAAATTATTGTAATTACAAAATTCCTTGGTGAGAACGTAAATAGCGAGGATGATTCAGGGGATACTCAGAAGTGATTGAACTACTTTACTGTTATCCACATACCTATAAAAATATTTTATTTGGCCCAACAAAGTAAATACATGTTTATTTTGACATTTTCTAGTGATGATATTGGAATAACGGTGCCACGCACACAGCACCGCGTCAGGTTATACATATTTCATCTCGAGACAGCTTCTATAATCCTGGCAATATCGGCAGTTTTGTTAGTGCAAACGTAAAGCTTGTCGTGTTGCTGGCAGTACACATTAAATAACTTCTCAAAAGTATTTCGCGTCTCGAATCACAAATATGACGATTACTTGTAAATTTTGTCACCAAACACTCGGCTTCTATCTTACTCGCGTCGACTTGTTTATTTAACATAGCTTTTACGACTATTAACTTCAGTTTATTGAAACTTATATTTACAGAATAACTTATAACACCTACAATAGCAAAACAAACATGTCTAAAATGTAGCAATATTTAGTTTACTTTGATGTCTGAAATTTAGAAATAATAACCTTTTCCATTACTTTTGATAAATAGCTTCGTGGATGTTGAGTGCTATCCATAATTAGAATAAATTCAATCTTAAAATAATGGCCTTAGATACTAATATTGGAAGTAGACAAATTGAATATACTAATCTAAGTAAATGTTTTCTATGTAATACTTTTTTATTGTTCATTTTGCAAAATCAAAAGTTGGCTACAATTATTTACCAATTTTTATTATAATTATAACACTTTGTTTCGTTAATTCCATCAAGGTATCTATTAATAGGTCCATTTGGTTATTTAATAAGGTAACAAATAAGAACAGGAGAGCATAGGACACTTGATGTACCATTACGATGGTCAAGTGTGCTGGAGACGAACTCTATTGGGAATTGTTTCATATGAAAATCACCAAGATCGTTCGCATACATAGTTAAAATACTTATGAGTTCTTGTCTTCCTTAAACAAATCAACGTGACACTGTAAAAATAATCTTCGGGAAACTGCAAAGGCTCATAACAGTGTAACAGACTACTGGACTGTGTATATAGACAAAAGATCATCATCCTCATGAGTGCGATTGATTGATAACCATATGGTGTATTTATTATGGTATTTTTGCGTATTCCATTATTGTGTATGATCGAAGCTTTCAAAAGAAGACCCCAAAACCTTAAAGATAAGGTATTAATTTCTGTATTTTTTTGTTAACTGCTCGTCTTCGATTCAATTCTCGTTTGAAGTAGCAATGAGATTCCTATTCATAATATTCAAAACAAACCGCTTCCTAATTAATAGAATGACAAGCACGTATCCCGTGTGGTCCTGTAATATACAAGGCGATCATCTCATAAATAACACCAGCTGTCGGTTCCCGCCGTGCTGCATTCAACGGGGGCATAGTCAGAATAGATAATGGATACGCCTCACGTCGACGGATCGACACTTGAACCGTTATGACTATTGTCACAGCGTTTAATGACAATCGAAAGGTTTTCTACCTTTCGCCTTATTTGTGTAATTTTGAGAGAATTAAATTGTTTAAGTCCTCAAAATACTGAGAGCTTGAAAAAGTTTCTCGGTTTCTAGTTAGGTAAGTTTTCTCGCCTAATGACGCTACCGCGCACGCCGTGGTGATGTCTCTCCGTCTGGGGGATTGTCCAGGGGCTCTCGGACAGTCCCTCCCTTGGCGTTGGCTCGACCAGACCTAGGTCGAGCCGGCCCCGGAGCACATGGCGGTAGAATCGCGTAAGCGCACCCCGCCATGTGCCCCGCATGGGCCTAGAGAACTCGGGGAGGTTTTAATGAGTAGGCCGGTCCTCCCAGACCGGAGAGCCCCACACACGGCCACGCCTAGCCAGCACAGTGTCACGATCTCGGCGGCCATCTCCCGACCCCGCTCGGCGGCCTCCTTCTGGAGCATCACTGCTTCTCAGAAGGAGGCCACAGCCCTCCAACCTCCCTAGTCCGCCAGCATTGCCGCAATCAATGCCGGCGAAGACCGATCTCGCCCGATCTCTGCGACCAAGACTCGGCGCTCGGAGGCCCACGCGGGGCACTCCGCCAGCGTGTGCTGGCCCCAGTCGAGGTCGGATGCGCAGTGGTGGCAATGTGTCGATCCCTCCCGACCTGTTCGACACAGATACTCATCGAAGCAGCCGTGCCCCGTGAGTATTTGAGTCAATCGGTAGGTGACCTCCTCCTTCCCGTGGAGTCAAGCTTCGAGGTGCGGGCGCCGACGGCCCGCTGGCGCGCGCTAATCCGTAATTCGAGCTGCGCACGCCAGGCCGCCACAATCCGTCGTTGCCACTCCCGCTTAGGCACTTCGTGCGCGGGTTCTAAGGACTCCCCAAGAGCCCTATACATGGTCACGGATCGCACGACGCCCTCGTACAGGCGGCGAACTCCATCCCTTGGTCCCCCGAGATCGGGCAACAGGCGATGCAATGTGCCCGCCACCCTTTTGGCTCGGGGGACCAACCGCACGAAATGCTCCTCGAAGCTCCAGCGGCGGTCCAGGGTGAGGCCCAGGTACTTGATGTACGGCCCCACCGGGACCACCGCGTCACCCACCCGGATCCGGCGCCTTGGAAGGCCGTGGAACCATAGCACAGATAGTCTCCGACCACGGCCCGCAGATAGGGAGGCAGCTCGTGGTATACGAGCGCCTCCCTAATGGCCTGCTAGGGGAGGGGGCCGAAGGCGTTGACGATGTCTAACAACACCGCCAACGCCACCCCCGCCCCGATCGGACTGCGGACTCCGACAGGGAACGAACACGCTGGACGGCGTCCAGTGTTGATAGCCCCCGCCGGAATCCAAATTGGCAGTCCGATAGGTCGGGACCCTCGCGCGACAGGTGCTCGCTGATACGAGCGGAGATAACCCTCTCGAAGAGTTTCCCCGCCTCGTTCAGCAAGCAGATCGGACGGAACGAAGACGGAACGTTGCCGGTCCTTCCCTCCTTCCTGAGGAGCACCAGCCTGGTCGACTTCCAGTCGACGGGGAACACGCCCTCGCAGAGACAGCTCGTGAAAAGCTGCGTCACCGTGTTCCCGAACGCCCTGAGCGCCAGCGCTAGCACCTTTCCCGGGACCCCATCCGGTCCCGGGGCAGTGTTGCGGGCAGAGAGCCGCGATACGGCCCCGGCAAACTCGCTCTTCGTCACACGGAGGTAGTCCGACCAAGGGCCGGGCGACGGGGCAGCGGAGGGACTGTCCCGGACGCTCGGGAAGAGCATATGCAGCGCTCTTCCCACGACGAGAGTGTCCAGGGTCTCCGTCAGCGGAAGGACCCACGGTCGGAGTTTGCCCTGCCCCTCTCCAGTCCCCCCCAGCAGCTCGCGCCAGGACCTCGCCTTAGCGTCGGCGATGGCGACGCCAAGCGCCTTGGCCGCGGCTCCGTACGCACTTCTGGCGCTCAAGACTTCGTCGACTGAGGCTTGCCGTCTTCGACGAGCTCTGAGGTACTGGCGGGGCGCAGCTACTACAACGACCCGTAGCCGCGCGATCTCCTCGTTCCACCAGTACGCAGAGCGCCGCCGGGGCGGCCTGACTCAGGGCATGGAGACGTCGCAAATCGATGTCATCGTGTCCCGGAGCCAGGCGGCCCGTGCATGCACGTCGAGGTCGGGCGAAATCCGTGCCTCCTCCGCCCAGTCCGCGACGTGGGCAGCGGCTAGGGCCGCATCCCGGTCCAGCCGCTTGATGGACCAACGTCGCGGACGGCTGTCCTCCAGGAGTGGGCGGAAAAGAAAACCCTACCATACTTCGCAGCTTGCTGTAAATGTACGAGTAGGCCCCATCAATTTACATAGGCCGGAGCCACTGCGCCTTCTTTCGCGCATATGTTCTCCTCGGAGGGCAGCGCTGACCGTACCCTTTCCTGAGGTTGCGGTTAACCTACCTCCATCCAAGCCTTATGACCAAGGCTCAGGCTGAGTTTAGTAGGTAGGTCACGCGACCGGACCGCTCCGGTCACGAGGAGTCCTACATAACCCTCTTGACACTTGTCGTTGCGAGGGTATCCTGGGTACGTTTCGTGCTTCTTATGACGGATTTCCAGCTGAGGAAGAAAAATCTAACCAAAAGCAAGTGAGCAAATACTGAAGAGCATTTATCGATGTTTTACTCTTAATCATTACACTGTAAATACCGCAATATTAACTATTTTCTATTAAAATGTCTTACATATTTAGAAATTCGCAATCTGCTTTCTAAAGGTATCTAAACCGATTGTTGATCCGATGGTAGAAATATTAAAATACCAGCATTAAATTCATATTCAATATATATATTTTCCGGATTACTTAAAACATTATTCCCTTAAATCATTTCGTTTAATTCTGGTCGTCCACCATTCGTGTCGATTTAGGGCTGTGTCATTTTAACTTTTACACAGTTTTGTTCGGCATTGTCACCGAACATAAATTGCCTGTCAGTACGAGAGTGCACCAAAGCGTACGACCAGCTGCCGACCAAATCGACTAACGTTAATTTCGTGAGTCTGCCCACGCAAACCCATGCGGTATTAGTGATAGGATTAACATCCAATAAATTCACTTATCTGGACAATGCAGCGATTTGAAAGGAAGGGCTCGCGGAGGACTTAGAACATTTTTTATTTGGGAACAGATACAAATTGATAGTACTTATAAATATATATGACGCCTGATACCCAAAATTATTGTTAGTACGTCTTACTAGATAGGTACTAGCTTTCCTTTCTCGTTTTATAAACTGTATTGTCTTAAGAAAGAGATAGTCTCGTGCTAAAAATCTTATGTCTTTCTTCCCAAATTATCCCAATACTATATTTCACTAACATTCTTTAATTATTAAAAGATGAGCTCGACCTTTCAAACTCACAAATATCATGCTTTGCCTCTCTTTAACTTACTTAAAGTCTATTATTACAATTTATAAGTATAGAGGAGTCGACTATGTTTCTCTGTTGACGATATTTTATGTAACTAACGACATATTTTGAAGATGTGGTATAAATCTGTAAAATTTTATATAATATAATAAAAATCTGTATATAACAGACAAAAAAAGTTGCTTAGATTGAGAAAAAATGGATAATAATTCGAGTAAAATGTACACTATTAGTATAACTTATAATAAGAAATGCACCTATATATAAACTGAATGAATTGAAGTAATAAATAACATTCTGCAAACTTATTGTTATTTAAACTTACATTAATTAATTTAAATATACGTACGAATTTTCATGTGATATTTAATTTATTTACATTATACTTTTATATACAATCAACTATATTATTTTATAATAACTATACACTAATAGAGGCGAATTGAATCCAAAAAAATTAATTAGATTTCCTTTTGAAAGAAAAATCTGATCGTTTGAAATAGTCACTACTAAAAATTCACAACAAAAAAAGTAAAATACTAAATATTAAATCTTTATCAAATTTCTACGCTGGATTAAACGTGTTATAAATCATAATACGATCATTATTTATATGACGATAAAATTTTACAACCTCTTTACCACATTGATTAATTACTAATTAATTTCTGGTTAAGAGAGGCTTTTATTAAATGTGTTATTAATTAAACATTGCTTTACGAATAACATTCGGTAGTGGATAACCCGTTGTATTTTATTTGTTGGGCTGCTAGTAAAATTATATAAATGAAATTTTGTTCATAGCTTCAAAAAACAAAAATACTAACTTTTATGCTTTAATTTTTATTTCTCTTTTTAAATTTTCTGATCACATTTGCATATTTGTAGTGTTAGCAAAATTTAAATCGCAGATAATAGTTCAATTTATGCCGCTTTTTTGTATCCAATTATACGCAATGGTTGACTATACGTGTGGATATAATATACGGGCCGGTTATACATATTTTGTATCCAAATAAACGATCTGGAGACCTATTTTTGAAATACGAATGCGATTTCGAAATCACCGATGACTAAATAGTCAGCGGTGACTTTGAGATCACGGATTCCTAAATATCCAATTTTTTAAAGTCGATCGCAGAGCTGCCAACATAATAGATAAAGTACACACATAAATGTTAGAGTTCGGTTCCACGCAGAATGTAGCTGCTGCCGGTTATTGCCGGCTTATCTATATGGTTATATATATATATATGTTGTATATATGAATGTATCCGCTGCCGGTTATTGCCGGCTTAACCATTGCGGTTATTATATACATATATGCTACATTTATATATATATACATGTATATATATGCACATATGAGACTAGACTAGACTGAAAATCAACACAACAACTTCAGACTTGTCAATATGTTCTCCAAACAAAACACAGATAACATTTCCACAAGTATAATTTGATTACGAGTGGGTGAGGGCACTCGTAATGAAATCACACCTGTGACTAAGGTAGTCACATCAGTGATATTCAAGAATAAGAATTATTGAAATTCGGTGATTATTAGTCACATTGGTGATTTCGAAGTCGCATTCGTAATTCAAAAATAGGTCTCCTGGCAGTCCTGTTATTATACGTACATACCACTGGTTTTCTTAACGCACATAATGCTACTGGCAAAGTCCCAAAAAAAATATTAATTTGAACGAAACTGTTCCTTTGATGAAAGTTACTTCTTCAAACTTCTATGAGGATAATAGAAAGAATTTACTGACAAATTACACTACATTTCACGTCAGTTTATAAAACTTTTCTCAACACAGAGTCAATGAGTGTAGGCCATAAGACTAGAGCGAAAACGCCATATACAGCCATATACATCACGGGAAGGTGATTCTATTAAAAATATGTGTAGAGACTGATATGTACTTTCCATGTCGAATTTACGTGTCAAGTTCATTAGTTATGTTAATTATAAAAATATTATACTACAAAATGTTACATTTATCCCAAAGGTAATTTCAAAGTGTTATAACACGACATAACATTAAAAACCTGTGTCTGAGAAGGTTTTTGACCCAAGAATAACTTCGAAATTTGCTGCGCAGACGCACATTGCGGGTAAAATGGTTTTAAGCGAGCGTGGGTGCCAGTAACAGCGTGCAGCGATTTCTGATATCATATAAACACTGCATAATATCAAGTATGTCACATAAGCACCAGTTAAATAATTTGAAAACAAAGGATCGACCATTTAAGAACGATTTAAATGTGCTCCTCGACTTGTCAGATATTTATAAATGTTAATCTTGTATGTTTTTATGTGCTGCAATGTTTTTTATGGTACTTATTGGCTTCCATTTTTATGGTATGCAGTGAAATAAAAAAATTGTATGACACAGCTTACTGTTGTGATATGTTATTGAGTCCTCTTTGGTTAACATAGACGTTTATTTATATTTATAAGTCTTTAGCACGCCACAGTTGCTTTCATGTAAGTAAATCTGTTGAAGATTTTTATTCATTTTCTTTTAGCCTTCATTCATCCTATGTATGTTTCTATGGTTCTGGTATATAAATACTTACAGATGCACACAAATATATTAATAAAGCCTATTTTAATTTATTAGAAGTATTTATGACTAGGTAACAAACATATATATGGTAAGTTAACAAACTAACTTAATTTGCATAAATTGGCATATAAAACTTAGAAACTTGTATAAATGAAGGGCAAAATAAAAATTTGTAATAAAAAAAAAATAAGTATTCCAGTTGTGTGAGAGTATGTATGCATTAAACCAGTATTGAGACATACTTAGTAATCTTATCACGGTCGGCAGCGGCTATGCTGTGTCTACCCCTGGGATTGCTTAAGTCCATGAGCTGCGGTTAACGCCTAACATCAGAGGGGCTATCACACTAATAAATCGCAAGCGAAACGCAACCGAACCGTTCGGATTAACCAATCCGAATGCCACAATATCACGTCATCTGTTCGATGACGTGATATTCTAGCTCTCGGATTGGTTGAGTGGAACGATTTGGTTTCGTTTCAGCTGCGATTTGTTAGTGCGATTGCCCCCCTGGTGTGTCGCTTGCTCGTCTGCCACGTAATGCAATAAAAAAAACATACTTATTTATTCTGTTAATGTTTAAAATAAGTAAATCGATCTCATAAAGATTTGCTATTGTGTAAAAAGCGCTAGCATCTAATAATGAAATAGTTTTTGTTGTTCAATTGCTATTTAATAATCCCTTCGGGCGTTCTAATATTAATAAATGATAACAAGAATTGTGCAATACACACTACATCTTTCTTAGTAATAAGTTCTTAATAATAAGTAATATAGGTTTGCTTGTGTTTTATAAATTCATAATCTTACACTGTACACAAGTAACTATTTGCCTATAATATTTATTTGATACTAAATAACTAGTAATTCGGTAATTTTTAATTGGGCCGGCTCGACCGGAGTGATACCACGGCCTCACAGAAAACCGGCGTAAAATAGCGATTGCGCTATGTTTCGTCGAGGGAGTGAGGGTACCGGAGGCCCAACCCCCCTTCCCCCCTTATTCCATTTAAAAGGCCGGCAACGCATCTGTGACTCCTCTGGTGTTGCGGATGTCCATGGGCAACGGTTATCGCTTACCATCAGGTGATCCGTTTGCTCGTTTGCTGCCCTATACGATAAAAAAATATGTAGTACAAAAAGCATGTACACTAAAACGTTCAACGGATCGCTTATATATGCACCGCACGCTTGTAGTAATATAAGCAACTTTCAACACGAGTCCATCAATATCTATCTTATCGGAACAGCTTCTGTTTTGCATTTTAATGGCGCAGTAAATGATATGATTAACACTTCAAAATGTGTTTTGACAAAAAGTTACACAGTATATTCTGGTCGTTAAGTCGTTTGCGATAAAACACATTGAGTGTTATATTGGGATTTATTTCAAATAATTTGCAATAATATAATGCATGGTCAACATCAGGCAAGCTCTTGGCTATCGTTTTATGTTTGTTATAGCATAGATACATATAATCTCTCAAAATCACTCACCCCTTATCTATAGAAATATATAAAATTGTAGTGTCTGTTTGTAATATTAAAATAACCGCTTTCTACTACATGCATATGAATGTATATACGGTACATATACCAAAATACATATTTTTAAAATTTATATCTGTCTGTCTCTCTGTCTGTTTGTTCCGGCTAATCTCTGGAACGGCTGGACCGATTTGGACATGACTTTCACTGGCAGATAGCTTATGTAATAAGGAGTATCTAAGGCTACTAAAAAACCTTTTTTTATTATTACATTCCACGCGGATGAAGTCGCGGGCACAGCTAGTTACAAATAAGGGCGAACCAATTGTCAATGACTGGTATAGCTTTGTATTAACTCATTAATCGCTAATTAACGAAGTTCATTCAATTTTCACTTTTAATAATGTTAATAAAATTTTCTGATGATTCTCCTTGAATCCGTTAATCTAGTACAGAGGTGCCCAAATTTTTTTGTGTCGTACTTACCTGATATTGAATGCCTACATCCTACAATATACAAAAATTAATAAGCATATATATATATATAAGAAAGAAAAGAAAGAAAGAAAAACATTTAATTGGCCTTCACGGCAACAAAAGAGACTGACAACACATATTTATAAAAATGGACTTACAAAAATAGTTAGTTAGATACACAGATGGTATGTAGGCATGCTGCGTGAGGCCAACAGGTTGCTGTCTCAGCTAAGCTTCTGTGATAACAATAACCACAGAAGCGCTGATTTTCAGCCAGCACCTTGGGTTAGGGGTGACGTACTACAATCACAGGTCCAGTATACTAATTGTATTATGAATAATCTATAAACTATAATATATTTTCTAACTATTGTAGTATTACTAATCTATAAACTAATAATCCTAGAAAAAAAAAAAACCAAAGAGAAGTGAACGCGACATAACTCTGTTTTAATCTGTGGTATGTATCTATGGTATGGATATGGATGAAGGTTATTTACTGATCTGTGGGTTATTTATCGACGCCACAAAAACGTATAGTGATTAAAATTATGATATAATTATTACACTTTGAAAAAACATGTGGCTGATTGATATTATTTAAAATAAGTACCGACTAATAAGTATCTATTCAAAGCATAACCACAAAAATCAAGAATACAAGATTATGAGAACCATAAAACAATGACAAGTGTACAAACAAACAACAATAAAGAACATTATTCAGTGTACGTTCGGATTCAGTGGTATGTATGCCCTGCTTTGGTCACTGCACATTTACTTGTAAAGACATAAGATATCTTTTTAGTGTTTTCTAAAAGTATTCTTCGTTTTTAAGTCTCGCATCGGTGGTGGGATGTTGTTCCAACATCGCGAGGCAGCATATCTAAAGGAACCCCTAAAGGGCATGAAACGATGCAAAGGGGCTATGAACACAAGAGTCCGCGCTCGCATTTGGTATCGGGTGTGCTCCTGGAACCAAACTAACTTGTCAATAAGGTACTGTGGTTTCCCAGTATTAATGACACCGAACAGTAGAGTGGCAAGATGGAGTTTCCGGCGAGCTTCCATTTTCAGTAAGCCTGCCTCATTCAGGAAAGGAGTTATATGAGAACGTGGTGGAACATGAAAGCAATAACGAGCACATGCATTCTGTACACGCTGGATTAATTTAGCAGATCTGGATAGAAGGCACGGACCGTATACAATGTCACAGTAGTTGAATTTGGATAGGATTAGTGACTCACATAGTTTTATTCTTAGATCTATATTTATATATGGCCTTATTTTGTATAATATTTTTAAACGATAAAAACTGCTTCTAGCGCATTCTATGATATGCTCCTCAAACTTCAGACTTATATTTTTTACTTCATAGATACTTTTATAAATAATGTATATGTATTTATATTAGAAGATAGTATAATATAAGTCAATAGATACTATCAGTGTATGTTGAGATCCATTATTATGGACCCCCATTTTCATTTTTTGGACCCCTAATATTTTTTTTTCGTTGACGTAGACCCCTTGCAGGCTGTCATAGACCCCTAGGGGTCGATATAGACACTTTGGGAATCGCAGATCTAGTACCACCAACTACTCGCCATGATAAACACCAATGTTCGGCCCAATAACCAATATATCGCGAAGCGTACCACGAGCGCGATTACTTGACATGACTTAAAATTCTCTTTTAGCGTATAACTTGTTACCGTTATCAGTAACTTTAATCGCTAATGTGTAACTAAAATAATTAACTATTTGCTTAGCATTGTCGAACCCGATGAAAAATGGGCAATTCAAGAAGAGTGACACACGTCAAGCGCTTCGAGCTCTTAAATATTGGACCAAATTTCAAGCTGAGCACAGATCCACGTAATGACTGGTGGACAGCTATTTTAGCACTAGAATCATGCTAATAAGAATGAGATGTCATTACCAAGATATGAAAAACCTGCAAGAAAGAAGAGGAAAGCATGAAGCATTTACTGTGCCACTGGGATGCACTAGTCTACAGGAGATTGAAGTTAACAGAAACTGGATACCCAAGGTCAGACTAGAACCTTGCTACCGAAGCACGTCATTAAGCTCATGTTCATGTGAACTAATAAGAGGAGGAAGCATAAAAAACTGAATAAGTCGAAATGAGAAGGCTTCTTTTGGAAACCTATAAAATAAGATCTATAACCGGCACTATGCAAAGATAACTGAGATAAACTCCCTTCCGAAAGAAAGTCATGATAGATATTTTCTAAATCCATAATCGCACAGATTCTTTTGACCATAGATTCAACTATAAATCATATTCATTTTATGGACAAACATTATTTAAATGGTATTACGAAGAAACAAATTTCGCCAGTCATTATTACGTATTAAGGTCTGTTTTCATTTATTAAATTTATAATAAAAAAAATTATCTTCGAAATTGCGAGTTTCCGTTACTTAAGTGATTATGGTGTGTAATATAGAGGTATTATTACACGCGCGTCCACCGTTTTCATTATTTTAAATTGTAGAAGGCATGGTTATATGTTAATTCGGAATTAAATTTGGTAGTAAACAATGGAAATTATTGCAGAGGGCCACGGATATGACGGCTTGGGAAACACTTTGGGTTTATGGACGACTTTTTTGTAGTTTCTATGTATACTGTGTGTTTTGTAGTATGTATATTGTGTGTTGTCGGTCACCCATCCCAATCAAACCACAAGTTTTGTTCATTCAATTCTTGCCTAACTATTGCATTATTAAATATTACGACAATGGTAGGAAAAATATATACACGTGAAGAATATTGTTATCAAACCATCTGACGTGACGATAAGAAGTAAGATAAAAGCAGAGATAATAATTTAAGATCAAGACAGGAATACAGAAATAAAGCATTAAAGGCACTAAATGGCAGGAAACTCTTCTCTCAGACAACAGTTCCTCAAGGAACTTTATCCCTCACACTACCTGACTGTGGAATGCATTGTCACTTATGGTATTTCGGAATGATGCAATATCCAAACTTTATAAAAAGAGCGTATACCCAAAAGGCCGGCAACCCACTTGTGATCAATTTCGGGTATCTATGGGCGACAGTAAACGCTTGCTATCAGCTTCCTTTGCTCGGAGGCTACGAGGTTATAATGGTTATAATGACTAAGACATAAAGGGAGAATAAATAGGATATAACCTAAAATAAACCAGATAAAAACACTGAATCTACTAGTAATTATGAAAGTACATATATGCATTAGATCTCTGCATGCCATTGGAAAGACGCCTTATATTGTAATCACATTAGGTCAACCTGATCATAGATGTAATAACACGTATTATGATTGTAATTAAACAAATTCCACGTGGATGTTACATCAGAAAAAGCGATCGCTCCATGTTTATCACGGATACTGTCACACGTCAATGTACAGTAAAATAGATGGACGATCAGCGTGGGCGAGTGGGTGATTCGACAGGCACGATTGAAATCTGTGACTCGATATAGCCTTAACAAGATTCATTCATCAAAAAAATAGCAGCAACGATCACTATATGAATAGTTAAATCATTAAAAAAATATTTCAGAAGAAGTTACCGTGTCCTACGATTGGTACCTTTTTATGAAGGACCTATGCTGAAGCCGCAGATGGCTATGTTCAGCTTTACCGTGAGTATGTTTGTGGAAGGCAAACGATCGGAAGGTTCGACCTTGCTTTTTTTTTCCTTAGGAGAGAAGGCTGAGAATTCTCATGGATACCAACGCAACAGGCAAGCAGGGATGCGTTGATTATGTCGGACTCCTGGTGAATCGAGGCGGCTCGACCCAACAGACCTACCGACTAAACTCAGCCTGAGCCTTTGGTCCTAATGACCCTACTGGCTTATATGGAAGGGGGCCGCACCTCAGGAGAGGTACGGTTAGCGCTGCCCCATGGAGAGGGCATAAGCACTAGAAGAGGCGCGGTTCTCCAAAGTGGGACCGGCCTGTATTGACTGGGAACCTACTCGTGGCGAAGCAGAAGGCTGCCGAATAAGGGGAGACAAGGGAGGCGACGGCTCAGACGCCGCCGCTTGCAGGTCTAGAAGGTCCTGCGTTAATTGATTAGGGGGGTCGCTTAAGACATGTCCGCTGAAGGCGGTGTTGACGGGTAGTTCACTGCCTCTCGGGCGGCTGCCTAGCGGGTTGACGTGCTCGTCCGCGGCTCTGAAGAACCGCTTGGAGCACTCCCTAAAATGTTGTTGAATGGTCGACCTTGCCTGCTAGCGACTCGTTAGGATCGGGTCAAAGGGAGTCAACGCAGGTTGAGCGCGCCGTCTAGTGGCTCGCTATAGAAATATAGCATTCGATATTCCAATTTATGTTTAAAATCATTGCATCAGGAATTACATAAGTTATCCTTCAATTAAAACATTCAATGACTGGGCTTTTGCTTAAGAACAAGTACCATATGATACCGTTTCTCTGCGTTTAAACACAATAAATCACACTAATTCTTCTGACACAGTTTAAAGTAGAAATAGTTTTATACGACAACTGTTATTTTTTATTGTCCCGCTGAATGCAACACAAATTATAGCTATTTGTCGCTGTAGGATAAAGCTGCTATTTGTCCACAAAATACCATATACTCGAACTAAGAAAACAATAATGATGACAAAATGTTTGTCCCTCGTCAAAACTGCTGTTATCTCACCGAAATACAGTTACCCGATATCAATGTTAATAAAATAAACTACACGAGGATTCCAAATAAATCAACCTGATAATCAAGAGGCATAGGCTCCATTTTAATCTGTTTGGGCCGTTAACCTTCTGAGTCTCGGTCCACAAAGAGGGCAAAACCAATAAATGTATTGAAAATATACGAGTGCTCGTACGCATCCCACGTCTGTGATAATTGGTGAAGAGGACATTACGTTGATGGATGGCGCCAACAAGTTTCAAAGAGAATGCCTAATTGAATTTAAGTACAATTGTAAAAGAAATTCCGAAAACAATTCTATTTGAGTCAACAATTTATTACAATATACACTACTTGTTCTGAGTTTTCTCATTATCATTAAATTTATTTAAAATTAATGTAAGACAATGCATTTTGTTAATTTAGTATCAAAAAAAGTGTTTAATAATAAGCAAAGTATTCGGTAGAATCGACTTCGTTGTGTATGAATGGAAAATATTTGGGAAGAGTCAATACAAATACTCGGGAAGTTCTCTTAATTGAAAATTAGAACTCACAGTAAGATATTTGGACTTGAATAGTGGTAGCAAAGACCACATTTATGAAAATGAACATGCTACTTACTTACCGACAAAAATATGACCCTGAAATTGAGATGGAGAATGGAAATGTTACGGAAATAATAATGTTTAATAATAAAAATAATGTTGAAAATATATTAAAAAATCGCATCAAAGTCTGTTGTGTAGTTTTAAAGATCTCAGCATACAGACAGACGGCGTATAGCGAATTTGTTTTATACTATGTAGTGAAGTGCAAATAAGAATGGTTAAGTGCGTAAGTTTTTAGAATTTCGATCAACATATCCGGTCACGGTCGCCAGCAGCCGCTCAGCGTTAAAAGCAGGCCACTAACGTCGTTTCGTCTAGAATCTTGTTCTATGTTAATTACTATTTTAATAACGCAGCATTCCCTTACGTAGTGTTAATATATACGAGAGTGTTCAATTATAAAATTGCAAAAATGATTTATGACATTTCAAGTCTTATCTTTGCTCAAAATTTTATGACTATGCCATTTGAACCACCTAGTTATGTTTAATCTTTATGTATATTGTAAATCACTTGCGTGATTGGAGCCTAAAGAATATATGCAGTGTTCAGATTATTAAAGACAAACTAAGTAATCAATTTATTTAATAATATCTTTTCGCTTTGATATATATAAAGTCATTAGGAAATAGAAGTCATTAGAAGTATAAAATTAAAATATTGAAATACTACAAAATCATATAGCTTAATTATAAATTAAAAAATCCCAATTGTATTTCATTTACAGAGGTTCTAAATTTCTGATAATGGAATTATAAAAGCTTTCTATTCATAACAGATAACTTAGTCAACTTCACGTTTACAAATGAAAACAACCTTATTAAAGGAATGAAACATATCCAAAGCGATAATGTAGAGTCAATAACAATAACAGAATTGAGTTATGAATTTGGTTATAAAATTATGCCAAATGATTTCGATGCTATAAAATACAACAATGTTGGCCAGTTTGCCAACAGACAATAATCTCTCTATCGTATTACTAAACGTCTCAGGTCGGATTCAAACTTGGACCATGTCGCAAGCAATTCCTACCATAATGGGATATGCTGTCAGGTCCTTTGACATTTTAATTCAAGCTAAGTAGTTTGTATCGTAAAATATTTCTTCGATAGCAAAGTGGCTGTTGTAACTTGTTTTGAAAATATAGCGAGACTGCAATATATTAAATTGCCAGTGAAACTAACCTTTTCTGAAGATGGATCTCCGACTGTTTGACAAGTAATGGCTGATCACAAGATAAAACCGTTTATCTCATTGGCATCGAGTGACTCTGACAAAGTAGAAACGGTTAACATAAGCACTCATCATCAGTAGAATTCCCTACTTGCTGTGAACTTAATGACCTCTACAAGTTATTTTATTTGTAGGTGTCTCCGAATGGGCATAACTGGCTTTTCTTTTTCAAGGGGAATTGCGGTAATTCACACTGTACCCTTCCGTGCAATACAAGTGCTTCTAGCAAGAGCACTTGTATTGCACGTAAATAAATCCCCGTCATTAATCTCCGTAATTCGTCAAGCTAAAACAAAGGTTTAACAGTATAGAAATCTTTGGACATTTCACTATGCCAGTAAACTGCTATAAAATATACAACAAAATTGAAGTAATAGCCGCAAACTGGCTTTTACAAAAAGCCGTTAACAACCGCTGAATAGCTATGGCTTTGCAGCTTCGTCATTAGGCTTTATATTGAAAACCACTGCGCCGGCGCATAAGTTGCGCATGATTATAAATCATTGCTTTCTACTAAGCAAATGAAATGTTACTGGATGATGTATGCAGTGCATAGGTGAATACTGTCTAATTGTAGTAAATGCTCCTTAAGGCTATTGAAGTATTTTGCTTGGTGGCTATGGTTAGGCTTACTGTCTTTCATTAACTCAACATCTGAACACAGTATTATCGAGTATATCTTAAAATCAGTTTTATTGGATTTTGTCATAGATATTTTCCTCTGATCATGATTATTATATCCTTCGTACTGGTTGTACTGGTGATTACTAGTACAGTAGGAAACCTTACGATTTGCCTATATGGTTCTTAGAACTTAGGCACAGGCTGAGTTTAGTTGGTAGGTCACGTGGTCAGAGCGCTCTGGCCGCGTGCAGTCCGACATAACCTCCGTAACTCTTGCCCTTGCTGGGTATCCTGGGCTCTTTGTGATGGATTCTCAGCCGTCCTCTCCCGAGGCTTTATATATTGATCTTCAAATAGCTTTTATTGCACTCGTAATAGCGTTTGTTTTCATAGTATAAATATACATCAGTATGTGTTGCTAACCGCGCAAATTCTTTGTGAGTTCTTTAACTCTTTTTAATATTAATATAGGAAAAAAAGTCAAGACTTAATCTTGTCTCCTTAAATATTTGTTTAAACATATATTTTCTCTTTATTTAAAAGTATAATATATAACCTCATCAAATTGTTAAAATCATGTATAAATGCAAATTGCGACTTTAATTTATTTTGAATCTTAGTATTTTTCAATAACTTACAGGAGCTAGTCCTTCAATTTCAATACAATTCCTTTACAAAAAAAAAACAATATTAATCGTATCCATAAAGATTTTCATATGTCTACTTCATTTCAATGTAAGATATTGTTTTATGTAAATTCCTTTCGCCGTCTTTGACAACTTAAATTGGTATGCTTAAACTCCTCACCCTCATCTGTCGGCACTTTCCAAAAATATTGATTTAGATGCCAATAAAGATAACAAAAGCAAGTTAGGAACGAGTTAGAGAACAAAATACAGGAAGTGCGGTAAGTGGAAGCCCAGGCGTGTGAAAGGACTCGCCTCCAGGGAGGTCTATTTTTAAATGGTGTTATTTGTCAATAGCCCGTGATTATTGTGCACTGTCTCAGTGTTTGTATTAAACAACCAGTGTTTTTTAAAAAAAGTTTTCCATTGCCATTTCGAGTTTCGATAATTTCGAAATCGATCACATTTTGCTTTCAAAACGGTTAATGATTTCCTTCTACAATGTTTTTATCGCGTTAACTTTATCGCAGATATTTTGCAATCTCTCATTCCGAACGTAATTTTACCATAATTGCTCGCAGAACATAAGTTTATACGACAGAGTCCTGTTTCGACAGCGCTCGCAATTATGCAACTACTCAGAAGCAAATGATGGCATTAATTCAGTACTTGTAGTTATCTGATTTATGTAGAGCATGCAGTCATTATTTCACGTTTCCTTTTGATTTTTTTTTGAGTTTCTTCGCCACAGGAAGTTATATAAATATATCAGGTTCGTTTTTTTACCACAATGGTGGCAGACAGGCTTACGGCCCGCTTGGTGGTATGCGGTTACCGTAGTCTATGGACATTTGCAACACCAGGAGTGTCACTGGTGCGATGCCGACCCTTTATAAACCTATTTACTCCCCTTTTGAAGAACCCCGTATTGTAGCCCTCCGGGAAAACCTGGGCAGGGAGCTCATTCCATAATCAAAGTGTACGCGGGAAGAAATTGCTCTGGAAATTCAGGTATCAGTACTATATGGTGTATGTCAAGCTTAACTTATTAAAATGAAAAGATCAAGTCAATATATTATCTTTTTTATATGTTCAAAATGTTACTTATAAATTAAAACCTATATTCCGAAAAATCCTGACGTTTCAGAATTTAAATTGCATATTTTTAAAATTTTGATAACGCAATTCCTGCAGAGCATTTTAAGGTTGATTTATTTATTTTGAAGGTTCCATAACGAATTTATAAATAAACTATCATCTAATATTTTTAGTAGACATCATTATAAGGATCAATTTATGCCTAGTCGAAAAGAACATTGTTTAAATTGACTACTTTTACTTTGCACTTGAAACATTTTAAAGGTAAATATGGATGTCTGTACAATATTGAAAATAAAGTAGAACGTATTTTTTAAATTCATCATTTAACTTTATCAAAATAACTTGCGAAATCTACAGAAAACATGCTGAGAGTGCTACTTTCGTTTAGAGCTTTAATATTGGATTTTCTTTTTGTCTACAGGTAAATTTCCCGAGATCCCTGATGCATCGAAAAAATTCTAAGATGGTATCGTATAACTTCGAGAAGCCCCCTCACAACATAACACAAATGCCGTTGTTTATATATTAGCTCGAGATAAAACTATGTTAACCAATCCTAATTTGTAAGCTCGTAGTCCTTTTAAATCTCATACATAAGTAAATGAAACGTGGAAAGCGCTGATCGATAGCCATACAAAGAGTCGTTGCTTTTTCAAGAGCGCTAGATTTTTCTCCAATTATACCCATTTGTGGTGCACTCACTCTGATCGTGTTGGGATACCAGCAAATTGGCACTAAGGACTATGCCATATTAAATGACTAGCAAAAAAGTCATTCTTGTCAACACGAAGACTATTTCAGAATGGATTATATTCTCGCTTTAAACCTTTTATTTTACATACTACTTGGTGCCTGCGACTTGGTCTACGCAAGATACTTATAGTCATATTTTGGTCAATTCACGCAATATCTTTATATATTCCAGCGTATTTGTTATTCTGATGTATCTATACCAATATTATAAAGAGGAAAGATTTGTTTGTTTGTAATGAATAGGCTCCGAAACTACTGGACCGATTTCAAAAATTCTTTCACCTTTGGAAAGCTACATTATCCCCGAGTAACATAAGCTACTTTTTATCCCGGAAAAATCGATCGATCCCACGGAATGCGCAATAAAGGCTTCGCTCAAAAACTACTGCACAGATTTTCATGCGGTTTTCACCAATAGATAGAGTGATTCTTGAGCAAGGTTTCAAGGCCCGCGGCTTCGCCTGCATGGATTTCGGGATTGGGTCTATAGAGGGTTAAGGGTCGTAGCTTTTGCCAACGGCTACATATGCGCGGAAGTCGGTTTATGGCGCGAAGGTTTTATCGCGCTTCCCGTGGGACTATCTGTTTTTCCGAGATAAAAAATACCGCAAAACCTTGCTCAAGAATCACTCTATCTATTGATGAAAACCGCATGAAAATCTGTGCAGTATTTTTTGAGCGATGCCTTTATTGCGCATTCCGTGGGATTTATCGGTTTTTCCGGGATACATCATAGCCTAGAACCTTAAAGAATGTCTATTGATGAAAACTGTTGGAAAATCCGAACGGTAGTTTTTGAATAGTCTTTATCGCGCATCCTACGGGATCTGTCGGTTTTCTGGGATAAAAAGTAGCCTATGTTACTCTCCATCCCTTCAACTATCTCCACGTAAAAAACACGTCAATTCGTCGCTCCGTTTTGCCGTGAAAGACGGACAAACAGACAGACACACATTCCCATTTATAATTATTAGTATGGATAATTATCCTTTTAAAGTAAATTATGTAAAACCTTAGGTTTGACATAAAACGTAAATATGACTTTAATTCCAGTTCAATATCTGAATTTTACATAATTTTACAAGCACTTAACAAATAAAGCCTATACCTGCGTCTATCATCTTATTGTTTAAATTTATTTATCCTAATAGCTACATTAAGTTGGAGTGCAATCTATTCTTCTAAAGGAGTTCTAAAGTTACCCGCCGTGTTTCCGAATCGCCATTCAATGATTTTCTCCAAATTGATAAGAGTAGTCTCACGATGCACGCTGCCTTAATAACGTGTCTATGCAAGCACGAATTGGCCTATATCCTTCGGATTGAAATCAGATATCGTTGTTCGCGGCTAATAAGCATGAATTGGTGTATATTTTGACATTTGTATGGAATGGACTTACATGTTTGAATTGAAAAATATATCTCTAAACTTCATCTCCGCTTTTCTCTGTTGAGTGTGAATTAGAAACAGTTTTCTCTATATACAACAAAGTTGACAATCAAGCAAACTATATGTAATACGCCCCCCTAGACGTATTCCTTTTGTAAGATCTACAAACGTACAAGCATCAAAAAGACTGTGATATATGTCGCTAGTGCGTGACAAAACGTCGTTTAATATTCTGGTTAGCTTAATGTGTTCTTTCAATCAGACAAATTTGCGCTAGAAATAAGCAGAGACGAACGAGACAAATGCTTCGGATAACACGCAGTCTCTTCAAAAGAAAATAGGAATCTACATATTGCTTTCAAATTAGATTCGGTATCAACTTCTTGGATTATGCAATTAGATAGTGATAACTTATTTATAACTTGGGATGTTAATAAAGAATTTCACTATAGCGATATCACAGTAGATATATTTAAATACTTGTTTTTAAAAAGGTTTTTTTTTCTTTAATTTTATTTTTAACTTTTTAGTACCTCTACAGGCTTGCTGAGAACAAGCCCTTTCATTTGATACCCATATTGTAGGAACGAATAAAAGAAAATTATCCGCCATTTTTAGTGTTCCGCCGTATTGGATTAAGAGTGACGTAACATTATTTTTTTCTAGTTATTCTTGGCAAGCCCTTTTATTTGATACCCATATTGTAGGAGTGCATTAAAAATAATTGGTCCGCCATATTGGATACGCCGCCATGTTGGATTTAGAATGACGTCACATTTTTTTTTTCTAGTTATTCTTGGCAAGCCCTTTTATTTGATACCCATATTGTAGGAGTGCATTAAAAATAATTGGTCCGCCATATTGGATACGCCGCCATGTTGGATTTAGAATGACGTCACATTATTTTTCTAGTTATTCTTAGCAAGCCCTTTTATTTGATACCCATATTGTAGGAGTGCATTAAAAATAATTGGTCCGCCATATTGGATACGCCGCCATGTTGCATTTAGAATGACGTCACACAGTTAATCATGCATTGTCATCCGAACTAAACGTGTATACCAAATTTCAGCTCAATCGGAAACCGGGAAGTGGATCAAATATAAGTTGCAAGATTTGATTACAGACAGACAACGGGTCAGGTGAAAGTAAATAAAAGCTTGTAATAAATAAATAAAAGCTTGTAAAATATAAAAGAGCCAGGTGGCAGTAGCGATGCACTATTCATGGGTAATTGTGTATCTGCATCGTGGTTGTGGTTTGGGAATACCACAGTCCTTGACTGGCTTGCGGATTAATTACTAGAGATAAATTATAATTACTGGCCCAACAAACGTTGTCTTGTTATATATATTATTTCAAGGGAATTTGTAGTGTAGAACTAACACAAAAGAAAACTAACTTATTAAAATAAATATTTTAAAATTGTTGTGATAGTAGAGTAAAAATTAATATTTGTATGTATTTTTAATACCAAATATATAAAAAAAAATGGATTAACAAACGAAATGTTAGGGTAACTTGTGATAAGTTAGTAAGATAGGGGTATGAAAATATCTTTATAAATTGTAGTAAATTTTCATTAAAATCCTTTTAGTAGTTTTTACATGAAAGAGAAACAAACATCAATACTTTTTCAATACAATAAAATCCATACTCGCATTTGTAATATTCTTCACTAGAATCATCACAATAGAAATCTTCAAGTGATTTTGACTTGATTTTAAAAATACACATTAACTAGGATCTTAATATTGAAACAGTTCACATGAGTTAGTATTCACATCAAAAACAATATCAACCCCTATATTAGTATAGATATAATGTTTATAAATGCTGTCGTCTACTGATATCTACGTATTCAGTAACTTCTCTATAATTCTTCATTAACAAAACTCTGTAAGGTCATATCATTTCTCTATCTTGAAGATGAAATCGCTTATACACAACGAGGCCTGCGCAAGCGCGCGTGCGAAGTCTGTCGTCACGTTTGGGTTAGATTCCGATCTTGGGCAACAGAACCACCGCTTTTGCTATGATGTTCCACTATGTATATAAACTACTCAAAACAAAATAACGGGATTTCGTTACTTTTTATTTTTACCTTTGATTTAATCTTTTTCATTAGATAGTAAGTTGCTATCATATTTTTATGGTGGTATGTTCTGTGTCTATAAACGTTCATAGGAATATGTCATTCGCATATTTTTTGATACGTTTCTAAAAATATCGGAATACTTGATAGTCATTATTTTTTTCTGAATCGTACATACATATGATTTCAACCAAATAAAACATTAAGTATATAAAAAATAATTTTGTAGCAACAAATTTTGATTGTATGATGAAAGATGGCGGAATTCCAAAAATGATAATATATTAATAAATAATTTTCTCAATAAATTATTTTCTGCGTTTTTTCTACTATTTGCTCTCCTTATCAGAGACGATACCGAACAAATACGTGGTTTTTTTAAATCGTTTTAACTTTTCTTGACTTCTTGAATTTTTCTAACGACTTTGCTTTTATGTGTATAAGATTTAAGGTCTTGTTTCACGTGTGTCAATAATCCACAATACTTGATTTTATTGTCTTCTGAAGCTAAAGCCTATTTCGTAAGTTTTTAATACCCAAGATAAATGCGTTTTCATACAATACCTGAATCACAAAATGTGTTTTTCTTATAATACCTATATATAATACATTTTTAGATGTGTAATTTTTTCAAAAGCATGTTTTTGTTGTTTTCTCATTATTGTTGTTTCTATTTCAAACGTCAGTAGAAGTTACCTACATAATTCAACAAAAAGGTTTACGACTTAATTTACAATGTCGTGTACCAAGTCTGTATGTACTACGCAATAAAACAGCTTCTGCTAATTTTATAAAATACGGTCGTGTCATAATGTACCTTATTGCAAGTTCGTTTGATGCATGGGAATTCATAACTTGAACGGCTGAATCCTACAGATGTACCAACCAAACAGCTATCGTTCTTTAGAAACAGGTTAGTACCAACATGCAAATAACATCCAGCTCAACGAAAATTGAAACGGAGTCACGAAAGCAACCGGCTGTACTGTTACAGTTTCAAGGAGAGTTATATATGCAGTCGGTCTTATTTCACTTTCCCTCACTCTCCATTGTGTTAGCATACGATATATCTTTCTTATATATAACTAGTGCCAAAAATTGTATGATTAGTATTTAGAGTAGCTTATCTTTATATATTGTACCCTATGTGTTATTCTGATGTATTACTGTGAAACTTCACAGTAATATAGCTTATATTACTGTGAAGTTTTATTAATAGTACATTATAATTAGAGATCGGATAATCGGATGCATATTTACCTAAAGTTAATTTTTGGCTCACAAATTATGGAAGCGGCTTTTTAAAATACATTTTGTTAAATAAATATCCCGGGAAAATACGGGACTGCAAATTTAACGTAGTGATATTGTTTGAAAATTACTAAATTAGCACGTGGTATTTATTTTCAAAAGACCGAGACTCCGGGTTCATTTATACAACTATGCATACGTATTTACATGAAGTTTAGTTTCAGTTCCCCGTGCGATTTATGAATGTACGATTGTTTTATTTAACACTCGACTTTCTTCCTCTAAAACTCTATATACCTACTCACAAATCACACGGGGAACTGAAACTAACCTTCATGTAACGTCGTTTTTAAGCTCATATTACCGACTAGTTTTGCATTACTAAAATGTACCGGAATTCCGGGATTTTTATTTATGGAAATAAAATAAAAAGACAGTTCCATACTTTGTCAAAAACTAAATTAGGTAAATAAATAAACATCCGGCTATCCAATTCCGCAATCCCGGGATTTTTATTTAACAAAACAATAAAAAGCCGTTTCCATACTTTGTCTTAAACTAACTTTAGGTAAATATATATCCGATTATCCGATCTCTAATTATAACACATGTGAGTAATGTTGAAAATTACGTTCAAGAATGTAATTTTTAACTGCTCACGAGTGTTATACGACGTTTTTCAACACCATTGTGAGTAATTAATACAAACTTTATAGGTCAATAAAAATTTATTTAGAAAAACAATTTGTGAAAGTATAATTATAAAAATTATACGTTGGATTTCCACCTTCACCGCCAGTCATTTCTGAAATATTCGTTATTATTTCATTTGTACAATCAATTTCATCGCTTGATGACAATATTGATATAAAAATCTCAACAAAAGAAACAATGCAAAATATCTATGTACCTACTTGCAAAATAGTACTGAAAAACGAAAAATGGCACGTTTACTTTTTCATTGACGGCTTTGTGCGCGAAAGAAGGTACCGACGCTTATACAGCCAAAACAGCAAATTATATAATTTTTACAAAATAAATATATTCTTTTAATATTTATGTATGATTTCTATTTAATAGTTGTAACTTTAAATAAGGTTTATATAATTGTATATATTTAAACAGAGTGTTTCTGAACGCCAAACTTATTTAATTTACAAAAATGTTTCAGCATTTCGCATATATAAATTCTCTTTGGTTCCTATTTTTTTTTCTTGTAAATAAAAGCGTGACTTTTCTTTACGAAACTATTAACTTTTGATACCAAACTGTGCGGTAATCGAATTTGAAATTCGAAAGATATTATAAATTGGTAATATGATACATTGTGAAACAAAACTTGGTGTAGTTACATACCAATTACGAGCAATGGTGTTGAAAAATCCATTTAGTAATTTTTACATGAAACATTGATCTATAATTACAAACTTTCCCGCTTATAATATATATATATATATATATATATATATATATATATTATATATATATATATTAGTAGGAATAAGTATGTAAATTTTTCTTACACCAATTAGCCTAGACCAAAGTAAGCTCTGCAAGGCTTGTGTTATAGGATCTAGGGTACCGGATAGACATACATTTTATACATCTATACTAATATATAAAGCTGAAGAGTTTGTTTGTTTGTTTGTTTGTTTGAACGCGCTAATCTCCGAAACTACTGGTGCGATTTGAATAATTCTTTTTTTGTTGGATAGTCCATTTATCGAGGAAGGCTATAGGCTAAATAACATTACGCTATGACCAATAGGAGCAAAGACAGAGCGGTAAATGTGTAAAAAACGGGGAAAATTATTCATTTTTGAAGGCTTTCTTTGCGTGCGCTGCGAAAACGGTTCAAGATACACAAAAAATATGTATGAAAGAATTATTCCTCTATACATGATCTAAAAAAAAGTCCGCGACGGCATATGTCTATCTTTTAAGGTTTAGTCACAATGACCGTTTTTATGGTACCAAATTTGGTCGAAATAATTTGTTTAAGTTGTATCAACATAATAATATTAATCTTTATTCAAATATAAATATGTTGTTGGTTAACCAAAAATCTGCCGGAAGTCACTATTCCACGCGGACGAAGTCGCGGGCAAAAGCTAGTATATAAATATTTTTATAGAAATCTATATTAACAACCATGACTAAGATTCGAACTTGTTACCTCAGAGATGGCGATACTTTGGAACCAGTGTTCTCGACTACAGAGGTCGTCTTTACAAATGCTTTGTCTGGTTCTCCTGTAACCTTTTGAATCCAACGGTTAAGCTTAACCGTTGAAAAAGTTAAAAATTTAACAATCAAATTCTCCTTTCGAATCAATCATGCCAACTTTGCAAAAATAAATATCGAAATCAGTAAATAAAAATAACTGTATTAAAGAATCGGATAACTGTTAAAAGAGGTTTATTGTGCTCAAACCTATAGTATCCCAACTAATATTATAAATGCGAAAGTGTGTTTGTTTGTTTGTTTGTTACCTCTTCACGCTTAAACTACTGGACCGATTTCAAAAATTCTTTCACCTTTGGAAAGCTACATTCTCCCCGAGTAACATAGGCTACTTTTTATCCCGGAAAAATCGACAGATCCCACGGGATGCGCAATAAAGGCTTCGCTCAAAAACTACTGCACAGATTTTTATGCGGTTTTCATCAATAGATAGAGTGATTCTTGAGGAGTTTTGCGGCATTTTTTATCTCGGAAAAACGGATAGTCCCACGGGAAGCGCGATAAAATCTTCGCACCATAAACCGACTTCCGCGTATATGTAGCCGTGGGCAAAAGCTATGACCCTTAACCCTCTATACACCCAATCCCGAAATCCACGCGGGCGAAGCCGCGGGCAGAAAGCTAGTATCTTATATAATTCTATAGTCGGCTACGCTCACAATAGCTAGAAATAACATTTCAACACGATTCTTCACGCAACCGCGAATCAATCGTGTAAACAAACTCTGGCAATTATAAGCAAGACGTCTAGCAAAACCTACTTTCCCACGGACTTCTTCAGCCACGCTGACTAGAGAACTCGCCTCGCCCACGCGTGCACTTGACTCGGCCATAACTTTTCATAACAAAATAGACATGTCAATGTTAAGACTTTATTTAAAATCGCTTGATCTGCGATTAGGTCCACAACAATCAATATATTATGGCCTAATCTTGTCAGCTTAATTTTGTCATTTAAAATCTTTCGACATACATAGTCGCAACATTTGGTATATTACTGCTAGCTTTGGGAGACAATGTAAGCATTCAATTTTGATAAAACGAACTATAGCAACTGTCCATTATTTTGGCGAAATTCAAATTTTGGGTATCTATGGATTATTGTAATCTTTTTAAATAATTATATTACCTAAAATTAGGGGTTAAAGACCAAAACCCTCCACTCCACCCATTATATATATGCACATATAATGCTCGATCACTATTATCACATGAAAGACTAGTAGAATTTAAGCATGCAATATCATCTATTAAATACGATATAATTGGTTTGTCAGAGATAAGACGCACAGGGTATAATATAGAAGAGGATGAAGACCACATTTTCTGTTACTTCGGCTAGACAAAAGGCCAATACGGGGTAGGATTCCTTATTAAAAAACACCTTAAAAAACATATAGACAGTTTTACTGCAATCTCTGAAAGAATCTGTATATTACAACTGAAACTGAAAAAGACAAACTTATCTATTATACAAGTATATGCCCCCACCATCGACACAATAGATATAGAAATAAGGAACTTCTATGGCCAAATACAGAAATGTCTTAAACAATGTAATAACAAACTTATTATAATGGGCGACTTCAATGCCAGAGTTGGATGCAAGTTGAAAGGCGAGGACAGGATACTTGGGCCCTCATGCTTCGGGAAAAGGGATAAGAGAGGCGAGACTCTACCTCAGTTTTGTTGGGAAAATAACTTATTTGTAATAAACAGTCTATTTCACAGAACTTGTGGACATAGCGCTCGCCTAAAAACAATAAAAGCCAGAGGATTAAATGAGGCTTTATTATTATTATATTATTATTGCCTAAAATAAAATACTCTTAAATGGTTGTGTTATTACATATATTAATCATACGTAGATACATATAGCGTGAGAGAGCCATGCTTCGGCACGAATTAGGCCGGCTCGACCGGAGTGATACCACGGCCTCACAGAAAACCGGCGTAAATAGCGCTTGCGCTGTGTTTCGCCCAGTGAGTGAGGGTACCGGAGGCCCAACCCCCCCTTCCCCCCTTATTCCCTTTTAAAAGGCCGGCAACGCATCTGTGACTCCTCTGGTGTTGCGGGTGTCCATGGGCAACAGTTATCACTTTCCATCAGGTGATCCGTTTGCTCGTTTGCTGCCCTATCCTATATATGAAAAAAAAACATATTTTTTATAGAATTAAACAATAGCAGCAATAAGTAGCAATAAGCAGGATTGAAAATGAATATTAACAAAACTAAATTTATGCTAGTAAGTAAGAATAACATCAGCTGTGACCCTTTATTAATAAATGGCAATCAAATTGAAAGAGTTAAACAGTATAAGTATTTAGGAAGTTGGTTAACAGAAAAATGGGAGCCAGAAAAAGAAATAAAAACAAGAATTGAGATTGCTAGGAAATATTATGAAAATGAAGTCACTTGTGCTGAACAAAGACATAAATTTAAAATTAAGGTGGAGAATTGTAAACTGTTATGTGATATCTGGTTGAATACTTTTGGCTTGCTTATCTTGCAATTATAGTAAGGATTATTTATATATTTAGGATTAAATTGTAGAAAGGAAACGTCTGGAGTCTTTGTTGGTAATTTTATGACAGTTAAATATAATGACAAGCTTCAAAGATACCTCATATAAAAACACACAAAAAGTCAAATTATAAGAAGTTTCTTAACACTGGTCTATTTTATGGAGCCGAGGCATGGACTCTCACTAAAGCAACATTAAATAAACTAAAGGCATTTGAAATGTGGCTATATAGACGCATGTTAAAAATTTCTTGGCGTGATAAGGTCACAAACATAGAAGTTTTGAATCGTATGAATAAGAAACAGGAACTAGTAGAAACATTAATGAAACGTAAAGTCAAATATTTTGGACATATCTATAGAAATTGTAAATATAATATCATTAAAAATATAATTGAAGGAAAAATTGAGGGTAAAAGAGGGAAAGAAGAAGAAGAACATCTTGGACAGACAATCTAAGAAGCTGGACCGGGTATGACATTGTCGCTTTGGGCAGAATGGCGTTAGATAGGAATCAGTTCCGTGCGATGGTCGCCGACATCCGCGAAGGATATGGCACATGAAGAAGAAGAAGCAATAAGTAAGGTTTTTTTTTTTTTTTCCTCGCGGGAGGAGGCGGTGAATCCTCATAGGTGGCGCGCCACCACAGTGATCGCTATGACAACCCCGTGGTGCTTGGACGACCTTGCACCGGATACCACCCGCGCCCGGTCTACGGCGGGTGGTTATGTTGGACTCTGACAGAAGGTCAGCCTACCAACTAAACACTGCCTAATGCCTTTGGCCGGGCAGAAAGCCTGGGGCCCTATCGGCTTCATCGGAGCGCTCGCCCTCTCAGGGGAGGGGGCGAGGCAGCGCAGCCCTTAACGGTGCATACGCTTTAAGGGATAGGCCGGTTCCCAGAGTGGGTCGGTCAAAACTTAATTGTGTACAGAAGGTACTTAGTGACCCGTGCTGTTCGGCGGCGCAGATGCTGCGTCCAGCAGGGTTTGCAATTTACGCGTGATGCGATCGGGAGGGTCGGTGAGCGCGTTCTTAGGGCGACGGTATGAGGGGGAGGGGGAGGGTGAGTAATTAGCAGCCTCTCGGATTAACGGGCAATAAGTAAGGCACAAAAGCTGGTATTTATAATATAAACATTTACCCCCACCAGAATCCGAACCACAAACCTCGGCGATGGCGTATAACCACTTGACCACGAAAATCGTAAAGTATTAAAAAACACTAAGTAACAGTTTGTTAAATAAAACAAGTATGAGTAGTATTAAGCAGTGTATTCTTATATCTCGTTCTGTCTATACTTATAATATAAATTAATATAATATAATATAAGATAAATTAAATAAATCTGTAGAGAGGTCAATTCTGTACGTGAAATATATTTCCAAAATATCTATCAGGGGGTGATTAAGGATCCGTTACGGATGCCAAAAATGCAGTCAGTAAGGTTTTAGCCTATCTGTCTGTTTGTATAACCGTTATAAAAACAAAAACTACTTGACGGATTTTAACGAAACTTGTTACAATTATTTTTCAAACTGCTGAGATGGTTATAGTGTATAGCAGTGAAGGGAAATGTTGGGAAAACGGGGAAAATTACTCCATTTTTTAAGCTTTCTTCGCGTGTGCAATCTCAATGGTTAAAGCTACACAAAAATCATGTATCACTGAAATGTTCTCCTTAAAATTATATAAAAAATATCTCACGACAGCATATGTCTATCTTTTCATAATGACACGTAACTCCTGACAGCTTAGCAGTTCGAAGCTTTCTAAAATACAAGATTGTGACGTCACTGACTGTTATCATCAAATGTTCAATTATCTGTTTCAGGGTATTAAAAATCAGATACTACAAATTAATATAATTGAATAGATAAAAGTAAAGAAGTGTTAATTAAAGCATGCTTTTATTAAAATTAGTAATTGTTAATTAATTTAACATGGCTAAAACATAATTTACAGACGTCTCGAGTTTGGCGGTTAGTACTACATCAAGACTTGCTTTAAAATAAATGCGAAAATAAACGAAAACAATGGAATTTCCATTGTTTTGTAATTTTGATTTTAAAATTTGTAATGAATGCATATTTACGCGATTATAATAAACATATATTTTAATTGATTTATACCAATGGTAATTTATTGTCTCTTGAAACAATCAATTAACAGAGATAGAATTAATTAACGGAATTATTTCCTCTTTACGATTTGAACTGCCATTCGGTTCGAGATCATTAAAATTGTCTCAAAAACGCAGTTCGTTATTTAAACGGCACATTTGACCAAATAGCCGATTAGTAAGCCAACTCGTAATTACAAAACTGTAGCGCACGACATAAGCTCA
This sequence comes from Scirpophaga incertulas, assembly GCA_036419045.1. Taxonomy (NCBI): domain Eukaryota; kingdom Metazoa; phylum Arthropoda; class Insecta; order Lepidoptera; family Crambidae; genus Scirpophaga; species Scirpophaga incertulas. Next base: position 4,218,954 of record CM071631.1, on the reverse strand, counting down.
GAGGTATTTACAATTTAATCCAATTCCGGTGGTTTTGGTGTTTATTGAGCTTTAAGGGCTGTTGCGAAACTGAACACAAGCTTTCTCATGACCGAATAAAGTAACATTGAAAGAGACACCGCAATACAGCGTATAGCGCTATCTCGCTTGCACTACGATTCTATTGCTGTTTTAAAAGATTATGGTAGGCCTGTTGATCGTGACGGGCCGGTTTCCGGGAAGGGTGGCCCGGCGATCCCCCGGGGATCGACGGTCTCCCCAGTCCAACGGGGAGGCGAGTAAGCGGCTCACCTCTGGTGAGCCGGGCGCCGTGGTAGTGTCCTACGACCCTGTCACGCCGCGGGCAGTTCTCCGCGGCGCGTCTGACGGCGATATCGGACGCGACGTCGATCGAACGCTCGCGACAGGTGTCTGTGGAGGGGCATCGCTGAGGTTTTTAGTGGGTAGGCCTGCCCCCTTCTAAGGAGGAGAGCCCCACATAATTCTGCGCCTTCCCCAGAGTGCAGGGTATGCAATTCTATTTCCTCATTCATTTTCCACAGCGATAACAAAAAATAGGCCTACTGATCGTAATTGCAAAGTGAACAGCGAGTGCCGACTCATAGTCCACACGCGACCTATGCCTTAATTGCCATCTTAAATTTTAACATAAGGCAAGTCTTATGTCTCGATACTGGTACCGCTAACCGAAAGATTCGCGGGACCTGAGGTCGATCCTGCCTGATTTTGGAAATCATGTATACATTTATTTGATGCTCTTACGGCGAAAGAAAACATAAGGCAACCTGCATACGTCTGCGAAAAAAATCAAATCTGTTTTGTTCACTAATAACAATTTCGTGAAACACTAACAGATAGGTATGTCGAGACAAAGCAGGGGCAGTTTTTAAACGTCTCACGGAATAAATAATAATAAATGTTTCTAACACTACACAATCATGCCCCCACCGGGTTTCGAACCCGGGTCCTTTAGAAATGATGACACTGAAATCGGCTTACTAACCACTCGACTACGGAGGTCGGCGATAAGTTATCTATAGATAGTTATAGATAATTATCTATAATAAAATAATAGGCCCTCAACGTTGAAATTGCAGTTTTTTGCTTGTATTTAAAAAATTATATTTGTATATTGAATTTGGGGTTTTGTACATTATTGACCATAACTTTATGACAACTAATTCTCTTGCCCTCAAAACTATGTTATTACATATTTATTGATGTGTGTGTGTAAAAACGTCTTAGTTATTAAATAAAAAAGGAAACCGTTAGTATAGAATAAGCTAAATTCTTTGAAATCTCCATACAAAACATCGCTGTTTGGAAATGGAATGGCTTCCATACTTTAATTCCTAATAAAACGTTTCGATCGGAAATACTGACATAAAAAGATGCAAGCCATCAAAAATCTATGCCTGTGTTATAACCGTGGAAACCTTACGACCAATAATAGCTTCAAATATATTCATAACTAACATACATACATACATACACTCACGCCTTTTTCTCATGGGGGTAGGCAGAGATTACGTCTTTCCACTTGCTACGGTCTTTACATATCTCTTTCGCTTCATCTACTTTCATAAAATTCCTCATACATGCTCGACGATTGCGGGTACTTCTGACCTGGCCTTTTTTGAGGACACTTTCGATTTGTTCGAAATATGTTCGCCTAGGTCTTCCTCGTCCCGTATCTCCACTCACTCCAGCTTCATAAATCATTTTGGTCAGTCTACTTTCATCCATCCGTTCCACATGCCCAAACCACCCAAGCATCCCTTTCTCTATTCTTGTCACGATATCCTCTTTCAAACCACAACTAACTTATAAATATATTCGAGGTTCTTATATTTAAAACCATTAGAACTATTTGAATCGAATAGAATTGAATCGATATGGTTTCTTTCTATCTTTTGCCACATTTACATACTTACATATAATCAAGATATTATACACGCTGAGAAGTAGTTAATAGAAGTAGTTACATTACTAATTGTAATATATCATAGCCTAATTAATAGCACTAAGTCAGAATAGGTTGCACAGGTGCGCGCCGCGTGAGATAGCGCACAGATTTCCATTCTGAATTGTGCACTAGCTGCGCCGACGACGTATACGCGGCACATAAATCTTGCACGCCCTCTATCGGGCTATAGATCATTTAGACAGGAGAGATCTACGCTTGCCTTCTTCGATTTGCATCTGTCAAAAGCTGGTCTATATGTATAATTATTGCACTGTTTGCTACTTCCATTTATGTATTTGGTTAAATTAAATGTTTGTGTCAATTGTTTTTATTATGTTCGTGTTTATACGTACAGTGATATTTATACTATAACATATACTGATTAGGGATAATAAAGCCTTTTAATTATAATAGTACATTATGGTACAAGTATGTAATGTTGGTGATTACCGCTGAGGCGCATTGAGGCCCGAGCCGTCAGGCGAGGGTCTTAAGGAGCCGAGGACGGTAATCATCAATACACACGTGTATCATACAACGTTTTTCAACACACTTCTGAATAAAATAATACTTCAATAAAAAACTATTTTCTTCATAAATTGTATTTGCAGACATCTTAATTAATAACTAACTAAATAACTTCAAAAGAGAAAACGAGACGAGTTGTGAAAAATGTTTCGTAATGGCGGGAAAAATTAATCAATTTTCCTATGCGCGCGCATCGGCCATAGACTAATAAATTTCGTAATGGCGGGAAAAGTTAATTAGTTTTCCTATGCGCGCGTATCGGCCATAGACTAAAAAATGAGGTTTCTTTTTTTTTGGGCTTTTCGCGGATAGCTTTTTAGCGCAAATGTAAGCGTAACTCAACCAATAATATTAAAAAAAAACTATTACTCACTCGTGAATAATAGTAATGAAAAAGTCACAGTTTGATTATAGGTGTCATTATTTGCCTAATTGCCATGGGATTAGAGCCACTTTATGAGGAAGTGTGTTGAAAAAGATTTTTTCTAATCGATTCAGTAATTTTTAAGTTATTACGTTATATGCCATTGCCAATAATATACATTCCAAATATGATCTTTCCTTAAACGCTATTTGCAATACGATTCAGTAAAAACAAAATAAAAAAATAATAATTCCTCGAGACCTATGCAAGACACCAAAATCATATTAAAATTTTCAGATTGTCCTTCAGTTATTTAACACGAGGCGTTTCTTGATAATCTATTTTGGTACTGACAGTTATATGTTTATTTCTTGTTGTTTAGGTACCGCCATATAGAAGATCGTCCAGATTTGTGAGTTCCTTTGAAATTCAAATCACCCTAACTTAGGCTTTGGTTATAACATTATATTGGGTGCTATTAACTAATAACCACTAATGTTGATTTTAGTAATAATTACAATTTTGATAATTAGTAATCTGGCAAGGACTATAGCTATAACAATACAACATATCTAACTATAGTCAACTAAGTGGTTGTCCTGGTGTATCCCAGGGTCAAGCCATGAGCGATTAAAGGAATGAATTTGAGTATGAACCGACATGTCTGTGCTGTCCCACGAAACCATTCCGCTTTTATCGAGTATATTACTCAAAGTGACCATGGTTGGCGCCGTGCTCTCCTGTTAATTATGTAATTCTTTCCACCACGATCACACTCCAAATTACAATGAAAATGCATCGATTACAAAGAGTTGTAATCGATTCTAAATAGAGATTTAGAATCGCAAAACTTCTTTAATTGATTCCACAATTTAAAATTTACAGAATTTTCTTACCTGTTACAGACTATATCACTTCTTCTGCTAAACAGCAGTATTCGCATTATTGTATTCTAGTGTGAAGGATAATAAATTAAGAGAAATCACGGGATACTGTGATTTTACAAATTATAATAAAATTCAATCAAAAATCCAAATTTACTTTATTCAAATATGACTTTACAGAAAGCTCTTTTGAATCGCCCAAAATATTTTTTCTTATCACCCATTCAGAACGTATTTTTAGGTGATAAGAAGAATTGGCGTAAGTAACTTATCAGCTTTATCAAAACTAATAACAACACTTTCAATAAATTATCATCGTTACCATACAATGTACATATGTGATTACTATTTATACAGGAAAACAAATATGTATTTCAGTAGCGTATATAGACTCGAGTTTCGTGGGGGCCCAGCGAATATCTACATGCATGTATGTATATACATATATATATATATATATATATATATATATATATATATATATATATATATATATATAAATGAACTCCAGACGTACCTTCTTTAAAAGTCTACAACAGAAAATAAAGTGTTTATATATATATATATATATTATATATATATATATATATATATATCATGTTATGCGTAAAATAAAAATAATATTTGAAAATAAATTAAGTTTATTTATTTGGATAAATATTTTATAGCAGGAAGAAGTGTAGTATGTCATGTAGCTCTTGACTCTGACTCTACCTCTCAGTTAGTAGGTCATTTAGGTTTGCACATTTCAGCTGAGGAGCAGGAATATATTGCTTGCTGTTAGTGTCTTTCTGACTGTAACAGTCCGAGACTCACTGTTACAATGCTCTGAAATGAAATGTGCTGTACAAACCTAATAATTAATAATACTAATTGATAACAAATAATAATAAATAGCAAAATATGGTTTTTTATGCTGTAGACAATATAATTGACTGATTTTATGATTAACTTTTCTTTTTTTGCACAGACATGGTAACTTTTAGGACTAAATGCTAAAAGAAACTTCGAATAGGGGTAATAGAAACAAAAATATAAATAATGTTAATAATGATTATCATTAACATTTTATTTTATTTCATTAACATTTTATAAAAAGAAGAGATGTCGCTTTGTTGATTGCGTCTTTTCATTTTTGTTACGAAAATGCTAACAAATGAAAAGTAATAAAATAATCAAGAAGCACAACATTAAATAAAAAAAAAAGTCGGTTTTACGGGCGAAGATTTTACGTGACAACGTCTTTTTCTCGGTAGAATATTTATTGATATGAATATAATTAAATTGCACAATAGGAACAAGGAATTGAATGAAAATAAGAATTGTTGAAAATTAAAACATTTACTTAAATTAGATGTTAAAATTCTTGCTCAACACAGTTTAAATCAAGTTTTCTTATATCTGCCACTTTTTCTTAATATTTGTAATTTTAAAGAATCAATTCGAAAATCAAAACATTTATTCAGATTGAAGGTTCAAATTTTTGCTAAATAAATTTGAAATTAATGAAAATTTGTAAAATAATAATTAATTGATTAATTAATTTTAAACTAATAATTTACTTAACACTATCAACATTTATCAATAGTAGATCATAGTTGAGTGGGAGAGAGACGCAAGGCATTCGGCGGGCCTCTCTCTCGTTCGGTGACTCATCGTAACGTTACCGAGCGTTACACTTTTTCATAAGTGACTCCCAGCCGCAACCTAATTTAAGACGTTGTCACGTCAAAAAACCTCACTCACAAATATCACACGCACATTAATTCGAAAAAAATTAAATAACAAGTTAGAAGTCGGGAGGATTCAACGAAATTCTTCTTCTTTTTCACTTTCAAAGATGATTTACGCTGCAGCAAATGTACTTTGGCGCAATACTTTTTCAAGCAAATATTTTTCAACTCTCCGTAACTTGTCCGTTGCAGCAAATTATCAATGACGCAAAACTCTTTCAAGCAAATGTAATTTAATATTGATTTTTTGTTTCAACGTTAATTTCTGGCACAGGATTTTTCATTAATGGTTAAAAAACAAATTCGAAAAAGATTTTCCTTTTTTTTTTTTTTTAGTTTTTTGAATGTTTATTTTATTATTATTATTATATTAAAAAATAATTTATGTGTATTGCGGGTTAAGGTATGTAAAAATTTCGTGGGGGGCCCGGGCCCCTCGGGCCCCCCCCTATATACGCCACTGATGTATTTACACTTTAGAATGTAATGTCTTCAAATCAACACCAAGCATTGGCATCATTTAAAAACACATAAACATTTAATACAAGTTGTACGCTGTGTATTTTTATCGTAATTGCAGATTTGCTGCGAATCTTACAAAAAGTACATGTATTATAAAGTGACTGTTGAAGAAAACGATGTATACTGTTAACTTCAGTTTATTATTTAATAAAAACTATAAATAAAGCCGATTACAACACAATACTATTTTATAATAATTTTTTTACTACATGAACGTACAGACAATCAGTTTGAGAAGAATAGAGAGAGAACAGATAAATAATGACAATGTCATTTTTGACATTAAGTAGCAATACTTAACAGTGACCTTTAACAAATGTTCATAAAAAAATTGTTGTAATAGGAACTTTATTCCTAACAGATACACTTTTTGCCGTTAACAAGTTTTTGATTTAAGTTCTCAATTTATTAAAATAACGTTTACCATATATCCACTCGTATGTCCAAGTGACTCTGTTGCCAGTTAATATAATCAAACCTAATTGCGGGCAATTAAACTCGCTGGACTAATTAACTCATACCTTAATTACTCTGTGTGTAATGGATATTACGCAGGAACACATTCGCCTATGCGACTCTAGCCTTATATGGTGCGTTATACTAGGAGAGTATAATTCGGATTTAAGGAATGCGTTTGTACAATTTTAGATGCCACTTTTGAAATATAAGAAGAGATGTTGAAACAAAAGAAGATGAAGAATCAAAATGAAGATGATTGAAGGATTAGATGAATATGATTATGCAATCGTCAAGCGTACAATGATAGAAATGAGATGATAAAGAGAGTTAGATGAAACAGATGACATAAGAAACCATGATAAAATTATCAGATGTGAACCGGATAATGATGATGACAATGGAGCTATAGAAGCATGGCTCCTTGATTTTATAAATAATCCAAATTGCTGGACAAAAAAAAATATTAAAAAAAACCATTCAATATTACTTACTTTGCGCCTCTTGAATATATTTTTGGTGCCTTTACAATTTACAATGTAATGAGACACACAATTTACGTTTATTGCCGAATCAAACGTGTTTGATGCAAGAAGTTTATGGCTTGTAAATTATATTAATCAACTGATTGCATCTCATTTTCCTCTATATTGCCTCACGCTCTTTTTGAAGTTGCATACAGCGACTGATAATAACAATAACAAGATCTATCACCGGCAATCAACATACCGCGCACTACTTTTTTCATTTAGTAATGATTATCTAGCATCTTTAATATGAAATTGCTTTTGTTTGTAGAAATCTAAATTTATATCCATTAATTTATTCAAGCTCTATATTATTTAATACAAATTAATTACGAACATATCAAAAATGAGCAGATTAAGGAAACCTTACTATGAACAGACACGCAAAATCTTCAGCCTAAAGGAGAAGCTTAATTACATTAACACCTAAATTAACGGTTTATTGTAAATCGACGGGTATAAATAGCTTAGTCTGACTGGGTAGACGTTGACTCACGGTTAATCTGCTTAAGCAAAAAACAGTTCAGAAACAAGTGAATTTATACTTTACCGTCGTACACATAAGGATGATGCCTAATTTCAAGCTGCCCAAATTACCGAAGGTCTGTTAGAGTTTCGTGGAAATCCAAGGTAATTTTCTGTTAGATCTCATTAATATAGAGATCGTTATATTTCTATTTCATTTATACAAGCACGGTTAGCTTGTTATTGATCATTTGTTTCCAATATTACACGACGTAGTTATATAACGAACTATGATCTAGTAGATTAAGTAACATAAGTAAGTCTGAGAACATGTCTTTTTCACCATAAGCCATTTTACCTATAGTATATCTACAAAGCATACTCTTCTAGTTATTCAAGTACGATAATCAATACGTCAGACTTTACATTTGCACTGTGAAACTCACCACTATTACAAGCGACGAGCTGTCTCAAAGATATAAAGTCTGACACGTTACTGTATGTATATTTTGCAGAAGACCAAATCAACTTTGATTTGAAAAGTAAAAAATGTACTGGTTCAGTAGAGTATTGCAAATAGTCATAAAATGAAAATTATTTTTTTTTATCTAGCGCAAACGTTCTACTATATCCAGCTTTCAAAAAGTGGTCAACCGTCGAACTATCTAGCACAGTACTTAAAGGCGTAGTCTAATTTGTGGGTGTGTCTTGTGATACTACCGAAACCTAACACCTTACTTTATATGCCTTATAAGAACGCTTGGAGGATACACAAAAACTTCCATACAAGTCGTAGGGCCCTTATGGCCTAGGCTAAGGTCGCGTGGAGTCCAACATAACCTCCGTGACCTTGTCGCGGGGGTGGGTATCCTGGACACGCTTCGTGCTCGTTAGTGACGGATTCTCAGCCTCTCTCTCCTGAGGGAACAAAAATACACAACAACACGTACTCATTGAGTGCAGAAGCGTGGTCGAACATCGGACTAATCTTCTCCACTCCCCAATATCCCAAGACCTGGGCTGGTTGAAGTAAGAGAGAACTCAACCACGCACAATGGCCCAATCATGAGACTAAGTACTTTTAAAAACCTAGCTAATCTAACTAAAGAGGCTCGCAGTCACTAAAGTAAAGGGCTATGCACGAAAATTCTCTGCATGATCAAATTAGACCCTGACAGAATCTTAAGTAGTATTAACTGATCACATTGTTAGCAAGACTGACGCCGTTAGGGGGGATAATTCTTATATGACAAGCAAATGCTGGGTAGTTGATAGGCCTCCCACAAAGTAAGAAGATTTGATAAAGTTTCCAGAAGGGCCTTGGTAGCTAATACCGCAGGATAGATCTGAGTGGAAATTCTTGATGAAAATCTTCGTCCAGCAGTAGGCGTCATTCAAAGATTAGATTCTAATGATTTCAAAATAAATAAATTCAAACAAAGCAAATATTGTTATGAATCATTTAAATAAATTGAAGACAAATATTGTGGTTCAATGTGGTGAAATCACTAAGAATAATTACATCCAATCCAACAATGAGAAGTCATTCTTGTTAAATAATAAACGATATACCATTTTAAACTTTGAAAAATAATGGTTGTCGCAAGATGTTTTATCCGATAATATCTCAGTAATTTCGATGTTTTCTTACCGAACTACGTACGCAGTTAGTAGCAGCAGATAAATTACATGGAGGCAATTTGTAAATGCTTGGCATTCACAAGTTGAGTTGAACCGCCGAAAAAGTTTCGAGTTATTTATGGGACCTAATAGCGACATTGCCGAACACCTTTAAATCGAATTTGTTTGATTTACTCATTCTCTGGCGCATAATCAAATAATATGCATTACTTTAAAGAATCGATTTCGATAAAATTATTGTTATCGTTTTTCTTGATGAACAATTATTGATTTATGAAAAATCTAGATTTCATATCCCTTAACTCGCTTTTATAAATACACATAAAATATTCCATATTCATCTCCATAGAATAAACCTGTGTCAATCATTCCCGATATTACCGTATTTCTAGAATATGTAATGTTTATAATGGTTTAGCAATAAAATTCTATACCATATTTGCCATGACTTGGCTAAAGCAAGCAGAAATAAATTGATACACTATTTTCAACCTGAAAACATTAACTCAGAGAAACTTCAACTTAATTTCAATTAATATTTTTATTTAAATATGATTCTATTGTACAACCAGCCACTCGTCAAGCTTCACATTTACGCTAGGAAAACAAACTCAACTAAGAGCGACATAAAAGTTATCACAAGGTTGGCATGTAAAGTCTGACTATATATACCCTGTTTCCCCGATAAATTAATCTGAAGTTTAATAATACACTACAATTCAAATTGATTAAACCATACAAAACTCGTACACACGGCAACGTTTACAGCACACCTTACATGTTGACCGTTAGATAGCTCTAATGTCGGTAATGTAATGCAAATATGAAGCTTGACCCGTAGACTGCACATAATAATACAAATCTTAAAGAATATTTTGTAATCATAATAGAACATTAAATAATTACTCAAATTTAATAGAAAGTGTTACCGCATTTAAACACCTATTTTGTAGGGATCCTGGCATTCTATTTTTAAATGGTTTATTTTAATTGAATGAATCGATGGCGTAGTTTAATTATAAAACTCACCCAGTCAAAATCAATACCAGGTCGAAACAAGTATTTACGGAAAGGTCAAAATTGGAAAGCGCAATGAAGCCACTGGACAAGTCTTGCTGAGCGCAATTGCTTGTGACGCAAAACACTGTTTACACGAAACCTACGCTACACTACATCGTAGTTGAAGTATCAATTATTAGCTATTTAAATGTAGATCGACTAGACACAAGATCGGTTTAACTGGCCATGTTGTAGATACCACGAGAACAAAATGAGTTTGTATGTTGCAAGCCAACGGAAAGAATATTCTAGATTTTGTTAGGATCGAAAACTTTTTTTGATGTACACAAAGATTTAAAAGTTATTGATTGTAAATAAGTCTTGTTCCACCTGCTATAGCTTCCTAAGATACCAGAAATAAATAACTACCCTGAAGGTATTCCTATTTCCCTTTTAGAATTGTTATGGTTTAATACTTTTTATACGGAATAAATGCGTTTGTGTCGGTCAATCTTAATGTCATTTGTCTACAGATCGCGCTGGCAATCAGAGTTCGAAAAAGATAAACAGAGACGGCATGTATTGCTTTCTCCCACTTCATATCTTGAAACAAGTCTCGAATTTAATTACTTAGTTTACGGACACTTGATTTACGAGCGGCTTAATTTGAAAGTGTTGATTTAAGTTTTGACGGCAAGAACGTATCCAGAAGCCATATAAATGATGACGGCAACATATAAATCAGATGTTTAAATTAAGCGGCCAGTAAATAAAACAGCCGTGCTATTTATTTAAAACTATTTATGATTACTTTACTAAGTATAGCACATAATCTTACTGATATTATATCTGTTATAGCTGTAGTATATTCTAATACAATTTATTATCTAGTTAAAACATTATGTTTACTATAAAGAATTATCCAACTACTAGTCGGTAGCGTAAAAACACGGACGTCTGTTCCACAATCCCATTTAAATTCCATCTCTACATCCTCATTCATGTAATTGGTTATAACAGGCCATTTCTGGCGTACAACAGAAATTACATCATTATCCTTCGTTAGAATAACTTCAAGGATCATTATAACCTTAAATCGATTATCATGCATGGTGTTGCAACTACATACAGACTTTGCATACTAAAATATAAATATGTCAACAAAATCCATAGAGACTGTCAGTCAACATTTCAATATTAAAGACATTCATTATCTTTACAGACTTGGCCGCGATACGACAACTACTGGAGAGCGAAACGGGTGGCACAACTTGTCCCAGTTGTAATATGCCCTTTGACAAGGGTAAAAAGAGAAAGCTGATCGACACCTGTGGACATGAACGGTGCTATTCCTGTATGTTCAGAAACGAAGCTTGCCCTATTTGCGCCAGGAACAGTCAAGGACGACGACGTGTCATGGAGCGATATACACCATCTCCACAACGACAAGACCTGGAATGGCAGTCACCTTTGCGGCTTCCGAAACCACCTAAGCAGCCCTCTAACCTAGCGCAAAGCTGTCCGACACCTCCACACACGCGGCGACGATTCTTCCTAAGCCCAAAATCTCTCCGTAGCCCATTCAGTCAACGTGCATCACGCCACTCGCATGAAAACCACGTGCCTCTATCTGGTAAGCAATAGACTTCCAATTTACATATCTCTAGACCTGCGCGTGGTCGCTGCTAATTTGCATCGGAATTACGTAAGCGGAGCCCACTGGCCACGCAACGCACTTCATTGATGCTATATACGGTAAAGTTGAAACCTCATTCACTAAATAGGAGCCTCTCACTTTCAAGAATAGATTCCTTTGTGGAATCGCAAGCCTCGAAGATCCTTCTCGTCACAAATTCTAGTGAATGACAATTTCGACATGGCGCCCACGCACATCCCGCCGGATATACGTAGGGGCTCTGCAAAGCACCGGTTGTCTGACTAGCGTATTTATTAGCTTTGGTATATGTCCGTTAGACTTTTGCAATACAGCCCGCGCAGACAAGCCGGCTGCAAATTTTATCTCTGCATCTGTAACAGTTTTCATTTCCATTAATTACGTCATTCCTGGTCGCTGTTTCACGATGGTGGATTGAAATATATATGCATTAACAACGGCTGTGGGTTGCTCAATAATCTATTTCTTACAATTCGACACGGCCCTTGCCCCCTCACTTCCATAATTAGTGCGTCGATTAGCTTTAACATTTCTATCTGCAATGCTAATACTGTCATAAAATTTTGTTCACAAATTGGATTAATCCCTTTATTAATTGGTAACTAATAAACCTTCAGTCTCCTGGTGCTTTGATTAGTTTTATATGTGGCGTGAAAATATCTACAGGATTACCAGAAGAAGGTCCGAGAACAGCTGCTTGGCCTAGTTTGGTCTTCAATAAGATCAGATCGCTTTGGTCTGCATCGTCATCGGTACCACAAGGACTCAACCAGTTGACAGGCACGAAGATATCATCATAATTATCTATATTTAGGAATGTGGACTTCTCTTGTGATACCGACCAAATTATTCACAGACTATCAAGAAGAGTTTTCCAATCGTAAATATATTCTAGAGTTCAAATCAGCTTCTTTTATTATACATAAAATTAAAGTGCTTAAAGCTCAAGCGGTTATTTTATCGATTCTTTGTTAATTGATTACGTTGAGAGTCCACATTCCTGCGTCGATACGGCACGGACCACGATCGTCGTTCGACTTCTGCACCACTTGTTTTAAAGCCTGTTTGCATAAATTGCCCACTTCAATTATCAGTTTTCATTACACAGCTTTTTAATTCAGTTTTATTATTTGCATTTGTGTGACTTTTTTCATTGATACCGCTTGGTTTTTGTATTTATTATCAAATAGTCATTTTATATCAACTGTAAATAGTTAAGTTGATAGTTTTTAATAGATAACCTTGTGATGTCTATCACACTAGCAAACGTTTTAATATGTGACTGCTCTTCGAATCCATATTAAATGGTCCATGCATGAATCATCGTTTTGTGTCAAACGGCGTCAGATGAAGATACACGAACAATTGATATGGAATTCAAGATAAGGCATCGGTGACAAAAGTTATATATCGTGCCGTGGGCGCAAACGATCATCTGTGTGATAATAGAGAAGATATTCGAGGAGACGAGTAAGATAAAATCGGAAATTATAGCTCGTCAAATAGTGTATGTAAATTTTATGTCAGGCCATTGATGCTTTAGTTAGGCGGAGAAAATAAGACATACTATGTCACTTTATAAGTATATATCGACGTGCATCTCAGTTTTAATAAGCTGGATAAAACATTTGAAATATTAATTGCTATTAAAGTTACGACTCTACATATTATGGTTCTAAAACAATCCTTGTCTAATGTTTATCATATTCTAATGAATTATGAATTGATTTGAGACTGGCTTCATAATGTTCCTCACATGATCTCTAATACCCAACAACGTTCTCATTCATAACTTTCATTGGCAAGGAATGTCTTCATCCATGCCAGTCGTGGTTTGATAGAGAATCTTCACTGGAGATTTACAAAACAAAACTGAACATTACCAAAAACATGCAGAAAGCATCAGTCTTGTTACAAAGTTGCAGCTCCATGTAGGCGTAAAATCTAGTCTAATATTTAATAAAAACATATAATTTTACTTAGAATATTCCGATAGTACTTATTTTGATATACTTTTTATTTTTCATATATTTTAGTCGCCAAACAACGGAACCAGTACTGTTACTAATTATTATCCTACTAACTGGTGCCCGCGACTTCGTCTGCGCATTAGTATTTCGAGTAGCTTATATTAGTGTGACGTTTATATTTATAAATAAGATTGTAACCTGTGTGTTATTCTGATGTATAACCAATATTATTGTAAAGTTTCATTAAAATCCATTCAGTATTTTTTATGCGAAAGTGTAACATTCATCCATACTTACAAACTTTCGCGTTTATAAGATTATTAGGGAATAAGAAAGAACTACAGACTTGAAATAGTGTTTAAATCAAATCAAAATAATCTTTATTCAACATAGACCTTTACATGCACTTATTGACGTCAAAACAAAAACCTTGTCCATACGTACGAACAAGGAAAAAATAATATTGACTCTACATCTGTTCGGAAATTGGGAGAGCCTTCTCGAGAAAAACAGGCATGAAACTCTGAAGGTCTATTTTTTATCTCCTCTTTTTAATTTTAATAATTATAATAATACTAGCTTTCTGCCCGCGGCTTCGCCCGCGTGGATTTCGGGATTGGGTGTATAGAGGGTTAAGGGTCATAGCTTTTGCCCACGGCTACATATACGCGGAAGTCGGTTTATGGTGCGAAGATTTTATCGCGCTTCCCGTGGGACTATCCGTTTTTCCGAGATAAAAAATGCCGCAAAACTCCTCAAGAATCACTCTATCTATTGATGAAAACCGCATAAAAATCTGTGCAGTAGTTTTTGAGCGAAGCCTTTATTGCGCATCCCGTGGGATCTGTCGATTTTTCCGGGATAAAAAGTAGCCTATGTTACTCGGGAGAATGTAGCTTTCCAAAGGTGAAAGAATTTTTGAAATCGGTCCAGTAGTTTAAGCGTGAAGAGGTAACAAACAAACAAACAAACAAACAAATAAACAAACAAACAAACAAACACACTTTCGCATTTATAATATTAGTTGGGATAATGTTGTTACCAAACATGGCTCTATGAATAGTGTCCCTATTCCCAAATAGTGTGCTCATCCCGTATCATACAGTGAATGAATCATATCTTGGTTTGATGCTGAATAACCACGCAGTTGAACTTATCGAGAAGCCATACGATGTGGGAGGGAGAAGGTCGCACTGATTCAGACCGACACTAATATAAGTCAAGGCGAAACACCCTCGCATTGTGTAAGCTGTCACCACAAAACGCTCTTGTTTTAAAATTTAATACAAATGCCTCCAATATTGGCGAATTGACGTATTTATTCGCAATTGCGCGTAATAATTAAGATTGGTGTTATTTAATTAAAATTGGATATTAATTAAAATCTTGGAATTCAAGTAACCTTATAAATGTTAACTAGTCGGTGGGTATATAGGCAATATTTTGATTTGTTTGGGTATATCGCGTCTGTAAATATTGTGTATATAAGGATATCAAAGGGATTGCAAAAGAAACGAAAATTGTTCGTTCAAATATTTTTCATTAAACTATAGTACCAAAGACTATATTAACGATCTGCCAATTGCATTTAACGTGTTTGACACAAACGTTTACTTTCAAACGATTTGTCACGATCAAAACTTATAAATGAATTTCACACGACATTAACAAATAATGATTCATTAATCCCACGCAAATTACGGGATTATCGCCTCGTGTGGGAGGTCACTCGTCAAATCACCCATGTCAATCTTACTAAATGAGACGTCCGAATGACTTCAATAGTACATACGACGTCATGCCAAATTTTACAGGTTCACCTTAATACCGTTCTTAAGTCGACTGAATAGCGATGATTTTATTCGAAAACAAAAGCATGCCATGTCATTAACTTATCCTGTAGACAGTGTTGCAATAAGTCCATTATATGATTTTCTCAAGATATTTTGAACTCTATACGAGATAAATGTCAAAGTTAATGAACTAAAAATTTTTCAATTAAAGCTGTTATGTTGTCTCCATAGAGCTGAACATGTTATACAATTTGGTTGTAGGTCAAAAATCTTATCACAGACCTATTTAGGTCGATTATTGCTTGATAATTAAATTAATAATGAGATTAGCGTCTTCGGAGATTGCAACAATATAATAATTAGTTGCGGTAACTTCTGGGCATATAATATAATAATAATAATGAATAAATACTTAAAATTAATATTTAAATCAATTAAAATGCAATAGTCCACAAACGTTTTGACCAGTAACGACAGTAGTTTCTGTGCATCTAACTGGGTATAGTCTTTAACTGCATTTTTCATGGTGCAGATAGAGATTAGACTCAGTTGGTGCACTCCACGTAAATTTTCATTAAATTTCGCTTTAATGGCCTCTACGCATTGAATCTATGCGCCAACGCACGCTTTATAAAGGACCGTGTCTTATAAAGACACGTGATATAACCAACATAATTAAATACTTAATTATAAAGTTACATAAATGCTTTAAGATCACAAATTATTAAAAGTACAAAGCTTATGCATATTTTACAAGGTACCGTGAAATATGAATTAGATTCAGTAAGTAACATTTAGTGAAAACATTGTCAGTCATATTTTGAACACTAACATTATGTGATTCAACAACAGAAATTATGTTTCTAATAACTGGACAATTTACAGTTGCGATGACAGCGTTATAGATTAACTAAATAAGTACTCATTACATGAACGGTTCTTAGATCATGTTGCGTATATCGGTGCCATCTGCTGTGGTAGACTGGAGTACTTTCCCTGAGTTTCTCTAAGCAGAGAAAAGATAATTTATTTTACGACCTAGCATCTTAGTTCTGCCTATTCCGAATATCCGCTAACCGCTTCAAAAAACCACATCATGAAAAGAGAGTTTGTTAATATTGTTACCAATTTCGCTTCCATAATCATTCAATTTAATAAAACGATGTATGAAGATAGTTAGATACGCCATTATTATTTTTTGTTTACCACCTCAGTAGTCGAGTAGTTAGTACACCAGTGTCGCCACCTCCGAGGTCCCGGGTTCGAATCCCGGTGCGGACAGATGTTTGTGTGATGAATGCGAGCATTTGTACCCTAGTCATGCTCTTTAATATGTATATATTTCTATTTAAATATTTATATATGTACGTCTATCCGTTACCCTAGATCCCATAACACAAGGCTTACGGAGCTTACTTTGGACTAGGCTAATTGGTGTAAGTGTGAAAAATATTTATTTGTGGCCATTAATTATTAAATTATATGCGCCTTTTTTTACTCTAATATATTTTTTTAATTACTTTCTTCTTAACTTACATCTTATAACTATGTCTTATTTGAATTATTTATTTTTTATATCATTTTAATAAATTAAATTGAGTCAACCGCTATAATGCAATTGATAAGTACCCTAGAGCTTCATTTGTTATATTTCCAGAACTTATACTATAATTTTCCAAGTTAATCGACATATTGAGGTTCATAGTCAAAATAGTTAAATTCAACCAACCGCGGTAATACTATTGATACAACTTTAAGCAAAACAGATCCAAACCATATTGCTGTTGAAATAGAGTCGGGAATCGCAACGACAATGCAGGCACGCATTACAATGAGCAAACTTACCGCTTTGACATTTCCAATTCATTGATTACAATGCCCTTAAAGGCTTATGTCACAGTCATGGTCATGTCATTTGCAGTAACAGCACGAGTGCGGCATTCTAGCTGGATGGTTATGCCAAGTGCGTACATGCGGCCGCAAGTCTGCGGCAAAGATTTGTTTAGTTAAACGCAACAGTAGGCAAGCTTTTACAAACCTATAAGACGAATATGATTATTTGATTTCAGACATACACTCAGCGGCTGATCAAGAGTTCTGACCGCCCTAGGCTAATTGTAAGAACGTGCTCCCGCCAGGTGTGTTATGATTAGAGATCGGATAATCGGATGCATATTTACCTAAAGTTAGTTTAAGACAAAGTATGGAAACGGCTTTTTATTGTTTTTATTTTTATTTAATTGATTATTATTTTAGTCAAACTAGCTCACTACTTTCGTATAACACTCTTCATGTCAAAATCGTACATTCATAAATCGCACGGGGAACTGAAACTAAACTTCATGTAAATACGTATGCATTGTTGTATAAATGAACCCGGAGTCTCGATCTTTTGAAAATAAATACCACGTGCTAATTTAGTAATTTTCAAACAATATCACTACTTTAAATTTGCAGTCCCGTATTTTCCCGGGATTTTTGTTTAACAAAATGTATTTTAAAAAGCCGCTTCCATAATTTGTGAGCTAAAAATTAACTTTAGGTAAATATGCATCCGATTATCCGATCTCTAGTTATGATCGACCTAAAAAGAACCGATTCGAGTCATGTCAGGGTTTGTTTGACGCGCGTTTTTTTAAATATCAAAATTAATTGTCCGCCTCCCGATCCTCGCGCCCTAGGCTGCAGCCTAATTAGCCTAAGGGTTAATCAGGCACTGCAAACACTTGAAACAATTCGTAAATAAACTGTATAACGTTACGAAACTTAAATTATTTTGACAACTGCCGTAGTCGCGTCGATAGTACACCGGTTTCAAGGTGTACTATCCACACGACAAGTGTGGTGTACAGATAGTACACCACACGAGTATGATGTACATACTCTGAGGTTCCGAGTTCGAACCCGGGTGGAAGCAGATGTTCGTGTAATGAATGCGAGCATTTGCACCTTAGTAATTGTTGTTTATATATATATATATATTACTATCAAAAATATTTATATATGTATGTATAATATATGTATGTCTATCCGTTACCCTAGATCCCATCACACAAGCCTTATAGAGCTCACTTTGGGCTAGGCTATTTGGTGTAAATGCAAAAACATAAAAATATATAGATATATATATATGAATTTATACAAGATAATATGTATTACTACAACTATTCATATAAAATTCCAACATACAGAAAATATTCACAAAGGAAGGTCAAAACATATGTAGCAAATTTGAATCCTATATATTATTAAAATAAAGTAAAAACAATTGGAGTATAATTTAGCACTGTAATAAAAATATAATATTTAATAAATAAAGCAAATAATAACACAATTTTGTCAACAACTGATTGAAATTGTTATGCTTCGATAATAAAAAAGTCCCATATTGGGCGTAAGTTCGAAGCTTTACTTTTGTAAGTGCATCTTTATAAGAAAACAGAGTATGCAATTGAAAGGTTTTACGTCATACGTCAATACCATGCTTATAAGAAAAAATAACAAATTTGAGAATTGCAATTTTGTTATATAGCTTTGTATATAATACTTGTACAAAAGATAACAGAATTTTGTTGTAACCTTCGAACCCATGCGTCACCTTATGTTGCGTGATATTGTCGCGTCATACTCGTTGTATATCATGCCATGCTTACTTTGCATTTAACAAATAGATAGTAATTTCGCAAAATATTAACCAGCAATGCCAGTTTATTTTTTTTGCCAAGTCGGGACTTTGGTACTTTTTGAAACTTATATAATCAAAAAATTTCAAATATTTATCTTTTTAATTGTCTTAAAATTACGTTTACGTGACAATAGATAGCAAAAGTAGCCATAGAAAATGTATTTAAACAAAAAAATAATATTTTTAATCAGATTTACTCTATCGTTAAATTGGTATTTAGAATAAGAAAATCGGGACGTCCCGCCAATATCCGGACGTCTGATACTATAACGCTGATATTAACCCATATGTGCTATATAAAATGACTAATCGATCGTCACCAGGTGGTCCCAACCGCCGGTCTATACAACCCTACAAGAACCCGCCATTAGAGATCGTGTACTAATAAAACACCTCTAAAGACTCTTATCAATCACGCCACCGTGATTATCTTGAAGCCTACGCAGAAACACGTCGCCATTGATTTCCAGTGTATCCCTGCATTAATTACAATAAAAACGATGTCGGACCGTTTAACAGCGGCGCCACATTTCCACCCCAGATAATTGTAAATTGTTACTACTGCAGTCGATTCTCCACTTTCTACGCTAAATTGCCTTTAGCTGGTTATCGGGAGGAATGGAAATCTAGATTTCGCTGTTGGCTGGCGTGGGAGACCAGGTTTTTTTTGTGTCAAGTAAGTACCAGGAACAAAAAACTGCAATATAGTGTCTTAATGACACCTTCAACTATTTTGTAATAACAACTTAACTTTGCTGATATTCAGAATAATTTGTTTATCTATTACATTATTTAAGACTTTTTCAAAATTTTAACTAGGTATTAAATGTTGATTGAAATGTTACTTCATACTCTAAACAACTTGTTCTATAAGATAACAATTATCCAACATTAGCTTACCGTCCGCGGCTTCGCCTACATTTTCTCGTGGTGATATATTTTTTTTAAATTACCATCTTCGGGTCTCAGACTATTTCTATATAATTTTTCACCTAAATCTTGTAAAGTAGTTTGTTAAACCAATAAAAAAGAACCAAGGGGTTTTCAACCCCTTACAGGTATTTTTTCACATTATATAATAGCTTATGTCATTTCTCGGGCCCATGACTATTATTTGTGTACAAAATGTCATTTAAATCCGTTCAGTAGCTTTTGCATGTAAGCACGATAAACAGACAGACAGACGTTACAGAGAATATTAGTTACGATTTTGTTATGAGCCAAAAAATGTGCAATCGTTTAATTGTTATATTGAAATATTTACGTATTTTTATGAACTAAATTATAAATACATAGCATAGTATTAACAATTTAATTTGGTCATGCTGTGATATGACCTCTTTAAAGTATTGTTTGGTTTCACCACTCCCATCTTCTATTTAGTTAGAGGAAGCGCAATGGGGCCATGAATCTATATCGAATGCCGTCACAACTGCCACCCATTATGCTATGACATGTTGATGCATCGCCATCGTCGTGGTCGCTTTAATGGCCGCCAACGGAGATAATACCCTTGGTAACGCGTTATTTAATGAAACTCTATGTAATTTCTCAAATATCTCGCTCAAACCATTCCTGGAATGTAGTATGTACTGATTACATTGTATGTAATGATTACATTCTAGCACCTTGAATCGTATAAATAAGTAATTTGCTTTAAATTTACACAAAAATTATATGCTTTCGACAAAAGCCATTAAAACTAAACTAAATTTTCTAAAACTAATTTGGAATGGTGCTACAAATAATAGATTATTTGTAGTTTGACTTTTGATGATGATAAAATTGGTTTTACAAATTAATTTTATAAAAAAAAACAAACAATGTACGTTTTGTATTTGACTTTGCTTGCATGGCCGAGTTATCTGAGAGTAATGACGTCACCGGACCTCAGATCTATTGCTAAATGTAATAACAATGTGCATAATAAATTTAACATAGGATTAAATAATTTGAAATATTACATACAAATTAAGCAAGGTTAATTCACAAAAAACATGTTTAATAAACTGGGAATGCAAAACTATCTGTGAGTAATAAGATGTATCTCAGAAACAGCTTACACCTTGTATATAAATAATGTAGTGTTTAGTTCAATAAAGAGTTAAACTAACTCCAATAAGTCCAAAAGTTTCTTTTATTCATTCCATTACTTTGTGTTTCAATGTATCTTCCACATTCAGCATGCTGGTTGCGTAATTCAAATGACAAGTGAAGACTATAATCACTGTAAGCGATTTTAAATTATTTGCTTAATACTCGTAATAATAAAAATTTCATGCGCTTACATCAATTAGCCTAATCCAAAGTAAACACTACAACTGCTAGTCTCATAGGATTTAGGTTAACGGATAGACGTACATATATAAATATTTTTCATAGAAATATATGTTAACAATATGGCACAAATGTTCGCGTTCATCACACGAACATCTGCCCCCACCTAGACTCGAACCCGGGACCTCAGAGATGGCGGGCCATACATAGAAACCGGTCCACTAATTACTCGGCTACGGAGATCGTCTATATAGATATGCTTTATTTTATTTTGAGAAATCAATATTTCGATATCATTCGGCAATGTGTTTTGAATCATTCATGAAGATAATAATTTTTACTTTTCCTTTGAGTTACATAATTATAACGTGCAGATCCGAAATTATAAGTAACTAGCTTTCTGCCCGCGGCTTCGCCCGCGTGGATTTCGGGATTGGGTGTATAGAGGGTTAAGGGTCATAGCTTTTGCCCACGGCTACATATACGCGGAAGTCGGTTTATGGTGCGAAGATTTTATCGCGCTTCCCGTGGGACTATCCGTTTTTCCGAGATAAAAAATGCCGCAAAACTCCTCAAGAATCACTCTATCTATTGATGAAAACCGCATAAAAATCTGTGCAGTAGTTTTTGAGCGAAGCCTTTATTGCGCATCCCGTGGGATCTGTCGATTTTTCCGGGATAAAAAGTAGCCTATGTTACTCGGGGAGAATGTAGCTTTCCAAAGGTGAAAGAATTTTTGAAATCGGTCCAGTAGTTTAAGCGTGAAGAGGTAACAAACAAACAAACAAATAAACAAACAAACAAACAAACACACTTTCGCATTTATAATATTAGTTGGGATACAGGAAAGTAATAATCACAAATATATAAAAATTTCTTATCCTTCATATAAGCTCTGAACGTCAGTAATACTACAAGGCCGGATGACAGTATCGAATCCTGCGGTGTAACTGAGTCTGCACCTGCCGATCCCGTGGGAATCATACCAAATGATGTCGGTTCCGAGCGGAACTCGACACTGCGGCCATTACAACCTTGAGAAGTAAGAATATTTGTCAAATTTATCAGTATACTGCTCATACTGTAAAGAAATCACTAGTGCGGTTCCCTTAAACATTTTTACTCTTTTCTTCAGTGCGAGCATGGAATTCTCGATAAAATTTGGCAGCTAAGATCGACATACTCGATAAAAAGTTGATAAATTTGACAAATATTCCTACCCACAGTGACAAGGATGAATGGTTTTGTCGATGAACAGTAGTGCAATTCTCCTAAATAAAGTCGCAGCGAGTTAGCAACGATTTAGTCTAAAAACACGTTTTTGTATTCACGTCTTTCAATCGAACTTTGATCGGACTTGAACTAGCTCGATCCAAACGTAGCGCTAAATCATAATCGTTACACTGTATTCTCCTATTTTATCGAAGTTAAACTGCACTCTAACCGCAACAGAATCGGTATTCTACTAAAGTTTAGATAAACCTGTCGATCGAGGTTGAGCTACCAAACGTCAAATTCCACGATTGAAATGCAGTTGTCATTAAATATTTATACATCTTTGGACTTTTATGCCAATTAAATAATGATTTTATACTCTAAAATCTAATAGTATCGTTTATTTTTCGATATATTTATTTTTTTAAATTCAGTGGATTTTGTCTTGATTCAGTTGGCAACATTCCCACCTCGCAATCTAAAGTTCGCTGAAATTAAGTTTTAGTTTCAATTTAGTTTTGGTTTTGTTCGGAAATGTGATACGTGAATACCGATTTTGGGTGGGACTAAGATCGAGCGATTGCTAAACTTCAACTAAATTGCGATTGTAAAAAAATACGAGAATTGCACTACAGGTCGCCGTCGTCGAATGGTAAAATCTTCATTTTCTGTTTAGCTGTTATTTAATGTATATGTATGACGATTTGATTTGGTTGACTCTCCTTATTGGTATTTTTTCTCTTTGAACAGAATAGATACTATTAGACTTTGCATGCCTCATGTTAGCTTTCCGAATGGCAAGATTATCCTAAATGGCACTCTTATCCAATCACTACATTACTAAAACAAAGGCGCCGTCTGTCTGCCCCTATGTATGCTTAGATCTTTAAAACTACGCAACGGATTTTAATGCGTGAGTGAGTTTTCAATAGATAGAGTGATTCTTAAGGAAGGTGTATATGTATAATACATGCATAATATAGTAGAGAAACACTGATAAATTTAGATGTTTCTAATGTGATGTCGTAAATAAGCACGTTTTTTACGCTTATATTGCAAAAACGCTCGCTGAACCCTACGAGATAGACCAAAATAATGTACTACAGTATTGTCCACCTTAAAAAGTTCAACAAATAGTCCGCGATGGTATATGTCTATCTCTTAGGGATAACCCACCATAACCATTTTTTCGTTGCAACCGTACGAAGTCGGGGCAGGTCGCTAGTAATATTATAAACGCAAAAGTTTATAAGTATGAATGGATTACTCTTTAACGTAATAACTACTGAATGAATTTTAATGAAACTTTGTAAAATAGCTTAGGGGGCGTTCAAGTATTACGTAACGCAATTTGGGGGGGGGGGGGTCTCGGTAAAATGTTACGATGCGTTATAGGGACAGGAGCAGGTCTTTCTTACAACACCGTATGTTACATTGTTTCTTTTTTTATAACAAATTGGCAACCCTTTTCGTTTACGTTTTACGGGGAATCCCTCGATTGTATTAGTATGGTCGTCATTTTTAATTTTTTCACGCAAGTTGTTTAACGTTACGGTGCGTTACAAAGGGGGGGGGGGTCAAACATCTTCAACAATTGCGTTACGTAATACTTGAACGCTCCCTTATACATCGGAATAATACATAGTACATATACATATTATACATATTTATAAAGATATTGTGTTAATTGACCAAAATATGACGCTGAGTGTCCTGCGCAGACGAACGAGACTAGTCATCCATAAAAATTATGATCATGTTGATTTTATTGCTTCTTCGTTCAGATATGTGTTCAGATAATAAGAAAAATGGATAAAAAAATAATAATTTAAAACCTAAGACTTACGGTCAATTTTATTAATGTTGTCTTAGCTTAGGACAATCCTTAGCGAAGTAGTCTCATTTCTTGTCTTAAATGAAAAAAGTGACGGCATGTCACTTAAGGTTCTTATATTCTAAGACAAGGTAAGCCATAACGTCCAAAATAGATCAATAATAACATTCACATTTGCCAACGTATAGAATCCTCTTTAACATAATTAATGCGAGTCTGTTTATTTTTTATAATTTCATTCAATTCATTTTTAATTCGATGATTTATTATTTTATTGTGAGAATATGTTAAACATGATCGTGCTTCACATCCATCAATCAAATCTTCGCATTTCTTCTCAATCTTTGTTCGATGATCGACTTATAAGCTTACGATGAAAAAAATTAATGGCTCCAGTTTTATACAGACATTATCTTTAGCCCTGGGAGCTAAGTCACTTCCTGCCCGATGCTATAGGTTTACAATAGATTCTAGATAAAAACGAGCGTTTATGTCTGCAGATTGCATTACATTACAATACCAAATGTGGGAAGCGTGCGCCATTTATCACAACGCGGAAAGGAAATGACATTATGGATACAAGATTATCGGCGATTGTCTTCAACCGCTACAAAAATAGAATGACAAACTTAAATTTGTTTTTTTTTAAAGGAATAGAAGAGAGAATGCTTCTTGCGACGACACACATAAAATTGAGATTACGATATCAGCTGGATGGTTATTAAACTACTACTTCACTAGGCATTTTTACTGTGCTCAAAAGAAAAATGAAAAGCAGAAGGGTTTCTCGACTTCTTTAGGATTAATTAGATTTGCACTCATGTATCTATACATTAATCCGCAAAACGGCAAATTCCAACGGTCAACTCCTCAATAAACCAAAACCTCGTATTTACCCAAGATTATACTAATGTGTAAAACCTTACTAAAAACAACATATACACTTACTGTCTATCAACGGGATCTTTCGATTTAACAAATTTTTAATAATCTTCAATAGGCAGATTTAAAATTTAGGGACTACCTGTAAAGTTTACTTATGAATTGATCTAAGTTAAAAAAAAAATACTTTAATCGCCTGTTAAAGCCTATGTTGGATAAAGATCATTATATTAAAAATGCCGAACAAATTATATATGCCTACAGTTAATTGATCTTTTGTATAGTATCAATTTCAATAAATTTATTCTTGCAAAATTGTTTGCATTGTACGTTCACTTTATTAGGTTCTCATATAACAGTGTCATTTGTAGACGCTATCGATCGTCTGCTGAATATGAAAAATAATTGATTGGAACATTGTAAATTATATTTTAATGTTGTTTTATTTGCACGTATGTATAATTTACATTTAAATGAAACAATACACTTGGATTTTCAGATGCATACTTACTGTATGACATTCTCATATAATAGTGTAGTTGCAGACGTTCTTTTATGATCGTCAAGTAAAGCTGCATAATAATTAATTGAAATAATATTTTAATTTATAGTTTTATTTGCACTTAGAGATAAGTTACATTTAAATGAATTTCTGTTTCTCGTATTTTCAGTTTCACTCGTTGGCTAGTTGAAATATATTTTTAATAATTTAAGATGTATATTTTAAAATTGTATTTATAGAACGTTTCAAAAATCGAACAAGCTACTAATACCGTAACCTAATTAAATTATTACGATTAATATAATTGGTTCATTTCATTTAAATGTAATTTCAAATTTCCATTTAAACTCGTTTTATTTTGTATAAATATTTATGTATGTTAGTTTTAAATAGTATGAATGGCATGCCTTTTTTGTGTTACAATTATATTCGTGTTTGGTGTGTATTATGTGCTTTTGGTCTATTTGTGTACTTTATTGCTTCACAGCTATGACGAGGACAATGTCTCATTGATATTTCTTTTGACAGATGATGAAGGGGGCCATATCAAACAGCAAGGATTTGAGTCGCGACGGCAAAATGACTTATACATGCGCCTTGGTCTTCTCGGTCTGCTCGGAGAGCGACGAGGCAGGAATAAGGCTAGGGATAGCTGTACTTCGCTCGCATCGCTCGACGCTCACACGCTCGCTTCACACAACACGAGCCCGGTATGTGTCAATCACAGATCTATTTAATAACACACTAGAAATCTAATGTGCACGTTTACCACAAATATTTGAAGCGATTGGCGTTTGGTTTTTCTTGAAGTATATTCGGAATATGAATATGCACCATCATTCTTCCATTTCGCATAAGCGGGAAAAGTTGCAATTGTTATCACTCGCAATTTCTTTAATGTAAATTAAATATTTCTTCTTGCTTTCCAATCATTAAATAACAAAGAGATCAATGAAATTGTTCCATTCCAGGTATCCACTTTAACAGGATCGTCGGAGGTTGAGGCAGCCACCCCTTTGGGGCGGGATTCCCTCGGCTCATTGGCATCAATGTCATTGTCTGCTGCCAGTAACTGTTCGTCATCCAGTCCCGGCAGCAGAAGACATTCTGTTAATAGTAAGTATGTTCACTCATCCGAAGCCGACCATCGAGTGCTTCACTGTTCAAGTTAAACAATTTTTAGAGTTAACACTAATCCGAGGAGGATATTTTGTTTATTTACTTACATATTTCTTTATATCCAAATAAATATCAAACGAGTATTCTTTTACAAAGACAAACAAAACGTTTTCTTTTTTTTCTCTAAATTCCGTCATCGCGATATAATTCTTATGAATTCTCATTATAATATAATTATTATGTAGCTCTGCAGAACAGCAGATCGGAAGAGTTGACCAGAATGTCGAGTGGGTTCTTCAAATCAAGGAAGACTGCTGCCCGAAGATCAGCTCGTGTCAGCAGTAAGCAATCAGCCGCGTCGTCAGATGCTAAGAAAGGTATATTTATACGGCTGCCGTAAGCTGGAGTGGTTGATCAGAAACTTAGATTAGAACTGCAGAAGGTTTTCTTACGAATTTATTAGAGGTTAAAACCTCTAAACTCACCTGGATAGGTACCACACTCTTCCCTAAGTTTGGTGACAGAATTACAATGTTGTAATTTGACAATGAGATGACATGATATCCTCCTATTCTTACCGGAGGGAGACTATAACAAGGTCGTCTGTTTGGCACATGTACTAAACGGATCTCACAGAAACGATGTACTGTACCGATCTCACAGTAACCAGGTACTGGACGAATCTACCAGGAACCATGTACTGAACGGATTTCACAGTAACCATGGATTGTTCGAATTGCGCAAAAACCATGTACTGTACGGATCTCACAGTCACCATGTACTTTACCGATCTTACAGGAACCAGGTACTGATTGAATTTCACAGTAATCATGGACTGTACGAATCTCACAAAAACTATGTACCTACTGTACTGATCTCACAGTAACTAGGTACTCAAAAAGATCTCACAGTAACCATCGACTAAACGAATCTCATAAAAATCATGTACTGTACGGATCTCACAGGAACCATGTAATGTACTATGGAACTTACGTGCGTGTTAATTTTAACACTGAGGTTTACAAAACGACCGTCTTGTAAGTGTTATGCAACAACACTCAATGAGTAACGCTTATTTGCAAAAAAATATGGACAGTTGTTGCGTATCTTTTTAAATTATACGACATCTACTCTCAATTAATTGCCAATTGGCGTGAAGTCTTGGAAAAAGGGTATATGTTAATTTTTATTAATATTATAAAAGCAAAAGTAACTCTGTCTGTCTGTCCCGCTTTCATACCAAAACTACTAAATACCTGAGACAGGACATAGGCTACTTTTTGATTCGAAAACCCCTTTGTATCGTCCAGCAAGTATCGTCATTTTTAAATCTAGAAGCTTGCAATTTATTATTTAGGTTCTTCATTAAATATAAATAAATGTCACATTCAAAGTTTGAATAAATTTACCCTTAAGAGGCTAAACTCAGAATATAGTAAAGCTATAGCAGATATATAATACAGAATATAGCTACCTAGTCTCTGTTCCACGTAAACGAAATCGCGGCAGAACTAGTAATAGTAAAAGAAAAATATTGAAATAAAAATAAAAAACTAAATACCACAACAGCGAGCTGACTATATAAGTGAAATATTCACACCAAATTTTTGTTTCTAAGACTAATAGTTTTTTAATTATTGAGGTACAATGATATAGACCTTTTCGTTACGGTCCACTTTTTAAACCTGGTACCCGTATGTTTCGGCGCGATTTTAAAGACGTTTCACGTCAATAACACTCGTTTCTTACAAAATAACTTTTACTAGCGTTCCGACCGTGGCTTCACTCGAATCATATCGCATTTTCCAAAAGTGAAGATACATTTTTCAATGGGTAACTAATACTATTACTACTGTACCATAGATTCCCAGGACTTCAAAAGCTGTTTTTAATTACAATTAAAAATGCTTTTTTTTGTAATATGTTAAACAATAACTGGCATGCGTTCGATATTTTTTCAATTTAGAAATTCAAAGCTCAATTATTTAACTACAATATTTAACTATATACCACATTTTTTTTCATTAACGTCATTTGAGTAAACTGCTTTTTCCTATATTTTTAACGCCGACTCGCATTCGTTCGGAACCCTTAAGAAGTTTTGAGTAAATCGATTTTTAAATATGTCCAACGTCAACTGTGATCCTTAGCGAATACCTTTGCATTAAGCGCAACCAGACAAATAAATCATAAAACTATTTTGATAAAATGTTCAAATCATGCATCGATAGAACTCCGGTTACTATCAGCTGTTCTATGACTGCCTATTCCATAAGGAGTATCAAAGTATTTAAGCATTGTACTATAACGGACTCAACTACTCAAATGTACTCAAAGTGCATGATAAGGCGACGCATTGAGCTTTATAAGGTCAACGCACCAGCAATGAACTTGTTGCTAGAGGACCTATTGTGGCTAAATGGCACAGAACAGCTGGACTTAGTAACACAATAATAATATATGGAATTTCTGCTAATTCTTATGACGAAACCACACTGGCCCGCAAAAATCGTCAGACAAATTGCGATGTCGATATATTTTTTGACACAATGGTTTCTTTTAAAACTAAGTAATTAATAATATACCTATATATAATTAGTAATAATAGGAATATATAACTAAGTGAGTAATGGATGTAGTGTTTGATTTCAGGGGAGTTTTTCTCAGTTTATTTCTCTTTTAATATAAATGTTACATACAAACAACCTTAATGAACAATGTCGTGTACATTTCTACACTTCATATGTATAAGATAAAATACCTTAGTTAAGTGATAATATCATAATGATAGTTATAATGTTATTGTACCTAAATAAATAAATAAATAAAAGTAACACAAATCTACACATTATGAGTGAATAAGAAGCACCATTACAGAAAGACATGAATAAATATATCCTGTTATCTACATCAAATCGTTGTTTGTTTATAGGAGTCTTTTTTTTTGTTCCGCTGAGGAAAATACATTGAATTGCATACCCCGGCTCCTCAACTGCGCAGAGCTCAGAGCGCCAATAGCTTTCGTTATTTGTACGTTTATATATACACTTCTTATATTGTAAGAATCTTAGGTTTAATTTAGTAAGTGTTCGTTTTAATCGAGCAGTGAAAAAAATTATATAAATTTAAACTACCCTCTATTTTAGCAAATGAAAGCCTTTTTTTTGTTCTCCCTGAGGAAAACGCATTGAGTTCCATACCCCGGCTGTGGCGAGCCGGCGGTTATGTGGGGCTCTCCTCCCCAGAAGGGGGAGGCCTACCCACTAAAAACCTCAGCGATGGCCTTCCTCAGGCATGTAGGGAGTCCCCGGGAACGCAGTGTTACTTCCGGGAACTCCCCGGGAACTTCCACTACCTCCCCCGGTCTCCTCCACCGACGACGCCCCCCGACCATTGGAGGGGCGTGGTCCCTCCCGGGTCGCCGAATCCGCGGGTGCGACTTACTCGCGCCCGCCAGCGACCCGCGGCGGTTGCCATTCTGGTTTATCTAAGAAATAATTTCTAATTTGATCACGAAAGGCCATTATACAACTATCTACTAGCGTAACTTTATTTGACAAAATATTATTTTGATATATAAAATTCTTCATATTGTGTATTACAGTACATCCTTCCCCACAACTAAACCTTCGGCCGCTATTCTTCGAGGTGCCATCTTCGGATGGACAGCCCTTTTTCTCTGGGCGTCAATGGCTGATGAGAGATATGGAAAAATCGTTGGAATCAAGCTCTCCTGGTAAGTCTATCTACCATAATAAACATATTTACCTACAACTAGCATCATTCAGCGTATAATTATATATTAAATGAGAAATAATTTATGATTACCCCATATTGGCTGCAGCCGTCACAACCTAAGCCAGCTTTTGTGGCTATACCACAAATTTGCTAAAGTTTTCGACAATATTATTGTGTCGTACTTATCTGTAATTAATTACATAAGACATCAATTTATGTCACTAGAATAAGGACACTCGTCCTAGAAGCGATTAAATATAGAATTCCAGGACTGTACTTTTTTTTTGTTCCTCTGAAGAAAATGCATTAAATTGCATACCCCGGCTGCGGAGAGCCGGCGGTTATGTGGGGCTCTCCTCCTCAAAAGGGGGAGGCCTACCCACTAAAAACCTCAGCGATGGCCTTGCTCAGACATGTAGGGAGCCCCCGGGAACGATGCTCTTAAATTTCGTGACGTCACATTTCAAAATCTATTATAAGTTAACTGTTAAAACACAAACTTTAAATTATTAATATTAGTATGAAAAGTGCTGTAAATATTAAATTTTATTGTAGTCTGTATACTCTCATAAATAAATAAATAAATAATGTCTTCTTCTATCTATTAATAGAGGTGGGAGTACCCCTATTAAAAAGTATTTTTCTAATTGATTAGTGATTTTGAAAAATATAATATGAAAATCATGAAATGACCTTATACTTATTTAATATAAGTAATCGTTTTTTGTTTTGTTAATTGATTTGATGTTAATTTTATTAAAATGGAAATAAAACTGATTTCGAAACCGCTTTTGTCATTCAATAATTTCTAAATGTAAATTTTCAAAATATGTGACGTTACACTAGGGGCACCCCCCCTACCGTAATGTAAATTTTAACCCTGACTAATGTAAATTTTCAAAATATGTGAAGTTACACTAAGGAGGGGTGACCCCTTACCGGGAAGGCCGACCCTGCATTGCACCGGTCGCTGTCAGTCGGCGATCCCCCGGATGCCTCGGGGGATCGACGGCCTCCCCAGTCCATCGGGGAGGCGAGTGAGTGGCTCACCTTTGCTAAACCAACGTCGATAGGATCGTGGTTGTTTCCTCACGGGATCCCACGGCCCTGTCACGCCGCGGGCAGTTCTCCTCGGCGCGTCTGGCGGCGATGTCGGATGCGCCGTCGATCGAGCGCCCGCGGCAGGCGTCTGTGGAGGGCCATCGCTGAGGTTTTTAGTGGGTAGGCATACCCCCTTCCGGGGAGGAGAGCCCCACATAATTCTGTGCTTTCCCCTGGATGCAGGGTATGCAATTCAATGCGTTTTCCTCAGTGATAACAAAAAAAGGGGGGGATGACCCCTTAGCGACGAAACCGAGTACACGTAAAATACTTATTGTGACTTCTTCATCTGCAAACTAGTCGGGCAAATCACTAAGATTCGAGGAATAATCCAAAATGATTCTCTTATTATAGGCATTCTCATCTCAGGCTGTCCTGGAACAGGCAAAACTGCGTTCATTCTCCAACTAGTAGAATACTCGTGCTTCGGAAGGAAGAGACATTACGAGTACCAGGAGTTAAGGGAACAGTCAGACATAAGGGAATACATGCCAGAGGACATGAACTCTAAGATGTTCGCGCAATTGGCGTCGCATGTCGTCGCCTACCATTTCTGTCAAGTATGTGTTATTTTGTCTTACACCTAATCTAAAATATACATTGTACTTAAAAAAATATAACGTAGCTTAAGTTTCAACATCACCAATATAAAATTGTGAACTTTTCAAGAGGCAAAGAAATTATCTCACTTTGAAACGTTCTAGGAGTATATATATTTTACGTATTTGTGGGGAAAAAAATACACATTCACTGCGTGTACAAAGTTAGACTATTTTTTTTGTGTTCTAAAATGTTCACCATTTTGAGTTACGCGGTGTTTGAAAAAATCTTATCAAGAACGCTCGCACGCGGTCCAAAATTTACTGTTTGTATTCACGTGTGTGCTCTGGTGCGCGTGTTCAAGTCCGTAATTTACAGTTTGCATACAAATAGCGCACGCCGCACTTTTGAAGTTTTCTTTTTTACCAACACAAACAAACGAGGCTAACTCAGAAATCTTTTCACCAAACTATCATGATAATAGTTAATAAGTTACAAAAGCCATTTTCCAAAAAAGGCAATTAAACTACCCCTTGAAGTAAAACAGGCTCAGGTCGCCAACACAGTAGCGCGTAATAAGCTTTTGTATTATTAATCATATTATCAGAGTAGTTATTAACATGTTATGAATATATTTAAAGGTAGGGGAAGATCTAGGAAAGTATGAATAAATTTCATGTAGGCGGATATGTAGATGACGTATGATGGTGAGGAATGGAAGAGATGGGCATGTTTGAGCCTACCTAACAGTGAGATAAAGGTAGTATGACCATGATGATGATGCTGATGATGATGATGAGTATGATGGAGAGGAATGTAAGAGATGGGCATGTTTGAGCCTACCTAACAGCGAGATAAGGGTAGTATGATCATGATGATGATGATGATGAGTATGCTGGAGAGGAATGGAAGAGATGGGCATGTTTGAGCCTACCTAACAGTGAGATAAGGGCAATATGATGAAGATGATGTTGAGTATGATGGAGAGTAATGGAAGAGGTGAACATGTTTGACCCCACCTAAGAGTAAGATAAGGGCAGTATGATGATGATGATGGGTACTAATTTTAAACGTTCTTTGTCGTAGGCGGACAACAACAGCACATGCCTCGTCGGTGAATTCATACATTCCGTAGCCGCTCAACTTTGCCAAGCCCCCAGATTGCAAGCATATAGAGAATATCTTCTAAGCGAACCTCATCTGTTAACAAGTCTGTCCTTAAAAGAATGCATAGCAGACCCAGATTTAGCGTTCAGGCGTGGAATAATCGAACCTCTAAATATACTAAGGAAAAATGGCAGTATTGATTCAGGGAACAGTATCATTCTTGTTGATGGGTTATGCGAGGCTGAGTACCACAGACCTGACCATGGATACACGATCGCGTCATTCCTAATAAAACACGTAACAGAAATGCCTTCATGGCTTAAAGTGGTAGCAACTGTTCGCAGTCAGTTCATTGAATTGACAAAACAATTACCGTACACGAGATTGAGCCTTGACGAATCAGACAATGTTAACAGGGACTTACTAGAATATTTCAACGCAAGAGTACAAATAGCACCCATAATAGAAACAAACATAAAGTGTTCCACGGGTAAATCGGAAGGTGTACACAACTCCGTGTTAAAATTTGCACAATACGTGCTCCATTTAAGCCAAGGATCTTTCCTGTTCCTGAAATTGCTTTTGGATTTATTAGAAAGGAGTCACATCGTTGTGAAATCGACAAATTATAAAGTTGTGCCCATATCGTTGGCACAGATATTTTTACTGCAGTTCAATTTGCGGTTCCCAACTTTGCAATCTTTTGAGAAGATCACGCATATCTTGAGTGTTTGTCTTGCCGCTCTCTACCCTCTGACATTAGTCGAGATTTACTATTCCGTAAACTCGTTGTTAGTGAACACCTTTTTACCTTGGGAGGAGTTCTGTGATAGATTCGAAAGCCTCACAGACTTTTTAGTCAAAAGAATCGACAATACGTACATGTTCTTCCACCCTTCTTTTAGGGAATGGTTGATCCGTCGCGATGACAGCGAGAGCTCGAAATTCCTTTGCGATCTAAGAGCGGGTCATTGCGGAATAGCGTACCGACTATCGAGGGTGCAAGCCCCTCTAGATTCCGATAAGACAATGGAATTGGGTCATCACATTTTAAAAGCTCACATGTACAGGAATTTAGGACCAGCGCAACTTGGGCTTTGTCCTAGAGACTTACAAGCGATGATGGTGGCAACGAGTTCATCAAATGTGGGGGAAGCTATTGCAAATCTTAGGAACATTTATACGCCTAATGTAAAGGTATCCAGATTGATGCTCCTGGCTGGTGGTTCCCCTAACCAGATAACGGAATGCCTTGGAAATGCTCCACTGTTGTGCATGTACGCGTATCAAGGAATACTATCAATGGTTGGACTCCTTATTGAGTTTGGAGCAGATTTGGAGTTGACCAATTCACAAGGATGTTCCGCTTTATCGCTGGCATGTCAGAGCGGCCACACGGATGTTGCGAGGAGATTAATTGCTGCAGGTATGTTTTGTGCATTAATTTCTTGTAAAGTCAGTATTCATCCAAATAAAATATTTATATATATATGGTCGGTCATATCATTAGGACACTCAACATTGTTATCTATGGTAGCAATATCAAGTTATAGTTACAGAAACTTCTCAAAATTTGTTTAAATTTTCACCTTCTTGTCCAATAGATCTATTATTTTCGAAAGTTCTCGAATAAACTCGTAATTTTTTTTAGCAATAATTGTTGACTCGTACATTTTTCACAGGAGCTTCCTTAAGTCATACAGACACAACTGAGAAGACTCCACTCGTCCACGCAGCAGAAAACGGTCACAGAGACACCGTCATCTATTTGCTGGGTTGCCAAACAGGGAGGGGGGATAGGAATTCCCTTCACATCGACGACGGCAGCATAGAACAGTTGGTGCCTGGCTCGAGGCATGCCCTTATCGCCGCCGCGCAAAATGGTCACCTGGATATTGTGGAGTACTTGCTGGATACTGCCGAACTTGTTGTAAGTCACGATTTTTTATTAGGTAAATAATATTTACAATAGAAAAAAACTTTTGTCTACTATCATGCTATTAATCCTTTATAAAAGAACCTATAACAATTAGCTTATTGCCAACATTACAACACTCAATGATATTATGATCATTATATCATCCAAACGCGTGGATATTATGAATGTCAAAAAAGAACATTCTCATGCAATGACATTTTCACAAATTTTGAAAAAAGAACAATAAATTGTAGACTAATTCGTAATTTCGGATTCTCGTCTTATCGTGTTATTTCCTATTTCCCGTCATTTTTTCACTCGAATATTGGAATTCTTTTATACAGGATTCACACCATGATTGTAGATAAAATCTTGTATGCAACTGTTATAATTAGGTATTAAAACACCTATTTGAATAAACCCATATTCGTGTTTTAATCCATCTACTATATCATATTAAAAGTCCTTTAAATTGGACAAAGAAACACTGAAAATGTTATATTTATTATGTCTTCAATTCATTATTCTGAGTATGCCTAATAATGATTTGGATATTTTAGCGATTTTAAACAAGATTTTCTCTTTCTGAGTTCTTCGAAATTGTCTTCTTGAGAAACGATATTATATTATTTTAGTAAATCGTTTTATTTATATTCATATTTTAGTGTATATTTATGTCATACTAGCTGTGCCAGCGACATCGTCCGCGTGGAATAGTTATTTTGGGCATCATATTTATTTTTGCAAACAACCATCTCAGCGTTTACCCGATCTTGACAACGCGACATATCCAAATTTGATCACCATAAAAACGATTCTAGTGAGTGAACATTAAAAGATAGAGATATACTGTCGAAGACAGACAACGGAAGCCCTCAAAGATGAATGAAGAAGTAGATTTTCACCGTTTTTTCCACATTGTCCATTATTTCTTCGCTCCTATTAGTCGCAGCGTGATGTTATGTAGCCTAAAGCCTTCCTCGATTAATGGTCTATTCAATAATATAATTTTTCAAAATATATATATATATTATACTAGCGAACCCGACAGACTTCGTCCTGTCAAAAAGATTTGTAAAGTGCCAGTTTTTTGTTGCTACTTATTTTGTAGTTAGGGGAAAAAATTCTTCTGTACAGAACCGTCACCCTGGCGGTAGGGCACTTTGAATAAAAAATAATTAATTGCAAAAAAGGTCCAAATGAACTATTACATTTTATGAAAATTCAATTTTGAAACGTGACATTAAATGAACGTGAAATTTCAACATTATATAGCGTTAATAAACCGCAAATTGACTCCTTGACGTTAATAACACACATTGCTTAGACAACAGTAAGTGCTTGTAATATGAACTTTATACAATAACAATAAAGCTCAAATTAACTGCTCGTTTTTATTAGAAAACGTTTGTATGGGAAAAAAGGTCAGATTTTAGGGGTTTTCCGATAATTATTCTAAGTAAAACCATCCTTGAACTTCAACGAACATTTTAAAAAAAGAATTGGCCTAATAGGCTTGTTTCCAATTTTCGCAAAACTATTTAAATAGCTTCTAAATAATTTAATGATCGCCCTCCCTATCATTTTTCGTCATAAATCTCTTTACTTTTTATGTATTTAATTTTTTTCTATTTTTCTTAAAAAAAGGCCAAAAACCGCTCGATCTCGTGACTGTGACGTCACTATACATTATGTTCCTTTACATTTTAACGCACACCAATATACTGACCAATTGATTTTAAAATTTTATTGATGTATTTTTATAATAAAGATACAAAAAAACATATATTTAAACATTTGAGTATCACGATTTTGTTTCTTTTAATGAGCACAAAAATAAAATATCTTAAATGTTTAGAGCTTTGAATGCGGTAAAATGAAACGGTGCAATGAAGTGTCAATGTCAAACGTAAAGTTTGTGTTAATACGAGTTTGAGGTTATGTTTGTGTCAGCGTTGTCAATGTCAAATACTTGTCACTGTCAAATGTAAAGTGACGTCATCAGTCTCTAATCGGCGCCACTCGCCGTTTTAAATGGCGTGACGTAATAGGCGATAAACTTAAATTTCATAAATTATTAAAAAATTATGTGCTCAGTTATAAATAATAAAATATAGCTTATCGTGTTTCTAGTTTTGTGAACTTTCGGTGTACTTATCTAGGTACTTTTAATTGAGTGAATACTAGGAAACAACCCTATTGGTCCAGGCGTTGTTGAGTTATGCCCTTACCAACACATTTTGCGTTTTATTTTTATATATAAGATTAATATATATTGTACGTTGAGAGAGAGATTGTACATGAAGTGTTAATCTATACTAATATTATAAAGAGGAAAGATTTGTTTGTTTGTTTGTTTGTAATGAATAGGCTCCGAAACTACTGGACCAATTTCAAAATTTCTTTCACCTTTGAAAATCCACATTATCCCCGAGTAACATAGGCTACTTTTTAAATAAATCGACAGATCCCACGGGATGCGCAATAAAGGCTTCGCTCAAAAACTACTGCACAGATTTTCATGCGGTTTTCATCAATAGATAGAGTGATTCTTGAGCAAGGTTTTGCGGTATTTTTTATCTCGGAAAAACGGATAGTCCCACGGGAAGCGCGATGAAACCTTCGCGCCATAAACCGACTTCCGCGCATATGTAGCTGTGGGCAAAAGTTATGACCCTTAATCCTCTATAGACCCAATACCACCGAAATCCACGCAGGCGAAGCCGCGGGCAGAAAGCTAGTAAATAAATAAAAAAATAAATGAGGGGTACCGTTTCTGTAGCCGGACGGCATCTGCCCGGTGACGGGCGAGACGGCGCTGACGGCGGCGTGCGGCGCGGGCGACGCGGCCGTGGCGGACGCGCTGCTGGCGCGCGGCGCCGCGCCGCACGCCGCCAACGGCCGCCGCCTGGCGCCGCTGGCGCTGGCCGCGCGCCACGGCCGCCTGCCGCTGCTGCTGCGCCTGCTCGGCGCCGGCGCGCCCGCCGCCGCGCCCGCCGCCACCGCCACCGCCGCCACCGGCACCGCCACCGCCACCGGCGCCGCCGCCGGCCACCCGCACGCCGCGCGCTGCCCGCTCGCGCTGGCCGCCGCCGAGGGACACGCCGACATCGTGCACGCGCTGCTCGACCACGGTAACTCATCGTTTCATATACTGACGACCTCCGTAGTCAAGTCGTTGCTATACCTGTTTCAAGGTGTCGCCATCTCTGAGGTCCCTTTTTTTTTTTGTTCCCCTGAGGAAAATGCATTAAATTGCATACCCCGGCTGTGGCGAGCCGGCGGTTATGTGGGGCTCTCCTCCCAGAAGGGGGAGGCCTACCCACTAAAAACCTCAGGGATGGCCTTCCTCAGGCACGTAGGGAGCCACCGGGAACATCAAGTAACTTCCGGGAACCCCCAGCCTCTGCTCCCCTGCCTAGAGGGGAGCCCTCCTCGGGGGAGGCTATACTACCTCCCCCGGTCTCCTCCACCGACGACGCCCCCCGGCCACGGAAGGGGATCTCTGAGGTCCCGGGTTTGAGTCCCGGTAGGGGTAGATATTTGCATGATCAATGCGAGCATTTGTACCTTAGTCATGGTTGTTATAATATATTTCTACCATATTTATTTCTTTATGAATAATATATGTATATCTATCATTTACCCTAGATTAACACAAGCCTTACAGAGCTTACGTTGGGCTAGGCTGATTGGTGTAAGTGTAAGGAATATTTAATTATTTATTTATTTCATATCTCGTCGGCTTGGAAGAAGACTGTCATAAATAGAGATCGGATAATCGGATGCATATTTACCTAAAGTTAGTTTAAGACAAAGTATGGAAACGGCTTTTTATTGTTTTGTTAAATAAAATTTTTCACCATTTCTGTTTTTTTATTCAATTATTTAATTGCTTATTGTTTTAGTCAAACTAGCTCACTACTTTCGTATAACAATCTTCATGTAATAAATCGTACATTCATAAATCGCACGGGGAACTGAAACTAAACTTCATGTAAATACGTATGCATAGTTGTATAAATGAACCCGGAGTCTCGGTCTTTTGAAAATAAATACCACGTGCTAATTTAGTAATTTTCAAACAATATCACTACGTTAAATTTGCAGTCCCGTATTTTCCAGGGATTTTTATTTAACAAAATGTATTTTAAAAAGCCGCTTCCATAATTTGTGAGCAAAAATTAACTTTAGGTAAATATGCATCCGATTATCCGATCTCTAGTCATAACTCAAAAAATGCATTGCTCTGTTTTCGCAATGAAACAACTTCAACTTGTCTATAATAATAATAAAAGCCACCTGTAAAGAATATAGTATCTAATTATTTAATGAGATCGAGATGTGAGTATATTTTATCCAATAAAATGTTTACATGCTTCCACTGAAAATTTGTGTATTTTGAGTGTACAGTCTTATACTGTACAAATCATTTTACTTACATACTGAGCAATATTTTACTGTGCAATGTTATCTTTTAAGTACTGTTTATATTTTTACTATGCCACATAATTTTAGCTGCGTTTGCAACCTAGATTTGTAATAATTAACTTTATTAATATTCTTTTTACACTTGGTGTGCGATTAACAACCACAGAGGATTAGCCAATTAACTGTTTACTTTTATAACTTTTATTCGACAATATACGTCATTTTTAACTTCTGATTATCTTTCTCTACACACCAACTTGTACACCGTACAATGAGTTATGACAGTCTTCTCCCAAGCCGACGATCAGGAGACCTATTTTTGAATTACGAATGCGACTTAGAAATCACCGATGTGACTAATAATCACCGATTATCAATAATTCTTATTTTTGAATATCACTGATGTGACTACCTTAGTCACAGGTGTGATTTCATTACGAGTGCCCTCACCCACTCGTAATCTATACTAATATAATAAAGCTGAAGAGTTTGTTTGTTTGTTTGTTTGTTTGTTTGTTTGTTTGTTTGAACGCGCTAATCTCCGAAACTACTGGTGCGATTTGAATAATTCTTTTTTTGTTGGATAGTCCATTTATCGAGGAAGGCTATAGGCTAAATAACATTACGCTATGACCAATAGGAGCAAAGACAGAGCGGTAAATGTGTAAAAAACGGGGAAAATTATTCATTTTTGAAGGCTTTCTTTGCGTGCGCTACGAAAACGGTTCAAGATACACAAAAAATATGTATGAAAGAATTATTCCTCTATACATGATCTAAAAAAAAGTCCGCGACGGCATATGTCTATCTTTTAAGGTTTAGTCACAATGACCGTTTTTATGGTACCAAATTTGGTCGAAATAATTTGTTTAAGTTGTATCAACATAATAATACTAAAAATTCTGCGGAAACTCGACCATTCCGAAAATCCCGCAAGAACGGGAACTATGTGGGAAAAACCAAAAATCTGCCGGAAGTCACTATTCCACGCGGACGAAGTCGCGGGCAAAAGCTAGTCAAGTCATACTTGTGGAAATGTTATCTGTTTTGTTTGATTTTTCAGTCTATATATATATATATATATACATATATATATATATATATATATACATAATATATATATATATATATATATATATATATATATATATATATATCTATATGAATGTAGCATATATTATATATATAATAACCATAATGGTTATGCCGGCAATAACCGGCAGCGGTACATTCTGCGTGGAACCGAACTCTTACATTTATGTGTGTACTTTATCTATGTTGGCAGCTCTGCGATCGACTTTCAAAAATTGGATGTTTAGGAATCCGTGACCTCAAAGTCACCGCTGACTATTTAGTCAGCGGTGATTTCGAAATCGCATTCGTAATTCAAAAATAGGTCTCCTGTTTAGGGGGCGTTCAAGTATTACATAAAGCAAATTGGTGGGGAAGGCGAGTCTCGTAAAACGTTACTATGCGTTACGGAGGCGGGCCTTTCTTACAACACGTTACATAACATTGTTTCTTTTTTTAAATAAAAAATTAGGGAATGATTACTCCCAAATTGGCAACCCTTTACGTTTACGTTTTAGATTGTGGTTTAGATTGTATTGTACGTCATTTACGGCCGTTTTCTATAACCTATCTATCCTTTGTTTTTGCTACCAAAGATAGTAAAATCTATCCTTATGCCCTAACTTGCGTTTCAATAACCTACTGATGGATAGCATCGCCTACCGAAGTTACCTATCCATCGTCGTGAGGACGGATAGCTTACTAGAGATAGGGACGCTCATACAAATCTGACGTTACTGCATTTCAAAAAAGTTTCAACTTCGATCTCCGATAGGCGGAGCTATCTCTAGTGATGACATTTGGCTATCTGTCAATATCGGTGGATTAAAACACAGATAGGCTTCGAAAAAATTAACTATAATAACATTATAACTTAAATTACATAATGGAGAACTACAGTAGTGATGATAGTGATATGGAATTAATGAATAATAGAGTGTGATGAAGACAGTGACAGTGATACCGATTTCGAATCGCTGCAATGAGTTGTACTAGATGCATTGTCTCATCTTTAGTCATAGGTGCTGCTTTCGTTGACTGAAAGAAAAGCAGTCTATTATAACCTTGAACGAATTACAAAAGTATCGTAAATCCAGATACTTACAGAACTCATTTTTTCCACTTTTGCTTATATTTTATATCAAAAACATGTAATACACACAAATTGGCGGCAACAAATTATCTGTCAGTAATGTTCGAATGACATCACTTGTCATTTATAAACGTTTCGTTCTATGATTTTTATATAGAACACCAGCAAATAAAGTGAAAATGACGATCTAAGATTTTTTATAGTAACATTGTATGCACTTTTTACAGCATAATATTTAAATATAAAATACATCAATAAATTGTACATATGTTTTAAACGTACTAAAGCTTTATGGTTAGCAACGAACAAAACGTTCTACAGGGCTTGGATAGACGAGAGGGAATAAAGCTATATATAGCTATATAGTTAGACAAAGATAGATAGCTCGTATCTTTGATTGTGAAACGCAGACTACAGATAGATAACAGCTTACTGCTAATCGGAGATAGCAGTTTATCTTTGATCTTAGATAGGTTATTGAAAACGGCCGTTAATGTTGTTTTCGTTG
Organism: Scirpophaga incertulas; assembly: GCA_036419045.1. Classification (NCBI taxonomy): domain Eukaryota; kingdom Metazoa; phylum Arthropoda; class Insecta; order Lepidoptera; family Crambidae; genus Scirpophaga; species Scirpophaga incertulas. The sequence goes on along the minus strand of CM071631.1, from coordinate 4,176,410 downwards.
TCAGTATTCGTTAGTGTTCATGCAGAAACACATTGCTGTAGTAGATGTTATTCAAGTGAGTTCATAGTATATTCATACTGTAATGTCCTCAAAAGAGGAATGAATGATACTCGCTTATATACTACCGCCTAAAGTTGAAGAGACTTCTGTCAAAATGTACAATGAACACAATAAAAAATCCAATTCCTTTTGCAGGTGCGGATCCAAATGCCATCGATGACGATGGAATCACACCACTAGGTTGGGCGTGTCTGAGATCCAGAATTCCAACGGTGATGGTACTTCTGGACAGGGGAGCCACTATAGGTATTAAAACTAGTTTTATTTTAAATTAAATGTTAATGCAAAAATGAACATAATATCTTTAATACTATATTTTTCGATGAGTTACGTATATATTTTATCATCTCTGAAAGAGATCTCTTTTTTGTTTCCTTTTTTTTTATATATTGAGATACAAGCAAACGTTATATCTGGCAAGCCCACAAACGGAATCGTAAAATAGTATACAAATATTATACCCATTCCTCAAATAAAAACACTTCCTAGGACAGATTTTATTTCAGTCCCTTTTATTCCAACTAATATTATAAATGCGAAAGTAACTCTGTCTGTCTGTCTGTTAAGCTTTCCCGCTTAAACCCCGCTACCGATTTTGATGAAATTTGGTACAGACAATCTTTAGACCCTGAGACAGAACATAGGCTACTTTTTATTTCGAAAACAAGGATGAAGGGGTTGAAATAGAGGTTGAAAGTTTGTATGGGATTTGTTAATTTTAAAAGATAAAACAAAGAACCTTTATATTTAAGCACTTGATAAGAAATCATCAAACATTTGTTTTAGCATTTTTGAAATTTCGACTAGCTAGAGGGTGAAATATCACGCCATAAGAAACAGAAAATCATTTGTTCTAGCATTTTGAAATTTTTACCAGTGTGGGGGTGAAATAGGGGTTGAATTGAATATAACACCATGAATTTTGGTACCTTAGACATAAGGGATCAGGATTGACAAAAACTAATTTAACGCGGGCGAAGCCGCGGGCGGAAGCTAGTATTTTATAGTTCACAATCTTATTACTTAATTATTTGTGCCCACGACTTCGTCCGCGTGGAATCGTATTTTTACGTAGCATTTTCAATGACTGAGAGTCATAAACGTAAGGGTACACAAATATAATCCGAAAGCTTCGAACTGCTGAGCTTTCAGGAGTTACAGTCAACCATGAAAGATAGACATATGCTGTCGTGGGATATTTTTATATAATTTCAAGGAGAACTTTTCCGTTATACATGATTTCTGCTTTAACCATTAAGGTTGCACACGCGACGGAAGCTTAAAAAATGGAGTAACTTCTCCCGTTTTCCCTGCTCTGCTCCTATTGATTAGAGCGTCATGAAAAGTATACTATAACCAGCTCAGGAGTTTGAATAATTAAAAACCAAGTTTCGTTAAAATCCGTCGAGTAGTTTTTGTTTCTATAACGGCTATACAGAAGACAGACAGACAAAAATTTTACTGATTGCATTTTCGGCATCAGTAACGATCCCTAATCACCCCCTGATAGTTATTTTGGAAATATATTTCATGTACAGGATTGACCTCTACAGATATATATTTTGTAGTGAAAATTTATGATTTACAAAATGAATAACACCATTACTCTCACAATATATTGCAACCACTCAATTACATTATTCTAAAACTTTATCAAATAACTATCCTATAAAACTTAAACTTCTAAAAACTCCAAACATCACTTCATCTTCTAATATAACTAATATAAGGACAGAACTCATCTTTCTTTTTAATTCCTAAAACTATATTTGAATTGACAAACAGCTAACCGTAAAGACACAATTCCAACCTCTAACATGATAATAAAGTACTATCTTTCGAGGAGTTAATTGTGGAATTAGTTATGTTATTGATAAGTCTATGGGTTTTTATTCTTATTTGTTAATGTTATTGTGTATGTAAGTATATTTGGTATATATGTATAGATATATTGTTAATTTAATTTTTTCGTTATTTTATCTGTATTCACGATGATTCATCTGTAATACACGCATTATTTAGATTACCATACTAGTTCTCCTGTCGCAGGTCTGCTGGAAGAAATTTCATTTATGAAATAAGCAGTACCTATGTACATCAATGTTTTTTTTAATCATGTTTACATGTATTTGTTTTTACGTGCATAAATGTTAAATAAATAAATAATAAAGATAATTATCCGTATATAACCAAAGTGTTTGTATTCCAGACCAACCGGATAACAGTGGGAGGACTCCTCTAGGTTTAGCTTGTGGAGGGCCGGTAGAGTTAGTAGAGTTGCTTCTAGAGCGGGGAGCCTCCTTAGAGAAGGTGGACCACAGCGGACTGAGGCCGTTGGACAGAGCCATTGGACAGAGGAATGTTCCCGTAAGTTTACTAACTCCGCAATTTTTGGATTAGTAATTCAAAATAATCTTTATTCAACATAGACCTTTACAGGGACTTATTGACGTCAACAGACAAAACAAAAAAAAGCTTAAAAATAAACAAAAACCTTGTCCGTACGTACGATAAAGGAAAAAAAAATTGACTCGACACCTGTTCGGAAATTGGGAGAGCCTTCTCGAGAAGAACAGGCAAGAAACTCTGAAGGTCTATTTTTTATCTCCTCTTTTCAATGTTAATAATTATAATAATATAATATAAAAATACAATATAGTATAAGATACAATCATACCTAATACGATTACAGTCGTATGTATGTTTATATACACATATAAAAATAATACAATATTATAAATAATGTTGTTACCAAACATGGCTCTATGAATAGTGTCCCTATTCCCAAATACTGTGATCATTTAGATAGTCACTTACTTTACTCATGAGTGTCTTTTTGATATGGATTTTAAATTTATATATATAATTGAATATTGATTAGATTTTACTGAGAGAAACCGACTAAACTCAGCCTTAACCTTGGCCATAAGGGCTCTGCGGCTTGAATGGACTTGTAATAAGAGATTTTTGCAATAGAAATATAGTTTTATTTAGCACCACATGAAGAGAAGTATAATGAATAATAAGGAATATGACAAGTATAAAGATATCTTAAAATATCTATCAAATTTAAACATTTGTATACTTGTATCAAAAAACGACCAGGGATTTCCTATTGAAAACCATAGAGTTACAACAAATGGAAATTGGATAAAAGTTTCCTTTAGTATTTATTGGCTTTTTCCCGAAGGATCACAACGGTCATATAATGTCCAATGACCAAATTTCCCGTTCCCGAAGTTGCATATTCTATGGTTGTCTAATATTACATAGACATCACTTGACATTTATATTAAAACGTTTTTACGTGTAAGCGTTTGAATTTGAATTTAATGCCTTAAAACTATCTCATTTTACAGGTCGTGAATTGCTTTCTGAGAAAGGGTGCAAAGCTTGGCCCTACAACTTGGGTTATGGCGTCAGGCAAACCAGAATTTATGTAAGTATTTTTGATTTTATTTCAAATGCCTATAAAATAAACAATTTACTTTCAATTTCTAAAAAAAAGTCATGATATTTGAAGGTATTCGTAGCCAATTCTGAAAATGCCAAGCGAAAAACAGCAGTCGAAATAGGTCCTTATGTCTTCCGTAACAGAGCTTGTTCTCGTTTACCGATTATTTTAAATGTACCTAGTAACTTTGAGTCGTGCGTGTGGTCAGTATCGACATATGTAACTGAAAACTGGTCTGGTTATAGTTAGATTTTCTCTGCGAGAATTCCCGAGAAATTTCGCCTTACTCGAGATGAGAAAAAAGTGGTCGAGAAATCGAGAAATTACGTCAAAAATTGTTAAAACTTAATACGAAACCGACTTTAAATGCCCTCGTATTTTTAAAGCTTATTTCCTAAATAATAAAAATACCTAGTGGGCTAGCTTTTGGAGCAGTTTCCTCTTTAAATTGTGATTATTTAAATTGTATTATAATTAATCTAATTATTTATTAGATTCTTAAGTATACTTACGTAACAAAAAACTATATATATAACACAATATTGAAAATTTATATTGAAAAGTTAGACTAAAATAAGTTACCTGTACCTTACCTTATTGTTATTTATTGAAATTATGAAGCTAGTCTGATTGTTTGATTTTTATACCTAATTCAAAAACTGTCAAAGTCAAAGTCAAAGTCAAAATATTTATTTCAAGTAGGCAATTAGATATGCTCTTTTGAATAGTCCAAATTTTTTTTTCCCTACTACCCATTCGGACTTCTTTTAGTTATAGAGAAGAACGGGCGCAAGAAACTCTATAACTTTTACAGAAGCAACGACATTTACAAAAATATATATCGTTACCAAGTCATACAAAAGTCAACTTATAGGTACAAGTATAATTACAAAGGTTCATGGCAATGCCTGGTGGAACTAAGAAACATTAAGTCCAAGCATTCATGTCTTTTATATAATCAGTAACCGTATAATAGGCTTTGCTAATAAGTACACTTTTAACAATGATTTTAAATTTATTTAGGCTTAATTGTACAATATTGCTTGGAACTTTGTTGTAAAAACGCACACAGTTACCTCTGAATGAATTATTAATTTTATGGAGTCTAGTGTGAGGCAAATGTAATTTATTCTTATTTCTAGTATTGAAGCTATGGACATCACTGTTTTTACTAAATAAATGAATGTTTTTATGGGTATATATTAGATTTTCATAAATATATTGAGACACAACTGTCATTATACCAGTGTCTTTAAATTTATCTCTTAAAGAGTCTTGCATTTTTAGATTATAAATTGCTCGAATGGCCCTCTTCTGCAGCACAAATATAGTTTGAATGTCGGCAGCATTTCCCCACAGCAAAATACCATACGACATTACACTATGAAAGTAACTAAAGTACACCAATCTAGCTGTTTCTACGTCAGTTAATTGGCGTATTCTCAAAACTGCAAATGCTGCAGTGCTGAGCCGTTTTGATAGTTTATCAATATGTGGGCCCCACTGAAGTTTGGAATCGAGAGTAATTCCTAAAAATACTGTGGTGTCCACGAGGTCCACATTTCTATCCTTTATAATTACTTCGGTTTTCACCTGTTTTACATTTGGCAATACAAATTTGATACATTTAGTTTTACTTTCATTTAGAAGCAAGTTATTAACGTTAAACCAGTGGACTACTTTAGAGATTGCATCGTTCACAGTGTCATTAATATTTTGTCTCCGTTTAATTTTGAATATAAGTGATGTATCATCTGCAAAGAGTACAATTTCGTGTTTATTATTAACATAAAAGGGAAGGTCATTTATATATATTAAAAATAAAAAGGGACCAAGAATTGAGCCCTGTGGGACGCCCATCTTAAGCAAAGATCCCTGAGATCTCGTACCATTAATATCGACTCTCTGAATCCTGTCACTCAAATATGAAATAAGAAGGTTCAGAGAAGAGCCTTTGAAACCATAATAACGTAATTTCTTAATCAGAGTTTCATGGAGAACACAATCAAATGCTTTGGATAAGTCGCAAAAGACACCCAAAGCATCGTGTGAATCCTCCCAGGCGTCAAATATCTTATTTAAAAGCTCTACACCTGCATCAGTTGTTGAGCGACCCCTACTAAAACCGAACTGATTATTATGCAGAAGATTATTAATACGAAAATAGCTTTGCATTTGGTCTAACATTATTTTCTCAAAAATTTTACTAAACGTTGGTAGCACTGAAATAGGTCTAAAGTTTGTGGGATCAAATGAGCTACCAGACTTAAACAAAGGAGTTATCTTGCTATGTTTCATTAAATCAGGAAAAACACCACCTTCAATAGAATCATTAAATATACAAGCTAGAATTGGAGCTATTATTTCAATTACTGATTCTGTGACAACTACGGAGTTTCCCCAAAGGTCCGCGGTTTTCTTTTTATTTAATGTTTTAAAAGTCTTAATTATATTAACCGATTCAATTTGTCGAAATTTAAAAAGAGTCTGACTATCCTTAACATTTTCTTTTAGGATGGATTCTGCTACAGTTGGGGAAGAGTTTAAAAAATTTGTTGATAAAATAGGAATATTGGTAAAAAAGGTTTCAAACTCTTTAGCTACCTCACTATCTGAAGTTATTCTTTTAGTTCCTATATTTAAACTGTAGTTACTGTCACGAAGTTTAACTCGTCCAGTTTCAGCGTTAATAATGCTCCAGGTCATTTTAATTTTATCAGCACTGTTTTTAATTTTCGAACTTAAAAAACTTGACTTTGCTTGGCGACAAACCATTTTAAACAATTTAGAGTATTTTTTTACATATTCATAAAATTCTACACTCGTGTTATAGTTACGTTCATTATAAAGTTCAAAAAGTCTTTTTCTACTTTTATATATTCCGGGTGTGGCCCACTCACTAAAAGTAACAACATCATTAATTGAAATCCTTTTTGGCACAAAGATATTATTGAATTCTTTGCAAAATAGATTAAAAAAATCATTGTAAAATTTATTTGGATTATTTGTGTATTTTAAGTAAGGTATTTTATCAAAAAGGTTACTTTTAAAATGTTCTAATCTATTTATAGTTTTAGGTATAACAGTGATGTCTCTCTTTGCCTCATGTTTACACTGATGTGGGACAGCGATTATTAGTCCACAGTGGTCAGAATCTAATTGATTGATAACTTGTTTAGATTTTAGAATAAGATCTGTATAAATATTGTCAATACATGTGGCAGAGTTAGCAGTTATTCTGGTTGGCTCAAGAAAAATATTTTTGAGATTGTATGATTGAAATAAGCTAATAATTTTAGTACATAAACTAGAATTTTCCAATAAATTAATATTAAAATCACCACATATAATCAAACTCTTGCCCAATTTACAAATCTTCCTTAAAACTTCATCCATGGTAGCCTCAAAGCAATCATATAATGCTGAAGGGGCCTATAAATGCTTAATACAACAAGATGCTCCAGTTCCACACAAGCAATCTCAATCGTTCGTTCAACTGAGAGATTCACAACATCTCTGCGTTCTTTAAATTTAATTTTCTTTTTCAATAAAATTAAGGAGCCACCACGTATTGCATTTTCACGACAAAAAGAACTAGCTATTAGATGATTGTTAAAATTAAGCATGATCTGATAATTTTTAAGCCAATGCTCTGTTACACAAAATATATCTATATTATTACAATTTATAAATAATTCAATTTCTAAGTCCTTTCCTAACATTCCTTGAATGTTTTGATGCATTACTTTAATTACATTTTTACTATGTAGATTAGTACTAAGTGGACTCTTTAAATTTATTTCAGTATTACTAATGTTTTCTAAGCGAGAGGAATTCTCTTTTGTCTTAGAAATTAATTTAAAGAAATATCAATAATATTGTCAGTACAAGAATTACTGACAGTCAAATCTATAAAAGCACATTGCTCAATAGGAGCAGTTATTGTAGCCAAGTTCTTGGCTGTTACTGAAAAAAAATAAGATAGCGATACTGCTATTTGTCGCTTAAAATAATTACAAATATAATATTTATTTTTAGTCAAATAAAAATTACTAACTAGTCTGTTAGTGTCAATTATATGCAATTTTTTATTACTGTTGCATACAGTATTTAATGTCAAATTTAATTTATACCTATAACTATTTTCAACCTGTGACAAGTTGCTGCAATAAGGCAATGAGAACAATACAATATTGTGTATGTTAATGTTACAATTTAGATTATCTAATAACTTTAATAGGGTCCTTTTATTCAAATCACCTCTATTTCCTATGAGAAATATTAATGTTGTATCAGGTAAGTAATTTTGTAGTGTTGCTTTTTGCAATATTTCTATGAAAGAGGCACCTGGCATACAATTATTGACTACAGAATTACCCATATTACATAAAATTTGACCCATGTTTTTGCCAATTTCATCACTGAATAAAATTGTATTTTTTGAATAATGTGATTGTACTACTTCTGAAGGTATTGACTGAGAAGCTCTGTATTGTTGATTAGACTTATTTTGTACTAATGATTGTAATCCTATTATATCAGACTCAGGAGCAGTATGTGACTGTGTCGATACCTGTGTAACAAATTGAGTATCGACCTGCTGTTGTTTTTGACTTTGGATACCCAAGCACTTGCACAATTGTTTTTTTCCTAAAGATTCAAATCTATCAGAATTATAGTTACACATATCAATCATGTCATTGGCAGCCGTTATTTGGTAATTAAGCTGTTTTTGGGAATAGCTACTTAAACTGTTATACATTTCCCTAATTGAAAGTTCCAGGTTATCAATTTTTTCTTCTAATTTATTAATGTCTTTGGAATATGTATTGCTATTGGAAGAGGACTGATTTTCCATTTCTTTCATGTCGTTTCAATTATACATTTTAATAGAAAATTTTGTAGTACAGACAGAGACTAAAGTAAATTATATAGTATGTAATGTAAGGTACTAAATTATATTGTGGTGACATGACGGCATTGTTTTTAGAAGATATTTTATTTGCTTTTCCCAAGGATGAAGACAATTTAGTCCTAAAATTGTGTGTAGAAATAATGACAACAAATCTCGCTAGATTTTATTTCGTTTAATAAAAATTTTATATACATACTTACTTAAGTTAAAGTAAATTGAAACTAATAATAAATGTTGTTGAATATTGTATAAAAAGAGTTGCTTTATTGTTAAAACACAGATATTTTTAAAAATTTCCCGAAAATTCTCGAGAAATAGTGGTCGAGAATTCTCGTGTTTCGAGAAATAAAAAAGCTCGAGAATTGAGAAACCCTAGTTATAGTGGAATCCAAAGGACAATAGCGAGAGACCAATGGTATTTGACTTGTGTAGTTCGCAAACGAACTAGTTCATAAGAGCGCTCCCACAGACAAAATATGCGAACTAGTTCACGTCATTCCCAACTCCTTAGTTGCTTAGTTCGTATTTCATAACCAAAGTACAAGGATCGTGAAGACGTTTATATGTATAGTCTTTGGTGAAGACCGAACTAAAGACGTTTCATTCACTCACTGCACATGCACATTGCGTGACTCATTTGTATAGTTGGCACTATGTTTTTTATGGTATATTTTCTGAGTTGTGGCAACATTGAACTAGGGAGTGATTTGGCTGCCAGCCAGTGCCTTCTTAGTTCCTATGCGATGCTTTCCAACTGGGAGTTGTTCACTGGAAACTAGTTCGTTTAGGAGCCGTGAACTGATCTGAGTGATCTTAGTCGCGAACTATTAAGCACAAGACTAAATGGTATGACTTGAATCTTTTTGCAGCACCATAAGTAATAACTAGTTCTGTTCACTGTTAGGCTAATATTGCTGAACAAGCTGCTAGAAGACGGGAACCATAAGTAAAAACTAATTCTGTTCACTGTTAGGCTAATATTGCTGAACAAGCTGCTAGAAGACGGGAACCATAAGTAATAACTAATTCTGTTCACTGTTAGGCTAATATTGCTGAACAAGCTGCTAGAAGACGGGAACCATAAGTAATAACTAATTCTGTCCACTGTTAGGCTAATATTGCTGAACAAGCTGCTAGAAGACGGGACCCATAAGTAATAACTAGTTCTGTTCACTGCTAGGCTAATATTGCTGAACAAGCTGCTAGAAGACGGGAACCTCCTCTACCGGAAGAACCGTCCCGCCGAAGCCGCCCACCGTTATCAGTACGCGCTGAAGAAAGCTCACACCATAGTTGGCGATGACGGCAATAGCGCGGCCACCCCGCCTTTACCACACGACCATTTGGGAGCTTTTGTGCAGCTTAAAGCGCATTTGTTGCTTAATCTGTCGAGATGCAAAAGGAAGCTCAATGTAAGTGATTATTGTTACATCCCATATTCATAGACGCTCATGAAAGTGGAGGAAGCAAGAGAAGTGTGCCAGGATCGTAGCAAGTGGAGAGAGGTGGTCTCTGCCTACCCTATTGGGAAGCAAGGCTTCACATATATGTATGTATTCATGTTCGTTTCCATACCAATGTTTTCCATCGACATTAGAATTGGACCTATCGACATATGTACAATGCATATTGTATGCAAAGAATTAAAAAAAAAATCAGGTTGATACGATGATAAATAATTGTTTAGGCTTAAAGAATAAAAAAAATATTTTTTACACAAAAGATAAAACTTAACTGGCACCGTAGACCTTTAAAATATCTTGCCTGACCTCGAGATGACTCTTACAATGTGTAGTGGTATTCTTTTCCCTGAACATATTAAGTAAATCTTTGTAATCTGTTAAGTTTTCTTTGATAAAATAATAAGTGCCGGTAAAGGCATAAAATTAATATAATTATTATTTTGATATATGGTACACGCATCCCGATGAAGATACGAACCAGGGTTAGATTTTTCATAGAGGTAAAGGAAAAGAGGACTGTGAGTATTTCTGTAAAATAGTAGTGATCGCATTTCTGTGTTCTGGCGTAAAGGGAAATATACAATATGGTTTTTCCCTTTCATTTGATACCCATGTTGTAGGGGTGCATCATAAATAATTGGTCCGCCATATTGGATTAAGAGTGACGTCACGTTATTTATCGAGGTGTTTAAAAATAATTTATTCGCCATCTTGGTAATGCCGCCATGTTGGATATAGAATGACGTCACACACACATAACCATGGCATTGCCATCCGACTTACACGTGGGTTAAATTAAGATTCCAAGATTTTCTTACATAGTGGACCCCCGGTAATATGGCCCCTGTCTAATTCGGCACCCCCTGTAATCTGACATGGTCTATTATTTATTATTGAATACATACATATTCGCTAATGCCTGATTGAACAAGTTATATAACTTGTACGCTTCACTATTGCGCTCGACGCGATGGAAATGTTTTGATTTCTGTTTGCTTAGCTTGAATTTCTTTACATTTGACAACAAAGCTTTAATCTCGCATTTTAACAATGTTAAAAAAATAATAATTGATGAATATTATTATTCTTCTTAAATTGATTGAATCTTGTTTTTTGATTAGTTTGGTACATTTTTTGTACACAATTATTTTCCTAATGTGAAGTTATTGCATATTTTTTGTAAGTTCTATAGCATTAATGACTTTAATTTATAATAAAACATAAGCTCTCTATTGTGTTTTTAAATTTACTAAATTTGAGATACATAATGAAGTATGATTTCTGCTTATATATGTCGCATATACATATATATGTCGCAGCCAACTGATTAAAATAGCCGTTCAATCAAACAGCTAGCCTTTTGATTGAACAACGCCATTCAATCACACGGCTATACGTCGTTTAGCCGATTTGTTGATTGCAACGTTCAACATTACAGCTATACGACGCTTAGCCAACTGGTTAAATGGCAAATTAACTAAGGTGACCATTAGTTTAGTATGTAATTTGAGAAGATAGGAAAACTTTTTGTAATTTCTTGGGATATTATTCTTGGTTTATGTTTAAGAGATGACCAAAAGTTAGATGAGATAAGTAAAAATGAAAAACAAATTATTAATCATAATATTATTTATTGCATCAAGCAAAAAATTACAAACTCAATAATTACGAAGTAAGAAATTATATATTATTTGTTCGTAATATTTAATCTTTTGACAAACGAACAAAAATACTATCTCAAAAAACCTTTGTATTAATTAAAAAGTAGATAACAGATATCTAAACTCTTTCATAAATAAAAGACTGAAAGTCGATCAAGTCAACTTGCTCACGAATATTAGTCTTGAGAGACAATAGGTCGTGTGACTATACCTCTTCTGGGAATATTTCTCTTAGTGTTGCCACGTTGGGCAGAGAGATACAAAAATGTCAATAGCTTTTTTTGCTATATAAAACCGACTTAATATTATACATTATTTGTCTCTGCCTCCATGTCCGCAATCTTTATGAATAGTATTTAGCATAGTGAAATACTCTTATCGGGGTACAATGCGTTTCAGAGGATCATCAGGACTCTTTCTTTTAAAAATAATATATTCTTCATTGCCAGTTGTCACTAAATCGTATTTTGATATCCAATAATAAGACATAGAAGTCCTGCACTCCGTGTTAGTCATGGATACCCTAGCGTTCTTTATATTAGATATTACTTCAAGTATTTTTTCATTAGTCCAGGGTCTTCGAAAAGATCCTGAAAATAAATAATACGAAATCTGTTACAATACAACTAAAACACAAGTGCATCAATAATTTACAATAATATTTCATAGGTATTTATTGAGTTTTTAGTCGGTATAGCGAATGAATTCACGACACGATTAAAACTGAATTTTAAGATATTTATTACACAAGCGTAATAATAACAAGAAGAATAAACTGCATTTTAACTCACTTTAAACATATATTTAGGGTATACAATAAAATTATAACTCATTTATTATTTATAGAATTGCAATAAATACCTTGGTGATGTATTTCATAATCCCGTAAATTCTCATCGAATATTTGATTAAATTTGATTCACTCGTAAATGTTTCCATAATTTCCATCTCTTTAATAATACTTAAAAATATCATGAAACAATCACAAACACCGTCTAGTTGACGCCATATTGAAAACAAAACGCATCTAGCGCCGCGGTGCTGAACGCTGAACTAATTCAATTAGACGGCGGCTTTTAAATCGGCTATAGTGTTGAACGTTTAGTGCGACTTAAATATTCAATTAAAAAGCTAGCCGTGTGATTGAATGGCGTTGCTTAATCAAAGGGCTAGTTGTTTGATTGAACGGCTATTTTAATTAGTTGGCTGCGACATATATAATCTTACATAAGAATCTTATTATTGCATTTGTAATTTGTCGGATTACAAGGTTTGTGAAAAAAATCGGACTATAAGGGGTCTTAGGCAGTACTCTATAATCCGACAAATTCGATAGTTCGACACTGCCCTGTAAAATGATTGTTGGACTACCGGGGGTCCACTGCAGTTACAAGTGACGCTAATATATTCTTTCGTTTTTATAAATATCTTCACGAGATTTCGACAGAAGGTGTAAACTATGATGCTTGTTTTATTTACATAATAAAACATTTTCGATGCAAGTTTAGTTAGGATTTTTTGCACGGGCAGTGCGATATAAAAGCTTGTGAAAATAAGTAGTTAAGAAGAAACATTGTCGGGCAGGAGCCGTCGGAAGCGTTGGAGCTGGCGGCGCGCGCGTCAGTGCTGCGGCCCAACGCGTTCGAGTGCGCGTACGCCATGGCGCGCGCCTTCCTCGCGCTCAACAAGCCCGCGGACGCGCTGCCGCACGCGCGCCGCGCTCTGCTGCTCGCTCCTGCCGCTGCCGGCACCGGGGAGCTGGCCGCCGGCACCGGCAGGACGCTGCGCGCGCTGCAGCAGGAGGTGCTCGCCAGGCTCGGCTCCTCCGGCGACCGCGGCGACCGCTGCTCCGTGAGGAACTTTGACTCTATCAGCCTAAACATGCCCTGACACACGATTCCATAACAGCACCAGGCGCCCCTGCCCAGGAGATAAAGTTAACAAAGTTTATCTACTATCATGCTATTAATCCTCTATAAAAGAACATATAACAATTGGTACACGACAATTTTTTTAAATTCTATATATAATAAGAGTACTCTTTTAAGTGAGAAATATTGTAAAACTAACAATACACCTATTACTTTTGAAGATACATCGCCATGTTTGCGGCGCTGTCGCGGGTCGCTCACAAACGCTCCATGCTAAAAACACTGCAATCGTGACGTCATAACTCAGTAAACTCGCCTAATTTATATGAGCGTATAGACAAATTTTAAAATAACTTTGTTATTTGTACGTTTATAGGTATGCTTCCTATATAAAAAAAAATGCTAAATTTAATGTGAGAATGCTAGAAATGTGTTCGTTTCATTAGAATTACGTAAATAATAATTGCTCATTTTTTAAAAATCTAAAAACAATATAAATCAATAATTAAACTGAAATTTCTATATTGGCATACTTTCATTAGATATAAATTGCTCAAATCAGATAATTATAGTATAAAACGCTCATAATCAGTTATAATCATCTACCCTATTAACTTATTGCCAACATTAAAACACTCAATGATATTATGATTATTACATCATTCAAACGCGTGATATTATGAATTACAAAGGAAGAACATTCTCATGCAATAACATTTTTTACCACCAGAACAATAAATTGTAGACTAATTCGTTATTTATTTTACATACTTCGCAATTAGACTTTTCTTGAATTTACATAGTTCTTACACACTGAAAATCTTTTATAGAGGACTCACATCATGATTGTAGATAAAATCTTGTATGCAACTGTTATAACACTCATGTGATACTATTATCTTATCACACTCGGCTACGGCTCGTGTGGTAAACCCACATTCGTGTTTTAATACCCCTGATTATACAACAATTGCATAAATAACTATTATTATACAGTAGCAAGTATTAAGCAACAGATAATATAGAACAGAGAATAGATAGAACACACCAACGCCACACGTTAACAATTGGAACTAATAATTATGTTAGGAAACAATTATTGGTGTTTACTATTTCAACAGCCCCGAAGGGCAACTTTTTTTTTTTGAAGGAAAAGCTCCTTATGCTGATGGCACCGCGCTACCTAGGATGTACGGCCTACCCACTAAAACCCCCCCGAGTTCTCTAGGCCCATGCGGGGCACATGGCGGGGTGCGCTTTCACGATTCTACCCCCATATGGGCTCCGAAGGACCTACAATATATCTCACACATTTTATTCTCAATACATTTTTGTCGGATACATTAGACATTACTTTTTTCGCAAAGTACACGGCACAGTTTGTATGGCAGTTTGGCGAGCGGCGATCGACTCCAAATTTTTGATAGTATTGTCCTTACAAATATACAAGTTTTAGAAAAAGTTAACGACATAAATCGCTAGGGGGCTCTTCAAGAAGAAGCAATCGTTGACAGTTGATACCGAGCAACTTCAGAGCGCCTTAGAGGCGATTTTTGTCGATAATTTTTTCTAAAACTTGTTTTTTTTTTAGATATTTTACTGGCCTGGATTCTAGTCCTTTAGGCCATATCTTGTATGGGTATCTTGCATTATTTCATTTCTAAAACTTGTATATTTGTGACCAGCTCGTCAAAGAGAACAACATATCCGTGTTGCAGCTGATTCTGCCGTAAACCAGGATTTTTTTGCCAAAACTTCAGAGCCCCCTAGCGGCGATTTTCGTCCTTAACTTTTTCTATAACTTGTATATTCGTCATCAGCTCGTCAAGGAGAACAATACTACCGATTTGCAGTCGATCGCCGCTCGTCAAACTGCCATATAACTGTGCCATGTACGGTCGGCCAAGAAAGTGGTCTACCACTCTAAGGTTGAAAATCATTCGCTCGCTATAAAGTAACAGAGTTGATTTTCCCGTGCAAAAATATTCTGACAAAATTGACAGATTAATAGCTGTCAGATTATTTTAGGTTTAAATGTCATCACTCTAAATAATCTTAAAAAGGTAATAAGTACAGGAGTTCAACCTTATCGCTATTTTACTCACATATGTAATTTTGTCAAAACTGGTAGACCACTTTCTTGGTCGACCGTACGTACGTACCTACTAAGTAACTTTATAAGAAGGTATTTCCATTATATCGACGAAGACAGACGGCCCGAGAAGGCTCATTTCTATTTGCAAGCTGAGACCGACAGACGCCTATGGATTCGTAGTTCGGGATTCCAACAATTGAGGCGCTAGCGTCGAAATTGCTTAATCAGTAACGTTATTTTAGTATAATTTGCGATTTTTACTTTCCAAAAGGATCTATAATTCTTGTGTGTCCAAGGGCCCCTTAGGGAAGCTTAGTTTAAGATGGCGGTGCTAACAGCCTCACTAGTAACACTCGCTGACAAACCATTTTTTAAACAAATTCGCTACTTACTTCAAAAATGAATTTGAGTTTGTTTTATACATGAAATGTTTATTTACAATTCGAACGAACGATCATATTATTATGAGCATTAATTTAAATATTTATAGATATTTCTTATTAATCTTATGATAATAATAATAAGAATATATTATTGTACTCTGTATGTACGTATTTAATTTATAAAATAGTATGTTTTGTGTTTCATATATATGTCGTAGATTTTTTCTACTAGGTAGAATTTATTTTATAATATAGTTTTGTGTAAATAATATAGCCTGTCGTTCTTATTGAATATATTGTCTGTGTACAGTACCTACTTTATGGATACTTATAATTATAATTTTTATGGATGCTTGCCATTTTCATTATGATTTGAACGCTTTAATTTTATGTTTAGTCTATGATTTTGTTTGTTGCAATAGATTGTCCAATTGGTGCCTTTTTTCCATTTAGAAATAGATTTCATTCTATGTTTTATTTTGTTATTAAATTTTAATTAGGTTTCGAGTTAAACTCAAACGCCCATCCCTTGCTTTATTTTTATTTATAAACTTACTACTTGTAAGAGTTTTTAGAAATATTATATAGGAAATACCTATCATAATGTCTACAGTCGCAACATCCGGTTATTCGTAACTATTTTTGTTTTAATTCCTTTGGAATCAATTTATAGTTATGAGCAATCTAATGTACCTCTGACTTTATAAATATGGGCAACTTGTGAGATATAGACGTTCGTTTGTATGTGAAATTTGATATTGGAGAATTTTGATTTTGAGTGTGGAACGAAATTTTTATGTAACGGAACTATTTATTGCTTATAACGAAAAATATATTAAAAGGCGATTCGCATCATTGTTATTAATTATTTGTGGATGTATTCGTTATTCGAGCCTTCGTAATTAGGTAAATTCATATAAAATAGCTTGTGATAATAATTGTAATTTACAGAAATGATTTGTTGTTTTAGTGTTTTATTATTAGTTTGGTAGCATTGTAATTTTGGCTTTTGAGTCAAATATAACACATTTATCATTTGTATACTCCATACCGCTAAAATATGAAAAATCGGATAACTTCGACGCTCGCATAGCAAATTAGGAAGACTGATGATATAAACCGAATAAATGGAAACGTAAAAACAACCTTAAAATGTAAGCTGTAAGAAGTATTTTAAGTACAATATTTATAGAGTTATTGTGACATTACATAATTACTATAGTGATTATCTAAATAATATAATTATCATATTCCTATGACAGTGTTTTTTTATTTCCATTTCGAATTTAATCTTACCTTTATAGTCCTTGAAGAATAATTTGAAGGTTGGTTCCACTAAAATCGTCAATATATCAGGTTTTATACACACGAGTGACAATGATAGAAATAACAATATGGAACCAGAGTCAAAGAAAAACATCAAATTGAATGAATGAACGAATAAACACTATTACACACAGACACACATAGACAGGAAATCCTTACTAATATTATGAATCGGAAAGTGAGTTTGTTTGTTCCGCTTTCACGCCGTATTAACTACTGAACCGATTGCTTTGAAATTTTGCAGACGTAAAGATAAAAGTCCGGATTAAATAATAGGCTACTTTTTATCCCGAAAACATCGACAGATCCCACGGGATGCACACTAAAGGCTTCGCTCAAATACTACTCCACAGTTTTCATGCGGTTTTCATCAATAGATAGAGATTCTTGAGCAAGGTTTTGCGGTATTTTTTATCTTTTAAAAACAGATGGTCCCACAGGAAGCGCGATAAAACCTTCGCGCCATAAACTGACTTCCGCGCATATGTAGCCGTGGGCAAAAGCTATGACCCTTAACCCTCTATAGACCCAATCTCGAAATCCACGCGGGCGAAGCCGCGGGCAAAAAGCTAGTAATATATAAATCACACTACAAAGGCAGTCTTTTTGCTAAGACGTTTTTTTCTTATATAAAAACAAAGTTACCTATAACAGGTTTAAGGGGGCCAAGAAAAAAGAAAAATGTATGTTAAGTAATTTTATCAAATAAATAAATAAAACAAAAATACAAAAGTACACTCCACGCACACTTTTATTAAATTAACAGTGCAGTTTTCCTCAGGGCAGTTTGTGAAGAGCTGTCCTTAAGTTGCGACACCAAGAGTCCCGACTTCCTTCAGGGGGGCGTATGCCACCCGCCTCTGCCTTGCCTTAGCCGGCCGGACAGAGCGGAGTCGCAAGAGGGGATGCTCGAAGGGTAGAAATGAAATAATTGTTTATTTATTGTAATTAAGACCACCAGCAATTGTTATATTATTACATCTAAATATTACTAATCCTTAACCTATAGAATATAACAAGTTTTTAAGGCAGTCACAACACACCATAAAATACACAGTCAGACATATTACACTAGTAAAAAAAATCACAAAAAGAAAATAACATAAAACAACTCGGGCGATTATCATTTATGATGGCAAGATGAATCCGAACAGATAAAACCGAAAAAATAAAAATAAAATAAAATTCATGGCGTCCTCAACCACTCTGTTATCCTTCTAAATTGTTGGAGAGAACGAGAATATATGTCGAGGTCTGCGTGTAATGACAATCTATTTAAGTATCTGGTAAACGATACAATCTGGAGAGCGTGCTAGCATTAGTATGGGCGAGTATTAGTAGTAGTACTATTAGTAGTAGTAGTATTAGTATTAGTAGTAGTGATAATGCCATAACGTCGACAGTGTCTAAATCGCTACCGCAGATACACCTTTCTACACCTTTAGCCGTTCACAACAATATTCAACCTTCTCACTAATATTGGTCTACTTTTTTGGGGGGTCCATTTAGTGTGCGACAAGTCACTACTTGCATATTCAAACCAATTAGGAGACTGAGAAGGCGCGTGGCTGGAGTCACTCCCATAACCCGGTTCCAATTACCGCCAAAATTGAAATGCAATAATCGTTAAAAATAAACGTTTTAACCTGTAATGTCTTTTTAAACACCTTTGCTCGTAAAGCTGATGTAATTCCACCGGTTTTAAATATGTATAGCGGGTCATAAAAACGCGTGTGTTACCAAAGCAAATAGTTAAGTTATAGTCCATACAAATTCCATAACAGTATTATTTGCCATTACGCGCGCTGTTGCTATTCAAATTTCGAACTAATCGCCGCGCGGCGCCATTAGTCAGTAGTAAAATGGCGGGAAAGCAACAGTGTGCATTCACAGATTGAGTTTATTTGTTTTTTTCTGTTTCCTTGCAAATGTGTTAAAAAATGTCGTACGATATACGTGCGTATTGGTTATAATATGCTCGGCTCAATTACGCCCTCGCTTTCGGCTCGGGCTGAAATTCCGCCTCGCATGTTATAACCATCATAATGCACTAATATCGTAATGTACTATAGCTACATTAGATAGAGATTAGACCCGGTTGGTACACTCCACGCACACTCATTCAATTTACTTAAATGGCCTCTACGCGCTGAATATATACGAGATATCCCCGCGTATGCTTTATACCCAATCCATATTGGCAGAGGACACGTAGACCGCGACATGTCCTAAGCGACCCCCCTAATCAATTAACGCAGGACCTTCTAGACCTGCAAGCGGCGGCGTCTGAGCCATCGCCTCCTTTGTCACCCCCTATTCGGCAGCCTTCCGCTTAGCTACGTGTAGGTTCCCGGCAATACAGGCCGGTCCCACTTTGGTGAACCGTGCCTTCTTCTAGCGCTTATGCCCTCCCCATGGGGCAGTGCTAACTGTGCCTCTCCTGAGGTGCGGCTCTCTTCAATAAAGCCATGACCCTATCATTAGGACCAAAGGCTCAGGCTGAGTTTAGTCGGTAGGTCTGCTGGGTCGAGCCGCCTCGATTCACCAGGAGTAAGACATAATCAACGCATCCCTGCTTGCCTGTTGCGTTGGTATCCATGTCGGATTCTCAGCCTCCTCTCCTGTGGAAAAAAAAATGCTTTATAAAGGACCCTGTCGAAAATGATAAATATTATTTTCACGTATAAATAAAATATGTACGCAGATTATATAAATAAAACATTGATTGTTGTAAATAATATATTAAAAGACGAGTTACATTTTATTCTTTACTTTTACCTAACTTAATATAACATACAATTATTTCAAACTAAATTGAGTCCAACTTAAGTAATCCATGCACCTTATCATTTCAGTCTTAGGGTCATGTGCTAACATCCAATTTTATTTTAAAAAAAAAACCTAATTATGGCGGGACATTAAGCAGGTTTATAATATGAGGCGCCGAGCGCCACGCCAACTATCCGACTTATTCTTCCATCGGGATCCCTAGAGGGTAAATTCTAGAGCGGCATGGTTCAAATAGTAGAACCACTACCAAAATTCCCTAATAAGAGAAACACAAACACACGTTTGTGGTGTGTGCTTGATTTTATAATCAAGGATAGATATTATATTTTACATAAAATAGCAAATATATTTTTTTTAATTTGAAAACTTCTCAATGTGTATTTATTTGTAATAAACTTGCACATGTATCTTAGCGGAGAAAAAAATAGAAGTCGGCATTTGTTTCCACACCAGTCCTAAATCGAAGGGTATCTTCATTAAATTTAAAATATTGGTATATGTTTTTTGTGTCACCCCAATCTCTATATTCTGGTAAAAATAATATTTTGTTTCACAAGTGATGAGATTTTTTTTTTCAATTCACTAGTTTGATGTAGAATTTTCCATACTGAATCTGCCATGCATTAAAAATTGAGTACTTTTGAAAACGCCGTCCTTAAGTCCCCCTAACTTCGAAGTTCCTTGCTGTAAGTCATTTCGAAACCGTATATAGGCGGGCAGTCTCACCACGGGCTCTGAGCGATTAACAGGAACCTTAGTGATAGGCGAATGTACAGGAATTGTCTGGATCGGCGGCACATCATCAGATTTTAGTATACCGTAATCATATTCTGGGTTAACTATATTGTACACAACAGGTTTTGGAGTGGCTATGTTCTTTGGTCGCGTGACCATCTTTATAAGTAGATTCAGTTGCCGGAGAGTCACGTTGCGGAAGTCTGTAGGAGCGGTAGTAACGATCTCGTTGAAAAATCGCTTGCAGTGGGGACTGTCCTTCCTGTGAGCTGAGGGGCAAGTCTGAAAAAAATAATATCAACTTTAAAAAGCATGCCATCAATATAGTCAAGACACATGTGTTAAACTACTTCTGTAAAATAATGTCACATAGTATGTAGTATGTATGTATATATTTTTGAGTAAGTTTCTAAGGCATTCATTAAGCTCTGAAAACAGTAATATTGCTAGTTGGTTAAGATATACTGACAAAATGTAGGTAAAAGATTTGGTGTTAATTGTGCATTTCAAATGGACACACAATCAAGAGCGCAAAAGGGGTCTAACAAGAGGGCGTCACGTGTATTATGTTCTATTAACATTAACTGTAAGTGTACCATAAAAAAAGGCAACATGAGAGCAGTAAAAAAATATAATTTAAGCAGGAAACAGACGAATAAAATCAAAAGTGCCAAAGTTTAAGGAGAACGAAACATTGTATGAATTCTTAATTATTTTTATAGGCCCCGGCATAATTTATTTGTTTGTAAGGAATTCGATCTTTTTCGACCTTATCGCTCGAATCTATAATTACTTCGTTATTTTATTATTAACAAAGTACAAAGTAATTTTCGCAAATTTGAAACAAGAAGATTGCAGTATTCAAGAGCCGTACCCTTTTATTTGGCAATAGTATATCCAACAAACATCCAAACAAATATCATTTTTAACAGATTACTTTATAACATTGAATATTCAAGAATCAATTTAATTTTCATATGATTTATTAAATAAAATTCTTCTATAAGCTAAAAAATATTTATTCACTTGATAACACAAAAAACATTATATTCCTTTAAGAAAATAAAATAATACTTTATTCTAATACAATAAAAAATTATCAATCAATCAACAACAACTTTAACAACATCTAAATCATAAATTAAAGCTTCCGTAGAAGTAAAGAAGCCGATGGCCAGGATTATATAATTGACATGATTTAAAATAAATATTCTGTGAACTCATTCGGAACGAACCCTATATCCGTTTTGACATGTGTCATATATGGAGATGACACCTGTTAAAACTGATAAACTATGGAGTTTATCTGTCAAAATATTTTTTTTATGTTATTTAAAACCATAAACTTTTAACCTAGTTTTGACAGCAAAAGTATGACGATGACATCAATCAAAACGAGCTTTTTAGATTATAATCATTTTAATGACAGAACCATTAAATAACTTACCATCAACATGGTGTCTATGACATTGAGTAGTTTCTTAGGCGAGCTACAGTGTCTATGATACATGGGCATCTCGATATAAGAGTTCAGATACATGTCCATCAGGATACTCCTGTCGCTGTGGCTGCTCGCAAAATTACGAATACGTTCCTTCATCTTGAAATAATCCGTGAAGTTGTATTTGTTTAAAACGTCCATTTTCTTCATCAAACATATCGTGGATGGTGTTGAATCTTGACACTGCCATTAAAAAATACTTTAAGTGCAGAAGATAGTTTCCAACAAACTAGATACATAGTTGTTTTAGATTGAGTTTAAAAGAAGTAATGGATTGACAATTACGAGTATTGGCTGGCAATTTAGTCTACAATCTAGCGGCGCAGACGGTAAAAGAACGGATGTAAAATTTGGAATTCGTAGAAGGTACATTTGAAATACAAACAGACATGCTGAGGTAGAAGGTGGTACAATATTAGTTCATTACGATTCCGCTAGAGGCGCTGTTAAAATGTTTCGTACAAAAATTTATGCTGTCGATATCGTTTGCAAACAAATTTAAGCTCAGGGTAAGTTACATTGAAGAACAAATACCCGCTCAACATAACTAACCTGTTGATTATGAAACATAATTATTTTAACTTCTCGTGAATGTTATTCAGGTATGAGATCTACCTACAATATCAAATACTAGCCTTGAATTGTAACGATTTTGCCACATCCCCCAAAACCCCTTAAGGAAATTTTGTTTGATGGAGCCTCTAAATTAAAAACTTTATGTATTTAGTCATTTAAATTATGGTACAATGCAGTGTAAATTAATATGGAGCATTTTTCAGGGAGCGACAGCACCACAATCACGTAGCTGCATCTTCAAAAGAGCAGTGCTCTGTTACTTCTACAATATTGCTCATAGTGTACTTTTTATTTATTTAAAATAATAAAAAGTCTAATACCCAATAATAATATATAGTGTTTAGACCTTACAGCGGGGTTAAGCAACTCACCTTAGACGTATCTCGCCATCCAGATTTTGACATCTTGACAGGTTCGGGAACATATTCCATGTGGCTAACGCCGGTCACCCCACAGCTGGCCAACACTTCGCTACCGACTAACTCTGGGATGCTGCATACGGAACGTCGATTTTTCTGTGGGAAATACAATAAAAAACGACTCTCAATACAGAGCGAAAATATTGTCACTGTTGCAGACATAAAAATTTCACTCCCTTATTTGATCCTTATTATCCACGAGAAGAACATGAAAGTATAATATAACGGTATAGTTAAAAAAAATGGGCTCTCGGTTATAGTTGAATTATTACTTACAGGTCTGTACTTCGACGAAGATATCTGACACAATGTATGATTCCTCTTTGAATGTCTGAAATAGAAAGCAAAGCAAATTCGGTAACCAGATATTCGATATATACGAAACGGTATAATAAAGGATTTGTAACCTTACCTGCATACGTCATGTTTGGCTTTATCAGGGCAGTTCTGTAAAAAGAATTATTCAGTTTAGCTTATGGTCAACGATTTTGGGTCGAAATTTGCACTGTAGTAATAAAAAAGCAAGAAAAGGGCAATTGAAACAGAAATTTTGAAAACTGCGGAAGAACCAGGTTCGCCAACATAGCCCAAAGAATTCTGAACCTTAAGTGACAGTGGGCAGGTCACATTGTTCGCAGGACTGACTGTCGTTATGGAGGGAAACGCAGCGTCGATAGGACTCCCCAAAGATGAACTCACGATTTGGTGAAGATTGGTTTAGTCGGTAGGTTATTCCGATCAAGCCGCCTCGATCGGTTTGAGGTCTAACATAATCACCATGGCACATACTTGCAGTGGTATCCATAAAGATTGTCGGTCTCTCCTCTACAGAGAAAAGAGAATAAAACACAGCTCAAATCAGTTTTTATTTGAGTAGTCTGAGGAACTGTCTGCCAGGGTGCCTTTGTTACCTTTTTAACATCACTCCACCTGCCAATACAGCAGATTTAACATAATTCATTTCCAGCATCATTTCTTACCCGTATTTATTCATCATACTGGAATGAGCTACGGTATTTCCTGAGCACTATGATATAACCAACATCAAACAAGACTTAAAAAGAATTTCAGGTAAGCAGTGACAGTGACTGAACTGTGTCCCGATCATTGCAGATGTATTCATGTCCTAACGAATCTAATAAATCCGATAGACTGGGATCTTTGAAGAATAGTGTAGCCAGAATTTGCAGAGTAGCTCAATGTGAAATTTAGAAGCTCTTGTGCATAATGCTCCTGTCTGCAGAAGTAAACGTAATCAACAAGCATACTTGAGACTTGTACAGCAGTTTCTTGCAGGTTATTGGAACCGTACTATCCAGATATCTCTGTCAAAAGAAATTATTAAGACTCAATAAAAAACACGTATTCAAACCTCAGATAAAACATCCAGCGTGCAGCCAAGCAATCTATTGATTTCGCAATCGGCAGCGTACTCGACACCTTTGAGGCACTGCGTGATGACGCGTCCCTTGGCCTTCCTCCAAGACGGGTGTATCAGCGTAAAATTGTCCAATAGTTTGGAGAACGCTTCTGTATCCACCACGCCAGATTTCGAGATGACATTTAATGTTTTGAAGATGCACGTCTCTTTTTCACACTAGAATAATAATTAAATGCATACATTACTTTTATCTTCTCAAAAAACAATCAAAATAATCTTTATTCAACATAGAGTTAGAGAGAGTTAGAGTGTCCTTTTGATATGGATTTTAAATATATAAAGGCAAATCAATGGCATTATCTATACTTATAATAAATCTGTAGAGAGGTCAATTCTGTACATGAAATATATTTCCAAAATAATTATCAGGGGGTGATTAGGGATCGATACTGATGCTAAAAATGTTGCAATCAGTAAAATTTTTGTATGTCTGTCTGTATAACCGTTATGAAACAAAAACTTCTCGACGGATGTTAACGAAACTTGGTAAAATTATTTTTCATACTCCTGAGCTGGTTATAGTATACTTTTCATCACACTACAATCAATAGGAGCAGGGCAGTAAAGGGAAATGTTGGGAAAACTAGAGAAGTTACTCCATTTTTTAAGCTTCCGCCGCGTGTGCAACCTTAATGGTTAAAGCTACACAGAAATCATGTACGACGGAAATGTTCTTTATTTAAAAATATCCCACGACAGCAAATGTCTATCTTTTATGGTTGACTCACAATAACACGTGTAACTCCCGATAGCTTAGCAGTTCGAAACTTTTTGATTATATTTGTCTACTCTTTTATTTATAACACTCCCAGTCATTAAAAATGATACCTAAAATGACGATTCCATACAGACGAAGTCGTGGGCACAGTTAGTATCTTAATAAAACTATGGGATTAAATATGAGATTACGCCTAATTTTAAACTGACATGTTTGAATTCATAACTATATTTGCCTGCTATGAACGCCACGATCGACTGGAGTGTTGGGCGTCTTCATTTTCAGTCAATATTAAACACTTCCAAATACTGAGCATATCGAGGTATACGTCCAAATTACAGTTCCTTAATTACGCGTCTAAATTACCCTCATTTAACTTGGTGTAATCTACCCGACAAGTAGAGGTAGGTTAAACAAATTATTTATGCTTGCACGACCTGATATATTCCGAGTTATGAAACGATGCCTGTTAATATAAATCTGAATTTATTGTCCAGAAACCAAATTCACCCTTTTCACTTTTGGATTCAGATAATTACATAAAGTGATAGTTGTGTCAGCGCGGTGGCGTATAACCACCCGTCAGCAGTTATCGAATGACGACTCAATTTAACGTCATTGTAGGATGATATTAAATCAATTACTTAATACCTACTTAGATATTAATAGCAGCTACTTACAGACAGTGGAACTATCTTGATATCTCGAGCTGGCGTTGTCTCTGGGGCGTTTGTGGTGGGGGTAGCAATATTTTCTTCTATCAACAGTCTTTCCTGACCTCCCCACCTCAAATAAAATTCGCACTCCTCTCTCCAGGTAGGAGCGATGAAGCCTTCCATGTTACAACAGTCCAGGGGGTCTTGAGAGTCCTAAAAATATAGAATACAACATAAAATCTTCATGTACTTTGTCTTGTATTTAATTTAGTTCTAGAACATTACATTACCTAGCAAAACGATGTAAATAAATAAAAAGTTTATTTAGCTCACACAAAGAAATTAAATACAAATTATAAAAAAAAAACACCAAAAAGTGAAGCTAAAAGGCCCCGGCTCGGCGATTAGCTTGCCCATACGAGCAACCACCGATTTTCAGCCCTCGCCTTAAGAGGTATGCCGAGGAATTTATATTATTAGCACTTACAATAGGCTCAATCATAGTAACTATATTTACAGTTTTATTAAATTAACAATGACGCAAAAGATTACACATTTTGTGACATAAAAAAGAATATTATTAAATAATAGTACAGGATGCTGCAATATACACCAAAGATAAAAAAGAAAAAAAAATTGTACATGACGATTATGATAAAGACATTGATATATTAAAGTTAGATTAAAGTTGTCTGAAACGTCAAGCAAAACCAAATTATAAACTAAAAATGATGTCCGAAACAAAAAAAGAGAGAAATTAATAAATACAATAAAAAGCAAACCGTAATAAAGTAATCGTTATAAGGGCATTCCCTGTTTTTGTAAATTTAATAAATAAGCCTTCAATTTTGTTTTGAATGAATGTTTGCTTAATTTTCATTTCTAAGTGGTGGTGGCAAATCTTTCCAGCACTTCGTGGCCTGGTATCGGAAACTGCCCCTAAATGCAGAAGTTTTATGCGGTATAACAATGAAAGGAGCCGCGTTACTTCTGGCTTTTCATGGAGATACACTGGCCTTTTGTACTTTACAACACCAAACACTAGGGTCGCCAGATGCAGTCGTCTACGCGCAAGCTAATTAAGCATAGATGCATCATGCATCGATGTAGGGAAAAGTTTACACGTTGAGTGTATAACTATATTAAGAGGTCTACCGGACGAATAAAATCAAATTTGGCTTCGAAGCAGGCTAAAGTACCTGAGTGCGTCCATTGCAATAAAAGAATGAAGGAAAAGGCTATCAACTAACTCGTTATTGGGAAAAGCAGTTGACAGTATGCCTCATGAAACCTTTGGTTGGTAGTCACGAACTTGTGATGTACAGATAAATTTGCTAAACTTCAAATATAGAATAAATTACAACAAAATCAAACAGATTAACAAACAAAAAGGAATGTATAACACAATATTACTAGATGTAAAAGTGGTAAGCCAGTGGCGGATCCAGCGGGGGGGAGGGGGGTTATTGGGGGTCATGACCCTGAGCTGGTTCCAGGACTTAAGTAGAGCGCTAAATTGAGAGGCGGCATCTGCGCCGTCATCCCTTAGTTAGTCCATATTTCGCAGCTTGCTGCACATGTACGAGTAGGCCCCATCATTTCAAGGCCGGATCCATTGGCGTACCGAGCCTTCTTTCGCGCATATGTCCTCTTCGGAGGGCAGCGTTGACATGCCCTCTCCTGAGGGTGCGCCAAGCATTCCATTCAAGCCGTAAGGCCATTAGGGCCAAGGCTAGGCTGAGTTTAGTCGGTAGGTCTGTCTGGTCGAGCCGCCTCGACAGCACCAGGAGTCCGACATAATCAACGCATCCCTGCTTGCCTGTTGCGTTGGTATCCATGAGGATTCTCAGCCTCCTCTCCTCAGGAAAAAAAAACCGTACGTGATAGTGCTTCTCTGGATGTCTTCAAGATAAGATGGCAATATGTACGTATATATATACAAGTTATTATGTGTTTTTCAAGTGTACAATAATAAATAAATATTTTTAAGTACAGTACTTACTTACATTAATAAAATACCTACTTTTTATTTCTATCTATTGTTATCATAATTAAATTATAAATTCTTGACTTGACCACGACTATGTGACCCCTCCCTAGCGCCAAAGCTTGATCCGCCCTTGGTTGTAATATTGGCACAGAGTAACTAGAAACTACAGATAGATCGCATAGTGATGAATTTAAGTGCGACAAAAAAAGACAGAATCCATTTATGAAGATTGGACAACCATCAACTTTAAAAAGATACGAATAATATTTAAATTCTTGTAGCGTATTTAATTTAAAAGGTTTCTTAAGTGAAAGTGGTGCTTCAATGAATATATCGAAGCAATTAGATTTGTTTAGTGAGTCAATTGGTAAGCGGCATTAAACGCTTGCGAAGTTTTGATCGCGAGCAAACACAGTTTCAACCGTTCTTGTCCAACTGTAGTATTTATGATATATTTCTCACTACCATCTCACTAGGTAGGCAAGATAAAGGTCGAGTAAGTCATGCCTGTGATATAGTATGTGATATAGCTATAGATATCTATATCACACACCAGCATCTGGGAAGCATTGAACAATCAAAATATTAACGGTAAGTACATAAACATTATACGTGACATATACTGCAATACCTCAAGTAGAGACAAACTTGATAGAACAGGCCCAAAAATCAACATTAAGAGAGGCGTAAGACAAGGGGATCCGATTTCACCAAAAATCTTCATATCAGTTTTACAATATATAATGGAAGGTTTACCGTGGTTTAAGAAGGGTATCATGGTAGACGGCAAATTTCTGAGTCACTTAATGTTTGCTGATGATATTATTCTTTTTTCTGGTAATGCACAAGAACTTAACATTATGATAAATGAGCTACACCAAGTAAGTATCAAAGTAGGTTTGGAAATGAACCTGGAGAAGACGAAGGTCATGACTAATCACCACGAGTTACCTATTCTGATAAATGACATCCCTCTAGAATTTGTAAAGAAATACATTTATCTGGGTAAGCAAATTTCTTTTAGTAAAGATAGAAATATAGAAGAAGTAGATAGAAGAATAGCAATCACCTGGAAAAAATACTGGTGCCACAAAGAAATTTTCAAATCTCAACTCCCACTATCAACAAAAAAAATAGTAATGGATTCGGAAATATTGCCTTGTCTAACTTACGGCTGCCAAACTTGGATATTTGATAACAAAGCTAGCAACAAAATACAGTCCACTCAAAAACGAATGGAGCGAAGTTGCTTGGGTATTAAACTAAAAAATTGAGTTAGAAACATAGACATTAGAAATAAAACCAAGGTAGTTGATGCGTTAACTTATTCGCTAGCTAGAAAATGGAAGTGGGCAGGGCATGTAGCCAGGTACAGAGATGACAGGTGGACTGCACGAGTGGTTAAATGGTCAGGCCCAGGAGGTACAAGAGGCAGAGGCCGACCTTGTGCCCGCTGGGTAGATGAAATAGTAAGGAAAGCCGGTAGACATTGGATATCTAAGGCCAAAAATAAGGATATCTGGCACGCCTTGGAGGAGGCTTTTACCCGAAGGGGGTCCACACAGTAAACTGTAAATATAGATTAAATAACAATTTTTATTATTTATTAGTATTTTGTATAATAATAATAATAAGTAGACACTAAGTAAAAACTGTTAAGTATATAAATAGGTTCAACCATAATTCTTGTGTGGAATGAAATAAAGCTTTATTTATTTATTTATTATTAAGTCATGCCTATGGAAAACGTACCTGATCCTCGAACACGACGACGGGTTTGTCTTCTTGTTTGCTAGTCTTTTTGTTGGTATCCTAAAAAAAGAAATAATTTAAATTCACAGCAATGTTATGTTTGGCGTATGGGCTTTGTTTGGGTTATTAGATGTATCGTAATTCTTATTCACATAATTTAAAGCGAAGCAAAGTGTGAAAAGATTGACGTTTGAACAATTTGTTCAGAAAATATTAAAATATTTAAATCTTTTCCATGGATATTACCATTTATTCGGTTTTTGACGTCAACAGTGAGCGTTAGTGGACTGACGCAAATCGCAATAGGAATATTATGTAGTACGTGAGGTGACTTTTTTGATTGTCTTCGTGCCCTCGCCCTGCACAAAATGGGACTTGCTTTCTTTTTTCAATGTACTTAAATTACTCGTCAGACCTTTTCTCGTACCTTTTTCATTCTTACCATTCTTCACAAAAACTATCTATCCTTCATCGGTCTTGTTTTTACTTACACAATATGGATGAACATTCATATTATTCAGAATTCCTTATTTTACGTATTTCATCTCTTCTCCTTACATATACTACACTACCTACTTTTCAACTTCTCCGCCATTGGTAAGTACTTCTTAAAGTCTTTCTATGATATCTTTATTCCTAACTAGCGGACCCGACAGACAAAACGATTTGTACAGTGGCAGTTTTTTGTTCCTAAATATTTTATAGATAATGTCGCATAGCCAACCAAATCGCAAAAAAGTCTAAATGACCTATTACATTTTGTGCACTGAGAAAAAAAAATGGCTAACAAAGTGTCTATAAAAGCTTTGTTAAATAATTACAGTAACTGCAACAAAACACTTGACACACAATAACAAAGGTCTCATAGTGCCCTCTGCAATTTTTTTATTGTTAGAGAATTATTGTTCCTGCGGCTTCGGAAATCTGAATCAAAGTAACAATGTTTATTAACGTTGTTAAGACAGCAACCGCGACTGTTGTTCGAATATTAACTTTAGTGTTTATAGTATGACAAAATAATCTGTAACAAAGCTAAAGTTGTTGTCATGTTTATTTATTACGATGCTGGATGAACAATATTCAAAACTAACAAAATTTAAGATTGTTCACTTAGCAAATAAATTAGTGTTATGTGACAACTTTCGAGTAGTTGTTTCGTTTTTATATACGCAGGACTCGGCTCGGCTCGTCCATTTCCTTCGCGAATGTTCGAGCGGGCGCGTATTGTGTCGGTGTAGCACAATGGCGAAATATACTTTAAATCACGGTTGTGAACACTAAACACTTCTGCTCTACTATTTAATGTGAATTTAAAAGCAAGACAATTTACAACTAGTGCTTAGATTTAAAAACGGACATGAAGCAGGTTGGTGAATCGTTGGGGTTACCTATGAAATATCGAATTCCAAATGATCGAATATCGAAATACACTGATAATATTTTGATATTCGATCATTTGGAATACGATATTTCATAGGTAACCCCAACGATTCACCCAACCTGCTTCATGTCCGTTCTTAATCATGGCAAAACGGGAATATTTATGGTGACAAAGCTAAATTGTTGGAGTAACTAATATGGCTTGTGATATGGCACAAGATCACAATTGTTGTTTTAGCAACATAATATTGTTGCCGAATCTACCAAATTGACGATTTCATATGACAATAAAAAAATTGTTATGGTAGCAATTCACTATGAACGGCTCTCCCGGATCAACTTTTTGTTGTTAATTTAGCAGGATTTTTTTCTCAGTGTGACTATTCAATTTTGGAACGTGACATTAAATCCTCCAACGATGTATTCTGTACTCCAACGCACGCACGCACACTGTTTTGATAGATATGATTGAATTTCAACTATATGTAGCGTTAATAAAGCGTAAATTGACTCTTTGATGTTAGGAACACACCTTCATTGCTTAGACAACAGTGAGTGCTTGCAATATGAGCTTTATACAATAACAATAAAGCTCAATTCGGCTGTACGTTTTAGTTAGAAAACGTTTGCATGGGAAAATAAAAGGGCTGTTTTTAGGGTATTTCCGATAATTATTCGAATTTTCCTCATTGTAAAAACCCTTCTTCTAAAAAACTTCGGCGAACATTAACAAAAAAGAATTGGCCAAATTGGTCCAGGCGTTGTTGAGGCTTACCAACACATTTCGCGATTCATTTTTATATATAAGATTTGGTCCAATCTGGCCACTGGTAATCACACACACTCTACACTCTTCATTGAGCACGAATGCATAGTATGAACGACGACGTAGAAAATGGGATGGCGACTATCGCTCCTCCAACCTATCGAGGTCATAATATATAGAGACCTATTTACTATATTCATTTATTTAATAAGAGATAACAAACAGTTACAATAAGTATATAAATTATAATTTAGTTTACTATATATATGCATGCCAATACTGCAACCAACAACGTTATCCACAGATTTAAAAAAAAAAACAAGAATTGTGCGCTATACTTGATCTCGGCACCACACAGCGCACACATACTCGTACATACACCATAAACAGCAACCAATTTGTTTCATTTTTTTTAAGTTTAAACTAAATCAAATAAAATATTAATTTATTAAATATATAAACGTATAAATATACATTTAACCAATTAATATTAATCACATACATATGATTAGATGTTATTGTTTGAATTATCTTGTAATATTCTTAACAATTCTAATTTAAATTTGCGTTTGAACAAATTAAATAAGTACATCTACAGATACAAACATAGAATTATAATATTTAAAATCAAATCAAAATCATTTACCTATTTCAGATTATAAATCCAAAATTATGGATTTATAATCTGAAATAAATGATTTTTTTTAAATGCGATTTAGAGGACAGCGCAGTCCAGTGTTTGTACAACAAACACTGGTAGCAAATAAATAGTCAACACAAACGCTTAAGGGCGGATTTCGGAAATATGTAATAAATTTTGCTAGTTAATTCAAATTCCCTTTGTTTCCTGCCATTACTTTTCAACGTCTGTATTCGTATTTCGTATATAGGATCATTGGTCACCGGCATTGATTGCGGCAATGCTGGCGGACGAGGGAGGTTGGAGGGCTGTGGCCTCCTTCTGTGAAGCAGTGATGCTCCAGAAGGAGGCCGCCGAGCGGGGTCGGGAGATGGCCGATCCCGCTCGAAGAAGGCGGCGCCGGGCTCGGTAGCACAGCTGCGGCGCCGCCGCGGGTCGCCGGCGGGCGCGAGGAAGTCGCGACTGCTACGGCGACCCGGGATGGACCACGCCCCTTCCGTGGCCGGGGGCGTCGTCGGTGGAGGAGACCGGGGGAGGTAGTGAGCCTACCCCGAGGAGGGCTCCCCTGTATCGGCGGGGGAGCGAAGGCTGGGGGTTCCCGGAAGTGGCTTGATGTTCCCGGGGGCTCCCTACATGCCTGAGGAAGGCCATCCCTGAGATTTTAGTGGGTAGGCCTCCCCCTTCTGGGGAGGAGAGCCCCACATAACCGCCGGCCCGCCACAGCCGGGGTATGCAATTTAATGCTTTTTCCTCAGGGGGAGAAAAAAACAAAAGGATCATTGGTCAATATGATTTTAACAGATACACTATGGGAATGACATCTATCACAGAGTTCTTAGATTGTGATGTACCAAACACTAGATAACGGAGGTTATACAAAAAGAATTGATTCAGAAAACTCACCAAAATATTTGGATTCCCTTCGCTTGGCTTGTGGTCGTCATACCTAATGAATGTTTGGAAACCACATTCTTCCATCAGCGAAGGGTTGATGAAGTTCGGTATGTTGCAACATTTCGAGTTAAAATACTGAAAAAACGGAGTTGTTTTATACAATATAAAGTAATTAAATGGGACAAGAACACACACGTGATTATCAAATCCATTCAATTTACGAGTTTAATATTATTGTAAAAGAACTCATAAGACTTATGTTATTATATTTCTCAGACACAATGGTATAATGACAGTTATCGAGAGTGTTGTTAATGCAGCGCGTTTCCCATTGCGTGTTAATCTTACTTTTTTATTATTATTTATTTTATTTTATTATTTGGGTACCTCAAACTTACCTAGTTTGAGGTACCCAAAACAAATAAATGCATGGTTGTAACTTGATTACACAAGTTTCTGTATATAGCTATTATGGTATTATGGTATCAAATTGGTGTTGATTTGAAGATATTACATTCTAAATTGTAAATATTTGTTGTCCCGTATAAATTGTAAAAACATATGTACGTTGAATGATAACGACATAATTTATTGTAAATGTTGTTATTACTTTTGATAAAGCTGATAAGTTTCTTGCGCCCATTCTTCTTATCAGCTAAAAAATACGTCCTGAATGTGTGGTAGGGGAATAAAATTGGACGATTCAAAAGAGCTTTCTATAAAGTCATATTTGAATAAAGTTAATTTTGATTTTGAAATTTGAACGCACAATTATTCTACAAAGAAAACAGAAGAAATGTTATTCAAGCAGTAATCAAGTAAGACAGAAACGTTAATATATGTAATAGTTATAAGACTTATTTCAATTATATATTGTATATTGAATCTACATACTACATCTACTAGTGAGTGGAGACACGGGACGAGGAAGACCTAGGCGAACATATTTCGAACAAATCGAAAGTGTCCTCAAAAAAGGCCAGGTCAGAAGTACCCGCAATCGTCGAGCATGTATGAGGAATGTTATGAAAGTAGATGAAGCGAAAGAGATATGTAAGGACCGTAGCAAGTGGAAGGACGTAATCTCTGCCTACCCCCGTGGGAAAAAGGCGTGAGTGTATGTATGTATGTGTGTATGTATACTACATACATTATATTAAACCACTATTAATAATATTATAATACTACATATATTTTATATAAAAGGTATATCTCATTTTTCTTTACATGAAAAGCGATTAAAAATGATATGGCCTTTTACCGCTGTGTGTACAATATATAACTCACATACCCACGTACAAGTAGATATATGACTCGCATACCTGTCTCATGAACCACGCTGGTCGACGCTCCTTCGGCAGGTTCTTCTCCAAATCCTGATATCGGCTAGAAAATTTATATATTTACATATTTATTATGGCTTACCAACTAAATACATGAACGTAAGTACTATATTACATTTCAATAAAAATAAATATTTTATATGTATTTAAATTACAGGTGAGCACAATATTCTACTTAAATAAAACTTTCATAATTTACACAAAAAAAAAATACTCTAATCTAAAATCTAGGATGACAATGAATTATCGGAGACAGAAATTCAGAACGATCCTTCGGAAACTATGCATCTTATCCGAAAAAATGTCTGTATCCAAATTACGGCTCTGAAACACATCATTATAATTTTGTTAAGATCGAGCTAACCCTAAAAGCAATTTAAGTTGGCTAATAGTTGGGCCTCCGTCCACTTTTGAGTTGGCCAAAGGTGTGGTTTGTCACCCTTAAAAGTTGTAGGTCCGATAGTAGAGCCAACTGTTGGCTGGCCATCGTTGGCCCGTTGTTACTAATTTGTAGGAAATATTACGTTGGTTTGTTGTAGTTGGACCAATGTTGGGGCAACAGTGGCGCGGTTGGGACAATGTTGGAGTTGAAAATCCCAACAGTTGGCATCGAGACCCCAACGATAATTGCTACTAGGGAAAAGGAGAGTGACTTCCGAATTTATTTTTTCTAAAATGTAATATAAATGGCCTATAATTATGTATTCGAAAATAAGACAAATTAAGTGTTAAAATTGACAAGCAATGCTTACAAATAAACTGATAAATCATCATACGACATACTTTATTAAGACAATTGGAATTTTTTTCGGCTATTTCGGAATAATTTACCTTTGACTAAACATATTGTTCAGGCCAGCAATAGTGTAAATCGGGTAACAGGCGTCATCTTTTCTCAAGTGTTCTTCTGGACAGTTCTGAAATAAATTTGATGAAGTTCTGATTTTAGAGCAATATCTTGAAATTCAAGTCGGAAGAGCGCGTATAGAGAAGATCCTGCTCCAGCCTCGCAACAAGCATGCACATGCATATGCACAAGAATAACTAAATAACCCTATAGTTGAAGGTTTCGAGATGGCCCTTCGCGAAAGGTAGTAAGCAGAGTTGGAGGAGCATCTCTGAGCCCAATATAATTACTACGAAACTAGATCGGGCGCAGTGGTATCCAACGGTGTTTTTTCCCCTCAGCAGAGGCAGGCTGAGAATCCTCACTAAGGAGCACGAATCGCTTTATCAGTGTTTCTCTACTATATTATGCATGTATTATACATACAGGGTGTCCCAAGAAATAGTGTCAAGCGTAAGTCCAGAGTTAGAGCACCTCTTGGAGTACCCGAATCACCCCCATGTATGTTCCGCGATTATTCGTAGTTTTCGAGTAATAATTTTTTTCTGACTTTTTGAAAATTTTCATCCAAATAACTTAAATTTTTTAAATAAAAAAAAGTAGAACATATTTTAATGTTTTTCTTTTTGCTACTGAATCACCTTTAGTGCTTCTTTTATGTCTAAAATAATCAGTTTCGTAACTTTAGTGGAAATTTAGAAAACAGTAGTGTAAAGTCAAAATTTGAATGTTAGTGAATAATTACTTAAAAAATCATCTTTAAATTAAGAATCTAAACAGGCGAATTCATGGTTTCTAAGTATGTGTAAAAACTTCTCTAGACTCTCTGCTTTCATAATCATTTAAAAAAAGAAGGACTTAATAGGACTATTTTGGCTTAAATCGGCCATCAAAGACAGCAAGGTGAAAATTTCATAAAACTCGACTTCTGAATATTTTTTTTTAAATTCAAATTATTTATTAATAAACCAAAAATGATTGTAGAAAAGCTAAAAATTTATTATTTGAAGGTCAAAAATAACTGTTCCTGCTGCCATCTTTAATAACCTTTGAAGGTTTATTATAACTTAATAAATGAAACAAAACATTATTTTCAAAGTATTTATTATTCGATCGCTTAAAGAAAGTTTTCAAAATGACGACCTTCGTGCTCAATACATATTCTACATCGTCTAAAAAAGTTTTCTTTTAAATTTATAAATGCAATTCTGTTGTTTTTTATTGTTTACCCTGTATAAACCTTGCTTAAGAATCACTCTATCTATTAAAAAAAACGCATCTAAATCCGTTACGCATTTTTAAAGATTTAAGCATACATAGGGACAGACAGACGGCCGATAGCGACTTTGTTTTATACTATACTAGCGACCCGCCCCGGCTTCGCACGGGTGCAGTGACAAAATGGTTATGGTGGGTTATCCCTAAGAGATAGACATATACCATCGCGGACTTTTTTGTGGATTTTTGTAAGTTGTACAATACTGTAGTACATTATTTTGGTCTATCTCGTAGGGTTCAGCCAGCGTTTGCAATATAAACGCAAAAAAACGTGCTTATTTACGACATCACATTAGAAACCTTTAAATTTATCAGTGTTTCTCTACTATATTATGCATTTATTATACATACAAACCTTCCTCAAGAATCACTCTATCTATTAAAAAAACCCGCGTCAAAATCCGTTGCGTAGTTTTAAAGATCTAAGCATACATACGGACATACAGCGAAAGCGACTTTGTTTTATACTATGTATTGATAGTGATTACACGTCACAACATGACACTTCGATCTTACTTAACACACATCATTACAACTTTCCCATTTTCTTACAAAAGTATTTTTTTCTGATATTTGGTATTTTTGTGTTCAATAATTCTTCGATAGGTACTGTCCGGTTTCGTCGATTTACAGTGAGCAGCGTATAAAAGGTAAACTTGAACTATGAAAACAGCTTTTATTGCGTGGGGAATAGAGGCGGTATCAAGATGAATGTAATAATCTGATATAGGAGTGTACAAATATACTTTTCATTTCTCATACTCGGAAAGTTATGTTGTTTTGATCTGATTATTGGGTGGAAAATGCTGCTTCCCGACATAGGGAGGGAAAAACTCATACAATTTAATTCCCACCCAAGGGCCGGAATGAACTTTAAAAATAGAACTACGAATGTCAGCTACGAACTGTCAGCTGTGAACTATAAAAAAAAATGCTGCGGCCATGTGAGTTTCTAAACAGCCAGTGTGAACTTAGCGCAAACTACTTCCAGCGAAATAAGCCGCAACAAACACGCGGTGAGTTCCATATTTAAAATTTAAACAGTCGACATAAATTGGCGGGATGTGAATTTATTATATATATCTGTGACGGAATTTGAAAAAATTCAAATAATCTCTTATACTAGTTAAGATTTTAATTTTAAAAATGAGTTCAAGCGATTCCGAAATATTGACACCAGATTCAATTAAAGACGAGGCAAATTGTGTTCTGCCTACTGATGGTCTACTGATATTATCATATATTATCCATAAATAGATTAAATAAACAACCAATGTTTTATTTTCCTCATATATTCGAAGTGAAAAGTAGAGTGTTTAACACGGGTAAAAGAATCAATTCCTTCTCGGACTATAGCCGCCCTCGCTGCGCTCGAGCGTCTAAATACCTCGGGAATTGATTCTTTCCACCCTCGGTTAACAATCTACTATTTCATTTCTCATACTCGGAAAGTTATATTGTTTTGATCTGATTATTGGGTGGAAAATGCTGCTTCCCGACATAGGGAGGGAAAAACTAATACAATTTACTTCCCACAAAAGGGCCGGAATGAACTTTAAAAATAGAACTACGAATGTCAGCTACGAACTGTCAGCTGTGAACTATAAAAAAAAATGCTGCGGCCATGTGAGTTTCTAAACAGCCAGTATGAACTTAGCGCAAACTACTTCCAGCGGAATAAGCCGCAACAAACACGCGGTGAGTTCCATATTTAAAATTTAAACAGTCGACATAAATTGGCGGGATGTGAATTTATTATATATATCTGTGACGGAATTTGAAAAAAATCAAATAATCTCTTATACTAGTTAAGATTTTAATTTTAAAAATGAGTTCAAGCGATTCCGAAATATTGACACCAGATTCAATTAAAGACGAGGCAAATTGTGTTCTGCCTACTGATGGTCTACTGATATTATCATATATTATCAATAAATAGATTAAATAAACAACCAATGTTTTATTTTCCTCATATATTCGAAGTGAAAAGTAGAGTGTTTAACACGGGTAAAAGAATCAATTCCTTCTCGGACTATAGCCTAAATACCTCGGGCATTGATTCTTTCCACCCTCGGTTAAAAACCTACTATTTATATATATATATCTATTTACCATTATTATTTCTTGTTGTATATAAACAAAAAATAATGTTAATAGATTGTATTGTAAAATTATCAATAGTAGAAATTAAAATTACATACCTGGATCAAATTATCTAAAGTGCAGTGAAGTAAGGCTTGTCCAGGACAGGTGGTCACATAATCCCTGGGTCTACTACCGTAGCATATCTCCAGTGCCTTGTCGACTGACTGATGCCATTCCACCGGCAGCAGAGACTTTAGTACCCTGGAGTAGTTTTCGCGAGGTGGCAATTGGGTGGGCAGACCCAACTTGGTGTTCACGCATGACCATGGTGCACACTGGAAAAGAACGACCCGGTAAAAGGGAAGAAACTGAAAAAAAATTACTCTTTGTTGTCTTTTAATAACAGACTTTGATTTTAATTTGAGAATTACATGTCATAAAATAAGGTTACAGAATATGTGAACAAAGAAACAACATTCGCAAAATATTTTTTTTCTTAAAAAAATATTTTGCGTAAAAATATGTTTAAATTAAAGTTTTTTTCAAATTCTTCTTCTTAGTCGGTACAGTCTTGCAGAGTGGTCGTGGTCATCATAGTGAGTTATTACGAGTGATGCTCTTGGTAATACGGCGCCATTCATCCCGGACTGCAGCCTTCCGGGTACATTCGCAGACCGAGCACTTAGTCGCGGCCTTGATCTGGTCTGTCCATCTCATTGGTGATCTACCACGTGGCCTGGTGCCTTCGACCCTTCCCTGCACTACGAGGCGCTCTATTGAGTCATCACCACGACGAGATACGTGGCCAAAGAAGGCCAAAATGCGTGACTGCACTGTGGTAGATAGGCGCCGTCTGATGCTGAGTTCCTTTAATATGGAATCGTTTGTTCGAAATTCTGTCCATGATACTCCTAGCATCCGTCTCCAGCACCACATCTCCAACGCATCAACCTTCTTCTCGGTCTCACGAAGAGTCCATGTCTCCGACGCATTAATTTTTTTAATAGTCGAAGCTGAAACATAAATCTCAAAACAGGAAGCTTTTTTATTTATCTCGAGAATATAATTTTTAAATGAAATTATATTCAAGGAGCTTATATGACGCTAGGTGCTTGTTTAAAGTCTAAAAACTTAAAACTTTCAGAGTTAACGAACTCCAAAATGAAAGTAAAAACTTTTGATTGACAACCCTAATCAACCGTTCACACAAGAGAGATCGCTACACGTATACGCAATGGCGCTCCATAGAATTCTGGGTAATATTCCACGTACGCTGATGTAGGGCTGTCCATTTATAGAATAAAAAATAAGTTATTTAGTTTGTTAGTAAAAAAAAGTTGAAATAGCGAAATTGTTTTGAAATTATTTTTTTCTGCAGAATCTTTACTTACATAGCACTAAATATTATTTCGCCGGC
This sequence comes from Scirpophaga incertulas, assembly GCA_036419045.1. Lineage (NCBI taxonomy): Eukaryota > Metazoa > Arthropoda > Insecta > Lepidoptera > Crambidae > Scirpophaga > Scirpophaga incertulas. The sequence goes on along the minus strand of CM071631.1, from coordinate 4,135,954 downwards.
CCTGGTATGACCTGTATATAAATAAGTAACCTGTATATAGTAAAGATACACTTATTATATTTTCGGCACAGTGTTATACTTAGCATAACATCACTAGCGCAAACAATCAATGCTCCACGAAAGTACTAAGGTATCCGCACACGATATACACAGTACTAAATATTATACTTGTATATTACATCCCATAAACGTATTTTATTAAAATTTGTTTTATACAGAATATACTAATTTCCAAAATTATTTTCTTGAGAATATATTATATTTTCAATTATAATATTGTACCTCTACAAATTATTGTTTTTAGATTAACCTAATTCACCTTCACAGGCTAAGAACTCACTCACTGGAAGGTTCGTAGCAAAATGACAGTAAAATCACTCACCAACCGAGAGCTTTTCAAATGCGGCGCACCAAAATCAGCCTCAGAATAAAGCACCTGTGGAAAATTGAAACTTTGTATAATGATTTTAATTCGTATTAAGCGTTGCTGACGCTGTAATTTTTTAACAATGGTGTTCGAATCATATGATTCGAGAGGCCAGTCTTCGATTCTGCCAAGTACCTACTATTCGCCCCCGCGGGTACCGAAATGTGATGGGTAGCGAACAACATCCCCGGAATTTTTACCAGTCGTAACTCAAACACTAATTAATATTTTGATGTGCCAACTTCAAACTTTACTCATAGTACTACATATTTTTAACCACGTACCCTAATATAGTAAGGGTAAACTCCTGCTCCTCGGTGGGAACCGATATAGTGAGTGACATATTGTGACATTTTTATGACTTAAATTGCACCATATGGCTAGTCTAGAGGAAAGCGTTAATAATCACTTACCACCCAACACTCAATCTCTAGAAGATCATGGCATGCAGTCCATTAAGCCTCACGATTCATATTTTGATACCGAAGATGTCACCTCTGCAACGACTCATAAGCTACCATTGAGTAGACTAGTAGATTGCCATTGCAAAGCGTTTACGGTGTCACACATCGTCAGAAACATGTGAACCAGCAGAATTACGTGGAGACTTCAAGGTGTTGCGGTGAATGAAAATACTCCATCCTCTCTACTCTATCGTAGCTAGTAGGGTAGAAGTAAACGTGACGAGTTTGTGAGTGCCCAGCGGCAGGGCCCCCGCAAGGGCTAATGGCGCCTGTGTGCAAAAAAGGATTTTGGCGCCCCTTAAGCCATTTTGAATCATGTTTTTTTATTTATTTTTTGAAGGTAGGTAGGTAGATGCTTGAAATAAAGCAAAAAACTGAACTTTAGAAGTCATATTTATTTGTAGACTAAAATATCAAAATGAAACAAACAAAATAAAATCATAACAGAATAAATTAAAATAAATTCTTGTTCACAGCCATTTTAAAGCATTTACTTAACTAATGGGGTAAAGGGTACAGACACGTTGTTTATAAATACTAGAAAATAACCGAAAACTAAAATCACATTTTTTTTAGGAACAAATAATAGAAATATTGCCTAATATCTACATATATTATAAGTACTACTTTCAACTTATACTTAGATATTTTTAAAAATACTCGTATGCAGATACTGATAACAAATACCTACTCGTAGGTAACTTCGTTATAAAATCAAAAATGCTAGCTATAAAAAATAGCTATTATTGTAGTAACGATATTTTCCGAGACTTTGCTGTTGCAAATTCATTAATTACATCACTAAAATTTATACCATCAAAAATTTCTTCTTCAATTGCTAATATTGCTAGCCCAGACAGTCTTTCTTGAAGCATTGTCGACCTTAAATAATTTTTAATAATTTTTAACTTTGAAAAAGATCGCTCGCCAGAAGCTACAGATACAGGCAATGTCAGAAGAATTCTTAGTGAAATGCTTACGTTTGGAAGGGTGGAGATTAAATTGTTTTCAAATATATATTGTAAAATACTTAAGGGGCCAATAACATCAGGTAATGAAAACAACTTTAACGCTTTAATTTCATTAAACAAATCATTGGAGTCTATATCCTTATTATCCCGATCTGTCAGTCGTTCTTCAAGAACAGTTTTTTTTGCAATTTTTTTTAGACCCTGGCTTTTGGCGCCCCTAAAGGATGGCGCCCGTGTGCATTGCACACTTTGCACATATGGTAGAGGGGGCCCTGCCAGCGGTTCTGAACTTCCCATGACGGATCCCAAGTCAACGTCACCTGCTTGCACCCAGCCAATCAACAATCAAGACTAGCACTCCCCACCAATCAAAACCGTGGCAGCGTTGAGTGGTGATGACTAAAATCCTTCCCAACATTATTTCAATGGAAATCCTTGAAGGAAGTCTACGCCTAGCAGCGAGTTTGGTGTAAATGATGAGACGTGCCTTTGTAAACAAGAAGTAGCCGGATGATTTACCATATGTTTTGGAGTTGCAAGTAAAATTAGGCTGGCAACCTTTCTTTTGGTGATGTCATCATTTATTCATTAAGGTCCTTTGTCCCCTAGCTGGAGCAGAGGGCGTCCACAGTGAGTCTCAATCCCGCACAGCCTTGAGCTTCGCATTTGATTTCGCTCCAGGTTTTTCCAATGGCTTTCGCTTCACCAATGACAGTCCATCGCCAGGTCTGTTTTGGACGACCACGTTTGCGGTTTCCTTGGGGATTTCAGTCTAGGGCTTGCCTCGGTATGTGCTTTGGATCCCTTCGGAGAGTATGGCCTATCCAACTCGATGTGGTAGTTCGTTAATACCACTAGATCTATCTTGCGTGGGGTCTTTTAGACAAATTGGGCTTAACTCTACTCTGAATGGACCCTTTATAATGGTGATAGATACATCAAGGATAGCCACTGGTATGATCGGAGTTCAACAGCATGCCCGAGAATCGGATTAAACAATCGCTCTCAAGGAAGGAATTATCCAAGAATAATATATAAGGAAAAGGAAGAATTAAGTATCCAAATTTCAATTAAGATTTAAATAAAGTTATATTTTATAGATAAAATGTCAACCATATAAATTTTTTTTTTTTTTTTAATATTTGTTACACTTACACCAATTAGCCTAGCCCAAACTAAGCTCTATAAGGCTTGTGCTATGGGATCTAGGTAACGGATAGACATACGTATATTATACATATATAAATATTTTTTATTGAAATATATATCAACAACCATGACTAAGGTACAAATGCTGGCATTCATCACACAAACATCTGCCCTCACCGGGATTCGAACCCGGGACCTCAGAGATGGCGACACCTTGAAACCGGTGTATTATCCACTCGACTATGGAGGTCGTCAAATAGAAAACAAGAACGTCAGATAGAAAACAAGAATTCGCATGTCTAGAAGAATAGTAATGTTTTAATTTCTATATATAGTTAATTTACTTATTTACATTGGTAAGAAATAAGGACAAAACATTTTACACACCAAACCCAAATAAATCAAATTAAAAACAAAACAAACTTTCAGAATGTATAACGAACGGAAATGTAAATATGATGTAAATTGTGATAGTAGGTCAAGTTAGAAACAGGGCGCCATTCATAATTTTCTACGTCAGGAAATGATATTGTAATTGCTGTTAAATACTTAATGAGTCAACTATCAAATAAAAATAAACCGTAAATGACCGTATACAACATATAAAATAGAATAGCTCCTTTTCAGAAGCCACTGGAATGAACTTGCAAACTAACTTGCCGCTCGAAGCATCGCTCGCGTTGTATCTGATTTTTCTCCAACAGGAGTTTTTTTCTTAATGCAAAGCTATCCTTCCTGGGATTTCAAACTATCATCATACCAAATTTCATTTAAAATAGGATCATTTGTATCAGTGATAAACCTAAACATCAAACTAACAAACTTTGTCTCTGTATAATACTAGTATATAATGATCTATTGTTGAAGTTTGTTCCCAACTGACACGCTCGTATTGACTGATATTATTGCCAATTCATTGACGTGTACTCCCGCGGTTCTATTTTAAGCTTTATATCTGCAGACGGTAGGTAATAAATCAAGTGTCTTACCAACAGTAACAGGACATGTAACCGCAGAAGCCACATCCTAATCGTTCAGTGCACAAACAGTAACTGACTGACTCGTTTCCGATCGAATCTAACTCGACCGTGAACTGTGCGGAGATAACTTTAAATACGCACTGAATGCGTATTTTATAAACAACATTGGCGATGGCAGCAACTATTTAATTAAAAAGTAATCGAATACAATGCCCTTTAATTATGTAGCGTAGCTAAACCGACCGCTTATTAAGTAATAAATGAGATTATGGCACTGAATCCTATATCTTATTTCAGCTTATCAAGGTATTATAGGTCCTATACTATAGGAGGGGCATCGGTGGCGCTGTCCTCTCGGCACTGGTCTACGAATTGGATAATTCAGGGGACCCGGGTTCGATCCTGATATATACCAATGTATTCTTGTGAACAAACAGCTACAAAATACAAATAAATACAAAACATTACATAAAAGTTGGCAATATTTAAGCCCACGACGCTATCCACGTGTTATTCAATATCATAATCAATCAATCTTATATATAAAAATGAATCGCAAAATGTGTTGGTAAGCTCATAACTCAACAACGTCTGGACCAATTTGGCCAATTCTTTTTTGTTAATGTTCGTTGAAGTTCAAGGAGGGTTTTTACAATGAGGAAAATTCGAATAATTATCGGAAATACCCTAAAAACAGCCCTTTTATTTTCCCATGCAAACGTTTTCTAACTAAAACGTACAGTCGAATTGAGCTTTATTGTTATTGTATAAAGTTCATATTGCAAGCACTCACTGTTGTCTAAGCAATGAAGGTGTGTTCCTAACATCAAAGGGTCAATTTGCGCTTTATTAACGCTACATATAGTTGAAATTCAATCATATCTATCAAAACAGTGTGCGTGCGTGCGTTGGAGCACAGAATACATCGTTGGAGGATTTAATGTCACGTTCCAAAATTGAATAGCCACAAAATGTAATAGGTCATTAGACTTTTTTTGCGATTTGCTTGGCTATGCGACATTATCTATAAAATAATTAGGAACAAAAAACTGCCACTGTACAAATCTTTTTGACAGGACGAAGTCTGTCGGGTCCGCTAGTATAATATAATAATAACAACAATAACAAAAACACAGTCGCGAGCCGCTGTATAAGTGGGACAGAAAATAAAATAAAACTATATACTACTTCCCTAGTAGCAATTTAAGTTGGCTAATAGTTGGGCCTCCGTCCACCTTTGAGGTGGCCAACGGTGTGGTTTGTCACCCCTAAAAGTTGTAGGTCCGATAGTAGAGCCAACTGTTGGCTGGCCATCGTTGGCCCGTTGTTACTAATTTGATATTATGTTGGTTTGGTATAGTTGGCCCAATGTTGGGGCAACAGTGGCGCGGTTGGGAGAATGGGGTTTTGTTGGCAGTACCACAACATCCCAACAATTGGCATCGACACCCCAACGATAATTGCTACTAGGGTTAAACAACTAAAATAACACATAAAATTAAAAAAGAGATTAATAACCCTGCAGCTGTTTGAAGACATACTTTTGATAAAATTCAGATGTATGTAGAACCAATCATACTAAGCCAGCGTGGCTGGTTGACAAGACCCTGATCGCCCTAGAGACATTTGAGCTGTGATGAAGGCGTAGGAAAGTTAGGGACAGCCAATGGTTTACAAATACAAAAAAAATATATAGATACCGTACTAGCGTGAAACTGAAGTATTTAATTAGTGTTATTTCATTTAGTCGAAAATGTTAAAACTTAAATCTAAATATTTATATATTGCACTAATAATACAATAGTGTATCAACTCAAAACGTCGTACTTGACATAATACTATAAACACACACAAAATTTGATTCCTCACGCGTGATCAAGACCGTCGTTCGATTAGTGCAAAAACAGAATAAGGATAAATTACTTATGTGACAGTTATTCAATTTGCAACTATTACATGAAGTGAGTAATAAGTTTTTTGTTGATTCTGAAAAATGTTCGATTTTGAGCTGATACACTATTGTATTATTAGTGCGATATTTTTGTTTTTTACATTACTTCCCTTCCGGCGACTGGTTTAGAACGCTTTGTGGCGTTAAGACCGAGCTAAAATATTGAAATACAATAAAGATTAAATAAATAAATGTATAGAAAGTCAATCAAATAGGCACTTATTGGCGTCAAAACGGATATATGTAAGCTTAACCTTGTACATAGGAATAAGGAAAAAATAATAACCTACTCGGAAATTAAGAGCCTTCTCGAGAAGAACAGGCAAGAATCTTGTAGGTCGATTTTTCACTATACACCTTAATTTCGTGTATTCTCCGAGAATAACCATATAACACGTACTGAATAAAGTCCAGTGGTGGGGTCCATATTTGTTAACTAATTAAACACACCATATTTGGTATCACATTTATATAACGGAAGTAATAGAATCTAAGGTCGGATATGTAGCGGAAGTTAGTTCTACCGTTTATTGATTCGGAGGTCAAAACGCTGCGACAGGTGTAATACAAATTCACTCTCGTAGATTTCAATTTGAAAAGTTAATTTTGCTTACCGACACTATTGAATGGTGTAATAATGCAAGTTATGTTTATTTTGTTAAAATCAACGGGCTCGATTCCGTTAGTTTTTGTCAAAAATGGAATCTTTTATTAAATTTAGCTAAATAGAAAAAAAAATATTTTGTTTGCTACTGAGATGACTCAGTACAGTCTTCCTCTACTGCAGGACAACTCAGCACGATCTTCGTCTACTAACCGAGCAACTCATCGCGACCATGACTACCACCTCCATGGCCGAGTGCCTTATACGGCGGTTTCTAGGTAGCGCCATCCGGAGTTAGAGTTGCCAAATCTAATAGCCGGATAGATCAACCAGTTTGGCCGGACACCTTACATTATTATTGAGGACTTTGTCTCAGTATTAATTGGTACGACATAAAAAAATCAAGATTTTTTTATTATTATCATAAATCTTGTTAAATTCTAGAGAAATATTAAATAAAATCGAATGGCAAATCAGTCTTAGGTAAGTACTTTATTATTAATAAGTCAAATAGTCAATAGTTATAATTAAATTCAGAAACTTCAACATTTATCAACGTATCTAACTGCGCTCGGCCACTCTCGTTTACAAAATACTTCGGCCTGCGTGAGCGACCGTCATACGACTCTCATCGCCTGCGGTCGGCCACTCTCGTTGGCGAAATGTAACTAAAAAGCCTAATAAAAGCCGGACACGAGTCTATTTTGGCCGGACACGCAATAAAAAAGCCTACCTATGTCCGGCTATCCGGACGCCTGGCAACCCTGGATTCCCTTTAGGGACTTGTATGATAAAAACGATAATTTGACGTTAGCTATGGCTTTTTTTTTTTTTTTATAGGATAGTACAGCAAACGAGCAAACGGATCACCTGATGGTAAGCGATACCGTTGCCCATGGACACCCGCAACACCAGAGGAGTCACAGATGCGTTGCCGGCCTTTAAAAGGGAATAAGGGGGGAAGGGGGGGTTGGGCCTCCGGTACCCTCACTCACTCGGCGAAACACAGCGCAAGCACTATTTTACACCGGTTTTCTGTGAGGCCGTGGTATCACTCCGGTCGAGCCGGCCCAATTCGTGCCGAAGCATGGCTCTCCCACGGTAAAAACATATCAAAAACATTTTTTATTTGTAATTAATAATGTATTCCAATCCGCTACTCTTAGCTCACTTAACTTCAATGCCTACTTTGGACAATGCAAACTGTAATGTAAAAATGTTTTATTAAATAATTATCGGTTAACCTTCAGTTTGTCTTCTTGGCTTTTAGTCTAGTTCCTCCTTCGTATAATCTTTATGTATTTGGACATACAAACGACAGTGTATGTACATAATATCTTAATTTCTCAGTCAGTTTAGGAGGCGTTCAAGTATTACGTAGCGCAATTTTTACTCGGTAAAATGTTACGATACGTTATAGGGACAGGAGCGAGTCTTTCTTACAACACCGTATGTAACATTGTTTCTTTTTTTATAACAAACTAGCATTCTGCCCGCGGCTTCGCCTGCGTGGATTTCGGGATTGGGTCTATAGAGGATTAAGGGTCATAGCTTTTGCCCACGGCTACATATGCGCGGAAGTCGGTTTATGGCGCGAAGGTTTTATCTCGCTTCCCGTGGGACTATCCGTTTTTCCGAGATAAAAAATACCGCAAAACCTTGCTCAAGAATTACTCTATCTATTGATGAAAACCGCATGAAAATCTGTGCAGTAGTTTTTGAGCGAAGCCTTTATTGCGCATCCCGTGGGATCTGTCGATTTTTCCGGGATAAAAAGTAGCCTATGTTACTCGGGGATAATGTAGCTTTCCAAAGGTGAAAGAATTTTTGAAATCGATCCAGTAGTTTCGGAGCCTATTCATTACAAACAAATCTTTCCTCTTTATAATATTAGTATAGATTGGCAACCCTTTTCGTTTACGTTTTACGGGGAATCCCTCGATTGTATTAGTCTGGTCATCATTTTTAATTTTTTCACGCAAGTTGTTTAACGTTACGGTGCGTTACAGGGGGGGAGGGGGGTCAAACATCTTCAACAATTGCGTTACGTTATACTTGAACGCTCCCTTATATTAAATTCCCAAAATTTAAGTTTATGATAATACTATCGATAAAAATAATAACTTTTTCAAGAAATTACAAGTACTTTCAACAAATCCGTAATGAGGTATTTTGGGAAATTTTCGGAAGCCTCCCAATAATACTCAAAAGCACCATTCGTTTGCTGTAATTTTTTGCCAAACTATAAATAATCATATTATTTAAAAATACATCGTAATATGAAAAAGAACATCTTCAACTAAAAAAGCATATTACTTGCATTCGCATTTTCATTTTAAAATTCGTATATTAGCTGTATAAAAAATATCGATAGATTTTATATTTCAAAATATAATTAGCTTAAAACATAAGACAATTAAAGGGGCCGTCCATTAATCACGTGATCTTTTTTTAGCATTTTGTAAGCCCCCCTCGCCGTAGTGAGGTTTTAGACTAGCCCCCCTGCCCAACATCACGTAAATTGTTGGTACCTACAAAGAATTTTAAAATTTTCCTTTTAAATACAGGTAAAAACTATAAGTTTATTTTATTCTGAAATTAAGGACCATGATAATAGACGGGGAGCCGGTAACACACCGGAAAGTCCCGTCACGTCATTGCGAAACAAAAAATATTTGTTTATATAAATAGTACAAAGTACAGGAATAAATGTAGCTTTCCATTGCCATAACAATGTTAAAAAAATGTTTTACCGTCATCGTCATCGTGGCAAGTCAACATATAACACTATACGCCGCGCTGCTCATCTGTTTAAAAATCGCGCGTTTGACGAAAAAATAAATACATTATTTTCGTGATTTTTATCAAACCCCTAGTACCCCCCCCCCCACCCCCTTTGAAGCCTCACGTGATGATATAGTAGACACTTTTTAATCCATCACTCTAGTAACCCATGCAGCGCTCTCCGATGGGCGTGATGAGGGAATCATGTTGAGACATGATACATACTTACATTAATGACCAAAAGCCGATCGGTCAAAAAGCAAAAGAAAATTGACAGTTTATTTACTTCAAAAGAATTAGTCCACCAGAACTGTAAGTCTTGGTATGCTTATGTTTATGATTACAATAGGCCTAAGACGATTATGTATTTTTTTCAGAGACAAACTCTTTTTGTGTGTAATTCAATACATATGTACTTTTTACTTAAAACTTGAATATAAATCTATGAATCAAACAAAAATATTAGTAATAACATAATTTATTGGATCTCCAAAATTAAACATACAAGCGCTACATTCAAAAAGCAATCAAAATGGATAGCGTTGGAGGCGCATTTAATATAAACAAATTACTATTATAATAAGTGCATTGTATTCGTATTTCTTCACTGAAGTCCATCATCACAGTTGCATTAGCGGAGTGTATTCAAACGCATCGAAACTTCTCACTTTTCATCCTAGATTCGATAAATTTCAACCTGAAATTAATGGAAGACGTCTGTGGTAAATTTATATCTTAATAAAAAATAGTGTACTAATAAAAAACTATGTAACCATGAGTCATTTCATATGACAACGTTGTAAATAGGGTTTCTCAATTCTCGAGCTTTTTTATTTCTCGGAGCAGGAGAATTCTCGACCACTATTTCTGGAGAATTCTCGGGTTGTCGAGATATATGGAAATTTTTAAAAATATGTGTGTTTTAACAATAAAACTACGCTTTTTATGCAATATTCAACAACATTTACAATCAACAACATTTATTATTAGTTTCAATTGACTTTAATTTAAGTAAGTATATAAAATTTTTATTAAACGAAATAAAATCTAGCGAGATCTTTTGTCATTATTTCTACACACAATTTATGACTAAATTGTCTTCATCCTTGGGAAAAGAAAATAAAATATCTTCTAAAAACAATGCCGTCATGTCACCACAATATAATTTAGTACCTTACATTACATACTACATATATAATTTACTTTAGTCCTGTCTGTACTACAAACTTTTCTATTAAAATGTATAATTGAAACAACAGTTTTTGAATTAGGTATAAAAATCAAACAATCAGACTAGCTTCATAATTACAATGAATATCAAAAAGGTAAGGTACAGGTAACTTATTTTAGTCCAACTTTTCAATATAAATTTTCAATATTGTGTTATATATATACTTTTTTGTTACGTAAGTATACTTAAGAATCAAATAAATAATTAATAATTAGATTAATTATAATCACAGTTTAAAGAGAAAACTGCTCCAAAAGCTAGCCACTAGGTATTTTTATTATTTAGGAAATAAGCTTTCAAAAATACGAGGGCATTTAAATCATTATCTGATAGTCGGTTGCGTATTAAGTTTTAAAAGTTTTAAAAATTTCTCGACCACTTTTTTCTCGTCTCGAGTATGGCAAAATTTCTCGGGAATTCTCGATTCGAGAATTCTCGCAGAGAAACTCTAGTTGTAAATCAAAAATTCGTCGTTAACGCTTACCTAATTTCAGCTAAGTGGTAAGACAGAGCGTTTGATCACAGGAACGCTCCAAATCCAAAGGTTCGCTTCATGCTCTCGAAGTAGTATCGTCTCCAATTTTCACGCGTCTGTTCTACCTCAGCAGCCGGAACTAGCTCTTGCTTGAGACGGACCAGTGTGTGATCATTCTGTGAAATAATATTAGATACAATATCTTTTTTTTTATTAGGTTCGAAACCTGAAAACGTAAATGTCTTATAGGATACTAGCGACCCGCCCCGCCTTCGCACGGGTGCAATGAAAAAATAGTTATGGTGGGTTATCCCTAAGAGATAGACATATACCATCGCGGACTTTTTTGTGGCACTTTTGTAAGTTGTACAATACTGTGGACTTTTGTCAGTTGTAGAATACTGTAGTATATCATTTTGACCAATCTCGTAGGGTTTGGCCAGCGTTTGCAATATAAGCGCACAAAAGTGAGTTGATTTACGACATCACATTAGAAATCTCAAAAATTGATAGTGTTCCACTACTACATTGTGCATATTTTATACATATAAACCTTCCTCTTGAATATACCTATTTATTAAAGTAACCGATTCTCAAGATCTTCTCTGCAGAGAAAAAAAAAACTCCCTTCTTAGAAAATACTGCAATTATATCTCTGCGAAGTGCCTGGACAATGGAAATAGCCAATGACCATGTCTCATACTACTGATGGGCTGAGTCGTCGTTTTGGTGGATCGAGTTGACTCGAGTCAGTTTATACGGTATTCGAATCAGGACTCGATTTCCTGATTCGATTCCAGTACTCGAATTCTATGTTTAATATTCCAATATTTCTAGACTCGAGTCAAGAAATTCGAGTCTGGAAATTCTAGTCCAGTCCAGAACTAGAGTCCGATTTTAGAACAAAAAGGAAAAATAGAAAGGAGTTAGCTTCAAACAGCGTGTAGGTTAGGTAAAGCACAATGACACAAAAACAATAATACTGTAATGTTTATTAAGAGATAATGAACATTGATCAAGACATAGAGCATAGGAGCTTATGTAAACAGTTTGTGAGTACAAGCGAGGTCACCAAACTTGAATACTAGACTCAATAGGACTCGTATAAATAGAAACAAGTTAGCGAGTACCGATTCTTCCTGACCCGAGTTCCAGGATCGAGACCGGCGTACTCGACTCAAAATAAACTGGTATTCGAGTAGGCGAGTCCAAACCAGGAATCGAGTCTGACTCGAGTCAAACCGTACTCGGCACATCGCTATCTCATACCCCAAGACGAAAATATGATGAATTGAAATGTATGTTATACACCTCTGCCTAACCATTCAGAGATAATATATGTATGTAGGACAGTGTATGTATGTATTAATAATAGAGACACTATTTATTCATAATATTAATGATTTTAATAAGCAATTTTATACGAAACATAATTAATGCCCATCTCAACTTATATACTATATCCCAGGCCCAACAAATCAGGTGCAAGAGATCATTTGTACAACTATTAAGTGAATTTAAAATAACAACCTTTTCCTCAATTGTGAATGTAACTTCTGAAAAGTGTTGATCAGGCCACTGCTTGTATCTCCAGTACTGCACTATTTTCTTAGCAGGCACAAGCTCTCGGAATTCGCCTGTGATGTTGCCACCAAAGAGTACAAATTTTCCACCCTTCTCTGCTTCCATTTTTACATGACCCTGAAATAAAACAAATAATAAGGTTACTTTGAAGACCTTGATAGTCGAGTAGATAGTACATCGGTTTAAGGTGTCGGCCATCTCTGAGTTCCCGGGTTCGAATCCGGGTGGGGGCAGATGTGTAATGAATGCCAGCATTTGTACTTTAGTCATGGTTGTTGATATATATTTCTATAAATTATATTTCTATATTTATAATATATGTAAGTCTATCCGTTAGCTCAGATCCCATAGCACACAAGCCTTACAGAGCTTACTTTGGGCTAGGCTAATTGGTGTAAGTGTAACAAATATTTTAAATATGTAACAAATATTTACTTTTGGTATATATTTTATTGTCACATATGATGGATGATTTTCAATCATCATTTAGATAAAAGATAGACAAAATCTTTATTCATTTGACGAAAAGGCAGGTTCATTTTTTAAACACATCATGAATTTGGGTTGAGGCTGCAAACAATGGATTGACTTCATATAGTCATTAACATAACCCTCCCCAAAATTAAACCACACAATCTGATTAAGGTCTACTAGACAAAGAATGGAGAAATAGTTGTTGGACTGAATGACATAAATTTTTGGATATTGGAAAACTGCAAAATTGTAAGTATAATTGACAACAAAAGCATCTTCTGCAAAACATACCTGTGTAAATGCTGTAACCATTTCTATTCTCGTCATTGCATCGTAAAATTCCTGGGCACGACACTGGAGCTTTTCTGACAGTTCAATCGTCTTGGTTTCAAGTTTACAGCCAATTTGCTGATTCTTCTTTGATGCTACTACTGGCTCCATATTAATCTTTTTGTTAAATCCACTTGTGATTGTAGAGACATTATCTGGTTTGACAGGTGTTTCCCCTTTCTTAGGCAAAATTAACCCTTTTGAGAACTCTTCTTTGAGACTTCTTATATATTCTTTAAGTTGATTTCTTATCTCATCTCGACCAAAGTTATGCATGAATGCCTTAACTCTTTGTGCCTCCTCTCCACTGCCTTTGATTGTGACTATTATCTGTAATATGTAAATAGTAAATTGTCAACAAGTTCTTTACAGATTTTATTTATGTAATGTTCAGATTATAGATGATATAAACAGATTTATCAGCAATCATAACTATAAATATACTATCATTTAGGAGCCTGTAACACAATTATTTGTAATTGTTGTGAAAGGTTGATTTTTGTTTTATTTTGCTATAATTAATTATCAATTGAAAGCTATAGTGATATTGTCCAACATTTTTATAGCAACATCGATATGTTGCTATAAAAATTTTGGGACAGGTTAAGTGATCCTAACACTTTTTTTGTCATTAGAGCTTGCTTGTCAAGAGCTGAAGATTTCTATTCACACAGGAAGCAGACTACATGCAAAATCATTTTCATTAGTGCATAGAAAGAATATAATGATTAGTTATAAATGAATGTTTATGAAGAAGGATCTACACGCATCATCTATCAAGTAAGATATAGAAACCCTACTGTCATTATTTGAAAGCTCATTCCAGATGCTGTATAATGACTGAGTTCAATGAAAATTCAAAGAGGTCAATGAAAACAGAGTGGACAGCTCGAACGGGCTGGTGTTTCTATATATTTCTCAACGATAGTAATGCCTGATTGGTAAAAATCCATCTTGTTGTGTTCGCCATACCTTGTTATCCAACCAAAGTCCCCCCTTTCCTAAACTAATCTCGATGTAAAAATGTAACAGCTTTCTGCAGCTAACAATAGTACAATAATCTATACAAATATATATATTGAACATTTATGTTCACACACAAGCCATACAAGTAACTAATATTTATCTTCTGCAGACAGACATTGCAATAGAGTTGTGATCCTTTAAATCTCATTATAATCAGATTCCACTGCATACTAATATATATCTAAGAAATAATTAATATAAACTTCCCTGTATGCAGTTTTATGTGATAAATATGAAACCTACTAGTGTATAAATTATGTATAAAATTAAGTAGTCAGTGCTACAGTATACTTACATCTACTTCACTAACTTCATTTTCTTCAGATAAATTAGGTATTTGCACTTCCCCTTTAACCTTTTCATTTCCACCTGACAATGCACCTTCCCATTTCAATTTAACGTCCCATTCATAGAAAAATATTAGCTTCCCTTTTCTATTGTTCGCAGATGCATCTCCTTCTAACTTATCTACCTCAGTAATCTTGCAGTCCACACCGTTTTTGGATATCTTTAAATTTAACAACAGCTCTTTCAACCTATCTTTAGACCATGGCCCCGCGTTCTTTTCTGTCCAGTGCCAGTTATTGACGTTAGTAGCATCAGGCCGTTCTTCTACGATCCACCTGGGATCACCTTCGCCCCATTTAGCCATGTTTTATAAAAATATAACTCACACTAGCTTGACAGAAAAGTAGAAAATTTAAAATACTAACTTCTACTTTAAAAAGGGTCTTCACAAAAACGTGAGTTACCAAACACTATTTAGTGCACGCAAATTAAATACAATTTTCGAGAAACATCGCATAAAACCAGAATGAACGAATACTGAACTGATTGACAGAACCACACTATGACAGCATGCATTGGGCATATATTGACAGTTTCAGGGTAACGTAGTTAAAAATAAAATTACCCATACTCGCAGTAAAATTCCACAACATAGGTAGGTTTATTTATATTATAATGTCTATATCTTAAAGTAATACTAAAAGTGTCGATAATGTTTCATTCTTTTATTATAACTCATACATTATTTATGAATTTGATACTTAGAAAAGTAATTTAATCATATGTCATTAGTTCTTTACATAAATTGAAAGGTAGCCCAACAACATTTCTTTCCATTAATAGATGCTTATAATCACACTTGTTCTCCCTAAAAGGTTAGAGAAACAAATCTATAAAATGGTACAAGTCTATTACTATCGCTTGGGCATCTTATCCATCATTCGCTGCACAGAAAATCGCTCGACGTCGCTCCGACATCTTACCTCAATCGTCACTAATGAAACCATTGATTTAAATCGAGATTTAAAATCTGTAAATATGTAGCTGGTACTTATAAAAAACTTTATAAAACTTATTTTATAAAACACTACACAGGAAGATCATTCATCCGATCTCTCTCCATCATTTACGAGATTATCAATTTAAAATCATTTTAAAATATAAACCTATCACTTTTATGAAAAATATATTGAGAGCATGTTTTGTAAAATATATAACAGTTAATATGTATTGATTAATTTTGCGAGATATTATTTGTCTAGAAAAACTGAATTTCATCATTTAGTAGGGTAACTATTTAGATATGGCAACATTTACGAATCGTAACTTCTGTAAGTTTCTAGAAATCGGTACTGCCAACTGTTCCGATATATCCGGTTGTCAAAATTGCGTTCCTATTCACGCAAAACATTAAAAAGGTGACGTAATAATTTACTAAAGATTTAGATGCGATTGCTGACACGAATTTAGATGTTTATTCTACGTTGTCTCTGTTTTTAATAATTAATTGATACCGTTCATACGGTTGAGTACAGTAAGAAACCTGCACTCAACCGTATGATCGGTATTGATGCAAGGTAAAACAGAATGAACAAAACATATTCAAGATTTGGATGTATATAATTTGTTTTATTATCTTTTACTTGTAAAAGAAAATATCGAATAGCGCGGGAGTTGACTGCTTATTTGAAACAAGGTGAATAGTTTTTCCATGACTAATGCTTCGACAGCATTTTTAATCACCTCGGGATCATACCATCACCATTTTATATAATCTCTTAGTACGATACATATTAACAGTACGTGGCATTTATATGTATTTTGAATTCTTGTAAACTGGAAAATATAACGTTACAATAATTTTGATATAAGTTATTTGTATCTATATTATAAGTATTTAATATTATGTGTATGATAAATATTATCATTAAATATATTTTAACTCTATTTTAACTATATTTTAACTCGTGCTAGCCTTATGAAGAGTGATTTTTAAATTTATAGAAAGGCAACTTAATAACATTGCTAGGAGGCTTATTAAACACTAGCTGTACCCACGTCTTCGTCCGCGTCGCGTAGAATTAAAAAATATATTAGTTTTTTTTTTAATTTTGCATTTTTATTTTAAGCGCCTACCTCACGCGCATGCCGTGAAGTGGGCACGCTACTAGACAATTCTTCGACATTGCAACATTACTTTATTTTTCTAAAATAAAAGCGTTGTAATTTTACATTATACAGCTTGTTATTAAATTCGAATTTTTAACTAAGATTTATTTCATAAATTGAAATAAATCTAAGTTAAAATTTCGAACCTATTAAAATTTTATTTTTTTGAAATCTCATAGAAACCAGAAGGAAGAATACTATAGGCGCCTGTAACCAGTTTACCATCATGCGCTTTAATTTGTTTGTTGTCAATATATCACATTAAACGTTCTTATAAGCGTTCTATTTACTCTGAGTTATAAGCCTGTCTCAGTCAATTAATATGTTTCCTTTTTCGAACTTAGTTTAGATGAAGCGAAACAGCAACATGTGTTGTCATCACTAGTTGCACAACGCACGAAATGAAAGTTCAGTAATAGTGAATTCGGTAATTCGTATACGTATCTCACGAGTTCGAATGCGAATTGGATTTCTATTGTTTCAAAAATTCGTCTCCAAGTCAGGATCATCAGGGTTTAAGCTGAGTTTAGTCTTCAAGTGACATCCGTTGAGCCGCCTCGATCGGTCTGGAGTCCGACATAACCATCTTGGCCATAACCATCTCCTCTCCTGAGAGAAAAAACAAATAAGTATGTCGACAACTGGACAAATAACTCAATCAATATTACGCTAAGTAAGATTCACAAACATTTTAAATAAAAATTTGTAAAGATAAAAACCGTCTTCGAAAAAGCTATCCGAAAATATTCCCTATTAATATGCACTAAAAGTAAGAAAATAATTACAATAATATATATTGTTATAATTAATGCTCGGAATAGGTAGTTTAATTTTATGTACTTGCGATTTTGTGACATCAATAGTATGGATATGCCTGGGAACTTACTATTTTCAGAGATTGTAAAAATATTATATTAAACTTTCAAAATAGTATTTCATCAGTATCTGTAATATCTGAACATGATTTTTTTCCTTCTACTCACTTCTATAAACCTACAAATAAACAATAAGTGTAATTTTCATGATTATATAATAAAATGACATAAGTTCTATTGCATTGCATTATTTAGGTCCAGGAAATTACGCTTATTTTAGGTTTATCCATGTTACGCTTACATTGACTTTCTTTCTACAAGTAGGTACTTAAAATTAAACTACCTATTCCGAGCACTAGTTATAAATGTTGTTATTTTTGGAGTCAACTACAAAAAAACCGGCCAAGTGCGAGTCGGACTCGCGCACCGAGAGTTCCGTACAAACCTGCAAGGTTTACAAAGTTCGTCTTAGAATTTTTTTTTTCACGTGTTAAAGGCAATTAGATCTAAGTATTTGATATGAATTTCAACTTAATAGCTCTACGCGTTCATGTGGAAAAAAGTAATAAGTTTATATTTAATAAAAAATATATATTTTGTAATGTAACTAAAAATTTAAGGTTTTCGGAATTTTTCCTTTATGTGTGCTATAAAACGTTGCTTCATGCCAAATTTCAAGATTCTAGGTCGACTGGAAGTACCCTTTTTTTATTTTGATTCCCTTGCGAGTACTTGCGAGTTTCAAAATATGCAGCTTAAATTGCTGTTTCTTTTGATTGCGTTGACATAGAAGTTTGATTTTGTTACAGCTTAAAGGTATTATACACCTGATTATTTGGTATGAATTTCAATTCAATACCTCTACGCGTTTATGAGGAAATGGGTAGTAAGTTTAAAATTATTAAAAAAATATATATTATGTGATGTAACTAAAAATTTATGGTTTTCGTAATTTTTCCTTTATCAATGCTATAAGACGTTGCTTCGTACCAAATTTCAAGATTCTGAGTTCACGGGAAGCACCCTGTAGGTTTTGATTCCTTGCAAGTGTCGAAAATTTGCGGCATAAACGGCTGTATCTTTTGATTGCGTTGGCTTAGAAGTTTGATTTATTCACAGCTTCAAGGGACAGTAGACCTGAGTAATTGATATAAATTTCAGCTTCATACCTCCACGCGTTCCTGAGAATAAGGGTCTTGACAGACGGACGGACAGACGGACAACAAAGTGATCCTATAAGGGTTCCGTTTTGTCCTTTTGAGGTACGGAACCCTAAAAAACTACAATACAATACTTAACAACCGACACACTCAAAATACGAAAATAATGACATTATACTATAGTAATGATTTTTTAAGTGTTAATTTATTTTGGAATAGTTATATTTCGAAGTCTATTATTCTTTTTATATATTTGAGCAACTCTTCAGCCGATTGGTCAGTACACCAGTTTGAAGGTATCGCCATTTCTGAGATCGCGGGTTCTAGTTCCCATGGGGGCAGATATTTCTGTGATGAATACAAGAATATCTACCTTACTCAGGGTTGTTAATATATATTTCTATGAAATCATTTATATATGTATAATATATGCATGTCTATTCAATCATCATTTAATATAATATTAATTGATGTGAGTGTGAGAAATAATTATTTATTTATTTAGTAATCCTAACTAATATTATAAATGTGTCTGTCTGTTACGCTTTCCCGCTTAAACTTCTCAACTGATTTTGATGAAATTTGGTACAGAAAATCTTTAGACCCTGAGACAGAACATAGTCTACTTTTTATTTCGAAAAAATGGGATGAAGGGGTTGAAATAGAGGTTGAAAGTTTGTATGGGATTTCTTAATTTTAAAAGATAAAAACCATGAAACTTTATATTTAAGCACTTGATAAGAAATCTAGCATTTTTGAAATTTCGACCAGTTAGGGGGTTATAAGGGTTGAAAGTTAGTATGCAAGTTCGTCAAATATCACGTCATAAGAAACAAAAAATCGTTTGTACCAGCATTTTGAAATTTTTACCAGTGTGGAGGCGAAATAGGGGTTGAATTGAAAATAAGACCATGAATCTTGATACCTTAGACATAAGGGACCAGGATTGACAAAAACTAGTTTAGGCGAAGCCGCGGGCGGAAGCTAGTAGTATATAAAATCACACAAGTCAGAAACTCCTTTTAAAATCTTGTTACTTGAGAGTTATCGAATTAGTAATTAAAAAAATACATTTCAGTTATCATATTCAAATTAAGTTGGTAACTGATACTATCTGAACTCTGCCTGGAGCATCGGTCTTATTGAAGGCTTGAGTGAGGGAGACTGCCCCTCAGAAGAGGGAACGATGCACTTTTGCCTCATATATTGGGCATATTACCAATCAACCTACGAAGGCCAAGGCCCCTGTAGAATTTGAATAAGATAATACATGTTATTTAATATTAAGCAAATAACATTCGAACTACACCAGAACTAGGAGACGATAACAATTCGTCGTACTAATTTGGCGTTTATCTCGTGCGAGTGAGATAACGAATAGTTATACGGCCTAATACGTAGCGGTTAGAGATGGGCGTATGGAAAAAATATATCGATAAATTATCATCATAAATAATATACATATATTACGGCCTCCGTAGTCGAGTAGTTGGTATACCGGTTTCTAGGTGTCGCCTTTCCTGAGGTCCCGGGTTCGAGTCCAGGTGGGAGAAAATGTTTGTGTGTGAATGCGAGCATTTGTACCTTAGTATATACATACATACATATATGTCACGCCTTGTTCCCAATGGGGTAGGCAGAGACCACCTCTCTCCACTTGCTACGATCCTGGCACACTTCTCTTGTTTCCTCCACTTTCATGAGCGTCTTCATGCATGCTCGTCGGTTGCGAGTACTCTTGACCCGGCCTTTCTTTAGGACATCTTCGATTTGATCGATATATGTCCGCCTAGGTCGACCTGCACCGATTCGGCCTATCATTCTTACCTTGTGTATCTCTTTCGTTAATCTTTCTTCATTCATTCTTTCAACATGGCCTAACCATCTAAGCATCCCTTTCTCTATCTTTGTCACTACATCTTCAACTACACCGCATCGCTTCTACCCTTATCACACTGTTCCTGACTTTGTCCTTCAGATTCACTCCAATTATACTTCTCAAGCTTCTCATCTCCACAGCATTAATCCTACTTTCATGTTTCTTCTGCCACACCCAACATTCACTAGCATACATCAATGTGGGGATCAACACGCCTCCATGCACAGCCAGTCGTGCTCTTTTTGGTATACGTTCTGGCTATTCATGAAGTTATGAAGTGCCCCATTTACTTGATTCCCTTTCAAAACTCTTCTTTCAATATCACCATCACACTTGCCATCTCTCGTAAACTGTGAACCCAAATATACAAATTCTTTCACTTGTTCTACTTTTTGTCCCTCAATCATAATATCACAGTTTGTCATACATTCTTCTCTTTCAAAAACCATTACTTTCGTCTTGCTTACATTCACTTTCATTCTTTTGCTTGTTAAAGCACCATGCATTATTTATTTATTTTTATTTATTTATTAAACCATATGCAAAAAAAATCTACATAGGGGGGCTTAATACCTAAGGTATTCTCTACCAGCCAACCTTTGGGTGGTGTGGATATGTGGTGTAGGTGCAACGAGATTTTGAAAGGTCTATACTTATATATAGCTTAAATATGAAGGTAACTATACCATCGTTTGCAACTCCTTCTCCGACGATGATAATAAACTTGATCATCGGCGTATAGGAGGCATTTGATGATCAAGTCATTCATTCTTAGTCCATACTCACTATCTTTCATACTAAATATTTCAAGCAATCGTCTATAAATAGGTTAAACAGCCACGGCGAAGCCACATATCCCTATTGGACACCCAGACGGATGCTAAACCAGTCTGAGTAAGCTCTGTTTATCCTGACACAAGCACTGGAACCCTCATAAAGTGATTTCAGTGCTGGTATCAGCGTGCCGTTTACTCCATAAACAGATAATATGGAGCACAATTCATTCCTCACCACTCTGTCATAGGCCTTTTCCAAGTCCTCGAAAACGCAATAGACCTTTTGGCTATGTGCCAAACATTTTTCGGTTAAGCTACGTAAGGAAAAGACCTGGTCCATGCCTCATTCCTCTCCTAAATCCTGCTTGTACATCCCAAATCTTCTCTTCAGTTTCATTCATCACTCTTTTAGTCAGTATCTTTGCATACAGTTTGCCGACGACGCTCAGTAAGCTAATGCCACGGTAGTTTTGTCTTGCTGTGACCCTTTTCCTTTATATAATGGAACGATTACGGCTTTGCACCAGTCATCTGGCACTTTTCCGCTCCTCCAACAAAGGTTGAAAAGGCAGAACCGCTGACTAGCTACCACGCCCTGTCCAGCTCTCAGCATCTCGACCGTAATCCTATCATACCCAGCAGCCTTTCCCAACTTCATACTATTCATTGCATCTACAATTTCTTTCATACAGATATTACTTTCATCCCCACTTGTTGTTTGATCCCTTACGGGGTTTGTCACTTGCATATCCTCTTTCTCGAATAAACTTTCAAAATATTCCTTCCACCTCTTTAGAATACATTCTTCACCCGCCACAATACCTTCCATCCTGGTTTCTGATTTTGGACTCAATTATATATATGTGTATATATATATATATATATATATACATAACCTTATAACTATATTTCTATTCAAAATATTTATATATGGTGTAAGCACATAGAAGGATAGTATTATATCATTTTCTCAAGTCTGAACACAAAGAAAATAATTTCATAGTACTGCTAAGTCGTGTTGCTTTGACATATAATAAATGTCGTTATGTTGTTAATTACACCCCCTACATACCTGATATTTAATGCTTACATACCTCTAAAATACCTCTAAAATAGAGGTTATACCTCTAAAATTTTATAAACATATCTAATATTCTTTGACTACATAGGAACTTTTATAAATAATGTATATGTCTTTATATTAGAAGATAGTATAATATAAGTAAATAGGTAAATCAGTGTATTTTGAGATACATTATCGTGGACCCCCATTTTCATATAATAGACCCCCTTTTTTTCGCTGACGTACAGGTCATCATAGACCCCTTTGGGAATCACTGATTTAGACTTTAAAAGGTTGGTATATCGATAGTTTTATGTTATCGAATATACCGATAATTTGATCAATAAATCTCGATATTTATGCTCAAGCCTAGTACGCCACGTCAGATTGGACTGAGCCAGTAACTCAGCCGGTAGACAAACCAGTATTCAGACCGGCCTGCGCACACGCATACGCGGTACGCGGCAAACCTCGCATACTTCATCCAAATAGACCGCAATGTTCCCATTACGCCGAGTTGGCAACAAGGTGTGATAAGTGTAACTTCCATACATATAATAGAAATATTAATCAATTGTAAGATAATATAATCAGGTAACTGTGTTTATATAAAAAGTACAAAAATAAAAAAAAATGTGTATGTAAATGTCTCTTACTTTTGTTGGAGGTAACACCATTATTTGTTTTCCATAAGTGCGAATAATTATAAACCTCAGCATCTTCCACCTAAGATTTATTACATATTGCGTTAATGTTAGTGTAGTAATAAAGTTATAATAACAACGAGATAGTTAAAGTAATTTAATATTTATGTACAAGTAAATAAAACAACAACATGGAAGTTGTAAATAAAAAAATATTATAAAACAGTTTAATTATATTAGTGTTCATAATGACGCAAATCGCAAATTTTTCTCAGACCTATTATATTGAATTACTACGGACAGTTTACTTAGAAACTACAATAACCTTGCATAAAACCTCCGATGACGCCTAAAACCATGTTGCATAACATAGCAACAACCTGAAAGTTGAGTGTATGTACACATCTTTATACACTCTAGGTATTGGAGCAATGGCGGGCTCCTGTAGTAGCTGCTACTTCACAAAAGAAGAATTACAGCTCAGGAGCTCCTCGCGCTCTTTCGATGTTGACAGATGACGAACTAGCCATGAAGGAAACAAGTGAGTTACAAAAAAATATTGTTCTTTAATCTATAGACTTGAAAAAAACCGGCCAAGTGCGTATTCGCGCACCGACGGTTACGCAAATAAGTTTATAAACGCAAAATTTTTGTAATGCTACTACAATATTATGGTTTACGGATTTTCCCCTTTACTTGTGCCACATGACATTGTTTCACGACAAATTTCATAATTTTACAGAAACGGAAAGTACTGTAAATTTTGTTTCCTTTGCGAATGTCAAAAAACCCATAAAATATTTTTCTCAATATTTAATGTTGATTTAGGTTTTTTTTCATGATTCTAAATCAACAAGAATTACTAATATGTTAGATACTTGAACTTGTTCTATATGACAGCTTTATGAAAGATCGTATGTTTTCATTAAGGCGATTTGATTTTTTCATAACTGCAAGGGATTGCAGAATTGGCAACTAGGTACCTCAACGCGTTCCTGAGACAAAGGGTCTTTGACAGGCGACCAAAGACACTGAGAATAAAGTGGGCCTTTGCTTTCCGTTTTTCTGATACGGAGTATGGAATCGTAAAATAATAGTGCCACTGTTACAGTTTCACATATTATGAAACAGCTCAATAAAGTTTAATTATGTATACATAATTAAACTTTATTGAGCTGTTATTATAATAACATCATTCAACTAATATTCGAGCATCGACTGTATTTAGAAATAATAGCCTATTTTGCAACATAGATATGTTAGAATATTTTATTATGGCCCCAATATAGACAGGACTTGAACTGAAGCCTCATTTAAAAAAAAAATATTTTCATCTCAATATGTCGTAATATCGAGCTAATCGACGCTTCCTTGTTTGTATCATCCATTGTCAGAAATGCTTTGTCTCTTGTTATTAAAATTGACAGCAGATTAATTTCTAGTAATTACAATATCCGGTAGAAGTTTAAATAGAGATATTGATTATTAATTGGAATTATTTGAGACTAATATTGAACAAGAGCCTTGATTAAGGCCTTGATTAAGGCTTGACTAAGGCTAAGGCAAGAGATTATTTTCAACACCATTGTGAATATTTAAATTAATTTCACAGTATTCACAAGTGATAGTATTTATTTCATAGAACAGTTATTGAAAGAATAATAAAATTAATATGTATTAGGTTTTCTAATAAAAAAAATTAAACTCAAAATTAACTTTATTCAAATATGACTTTATATAAAGCTCTTTTATATCGTCCAAATTTTTTTACTACCACTAAGAGAAATTTATGATGTATGATTATTTATTGAACGTCAAACTTAAATATTTAAGATTTTTAACAATAAAGTTTAAGATTTTTACATATTCGCTTTGGATACTATTTTTTTCTTATAAAATAAAATCGTTTTCTTACAAGACCTAATAACTTTTCATTACCAAACCACTTTGATTATTAACATGTCAATATAATTTTAGTAAACGATGACTAAGGTCGGTGGCGCTTTGGTCTTGACACTGATCCACGAATCAAACGATTCTCGAGGCGCGGGTTCGATCCCGCCATGGTACCAATATGTTTTCGTTTTTAAATTTCATATGTACATTTATCGGACTTTCTTACAACGAAGAAAAGCATCATGCGGCGACCTGCATACAGCTGCGGAGAAATTCAAATATTGTCCAGCAATCACTGAGCCAGCGTGGTTGATTAAGGTCTTCGATGGGGACGTATATGAACTGTTATGATGATGAAATGATAAAATAATAATAATAAATAAGCTTTGAGAAAGGAGGTGATCGGAGTTTCTTCCATAGCCCGGTTCTCGTTACCAACAAATTTGAACCAGTAATGGCAATACGAGTAGTTCCTGTGCATATAAGTGGACATAGTCTTTAGCTGCATTTTTCGTGGTGCAGACGGAGATTAGTCTCAGTTGCTTACTCCACGCACACTTTCATTAAATTTCGCTTAAATGGTCTCTACGCATTGGATATCTTATAACGACGAGTGATATAAGCGACAATTATAATAATAATCTTTATTTTACTCACACATAAGTTGACGACCTCTGCGGTCGAGTGGTTAGTACACCGGTTTCAATGCGTCGCCATCTCTGAAGTCCCGGGTTCGAGATTCGGTGGGGGCAGATGTTTGAAAGCGAGCATTTGTATCTGCTGTTTGATTTTATGATTATGATCAGACCAGCAATAGTATTTTTTTTTTTTCCTGTATTCTGGCCTGGTTGCAATGACCTTTGAGCCATATCTTATTATTATTCTTGATAATCTAAAAAATCGTTTCTTCTTCATCTTTAATTATATTTTGTATAGTATTCTTAATATAATTGTATAAAGTTTATACGTCTTCTTATTTTTAAGCAACTCGATCAAGCGGCGGGAGGAATTATTTTCTATATTCACTTTAATTTCTATAATTCACTGGCAAGTGTTAGTCTGTGAATTAAAAAACAGGACAGT
Source organism: Scirpophaga incertulas (assembly GCA_036419045.1). Lineage (NCBI taxonomy): Eukaryota > Metazoa > Arthropoda > Insecta > Lepidoptera > Crambidae > Scirpophaga > Scirpophaga incertulas. The sequence goes on along the minus strand of CM071631.1, from coordinate 4,109,731 downwards.
CGAAAATCACATGGTCGATGTCACCAACTGCAGAGCCACAACTAGTACATTTATCATCATTTATCATTTTCAATCGTGCAAGATGTGCTGGTACGTTACAGTGGCCAAATCGAAGTCTGTTGACAGTAGTAATATAAAATCACGGCTAACATTTTTTGCTATGGAATACCAAGGCTTGCCTGGTAAGTCTTCTTGTATGTTTCCATACCATCTTCCTTTCAAATCCTGGTCTTTCTTCCAGAAATCTCTCCACAAAGCGAGTGTATCCCTTTCAATAATCTCATAACAGTCACTAAATTGTGTACCTACATAATACCTTACATCTAGCGGATTAATCCCCTCATATGCAGTTTTATCAGCAATCTCATTTCCTGTAATACCTTTATGTGATGGAATCCAATAAATGAAATGAATATTCCTTTTTTAGAGTATACAGATAACTTTTCTTTAATATTATGAACTAAATAGTTAGTTTTGTAATGAATCTTCAAACTTTCTAGGCTTTTAATTAAACTTAATGAATCTGTTAAAATTAAATAAGAGTTATTACTTTGTATATCTAAATGTTTGATTGCTTCTAAAACTGCATATGCTTCTGCAGAAAATATGCTAAAGCTATTATGTAGAACAAAGCATTGAGAGATATTTTTTTGCGGATCATAAATAGCACTTCTTACATGATGCTCTCCTTTACTACCATCAGTATAAATCCTGTAGTACTGTTTATTTTGATCAATGAAATTTAATAAATCGGTCCAGCAATAGTATATTAATCTGTGACATAGAGTAAGATACCGGTAGTCACAGATTAATAAAAACATATTAAGGTGTTGCCATATGAAATATTTCTTATAAACATGTTTTATTTATTTAAAAATAATTGGGGGTAGTAAAGATATTTATTTTATTTGTTTCATACTTCATATTCTTTCGGCTTTCAATTTAATGTAGTTTGGTGTTTGTTAGTTAACGCTGATCACAAAAAACCAACCTCCTTGTAATAAGAGGACATCTCCTTTATTTTATATTGGATAATTGTTAAGTTAATATAATTTTAAGTCTTTCTACGATACGTTTAGCGCAGTGGTCGAGTAATCGGCTTCTACGCAACGGGTCGCTGGTTCAATTCCCGCACGGGACAGATATTTGGTACGACCTACAAAAATTTGTTCCGGTCTGGGTTTTTGTGCATGTGAGATTTTTATGTTTGTGACTGCACTCACGACACAGGATAAAAATCTTAGTGTAGGGGTCCATGACATAAATCTTAGTGTGGGGTTACGTTTATTAAAAAATATCTATGTTGCTTTGTGATGAAGATCAGTGTAAATAAAGGTTTTATTTATCTTTCTATCATATAGGTTCGCCATTAAATGTTTCTTTGACTATAAACATAAAATTGACGAAGCGTAGTTATACGTCTGCATACAAATAAAGAAATAATACAATTAAATAGTTACCCTAATTGTATAATATTATCAGCTTATAACGCTTATCGCGAATCGTATCTAAAAATATTTGCATGTTGTTGTGCTACTCGTGTATCCTTACGTAAAATGATAAAGCACATATCGTTAGATAAAAATAAATATGCTCGTTCATAAGGCGAAAATTATATTCGAATGAGTGTAAGTTAAGTACCAAAACACAGGTCGATAACATCGTTACCCAGGTGCTGTAAATAACGATAAATATCCATGCAATTTTTTAAAATCTAATTTGATATTAGAAATTTAAGAATTTATCTATTATTTTTGAAGACATATACCATATTTGAAAACGTTGGCAATTGAACTAATAAAAGTCGTGTATCTGTCACATTGACAGATAAGCCATGAATAACAGATAGACTATGAATATGAAGTCTTAAAAATTATCATTAAACTTTTTACAAAGTGTTTCCTAAGTGATTCCACCTGCATCCCATTCTCAAAAGAGATATTATCTCGTGGTATAAACAATCTCTTGTCTAAATTCTAAATATAACACTAATTACCGTAAACCTGAAAAAAATAAGAAGATAAGAATTTAGAATGATTTTCATAATATCATTGATCTTTCTTGCTACCTCAGGGTTCAATCATTTATATCCAGCTTACGATTCGACCGGTTTTACAGTCCTTTACGGCCCGTCATTTTATTACTATAGTCGGTTAGCACAAAAAAATTGCCAGTGTTATTACCAACACTACATACTTCTTCACTACTACTATTTTAATAAAAAAATAATTTGTATTTTAATTTAAGCAAACCTCTTTACTAACTGTGCACTTTAAATATGTAAATAAGATGATTGCGGCAACTATTGTGCTATACGAATCATCATATTCGATTCGAATAGCACAATAGTTGCCGCAATTCAAATACAAGTAAACACTCCTATCTAATCTCAAACGACAAACAAATGACGAAATAAACCACACACCCTTACAATATCTTTGGATGATAAAATTTGACGTGATTGACAATAACACGATGGGTTTTAAGTGAAAATTGGAAATAACAATATGTAATATACTCGTACCTATTATTTTTCAAAGCATGTGTGATTTCTCATACGTATGTGCTTGGATACCTCCGTCGTATCTCTTTCTGCCGCGAAACAGAAGTTTTGCCTTGCTTCCCCGTTTGAAGGTTATGATACATAAGTAAAATCATTAGGAACTGTTACTTTTAACTTTTCTTCACATGGCAATGTACACTGTACAAATGTATGTGGTCTATATGTAGCTTACAGATTTATTGAAAGGAGATAATTTTTTCTTGTATGGAGAATAGGCCCACTATAAAATGTAACGTTTATTAATGAGACATACGTTAAATAATTTCTTACTAAACCTAGATATTATAAAGAACATCAGCTTGTTTTTATCTAACGGGAATATTGAGAAATCAATTAAACCATGAAGATTAAATAACCTAAAAATTATTTGTAGTTAGTAGCTTTATTTTGATTTGTATTCAAATTGCTTTTTACGTAAATGCTATTTAACACTTTTTATTATTCTTAAAAATTACAATCTTCTTTGGCCACTACCAAACGCCCGAAATACGCTATTATTAGCGTATTCGGGCGTTTGGTAGTGCTGGTTCCACCAGTGATGCAGTGCTCGCGGAGCGTCGACGCGACCTCATGCTAAATGCATGAGGTCGCGTTAAAAAAAATACTACAGTATAAACAAACCCCTAAATCGTATTATGCATATTTTTTGCATTCTAAATACGGGATACGGGAAAGAAAACGAAATCAAGCCGTTGGAAACGTTAACCCAGAATTCGGTTGAAAACAAACCGACGTCAATTGGATGTCAGTGTAGGTACCATTCTGTCGCTGTCAAAAATGATGACGCGTTCCGTTTCACGACGATACTGGACTGACAAACTAATACCTAGTTAAAATAATCTAAAATAGTATTAAAATAATTATTGAGAGTTCAATACTTTTAAATAAAATAAAAAAGAAATAATACACTATCCTTTATCTATTATTATATTTATATATTATTTGTATAATATTAAATCATCTTTCATTTTGATTTAAAAAACGTTAGTTCCTTTACCTCAAATGTCAAAATTCATTACTAAGTTTAATTAATTGATTTTATCATTCCCGTTTCATTTTTACTCATAATATCGTGCAATTGCTTTTAATAATAAATTGATATTTTAGAGTTCAGTAATATCAATAAACGTTGCCGTTTTCCAGTGGGCCTAAAATAAATTATCTCCTTTTTCAAAAAGAAGCTTAGTTACATAGCTTACCTTTACACTTATTGACTAAAAAAAACAATAAATTAGAGACTGCTAAAACTAAGATAAATAAATGAACTGAACCTGTTCACAAATAGGGAGAATCTTCTTAAATAGAAGAGGAAAGAAACTTTAAATTTCTATAATTATCTTCTCTTTTCAATCGTAATTTACAGTACAAACTTTATTGCAATAGACGAGTATATGTAATATAAGGGAATCATATATATGGTCACGCACATATTAAATGTCAAACACTTACTTGAATTGGAAGATGGCCTCAGAACAGGAACCAAATGTACTCCTTCTGTAATAGGCCACTAGGAGTAATCATTATCGGCGGGGCTATTCACTAATGTTCGCAGAGCCATCTAGACGTTGTGACAACGCTGAAGCGAGTTTAAATTTTTATTTGTTAAATCTTTAGGGATATTATGTTCAATTGGTGAAAATGCTGATTTCTAGAGAACACGAATTAAGGATTTCGACGCCGATCACATGTGAAAAAGAGTTTGACACTACAAAATAGCACTGCATTTTTTAAACGTCGTATAATAAAGATATATCCTTGTATGCAATTATATGCTGCCAAGAAGTATTTTTAAAGATCTATGTTGATTATCTGGTATTGTAAATGTAATTCAAGAAAATTTTACTATCTTTCGACAGAATAATACCCGCGGTTACCTACCTACTCCGTCGATATCGTCGCTTGCAACTTGACGTCGATTATCATAAACTTGCGTAATTGTTTATGAACGAGATATACTTGTATTTGGATAATTTTAGTATGAAATTGAAAGACAGAGTCAGGGTACCAGATGATATAACATCGTGGTTATTAATAACAATAAACTAATCATATGAAATAGCTAATGGGACTTTTGAATGTAGTAAATTCAGGAAAATATGATAATGTTAACTTTATGTAATAACGGACAGTAAAATCAAATTTGAAGTTCCGCATGGTTCATTTGCATTTAGAATTACGTGTTAACGGAACCTGGTTAATCTAAACTGAAATAAACGTATAGATTACAAAAAAGGGCTTTTTGGTGTTCTTGTTCAGTATTTCGGCTTATGCGAATAGCAGTTATAGGTAACGATCACGTCTCGCATTTAGTTTTGAATTCATTACTTTCTATATACTATTTCAGCTGTGCATACTCAGTTGCGCATACACAGTTCTGCCCCCGTAACATGGTCACCGAAACCGCGATATGATAGAGCGATTCATCATTTTCAGCTGTCAAAATACAAACAATAAAATTGAAGGTGGCTGTTATACCGCACGATAAACGCTTTATTATGTTTGATTCGTGTTTCATAATACAGGGGCTGCACTAAAGTTCAAGGTGAAATGAAAGTTAATTTAATATATAGGTTTGCGACCATTACCTACATTACACAAAGTTTTGACATTAATAAGCATTCGCGACGATTCATCCGTGGATGTTTTCAAGAGAGAGAGTTTTTTACTTAAAAATTATTTCCTTTCTACTGTCTCATAATCATAATGTGTATGTATATATCTATGTACATGTATGTATTTATAAAATAATTAAAAGTATCATTGTTATTATGCATTTATTATTTCATAAGTAATATTGTATTAAAGTATATTAAAAGTTACACACTTAAGAAGAACCTTTGCCGTCCATTTTCAAAATATCTATTTAGATTGGTTGAAAGAGATCTCTATTAGAGATAAGTCAATATGAAGTTTAATTGTACAATAAAATGTAATAATAATAACTGCCAGGGTAAAATATAACATATATCAATTGTTATTTACACTTAATAAACTGGCTCGTCAGTGACATACATTTAAAATATATATTTAAAAAATATATATTTATTTTAATTGCTTTTGTCATCGACAGTGACAATAATGTAAAAATCATTTATTTTCCAGTCAGAAAACTTGCCACGGAACAAATTAGCCCCCTCGTTAGGAAGATGGAAGATGAACATCGCATTGACGACGGCATCAGACAAATGCTCTTCGATAATGGAGTAAGTGATTACTTTACTATTGCCCTAAAACTATAACGAAGTTCAAATTTTAAATAACAACAGAGGGAAATATGCTCGGAGTTTGATTCGATATCTGCATCATTGAATTAGTAGAGCGAGCATGGAAGTCTCGATAAACAAAATATAACAGCTAACATCGGCATACTCCTTTAAAAAAATATCGTTAAATATTACAGACGCTCTTACAGAGTGACAAACATGGATGCTTTTGTCAGTCCGTCCGTAAAATCATAATATATAACTATCAGGAATTATGTAACATTCAAATGTTTTAAGAACGGTTTAAAAATTTTTGAGCTCAGTTTAGTAGCTTTTGAGTCTATCCGTCACATACACAACATTTCTTCTTTATCATATTAGTATTAATAACTCTCAATAGTAAATGCTTTTGACTTCTTAAGTGTTTCATTCGTTCAACTTTAAATATGAATAACTACATAATATACATATCTTTATATATCTACCAGCTACGTAGATACCGAAACATTAATAAGAGAAAAAATCACTTAAAATTCCTCTCTCGCTCTAAATTTAATGAGACTTGGAATTCAATTTATTAAATTATCATTTATTAACATTTGACATACAAAAAGCAGGTTCTAGGTATGTTAATATTTATCAGAAACTATTCAATACAAGATAATGCAATTGGCGCATGACACTATACATAAAATGTTTTCTTGTTACGCTGAGCAAAAATGCATTAAATTGCATACCCCGGCTGCGGAGAGCCGGCGGTTATGCGGGGCTCTCCTATCCAGAAGGGGGAGGCCTACCCACTAAAAACCTCAGCGATGGTAACGCTAAGCGACTTCCGAGAACCCCCAGCCTCCGCTCCCCAATGCAAGGGAGTCCTCCTCGGGGGAGGCTACAATACCTCCCCAAATCTTCTCCACCGACGACGCCCCCCGGCCTATGTTACTACCTATGTTAATATATCAATCGGAGTTCGGGGTATGTGTCATCGCTCGATTGGCTTTTGATCTAACTCGCAAGTGCAACTGCTTAGGTCCAGGATTTAAATGCCGCCGCCTCTCCCATAGAGGGCGGTCGCTATCATGATTTACCTAGACGGCTCTTATAGCTTAGGAATAAGGCTGAGTTTAGTAGGTTACTCCGGTGCGTGTCACCGTGCGGTGGTCCATAACGATTCTCATGGCCGTTTTCACCAACTTTGTCTTAGCTTAGGCGACTCCTAAGAGACATGCTGTCTCACTCTTTTCAGTTAATATAAAAAGTGACAGCATGTCACTTAGGAGTCACCTAAGCTAAGACAAGGTTGGTGAAAACGGCCATCAGTCTCTCAGATTTAAGGGCAACTTTTGGATGAATTTGTTATCGCACAGCGTCGATCAATCGACTGAATACACATGGCGATTCTAATCGGTTATGGAGACAACCTTATTGATAGAAATCAGATGTATTCGCCAGCAAAGCTGAGAACTTAGCAACATTGCCAATTACCCGAGATTCTTCTTAATGTGAAGTTTTAAAAACCTAATAGCTATAGTGTCCCTTCCATCCAAGCCGTAATAATATTCTAAGGATCAGGTTGAGTTTAGTCGCTAGCTCGTATCGGTCAAGCCGCCTCGATCGGTTTTATTTCGAAGTAATCACTGAAGCTTTCGTATCCAGAGGAAAAAAAGCAATAGCAAGCGCTTACCCTCCACGTAGGGCACCGAATAGCACCTTCCTTTGTGCCTTTTTTGGACTACGATAAACTTCAAAGAGTTTACTTCATCAGTCGGGTGTCCGTTAGTCTAAGTCCCAAGCCGATCTTAGCTGTCAAATGTAATGTAAGTTCCAAGGTCTCATTCCTGCCTGTACGAGGGCGTCGTGCGATCCGTGGCCATGTATGGGGCTCCCGTGTGGTCGCAAGACTGCGCGAGGTCCCCCCGCTGCAGAGCTCTGCTACGGAGCCTGCAACGGATAATGGCCATACGGATCGTGCGAGGCTACCGTACCATCTCGTACGAGGCGGCGACGGTTCTGGGACGCTCCCCCCCATTCGACATCCTGGCCGACATGTACGCGGCGACGTATGCGTCGCGGCGTGTCGACCGGGGGGCGATGGGGGGAGCGCCCTGGAACCCGCGCACGAAGTGCCTAAGCGGGAGTGGCACCGACGGATTGTGGCGGCCTGGCGTGCGCAGCTCGAATTACGGATCTGCGCGCGCCAGCGGGCCGTCGGTGCCGTACTCCCGCACCTCGAAGCTTGGCTCAACGGGAAGGAGGAGGTCACCTACCGATTGACTCAGATACTCACCGGGCACGGCTGCTTCGGTGAGTATCTGTGTCGAATAGGACGGGAGGGATCGACACATTGTCACCACTGCGCATCCGACCTCGACTCGGCCCAGCACACGCTGGCGGAGTGCCCCGCGTGGGCCTCCGAGCGCCGAGTCTTGGTCGCAGAGATCGGGCGAGATCTGTCTCCGCCGGCATTGATTGCGGCAATGCTGGCGGACGAGGGAGGTTGGAGGGCTGTGGCCTCCTTCTGTGAAGCAGTAATGCTCCAGAAGGAGGCGGCGCCGGGCTCGGTAGCACAGCTGCGGCGCCGCCGCGGGTCGCCGGCGGGCGCGAGGAAGTCGCGACCGCTACGGCGACCCGGGATGGACCACGCCCCTTCCGTGGCCGGGGGCGTCGTCGGTGGAGGGGACCGGGGGAGGTGGTAGCTTCCCCCGAGGAGGGCTCCCCTCTAGAGAGGGGAGCGGAGGCTGGGGGTTCCTGGAAGTGGCCTTTGTGTTCCCGGGGGCTCCCTACATGCCTGAAGAAGGCCATCCCTGAGGTTTTTAGTGGGTAGGCCTCCCCCTTCTGGGGAGGAGAGCCCCACATAACCCCGGCTCGCCACAGCCGGGGTATGCAATTTAATGCATTTTCCTCAGGGGAACAAAAAAAAAAAAAAAAAAGGTCTCATTCCTGCCCCCATTCTATCAAATTTGATTGAAACTGACAGATTTACGCAGCTTTACGCATATTAGTTATCTTAATACTGTAGTGGCAACATTGGTCAGGTCTTCTCTATAGAGCGAACATTAGAATCTGTGGTTGGGTTGGGTTTGCTTTATAAATGGCACTTGCGTTTGAACGACACAACTGGTCATAACGTGTCTATTCTGTTGTATAATTAAGTCTAGTAAACAATGATATTATAATCATTGCTAGTAAATGTCTCGTGCTCGTGTCTGTTATATAATTAAGTCTAGTAACTTTCTGTCTTAATATTTAATAATAAAAGTATCAACAGTCGTGCTGCATTATTATTAAACAATTGGATCCACCCACAAACATAAAAAATACATAAATTAAAATTAAATTAGTCAGCAAGAGTTAGATAATCAGCCTACTGTACTAATAAAATTCTTAGTTACTTTGTTGATATTGAAAGAAGTGTTTAGAGATCGGATAATCGGATGCATATTTACCTAAAGTTAGTTTAAGACAAAGTATGGAAACGGTTTTTTATTGTTTTGTTAAATAAAAATCCCGGGATTGCAGAATTGGATAGCCGGATGTTTATTTATTTACCTAATTTAGTTTTTGACAAAGTATGGAACTGTCTTTTTATTTTATTTCTATAAATAAAAATCCCAGAATTCCGGTACTGTAGAACATTTTGGTGATGCAAAACTAGTCGGTAATATGAGCTTATAATATCCTATTTAAAGTGGGGCGTAAATATTACCTAGGTTACTACAGTTTTAATCACTATCTATCACTATGGGTTGGTCATTAACACTCTTCATGTAATAAATCGTAGGTACATTCATAAATCGCACGGGGAACTGAAACTAAACTTCATGTAAATACGTATGCATAGTTGTATAAATGAACCCGGAGTCTCAGTCTTTTGAAAATAAATACCACGTGCTAATTTAGTAATTTTCAAACAATATCACTACGTTAAATTTGCAGTCCCGTATTTTCCCGGGATTTTTATTTAACAAAATGTATTTTTAAAAGCCGCTTCCATAATTTGTGAGCCAAAAATTAACTTTAGTTAAATATGCATCCGATTATCCGATCTCTAGTTCTCATATTTAAGTCTGTTTCAATACAATTATATAACATTTTGAATTATTCAATTGGGACATTCCACAAGTTTAAAATTGTAAGTTATTAAAAAAAATGTCGCGTGGTCGCCGCTCTCATCTGTCGTTTAGACGACATAGATAAGCGATGTAGACGTTGTTCATTTTACTCTTTTTTAATAACCCCAAGCAAAACCGAGCAAAGCTGGGGCGGGCTGCAGGTCATTGATAAAACGAGAACTTATAACATTTTAAAATTTTCTAGCTTATGGGCATAGAAACCCCAACAGAATACAGCGGCTCTGGTTGCGGATTCCTAACGATGATGTTAGTGGTGGAAGAACTGTCCAGGGTTGATCCAGCCGTGGCTGCGTACGTGGATATCCATAACACGCTGGTTAACTCGCTCTTCATGAAACTGGGGACGGAGGAGCAGAAGAAGAAGTATTTGACGAAGCTGTGCACTGAATACGTAATAACTTAATTCTTAAATTTATCGCGTTAATTAAAATTTTAGACCTACATCTTTTTGCTGGATTGTTATATTTACTATGCGATAAGTTAAAACATACGGAATGTTATAACGTACGCTTAAAATGCGACAGTACAGTGATAAGCATTACAATTTTAATCAGCTAGGAGAAGTTACTGAAACGTGCATCAACTTTTGACAATACCTAAATAATAATTAAGTCTTTCTTGTACAGACACATTAAGAGTTAACGCAATATAGACTACTGTTATTCTGAGCAATCGATTTATAATATTCTTTGTGTTTGATTCAATAACGCGAGGGGTAGATTTTCTTAATTTATTAAATACTAGCTTTTGCCCGCGACTTCGTTCGCGTGGATGTTTTTTTTACGACCTCACATTAGAAACCTCAAAAATTGTAGCCTATGTGTTATTCTGATGTATAAGCTATATTGTGGTAAAGTTTCATTCAAATCCATTCAGTAGTTTTTACGTGAAAGAGTAACAAACATCCATACATCCATACTTACAAACTTTCGCCTTTATAATAGTAGTAGGATATTTAAATAATAATTAGTTTTTTTTTAATACGTTATAAGTCGTAAACCGCATTTTACCGTTCATTCAACCAACTCCAATATAATAAAGAAAAACATTTATTTAGATGTATGTATAGTATTACGGAAGTGGTACGGAACCCTACGTGCGTGAGTCCGACTCGCACTTGGCCGGTTTTTTAATTTTCTTCAGACTTACATAGCATTTAAAAGTAGTTTTGCCGTGGGCACTAAATTTTATTATTTTACAATCACTCATTTCAGGCTGGTAGTTTCTGCCTTACCGAACCGTCGTCAGGATCGGATGCATTCGCTCTGAAGACTGTGGCCAAGAAAGATGGCGAGCACTTTATCATCAACGGCTCTAAGATGTGGATCTCAAATTCTGATGTAGCCGGCGTATTCCTGGTGATGGCCAACGCAGATCCTTCTAAGGTAACAATAACAATGAAACAGTATCAAACCAAACTTTATATAGCCATGGAAAGGTTCCAGATGACAAATGAATAAAAATGGGTTACTTTTACGTTTATTTGTTCACATAAATATGTATGTTATAAAAATGATGAAACATACAAAAAACCTGTAAGCTATCATTATTAAAAGTAAATTTATAATGTTGTTTTTATAATACATTCGAAAGACAAGCTATCAATTTGAATTTTTGTATAATTAATTTCTTTTCACTCAAGTTTCTTCTTGATGCTTAATATCTATACTATCTTGATTATTTTTTTAATAATTTCCTAATAATGTCGATGTAATAATTAAATATATTCATCCAGCTCTGGGTCTATCTCCAACAAATTTTATTGACGAACAAAAACGAAACAGCGTATTTTTCTTCATATTGTTCTCATGGCATACTTCATGTATGATTAAAGGACGATGAATGATGATGAAAGATGAAAAACGGATCCGGTAATCCGGCGGATCCGGCATCATTTAATGGTTACCGGATCCGGTACCAATATACCAGATCCGAAGACCGGATCCGGTACTAGCAGTTAGTAATTATGATGGTATCTGTCATAATCATAAATACCTATAAGACTTGTTTGTTAGCATTCTCAAATACTTTAATAATGATTTGATAAAAAAAGCCCCATTCACTGTAGCCACACAATTCCAGAACACAACCTTGAACATCTCGAAGAGTATTGGGATCCTCGGTGTCAACATCTCCAGTGACGTTCAATTCCGAAGTCACTTAGATGACAAGGTCAAGTTGGCTTCTAAAAAACTAGGTGTGCTTAACAGAGCTAAGCGGTACTTCCTTCCGAGGCAACGACTGCTATTATACAAATCGCAAGTCAGGCCCCATATGGAGTACTGCTGTCACCTGTGGGCGGGAGCACCTCGATACCAACTTGATCTTTTGATTCGGTCCAAAGACGCGCTGAGCGTATCGTTGACGATCCCATACTCACATGCGGTATTGAGCCCTTAAGTCTGAGAAGAGACTGTGCCTCTTTGTGTGTTTTCTATCGCTTATACAACGGGTTGTGTTCCAAAGAATTGTTCGACATGATGCCCACGGCCACATTCTACCACCGCACCGCTCGCCATCGGCAGGGTGTTCATCCTCACATGCTGGAGCCTAAATGGTCACGCACAGTGCGGTTTCAACGTAATTTCCTTCCGCGCACGCTCCGATTGTGGAACGAGCTCCCTGCTGAGGCTTTCCCAGGGGATTACAGTATGGGGTTCTTCAAAAGGGAGTAAATAGGTTTTTTAAAAAGGTCGGCAAAGCGTTTGTGATGCCCCTAGTGTTCAAGCGTCCATAGGCGACGGTGACTGCTTACCATCAGGCAGGCCGTAAGCCTTTTTGCTACCGTTGTAGTACAAAAAAAAAAAATTATCTCATTTTAGTTAATTACGTAAGGTTAATTGTATCTATTAGATATTATTGTTACCTACTTGATAATTATATTTTTACTTATAATTGATCATCATCTGTAAAAGTGAAGTCTAGAAAGACTGAGCTACTCTTTACGTCGTAAAATTATTACTAGTTACCTACACTACTAAATTTTTATTGTTTTCTTGTTATATATTTGTCTTAACATTGGTTAGGAAATAAAGTCCATTTTATACCTACATATAAGTGTAGTGACACTTGATTAACTCACTTATTTTGTACTAAAAAGCGAAAATCATCTTGATTTAATCAATTCGGTCGTATCCGGCCGGACTGAAAATGACGCCAGATTGCAATCACTAATCGTCATACAGTTTATACTTGAACATTAAATGAAAACTACCACTAAACAAAAATTGCATATATTGACGATATATTTGTCTTTCAGGGCTACAAAGGTATCACTTGCTTCATAGTAGAACGTGACACACCCGGTCTCTCTGTGGCTAAACCAGAGAATAAGCTGGGTATTAGAGCTTCCGGCACCTGTATGATACACTTCGATAACGTCAAGGTCCATGAGAGCAATATCCTTGGCGAATACGGTAAAGGGTGAGCTCAGATTAGTTATTATTAAAATTCATCAGGAACTTGTTAATAACCGATTTCAATATTGAAAACCAAAATATTGAAGATTTGAATACCAAAATTCTATCTCCAGTGCACAAAATGGATGTTAATCTTATGCGGAAAGTCTTTCTCGTCTGATTTTTCAATAAACATACATACTTGCAAATTGCATTCATGTGTCCTGGGTGAGGGATTAGAGGCACTCAAAACCAAAATAATTTTATTCAACATAGACCTTTACAGGCACTTATTGACGTCTAAACAAACAAAACAAAAAAAAAAAAGATAAAGCTTAAAAAAACCTTGTGCGTACGTACGAACAAGAAGAAAAAATTGACTACTCCTATTCGGAAATTGGGAGAGCCTTCTCGAGAAGAACAGCCAAGAAACTCTGAAGGTCTATTCTTTATCTCCTCTTTTCAATTTTAATAATTATAATAATATAATATAATAATACAAAATTAAGATACAATCATACCTGAAAGGATATTTCATTTCATTCTAGCTCAGTAGCGTCACGTCGTTCCGTATCGTTCATATCGCTCGCGTTGCCGCTTTGCAGGTTGGGTAGATACACCGATTGTCAAATGAAAAAACCAGATCCAAGTGAAACATTATTTTCTACTTTTAAGATGCTGTGGTAATTAATGATGCTGCTGAGCATTGATACAGTTTGTCAAAATAGAGTAGAAATAAATAGCGGCGCCACTGTTGTTTAATGTAGCAACCCTAAAATTAGTAGACATCGCTTATAAACATGAAACATCACCTCTCTGGTAGAGCTTCTGATTGTTTTATTCATATTTAATATATTCTGTCGTATTTTAAACAAATATATCGTTGTAATCAATAATTACGAATAACAAAATAAAATTTAATTACTTTGTTTACATAAATTACAGATTAGTAATAGTTTTAGGAATGTTGCCATCATACAAAAAAGTTATTTCAGTTTCTACACTTTTTTGACAAACTGTAAATATGTTTATATTCCAGTTACAAATACGCGGCGGGATTCGTGAACGAAGGCCGTATCGGTATCGCCGCACAGATGATCGGTCTGTGCCAAGGATGCATGGATGCCACCATCCCTTACACGCTCGAGAGGAAACAGTTCGGCAAAGCTATTTATAATTTCCAGGTACATATATAATACATATAAGATAATGTTATACTTCTGTATTTACTAGAAGTCATGTGACAATCAAACAGTAAACTTGGTAAATACTAAAATTGAATCTATGGGTATTAAGAGTTAAGTAATTAATTTGTAATATCTATAAAAATGCATTTGACGTAAGTCTGGATAGTAATATCTTAAACCAATGTATTATTTATATTGCATTATTTGTTGTCTTATCTATTGCACCTACTTGTACTTATTTTGTAATAACACTGTTTAACATTAATGTTAAATCTTACTAGAACTGAAGCAAGAAGCTAATTTACTGAACTAAACTTTTAAATTATTTTCATTTCTTTCATCAGGGCATCAGCTATCAGATTGCTCACTTACAAACTCAGCTTGAAGCTGCCCGACTTTTAACATATAATGCAGCAAGACTCAAAGAGAACGGCCTCGAGATTGTCAAGGAATCAGCTATGGCAAAATATTTTGCTTCAGGTAATTTTTATTTTTAGCAATACCATGCCAACAAGCACGCAATGCAGAGAGACAGTTCAAGGTTGTTTGTAATATTCAATAGTATGAATTGATTACAATAATATAATTTTTCATAATAAAGTTTTGAGTAAATAAATATATTAGCTGTAAAAAGGCAAAAACGTTTCTTTATATAAAAATATACAATCTGAATTACTCTTAAAGAGTTTGTTTAAAATTACACTTTCTGTGTCCTATTTTATTCTATATCAATTATCTTTATTACAGAAATTGCACAAACTCTGACATCCAAATGCATAGACTTCATGGGTGGTGTGGGCTTTACCCGAGATTTCCCACAAGAGAAATTCTTCAGAGATGCCAAGATCGGAACAATCTATGAAGGCACAAGCAACATGCAACTCCAGACTATAGCTAAATTAATTGAGAAAGAATATACACAGTAGAATTAAGATTTGATAAAATACATATTCCAACCTATAGTATTTCTATGTTTTTTATGTAATATATCTATTGCTCAGATAGTCTGGGTCTTTTACAACCCTATTGTTAATAAAAATATACAAAAATTGGAAAGAATTATTTTATTTCCCCAATTATATACAATGTTTAAAATATCTAAACTAATATGTTAATATTTACATTAAAGTCAATATTACTAGACACCATCTATTGCATAATAAATTTAAGGTTTTGGGTCATGTGGGAGTTTAAATCCAACCATTTTAGCCGTGTCTTCAACACTCCTTTCACCTTTTCCTTTAAACTCAACATTTATTTCTTTGTACATTCTAGAATAATGAAGATAGCTATAATATGTTTTAGCTCTATAATGCATTTCTTCAGCAGCTTTGCATAGTTGCTGATCAGTAGTCTTATATTTTCTATATTGACTGAAAATATACTGAACCATTTGATTATCTGCCAACTTCTTTGTGGAACTTTGATGGCGTAATTCAGACAGCAGTTGCCTTAATGTTACCAATGCTGGTTTTGTTGTGATTGTTGCCATGTCTCAAACCTTCAAACAGATTAAATGTTCAGTTTTTCAACCATGAGATTGGTAATAAATTCTTCTGAGTTATTATATGTTGGTTTATCACTTTTATTCCAAAATTCTACAGGCAGGGAGTCTATTTTTTGCTTAGGGAAAGAGTGAATGGAAGTATCGTTAAAGATATCTGTATATCTGAAATTGTTTTCTAAGATAGTTTCTAAGGTGTATGGGTACAATTTGTAAATATATGGAACACTTTCTATCAAGATTCGACTAGGATTGTTTTCAACTAAAGCATGAAAACTGTTACAGATAATTATACAGTTTTTTATGTTTGTATCCCAATTACTCCACAAAAAATTGTTTGTCAGTTGCTTCGGAGAATGTGGAAGAAATACTAATGTTACACCAGTATTACAAATTGTATGAACACCTTCATTGTTTTTTTCAATGACCTCAAGAGAGAAATATTTCAATAAATCACATTCACTTTTATAAAATATTGGATCATGTACTAAAACATTCTGGGGTTTGAAATATTCTTTTAAACACAGCAAAAAGGCCAACTGATATCTTGATATATTACATGAAGATATTTGCCCAAGACCAAAACAAACAATAATTTCTAATATACACTCAGATTGCAGGATTGTACTCACAGCTTTAATGGCCTGTTTCAAATATTGTGAATTCTGTAAATCTTCAAAAGCAGATGTTATTCTCCTGAAAATAAGATGAAAATGTCGATTTAAGACTTACTTAACCTCAAATATTTGAAAGCTGTTATTACCAACATACCGTTTGGCTTGCTCAAAATCAATATCTAAGTCTTTTTTTACAAATTCCAATTGCTTATTCGGTAATTTTGTTCTCTTGTATTTCGTAGAACATTTCGATTTTACTGTTTGAAATCCATCGGAATCAACTCGACATTTAGACATTTCTTTTTTATAATTTCTTTGTTTTTAATATTCATTTCTCAAAGTCGAATGTTACTAGGTCTATTCAGCCATTTTTTCAATAATTCATCATGTTAGAAATGTAGAATAGCGTTATTATATAACCTATATTATTTTATCTGAAAATAATGTGACAGCCCGCCTTACTAGCTGTCAGCAAAAAAGAAAAAAAAAATTGTTTCTAATGGTAAAATGTGATTTTGTGGAAATCATAGCTGCATGCAAATAGTAATAAAACGATATCAACAAATAACTGTGTCCGCCTATCATTTAAAACATCCGCGTTAAAATATGAATCTTGCACATTTTAATGCATTTGTGGAGAACTTGGCGAGAAAAATATGACATTAGGAACATGTTTAATGGTAATGATTTAAGATATTTTATAAAATATTGAGCGTTTATATAAACAATACAACTAAATTAAATGATATGTCAATGATCAGCACAGATGCCGAAACAAAAAATAACACTTCTACTGCACAAAATTGACACGGACACAATTTTGAATCACTGAAATTAAAAGTAGAATGATTGGATACCACAACATTTGATCGTAAATCTCATCCGATCGATAAAGAACTGTATGGAAACAGTACTAAGAGCTCGGGGAGAGGATATGTTACGACATTAAATAAACTATTCTTAGCTTTTTTTTCAATTAGGTGTTTAGTCAATTTCCTTCATACGCCATACATGGCAAAAATAACTCTTTGAACAAAATACGAAAACTATGGAAAAATAAGAATTAATAAAAATAACATTAGGATTTGGAAAACTCTTCTTCGTAAAACTTCGTAAAACTCTTGGAAACGTATTATTAGTAATACTATATACACATTATACATACTAAATATATTATACATTTTTCTGATAATCCTTACAAAATATTAACTTGCAAAGTGTTTCTATTGTGCCGATGAGAAGTGTATAAAAATACAGACATGATGGATAATAGCCATAGATTTTACAAAAGAAAATACAGCCCGAGTGTAGTTTTCCTGGGAGAAAACAAAAAAATATGTTTGTATGGAAGATATGACGGGCGGTTTTCTCTAAATGATGCGGATATAATAATTGCATACGGAATTCATATGGATAGTCACAAATCAGGCTCTTGATATTGGTGTCAGTTTATAGGACAGTCAATTAATTCATTTTATTTATTTATAAACATTTATCAACGATTGCTTATATTGTTTATTGATAAAATGCAACAAACACTTACTTAAGGGAAATCAGCATACACTAATAACAAATCATACATCATTTTAATTAAGACAATAGGGTATTACGCACTATGAAAAATAAAATCTAAATTTATGTTTTTATAGTTCATTTATGAAAAAACAAACGAAAAATATTAATTTCTATTCATAAAACTGCAAAATAAATTATATTTCAATTTGAAAATACAAGTTTTTTTATCTGTGCTTCGAATGTCAAAAACGCTGTACGCCATGTTTGCATTCGCTGTGACGTCACTGGACTTGTAAATAAACAACCTCGGTTTTTGTTGTACATGTCTACTGTGTAATTTATTAGATTAACGAAGTTTCTTAGTTATTATACGAAATATTTATTTCGAAATATTTCGTTATTTATTTCGAAAATATATTTATTTCTTTCAGCGAAGCGTAATGTTTACAATGCCCGTGACGTCACAGACATGGCGGCCTGAGAATTGGCGTTTTCGCGCCCAAATTTGAATTGTAAAATTAAAACACGTTTTTATGAAATAATTGGAATAAAAAAAATGTATTTATATTTTTTGTGGTATTTTATCAATAACAGATTAAATTAAAACACTTTTTGAATTAGACTGTAATACCCTATTATTAGATTAATGGCCGTTTTCACCAACTTTGTCTTAGCTTAGGCGACTCCTAAGAGACATGCTGTCTCACTCTTTTCAGTTAATACAAAAAGTGACAGCATGTCACTTAGGAGTCACCTAAGCTAAGACAAGGTTGGTGAAAACGGCCATAAGTAAAAAATAAAAACCTCTTATTGTAGCAAAAAACCGAAGACCACACGACAGATATTTTTGGTTGTTAGTAAGGATATCTTATCTATCAAGGATTATTTTGAGTTTGAGCCAAATATCGTTCTTGGTAGTTGATTAATAAGTGGAATTATTTTGGTGCGAGGGTGTGTAACGAAAGAGGTCAATCAGTATTTTAAAGTAAAGTATACGAATAAATCTATAATAATTATTCGATCTTCCAACGATTGAATTAATTTAAAATAAGTGATATCTGATACTATAATTTTGTGAGTATTATAAGTGACCCGTGACCTGTGAATAGGGAGAACGAGGTTAAATTTAATTAAAAATTAACAGATAGTTCCGTTACATTGCTTATCAATATAATACACTATCTGTCAGTTTTTATTAAAATGTGAAAGCAACAGTTACATAATCACCTAGCCAATCTGGAGACCTATTTTTGAATTACGAATGTGATTTCGAAATCACCGCTGACTGACTAAATAGTCACCGATGACTTTGAGGTCACGAATTTTTTTTTTCCTCAGGAGAGGAGGCTGAGAATCCGTCATGGATACCAACGCAACAGGCAAGCCGGGATGCGTTGATTATGTCGAACTCCTGGTGAATCGAGGCGGCTCGACCCAGCAGACCTACCGACTAAACTCAGCCTAAGCCTAATGACCCTACTGGCTTTATTGACGAGGAGTCACGAATTCCTAAACATCCAATTTTTGAAAGTCGATCGCAGAGCTGCCAACATAGATAAAGCACACACATAAATGTAAGAGTTCGGTTCCACGCAGAATGTAGCCGCTGCCGGTTATTGCCGGCTTAACCATCATGGTTATTATATATAGTATAATATATATATATATAATATATATATATATATATATCTTTTAAATTTCCCATGTAACTTATGTAAGAATGGTGTACATTATAATTCGCAATATTATCATGCCTTGAGTTCATTAAAATGACGATAACTTTTTTTTTAATGAACCGATTTTGATGAAACAAAGTTTAGATATTATTTTGAGTTAAAACAAAGCAAACAGTGAAAGTTTCAAGCAAATCGGTTCAGTACTTTCGGAGATAAACGTGAACATACATACAGACAGACAGACAAAAAATTCCAAAAAATTTTTTTTGCTTTCTAATAATCTATTTAAGTGCCCCTCTATCCATTTCAGTCAAAAATACTAAATGTACAGACAAAATATTTTTACTGTCTTATTATATGTATAGATATATATATATATATACCAAACAAAACACAGATAACATTTCCACAAGGTATGACTTGATTACGAGTGGATGAGGGCACTCGTAATGAAATCACACCTGTGACTAAGGTAGTCACATCAGTGATATTCAAAAATAGGAATTATTGAAAATCGGTGATTATTAGTCACATCGGTGATTTCGAAGCCGCATTCGTAATTCAAAAATAGGTCTCCTGACACTGTGGCTTCTGCTACGGCAATTCTGTAAACAAAAGACAATGCTGTATAAAATCAGCGTTACGGCTAAATGTAGCACTGTTAAAATAAACAATCCAATCCACTTTTATTATTTTATTGATTTCTCTTTTATTTGTTGTATTTTTTCTGTAGAACTAAACAGCGCGGAAATATAATATGAAACATAATGATTGCACAATTTATCATTAATGCACTGCTTTTTATTTAGATATAAATTTAATTTTAACGTTTAATGTCTACCAACAAAAAATGGTGTGTTTGGATATTTTCTTTATTTGTGCTATATGATTGTTTTATGCTTAATTTCATTTTAATTCCTTTGAAAATTTTCACGTACAAAGTCACGTACAAAAAAATTCCACGTACAAAGTGAGAATCTGTAACTGGCTTTAAGTCTGTTGTAAGTGGTAATTTATAATCCTAACGAGCTGTAGATTCTATGATTAAATAAAAAAAAAAAAAAAATCAAAAATACAATTTTTTTTGTTTGTGATTAGATTACAAATGCGTAAAATAATTCATATTGTCGATAATTATGATGCTCCAAACTTCATTAAGAAATATAAATCCTTAAAACTAATATCAGGTTATAAAAAAGCGTGCTATTAAATCTGTCAGATATAACAGGTTCAATAGACAGTAGTAACATTTTTAAATATATCTCGGAATGTAATTTTTTATTGTCCCATTTTTTTCCTCTGAACAGGAGAGTCCGAGAATCCTCATGGATACCCACAACCAAGGGTGACGGTGATTATTTTGAACTCTAAAACCGATCAAGGCGGCTCGACCGGAGTAACTTACCGAGAATTGGTCATGAGGCCTTACTGCTTGGATGGAAGAGGCTTAAGCCCCATACTCAAAAGCCGATTTAAAGCGGCTACTACTTATAATGCGCAAATGCTTGCCAGATGGCAACCATAGTCACTATAAACCTACTTTTATGTTAGGTCAAATGAATAAGTAAGTCAAACGTGTAGTGTATGTCACCCATTTCCCACACAAAACATGCGTCCTTGATCAGTTATTTGGGCTAGGAAAATTGCCGGCCGTGGCCTGCCGCATATCAAGCATCCATTGTGAGGCCGCGCGACAACAATCGAAATAATATGTAGTCCTATCATTCGAAGCACGCCTCTGAATTGGTTCCAACATACCGTAACACGAATAAGGCGACAATAAACGAACCTACGTCGATGACTTCCAATTTAGTCAGCCAAGTACGAAGACAGGATGTTTGCGAGGCGCTTCGGTCAGTTTTGGTGTAACCCCCTAACTTAGTGGTGCAGAGCGAACAAATTTAAAAAAAGAAAACCTAAATGCAAATTGCATTCTGCACACACAGCCAAGTTTTTTGCTTAATTCAATTATAATTTTACTTTCTAATGCTAAAGTGGTCAAGTTTGTCTATGCATTCGTTTTGACCGCTTTGGTCGTAATTAATTCTGTTCGGTTCGTTGAGATTTATATAATAGTATATATTATTATAATGTGCTCATCTCTGTGAGATGATTTTTTGAATTTAGTTTGCAAACGGCCTCTGGCTGCACGTATCGTGTTTCTTTTTGTTATGAGTGAAGTGCGAATGTTTTGACGGATACGGAAATGGAACGTTACACGGTTACCCGTCGTTCGAAACGGAACAAGAAAGACGGACTTTTGTCGAAATGGCGTGCGAAATATGTGGCTGGTATTTTGAAAAGGCATACGTGGATCACCAGTGGATATGACCTTCATGTAAGTACCAATTTTCTTTCAATACCCTAGATTAGAGAGTTAACCACATATTTAGCATACATTAAGTACGTGATTTGGAAATGCCTGTATTATGTGAAAATGTCTGCTCACTTTATACGAATGAAGAATGATTTTAGTCGTTAGCTTGTAATAAACAAGCGTTTACATAAAAAGGAGGTTTTATTTGGGAAAGATACTATCAGGTCGTCTGCTTAGGTATTTCTTTGGATTATGGATGAAATCTTTTAAATCGTGACTTTATATCTTGTGTCACAACTGTCTTACAGGAACCACATGTAGGTATTGTAGATGACACAGTCACATACCAGCAGGGAGCAGTCTATTTATTTATATATTTTTTGTTGTTATATTTGTTTTTGTTAATTAATATAATTATAAATCCAATTCATCGAGCAAACTATAGAATATTTTACTTTTTGAGCCTATTCTTTCGAAAAAGATGATTTTGTGGTTTTTCGATTATTGTTGAATCACCGAGAGCGTAGATCGTATGTAGTTTTGTGGTTTGTGTATGTAAGTACAGACATTCCATATTTGAATTACTGAGAGCGCGAATCGCATGTAGTGTGGTGATACACACCTGCATTCTATATTTAAATTATCTTGATGTGGATTGCATGTAGTGTTATGGTATTGTGTATGAACAGGCATTCCATATTTGAATTACCGAAAGCGCGGATTACATGTAATGTAGTAGAATTGAGTGTGTACAGGCATTCTTTATTTAAATTATTAAGGCAGTGTGATTTACATGCAGTTTAAAAGTATTGTGTATGTACAGCTATTCTTTATTTGAATTATCTCTTTTCTCGTAATACTTACTCATAAAACACTAGAATAGACATATGCGATTCAGAAACGTCGTCAAACTTATGATATGGATAACCTAATTATAATTATGACATCAAAATCGATAAATATTATGAATTTGTATTTTGAACTTACTTTGCTGGGTCTGTATTGTCATGGATACATGCCCTTAAGACGACAGTGAGCTGGCTTCTTCTGAGCTGCCTCCGTTGTCTTTACCTTCGGACTAGTCTGCCAAAACTAATAATATTAATATTGCGAAAAAATATATATTTGCAAGTTCGATGAAGGCATTCATTTCTCAGCTACAATGTGACACATACATATATTTAATTTTGAAAAAATGTGTGACTGCTTGTCTCTTGTCTATTGTAATACGATGACATACTATATCAACCCAGCACTATCACCGTTTATATATAGGTGCAATTAATATAGGAGTTCATCTGCATGTCAATATGTAATTATATATGTTATAAATATATTAAAATTGTGAAATGCAACTAGATCATAATTTAATTTTCATAGATCAGATACGAGATCAGAAATAATAATAAATAAGTGTAAGAAAATAAAAATAAATAACAAAAATTAAATTATCTTATGTCGATCACATTGTGGAGCTTTCGTTATCTAAACTAGACATTTCGGAATTCCAAATCTTTGTTTCTATTAATATCTATATAACATTAATTTCTTAATCTTTACTGTCACTGCAACATCAGTAAGTTTCCATCAAAATTATTTGCACCAGTGTTACATCATCAGGCTACAGGTGAAGCCCACTTCCATCTCCGGCATTATCATCACTTACCATCGCCTAAGATGAAGGCTAAAAGCTTCCCTATCGTAAAGAAAGAAATCAACCAATCAAAGCACACCATACATTAAATTTACATACAAAAGAATGGTAGCCATATGATTGTATGTAAATCTCCAACAGTGATGTAGGCGTCGTGGTCAACAATAACATAACAGATGCACGTCCAGTCGTCTCAACACCAAGGTTGTTCTTTGACCTGCACAAAAACTTGTATGAGAAGCGATTTATTGAGCTTCATCTCAAATCCTTACACAATGACTTTTGTATGTTGTTGAACGAATTGGATTAATACAATGCTTGTATTTTCCATTGCTACTAGGGATGCCTTTACAGGCACTTATTGACGTCAATCAAATACAACATTTAAGTACACAATGAGCTTAAGAGCTATATTACCTTGTACGCGGATACGCACTAGGAAAAAAAGTTACTCTACCCCATACGAACATTCAATAAAACTACTGAAATTATGTTCGTTCTACTCAATATAAATCAAAATAATCTTTATTCATTTAATAAGTGCCTGTAAAGGACTATTCCTTTACAGGCACTTATATAACTTAATAAAACAACTGAAATTAGAAAAGGTGTACAAAAAATAAAACAAAAATAATCAGCGACCTTACCGTAATTAGCGATGACCGCCAGTATTCCATTAATGCTAGCAACTAGTCTGGTGGCCCTGAGCCGAGATGAAGCAACTTCAGGATTATCTGCACCAGAATCATTAACAGATTTCCGGAACGGTGAAGGTCTTCAGAAAATGTCGTATTAGTTGAACCCTATCACTTCACATTTTAATCGACTTTAAAAAAGGAGGAGGATCTTTTGACGGGGTAATTTTGATGTTTCTTTTATTTTTTGAATGCTGCGTTTCTCGTGTGGCTCAAATTCAATTTGAGCACAACTGTTAACAAAACGGATCGTCTTCAAATAAGAAAAAACTAATCCAAAACAAGTAAATCTGCAATAAAAAGTAAAAAAAAAAAAATAATGATTGTAACTAACGTATTTTTTTTTTTGTGTATGGACATATATTAATTTTTATTTATTATTTTAACTTTGGCTCGCACGGCTTGTGCATTTGCCACGACGAGGTAAAAGGTTGGGAAACGTTATTTTAGAATAATTCATAATAGTAGGATAAGAAGATGAAGGAAAGAAAAAGTTAGGGTCAGATTTGTGGAAATAAAATAATAATTAGGTAATGTGAGAAATATGTGTAATTCTATAAATATTTAATATTATTTATGTATATAAATATTGATATTGTTATTCAATATATACTGTTCTACACATTTAAA
Source organism: Scirpophaga incertulas (assembly GCA_036419045.1). Classification (NCBI taxonomy): domain Eukaryota; kingdom Metazoa; phylum Arthropoda; class Insecta; order Lepidoptera; family Crambidae; genus Scirpophaga; species Scirpophaga incertulas. The sequence continues at coordinate 4,084,639 of CM071631.1, read as the reverse complement.
TACGCCATAGTTTAAGGATGATGGATTTCAATAAGGTGGATATATTGGTCGGGAAAGGAACACAGGAGGACAAAAGGTTAGAAAGGAAAGAGGAGCAATCGTAAGATGGACAGGAAAAAAACATGTGGCTTAAGTCCCCCACATCAGATATATTAATTTGTTTCCTTTAGAGTCGAGTTTTTTTTATTAAGACTATTGATCATGGTTGACAGCCATACTGCTAAATACCAGTTTTTAAAACTGAAAATTAAAAAGAAAATTACATCTCAGAAAATATATACATATTTTTACTATTATAACTTATTTAAGGTGCAGCTGATTACTTCACTTAAAGTCGCGAGTCTGTCTTGTATCGGTCGGATTATTTTATATGAAAATTGGTTAACGATTTCGATCGGTTCATGTGTTGGTGTCCAAAATGCGAATAACGAAAAACACACTTGGAAATTGCAGGATCGAACGCGGAGCGTCTAGATTAGAAGGCTAGTTTCGAAACCATGCGCTGCCAAGGCTCATTTGATACACGCAGATATGGTAATAAGGAATTACACAATTAAAATAACTGATGGAAAAATTGTTTTTGTCCGCCAGCGTATATCATAAACATCGTCTGCGCTCCCACTTTCACCCACAGTTAAAATATCATTACGCGTTCAATTCGGCTGCGTGAAATTCGCATTATAACATGTATGGGTTCCTTACGCTCATTTGCATGACTGTAAATATGTCAACGTATTCCTCATTGATAACTAGAAAGCAAGCCGAGAAACGCTGAAAATGCATTAAAATATTCTGTTTCATAAATTATTTTTCATTACTTATGATGATATTAGCTAACTGGCTTTAAAAGTTATCATGGAAAACGTAGTCAAAAGTTATTCTCAAAAGACTTTATAAGATACTTAGTTTTTGTCAGCGGCTTCGTCTGTGTTATATCGAATCAAAATAATAAATAACATTATTTAAAAACAATAATAAACAAATATTTCTTACACTTTCACCAATTAGCCTAGCCTAAAGTAAGCTCTGTAAGGGTTGTGTTATGGGATCTAGGGTAACGGATAGACATACATATATTATACATGTATAAATACATTTGGTAGAGCTATTATAACAACCACCACTAAGGTACAAATGCTCGCTTTCATCACACAAACATCTGCCCCAACGGGACTCGAACCCGGAACCTCAGAGATGGCGATACCTAAAAAGTGGTATACCAGCCACTGGACGACGGAGGTCGTTTATATATGAAATTCAAAAATTGAAAAGAAAACACATTACGTATACATGGCAGTATCTACCCCCGGCTCTGCGATGAATCCGATTCGTCCTCGTCCAGACGCGGAAACATCAAAAAATATATATATTACTAAAATACAACAACGATTTAATATATACAAAAATACATATACAACATATAAAGCATAAATATAACAACAAATTCGAGAGTAAATCAGCAAAATACGAACGAGTCGAACCTCGTGCATTACAATCAAACACAACATATCGAATATCGCCGTGAATTCTCAAAATACGATGAAAAATAATCGTACTTTGACAGTTCGGCGTATTTTGGTGGTCATATTAACCAGGCCGGTGGACTCGATGATACCACGGAAGCGGTTCGATTGTACTTCATAAATGTGCAAAAGAATATCGATTCAATCATAGTTTTTACTGATATTTTTCAGTTAGTTGGACATATTATTAATGTGATAGTAACTTTGCCTAGACAGGTAACTGGGTGTATCAAGAAAATCAAGATTAGATCGCGGCGCTAGGTGTACTGCAGATTGCATCGATATGCCAACATAATAATAGAGGCTGCCAAGCGAATTTGCACCTTTTGCGCTGAACAAAAGTGGTGTAGCAAAACGAATTATGTTAACCTCAGTTATTGCGACAGCCGGTCCTACGGCACTCATAGTCAACGTTTCATTTATAAACATTATGCTTGTTGTATTGCTTGGTTGCCGACATAAACTTAGAAGCGAATGGTTCGCAAAGTGTTATAACTAGTTATTTTGATTATAATTAAGTTACACCATTGTTTCGTGTACCAACCGCTGTCGAACTTGAGTGAAAACAAATGAAAACACCATAATTATTTCCCGCCAATTGAAACAAAATCAAAAGTGGCCAGTGTTCGTTTCAGAAAAAAGGTTCTTTGCGAATAAATTAGTGTCGTGACAGATTCGATATTTTTTTAAGCAAAGGGGTTGGACTTGGAAGTGATAATGCCTCAGATTTTCTTCAAAAAGGTGATGGTGGTACAGGAGCGCAGAGACTTCGAGGTAAGCCACTTTCACTTTCAGCATAGGCCGTAACATTCCCTACCTATGCATAGCTGCCTGCAATATCTGGAGCAATGGAATGCAAATAATATATTTTTCAATGCTGTAGCATAGCTATTAAAAAAAATATTAGCATGTCGAAAGACAGCCATATTAATTATTGATAGTTTATTCATGATTTTACTTTTAAAGACGATAATGTGGGTATCATAGAAATTTTAAAATATATTACATGTTTATTCAAAATCCAACAATTAAGTAGATATGTTTAAGTAATGAGACGAGCGCTCGTATAGGTATGTTTTTTGTGTACCCACAACTAACATTAAGCATATCAAAAATGTTTTTTACCGTATTACGAATTTTCTATTTATTTCGAATTTTCTGGATAGACATATACTAAATTTAAATTTTTAGTATTACTAAATTCTCAAATCTAATTACAATATCTAATTAATTACTTTAAGATTTATTTATAAATGTTGTCAGATACGTTTGTTTTTCTCAGAATTTAATGTATATTTTTCTGTAGACAAATTAAATGGGTTATATTTCATTTTTGATTATTAGTTTAACTGTCTGTGTCCCTTATAAGATAATAATTAAATGATTTAGTAAGTAAGATGTTTTTTTTTAATATTCATCTTAAATAAAATTAGAAATCTACTGAGAATAAGGTCTACTTTCGCTTAATAATGTATAGGATGAACAACACTTGAATTTTGAAAATAGGTTCGGTGTAAGTACTCATTAATAGGTATGGAAAAACAATACAGGAAAAACACATACGATAATCCTAGACTGGAGCACGAAAGAAACTCCTCTTCTAGATGCACCCATGGATAGAATACCATGTCAACATATCTTTGACAAGAAATACCATATCCAACTAACAGCAGAATGGAAAGACTACTCTAACATCCAAGAAGTTAGGATATACACCGACGGCTCCAAGACCACCTCTGGAACCGGGGCCGGCGTCTTTTCATATGACCTAAACATCAAATTATCCATAATCTTAGATAAACGAAATTCGATCTTTCAAGCAGAATGCATTGGCATCACCCGAGCGGCACAGGCGATTGCAGCCAGAGGTCTTACAAACTTAAACATAAAGATAATCTCGGATAGCGCATCGGCCTTACAGGCCCTCCAAAACAATACTATCAACTCTGTCCTTATACTGGAGTGCCATAATACGCTCCAAGCCATTGCAGACACAATCCGGGTAACCCTGCAGTGGATAAAAGGACACAGTGACTCACTCGGAAACGACGCGGCAGATGAGTTGGCAAAAAGGGGCTCCAACACGATAGTGTATGGACCAGAACCCCTAATGCCCATTCCACAGGCAGAAGTAAAAACCTGGCTGCGCAAGAGAACAGAGCAACTACACCTAAAAGAATGGATAGCCAAGGAGGGGTGCAAGCGAACGAAAGAAGCAGTCCCGGTACCTTCCAAGAAGCTTGCCCGTTCCCTTATCAAACTAAAGAGAGACAAGATCCGAAAGGTCATAGCTACCATAACTGGACATTGCCTTTTAAACAAACACCTGGACACAATTGGTATAACAGACAGCCCCTTGTGCAGAGGGTGCATGGAGGCTGAGGAAACGCCACAGCATGTTCTTATGGAATGTGCAAGTGTGCCCGAACAACGGGAGAAACTTCTTCATTCCCCGGCGTCCCTGCCAGAAGCATGCAGTAGCCCACGGAGGCTGCTGGCGTTCTGGGAGGAACTGGGATGGATGGAGTAGGAAGGAGGCAGACGCAGGAGCCTTCTCCTATGCGCACAATGGCCCAATCATGAGGCTAAGTGCGGTGGAGCCCAGCCAAACTACTACTACTAGGTTATGGTGTCAACAAAACCTTTTAAGATTGACTTAAGATGGGGTTTGTACTGCTTGAGTAAGATTCTTCTAAGATTGTTTATAGCAGTATTCTTTAATTACAGTTTTCCAAAACTTCTTGTAAATAATACATTAGCATTTTACCTATTCTCTGATTAAGTCCATGCGATGTTAAATCTTTATTTTTTAAATTCTCAGTTTTACAATGTCACAATATAAGAAAAAATTATACCTATTTAAAGCAGTATTTAATTTATTATCAACGTACACCGAAAATAACAAAATAAATAAGTGTTTTAATTTAACGATATCGTCCAAAACTATTAGATAGTTCTTTTTTTCCAAATTAATAATTAGTATTGGAATGTTTTTTATTTTCTTTTTTATCTGAGTTTTTTTTCACCAGCTCAAGTCACCAGTTGTGACTTCATATTATGTCACACATAATATGAAGTCACAGTATTCTGCAGCAGAAATATGTAGATAGGACCGGTACCCATGCATAAAACTAAATTGACATCTTAATTAAATAGTTTAGTTATAAAATAACTTTAAGTATCTTAATCAACTCGTGCGCATATGAAACCACGGTTTCGGTCAACAAGCAATACAATTGGACAATTCTCGTTCTAAATACGTCAATACTATTCAGTAATTGCAATCAACTGTCTAAGCGTTGCACTCTCAGTACAGTCAGCGACAGATTAATACCTTTTAGTTTCCTAATCAACTCGTGCGCATATAAAACCACGGTTTCATTGCTACAGTACTGTGGAGACATGCTACCGGCATAATCACACGCTGCCCTCAACAAGCAATACAATTGGACAATTCTCGTTCCAAATACGTCAATACTGTTCAGTAATTGCAATCAACTGTCTAAGCGTTGCACTCTCAGTACAGTCAGCGACAGATACTTCAGACTGAAATTTGTCATGTGCATAAATAAGATAAACTCTTAAGTAAATTCTTTATATTAGTTTACACAATAATGTAACGGGAACAACATTATCGGAGGAGGGTTTACTCTATATAGTAAGGTTGTGAGTTGTGAGTCGCTACTATACAGCTCGGTGTCATGTAGATTTGCTAATGACTAAGTTCCTTCTATCGCCTTTCACGATACCCACAGGAAGATACGGGAAGTAGTATTCTTTTGTAAGTTGTGAACCGCTACTACATTAGAAAGATGTGTGTGTCCTTAATATACAAAAGTAGTTTGAAAATATAATTTGTTCCACTAAGAACAAATTACATTAGTTTGTGCAAAAACTTCAATAAGTATGACTCATCAACTTTTACAAAATAACAATAATTCATATTTTATAAATTTTCATTTACATTATATATAATATTCTATATAAATTAATAATGTGTCACTAAATTCGTATAAATGGTTTAAAACTAGCAAATTTGCATGCCTATTTCGATAAAAGAAAATAAATTCACACTAATTGTTATGAAGTAAACGTTATGAAAACGTTTTCCGTTATATTTGTATTTGTTTTAATTGTTTGTTTGTAAATGTTTTAAATGGTGTTCTTGTCACTTTAAAATGAAATAAAAAAAAATATCATAACTAACGTAATTAGAAAAGATCCTATAAATAGGTACTTCTTTTGTTAAGAACCCTAAACAAATGACAGCTGATATAAGTGTAAATGGAAATTTGGTTAATATTTGTTGTTAAAATTAATCAAAATCTGTCCCAGTTACAATATGACCAATGGACATGAGCTTCTTTTAAAAATAAACCATAAACCATTTAAGCTGCACCACCATGCCAGCAAAACAAGTACACGCTTGTGTTAAGTCTCTCACTTTTAAAAGTCAAAATGACCAAGAATTATATGTTTATTTATCAAAAATAACTTTATTAAAATATGACTTTATAGAAAGCTCTTTTGGACCAGGAGACCTATTTTTGAATTACGAATGGGACTTCGAAATCACCGATGTGACTAATAATCACCGATTTTCAATAATTCTTATTTTTGAATATCACTGATGTGACTACCAGGTGTGATTTCATTACGAGTGACCTCACCCACTCGTAATCAAGTCATACTTGTGGAAATGTTATCTGTGTTTTGTTTGATTTTTCAGTCTATATTATATATATATATATATATATATATATATATAATATATATATGTATATATATATATATATATAATAACCATAATGGTTAAGCCGGCAATAACCGGCAGCGGCTACATTCTGCGTGGAACCGAACTCTTACATTTATGTGTGTACTTTATCTATGTTGGCAGCTCTGCGATCGACTTTCAAAAATTGGATGTTTAGGAATCCGTGACCTCAAAGTCACCGCTGACTATTTAAAGTCACCAAGTCAGCGGTGATTTCGAAATCGCATTCGTAATTCAAAAATAGGTCTCCAGGACCATTCAAGACCATTCAGGACCTATTTTTTAACTGATAAGAAGAATGGGCGCAAAAAACTTATCAGCTTTATCTTATATTCTTGTACGAACTGTTCAGCCATCTTTGACGTTGACAGTACTGGCGATTGTTTCAATGAAATAACAAACCACAACACAATAACTAAAGGAATGTTAGTAGCAAAGTACATACGAAGCTATATTATCTCATGATTGGTTACGAAATGAATGTTGCTGGCCTTAGATTTTGTCTTATTTTTGGTTATTGTTATCTATCGGGTATGCAGGGCGCGACCTAACCTTAACGTAGAAAGAAAATTTTCAGAATGAGACCAAGGTTATTTTATTGTTAAACTTTTGATCTGACACTACTTAAAGGGCCTTCCTTGCAGAAAACTGTCCATTATCGCGTGTAATAATAATACGATCTTAAGATGTCAGTGTGATAATTAGCTCTAATCTATACTAATACATACTTATATAGTAAAGTTTGTGTGTTTGTATATTTGTTAAATTATAAGGGATAACCTCGGGATCTACCGAACCGATTATAAAAATTCTTTCACCAATAGAAAGCCACATTATTGCAGAGTCTGAGTGTGAGTCTTGTCAGAGATCTGATAGGTTATATAAAAAACCGAAAAGTAAAAAGGCTTTTACGTGGTAGTACGTTTTGCAAAGTGAATCTGAGAAAAAACGGTCGAATAAAAGCGTTTCTTACGAACGCTGCCTTAACTATGAAAGATATATCTAGTTCTAGAGAAAAGATGTGGAGCTTGAAAATGCCTACAAAAAAGTCAACGACAGCATATGTGTAACTTTTATATTTAAGTTACAAAAAGTATTTTTTTTAAATATTAGTATAGATAATTAAATTTTTTATATTAATAAAATAATTTAAATCGTTAGGTCATATTTATTAGTCATATATTACCAAAAAATATTAATCTTTGTGAAAATAAGTAAACTCATCGTGACTCAAGTGAGGCCAAAGCAGCGGACGGCGCGCGATGGCTTCGGGCTTAATTCGGTTCGCGTTCGTGCTCGCTTCGGGGATTATTAATATTATGGCCAACAAAGTGAGTACGGGTCAGCTAGTAAGATATATAACACTTTATAAGTTCATTGTAAGATTGAACGATAATTAACCTTCTTCTTCTACGACAAGATAATTCAATATCGAACATATTTAGATATTTTAACACTACAAAATCTTCCCCGTGCGATTTAATACCATTATTTCCCACATTTTCAGTTCTACATAAATATCATCCTTTCCTTACTATATATAATCGGATAGTGAGTTTGTTTGTTTGTTCCGCTTTCATGCCGTAATTACTGAACCGATTGCTTTGAAATTTTGCAGACGTAAATATAAAAGACCGGATTAAATAATAGGGTACTTTTTATCCCGGAAAATCGTCAGATCCCACGGGATGCGCAATAAAGGCTTCGCTCAAAAACACAGGTTTTCGTAAAGTTTTCATCAATAGATAGAATGATTCTTGAGCAAGGTTTTGCGGTATTTTTTATCGACAAGCATATATGTAACTTTTATATTTAAGTTACAAAAAGTAGTTTTTTTAAATATTAGTATAGATAATTAAATTTTTTATATTAATAAAATAATTTAAATCGTTAGGTCATATTTATTAGTCATATATTACCAAAAAATATGAATCTTTGTGAAAATAAGTAAACTCATCGTCTTAAGTGTGAAGGCCAAAGCAGCGGACGGCGCGCGATAGCTTCGGGCTTAATTCGGTTCGCGTTCGTGCTCGCTTCGGGGATTATTAATATTATGGCCAACAAAGTGAGCACGGGTCAGCTAGTAAGATATATAACACTGTACAAGTTCATTGTAAGATTGAACTATAATTAACCTTCTTCTTCTAAGACAAGATAATTCAATATCGAACATATTTAGATATTTTTAACACTACAACTTTACACTTAAATGATTAAATCTTCCCCGCGCGATTTAATACCATTATTTTTTACATTTTCAGTTCTACATAAATATCATCATTTCCTTACTAATATTATAAATCGGAAAGTGAGTTTGTTTGTTTGTTTATTTCGCTTTCACGCCATAACTACTGAACCGATTGCTTTGAAATTTGCAGACGTAAAGATAAAAGTCCGGATTAAATAATAGGCTACTTTTTATCCCGGAAAAATCGACAGATCCCACGGGATGCGCAATAAAGGCTTCGCTCAAAAACTACTGCACAGGATTTCATGCGGTTTTCATCAATAAATAGAATGATTCTTGAGCAAGGTTTTGCGGTATTTTTTATCTTGGAAAAATGGATAGTCCCACGGGAAGCGCGATAATACCTTCGCGCCATAAACCGACCTCCGCGCATATGCAGTCGTGGGCAAAAGCTATGACACTTAACCCTCTATAGACCCAATCCCGAAATCCACGCGGGCGAAGCCGCGGGCAGAAAGCTAGTAATAAATAGAAGAGAAGAAATGTTTACATATTTTAAAGGAGTATTTAATTTATTATCAACATACCTACAGCGAAAATAACAAAATAAATAAAAGTGTTTTAATTTAACGATATCGTTCAAAACTTGTTATGATATTAGATGCCTAGTTAATTAAAAAATAGGATTCTTTTTCAAATAATTAATTAAATTTGGAATGTTTTTTTTTTTCTTTTTAATATATTAACAAGTACACTGCCCATCGGCAACACCTACAAAACGCATTATACGTTATCAACATGTGACATAATATGAAGTCATAGTAGGTACTCAGTAATTTCACTGCGTTATTTTGCGGCAAAAATAGATAGGACGGGACCCAAGCATAAAATAAAATTGACATCTTAAATAAATAGCTCTATTAACAATGATTAAATATTCCCGTTTTTATCACAGTTCCAATTTTATAAATAATATATAACGTGTAACATTTTCATAGTATAGCACCTTCAGAGAACATATTGCACCTTCTTTTGCCATTTGCATCATAACACACTTTAAAAGCTTGTAATAATAATTACTATTAAAATCTTTGTTGAGGTAATTTAAGAGATAAAAGAATTTACGTATCTATAAATAGTGTTAATCCTCTTTTGACACAGACATGTTTAATGAAAAATGCAGCCTTTGAAATTGTTCAAGTGATGCGCCGACGACGCCTGTACAGAGTAACAAATATGGCCTCAAGAACAAAATAGGGCTGTCAAGGTCTGCCTTTAAATATCAGCGTATAACCTCTCACGGTTTTTATAGAGCAGGATATCCTATTAAAATTTTACTTCGCTTGCTTGTAAATTTAAAAGCTTGTAAATTTTTACTTTTTGCATGTCTTCCTTTCAACACCATTCAATTTGTGATATAACAAAATATTTGATTTAATGGTTCAGAATCGGTATAATATTTGCTACTAAGTATGTAGAATTCGACGTTGCATCTACAGCAGTTTTATTTGAAAGCGAGCAATGCCTTATTTTATCAAAATTATAAGTGTCAACCACAAAAACTACTAGATTTTTAAGGGAAATACCCGGAGACTTAGAGGGTGGATTGACAATTCTTCTGATCAACCATACAAATCTATACTCTATACTAATATTATAAAGACTTAAAATTTGTGTGTTTGTATATTTGTTAAATTGTAAGGGGTAATCTCGGGAGCTACTGAACCGATTTAAAAAATTATTTCACCAATAGAAAGACACATTATTGCTGAGTGTCATAGGTTATATCAAAAACCGAAAAATAAAAAGGCTTTTACGTGGTAGTCCGTTTTGCAAAGTGAATCGGAGAAAAACGGGCAGCGGACGGCGCGCGTTGGCTTCAGCTGCTCGCTTCGGGGATTATTAATATTATGCCCAACGAAGTGGGCACGGGTCAGCTAGTAAGATATAATAAAGATGATCTACAAGCATTAGGTGATAAATAATCCCATTAGTTATTCAAGAAACAAACCAGCTCAGTAATTGAAGTCATTGGTATGTTAGATAATATTGAGTCATAATGATATCATGGACTTAGTTAATGAATTGAATTGGATTATGCTCTTAAGATATAAGATCTGCATTGAACAGTAGTTGTGTTTATTTATTGCCAGTTTAATTTAAATATATCTTTTTATTACAAGCTTTTATTTATTTCCACCTGTTCCGAACCTTTAATGAAATAAGGCTAAATTGCGAAGGCTGGGGATTCCCGGAAGTAGCTTGATGTTCCCGGGGGCTCCCTACATGCCTGAGGAAGGCCATCCCTGAGGTTTTTAGTGGGTAGGCCTCCCCCTTCTGGGGAGGAGAGCCCCATATAACCGCCGGCTCGCCACAGCCGGGGGTATGCAATTTAATGCATTTTCCTCACGGGAACAAAAAAAAAAGGAAAACGTGTGGTATTAAAAAAGATTGTATCTAGTGACAAAAATTGCGAAAGGATATGCTTAAATGGTTGGACACGTAGAAATTATGGACGAAAGACGACTGATGACGCAAAAGAGGCAAAAGCGAATAGTCAAGATGGTAAGGGGTGATCTATATGAACTTACTTGGACTGAATAGAAGATATCCTGAAGGGAAGACCCATAACTGGCGAGGGTTTATGTATTAATAACACTATAGAAGTTAGCGGAATATGCTTAAATTGTAGCAAAAGTATAAAACTATAGGAAATAGACGTAAGTATGTATATATTGATCAACTTCCAGTTTTTTTATTAAGCTGAAATGTTGCACGCATATTTATATCGCTGATAACATAAACCTAATCTTATGCTGGAAGGTGATCGAGTTTGGTGTCATTTAATTTAATTTGATAACAATTTTGATCCTATAATATTCGTATGCAACTCCATCAAATTTCTGGAAATAACTTCCTTCATATATATAACTTGCGTGCTACTAATTGTTGTGAATAAGACAGATTATACAGAAAGCACAGGACAGAAAGAGATGAGCCAAAAAGAACTAGAGCAAACTACATCTTCATTTTCGATTGTATGCGACTAATTCAAATTACACCAATTGACCGAATTCGAATGCCATCGTTTCGACGCACTTATGCGAGATCTACCTCTCGTTCATATTTTATGTATATTAGATATATTGTCACTTTTTAAAAATAGGTAAATGTACTGTAATGAAATGCATAAATTGGGTTAATATTTAGAAGTCTGAACTAATTAATTAATTGAACAGAGTCAGATGCATGAAATTGGATGTTCCATGATTCCAACATAAAGCTGATAAATTTCGTAAAATCCCATGTGACTTGAACTTTGCTAGTCAAATATATAAATAGCCAAGGGCCTTTGAACGGAATGAAAATTAGGAATCTACATAAGAGGAATTTGTTGCATGAAATCGGAGAGAGGTTCCATGACTTCCCGTGTGCACAAACTTTGCTAATCAAATATATAAATAGCCGATGACCTAAGAACGGTATGAAAATTAGGTATCTACATACGATCTCAGATTGGTAAAGTTCTAGCGCATATCGATTTTATTCCGCAGGATGTTGTTTCCTTCCTGTTAACGAAATGCAGTAGGTACATTATATGATAGATTAGACCTGCCTATCATGATCGCTTAAAACCGGAAAAAACTGCAGTGCAAGCGAGATATGCTTCAAGAGCGGTGTCTCTGTCTTAATATTGTTTTACCCTTGCTTTAAGCGATCATAGTATCCAGATGCCTTACATCCTGGATATTTTCATAATTTCTAATTGTGCTTGTAATAAATGGTATTTGTCTTTATATATCCAACTCTTCACTGTGTTTAACATGATAGAGTAGCTATCTCGTTTCTCTTTTACAGTTTATTTATTTATTTATTAAGAGACTAGCCTAAACTGACGGGTCCCGTCAGACTTCGTCCTGTCAAAAAGATTTGTACAGTGGCAGTTTTTTGTTACTACTTATTTTATAGATAAGTCGCATAGCCAACCAAATCGCAAAAAAAGTCTAAATGACCTATTACATTTTGTGGCTATTCAATTTTGGAACGTGACATTAAATCCTCCAATCGATGTTTTCTGTGCTCCAACGCACGCACGCACACTGTTTTGATAGATATGATTGAATTTCAACTATATGTAGCGTTAATAAAGCGCAAATTGACTCTTTGATGTTAGGAACACACCTTCATTGCTTAGACAACAGTGAGTGCTTGCAATATGAACTTTATACAATAACAATAAAACTCAATTCGACTGGACGTTTTAGTTAGAAAACGTTTGCATGGGAAATTAAAAGGGCTGTTTTTAGGGTATTTCCGATAATTATTCGAATTTTCCTCATTGCAAAAACCCTCATTGAACTTCAATGAACATTAATAAAAAAGAATTGGCCAAATTGGTCCAGGCGTTGTTGAGTTATGAGTTTACCAACACATTTTGCGATTCATTTTTATATATATAAGAATAAGAATCAGTTACAATATATAACGTATAATTTAGTTTACTATATGTATGCATGCTAATACTGCAACCAACAACGTTATCCACAAATTTAAAAAAATATATAAATAGTGCGCTAGACTAGACCTCGGCACCACACAGCACACACACGTAGTAGTTACTTAGTGCTGAGATTATTTGATTGTAGTGGACATCTAAATTGATTCCAATATTCAACGTATATAATAATTATATAATGCGTTTAAAGTAGTTTACAAGGGTATGAAATTTTGTTTTAATATTTTTTCAAGTCATCGGACTCATTTTGCACCTGTCGTCTGTAACCATTTACCTACAAAAGTTGGTGAGACTGACTATTCTGCAACATTGTTGAAAATACTTAATGATCCACGCACGATCTTGTTATCTAGAAATAATAAAACAAACACTAAAGATCTTGCGAAAAGATTGTGCCGTTGAATAATTACCTACTAATTATGGATAGGAGCAGTCACCGCAGGACAGCGGTTCCACATCATTACCCGAAGAATTGGACCGCATCCCACTGGTTGAGTAACGTATATGTGCGGTCGGTTGTACAGTTGACGAAGGTTTGGGAGACTGTTGTTAACTTTTTGGTGGTTCTTGTAACTCTGATGCCCGTTTTCAGACTCAAATCTATGTCACTGCTTTTTTCCCCTTTGTAGAGGAGAGGCTGACTGCCATGTGCCGCGCTGATTATGTCGGACTCTAGATGAACGCCTTCAGCCTGAGCCTTGGTCAGAAGGACTCTACGGGCATAAGGGCCCTAAGCTTAGGGTAAGGGCTTTAAAAGAATGTGACCTCAGTAGCACCATCTCTTTATAATTGTACTCAAGTAGAGACTATAGTTTGAGTATGATTTTAAAATACGAAGTCTCTGTAGAATATAGAGCAGTGTGTGTGTGTGAATGTGGAGAAATACCTTTGTTATGGACAAATTTGTATTATACCAACACGAGTTCCTGGTAAGTTTCTTTCCTAATTCAAAGATCCTAGGTTACCCACAGTGAGGTTGTGCTATTTTTTTTACCGGCACGCGTATATATAATTATATAGACAGGGCCGATCCCGGGTAGGCAGCCGCTCTGGACTGTCTGCTTGATGCTGGCGGAGACTTTTTTTAGATCTCATGTCCCAAATTTGAAATTTGACGACGGGCCGCATTTTATGTATATGTATGTACCAAATGTAGGTAAAGTACCGTGGGCCACTTGCGTTAAAATATGTGTATGAAATCTTTACTTTTTTAATATTTTATATATTTTTCTTGTAATGCTTATCGGTACTGCGTGTGTACGGTAATGTGTATACATACCCTTGTTTATATATATGTAAAGAAAAATATTATATCATTTTATTTAATTTGAATTTTCTTGCGCATCAAACGTGACATGACAGATAGATGAAGTTTGAGCTATGAAAATGGATAACCTATAAGCTTATGCATCTCATAATTGTTATTGAGAGAATAATGTATTAATTCTAATGTTAGTGTTTTAGTTGTGGTTTTGGAACAGACATTGTTAGTAATAGCATTAAATGTCGTTTCTTTGCCTTACAGGTATGTAAGTTTATTAGTAAAAAGTAAATTGTAAACTTTCATTTCATGTAACAAAATAATCATTAAAATCTTTGCCTTACAGAGAAATTCAATTGTGTTTCACTAATTTTGTCGTCCTAATCACAAAAATAACTTATAAAAAAATTGTAATGTTAGTGTTTTAGTTGTGGTTTTGGAACAGACATTGTTAGTAATAGCATTAAATGTCGTTTTATAAGTTATAACAATTATCTCATAACAATTATGAAATGCATAAGCTTATAGGTTATCTATTTTCATAGCTCAAACTTCATCTATCTGTCAATGACACGTCCGATGACGTTTGATGCGCAAGAAAATTCAAATTAAAGAAAATGATATAATATTTTTCTTTACATATACATATAAAAATTCGTCAAAATTTAGAAATAAAAATCTGCCATTCTTTTTAACTTTTTTTGTAATACGTCAGCCAATTCTCGGTATCAGAAATCATCTTCAGCTCCGGAACGCGTTCCGGTCCAAAAAGGAAGTACCGGAACGACGTTCCGGAGCGTTCCGGCTCGACAACACCACTGGTTACCCACAAAGCCACTGCGACGTCTATCTTGTCCTTAGTTGGTACAAACGATTTCTCCGAACTACCCTAGGAAGACCAGCATGATACGCGAAAATTAAGGACATTACGCTTGCGTATGGGATGTAAATTATTTTTTAAATTAAACTACTTATTTTGAGCGTTTAATCTAAGAAATAATTAAGGGAACCAATTTTGCAGACCCGACGATGTTGTTGCGAATAGTAAAATATCACTCTAAGGGGGCGTTCAAGTATTACGTAACGCAATTTGGGGGGGGGGGGGTTCGGTAAAATGTTACGATGCGTTATAGGGACAGGAGCGAGTCTTTCTTACAACACCGTATGTAACATTGTTTCTTTTTTTATAACAAATTGGCAACCCTTTTCGTTTACGTTTTACGGGGAATCCCTCGATTGTATTAGTCGAGTCGTCATTTTTAATTTTTCCACGCAAGTTGTTTAACGTTACGGTACGTTACAGGGGGTGCGTCAAACATCTTCTGAATCACATAACACTAAACATATAAGATACAAAATTAATGAGCGAGTTCGATGGCACGATCACACCATAATAACAAGCTTGCGTGTTGCTATGTCCATTATGTAATTTCGTGTTCTCATTCCATTATTGCGTTTAAAATATCCGGCGTTTCGTTTTCAACTAACAATATAATATGATGAAAATTGGGTAAACTATTGTATCCGAATCGACATTTGTTTCGGTGAATGACACATCATTGCTGCTGTTAGTGAAAAGATAACAAAGTATCATGTGGTTTTGCGGGACCAACTTGTTTCAATTTGTTTGTATAAATGTTATAAAAACATCGTTTTGACGTGAAACGTCTTTAAAATCGCGCCGAAACATACGGGTACCAGGTTTAAAAAGTGGACCGTAACGAAAAGGTCTATATCATCGTACCTTAATAATTAAAAAAACTATTAGTCTTAGAAACAAAAATGTGGTGTGAATATTTCACTTATATAGTCAGCTCGCTGTTGTGACATTGAGTTTTTTATTAAAATACTTAAAACACCGTCAATCTTGTTTTTATTTTAATATTTTACTTTGAAAGCGATTCCCTAACATAGACGTTTCACGTTAAAACCAACGGCCGTGTGCCCCGGCACAGCCCCACCCGATTTTTAATATGAGCGTAATTTCACTAGTTATAACCAGTTTTAGTATTTGCAACTAGAATTTACTGATATAAATAAATGCATTTTAACCTAGGTTCGATCCATAAATACCCAATTGGTGATTTTGACTAAGTTGGGTTATGAATTCTGCTTTTGACAAGAACATTTATTGATTTTTATGGACTAAAGAATTTCAATTTAACAACTTTTACTGTATATTTAATAATTATTGTCCATGAAAATTTTCGTTGAGAAGATATAAGTACTTAGTTTTTTATATGAACCCTCGATCAAGCAGGAAACATTTTATTGATGTACAGATAATAAAGTCTGTTGAGAAAACAATACTTAATCTTTGCTACGTTAATGACGTAAGACTGATATTATCTAATACTACATAATGCATCGCCAAAAAAGGCAAGAGCCTACAATAAGCTATTCTCGAAACGGAGTTATAAGACACCTAATAAGCTCAGAAGCAATTTCACTTTTAACGACCTCAAGATGGCATAAGTATTCGAGTGAGTATTCGCTTGGGTGGACCTCCGATGGAACGAAACCAATGAATTGTTATTATAGTGGACCCAATTGAGTCCTATTGACGTTGTTGTGATTGGGGACTTGTCGCGTTAGAAGGCTAACTTGACAATAGACATGTTCTTAAAATCAACCACAGTTATAGTCCAACAAATTTAATAGATTCATTTTGACATTTCGCGGTTGTCATGGCGCACTAACCTTGTACTGACGTAAAACAACGATTTCGAAAAATCATTCATGAAATATTGAACATTTTTGAAGCTATTTGTCTGTACTTTAATAATTACCAATCATAAACAAAAAATTCATTCAAATTACAAATATGTAATTAGTAGGCAAAAAATCAAAAACTAACTTTATTTATTTATGCTCAAAATTAATACTGACGTTATTACAAGGTTACTTCTGTATGGACTTAACGTAGTGTTACGACCATAGATATACGAATATTCGTTAAAACCATTCGAATATAACTCTAATCATTCACATTTAAAAAAGTAATGTTTGTGTATATTTCCAATGAATAGATATCAATATAACTTTATAATCGATATAAATATATTTATTTTTTGTTCACAACACTAAGACAGTTTATTTGACAGCTATCATACTAAACCTATTAAATTTGTTGGATTATATTGTATACTGGATAAGTACTTACATCGTCAAATGTCAAATTTGATAACGAATCCAATTGTAATATAAAATCTAATCGAATTACAAAAGTTCGTTGTCTCATCAACGCTAGTTTGTAAGTATGGATAGATGTTTGTTATTTTTTCATGTAAAAACTACGGAATAGATTTTAATGAAACTACAATAATATATAACCGAATAACATATAGGCTATAATTTATCAAGATATACCTACACTAATAGAAATAACTCAAAATACTTATCCTACGTAGACGCAGTTTTTTGTCTTTTGGATCTATAGCCTATGTCGCGACTCTCGCTGCGTTTTTTATATCCAAGTCGCTAGAGAACCAACCTTCTTATGTCATGTATGTAAGACGTCATGTAATTTAAAAAAAATATTTGACAAAGCCGATTCAATGACATTTCCTTTTGAAATCAGATTGAGTGCATAATTTTGGAATATAATCTGGTAAAATTTTTCATCATTAAATTATTGAAAATCCATAATTAATTGTACGTTCTTCTTTAACTATCCATATGAACCAAATTTTTTGAACAGTTTACGTGTTACTAAAATATTACTATTACTAGTGCAGAATCGACTAGAAAAACAGATTTGGTATACTATTAAGACTTGATAGACGAATGATTTGATACAAAAAATACTTGGCAAAGTTACGAGGCTTTAAATCTCCAAAATAAGCTAAACACGCGTTTAAATGGAATAACTGCTGATTAAAATAAATTCAAACGATCAACATATTCAGAATGTCAACCAGTTATGTCAACTAAGTAAATGCACTACGGAATAACACCGAAATATACATACAAAAAATTAGACTTCTTTTGTTGACCCTAAAATGTGACATTGCCATTGGCAATGAACTCTCTGTAATGCAGACAGAAGATTTCAAAAAGTCCAAAGAATCACATGCAAGAACAACGAAACTGTAATTAATGTGCCGACTAAAGATGCATTGTTGTCCATAATTAAACTGTCAATTAAATTTAGTCGTTAGTCTTAAGAGATAAAGTCGTAGGCGGTGCGGTAACACAAAGTGAACCCACATGACGTCAGCCGGCGCCAACAGATGGCGTTAGTGTGTCGGCGAATGCGTCACTATAATGTCTGATGGGTTAAAGGATGATTCACACATGTCTAAATTATACTATAACATTTTATATAGATAAAATAAATATATTTTACAGTCTCACAAAATTGATTATTCCAAAGCAACCACTACAAAGCTTTTGTTATGGGATCCAGAGTTACGGATATATATAAATTATACATAGATAAATATTAATTGCTAGAAATATAATATACATTACGTAAACATCGCTCCCACTGGGACTCGAATCCAGACAGAGATAGCATGACTTTAAAACTGACGTATAAACAACTCGGTAATGGGGGCCTCCAACTTTCAGAGATTTATCATAATTTTTACCCCTTAAATTTTATCAAACGGAGTTGCACTGCAGATCTATTTTAGCATTTTAATTTTTATCGCATGAAATTTTCTTTTGTGTCTCCTTCAATAAATAATTGTTGTCGTATTTCTTTTGCCGTCGATTTTTACATTACAGAATTGTTTCAATTTAATAATAATAAATCGTTTTCTAATAACCTTACGTTAACATTAACTTAGAACAGATTTCTGTAATACATGGTAAATATTACGAGAATCTAGTGTTTAACAAGGTGGAATGCCGTGCCTCAGTACATCAGAGGGGCGATCGCACTAATAAATCGCAAGCGAAACGCAACCGAACCGTTCGGCTTAACCAATCCGAACGCCACAATATCACGTCATCTGTTCGATGACGTGATATTTTAGCTCTCGGATTGGTTGAGTGGAACGATTTGGTTTCGTTTCAGCTGCGATTTGTTAGTGCGATTGCCCCCCAGCGCTCTCCTTCCAGCGTGATATTCGTACATTTTTTTATCTGTTAGATACTCTATATTACTATGGTTACATAGTGCCAACAAAACTATATCAATTACAAAATTTGAGAAATGAAACTGTACCTATATAAAATTTCTGAAGTACCTATTGAGTTAATCAAAACTAAGTAATAGGGTAGACGACTACAACTGATTATGGCCGTTTTTATAGTATTATTATCTGATTTGAGCAATTTATATCTAATGAAAGTATGTCAATATAGAAATTTCAGTTTAATTATATATTTTTTTTTGTTTTTAGATTTCTAAAAAATGAGCAATTATTATTTATGTAATTCTAATGAAACGAATACATTTCTAGCATTCTCACATTAAAAGTAACATTTTTTTATATACAAAAGTATACCTATAAACGTACAAATAACAAAGTTATTTTAAATATGTTTATACGCTCATACAAATTAGGCGAGTTTACTTAGTTATGACGTCACGATTGCAGTGTTTTTAGAATGGAGCGTTTTTGAGCGACCCGCGACTGCGCCGCAAACATGTCGATGTATCTTCAAAAATAATTGGTGCAGGTGTACTGTTGGTTCTACAATATTTCTTACTTAAAAGAGTACTCTTATTATATATAGAATTTAAAAAATTGTCGTCTACCCAATTGTAGCTAAATTTAAAAAGATACCTACAACTCACATAAATTACATTGATTTATTATCTGTAACTATCATGTATAATAAAGATTGTTTGACATATTTTGATGATATAATTATATATTATATATAACTATATGATAATCTACTGATTTCTTAGTGATGTGAACATCTTAATCATTTGTCACACTATACTGCTGTAACATTTTTCAAAAATGTCACTGCTTGATTTCTTTTTATCGCTATGATATTGTTTGACAATTACACGTGTAAAAATATCTTAAGAATTGCACACTGTTATTTATTACGACCTTTTTGAGTAATATCCTACTCGCTAGTTAAAGATGTGCCATAAATGAACTTAATAATTAATAAAAGGTCGTAGGCATTCTGAGGAGGATTAAGAGGGCGTGCAAGGTGTTCCGTAGGCCGCAATTGTTCTTAAATACCAAACGTCTGTGATTAATGCGAACGCGTTACGTTTGAATGAAACTATTTGTTTTTGTACTACCTTTGGAAATCTAATAAAAAAAATAATAAGCGTACATCTTTTGCCTTTTTCAAACTGTAGGTCGATAAACAAGATCAAAATCAAAATCAACTTTATTCAAATATGACTTTATAGAAAGCTCTTTTGAATCGTCCATATTTTTTTTTCCTACCACCCATTCAGGACGTATTTTTTAGCTGATAAGAAGAATGGGCGCAAGAAACTTATCAGCTTTATCAAAAGTAATAACAACATTTACAATAAATTATGTCGTTATCATACAATGTATGTACATATGTATTTGCAATTTATAAGGAACTAGCTTTCTGCCCGCGGCTTCGCCTGCGTGGATTTCGGGATTGGGTCTATAGAGGGTTAAGGGTCATAGCTTTTGCCCACGGCTACATATGCGCGGAAGTCGGCTTATGGAGCGAAGGTTTTATCGCACTTCCCGTGGGACTATCCGTTTTTACGAGATAAAAAATACCGCAAAACCTTGCTCAAGAATCACTCTATCTATTGATGAAAACCGCATGAAAATCTGTGCAGTAGTTTTTGAGCGTAGCCTTTATTGCGCATCGCGTGGGATCTGTCGATTTTTTCCGGGATAAAAAGTAGCCTATGTTACTTGGGGATAATGTAACTTTCCAAAGGTGAAAGAATTTTTGAAATCGGTTCAGTAGTTTCGGAGCCTATTTATTACAAACAAACAAACAAACAAATCTTTCCTCTTTATAATATTAGTATAGAAAACAAATATTTACACATTAGAATGTATCCTCAAATCAACACCAAGCATTGGCATCATTTAAATAATCATTGACTTTGTAATAGCCCTTACTCATTAGCGTCTTTTTAACATGTACCTTGAACTTATGAAAAGGCAATTCAGCTACACTATGTGGAATCTTGTGATCAGTCTAGTATACAAATAGAATTTTGGTAACAAAACCTGAACTTTCTATATTATCTGTTTCACTCACTAATAATGTCATTTAATATTAAACGATAAATATTTACATACAAAGCGGATCAGTTTTTTATTGTAGAACAATATGGATAAGTTTCAACTATAATTAAAAATAATGGCACATTTATATCGACGGTGTTTAATTATACAACCCATCAAATCCTTGAAGAAAGTTATTATTAAATATTTAAGCGCGTGCATTACTTCGAATACATAACCTTTCGCCTTTTCTATTTCCACCGTGAAAGTACGTCATTATACAATAAACACATCTGTCAATTGCGCCTTTGCACCCATAAAATGTATATTATTCGCCCATGATGTTTATTAGAAAATATGTCTTCTGATGATGTAATTACGATTGTTTTTAAGTACACTATTGATGTGAAGCTTTTGGATCGCAGGCACTAAGGTTGTGAGAAAGGTGGCGGGTTATGTAATCTCGAAATGCGGTCCGAGTTATAGGAGATGAAGTGTTTCTTTTTCCTTTATTCATTTATATAGACTTTTTGTCATCATTTTCACATTTACAATGCGCACTGCTGTAAGGTAGATTCATAATCTAATGACGATAAAAATACTTTTATCATATATCATCTAAACCAAATCTAAAATTATTCTTATATATTCAAATTATGTAAAAACTAAAAGGTACCCGTTAAATTATAAAAAAAAAATTGTCAACAGTTACATTATTATAGGACTATTATCCTTACTGATATTATAAATCGGAAAGTGAGTTTGTTTGTTTGTTGCGCTTTCACGCCGTAACTACTGAACCGATTGGTTTGAAATTTTGCAGACGTAAAGATAAAAGTCCGGATTAAATAATAGGCTAATTTTTATCCCGGAAAATCGTCAGATCCCACGGGATGCGCAATAAAGGCTTCGCTCAAAAACCACTGCACAGATTTTCATGCGGGTTTCATCTCTATTGATGAATTAGACTGATTCTTGAGCAAGGTTTTGCGGTATTTTTTATCTCGGAAAAACGGATAGTCCCACGGGAAGCGCGATAAACCTTCGCGTCATAAACCGACATCCGTGCATATGTCCGTGGGCAAAAGCTATGACACTTAACCCTCTATAGACACAATCCCGAAATCCACGCGGGCGAAGCCTCGTGCAGAAAGCTAGCAATAATACCGGTTTGTTCACCAAATTTGTTGTTCTTTATTTCAGACTCTTCCATTTTAATAAGTCTTCTTCTTTCCACTTTCACGTCCATCCGTTTTAGTAAGTAGCAAAGATAATGAGGTGATATGATTGTTGCAAACTACCTGGTGTTTTAATTACCTGGTGAGCTCATTCTTAGTTCTTATTCAGCGCAATATTCATCAGATGAATCTATTTATGCTTGTTTTATTCCCTGAGCAGAGGTTAGACAGAGAAACCTCACAAAGAGCGGTAAATTAAGCCAGCCTATAGCCAAATGCCGCAAAGATCTTTACCTTGAGTCTTATTAAAAAAAAAAAACAAAATTAACTTTATTCAAATATGACTTTATAGAAAGCTCTTTTGAATCGTCCATATTTTTTTTCCTACCACCCATTCAGGACGTATTTTTTAGCTGATAAGACAAATAGGCGCAAGAAACTTATCAGCTTTATCAAAAGTAATAACAACATTTACAATAAATTATGTCGTTATCATACAATGTACATATGTGTTTACAATTTATACGGGAAAACAAATATTTACAATTTAGAATGTAATATCTTCCAATCAACACCAAGCATTGGCATCATTTAAATAATCATTGACTTTGTAAATAGCTCATTTGCGTTTATTTAACACTAGCTGACCCGTGCCCACTTTCGTTGGGCATGATATTAATAATCCCCGAAGTGAGCACGAACGCGATCCGAATTAAACCCGAAGCCTTCGCGCGCCGTCCGCTGCCTGTTTTTTTCTCCGATTCACTTTGCAAAACGGACTACCACGTAAAAACCTTTTTATTTTTCGGTTTTTTATATAACCTATGACACTCAGCAATAACGTGGCCTTCTATTGCTGAAAGAATTTTTAAAATCGGTTCAGTAGATCCTGAGATTACCCCTTACAATTTAACAAATATACAAACACACAAACTTTACTTCTTTATAATATTAGTATAGAAGTATAGATGTACTTTGAACTTAAAAAAGGCAATTCAGCTACACTATGTGGAATGTTCTTATTTAACTTTATACATTTACCCACAAACGAACCTCTAGTTTTTTGTAGCCTGTACGTTGTCGTACATTGTCAAGGGACTTAGAGCTAAACTTCTGTTGATCAGAAGCGTATGTGCAGGCAAGCATAACAAAAAAGATAGATTATAAAAAAACAATTATTATCATTTAAAAATCTTCAATTTTGTAATTTTGCCTTTTTTCATTAAGCAAGATTTGATGTACATTTTGAATTTGTACAATGGTAATTCAATCAGACCTACTGGTAACTTACTAACTTTTAAACTATCGCGTTGCATGTTGATAATAGTATTATTCCGGGAATTAACGCGAAACATGCATTTTACCTTTATTGGCTTGACGTTTCGGCGCAGGTTGCACTGGCCGTGGTCGCAAGCAGACTGGAGAAGCGGTGTTTTGGCTCCGTGTGGGCAGAAGATTCTTCATCTACCTCCAAATTCTGATTTTTCACGATACCGCCTCTACACACTACACTGACTGTGTCCGTACTTTGAGCGCGACCGAGTAAAGCGAGGTTGTGTTAAACAAATCACTGGATTCCACGATGCAGACAACTTGTAACCGTCTTCTCTATTGAAATTAGGATATTTTTTAATTTCTATTGCTTCCCGCACTAATCTCGCGTGGAAACGGCGTTCGGTAGACAGGACTTGTGGACGATGGAATTCTATCCAGTGATTGGTATTCCGCTGTAGTATGTGTTCTGCGATAGCCGATTTATTTCTCTGTCGGTTCTTTACAGCCGCGATATGTTCTTTTAGCCTCTCCGCTATGGTCCGCTTTGTTTGCCCTATGTACGAACAACCGCAACTACAGTCAATTTTATACACGCCTGGGTGTTGCAAGGGTAAAATATCTTTAGGGGTACTCACCATTTCTTGGAGTTTGGCCCCTGGTGTGAACACAGTCTGCCAACGAAACGAAACGTCAAGCCAATAAAGGTAAAATGCATGTTTCGCGTTAATTCCCGGAATAATACTGGAGACCTGTTTTTGAATTACGAATGCGACTTCGAAATCACGGATGTGACTAATAATCACCGATTTTCAATAATTCTTATTTTTGAATATCACTGATGTGACTACCTTAGTCACAGGTGTGATTTCATTAAGAGTGCCCTCACCCACTCGTAATCAAGTCAAACTTGTAGAAATGTTATCTGTGTTTTGTTTGATTTTTCAGTCTATATATACAATATATATATATGAATGTAGTACACATATTAATATATATATATATATATATATATATATATATGTATATAATGGTTAAGTACCTATAGGCATCATGTATATATATATATATATATATAATAACCATAATGGTTAAGCCGGCAATAACCGGCAGCGGCTACATTCTGCGTGGAACCAAACTCTTACATTTATGTGTGTACTTTATCTATGTTGGCAGCTCTGCGATCGACTTTCAAAAATTGGATGTTTAGGAATCCGTGACCTCAAAGTCACCGCTGACTATTTAGTCAGCGGTGATTTCGAAATCGCATTCGTAATTCAAAAATAGGTCTCCTGGTAACTTATTGAACATTTTTTATACAAAGTTCTACAAAAGAATTATTCCTATTGATCATATAGGTATGTTTGTGTTTATTAGAAATGATGCTGTGACATTAATTCAAACTATTTCTTTAAAATTTTACTATTTTAAGTGAAATACTGTTTGATTTAATAATTGTAATAAACATGAAAGGAAACATCGCCGTTTCCTGTCAATAGATCCACACCTAAAAAGGTTAGCATTTTATCACGTTATGACAACTTAAGGTTTTCTCTTTTTTCGATAAGTACTTACATGACTAGACATTTTGCAAATACGTTATAATACTTATTTAATTAAGCAGTTAGCGGTTAACAACATTACATAACACCTTTCTTAACTTGAGATCGTGCTTTTTAACTTGCAAATTTTATTTGCTGGTTGGCACAAATGACTTCAATTTCTTAATAGCTATGTTTACAACTATTCGTCATCTTAATAAAATTGATAAAGCGTAGATGTTAATTATAATTGCGCTGGCGATTTTATTTATTTATTTAAACTTTATTGCACAACAAAAACTGGGTACAATTGGCGGACTTAATGCAACAAGGCATTCTCTACCAGTCAACCGAATGGCTAGTAGTTCCAAGTGTAAGTGGCGCAGATACATATAATAACTTACAATAAGGTCATCACAAATTAAAATAACAACTAACTACCTAATAGATACATATATACATAGCCATATATATACATACACATACATAAATATATATTATATAATAGATAATCAATTAATTACTATAGCTCGAAAATGACGTGCTTAAGTCAGTAATTCGAGATAGTGTCCACGAACCAATCTCTTAAACGTGAGTTTACTAGCAGATGCTCGAATATGGAAAGGCAGATCATTCCATAGACGAATCGCAGTAACTGTAAATGATTCGGAGGAGAAGTTGGTGCGATGAGTTGGAATTTGTAATGTAAGGTTGCTTGATGAGCGTAAGTCACGACTATGAGTGGACCCGAGGAATATGAAACGCGACTTCAGATAAATTGGAGTCTTAGGGCTAAATAGGATGTCATATAGACAGCAGACAACCCTGAGGTCTAAGGAGATTTTAGGTATACTTTATTATTATTTTTTTCCCAATAATTCACAAAATTCTGTTTTTACAAAGTTTACAAAGTTTTAGTTAGAAAATTGTTGAAGTATATATTATACTTCAACAATTTTCTAAAATATAAATTCTAATACAACAGTTTCAATCAAATTTGATAGCAAGTTTCAATCTAATTTGATAGCAAGTTTCAATCTATTTTGATAGCAACAGTTTCAATCAAATTTGATAGCAAAGGTTTCGATCAACTTTAATAGCAACAGAATTACATAATTGGTGAGCAGCGGGTTGGTATCACACAGGCTAGTATAATGTCTATTTACTTTGATTAGAATATTAAAAACGTATTTATCTTCTGCATAACCGCAGGAAATTATTAAAATAACACTATTGTCATAACGATAACAACAAACTTTTGCTTCCGCAACAGGTAAAAGTTTTGTCGCGCGTACAAAATAAATAGAACTTTAAGCAACCATGCGTCCGTGGCTACGAAGTATAAGCACTGAACGATAGTGAACCTTAATTTAATGACATAAGCTTGTAAGTTTTCTTGTGAACGTGTGGGTAAGTGTATAAATAAAGTTGTCACACTATTTACATTTTTATCGCGGTTAACCGAATACATTGCGTAAGCGCATGTGTTATTATTATTATCGGGGTCATCGGAAGCGACCGATACTTTCGTTTCTGAATCTTTTAAGGCGATTACATCGTTTGAATCTCTAAAATACTATAGGTCCGAACAAGTTTCTAGAGGAATCCTTTTGTGCAAGAGTTAGACGTTACACTGTTAGCTCGTAAAACTGTATTGTTTAAAATTATATGTTACACTATATAAGTCTTAAAAGATAAATTGTAGTGTTTAAAATTAAAATAAGTTAAAAATTCAGAAGTGATGAAAAATATTAATTTTCAAGATTCTTTCTATAATGGTTCATTAATTAGACATGAATTATTCGATAAACAAAAGATAATAATAATAAAAAATTTTCGTGGTGGTCGACCTATTCCAACGCCATGCAATGCTCGTCGATATTACCATCCCTCATGATGAGAATCTCGTAAAATAAAGCCTGAATCAAAAAGTAAAGCCTGGAATCTCGTAAAATAAAAGCCGCGAAGGACAAAGCCAGTAAGTACCTTGACTTGGCATACGCGGTAACCGCCATGTGGGACGTTGATTCGACGATCATTGTTCCGATAGTTGTGTCTGCGAATGACTTGATAGCGAAGAGTCTTGATTAACATCTTAAGAGGCTCTCGCTTGACGGATGGATTAAGGGCCGGATACAAAAAGCAGTGATTCTCGACACGGCACGTATTGTCCGGAGTTTTTTCTGTCTGCAGTCTTAACCACCGGTTTGCTTGGGCCTTGCCTCGTATTTATGTTTATTTTATATATCTACTAGCTTTCTGCCCGCGGCTTCGCCCGCGTGGATTTCGGGATTGGGTGTATAGAGGGTTAAGGGTCATAGCTTTTGCCCACGGCTACATATACGCGGAAGTCGGTTTATGGTGCGAAGATTTTATCGCGCTTCCCGTGGGACTATCCGTTTTTCCGAGATAAAAAATGCCGCAAAACTCCTCAAGAATCACTCTATCTATTGATGAAAACCGCATAAAAATCTGTGCAGTAGTTTTTGAGCGAAGCCTTTATTGCGCATCCCGTGGGATCTGTCGATTTTTCCGGGATAAAAAGTAGCCTATGTTACTCGGGGAGAATGTAGCTTTCCAAAGGTGAAAGAATTTTTGAAATCGGTCCAGTAGTTTAAGCGTGAAGAGGTAACAAACAAACAAACAAACACACTTTCGCATTTATAATATTAGTTGGGATTAGTTGGGATTAGTTGGGATATTGTAAAAAACTTAAATTTAAGAATGTCATTAAAAAATAATAAATCTACATTTAACTAAATAACACATATTAGTTAGCATCGCACGCCGCTCTCATTAAGGTGCTATGAGTGACAGGCACCTCCTAATTGTTCAGTAAAATATTTACATTACTGCTAAAAAGAATATTTACAACAATAAATCACTTAAATGTTTAATTAAAAATATAAATATTTTACTACCTTAACTTAATATGAATGTTTGTGGATGTGTAAATACATCTATATATGTGTCTATCTTTAAATATCTTTTAAATAATAAAGAAAAAATGTTAAATTATCAAGTTAGCACCTAACGTGAGCAAAGGCTGAAGGTCATTGAGCGATGTTGTAGCCTTAAACCATACATTTAATGTAGCTTTCCGAAGTTCCGTCTGCGATATATCGGGTTTTCCGGTAAGAAAGAGTTGTATTCTCGTGGTAACAATTATCCCTTTGTCCGAATGGGGATAGTTAGAGACCCATATGTAATAGAGTAGATGACTACAACTGAATATGCCTATTTTTATTATATAATTATCAAAGTTGAGCAATATCTATCTCATGAACGTAAGTCAATATAGAAGTTTTACTTTAATTTTGTATTAATATTGCTTTTAAGTTTCTAAAAAATGTACAATTATTCTTTCTAACTACTTCTAACTTTCTTACATTAAACGTGACCTTATTTAATATGAAAAGTATATCTATAAGCGTAAAAATAACAAAGTTATTGGCAATTTTGTTTATACACTCATACAAATTAGGCGAATTTAGAAAAAATTGACGTCACGATTGCAGTGTACTTAGTATGGAACGTTTTTGAGCGACCCGCGACAGCGGCAGCGCCACAAACATGGTGCTGTATCTTCAGAAGTAATAATTACAGATACGTCATTACTTCTGCAATATTTCTCATCTAAAAGAGAACTGTTATTATGTATAGAATAAAAAAAAATGTCATCTTCCCAATTATTCCCATTCCAAATAACATGAAAATTTAATCAATGAGTACCGAAAATTAACAGTAACATTTATAATTATTTTAATTGATATATATTGAAATTCAATTTGAAAAATTGAATGTAAACGTTTGCACGCTGGATAGACGAGTTCGCTTATACAGCCAAAGCTTGACCAGAATGGGTCTCAAGATACGGAAA
This sequence comes from Scirpophaga incertulas, assembly GCA_036419045.1. Lineage (NCBI taxonomy): Eukaryota > Metazoa > Arthropoda > Insecta > Lepidoptera > Crambidae > Scirpophaga > Scirpophaga incertulas. The sequence continues at coordinate 4,055,361 of CM071631.1, read as the reverse complement.
GGAAACACAACTGGTCCCTAGAACGGAAAAAGAACCTTCAAATGGAACAAGTTAAGTTTATTTGCGCGCAATTAGATATTCAATATTCGAAGTACTTGCTAGTAGGTCAAGTCAAGTCAGTAAAATTCTTCGCTTTGGTGATTAGAATCTAGAACAGTTGAAGTGAGATTTATAAGTAAACTAAGCCGTAACGTCGTTGTCAATAATTCAACTGTGTTCATCATAGCCGAAGAATTGCCAACCTTATTTTTTTTTTTTTTCCCACGGGGGAGTGTAGTGAATCCTCATACGGGGCGCACCACCACAGTGGTCGCTATTGACAACCCCTGGTGCTCGGACGACCTCGCGCCGGATACCACCCGCGCCCGGTCTACGGCGGGTGGTTATGTTGGACTCTAGCAGAAGGCCAGCCTACCAACTAAACACTACCTACAGCCTTTGGTCGGGCGGAAGGCCTGGGACCCTATCGGCTTGAACTAACGCTCCCGCCCTCCAGAACGGGGCGGTGCACAGCGTAGCCTCAAGAGAGTGCGTACGCTCTGAAATGGTTCGGTTACCAAGGTGGTCCGAATGGTAATATGTGCGCTGATGCACTTGTATTCCAAGCTAAGCTAACTACACAGTTGTTGGTGTGTGGTAGCCTGTTGAGCTTGTAGATAGGAGTCCCCTGCTCCATGCTCCATTGCTAGCAGTCGGTCATTGGGAATGATCATCGTGTGGCAGGTGACAGAACGCACATAAGGTGTACCAGCGATTGTCGATAGTAAACAATAACGTCACTGGATCCGCCATTGCATCCATATAATCTATACTAATATTATAAAGAAGTAAAGTTTGTGTCTTTGTAAATTGTAAGGGGTAATCTCGGGATCTACTGAACCGATTTTAAAAATTCTTTCACCAATAGAAAGCCACATTATTGCTGAATGTCATCATCATCATCATCATCATCGATTTTAAAAATTCTTTCACCAATAGAAAGCCACATTATTGCGGAGTGTCATCATCATCATCGATTTTAAAAATTCTTTCACCAATAGAAAGCCACATTATTGCGGAGTGTCATCATCATCATCATCGATTTTAAAAATTCTTTCACCAATAGAAAGCCACATTATTGCGGAGTGTCATCATCATCATCATCATCATCGATTTTAAAAATTCTTTCACCAATAGAAAGCCACATTATTGTTGAGTGTCATCATCATCATCATCATCATCAGCGGACGGCGCGCGATGGCTTCGGGTTTAATTCAGTTCGCTTTCGTGCTCGCTTCGGGGATTATTAATATTATGCCCAACGAAGTGGGCGCGGGTCAGCTAGTTATATATATTATTATTATTAATTTTGGAATTGACACAACATATGTATAACATGCATAGACAGAAAACTTATATGTATATGCGTAACGTGCGCGAGCAAAAGCAAATTGGATAATATAAAAATGAAAGTTCTCAAGTCTGTATGCGGTGAACTGGAAATAATGCCAATTCACATAAGTAGGTATATTCAAATCATTAAGCAATTCTGATTAATCAACCTATCTATTAGGTGAAGTATGAACCGCAGACGGCTTCATTTCAATACTCCACCGCGTGATCGAGAAGGATATTGTTAAGCAAGAATTGGACGGAACATTATTCTGTACCGTTCATTTAATCAGCAACTTACCATAGACACAGTAATCTTACAGAACTGAACAAGATCGTGACTGCAAAGAATTTACAAAACATATATTTATTGAAACACGAGTTTGCGTGGTCCCGTTGCGTTAATAATTGAATTGACCATAAGAGTCAATATAAAATATGCATTTTTAACACCTTTACTCGTAAAGCTGATGTAATTCCACCAGAAAAAAATACTATTTTGGTCCATTTAATCCAGATTGTGCACGCTTAAGATTTAATCTTAAGCGTAATCGTAATACGAAAAAGATTATTCACAAATTCGTTCAAAAGAAAATAATTTCACTCATACTTCGACGTTATACATCTACTGACTGTCAAACATATTTGTTTTAAACCAAATAGCTCAATTTAATCTGAATAAGTACAAAAGAATGAAACTTCAAAAAACAGCTCACGTAATTTATGGACGCCCCTTACGTGCACCTTGAAAGGTTTTTTTTTATAGGATAGGGCAGCAAACGAGCAAACGGATCAACTGATGGTAAGCGATAACCGTTGCCCATGGACACCCGTAACACCAGAGGAGTCACAGATGCGTTGCCGGCCTTTTAAAAGGGAATAAGGGGGGAAGGGGGGGTTGGGCCTCCGGTAGCCTCACTCGGCGAAACACAGCGCAAGCGCTATATTACGCCGGTTTTCTGTGAGGCCGTGGTATCACTCCGGTCGAGCCGGCCCAATTCGTGCCGAAGCATGACTCTCCCACGGCAACGTGGCTCTCCCACGGTTGTCATCCTCTCTCTGCTGAGAGAAAAAATTAAAATAAAAAAATAAAACTTTGGCAACTCTATATCTTTCAAGATCCAAGGTAGATCGACGACGGGTCGCCCCGTTTGGTACGCCCGCGCTGGCAGTCCTTGGTGATCTGATCACTACTCTTTGTTCCAATCGTAACGTTCGATTTTAAAAGAAACTAAGTACAACGGAACCGATTTAATTATTTTAAGCGGAGCAGAAATGCAGACGTAACTTATACAGCTTTAGCCTTCAAGCTATAGAGACTAACGCTCTGTTCAACGGAAAGTGCTACGGGAGTATACTCACGATTCAAGGCCAAGTAGACCTGACACTGGACGTAGGAGTTTTCTAGGCATGAGTACATTAGACCTCTTTTTTATAGGGTCGTACATTGAAATATATGAGGATAAGGCAATAGATGCCGATCGAATGTAAAAACATTTTTTTTACTACATACTCGTACAAGCAATGGGAATTGGAATGCAATGCTTATTCATGCCAGTATATTTAAATGTTATATACAAAAATAAGGTAAATATCGCATCATCGTGTTGAATGTTTTACAAAAAAAAATATAAGAAAACATTTGACCAAGACATTGCTAATCCATTGATAAGCTACTTTTGTGCCAAAATTATTTTGCGTTATTATCGAAATAAACTTAAAAATTACAATAAACAGGGAGTAAATTGACCTTTAACCATAGTAATGTATCTGCATAGTGCATAATGCAATCTCAGCTATAACCTGTTGTTGTGTTCAGTGTCTCGACGCGCATATTCAACGCGCGACGTGTGTGGCTGCTTTACCAACTAGTTAAATACTTATTAGTGTACTGATTTAAGGAAACAAAATTTAAACGTCAAATCTTTGAGTTCTATATTTAAATTGTGCAATCAATAATGACTAAAGTTTGCATAGCGCTGTGTTCATCCCGAACTTAGATTACGCACGTTGTTGCAATTCTTAGAAACGACAAAACGCATGAAGTGGGTAAGTTATTTATAAGTCACACCAATAAGCGAATGGATAAGTTGTAACATATGCAATAGTATATTTCGATACGAGTATAGAAAGTAAGTTATTTCTGCACGATTTCCGGTTTATATACATATATACAGAAGGCCAAAAATATCAAGCAATGACACTATGTAAAATAATGAAAGAAGCCTAAATCAGTGAAAAAAGTTTAACCCTTGGAGCTTAAATTAACACCGCTTTAATATGGGGTTTTGTTATTTAATAAACCCAAAATTCGTGAAGTGATTAACGAAATAGAGCCGCCATTTTTCCAAAAATAATTAATTAATGAATAGGTAATCACATTAATAAACAGACATCTATAACCGTTGAGTTGAAAGATGAGCATTTATCAGATATCAATGATAGATAATAGATAGATATGATTTTTCATTGTTATCTAAATTCATTGTATATTTACAAAACAAAGTTCTCCCATCTGGAGGTCAAAACACCTCCTGGAGTTTTGACCTCCAGATCTTGGAAAAGTTTATTTTTGTTACATCATTTAGCATATCGGTCATTTTATTTACAGAAATTAGATTTCTAAGTTATGATTTAGATATCTGTGGCCTAAATGTTTTTAAAAGCATATAACTCAATCACTACTTATAGCTGCGTCGCAATGTCACTTCAAAAACAAAATTTATTACAAGGAGCAGAGGAAATCATAAATACGAAAGCAACGGACGGACGTCGCAATCTCGTTATCGTTAGATAGCAAGATAGGGCCAGGACCTTTGCATTGAACATATAAATTTGATATACCATTATTGCACCACATCCTGTGTACCATGTTATACCAGTTTACATTTGTTTGCAAACGATACACGATACGAGGATATCGACGTAAATTGTATAAAACCTTTGTACAGCGCCCCTAGCGGAACGTAACTGTACTATTCTTTCATATTAAACTGACATGAGTTTTGTAATTTACTATCCGTCAAATATTTATCGAAAACGATAGCAAACTCACGGTAGAGCAGCTTCTCTAACTTACTACTTACACACACAATGAAGTTAGAACGAAATGTGCATATATAGTTGTTAGATATCGAAATGATTGCGATAGCCATCATAAGTTTACATTCATTTGCAAACGATATCGACAGCGTATTGTATGAAAACTTTGTACAGCGTCCCTAGCGGAAACGTAACGAACTAAAATTGTACTAATTTTAGCGAAAAGATCGACATGACTTCTGAAGTTTATTATACATCAACATGACTTTTGAAGTTTACAATACTCATCAGAAACAATAATAGACTCATGGGAAATTACAGAAAATTCCGCTGAAAAGCAAAATAATTAATTTATATATGAAGTTATCAATCCCTATGCTTTTGCCGTATCATAACGTTCACCTTCATTTTCATCCTTGTTTTTTCTTACCATCAGATATTTAAAAGGCAGGAGCTTCTATATTGATTTTGTAAAATATTATAAAATCGAAACGTATTTCTTGAAGTTTCTTTCTATACTATCTGTAGACTGACACCGCAGTTTTGAACTGTACATATACTTATATTGTAATGATTTACTAACACGGGGTACACATTTTAGGGATGTGAAATCTACGAAATACGTGAATAATTTATGGGATCATATGCGTGACATTCACATAACCTCAAAATAATCCAACAATTCAAGGTGCTATTGTTCCCATAGTTATGCAATGACGAACAACTGGCTGTAACTAAATGTAATATAAAGAGAACTATATATACTGTACTTAATATTAACGATATTATTATTCCAAATTCTATAAGTTTGGGGTCATCACATGATGACTCAGCAATCAAATCATCCAGCATTTCAAGGCGCTTTTGTTGGCACAGTTATGCAACGGCGGGTAGCCGGCTGCAACCAAGCGGAACATAAAAATAAAAACCGATATATCTATTCACTTTTATTCGAGCCTTAATTTAGTGTGTCCAATGTTAGAATTACTTGATCGTTTACGTAATCGGCATTTTTCATTGGTGCATTTTTGATGTAATTAAACTTGGTTATTTTTTGCTATTCTATACTATTCGCATTCCTATTCGAACCAGTTTTGGTTTTGTTGGAGTTTTGGCGAGTTCATTAATACTGATATCTGAACTGGTTCGGTTTTTTATATTATACTAGCTGACCCGCGCCCACTTCGTTGGGCATAATATTAATAATCCCCGAAGCGAGCACGAAAGCGAACTGAATTAAACCCGAAGCCATCGCGCGCCGTCCGCTGATGATGATGATGATGATGATGATGATGACACTCCGCAATAATGTGGCTTTCTATTGGTGAAAGAATTTTTAAAATTGATGATGATGATGATGATGATGATGACACTCAGATTTAAACTATCCTATCTCTCAAGTTGGATCGAACTGCACATGGTGTGCGAATTTTATTATAATCGGTTAAGTACCTAGTTTAGGAGTTCATTGAGCACAAACATTGTGACATGAGATTTATATATATTAGATTAGATATATGAGAATATGACACTCCTTTTTTAATATATTTAATTTGTAGGGATCGGAATGTGGGCTCGTCTAGCGGATGGATGAAAAAAAATTGCAAGTTGCTGAAATAGGTGTGTATGATGGATGGATGGATGGACTGACAAGAAATGATAGACAAAGGAATGCATATATCAGGAGCAGTCTGGAAGTAGCTGCTATTGTTGAAAAATTGAGGGAAAAGAGACTTTCCTGGTCCATACCAGGATTAAGAAGAGAGAACGACCATGTTCTAGGAAAGTTATGGTGATGAAGGGAGAGGAAGACCGATGAAAAAATGGATGGACTGTGTGAATGATACATACATATTTAAGAAGCAATTGATAGAGATTGGAAGAGGTAAACATGTTGCGGCAACGCCAAATAAAAGGACCCCAAACAATATAACATCGTTCAATGCCATCTATCGCGACTGTCCTGAACAAACAATTATGTTTCGATACTCAAGGGGTCATCCATAAATTACGTCACACGAATTTCGTGATTTTTTGCCCCTCCCCCCGTTCTTGTCACAGCTAGTCACATTTGTGACTAGCTGTGACAAGAACGGGGTGTGTGACCTAGTGTGACGTCACAAATTTTGAAATTATAGAAATGATTGAATAATAAAAGCGGTTTCGAAATCTGTTTTATTTTCATTTTAATAAAATTAACATCAAATCAATTAACAAAACAAAAAACGATTACTTGTATTAAATAAGTATATGGTCATTTCATGATTTTCTTATTAGATTTTTCAAAATCACCTACTAAAATCAATTAGGAAAATAGTACGTTTCGGGAGTACCCCTATTAATAGAAAAAGATACTATTCCTTTATTTATTTATGAGACTATCCAGATTTTACAAGAAAAGTTAATATTTACAGCACTTTTCATACTTATAGTAATAATTTAAAGTTTGTGTTTTATCAGTTAGCTTATAATAGATTTTGAAATGTGACGTCACGAAATTTAAGATCCCTCCCACTCCCTTGTCACACAATGTCACACTTCGTCAACCCCCTCCCTCCCCCTAACCGTGTGACGTAATTTATGGATGGCCCCCAACATTGGGAACAGAGCAAGAGAAATAAAGAAGATTTAAGTTTGTGTGCGATTTATGTAGCATAGTATATAAAAATGTTGGATTTTCATTTACTCATGTATAAAAACATCTGCTATACGCTTTATTTGCCACACAAGGGCTTCGACAGAATATTGGGGTAGGCAGTCAAATTATTGTGTACCGTGACTTTATATCTTAAGTTTTAAAGTGACAACATATATACACGTGCTATAAAAACAATTCAATAAAAACAGTGATCTACATAATATGAATCCTAGAAACAAAAATAAACTTGCCGTTCCAATGTTCAGACTCCATAAAACTAGCTGTTCGTTCTTGGGGAAATGTATGTCTATGTTTAACAAACTTCCGCAAAGTGTCATTGATTTGCCTTTGGATAAATTTAAAATCCATATCAAAAAGACACTCATGAGTAAAGGTTATTATAAAGTAAGTGACTATCTAAATGATCACACTATTTGGGAATAGGGACACTATTCATAGAGCCATGTTTGGTAACAACATTATTTATAAAATTGTATTATTTTATATGTGTATGTAAACATACATACGACTGTAATCGTATTACGTATGATTGTATCTTATATTATATTGTATTTTTATATTATATTATTATAATTATTAACATTGAAAAGAGGAGATAAAAAATAGACCTTCAGAGTTTCTTGCCTGTTCTTCTCGAGAAGGCTCTCCCAATTTCCGCAGGTGTCGAGTCAATTTTTTTTTCCTTATTCGTACGTACGGACAAGGTATTTGTTTATTTAAGCTTTTTTTTTGTTTTGTTTGTTGACGTCAATAAGTGCCTGTAAAGGTCTATGTTGAATAAAGATTATTTTGATTTTGATTTTATAGGCGACTGTAACAACTTCGGGTGGTAAACTTGCTTATTTCTGAACATATATATATAAAATCAATATTAGCGCTTCTGCCTAAGTGGACAATAATTCTGCGACGGGAAAGAAGTAAGAGTACGAAGCCGAGACATCAGTTATTTGCAATATTTAATTGCAGCACTTATTATCATGTAGTTGGTTATCTTTTTGATAACACTCTTTTAAAGTAATAGGTATAAAAATAAAAAACGCAGGCGGGATTTTAAATTTTTACCTCTCAAGCTAAAATCTATCTAGACTTTCAGGCTGCAAACTTCTTTTGCGGCTTCAGTGTATCAAACATTTCAATTCGGCACTAAAATCCGCCATTTTATAATGATATAACTAATATCATTCTCACAATAAATACAATACAAATCTAACGACAACTCTCAAGCTAAAATCTATCTAGCTATTCAGCAAAATTCGCAATTTTGTTTTTTTTTTGTTTTGTATATCTTCTATACCTTTATCACTTTAATTACGAATCTAATGATACCTCTCAATATTAAATTTATTTTAGTCTGCAGAGCGTGCCAAACAATTATTATATATGGTGCAGTTAGGTACAAAATAGGGAGTGATAATTTAAATCCTTTTAAGTGGCCTGGAGAAAAATGTGAAAGTACATTAACAATTAACAAACGTGTTAAATCAGAAATTACATTTACGATTAATAAACCTCGATCAGACATTACTAAGCTTGTAAGCAAGCAATTTGAGATCTGTGTGCGGTCTCGAGTCTCTGCCTAGAGTGCAACTCGCATGTGGGTCGTCTAACAACGGGATCGCTAACCAGTTTTTAGTTCTAATGAGCGGTCTGAACAGCTAATCTGTGCCCGATACTTGATTTTATTCCATAGGAATGTATAGAATGATATTCAACTACGAGACACAGTTACCTCTTATACATATCAAAAATCTGAATCAAAATAACCTTTATGCAATATTGGCATTTATAGACACATTTGACGTCAAAACAAATTTATATATAAGACAATACAAAACGTACAAGTGCATACAAACGTACAGAAATATTGTTTTAAAAGAACGGTTTCTACACATATTCAGAAATTGGAATAACCTTTTCTAGGACAAGCAAATAACTGTAAAGATCAATTATTTATCTTGTCTTTTCAGTCGTCATTTATAATAAAAATTTGAAACATCTTACATGTCAAAAAGAAACACAGTGCTATAAATTTATGTAGATAAAATAAAATTGTCACCAAAGACAGCTCAATGAATATTAATTATACATCTAATTCAATAAAAATAATCGCTTACTTTAAAATAACGTTTAATTATAAGTGTATTTCTGATATGATCTTTGAATTAATACAGAAGCACCTCAATGACATTTAATACTTATTGATATACTTTTCCCTAACAAAAATCCTGTACATTGGGCCCACGTTTATTTTTATTTCTCGTATTCACATCATATAAATTACTATTTATATGAAAATGTGTAATAGTTTCTATATACAAAAATTAAATTGTTATTAAATATATTGATCATCATAAAATTAAGGGGTGTTAGTTACATACTGAACCGATTTAAGTAATTGCCTATTTGTTTGGATTCGTCGCCATCGCCATCGTCACATGAATATCTGAGTAACTAATCAAATATTATAAAAAGCAGGAAATATATTATAAATAAACTACTTATTTATTAAAATAGGACGTATTTTTTAATTGATAAGAAGAATGGGCGCAAGAAACTTATCAGCTTTATGAAAAGTAATAACAACATTTACAATGGAAATCGTATTATAAAAAGAATTATACATTTGCCCATAAACGAACCTATAGTTTTTTGTACGTTGTATATTAAGATGCTGCAGGAGTCAAACACTGATGAGCATTGGTCACTCAATTGACAGACTACAGGGCCATGCTATCAAGAAACATCATAAGGCTTTTGAGTCGGATAGACTGGACCGATGAAGGGTGGCCGATAGGCTAGGACTGGGAACACGGGAACGTTAGGTAGTGCTATAGCTCCCTCAAAGAGACACCCCTCTCCTAAAATAAGATACTGTAACCTTCGATTGTAGTACCAAAATAAACAAACCAAAACATTTCCGACAAGTTTGGTCGTTCCATTGCATTTGACATACATTGCATCATGGTTATATAGATGAAATATAAATACCCAGTAAATGCGGCGTGTCAGGTGGCTATGGATATATGACAATGTAACTTTATCTGTGATTAAACTAAGAAGAGGAAGTAAACTGCTTCATCTCACCTTCCTCCGTAGCATTGACCACCGAAATACGATATAATTGAAAATTGGACGAACTTACCTAAGTGAAGTCCAATTGTAATTTTATGAAGGTTGATCTGAAATATAATTGTTAACAGTGTAGTCTTTCTATTCGGTATTCATTGGCATCGCGGTTTTAGATTTAAAAAAAAAAATAAAAAATTTCTTGTCTGTGGCACTCCGGGTAGCAAATGTCACTATTTTAGAGCTTTAAAGTGAGATGGCTCTGATGAGTTGATGACCCACTATGCTTGGGATCAGCAACAAGCTGATGCTGGGTTGGGCGGGTGATTATATTTCAGATCAACCTTCATAAAATTACAATTGGACTTCACTTAGGTAAGTTCGTCCAATTTTCAATTTTATTTCATGTTGATCTGAAATATAATTGTTAACAGTGTAGTTGTTTAGAGACAGTTGCATAGTGGGTATCTATCATTATGTATGCACTTATGAAAGGTAAGTTTGTAAATAAATAATTTACAAAGGGTCTGGTATAAATGATGAGGTCCAAATCATTCTGAACTATAACACTTATGTCTAAGTAGATAATCACAGCTTAATTAGTCAGCCTTTAATTACTTAACTAATTTTTATAAGGCAACAAGAGGGAATCAACTTGGTAATTTTCTCTGTATCTCACATATTGAAGTAAATTTTTGTGTTAATTTTACAATATAAAATTAACAGTAATAATAATCAAAAGTAAGTACAATGGTTTTCTGAGATAAGACTAAGATAAGTCAACAATATTTTAAAAACATAATTGAGATCAATATAATTGCAATGAAAATTAAGATAAATCAACAATATTTAAATCATCATCATCAAGATAAATTGTGATAATAACCTTTTTATTACTTGAAACTTAAATCAATATAATATAATAATATAAAAATAATATTATTAATCAAAGCTAAAAACTGCCTGTACAAAGTCATCACAACTGTTTTTATCTTGTATAGGTAACTGATAAAACCTTGCAAATGTAAGGGAATTTTCAGTCCAGCCAGCGGTTTCCTAATAACATCAATTGACACTCCTGCCTTGCTAGCTGATGAGGTGGCAGAATGGCGGGTGCTGTGTGATTTAAATTGGTTTGTATCAATACCACTATCTGCTAGGACACACTTGATCCACCTGCTTATGGTTTGTTTTGATGCATGGTGGTATGGCTTTTTAAAAATTAATAAAAGGTATGTTTGAAAATTTCTGATAGTATTTGTGCTATGGATGTAGTCTTGAAGTGTGCTGGCTGGGCATATTTTAGGTTCTTGTAAATAAAATGGAAGGTTTATTATACTGTTTTGTTTTGTATGTGCAGAAGTTTTTACTAAATCACTGATGACTATGGTGATTTTTGAGTCAGAGGTAGAGATATCATTAAGCTTAATCAGTGAAAGAGTTTGTACCCGCTGAGCACTTGCCAAGGCTAGCAATGTTACCAGCTTTTTAGTTAGCATTTCAAGGCTTGACAGTGAGTTTGGTGGTAATTTTGCTAGGTAACTCAACACCTTGTGTGGGTCCCATGTTTCTGTGTATCTTTGCATGGCTGGTTTTAGCCTGAATACACCTTTTAGGAATCGTTTCACTCTATCATCTGTCCCAACTTTCTCTCCTATTAAAAGAGAAAGGGCAGATTTAAGGCAACTGAGGGTGTTATAGCTAGCACCACTTTGAAATTTTTCTATTAAAAATTTTATTACAAAAGGTATAGGTGTTAAGAGCGATTCCTGGTTGTATGTATTGCAGAACTGCCACCAGCTTTTATAAGTTGTGTTATATTGAATCATAGTACCCTTGGAGATGGATGCTAGCATAATGTCTAGTGAGCTCTCTGGCAAGCCTCTGCGTCTGAATGCCTCCCGCAGAAGATGCTCACTGCCAGGGTAAGGTGGCTGCTCAACGGGTGCTTTGCTCCAAAAGGAAATATCAATAAGTTAGGATCTGGTTTAGATATGATTGGGTTACTGATCATTAAGCTCATGGCTAGGGGGTACCATGGTTGGTACTCCCACATTGGGTAAACAAGTATGCCTCTGGCTTTATCACATTTAATCTTCTGTAGGCATTTAGTTAGAAGGGCAAATGGTGGGAAGGCATAAAAAAATAAGGTGCCCAGTTAAGGGTCATAGCATCAATGTCAAATGCATTAGGATCCCAAGAGACATATAGCTTACATTTCTTATTAATCCTAGATGCAAAAGATCTATGTTTGGGATTCCTAGGTGGGTTTTTATAGTATTAAAGGTATCTTTACTTAATTCCCATTCTGTGTCAAAATTTGTGTTACGTGATTCTTTATACATACACATTGTCTTTACATACATATACATTGTCTTTGGACTTTATGTAAGAGGCATAAATGTTTGTATTTCTGTGTTCACACCAGCTCCAGATATCTCTGGTGATTTTGTTCAAGTGTGGGTATTGCACACTACCCATTTTATTAATGCATGCAATAGCAGTTGTGTTATCTATATGTAATAAAATATTGCAATGGTTATATGGTTTTGCGTAACATTTTAATCCAAAAAATGCTACTGTCAGTTCTAACTGGTTTATATGAAGGTGTTGTTCTGAGTGAGACCACATACCACCACTACTTTCACCAATGCAGTGTGTTCCCCAACCAGTCAGTGATGCATCAGAAAATATTTCCAACTGAAATTGTATTTAAATATTTGTATTTAAGTACATAATAGCATCATAATTGTCAGCATAGTGTGTCAACGCTAGATATTTCTCTCTTTCCATTGCTTTAGTGTGCATGAGGCCATAAGGTACAGCAGGGCTAGCAGCTACTAAAGTACCAAGCAATTTTGCAAAGTTCCTTATTCTACAGCTCTTCAAGGATAGAAATTTTGTTCAAAAAGTTTTACGAGACCTACGATGCCGGCGAACGCGCGAAAGAAAAGTGACATTTGCTACCCGGAGTGCCACAGACAAGAAATTTTTTTTTTTTTTTTTAAATCTAAAACCGCGATGCCAATGAATACCGAATAGAAAGACTACACTGTTAACAATTATATTTCAGATCAACATGAAATAAAATAGAGCGATTTATCTAACACTAGCTGGTGCACGCAACTTCTTCTGTAATATTTCTAGTAGCTTATATTAGTGTTGCGTATATTTTTATAAATTGTAGCCTGTCTGAGGGGCGATCGCACTAATAAATCGCAAGCGAAACGCAACCGAACCGTTCGGCTTAACCAATCCGAACGCCACAATATCACGTCATCTGTTCGATGTCGCCGCCTGACCAGGCGTGAAGTAACGCTTAACACTGTTCAAAACGCCCAACTTTTTGCTCACCAGTTTGGCTTTGTCCACCAAGTGACTCCCAAATTGGACTTTGCACCTTGAACTTGCACCTTGGAACTGAGGCGCCATGACAAAGGGGTCCCTCTTGGGAGTGAACGCGCAAACTTGTGTCTCTGTAGGGTTGAACTGAACTAAGTTCCTTTCTCCCCATTCACTTAAATCCGTTTAGTAGTTTTTACGTGAAAGAGTAACAAATATCCATCCATACATACACACTTTCGCGTTTGTAATATTAGTAGGGATGAACTGTCAAATTACAATGAATAAATTTCAAAATGGCGGCTAAAACTTACCCATACATTCGATGTATACTGAATATTTATTAAAGTTCGATTTTTAATTCGAGTCAGTAAAATGACATTTTCAGTGTCATGTGTCACAAATCATATTATTTAATATGGTATGTATTACATATTTACAATAAAAAAACGCTTTGATACCTAATAAAATAAAGCATGACTAAATGTCTAAATCTATTGATTGCCGAACATCACTATTGAAGTGGGTTGTAGTGGGTCACCCTTTTTTGTATCAGTGACAGTTGCACTTGTCATTTTATTGACTCGAATTAAAAATCGTACTTTAATAAATTTATGATCGTACTAAATTTCAGAGCTTTTGACACTAAGGAAATGTCAAAAACTATGTTTAGTGCTTGTCACAGCCGGTCTGGTCTCACTGCACTTACGTGCCGCAAAGAGATCTTCGATAAAGAGTTGTGTATCACAATTTATCAAAAAAGCCATTCATTGTACTGATGCTATCTTTTAGCCTGCGGCTTCGTTTGCTCTAATATCATAAGTTAACTCCCCCATATCTCAAACGATCCTTCTACCAAATTGGATTAACACTGTCAGTTATTTTTATCTATTTAGCGATTCCAAAAATAAAGGATCAATTTCTTTCCGTCTTGTTTTTATCAATAAAGTATAATTTCATTGCTTTTCGTTTGTGCACTTTATATATGTATATATAGTTCCGTACCGTATCCGTTCAAACAATATATTGTTTCACAATTGCTAAATCCCGACGACACGGCAATCTTGAGCTTCACGAGCCATTAATTGTAGAAGCGCATTCAATTTGTGTGGACTACCTTTCCTCAACCTTAACGTTCTGAAAGATCATATATCACGACCTCCATAGTCGAGTGGATAGCACACCGGTTTCAAGGTGTCGCCATCTCTGAGGTCCCGGGTTCGAATCCCGGTGGGGGCAGATGTTTGTGTGATGAATGCGAACATTTGTACCTTGGTCATGGTTGTTAATATATATTTCTATAAATATAAATATATATATATATATATTATATATATATATATATATATATATATATATATGTATATATATATATATCTTAATATATATATTTCTTGTGTGCGTGTGTATGTGACTGAACTCCTCCTAAACGACTGGACCAATTTTGATGAAATTTTTTGTGTGTATTCCAGGGGGCTTGAGAATGGTTTAGATTCACAATACGGTCATATAGATATTGTTTTTCAGCTAAATTATTTATTTAAAAACATTTGAGACAACGTGAGACAACGTGACATTTGAGACATTTGACATTTGAGACATTTGACAGGACAACGTCTGTTGGGCCAGCTAGTATATATAATATATGTATGTCTATCCGTTACCCTAGATCCAAAGCACAAGCCTTACAGAGCTTAGTTTGGGCTAGGATAATTGGTGTAAGCGTAAATAATATTTATTTTTTATTTTTATTTATTTATCACCAGATAGTTCAGCAGCTGACTTAAGGTAAACCTGAGTCTGCGGCTTCAGCGTGGGTCACTAAAACAAATAGTTAAGTCAAACCAAATACTTTATTTGCTGTTAAAAACTACCTAGATACAAGTTTTTATAAGATATAATTAATAAAGTTTATTTAAACTCACAATTTTATTTTTTTGTGATTTAATTTCTATGGTACCATTTCACCTGAATTAATTAACCTGAACGAATGATTATATTTATAAGTACTATATTTAAAAACCTTACCTTATATGGTACAATACATAATGTAATGTATACAATATATAATATACAATATAGTATCTAATGTAAATAATTCTTTAAATGGTAATAAATGTGTCAACCCGCATATAATAACCCGTAAATAATAAATATATTATGTTGAGCACAAGTTATTTTTAGTGGACTGTATTTTGTAGGTCTTGTGATTCTGGTTGCTTATTAAATGATACGAGTAATAAAACTGTGTTATGTCTTTTCTAATCACTTCACTGTATTCAAAGAACTTAAACAGAAATTATACCATACCTATATACCATATCTATAATACGTTTGTATTATAGAAAAAAATAACCATAGAATCTTGGTTCTAAACACGTGAACAAAGACATGAAAACTCTCCAATGCCCAACAATTTCGATTCAAACTAAAAACGTTAGTGACCGTTTTGTGGTATTTATAGAAACATAAAGGAACCATCTATTTTCTCATAAAACTCCATAGCTCTTGTAATAATTTTGATGCCGCAGGGCAGAATGTGATCATTTGTACTTAGTGTTGCAATTATGTGGGCATCACGATGCACAGGTACGCATTAAGGATGATTTTTAATGAACGTTTCTTTACATTTTCTACCCAGACTTCCTTGAAATGCTAAAAAATTACTCTATGAATTGAAAATAAGAAGGTTGAAATTATGGTTTTATTTTAGAACAGACTTCAATTTTTTTACTTGATTAACTTCAGATGAGGGGGAGTATTGTAGCCTCCCCGAGGAGGGCTCCCCTGTATCGGCAGGGGAACAAAGGCTGGGGTTTCCCGGAAGTCGCTTGGCGTTTCCGGGGGCTCCTCACATGCCTGAGGAAGGCCGTACCTGAGGTTTTTAGTGGGTAGGCCTCCCCCTTCTGGGGGAGGAGAGCCCCAAATAACCACCGGCTTGCCACAGCCAGGGTATGCAATTTAATGCATTTTTCTCAGGGGAACAAAAAAAAATGGTACGAAAGTACATGGCAGTTAATATGGCAGTTTGGCGAGCGGCGATCGACTCCAAATTTTCGATAGTTTTGTTCTGCTTGACGAGCTGAACACGAATATACAAGTGTCAGAAAAAGTTAATGATAAAATCGCCGCTGGGGGGCTCTGAAGTTTTGGGTAAAAAATACTGGTTTTCGGCAGAATAAACTGAAACACGGATATGTTGTTCTCCTTGACGAGCTAATCACGAATATAGTTTTAGATAAAGTTAATTCGTATTTTCTTTTTCGTGTATAAGTACCTATATTCTTCGCT
Source organism: Scirpophaga incertulas (assembly GCA_036419045.1). Taxonomy (NCBI): domain Eukaryota; kingdom Metazoa; phylum Arthropoda; class Insecta; order Lepidoptera; family Crambidae; genus Scirpophaga; species Scirpophaga incertulas. The sequence continues at coordinate 4,038,590 of CM071631.1, read as the reverse complement.
CGCTCGCTCGCTCACCAAACTGCCATATTAACTGTGCCATGTACTTTAAGTTAATGTTCACAATAATGTAGTTAATTTTGTGTGGTAAATTGTTGACTTCATCATGACAACTCATATACGTCTATCGAGGGAGATAAGCCTCTCTTAACTATGTGCTGAAGAGCATTTACAATAGTTTAGTCAATGACTCTGTTCAGTACGAACCCTTTAACATACACTTTTAAATTACTTTGTAGATAGCGTACAGAATGTTTCATCGTAGAAGCGTCTAACAAAGATTTTTTGTAATAGTTAAAACAGTTTAATACATCATCACAGCTCATATACGTCCCCACCGAGGGGCTCGAGCCTACCCTAACTACGTTAGGGCGATTAGGCCTTAGTCAACCACGCTGGCCCAGTGCGGGTTGGTTGACTACGTACACATTTGAATCGCTTCGCAGATGTACGCAGGTTTCCTCACGTTTTACTTCACCGTAGGAGCGTCGGATAAATGTACATATGAAATTAAGTAACGAAAAAACACATTGGTACACGGTGGGGATTAGATCGCGGGCCCACGAACTAGTGCCGAGACCACAGCGCCAACCACGCATATTAAAACAAAATATGTTATCTATACATAACTCTCAGTTCGTGTCTGTTCAGCGTAGTATAAAGTAATTGGCGCGTTTGCGGCGTAGAAAGCCGACACACTTCCCCCGTTCGGTAGCTGAAGCTTTATTATGCTGTATGACATGCACATGCATCAGTATTCTAGGTCAGCTGCCTGCCTATATGAAGGTCAATATGACTGGAATAAAAGAATTAGCGATATATGAAGCTCCAGCAAAGACGGACTATAGTTGCTCTGTATTTATTGCATCCACAGATTTATATTAAACTAGCTGTGCCCGCGACTTCGTCTGCGTGAAATGTAATAAAAAAAAAGGTTTTTTTTGTAGTCCAAGTTACTCCTTATTACATAAGCTATCTGCCAGTGAAAATTGGTATCACCAACAAATATTAAACTATTTTATTTTATGTGGCAACACATTTTTTGTCTCTTCTACCGCGTCCACGGCGGCGACAAAATTGTATTAAGAGCAGCAGTCGTCTGTGTTGTATTAGTGTATACGTGCTTACAATACCCGCAAAAGTTGATTCAAGAATTCGTTGCTGTTTTTACTTCCTTCAACAATTGGGCACCGCAACAAGACTCCTACAAAAGTCCCGTCCAAATCGGTCCAGCCGTTCCAGAGATTAGCCGGAACAAACAGACAGTAAATCCAATTTTATTTATTTGTATAGATATAATTTATTTCATTCCAATTATGAAATCCCATTTCACTACTTATTGCGATTTTATGCATAGTCTCAAGTCTCATAATATGATGGCGCCGCAGTATGTTCATTGCGAATTCAACCTAATGGGCATTGTAATTAAAATACATTAAGCGACGTGACATAACCTCGGAAGAACTGTTGATTTGTATCTGTCAATTGACATTTGTCAAACGAAGTTCGTAGTTTATTTATTTTATTTTATTAACACTTTATGTACAATGTGTACAAAGGCGGACTTAATGCCTATGTCATTTTCTAACAGTCAACCTTTAGGTGGTGCAGAAAGCAAAGTGGTAGATGTACCTATGACACAAATGAAAAATATATATTATATATATATATATATATTATATATGTGTATATTAAAAGTATTATTTGTTATTTTAAATCCTAATACATATACGATATCGTAAATAGATAAAATTTAATGATAATAAACTAAGAAATATGCCACATCATAATTAACTCTTCTGATATATATATATATATATATATATATATTATATATATATATATATATATATAATATATATATATATATATATATATATATATTTCCGCAATTTATTTTTGAAACTCAATCTGCTGGTAGACTTTTTAATTTCAAGAGGCAAAGCATTCCATAGTAGAATGGATTGAACGACAAAGGCCTAGTTCAAATTTGAAAAAAACACTGATCGAGTGTTGATTACTTCCAAATGGAATTTGGTACAGAATATATAATATACAGAATATAATATTTACTAGGAGGTAGACTCTGTACCAGGGTCGTCTGCATGGGTACCTCCGTCTTACCTATTTCCGCCGCCAAACAGCAGGGTTCGCTTTGCTGTGTTCCGGCGTGAAGGGTAAGATAGGCAGTGAAATTACTGGGTACTGTGACTTTACATCTTATGTCACAAGTTGGCAACGTACACTGTGGTTCTTATGAGGTTTGCAGATTTGCTGCGAATCTCGTGGGAACCACATGTACTATAGGCGACTGTTACCACTTACCATCAGGTGGGCAGCCTGCTTGTTTGTCAACTTTAGCAATAAAAAAAAATATATTTTGATTTTACAAGTCAGAAGACTTTGGCGAGTTCCCATCTTTTCAAATGATAGAAGCCCACTGCTGAACATAAGCCTCTCTCAAGAATCTGCACACAAATTGGTCCTGCGTCGCTAGCTTCCAACGCCTTCTTACGATTTTGTGGACGGAACAATGAATTTCATTGAAAATATTATTAAAACATTCCTTACATTTTTTTTATTATCCAACACAAAAAGCTTTCTATCCATGACAACTCTTGTCATGTCAGGAACACCGTTCAAAGTGTTTTTCAAAAACCATAAAGCACAAAATGCGACCTGTAACGGTGTTCCTGTTACAATATTTGTCATCGTGGTATAAAAAACAATTAGCTACTATTTAAATTAGTTGTTATATTTGTTACTAGCTGACACGTGCCTTTTTTTTTTTTTTTTTTTTTTTTTGTTCCCCTGAGGAAAATGCATTAAATTGCATACCCCGGCTGTGGCGAGCCGGGGTTATGTGGGGCTCTCCTCCCCAGAAGGGGGAGGCCTACCCACTAAAAACCTCAGGGATGGCCTTCCTCAGGCATGTAGGGAGCCCCCGGGAACACAAAGGCCACTTCCGGAACCCCCAGCCTCCGCTCCCCTCTCTAGAGGGGAGCCCTCCTCGGGGGAAGCTACCACCTCCCCGGTCCCCTCCACCGACGACGCCCCCCGGCCACGGAAGGGGCGTGGTCCATCCCGGGTCGCCGTAGCGGTCGCGACTTCCTCGCGCCCGCCGGCGACCCGCGGCGGCGCCGCAGCTGTGCTACCGAGCCCGGCGCCGCCTCCTTCGAGCGGGATCGGCCATCTCCCGACCCCGCTCGGCGGCCTCCTTCTGGAGCATTACTACTTCACAGAAGGAGGCCACAGCCCTCCAACCTCCCTCGTCCGCCAGCATTGCCGCAATCAATGCCGGCGGAGACAGATCTCGCCCGATCTCTGCGACCAAGACTCGGCGCTCGGAGGCCCACGCGGGGCACTCCGCCAGCGTGTGCTGGGCCGAGTCGAGGTCGGATGCGCAGTGGTGACAATGTGTCGATCCCTCCCGTCCTATTCGACACAGATACTCACCGAAGCAGCCGTGCCCGGTGAGTATCTGAGTCAATCGGTAGGTGACCTCCTCCTTCCCGTTGAGCCAAGCTTCGAGGTGCGGGAGTACGGCACCGACGGCCCGCTGGCGCGCGCAGATCCGTAATTCGAGCTGCCCACGCCAGGCCGCCACAATCCGTCGGTGCCACTCCCGCTTAGGCACTTCGTGCGCGGGTTCCAGGGCGCTCCCCCATCGCCCCCCCGGTCGACACGCCGCGACGCATACGTCGCCGCGTACATGTCGGCCAGGATGTCGAATGGGGGGGAGCGTCCCAGAACTGTCACCGCCTCGTACGAGATTGTACGGTAGCCTCGTACGATCCGTATGGCCATTATCCGCTGCAGGCTCCGTAGCAGAGCTCTGCAGCGGGGGGACCTCGCGCAGTCTTGCGACCACACGGGAGCCCCATACATGGCCACGGATCGCACGACGCCCCCGTACAGGCGGCGGACTCCATCCCTCGGTCCCCCGAGAGCTGACACGTGCCTACTTCGTTGGGCATAATATTAATAATACTTTTTTAGTACAGAGTGTTATGTTTTAATTTCTAACTGTAATACAGTAGAGCCTCGGTAATCCGGACTCCCGTTTGTTCGGTGATCGCTGTAATCCGCCGGGCAGTGGGATTCGCGGGGGAGGCCGGGTGTAGGAACTAGTAGTAGTAGCAGTAGTAGGACTATGAGCAAGATGAGGATAATAGCGTTTAAGTTTTCGCCTTCACAAAGGTTGGTAATTCAGAGGCTAGAGTAGGAGCTTTAAAATGGGTTAAAGATAACGAATTTGATAGCCACTAAGTTATGTTTCTCTGTCGACTTAGAGACCGGGCTTTCAAAATGAAGTGCGATAATTATAAACAGAAGAGTATTACAGACTTTTTAAAAGAAGCAACTAATGTTTTAATTTCGAACATATATAGTTTGGCTTTATGCTATAATTTAAAAATGGATTAGAGAAACTAAGGTTAAACATGTTTTATTAACATTAAATATGGCATACTATAATCCGGACGCCTCGATAATCCGAAAAGGGACTTGTTTTTGCCTCTCCGGATTGTATTAAAAAAACTACTGTTTGTGACTTAAATATAAAAGTTAGACATATGCTGTCGTTGACTTTTTTGTAGGCATTTTCAAGCTCCACATCTTGTCTCTAGAATTCAAAAATGTATCTTTCATAGTTAAGGGAGCGTTCAAGTATTACGTAACGCAATTGTTGAAGATGGTTGACCCCCTCCCCCCCCCCGCCTTGTAACGCACCGTAACGTTAAACAACTTGCGTGAAAAAATTAAAAATGACGACCACACTAATACAATCGAGGGATTCCCCGTAAAACGTAAACGAAAAGGGTTGCCAATTTGTTAAATACTTGAACGCCCCCTTTTTTTTTTTTTTTGTTCCCCTGAGGAAAATGCATTAAATTGCATACCCCGGCTGTGGCGAGCCGGCGGTTATGTGGGGCTCTCCTCCCCAGAAGGGGGAGGCCTACCCACTAAAAACCTCAGGGATGGCCTTCCTCAGGCATGTAGGGAGCCACCGGGAACATCAAGTAACTTCCGGGAACCCCCAGCCTCTGCTCCCCTGCCTAGAGGGGAGCCCTCCTCGGGGGAGGCTATACTACCTCCCCCGGTCTCCTCCACCGACGACGCCCCCCGGCCACGGAAGGGGCGTGGTCCATCCCGGGTCGCCGTAGCGGTCGCGACTTCCTCGCGCCCGCCGGCGACCCGCGGCGTATTATTCGGTTTTTTTATATAACCTATGACACTCAGCAATAATGTGGCTTTCTATCGGTGAAAGAATTTTTGAAATCGGTTCAGTAGATCCCGAGATTACCCCTTACAATTTAACAAATATACAAACACACAAACTTTACTTCTTTATAATATTAGTATAGATTATGTAGAATCTGTAAACATTCTATTTTCGAATATTGTTGACTGTCAATAAATTAATTAATCGGAGGGTATGTTTATGTAAGAAGCGTCGGTTATCAAGTCGCAACGCACACTGTGGGTTCAAGCGGTCGCGTGGGCTGAGGCCGACGGGCGGAAGCATTATACAAGTGGATATAATTAATTGTACATAGGCAGTACGTAACCTTACACTTGTACTTCTAATAGATCGTTGACCGTAGAATTTCAAAATAAGTGAGCACTACCATCACTTCACTACACAAGTCGCTCTCCGCCGTCTGTCTGTCCCTATGTATGCTTAGATCTTTAAATCTAGGCAACAGATTTTGATGCGGTTTTTTTAATAGATTCTTAAGGAAGGTTTATATGTATAATACATGCATAATATAGTAGAGAAACACTGATAAGTTTAGAGGTTTCTAATGTGATGTCGTAAGTAGTAACATTTTTTCCGTCTACATTGCAAACGATTATATAAATACATATATGGTACAACGTTCACAGTTTTTCTGTAGTGTATTTAGTATCAAAATCAAAATAATCTTTATTCAACATAGACCTTTACAGGCACTTATTGACGTCAACAGACAAAACAAAAAAAAGGCTTAAAAAAAAAACAAAAACCTTGTCCGTACGTACGAATAAGGAAAAAAATAATAATTGACTCGACACCTGTTTGGAAATTGGGAGAGCCTTCTCGAGAAGAACAGGCAAGAAACTCTGAAGGTCTATTTTTTATCTCCTCTTTTCAATGTTAATAATTATGATAATATAATTTAAAATACAATATAGTATAAGATACAATCATACCTAATACGATTACAGTCGTATGTATGTTTACATACACATATAAAAATAATACAATATTATAAATAATGTTGTTACCAAACATGGCTCTATGAATAGTGTCCCTATTCCCAAATGCTGTGATCATTTAGATAGTCACTTACTTTATAATAACCTTTACTCATGAGTGTCTTTTTGATATGGATTTTAAATTTATATAAAGGCAAATCAATGACACTTTGCGGAAGTTTGTTAAACATAGACATACATTTCCCCAAGAACGATCAGCTAGTTTTATGGAGTCTGAACATTGGAACGGCAAGTTTATTTTTGTTTCTACTATTCACATTATGAATATCACAATTGCACCCGTGAGAAGCCGAAACGACGCCGTGTAGCTAACTTATGTTTTTTTTTTATTCCGTACGGTGGCAGACGAGCAAATGGCCCACCTGATGGTAAGTGGTAACCATCGCTCATGGACATCTGCAGTGCCAGGGGCACAGCTGAGCCGCTGCCTACCTGGAGAGTAATACTCTTTTTAAGCCTCGTTTGAAGTTAGACATATCGTAGCGCTCAGGAAACACCGCAGCTGGGAGCTCATTCCAGAGTTTGCATGTACGCGGAAGGAATGAACGCTGAAACCGAACTGTACTAGACAAGATCGGTTCCAGGTGATATGGATGAACTCTACTGCGGTGGCGGGTGGTGCGATGGCAAAAAGGTGACAAAGGCACCATTGCAAATAGTTCCTCAGAGCACTCTCCGTTAAAGAGCCTATAAAGAACACACAGAAAGCCAAAGTCTCTCCGCTGCTCCAAGGTCTCAGTTGAGGCCGTGATATTGGGATCACCGATGATACGGAAAGCACGCCTTTGCAGGGAGTCAAGAGGGTCGAATTGATATTTGGGGGCTTCAGCCCAGAGGTGAGAGCAGTACTCCATATGCGGCCGTATTTGAGCTTTATAAAGCATCAGACGCTGACTGGGCGTGAAGTACCGCTTCGCTCTGTTGAGAACACCCAATTTTTTACTTGCCATTTTGGCTTTGTCCTCCAAATGACTCCCGAACTGCACTGTGGCTGAAATTTCCACACCTAGAATCCCAATAGACTCGGACATACAAAGAGCGACTCCTTGAAACTGAAGCACTACGATAAATGGGTCTTTCTTCGCAGTGAACGCGCACACTTGTGTCTTCGTAGGGTTGAACTTGACTAAGTTCTTTGCACCCCATTCCGAGACTCGCCCTAGAGAGTCCTCGACTTCAGACACAAGTTGCAACCGTCTTTCATGTAGCGACATCCGGGGGACGTTCTGGTGGTTGTTATACCACATATCACCCGTGCTGTCATCTGCAAAACAATGGATGTTCTCAATGGACAACATATCGTTGATGTGCAGAATGAACAGTGTCGGGGAGAGCACCGAACCTTGTGGAACGCCAGCATTTATGGGCATGGTTTTCGAGCAGCAGCCATCAACGACGACTTTAATGCTCCTACCATCCAGGAAGCTGGCTATCAATTTGCAGAGTCCCTCGGGGATTCCATATGATGGTAGCTTCGCCAGAAGACCTCTATGCCAGACCCTATCCCTATAATATTTATATAGGGATAGGGGCTATACCCTATATTATTTATATGACTAATGGCCGTTTTCACCAACCTTGTCTTAGCTTAGGCGACTCCTAAGTGACATGCTGTCACTTTTTGTATTAACTGAAAAGAGTGAGACAACATGTCTCTTAGGAGTTGCCTAAGCTAAGACAAAGTTGGTGAAAACGGCCATTAGTCTACCACTTGCTTTCGGCTTGACGTCGGCTTCTGGGACGCCCTCTATAAACATATGTATATACCATAGTTAGGGTAGGCTCGAGCCCCTGAGTTGAGATATATATGAGCTGTGATGATTAACATTAACAGACACAGTTGCGGTTACAAATGGAGTTATTTAAGCATAACGGCATTAACATTACTCGCGAAATATAACATAGATAATAAAAACCGAAACATTAAATGCATTACGAATTGAATTTAAAAACTTAAAATACAAGAATACTTACAGAAAATACAAGGAATATATAATGACAAAAATGTATTTTTGAACTTGCGTATGTTATCTGTGAAGAAATCAACTCTGATAAGACAATTTAAAGATGCGCAGTGATCAAGGTTAATTCTACCTACTCACATACAGAGTTCAGTGCAGTTATGCACTCAATTACAGCTAGAAAACTTGACGATTTTATCACGAGGTAATAATTACCGTAAGTAATTTAAAATTCATTGATTGCTTTGGAACTGAGAAAATGGCATAATTTCGATGTCACCCAGCAATGTGTTTTGAATCACTTAGAGTGAAGCATTTTCGCTTTTCATTTGAATTAAATAATAAGCTTGCGGATTATCAAGTACTAAACCATAGATATTCTGAACATATACTCACGCCTCTTTCCCACGAGGATAGGCAAAGACCACTGTTTTCTAGTAGCTATGATCCAAACATACTTCCCTAGCTTCCTCGACTATCATTAATAGTACAATCAATCTGTTGTGAAATAAATCGTTTCAGTGAAAAATTACGCCAAGGGTAAGTCTTGTTGTATGAAAAACTCAAAAAAACCTCAAAAAAAAATTGAAATTCATTTTCTTCGAATTGTTGAAAAAATTCGAATTGTATGCATTTTAGAAACTTTTTTTGACCGTTATTGTAGAGGGCGTTGAGTACTACAATTTATATGCACGTTGTAGCAATGTCGTACAACAAAAAAATGCGCTTTGTAGGTGGCGCTAAAGTCTGAAAAAAGTGTTTTTTCACCATGAAAATATCATTTTAATGATAAACTTGTTCCTTACGTTATTATAATCGACTTTTGTGTAAACAACTTTTTTGTATTACTTACCGTTTTCAATTTTTCACCACTAAACCTACAGATTGACTGTACTATAATACTTACATGCACGCTCGTTGATTACGGGTAAGCTTCAGCATACTTCATAGAATTACCAATTAATTCAGGAAAGACGTTGTAAATTATTATTTGTTGCTCTTATGAATGAGAAAGAAGCACGAGGAACGATATTTTATTAATAACTAGGTTTTTTTTTTTTTACATTTACTCTCCACGGACTCGTAGTCCATGCCCTTTATAATTCTTAATTAAATATTTTATTACAATTCTCTTAACTATCACGTACTCAATTTTATTAATTTTACGCAGCTAACAATATAAATACAAAATACTCATTTAAACTTACGCCATATATATTAATATACATATACACATACATACCCTTAACTTTGTATTACCTTAAATAATGCTAGAATTGAACGAACGAAAATGATTGGAACCTAGATCGCTGCATTATTTTAGTCCTTGAACGCCATTTGCCAATTGTAGTTTCTGACCTCTTCATCAGTTGATAAGCATGACATATGAGTCGTTTTATGGCGTCGTCCTCTTCTCGCTCCCCGCAATAATAGATGAAGGACTCCGTGTGTCTAGATATCGTCACTACAGCATGAGGAACACTATCGTGGACCGGGTTTTTCGGTTCTTTGCCCCTCAGCACAATTATTCTCCGGTGCGTCAGCGCCTGAGCCTCATGTATCGTTAGCAATACAGAATTTTCTCCAGTATCATACCCTTTCATTTTGTATTCCTCCTTTTCCTCCTGGGTGAAGGTCAAGAATAGAGTTTCTGAGTCCGTTCTTTTAGACTCTGCTTCTGATGCCATGGTTTTCGTCAGGGACCTCAGTTCCTTCCTGGACGTGTGTATGCCTTCGTATATCTCCTTCAATGCATACACTACATCCATCGGGCAACGGTGTGTGGAGAGAATGGTTTCTGTGACTGTCGTTACGGCAGATGGGTTGCTGTACGGGAGGGATCGACACATTGCCACCACTGTGCATCCGACCTCGACTCGGCCCAGCACACGCTGGCGGAGTGCCCCGCGTGGGCCTCCGAGCGCCGAGTCTTGATCTTGGTCGCAGAGATCGGGCGAGATCTGTCTCCGCCGGCATTGATTGCGGCAGTGCTGGCGGACGAGGGAGGTTGGAGGGCTGTGGCTTCCTTCTGTGAAGCAGTAATGCTCCAGAAGGAGGCCGCCGAGCGGGGTCGGGAGATGGCCGATCCCGCTCGAAGGAGGCGGCGCCGGGCTCGGTAGCACAGCTGCGGCGCCGCCGCGGGTCGCCGGCGGGCGCGAGGAAGTCGCGACCGCTATGGCGACCCGGGATGGACCACGCCCCTTCCGTGGCCGGGGGGCGTCGTCGGTGGAGGAGACCGGGGGAGGTAGTGTAGCCACCCCCGAGGAGGGCTCCCCTGTATCGACGGGGGAGCGGAGGCTGGGGGTTCCCGGAAGTAGCTTGGTAAGTTCCCGGGGGCTCCCTTCATGCCTGAGGAAGGCCATCCCTGAGGTTTTTAGTGGGTAGGCCTCCCCCTTCTGGGGAGGAGAGCCCCACATAACCGCCGGCTCGCCACAGCCGGGGTATGCAATTTAATGCATTTTCCTCAGGGAAACAAAAAAAAAAAAAAAAGGATGGGTTGCTGTATTGCATTTGAAATAGGTGGTCTCTGTCGATAAAGGGGATCTGGTTTGTGTCACTCATTAAAACCAGCTCTCTTGCCCCGGTCAACCTACTGGCAATGGTTATGGATTCACAATGGACCATCAAAGCCTCGTCCACCAGTAGGCGCTTAGCTTTCCTTAATAACTAGGTATTAAAATTTTTATCAATAATGATCTGACGTCCTAAAGTGTGGTTAAATGTTTTATAAATATCTGCACTCTACACAAATTGACCTGATCCGCTGCGGATACAGAATTTAGCTGCGTGTGTTCTCAGCCTAAGACTGATAATAACCACAACTCTATAAAAAAATCAACTCTATCGAAGAAAGTATAAAGTATATAATTGACTGAACTGGTACATTGCACATATCATACCTAACGCTACTGTTAATTACACGTTTACTAACAAAGCCATTCAAGTCTCAGAGCACATTACTATACTGTACATTGTCTGTTATCCTTCACATAGTTAGTCTTGTTTATATTGGCACTGCCATTATAGAATTGTCGTGACAACTGTTAACCATTATCTTAAAGTATGTCATATCGACACAAAGAGTAATTACCAACTTAACACTGTATGTGTATGTCAATAAGGGGTCATCCATAAATTACGTCACACGAATTTCGTGATTCTATGCCCGTCCTTGTCACAGTTAGTCACATTTGTGAGACTCCCCCTCCCCTAGTGTGACGTCACAAATTTTGAAATTATAGAAATTATTGAATGATAAAAGCGGTTTCGAAATCAGTTTTATTTTGATTTTAATAAAATTAAAATAAAATCAATTAACAAAACAAAAAAAACGATTACTTATATTAAATAAGTATATGGTCATTTCATGATTTTCTTATTATATTTTTCAAAATCACCTACTAATATCAATTAGAAAAATAGTACGTTTCGGGAGTACCCCTATTAATAGAAGAAGATACTATTCCTTTACTTATTTATGAGAGTATACAGACTTCACAATAAAAGTTAATATTTACAGCACTTTTCATACTTATAGTAATAATTTAAAGTTTGTGTTTTCATCAGTTAGCTTATAATAGATTTTGAAATGTGACGTCACGAAATTTAAGATCCCTCCCACCCCCTTGTCACACAATGTCACACTTCGTCAACCCCCTCCCTCCCCCTAACTGTGTGACGTAATTTATGGATGGCCCCTAAAGATGAGAGTCGTAGTTGTACAACGCCTCATAAGAAGCGAATTATGATGACTGTGTAATTAAAAATTAATTTTAATACGTAACGAATAATGATCATTTTCATTTAAATGTGAATCAAATGCTACAGACATGGAGTTCTACCAAACGTAATCTTATCTTTATCTTAGAAAAACACGTATGGGAATATGAGATTAATCTGAAGTGCAAAGACCTGATAGGTTCAATAATAATACAAAGTAGTGCGTGAGAGGCAACTTTTTTTACAAGGTGGAATGGAAACCAATTGCGTACACTATCTATCGATGGCTAGTCAATTTCTTGTGTCACGAGGACTCCGATGCCTCACCAAAACCACTGACACCCACTACACATAAAGGACATTGTTCAATTTTGGCCTAAGAACCGATGTGAATATAAATTATACTATAATTTTTATTTATTTTTATATTATTTGAAACATATTTTAGTATTCCACGGACACTTCAAATAAATAAATTCCAAATAAAAAGTTGGTTCACAATTATTGATGCCGTATAAAATGTTTTCCGTCAGCCAGTGCTGCCAGTTTCGGAAGTTTTCGCGATTTCGGTAAATACGGATCGAATTGAGAACCTCTTCCTTTTTGAAGTCGGTTATTAAAATTAGTTGATAACACTTTATTCATTTAAATAGGTACCTAAATTGACTAGCTAGAAAAAAACTAGTATTATATATATATTTTTAAGCAAAATCGCGAATTTCTAGCTTGGCATTCGAGTATTATAGTTGTCGTAATTGGCAACACTGGTGTACTTCATACCTTATCTGTGTCCGTTTCATTCAATTTTTGATTGCTTTGCGACTATCGTTTCTTTTGTGATTTTCTATGCGTTTCATGGTTTTATTCTAACAACTTTGGCTTGATTACGGACTCCGATTACATTGCGTACTTGGTAGACTCGGCTGCGTGTAAAGGACTGGATTTTGTAAAATGACAATTGTCAAAAAATTATCTTAAACTTGACTAGGTACTACTTCTTTTTCTAGTATCTAGTAGAGTAGTCCTTTCCTAGTTCTAGAAGAGAACATATACAGCTGTACATAGTACTGTTAATATTACTTTGATATTACTACTCTGATATTTTACGCAAGGTTGGTTATTTTTTGTTTATAACCTCAAAATATTAACTTTTTTCGTAATTATTTTAGTTTCCTGAAGTGTCCGTTCGTGAAAACTTATTTCATAGGATTCCATATAATTTTAAGAGTTTATATAAGTCACTTTCGATTCGAACGGTTCTTAGGCAGAACATGTATGGAGCCGGAACAATGTCCTTTGAAATGAAAAATAAAACTTTATTTTGTGTTTTACTAAATATGAAAAACAATACAAAATAATCTATACTTATAATAAATCTGTAGAGAGATCAATTCTGTACATGAAATATATTACCAAAATAACTATCAGGGGTGATTAGGGATCGATACTGATGCCAAAAATGCAATCAATAAATGTTTTGTCTGTCTGTCTGTATAACCGTTATAGAAACAAAAACTACTAGACGGATTTTAACGAAACTTGGTACAATTATTTTTCATACTCCTGAGCTAGTTATAGTATACTTTTTATCACGCTACAATCAATAGGAGTAGAGCAGTGAAGGGTACTCCATTTTTTAAGCTTTCGTCGCGTGTGCAACCTTAATGGTTAAATCTACACAGAAATCATGTATGACGGAAATGTTCTCCGTAAAATTATATAAAAAATATCCCACGACAGCATATGTCTATCTTTTATGGTTGATTCACGATAACATGTGTAACTCCCGATAGCTTAGCAGTTGGAAGTTTTCCGATTACATTTGTCTACCCTTACGTTTATAACTAGAGATCGGATAATCGGATGCATATTTACCTAAAGTTAATTTTTGGCTCACAAATTATGGAAGCGGCTTTTTAAAATACATTTTGTTAAATAAAAATCCCGGGAAAATACGGGACTGCAAATTTAATGTAGTGATATTGTTTGAAAATTACTAAATTAGCACGTGGTATTTATTTTCAAAAGACCGAGACTCCGGGTTCATTTATACAACTATGCATACGTATTTACCAAAATGTTCTACAGTACCGGAATTCCGGGATTTTTATTTATGAAAATAAAATAGACAGTTCCATACTTTGTCAAAAACTAAATTAGGTAAATAAATAAACATCCGGCTATCCAATTCCGCAATCCCGGGATTTTTATTTAACAAAACAATAAAAAGCCGTTTCCATACTTTGTCTTAAACTAACTTTAGGTAAATATGCATCCGATTATCCGATCTCTATTTATAACACTCTCAGTCATTAAAAATGCTACCTAAAATTACGATTCTACGCGGACGAAGTCGCGGCCACAGATAGTTAAATCCTAATTGACGAATAATACACAAATCTCTGATAACGTGCATGTCAATCCATATTAAAACGTGCCGAGGGCATGGCGTATTATCAACTTGTTGTATAAACTCATCCTTTATTACATGCACGTACAATATAGCCAATTAAGGGGTACCAACGAGATGTAAGTACTACCTGACAATTTCAATTGTACCTGACAACTGCGTAATTTGACGTCTGATTAATTACAAGGAAAAGGTAACTTATGAAAATTTTCGTTTCGTCGTCGATTATAATTTAAAAGATTTAATTTATAATCGACGAATTTTATTTCTGAGAGCATTCTCAGTGGCCACCGGTTGAGATGTAAAATAAGCATTTATTGTACGAATAAAGGATAAGTAAAAGGCAAAAATGGTCTCCAAAAAAAAGCATTCTAAGCATTAGCAATAAGCATATAATTCTGTGTACACACTGAGGAAAAATATAGCTAACAAAGCCACAATAAAAACGTTGTCAATATTTTTTTTGTATTTGCATCAAAATACATAGGTAAAGAATATAAATTAATTTATCTATGGCCACAAAGTTTTTATTGTCAAACTTTTATGAATCTGTGGACAATACGTTATTTGTCATTTTATTTAAGTTATAGTATTATTAACACTGTCGCAACTTTACGTTGTCAACGATTTCCATATTTTGTCGATCTATCAAAATTTTAAATTGTTTGATTCACAAAAGAAAATAATAGCAAAGTGCCTTTTGTGCTGAGATACATTTTTAATTATTAACTTTGGCGTATTGACAAAGTAAGTGGCATGAATTGGCGGCGGGGGAGCTAATGATTTAACGAACTTTGTCAGTTGATCGAAGTTTTATTATGATTTTGTTTCATTTGCCTGTGATCGTTGAGCGCGTGTGAATATATCATTTCGTTTTAGCGGTTTAAACACCTGACAGGATTACAATAAATTGCTATAATTCCTTTGGTGGACCAAATCAGTATACCGGTACCGGTTACGTGCTACGAATCAAAAATCACATAGGTTTTTAACCACTTTGAGAACTATTTTAATGAGTGACAATTGCGAGATATTCAATATGGACGACGAGGCCCTAAGGGTATTTTTAATAAATGCCGGACTTAGTCATCTGACAAATAAAATGTTGGGTAAGTACCACCCTTGTTATCCTGTTACCCATAAGGTTTGCTTACCTCAGCGGTCCTAACCCTAAATTATTTGCGAAATATGTGCTCTGAGCAAACTTTCCAACCTGAGCAAAGAAACTTACGTTAAAAGGTAGATTTGTAACCTTCTGCAACTACTTTTCAAAATCAGTCAAAATGTATAATCAAGTGCAGGTCTAGTACCTGCACTTGATTATACATTTTAAGTTAGTAGTTAGCATTTTTAGTTTAGTAGTAAGTCATTCGAAGTGTAAATTATATGCAAATTGTCTATAAGTATTTTCCCATTGTATGTCTCATGAGCAGAATCAATGTCATTAACAGTGATACCTATGTGTAAAACTTAGTTTTTGCTGGTAAAAATTTGACCACCCCAGACAAACACTTTTCCACCATCTACAAGGCTGCTCTATACATTAAGGGGGCCTTTCTGATTCTGAATTTCTGACTAGTTAGGCCAGCCTCCCTCACAGCAAAAATGCTGGAAGCGCTTAACGCCTAGACTAACCAATATTATGCAGTTACAACTTTTACACTATCATTTATTATAAGATTTTAGTGAAGTAGGTAATAATAACTTGGTAGCAACCTGTTTCCACTAAAGTTTTATAAAGTGGTATGACACAATAATATCATGAGTATAATATTCATGCCATAGTCATACTTTGCTGTTCTGCGTAGTAGGGTTTATCATTGATTTTGTTAATTTCAGAAGAAAACATGACGCTTGACTTCCTCCTTCAAGCAAATGGCGACGAACTAGCGCTCTTAACCACAAAAGTAGTGGATAAAATTAAGTTACGATGTGCCATGTGAAAAATATGTTAAAGAATATGTTTGTATGTTAATATATGCATAGACTTTAGAAGTTGTGATTTGAAGGCATTTGTCTCTGTTAGTTTTAAGGATAGGTAATAAAGACTGTCGTGCATAATTCGTAATAAGCCATTACTAAACTTAAAAGGAGAAAACCATTTTAATAGCTATACTATATGTTTTTTATATTAATTTTTATTGTAAATTATTAAGAATAGTTGTGATGTGCAAACTTGAAACCTAACAATTAATTTGCTTACAGGCTAAAATTTACATAAAGAAAAAAAATGTCTGCATTTTTCTTTTTTTTTTTCTGCTGCTTAAAAAGCAAAGCCTAACACACAAACCAATATGTATTATGTTAATAAATATTGTTAATACATATTATTGGTTAGTATAAGGTGATTTTTTATGGCAATAAAAATAATTAACTATGATTATGTTTTCTTTAAATTTTCTGAACCCTGACCCAATGAAAATTCACTGCCACTAATAATAGAATGTCTCCTAAGTAGGTCACATTTTGAATCCTTTTTATATTTTTGCGTTGGTGTCAGCTTCCCCAGTATACCCACCTTTTTGCTACTCTGACAAAGACAGTGCACTCTTCTGAACCTCTTATACAGGTAATTTGTAAGACGTTGGCTTTAATTCAAAATAATAATCTACTGATAATTAGTAGTGCATACCCCAAATATGAAGCAAATCGGTTGACCTTAAATATTTGCTGTTCTGTACATTTTGGATACGTTACACTTGTATGGAACAGAAAATGTTTTAAGGTCTACTACGATTTGCCTCTTGATTGGGGCATGCATTATTAATCATCAGTAGATTATTATTTAAAATTAAAGCCAACGTCTTACAAATCAGTTTCAGAAGCGTGTGCTTCCTTTGTTAGGGTAGCAAGGTTGGTATACTGGAGTAGTTGACTGTTTTGCCATATTGACAAAACAGAAAGTCACCTTAGCAAAGTAAAATTGTTAAAACAACAAAATAAAATTTTGCTCTTCTCACAAAGTATATTTTTTTAAATTGTATTTGTAACAACGTTTAACATTGCTAATAAATGTTGTTATAATCACAATAAACATCTGACAATAAAAACTTTGTATCTATATCAATTTGCCTTAAACGGTTGTGTGGGGTTAAAGTTTTTTTGATACAATGACAATAATTTTCTCTCAGTGCAGTGTGCGAGCTAACTACCTTCGACGCCAGAATAGCTACGCAGACTACCCACGAGCGACCAACATTACCCCCACCTCGCAACTGCGGATTGGGTGCGAAGGCGCCCAATACACGGAAACCGAGGCCGGGGGTGGTGGTGAAAAACTTTTTTCACACCCACCCACTGTGGCTGTCACTAGATGGCACCACGCGACACCGAGAAGAGGATGTCAAGGGATCCCAACATGTCAAGAGATCCTAGAAACCCCCAAGACAGGAGCAGGGATCGAAACAGAGAAGCCGAACATGACCGCATGCGTCTCGCAGCAATGGGCATAGAAGGCGGAGGCGAATCACGCATCATCGCCCCGCGGTTGCGCCAACGGCGATCGCGGGTCCCGAGACCGCGCGGAGAGACCCCCGTCCCGCAACGATGATAGCGCGCCCCCACTGGCAGCGCTACTCTTGACATTACATTACGAGGAAAAATAGACGACAAGATACCACCACTAGCGCCATCTAGCGACAACAAGAAGGAACCACGAAAGGCCGCTACAACAGATACCCACGTAGAAAAAAGAAAGACTACACCACCGAGCCCGGGCAGGAGAGCCCAAACCATAATAGAAAGCCGCAGACCAACTTTTAAAAGACGAGACAAGCCACATAACATCGCAGTCGCAACCAAAACCGCAACGCCTACCGCGCAAACTGGACGTAGACGTGAGTTCGGACGCTGTATCCTGCGACTCCTCCGTTGCCTCAATATACTCCGGACCTAAGGACGTCAAAAATAGAGTCCAAAAAGCCAAGTCACCTGCGTCGCATCCCCCGACCGTGGAACATCGTGGGGGCGCCACGCTACGTTTTATTTTAATACAGAATTTCAACTAACACAGAGCAACATTCCTGACAAAATGCATCTGAAATATGCATTTATAACCTTTGATCCATTTTTGTATGATGTTCAGTTCAAATTGGGGTTCAAAGCGGGATGGTGTCTAATGCATTATTCAAAATAAACGGAACGCAGCTGTACTACTTACTACACAGCTAATGAACGGCTATGAACACGTTCGTCATTCCTGTTCTATTTTTAAATTCTCACATTAGATGTTTTTTCTAATTTTTAATTAGTAACTGGGTATTTGACAATGGTATATTTTTAATATATGTATATTAAAAATAGACCATTAACTGATACATATTTTAAAAATAACAGTGTACTTGCGATTATTACTTTTGAACATGCAGTTATATTATATGTTTGCGGCGTTGTCACGGATCGCTCAAAACAGCTCCATACTCGTATAGTAAATTCGCCTAATTTCTTTGAACGTTTTGACAAAATGGCTAATTACTTTGTTATGTATATGTTAAATGTATACTTTATATATTGATAAATGTTGCATTTATTGTAACAAAGCTTAAAATGATAATGCGTTCAATGAAAATTACCTATGTAGAAACGGTCAATTTAACAAGTTTCTATTATCAGTGTCAACATTTTTTATAAATCACCCAATTTCTTTTTATTTTGATATGTAGTCAAAATAAAAAGGAAACTCAAACTAGTCAATTGTGAAATAAAGCCTCTATTTGGGAAAAGACAGTTATGGGAAAATACTCTATCGAAGTACATTACTGTGCACATTGAATAGTAAATTCACTACAAAAAATTGTCTGTAATTGGGTTAACAAAGCTGTTGATAGTGTTAGTACTCGATTAAACATATAAACAATAACTTTCCTAATTCAATATTATTATTTATATTTTTACATAAGGATGAGCATATCAAATTTCTGAGTCATAACTTTTTATATGCAAAATAATTAATGACAATTTTATGTATTTATATTAAATGTTATGCCAGTTTTATTCAATGACTCTATCATGAGTTTACTGTCGTTTTCGATAGCTATTTGACATTTAGTAAACTACAATGCCTCTACCATGAGTTTGCTATTGTTTTTGATAGTATTTGACGAATAGTAAAATAAAGTGGCTCTACCATGAGTTTGCTATTGTTTCGATAGCTATTTGACATATAATAAACTACAATGCTTCTACCATGAATTTGCTATTATTTTCGATAGTTATTTGACGTATAGCGAACTATAGTGGCTCTACCATGAGTTTGCTATTGTTTTCAATAGCAATTTGACATATAATAAACTACAATCCTTTTACCATGAGTTTGATATTGTTTTCGATTGCTATTTTAAGTATAGTGAACTACAGTGGCTCTACTATGAGTTTGCTATTGTTTTCGATAGCAATTTGACATATAATAAACTACAATCCTTCTACCATGAATTTGCTATTATTTTCGATAGTTATTTGACGTATAGCGAACTATAGTGGCTCTACCATGAGCTTGCTATTATTTTCGATAGCTATTTGACATATAGTAAACTACAATGCCTATACCATGAGTTTGCTATCGTTTTTCATAGCTATTTGACGTACAGTAAACTACAGTGGCTCTATTATGAGTTTGCTATCGTTTTCGATAGCTATTTGACGTATAACGAACTACAGTGGCTCTACCATGAGTTTGCTATCGTTTTCGATAGCCATTTGACGTATAACGAACTACAGTGGCTCTACCATGAGTTTGCTATCGTTTACAATAGCTTTATAACGTATACTAAACCATAGAAGTCATGTTTCGCTAAGAGCGCTGTACAAAGTTTTAATACAAAAATGAACGCTGTCAATAAAGCGATATCGCCAAGAAAGTAGTAAACTCATGGTAGGCTCATCACAGGCTTATTCACCTTCTTTCGTTGTGCACGTTACGGCATTGTGTGGAAGCTAAAATGTCAACGGCATGAGTTCCATTATTAGGTGCTGTATTTTGGTGCTAATGTTAAGCGGGTGCAGTTATAGACTTCGGAAGTTGTTATGAGGATTGTGAGAGCTTAACGCTTTCTAGAATAGTCCTATACAAGTAGTTTTGTACCAAAAAGTTTCCTCGAGGAATTTTAATACTAAACTGAGTCAGAACGCATTCTTTTTTGTTTTTGTTTGGCACAGAATGTATGTTTCACATAGATACTTAATGATTTTTTTAAATAAAAACGTCGTCCCGCACTAGGTTTTTTGTGTGTGTCGTGGGTGCAGTTACAAACATATGATAGAATCTCACATGCATAAATAGCCAGACCGGAATAATTTTTTGTAGCTCATTCAAAATATTCTCGCATCCGCTACGCGTTGCCTAGTAGGCGAACACTCGACCGCTGCGCCTAACATGTCATTAAAGATTACTTACGTATTTAACAGTATTAGTTGCATTTCGTAACCCTAACTTACTTTATTGATATTTTATTTTCATGTCGGTGATTTTATTTGCTTTGCAATAACTGTTTAACATAAGGCGCGTTCGGGTAGCATGTCTTACTCCCTTCTATTCAAGCTATTGGATCCTTATGAACAAGGCTTAATCTGAGCTTAGTTACTCAGTCGGTCCGGCCGAACTGCCTTGACAGGCTTGACAAGTTTGAAGGCCGACATAACCGTGGCACTTGGTTGAGGTGATCTCCACGAGCTTCGCAACCTCTCCTCTTCAGAGAAAAACAAACCAAGCTTCTCCGTATCTTAGAATTTTATATCGAAGACCGTTAAACTTTGATCGATTTCAAAATACTTATTCCGACTTCGAAGCCATTAACACGCATTGCCCGTAAATTCTAAGTACATACAAACAAATCCCAGAATAGGAAGTGTCTAATTAACTTCACATTTATAGACAATAGTCTGTCGGGAATAGGGAGCCGGTGTGTACATACGGGGAGTAATTTGACACGGCACCGTTTTGACTTTATCCTATACACTTGAATACTTTTTAATGCCACTTAAATAATAAAAAATAATACTTAAAAATTATATATCATGCGAAAGTTTGTATGTAGGGATGGATGTTTTTACTCTTTCATATAAAAACTACCGAAGGAGTTTAATGAAACTTTACAATAAATTAGCTTATACGAGTATAACGCAGGCCACAATTTATAAAGATATTGTGTGATTTGTCCAAAATATGACAAGAAGTGTCCTGCGCAGATGAAGTCGCGGGCATCAGTTAGTATATTTATTTATTTATATATATAATTCTATATTGTATATATAATTCTATATTGTATATATAATTCTATATTAATACTAATAATTAATGCAAAAACCTTTATAATTTTCTCCATAATTACACGCTTTTTATTGACTTACTCTGTCCGTTTGTTTGTCATGATCATCTCTTCTGTAATCGATTTTTCGACCACTTCTACTGCTCCAATCGAGCAATTTTTTTACATGTGTATTCTAGATGACAATACAATATTCAATCATTTTCGAATCATAAAAATACATAATTATGTTGTAATAAATTAAAAACTTTTTAATATGAGAATTGGTTCAAGTAAAAGCACGGTTGTGTGTTGTAATGGTTTGAGCACGCGTCAATAGATGGCGGTGATTGTGTTCTGCATCTCGGTGGCATCGTAATTGTTGTCTCTATATAAATAGGGCTTTGAAATAGTTTGAAATTGTGTGCTCCCGTGTATACACGCGCAGAGAGCAAGCGGCCAAAAACAGCAGCCACCACGAGTCCAAAAGGAACAAGAAAACCACCAGGCGCATCCCAAATACGCCTGAACCGCAGGATAACCCAAACTCGACACCCCCCCCCCCCCTCAAGGGGAAACCGAAGAAGGAGGGCCAGCCGCCCGCACAAAAGTTGTGCGAGGAACAAATTGAAGCCGCTGCACTAGAAATCGATAGTGCAGCAAACAAATTCCATGAGGGAAAAACACAAGAAGCCGGAAACCCACACATTGCAGCCGTAACCGAAAGCACATGGCCCAGTGACCTACACAGACTGTGTGAGGCCACCCTGACGACCACGCTTTCGCAACTCCAAACAAACGTAAACCCGGAGTTTACAATACTAAGGTGCATGCTCGAGCTCTGCAGCATTTTTTCAACAATGGTCACCAGAGCTCAGCAGATCCCGCAATGCACAACGAAGCCACAACCATCAACAGGATAACCACTGGCTAAATAGCCAAACCCAATGACCCACCCGTTGTTACGGGTGGCGTTTGAAACCACCGAAGAGGATCATTCCTGAAACGGTTACCCCGGCCCTACTCCAAGGGTCGAGACGAAGTTTGCGATTGATTGAAATTGTGTAAATGTTATATATATATATATATATATGTATAAATGGTGTAAATGTTAAGACCATTAAATGAGTAATGTTTAATTTTGAACACCCCACGCTTTTATAGTCATTGAGCTCTTGGACTAATTTGCTAAATTTTATAGACAAATTTTTGAGTTACATTTCTTTTTGTCATCAGAAATTTTTCTTGATATGTACCCAAATTTTCTAAAAGCGTGACTTTATTTTTATTTTCAAGTTTTTAGATCGGTTTTTAGTCTTTTTAATAAAAGCGTGTTTTTTTAAAAAGTTTTTTTAATTTTTTTTTATTTACTACTTTTTAGATCAAATGTTTTTTAGTCTTTATAACAAACAAAAGTTTTATCAAACGTTTTTTAGTCTTTGCGTAAAAAGCGTGTTTTTTTAAAAAGTTTTTTTTTTTTCTTATATTTTACATAATTATTAATAATAATAATAATAAATAAATATTTGTTACACTTACACCAATTAGCCTAGCCCAAACTAAGCTCTGTAAGGCTTGTGCTATGGGATCTAGGGTAACGGATAGACATACATATATTACACATATATAAATAATTTTTATTGAAATATATATCAACAACCATGACTAAGGTACAAATGCTCGCATTCATCACACAAACATCTGCCCCCACCGGGACTCGAACCCGGGACCTCAGAGATGGCGACACCTTGAAACCGGTGTACTATCCACTCGACTATGGAGGTCGTCAAATTAATCACTTTAGCACTACAACTAATGTTATGCGCAATATCGCGATGAGACAATTGTTTATCCGTTAATTTTCGACCACGACCCATAATGATAATATTCCAAAAACTATATGAAATGAAATGAACCCTTTAGGTACAATGAGTTAGCATCGAAAATGAAGAACAAACAAACGCGAGGACAGTTAGACTTGGATGTCGACTGAGACTATTTATGTGGAACGGATAACTCAAGCGTCAACTTGCGTGCGAAGACGAATAATCTAAATATGACAAATAAGTACGTATTATGATATTGTATTAATATAAATTGCTGAAATATCTGGTACGGATAAATATACTCTATCTACTATATAAAAATAAGTCGGGTTTTCCTTCCTGACGCTATAACTCCAGAACGCAAGAACCGATTTTCACGGTTTTGCATTCGTTGGAAAGGTCTCGGGTCCGTGAGGTTTATAGCAAAGAAAATTCAGGAAAAATTTCAACAGAAAAGTGGGAAAATCTTTTTTTACATACAGCGAGACAACATGACATATATATATAGAGGTGTAGATCGTGTTAGAAGTGGCCAGCGACTGATAACACTCCCGTGTATTTTCTACTATAAACCTGTTTATAAAATTTACTCTATTTTTGACGAGCGAATTAACCGTATGGGTGAAAGATTTAGCTCGTTAACGATAAAAAAGGGCTTTTAATGGCTGTATTTGTATTTTAAGCACATCGTAAATAGCGTTAAGCTTCTATGTTATTGTTCAGTTTTAAATGTTTTATTACTGTTTTCGTCTCAAACGCAATGGTTGGTTCAGACATTCGTATGGTATCTACTTTAGCTACCATGAGTGTCGAGTGAGCGACTTTGAAGTCTATATCCACGATTGTAAGTATATTTTATATTATATGTATTTTATCATATTATATAGATATTTTATATGATAATAATAATGGATGTTTTTGACATTACATTCATTATTATTATCATCTTTATTATTTTGACTTCTATTTAGCATCCCAACTAATATTTTAAATGCGAAAGTTACTCTGTCTGTCTGTTACGCTTTCCCGCTTAAACCTCGCAACCGATTTTGATGAAATTTGGTACAGACAATCTTTAGACCCTGAGACAGAACATAGGCTATAAACTTATTATTTCGATAAAAAGGGACGAAGGGGTTGAAATAGAGGTTGAAAGTTTGTATGGGATTTCTTAATTTTAAAAGATAATACTAAGAATCTTTATATTTAAGCACTTGATAAGAAATCATGAAACATTTGTTCTAGCATTTTTGAAATTTCGACCAGCTAGGGGGTGAAATAAGGGTTGAAAGTTAGTATGCAAGTTCGTCAAATATCACGTCATAAGAAACAAAAAATCGTTTGTTTTAGCATTTTGAAATTTTTACCAGTGTGGGGGTGAAATAGGGGTTGAATTGAAGATAAGACCATGAATCTTGGTACCTTAGACATAAGGGACCAGGATTGACAAAAACTAATTTCACGCGGGCGAAGCCGCGGGCGGAAGCTAGTATATTTATATTTACGATAGCAAACTCATGGTAAAGTTGAAAAACGGAAAAACATTGCATGCCAGGATTGAACCCCGGCCTCCCTGTTAGAGTAACATTACAGAAACTACAGCACCACCGACGATCATAAATACGAGTATATTTCTCGTCAACATATTTACTCTCAAGAATTTCGGTAATGCAACGAAAAAAGGTAGGCACACTTTTTTCTCAACGCGTCCAGACGGATTCCTTTAACTGTTTTTACGGCCCTTTCACTTTGCTGGGTAGTTTTTCATGGGACGATGACTTTGATCGTCTCATGTTGTGCTGAGACACGGAGTGCCTGGTTATCGACGAAGCGTTACACTCTTTAGGGCTTCGCACTTCCACGATTCGGGAATTCAAGGATTAGAAAAGTCTTTTTAATTTTATTTAATTAACGACCTCCATAGCGAGTGGTTGGTATACCGGTTTCAAGATGTCGCCATCTCAGAGATCCCGGGTTCGAATCCCAGTGGAGGAAGATGTTTGCGTGATGAACGCGAGCATTTGTACTTTAGTCATGGTTGTTATTATATATTTCTTTGAATAACATCATACATAGGTCCTTTGCCACTGCTGGTATCCCATCTATATTGGAACCAGTTGGGATATATCGTAGCGATGGCAAAAGACCCGATGGCTTAACTGTCGGTCCTTGGAAGTAGGGGGGGCCTCTTATCTGGGATGCAACCTGTTCAGACACCCTGGCTCCCTCACATGTATGCAGTACATCCCTAAGTGCGGGGTCTGCTGCGATCCATGCAGAGGGCCGTAAGCGGAGCAAATACTGTAATATAGGTCCTAATTACATATTTGCTCCGTTTGCGGTAGAACCGTGGGGACCGGAGGCAAAAAAAATAGTGCATGATCTATCAGCACTGTTGATTGAAGCCTCCGGTGATCAGAGGGCTGGCAGTTACCTCTGTCAACGGATTAGTTTGGCGATCCAAAGAGGTAATGTTGCCAGCATCCTAGGTACTGTTCCCATGGGCCCCGAATTGCAGGACATTTTTTATTTATAGTTTCTAGTTTTATTTTAGATATATATAATTTAGAAGTAAGATATATATAATTTAATTAATCTAGTTTAGTTTATCATATTCTATTTCTTCATATATGTATGTCTATCCGTTACCCTAGATCCCATAACGCAAGCCTTACAGAGCTTACTTTGGGCTAGGCTGATAGGTGTAAGTGTTAGAAATATTTATTATTTAATGTTATTTATTATTTCACTACTGATTCTTCATATAATCTTTACAAAAGGCAGAGCTATATAATATCTGTACCTATCTGATTACCTATCTACCGCATCTTTATATCGACGGTTAAAAAGAAATAGGGGATAAGCGACAAAAGATGAAATGTTCAGGAGAGCCGTTAAAAGTTTTAAATTTTAAAAACACTGACGTATTTCCGTCATTTATTAAGATATTTTGAGAAGTGAAACAGCTATAAAATCAGATAGAAATGGAACAGTTACTGGTATTCTTAGTTTTGTAGGGGTACAATCACCTTTATAGCATCAATGACCAGAATTTTCGTCTGTTAGCTAAAATAACACTATGAAAATGTTTTTTTTTGCTTGGGCATAAACACGAAAAAGTCATCGTAGAGCCATGGGAGTAAGCGCATTCAAAAGAGCAGAAAATTTTGAGTCCAATGGCATACCTATATAACTCATTTTTGACCAAAATGTCGCTTATGCCCTATTTCCTTTTAACCATCGATATATTTTATCAGACTTATTAAGTAGGATTATACATAGGAGGTAAAATTACACTTTGTATATATATTGTATTATTACAATTCTATCGACTATTTTTATCATTACTGAATATAAGTGACAACCCTTATTTTCTTCCAGACGAGTGACGCTCCCACGAAATCATCCGATAAGCGAATATTGCTTTAACCACATGCAAATACAAATAATTTATGTATAATATTGAATATTATTTACTATTTATTCAAAATATAATTACAATAAATTTACACAAATTTTTGCGATAGAAACAGGTGATTGCTGGATTCGATTGGTTTAGAGGATCGTTTTTCCTGTTCGTAAGTAATACTAATAGGAATATACAATAAAAGATTTAATAACAAAAAATAAACAGGGCGCAGAAAAAAAACATTAAATTTTAACTGATAAAAATAAAAGATAAATATTTTTGATAGAAAGGTATATACAACCGTATGCACTGCATTAGCGCACTGATTTCAATAAATTTTTTTATCAATACCTGATGTTGGATTTTCCACAGATTAAATAATACTGTCTATGTCACAAACGTCACAGACATTACACGTTTCGTACTGTCATAAGCCATTCAGAAAGAAAGATCAAAGCTTGTACTAACACATTTTAATACCGCATAAATCCTTAATACAGCTTTGTAAAGTTTTAATACCGCATACGTCCTTAATAAAGCTTTCTAAAGTTTCTAATCTGCACAACCTGAGAGTTAGTTATTAAAAATAGAAAGAAGTAACAATAGCATTAGAGGAAGACAGCTGTTAATCGCGCGGGCATCGACCCGGGACCTGTCTCACCGCCACTGAACTTGTTCAATGGACTATAAACCTGAGGATAGTTTCGTAAGCTCATAATATGAGCTTTATCTAGTCGTAAGACGTAAGATGTAGCGGGTCTTCTGTATATATAATACGACACTCCTATTTTTATGTTCCCCTGGGAAAAATGTATTAAATTGCATACGCCGGCTGTGGCGAGCCAGTGGCTATGTTAGGCTTCCCCAGTTGTCCCCAGAAGGGGGAGGCCTACCCACTAAAAACCTCAGGGATGGCTTTCCTCAGGCATGTAGGGAGCCCCCGGGAACGCCAAGCGACTTCCGCGAACCCCCAACCTCCGCTCCCCTGCCCATATAGGGGAGCCCTCCTCGGGGGAGGCCCCCGATCTCCTCCACCGACGACGCCCCCCGGCCACGAGAGGGGCGTGGTCCCTCCGCGCATTATACGACACTCCTATACACATATCTCTGTGTTGAACAATACGAAGCTCTACATCCAATAGCTCCTTTGACTGGAGGGAGGGAGAGGGAGGGAGACTATACCAGAGTCGTCTATGTTTCAGTATCTCCGTTTTACCTATTTAACTGTGTTGCAGTATGAAGGGTAAAATAGTCAGTGAAATTACTGAGTACTGTGACTTTAAATGTTATGTCACCTTTTTGCAACGTACACTGTGGTTTTTCCAAAAACTTCCATATTTTGAGCGCTGTGTGTGCGAGGGCGTTTTAGTGGTGTAGCAATAACCCACAGAGCTCCGGATTTGGCATTTTGTTGTTCATTGCAGCTCAGCTTCTTTAATTCATGCAATATACCATTTAACGTTAATTCTGCATTGTGTTGTAATAGATTAGATACCACTATAATCCAAAAGTTATACATATTTTATGTATAACTTTTGGAAAGGATTTGACCCACATCTTAAGAAGATAATTTATTAATCTAAACAAAGCATATACAAGAGTGTTATATAAAAAAATAACATATATTTATGGTAGTACGCTTGTATGATTTTGCCAAAGCGAAATGTGATAGTAAAAACCATAGTAAACACTTGATTAGAATTTTTTATTTAAAATTAATAAAAAATAATAATTTACTTCTAACAATTATAGCGCATATTCACATGGAGTATAAAAAAATAACATAAATAATAATAAATCGATGTCTATATAATACAATGACACGTTTTTAGACAATATAAATAATTCTAAATAATAAAAATTATACGAAAAATGTCAATAATATATAAATGTCAATAAAATATATATATATATATATATATAGTCCGTTTAATATGTCAAATAAATACTATTCTAATAACGTCTAATGAGCGTAACCTACCTAAACAGATTATCACACTATGCTGATTGAGGTATTTAGTACCATCTCTTGAGCACTG
The DNA here is from genome assembly GCA_036419045.1 of Scirpophaga incertulas. Lineage (NCBI taxonomy): Eukaryota > Metazoa > Arthropoda > Insecta > Lepidoptera > Crambidae > Scirpophaga > Scirpophaga incertulas. The sequence goes on along the minus strand of CM071631.1, from coordinate 4,009,726 downwards.
GTACCGAAAATAAATATTTGTATTGCAAATATATCGACCTATGCATAGAATAAGGTTACATATGATTATAGCACCAAATGCCTTTTTTTATATAAATGGTGTTAAATTTACCTATATTTTACAGTAGTAAAATCTAAAATTTTATATCCCAACTAATATTATAAATGCGAAAGTGTGTTTGTTTGTTTGTTTGTTTATTTGTTTGTTTGTTTGTTACCTCTTCACGCTTAAACTACTGGACCGATTTCAAAAATTCTTTCACCTTTGGAAAGCTACATTCTCCCCGAGTAACATAGGCTACTTTTTATCCCGGAAAAATCGACAGATCCCACGGGATGCGCAATAAAGGCTTCGCTCAAAAACTACTGCACAGATTTTTATGCGGTTTTCATCAATAGATAGAGTGATTCTTGAGGAGTTTTGCGGCATTTTTTATCTCGGAAAAACAGATAGTCCCACGGGAAGCGCGATAAAATCTTCGCACCATAAACCGACTTCCGCGTATATGTAGCCGTGGGCAAAAGCTATGACCCTTAACCCTCTATACACCCAATCCCGAAATCCACGCGGGCGAAGCCGCGGGCAGAAAGCTAGTTTTTTATAATTACCAAGTTAGCAATTGAATAAAGGTACATGTGTTTTATTGCTCCAACGAGTAAGGACCTATCCGCACAAGTAACGTTTTTCACCGTCTGAAACGGCGCTCCCACGCATGCCCCACTACCTTGCGCATGGGATACATTGACACATACGTTCATGTTCTTAGTAAAGTCGGTCGCTCGAGTGTACGCTCTCACAGTAAATATTATATTAACAATTATTTCTAATAGTATTTGTAATAAGGGTAGCCAACATGATAAATACACGCTTTAAACATATATTGAACCTAAAAGGTTCAAAACAGAAAGTGTTAAATAATACAACAGCAACTGCTAAGTGTTAAATAAATAAAGCAGCTTTTTCTTTATAATTTGATTTTTATTCTACGTACTCTTACTTTTATATAGTATTCAAGTAATATGCACTGACGTTGTATTTAGTTGATTACTCCAAGATTTAAAACATTATGTTTTATAATTAAATTAAATTGTGTAACAATAAATAACTTCTTATATTCTTATCTTAATTATTTTTCTGTTTAAACTTATGGAAATTAGGTATATTTAATATTGTTACACAGTAAGAATTATGGATGGAGTGGATACCGCGAAACGGCAAACGTAGTGTAGGACGTCCTCAGGCAAGGTGGAGTGATGATTTGCGCAGGACGGCTGGCAGGAGCTGGATGCGAGAAGCCGAAAACAGATCTCAGTGGCGTACACTCGAAGAGGCCTATGTCCAGCAGTGGACGAAGAGGGGCTGATGATGATGATGATGATGATGAAGAATTATGAAAATTAAATGTTTTATTTACTATATACTTTGTTTTATTCTGTATTATATACTTTTTTACACATATAACTGCTTGGGAAAAATTAAATTACGATATACAAAGCTACAACCACACATGATACTTACACTTTTTTAATTTTCTCCCTAAAATAAAGTTACAAATGTATATACGACGTTGATATGTCCGAAGTAAAAGGTCACTTATGCACATAAACGATACGAAATTCAGAAATAATAATTTAATATTTACTTTTTATATACAAAACATTGCTTTATACAGTTTCATGTATTTCTGAAAAAAAAACAGTTGTCTAGTACAAGAGAAAAAAAAGTTATATCAAATTATGTACAAAGCAAACTTTGAATCGCTCTCCTGTAAAGTCGTGATTTTGCAGATGTAGCTTTGTTCTATGCATAGGTCGATATAGGTTTACGTAATATTTAGCTAATGGTTCTACACCGCGCCATCTTCTGAGGAGCAGTCGCTATCATAAAAAGCCAAGAGGTCATTAGGACCAAGGCTTCTAGGCAGAGTTTGGTCGAGTTGCCTTGATTGGTCTGTATTATTATATACTAATATCTAATCGTCTCGTCTCCTCTCGTCTTTCTAACTATTACGATATTTGATTGTTAAGGTATCCATCAGTCTCTCTTCTCTAGAGATAATAAAATAGCTAATCCTCTACGCTATCACTGTCTCCGACACTGCTTCGAGTTTCCGGTCATAAATGCAATGATATTATTATATGCACGTGATTTAACGAAATATGTTTTGCATTTACAAGTCTTGTAAATGCAAATACCGTTCAATGAGGTACATTTTTAGCAAAGGAGTGGAAAGAAGTAGCAGGCATGGACCATCTTCGGCCTCATCGTCACTTACCAACAGGTGAGGTCGAGGCCAAATGCCTATCCATAATACATAAAATAATTGCAAAAAATTGTTCTTTATTACCAACATTAAGCTACAAAAAATATTCTCGTTCATTCAATAAACGCTTGTCGCTCACACTTACACCAAACAATATTCTGGTTCACATGTTACTGAATACTATGCAACGCTTGGATCCGGGTCTTTGCATAATGTAAAGTAGCTTACAGCCCGAACGCTTGTTCTATGGCATCGCATAATTTATCAGAAGAGGACGCAGTTTTTATTTCCTCATTTAGAAATTTTGTTTTTGAGGTGCTATATGTTTATTTTATTAGCTATTTAGTAATAAATAATTTTGGTTGCTGTGGAAAACACTTTGACAGGTGCCGAATCGTCGCTACACCACGTAACTCGTTATGCTGAATTTTCAAGTCAACTGGTTTTGGTAATATGCTAGGAATGTGTATTTCTTTTTCCTACAAATTCTTACCATTTGACTCTTATTATGTATAAGTAGAAGAAAGATACGATAAGAAAGAAACGAAGTAGCGGACTCGAAACTCATTTGCGTCATACATTACGATTTTTACTTCTACATTAACAACTAAACACGGCGGATACACAGGACTTACTTAATATTATTCAATCTGATTTGTAGTTGAGAGAGTTAATATTCATTTCATTACTCATTACGAAATCGTTTCTATCAGGAAAATATTATATTATAATATTAAAAATTCTCCACATTATTTTTATTTTATAATATCTACTTTTCTATGTTTGCAGTCGATGTCGACAGAATATTTTTTTGTATTTAAAACATTGTACTACGCTCCTAGTGGAAACACAAAGAACTAAAATTTTATTGACGTCTCCTAAATTTTATTCATGTCCCTAACATGAATATGTCAAATATTTATCGATAACAATAGCAAACTTGTAGTTAAACACTGTCCAACATTGTAACTGTCAAATGAATCTTTAAACTGCGCAAGAGACTGCGACGGGATTACAAAACTTATATTAAATAATAATAATAAATTAATAGTTTTTCCCATAATTAAGTTTTTTCCCTGCGTTATATAATATGTAAAGTTATTATGCTAAAAATTGATAGATTGATTATCATTTAAATAAATTCTTCCGTTCTTGTGTTATTTATTACAAATGATATAACTAACACGACTTTGTTTCATGTACGTAACAAAAGTTTACGTGTTTCTTATGAAATAACTTGTAACAGATATTTCACACGAGGTATTTCATTTTCCTAATCAATAGTTACTCCTTAAATGACTAATTTTGATTTATTTATAAAGAATTTCAGTCAACATTTAAATTACCTACATCTGGTTACAAGTTTCAAAATTAACATTCGAAATTACATCACTGACTTTCAATACTAATTGTCTTTATTTTTTCAGGTAAGTGTGGACGAGGAAACTGGAAATCTCATAAGAATTCTATGGAAACATGTAAGGGAATAATTAATAAATAATCTACAATGCACCTTCGTACTAAGATCATGCTCTAACCTCCTATTTTATTATAATAATTTACAATTATAGTCTTTACAATCTGAGAACTCTATTTTGACAGATGTCACCTGCATACTTGACATCAAAATGTCATTTGATGAATGAATTGTCATTTGAAAAATGAATGAGTTTTGACAGATAAACAATGAAACCTGTCACAGTGGGTTTCTTTGATTGTGAACACTTTAGCTGATTTATTCTGACCAATTTTTGTTGATCTTATTATGTGGTATTGGACTCGAAAAGCAATTTATACAAATCAACTTTTATTTTTTGCAATTTAATATGTAAATACTTATAACGGTATTTTCAATCTATGTTTTTTATAAATTCCATGAAAACATGACTAATTTCCATAATAAGTCAATAATTATTACGAAATATTTGATTTGAACTAATGGTCTGTTCTACAAAACCATCTCAAAGAAAAGCGACAAAGATTAATCTCTTCACGCTATGACCTTCTTTTAGAGGAGGCTATAAGTTGTATTCCTAATTTACATGATTCACTTCCTTACGCGACAAGCATACCACCAGTTCGACACACTGAACTGGTCCACATACTTTCTATGTAAATAAAATTATATAAGATTAATATATATCGAATGCCTGAGGCCGGATATCATTAGCTCATAGAATACAAAATGATAAAACATAATGCAGTCAAACATTTGTTATATAATCAAACATATGTTTTGAGATGGAGAAAATAATTGTCATATATGAAAACCCAACCAAATGTAGGACTCGCGCACCGAGCATCCCTCAAATAAGTTTCTAATTACATTTTTTTGTAATGCAACAAGACATTTAGGATCCTTTCATTCACTTACATCCACACACATATCCACCTTGCTCGCCATCGAGGACCCAAAGTAATTACAATCTAATGATATCCCATAGTTTACCTGTCACATTGACATAGTTTTGACAGATATACTATGACATTGACACCTGTCAAAACGAACTTAACAAATTGTGAAGATTTCAGTGTTTTTAAAGGTTATCGAGTAGTGAATACAAATTTTAATTATACTTATATATTATTACACTTATCGTGTTTACCTTAGAAAAAAAAATAAAACAAATGTATTGTTATCCGTATGTATTATGGATGGCATCCATAACGTTGAAAAAAATGCGTAAGCGCCATAAAATTCTCTGCGATTACGACAAGCTTGAAAAAAGTATACTTAAAAGCCGAGTGGTTAGTACAGTACTTTGTGGTTTCAAGATACCACCATCCCTGAAGCCTGTACGAGTCCCGGTTGGGACAGATATTTGTGATGAATGCGAGCTTTTGTCTCTTAGACATGGTTACTAATTTATATTTTATATACATATGTATAAAATGAAAGCATCGGTGGCGCTGTGGTCTACGAATCGGATGATACGGGAAGCCCACGTTCGATCTTGCCTGGTACCAGGTTTTTATATGTACATTTATATGATGTGTCTACGGTGTAGGAAAATATCGTTAGGCAACCTGCACGTATATAAATACGTATGTCTATTAAAGGTGTGTCAATCTTTACAGAAACGACTCAGTGAGTCGTTCCTTCCAAGTGATTCACTGATTCAAATTTCGCTCGCACGATTGAGATAAGTAAATAGTTCAGAGTCGGAGCGCTTCGGATCACGTCGCTCAATTGCATCTCGGTTTCATTCGATACGCGACGCTTACACGATTGACTCAGAGGCACTGATACAAATGAATAAATATCAATATTTAAAGTCTGACCGATTTAATCGATTCAGAGTCACTGATACAAATGATGGAAATGAAGCACTTTACTGATTCGAATCTCTGTACTGATCCGAATACAAATGTACGAATCTCAACAAAGATACGTTTTTTCCAGCATTAATGTCTATCCGTTTCCCTAGATCCCATAACACAAGTCTTACAGAGCTTCCTTTGGGCTAGGCTAATTGGTGTGAGTCTTAGAGTATGTATAAGCAAGCTTATACATACTCTAAGGTGTGAGTGTAAGAAATATTTATGTTTATTGTTTACGAGTATTATAAGCTCTTAATAAATAAAAATAAATAAAAATAAAAAAAAAATAAAATAAGCGTTCATTTCTATCAGTAAAATATATCTCAATGCACTTGGCCTTTCATTTAATAGTGCATGAATCCCCATCAGATAATTGTCAAATCACAGGATCGAAATAGATGAGATATTGTTAATTATATTAAAATGGGTTGTGATCAAATTAACTCATGGACCTAAAGCCTAAGATTGATGATCATGTCTATAGTCTATGATCCAATGGAATGGAACCGACAAAAAATCGATTGCGCAATCGAATGAAATAATTTATTATTCTCGACGCGACACGGAAGCGTACCTGTTGAATCAAATATTCAAATAAAATATTCGAATGGTGTTCTTACTATTCAATTGAAGTGTAGTGAAAGTGCTGCTTTCAATCGTAGCTAGATATTATTAATAATTATTGGTTATATTAATATTACCATTATCATTATGTATCCACCAGATATTGTTATTATGCAAAACAACCCCTTTTTTATTGAACATTTTTATATTAGGCATAAAGTCTAGGTCTAGGAAAATAAAGAAGAGGTCTTAGGTACAATAAAGTAGAAATATTTATAGATTTAGATTAATAATAATTTTTATTAGATTACATTAGTTTTATTAATATATGTAATTTATATTTAACTAGCGACCCGCCCCGGCTTCGCACGGGTGCAGTGAAAAAATGGTTATGGTGGGTTATCCCTAAGAGATAGACATATACCCTCGCGGACTTTTTTGTGGATTTTTGTAAGTTGTACAATACTGTAGTACATTATTTTGGTCTATCTCGTAGGGTTCAGCCAGCGTTTGCAATATAAGCGCAAAAAAACGTGCTTATTTACGACATCACATTAGAAACCTTTAAATTTATCAGTGTTTCTCTAATATATTATGCATTTATTATACATACAAACCTTCCTTAAGAATCACTCTATCTATTAAAAAAAAACCGCGTCAAAATCCGTTGCGTAGTTTTTAAAGCATACACATACGGACATACAGCGAAAGCGACTTTGTTTTATACTATGTATTGATTTTAATCAATAAATACTTATTAGAATAACATCTAAATATTTAAAATTAGATAAACAGAGTTGCCTTATAATTTACATTAACTATAATTTAGAACCAAAATATACACAAACTAGCGACCCGCCCCAGCTTCGCATGGGCGTTGATACTACTAAATACACTACAGAAAAACTGTAAACGTTGTAAATAAACTATAGTTTATAAAACTAAAAATTAATAATCAATTGAAAAAATGATATTATTGAACAAACACGTGTTATTATTGTATGTATGTTATTTTTTTATACATATAAACCTTCCTCTTCAATCACTCCATCTATCAACATCAAACAAATCGAATGAAAATCCATTGCGTAGTTTTTAATCTAGTAGCATACATAGGGATATAGGGACAGAGACAGCGACTTTGTTTTATACTATACAGTGATTTTACAAACAATTTTAAAACGCTATTAATAAAACAATTTTTCACATAGATTCTGAGGCCACACATATTTTATTTTAAAGTTCATCGTCATTAGGTCATACGCACATTATTTCTATAAAGTACAGTAGTAAATATGTACTACAAAAAAATATATAGAAAATTATATGCACTGCTGACTCGGTATTGTGACTCTACCATGAGCTCTACCAATCGTTTTCGATACGACAATAGAAGTCGTGTCGATCTTATATGAAAAATTTGTACAATTACGTGTCTGCCAGGGGCGCTGTACAAAAATTACACACAAACATTTACGCTATCAATATCGTCTGCTAACGAATGTGCGCTTGTTATAAATAGAAGAACAGAGTATGGTCGTCAAATCAACATTGTATGTAGTCAACCAAACAAATCAAAAATTTGTAATATTATATTGAAACCAATCAAAAACTGAGTGATTCGAATTTCGTATGTAAATTCAACAATGTATGTAGTCAACAAATAAATCAAAAATTTTGTAATATATATCTATTTATATATGTCTACTCCACGGACTCGTAATCTGTGCCTTTTTTAAACTGTCCTCGTTTGGATCTACTACGTACTGTACGTACAGCATCATATTATCTTATAATACTATTCCGTGACTTAACATTAACGCGAGTTGCGCAGCACTTACTTATCCAACAATAGTACTTTCTTATCTAATAACTATCCTAATATATATCTACATACAACCATTTAACATGTAATATATATTGAAACCAATCAAAAACTGAGTGATTCGAATTTCGTATGTAAATTCAACAATGTATGTAGTCAACAAATAAATCAAAAATTTTGTAATATATATCTATTTATATATGTCTACTCCACGGACTCGTAATCTGTGCCTTTTTTAAACTGTCCTCGTTTGGATCTACTACGTACTGTACGTACAGCATCATATTATCTTATAATACTATTCCGTGACTTAACATTAACGCGAGTTGCGCAGCACTTACTTATCCAACAATAGTACTTTCTTATCTAATAACTATCCTAATATATATCTACATACAACCATTTAACATGTAATATATATTGAAACCAATCAAAAACTGAGTGATTCGAATTTCGTATGTAAATTCAACAATGTATGTAGTCAACAAATAAATCAAAAATTTTGTAATATATATCTATTTATATATGTCTACTCCACGGACTCGTAATCTGTGCCTTTTTTAAACTGTCCTCGTTTGGATCTACTACGTACTGTACGTACAGCATCATATTATCTTATAATACTATTCCGTGACTTAACATTAACGCGAGTTGCGCAGCACTTACTTATCCAACAATAGTACTTTCTTATCTAATAACTATCCTAATATATATCTACATACAACCATTTAACATGTAATATATATTGAAACCAATCAAAAACTGAGTGATTCGAATTTCGTATGTAAATTCAACAATGTATGTAGTCAACAAATAAATCAAAAATTTTGTAATATATATCTATTTATATATGTCTACTCCACGGACTCGTAATCTGTGCCTTTTTTAAACTGTCCTCGTTTGGATCTACTACGTATTGTACGTACAGCGTCATATTATATTATAATACTATTCCGTGACTTAACATTAACGTGAGTTGCGCAGCACTTACTTATCCAACAATAGTACTTTCTTATCTAATAACTATCCTAATATATATCTACATACAACCATTTAACATGTAATATATATTGAAACCAATCAAAAACTGAGCGATTCGAATTTCATATGTAAATTCAACAATGTATGTATGTAGTCATCCAAACAAATCAAAAATTTGTAATATATATTTAAACCAATCAAAAACTGGGCCAGGGTGATTGACTAAAGCCCTAATCCCCCCAATATAGGGGAGGCTCGTGCCCCTCTACCAAAACTTATTTTTTTTACGAGACCTCTATCTATAGGCTAAAAATACTACAAATATCGTGACAAACATTGTTATTGGTTATGTATGTTTTTTAATTGAGTATTAATAAACAAATGTATATATGCTGTTAAGTTCACTTAATGAATAAATAACTACGAACTACGAAATCTTCAATTATTCAGTGTTATCTGTGAATTTTATATATTAAACTCTTTATTGCACATAAAAATTTCACAGGAAATAACATTAAATATAAAATATGTACATAGGTGGACTTATCCCTAATAGTGATTTCTTCCAGCCAACCTAACTTTAGTATGGGATTTAGTCATAAAATTGCGGATACTACTTAAAATGCAATCAACAAAGTATAGAAAATTTACACTACACAAAACAAAGCAAAACTAATTACTTTCCTTAAAAAAATACTAACTACATCTATTACTATAAATACATAAATAACAGTATATATAACAATAATATATATAAATAATCATATAATATATATATACATACACACATACATATATCTATAAATATATATACATATTAACATACCTACAATATAAACATGACTAATTAATTGTTCGACTCAAGTTGCGATAAAAAATGCTCTTTCAGTCTAACTTTGAAGGTATTCGATATTTTCAGATTCGTTTGCTAATAAATTTTGTATAAACCTGAACACACAATATATTAATAAGGTTTTTAGTTCATGTTGTGAACAGATAACAGATAAATAATCTCGTGGCTGTCAGAAATATGTAACTGACAAATGCTTTGTATATCTAAATAAACGTAATTCATTGAATCACAACGTTCAAACCTTGCCAAGCCCGAGTGGCTGACTCATGCAACACTTGACACATCCTGTCGGAAAAGTTAGTGAATACTATGAAAATAAATGCGAATAACTAATTCGTAGAAAAGAAAGTTAGTCAGTTTGTTTTCGTTTCGCAAATCTTACACACATACTCGTATATAGATATATATGTATATGGTTTTTTCTCAATAATTAGTTTCTGTGGGTGTATCAAATTTCATCTTTATTAGGAACTAGCTTTCTGCCCGCGGCTTCGCCCGCGTGGATTTCGGGATTGGGTGTATAGAGGGTTAAGGGTCATAGCTTTTGCCCACGGCTACATATACGCGGAAGTCGGTTTATGGTGCGAAGATTTTATCGCGCTTCCCGTGGGACTATCCGTTTTTCCGAGATAAAAAATGCCGCAAAACTCCTCAAGAATCACTCTATCTATTGATGAAAACCGCATAAAAATCTGTGCAGTAGTTTTTGAGCGAAGCCTTTATTGCGCATCCCGTGGGGTCTGTCGATTTTTCCGGGATAAAAAGTAGCCTATGTTACTCGGGGAGAATGTAGCTTTCCAAAGGTGAAAGAATTTTTGAAATCGGTCCAGTAGTTTAAGCGTGAAGAGGTAACAAACAAACAAACAAACAAACAAATAAACAAACAAACAAACAAACACACTTTCGCATTTATAATATTAGTTGGGACACGTAATATTGCCAGCTATTTTGTGGCTTCTTTTGCAGATAATTTGTTTCCTTTGGAAATACATACGACAGAAAATCTCTTAAAGTTTTCTTCCTTAGTTTTCACAGAGGAAAAGTGACCTTGGCCAATACTTATGATATCGCTTCTAATATTTTTTTTTCGTGCCAGTGTCGTGGCGTTTCCTCTATAATCTTAGAAAATTTATATAACTTACTATTATTGCTGGAACAATATATTATTTTAAATAACTGCAAAAGCCACAAAATTACAAAGCTTTTGTGTAATATATTTTTATATAATATGATGCGATATATAACTTGATATCACTTTATCTATCTATACTAATATTATAAAGAATTATTATTAAGAATAATTATTTGTATATTTGTTAAATTGTAAGGGGTAATCTCAGGATCTACTGAACCGATTTTAAAAATTCTTTCAGCAATAGAAGGCCACGTTATTGCTGAGTGTCATAGGTTATATAAAAAACCGAAAAATAAAAAGGTTTTTACGTGGTAGTCCGTTTTGCAAAGTGAATCGGAGAAAAAAACAGGCAGCGGACGGCGCGCGATGGCTTCGGGTTTAATTCGGATTGCGTTTGTGCTCGCTTCGGGGATTATTAATATTATGCCCAACGAAAGTGGGCACGGGTCAGCTAGTATTAAATAAAGTGATTTTACACGCCATCCATAACGAATCCCAAACAAAAATAGTATTTGCAAGAAATAGCGCATTTAGTGTGTAATTTTACTACCTAGTTACATTTGCATTTTTTCTTAAGAAGTTATTAGGTATTACCAAAAAAATAAAAAATCTGATTTGCATAATCCCTATTGCAGCCCTTAGGTGACACAAGAAAATTGCCGCAGAAAAGTGAGAGGTGACACATGCATTGTAATTTATGTGTCGACATGAATTGTAATTTATGTGTCGCATTACAAAACATACACTCTAAGGAAAGAAATGAAGCTTATAAATAATAATGTCCCATATATATACTTGTAGGTTCTATTATAATAGGTGTGTCGACACATGTATGTATCAATTTTAAATTGATAATTTTTTAGGTGTGTTCTTTCTTTATATTTCGCCACACGGTGCACTAACTTCCGGTATTCCCGTTAGCGCGAGCACTAACTAAAAATACATCTCGCATTCGCGGCTATTGAACCGGCGGCCGATATCGCAATGGTTACTAGGGTTGCCAACATCACTCTTCCCCCTTCAGACTTTTAATTTGCGATATTTATTTTATATTTCGCGTAATGATAGGACATGTAAAAACTGACGAAGACGAATGTACTCAAGCTTCATCTGAACAACAAATCTGGATAATTAATTTACCGCCAAGCATTAAAAGAAGTATTATATATAGCGCCTTATTATTTATTTATATACATGTATATTGTTAACTTATCAGTTTATGAAAAGTTTTAATTTACTCTTATAAACCCTTTGACCATAAAGTCTATTTTTGGACTGCCAGTGAGAACAAGTTCAGAATAAATTCAAATCAAACCTGATTTCAATGTTAAAACTGTCAAACTTAAAACCGTCAATGTGACGTTACTGTCAGAGTACGAAACGTCAAAATACTTGGACGTTGATAATGAAGAATAGGCTTGTTGCCTAAATTTCAGTAGTTAGATACAAATATACCTTGATGCCTATTCTATACAAAATAATTATTATTTTTGAAAAAAAATGCTTATTTATAAGAATAATTTTGCATTTAATTAAATATTTGACATTAGTCATCAAAAACGCTCATGACTGTCATGGCGTCTTGAATGACGTCACGCCGTGCAAAACACAGCTGTTTTAGTATCGGAATATTCGGTATTGTGAAGTTATTTTAATAAAAAATGGATTCATCGTATTACAAGTACTGTATAGTGCCCCAGTGTACAAGCACAAGTATAAAAACACCAAAAAAAAATATTTATATACGTGCCAAACAATCAGCAGATACGTAAAAAGTGGCTAACACTCGCGAGAAGGAATGATGCCCATTCTTTTTCGCACTTCCACAAGACACTTGGGAATGACATTTTGACTTTGACGTTTCGCACGGCGTGACGTAACACATTTTAATTGGTGTTTGCTGTCACGTGACTTATGGCTTATTTTGTGCAATTTTATTTTATAAAAATATAAATAATCAAAAGTTATTATTTTATAAATCTTGGTTTTTTTCATAATTAAATGATCATCTTAATAGTTATGCAACCTAATGCATCAGATTTGTTCATAGTGGATACAAGCCTATTTTGAATGAAGAAGAATTTTAATAATTTAATGAAGTCAAATTATTAAAATGAATGTTGATCTAAATTGACACCTAAGGTTCACCAGGTGAACGAGTCGATACATAAACGAAAATAATGTTAATTATGTATATTAATGAATATATGTTAATAATTTATTTATTTATTTATTTATTTATTTATATATATTTATAATGTACTAATATATTCATAGAATGTATCTTTTCACTGCATTCTTATTTCGTAATGTTGAAATAGTTTTATCATGTCAATGCAGCTCTATAGTGATATGGTCAAATATATTTGGCTTTTATTTTGCTCAGAATATGATGTACTTATTTTCTAAACACTTTATTGGTTTATGTTGTATAAAGTTTCTTAGAATTATTGTAACTTCCTGTATTCCTAAAAAAAATATTTCAATTTTGTAGGCAAAACCTTCCTTTAATAGGTTATTGAAAACGGTACTCCGAAGGTTCTTCTGAAAAACTATATTTGCATTACTTTACAAATATATCCACATAGTACTATCTCAACATTATAAAAAAACCTAAGCTATATTCGGTACATGTAATGTGAAATTTGGAATTCTTAAAGCATGAAAATATTGGGCAGCCCTAAATCGGTAGACGAAACAACCTAACATAAAGAACATAATATTTGGCCGTTGTACTACTAGAAAATAGTTCGAATACCAGATCTCTTTAATTTCCCCGGTCGATTGGAGTGTTCGAATTAGTTCAACAATATTGTGAAATGGTTTAGTGATAGTTATCCATTTTATTATGATGGTCGCATCCTAAAAATCAAAACGAAAATCTCTGCTTAAGAAGGAAAAAAATTCTAGTCTAGCTGACTAAATTTAACATTTACAGTGTATTTTTTTTTTTGTTCCCCTGAGGAAAATGTATAAAATTGCTCTCCTCCCTAGAAGTGGGAGGCCTATCAGAAAATGTACAATCAACTTTTTAATCAACATCCGGTTGTCGCAACTAGTTGACCAGAACAGGATCAAAATGTCCTATGGGTTCGTAAGCCAGTTATCAACCCGATGATTCCTCCTGAGGCGAATCTCCAGCTCATTACATAGGTGTTTTGACGATGTCTTGACACTGCTGGGCGTTGGGGCGGAGAGGTTGTGAAGGGTGGTTTAGTCAGGTAGTTGGGATATTATGATTATTATGGGAAAGGCCTTTTTTTTGTGAGGTGAAAATGCTCCTTATGCACCTTGTCACCGCGCTGGCTAGTGAGTGGGGCTCTCCAATAGAGTACCGGCCTACCCACTAAAAACCCCCCGGTGTCCTTCCAGCCCATATCGGGGCGTGTGGCGGGGTGCTTTCGCGATTCTACCGCCACACGCCCACGGGCTAGCTCGACCTTTGTCGGTCGAACCTTCGCCAAGGGAGTATTGTCCCAGACACTAGGACAATCCCCAGGTAGAGAGACACCTCACTGCGTGCGCGGTAAGCCAGCCGCGCACGCTGCCTTCACGGCAGTGTCATTAGGCGAGCGCTTGCTCGCCTTCACCTGCAATTATAGGAAAGGCCTGGTGTAACAGAGTTCAATAGCAACCCTTATGAGTCCTAATCCTATAGGGTCAACAACCCTATAGGATTAAAAACTCATCTTAAAAAGTAGGTTGAAAATGTCAGAATATTCAGATGTCCTTGAACTTCAAAGTAGGATTAAACTACACTAATATTCGTAGTTACTTTAATATAACTAGAAGCATCTTAAAGTCATATAACAGTTGTATACTGTCAAGATCAATAAATCAGAGACATTATAGATCTGAACCAATGCTGTTGCTGGTTACAACATTACCGGAAGTCAGGTGTGGCCGAGTAGTAATGACTTTTTATTGGCTATTGACAATGGTAAATGGTCAGGAAATTTCATAGAGACTGTTATAGAACATTCAATTAAAATACGACGTGCATTTATGTACCAGAATATTTGGAAGCTAGGCCTTCTGCTTTTTATGGCTGTATATTGACAAACGGCCGTTTTCAATAACCTATCTATCCTTTGTTTTTGCTACAAAAGATAGTAAAATCTATCCTTATGCCCTAACTTGCGTTTCAATAACCTACTGATGGATAGCGTCGCCTACCGAAGTTACCTATCCATCGTCGGGAGGACGGATAGCTTACTAGAGATAGGCACGCTCATACAAATCTGACGTAACTGCATTTCAAAAAAGTATCAACTTACTCTCCGATAGGCGGAGCTATCTCTAGTGACGACATTTGGCTATCTGTCAATATCGGTGGATTAAAACTATAATAACATTATAACTTAAATTACAAAAGTATCGTAAATCCAGATACTTACAGAACTCATTTTTTTCACTTTTGCTTATATTTAATATCAAAAACATGTAATACACACAAATTGGCGGCAACAAATTATCTGTCAGTAATGTTCGAATGACATCACTTGTCATTTATAAACGTTTCGTTCTATGATTTTTATATAGAACACCAGCAAATAAAGTGAAAATGATGATCTAAGATTTTTTTTTCAATTATAGTATCATTGTATGCACTTTTTACAACATAATATTTAAATATAAAATACATCAATAAATTGTACATATGTTTTAAACGTACTAAAGCTTTATGGTTAGCAACGAACAAAACGTTCTACAGGGCTTGGATAGACGAGAGGGCATAAAGCTATCCTTAGTTAGACAAAGATAGATAGCTCGTATCTTTGATTGTGAAACGCAGACCACAGATAGATAACAGCTTACTGCTAATCGGAGATAGCAATTTATCTTTGATCTTAGATAGGTTATTGAAAACGGCCGTAAGAAGTCAACTGCCCATCTGAAGGTAAGTTATCACAGTCATCTATAAGTACGTGTGGTTGCAATGCAGCAAATCTTCGCAGAATACCAGTGCTTTGTGTTGTAACCAATATCAACACCTTCTAGAAATAACGGCTTAATTATTTAAAGCAATGGAATACTAGCGTGACTTTTATGACTTGCACTCTTCCCGACTGATTGAATACTGCCCCCAACCAAGTACATATCTAATTTTATTACATCTTTTTAAATCAAATGTACAACTGAGTTCCGCCACGTGGCTCACTGTGCTGCCATCTATTGGATAATGTCACAAACAAAAAAGAGACAGTAGTCAAATCCGCAATCTTATTTATTATTTACATTACAATGACTGCGTATAATAGTTAAGGTTTTAACAATAAATTAAACAATTTTTTTATTATTTTTTTTTGATTAACTAACCATACACTATTTTGTAGAAAGATAAATTGAAAATCATATCGTTAACATTTCCTCACATCCTTTTGTGAGCACTTCTAATCACTGAGCTACGACCCTTTTACACTTCTACAGCAGACACAGCTCTTGATTTGTACTGGGTTTTTTGTTTTAAAAAAATGTTATTTTAGTTTCTTTGTGTTCCTTTATTTGTGTGTGATGAAGATGTTTCGTAATTCAAATTTTATCTATCTATCTGCAACCTCCACAAAACTACAGTATAAGTTGCCAATATACAAAAAAAATATGGGTTATTGCCTGAAAAATCTATTTCTTAATATGTGACAGAAGAACTAAAATCACACTACCCAGTAAATTCACTGCCTACATACATATGTGTTGTAAATTAATTAAAACTGAAACTCTAAGTATTTTAATTAAATAACCTGTATATATGTTTTGATTTCTTCTCTCTATACTGACGTGAATTTGTTTGTTCTAATAATGCTAAACATATTATTTTTTTATAATAGCGATAATAATTTATTGTGTATACCAACTAAAATCAGCCTGTGCCTAAGTTCTAAAAACCATATAGGCAAATCGTGAGGGCGATCGCCTCTCAGGAGAGGGGCGAACCAGCCCATATATAGAAGGGGCCCAAACCGCTTGAAGAGGCGCGGGAAGCCAAAGTGGCAAAATCAAATCAAAAATGTAATCAAAATAATCTTTATTCAACATAGACCTTTACAGGCACTTATTGACGTCAACAAACAAAACAAAAAAAAAGTTTAAAAAAAAACAAAAACCTTGTCCGTACGTACGAATAAGGAAAAAAAATTGACTAGACACCTGTTCGGAAATTGGGAGAGCCTTCTCGAGAAGAACAGACAAGAAACTCTGAAGATCTATTTTTTATCTCCTCTTTTCAATGTTAATAATTATAATAATATAATATAAAAATACAATATAATATAAGATACAATCATACCTAATACGATTACAGTCGCATGTATGTTTACATACACATATAAAAATAATACAATATTATAAATAATGTTGTTACCAAACATGGCTCTATGAATAGTGGCGCCGGCCTTATCATGAGGGAACCTAGTCATGGCGATGCTGAAGGCTGCCGAACTAAGGAATCATGGAGGGTTTGGCGGCGCAGATGCCGCCTGCAAGAACAGAAAATTCTGTGTGAGTTGATTGTCTGGGTCGACGAGGACGTGACGAGGTCTACGGTATCGGTGACGCGAGGGTGAAGCGGGAACGTAGTCCACTGCCTTTTTCATTAGCGGATTAGGGTGTTGCTCTACGGCTTTTAGAAGCGTTCGGAACAAGATCAGAAATGAAGTTATTGTGTATAAATTTGAATACAATAATCAACAATATTATTTGCTATGATTAGAAATCGCCAAGTGTACAATTGTACATATTTGTCAATACAATTAAAAATAACAAACTTTTCTTATTGTTACATTATACATTTTTAATAGGCCTTTTAAAAGTGTTAAATACCCTCTATGTGTCATATTATTAGTTTTTTTATTACTCCTACCTATAAATAATAGGTACTCAAATTGATTTCGTTTTATTCTCTAACAGTTCCGATTTGTCAACCTTGTGTCCACGGTCGCACCAACTTTGTTGGTCATATGGAACCTCTTACTTAGCGCATTTTTTGTCTCAGTTTTTCTCACTGACAAAAACAGAAACACAGTCTTCGTCAGTCGACAATAGTCAGTGAAAAAAATGTATTGAGTCATAATTGTTCACCGAAATACCTATTGTTATATTTTAAATTAAATTTGAATTAGTATGAAATTTCAAATTAGAAATGTCATAAATTAGCGTTATCTATCACACTTCGCTGAGTGGTGTTTTTGTTAAGGATCCATTGGTTGATCAGTCGAAGCACAATTAAAAAAAGATTATAAAATACCAATTTGGTTCCGTTTCCTGCCATCATCAGCAATACGGAAAGTGGCAACAACTCACATCAGAAGCATCCAACTAACACGAGACCTTCAAATCCTAGAATAAGTCAATAGCATACAAAAAGTATTATTAACTCACAGAAGCCTTTGATTCATACATTTTGCAGAAATTCAAGCATTGAAACAAGCTTATACGTACCCACCAAAGGCCAAGAGCCTACCCTAACTTTTTTTTGTTTTATTGAGAAAAATGCATTGAATTGCATACCTCAAGAGCCGGTGGTTATGTGGGGCTCTCCTTCCTAGAAAGGAGAGGCTTACCCACTAAAAACCTCAGCGATCACCCCCACTATGCCTAGGCGCAAGCGCATCCCGAAGGAGAGCTGCATCGCGCCCTGACGAGGCTGTGGGAACCCTTGCGGTATGGCGACAAGTCGCCCATACCATATCACCCGAAGGTGGCCGCCGGATACATCTGGCCATCCTCTGATCCAAAATGGGTCCATAGAGCGACAGCCAACCCCCTCTTAAAGAAGAACTGGCTTGGTCATTCCACGCACCCATCTCGGGGCGCGTTCTGTCAGACTATTTGCCGTCAAAAAACGTTGCCCAGGGTGCACCACGAGGAGGTTATCTGACGTCGCACCCCAGGAGCCTACCCTAACTACTTTTAGAGCGATTAGCCTTAGTCAACCATGGATGTGTATGTGTGGAAGTAGATTGGTTGACCTTTGAAATAAACATTTCCGACTTTATTCGTTTTTTGTTCATAGAAATGATGCGAAGATGGTGAATGATGTATTGATGTCTATGAAATACTTTTATCATTATGAAACAATTTATTATGACTTATACATACAACTAGCAACCCGCCCCGGCTTCGCACGGGTGGAATGCTTATGTAAATATACCTTTTTTTTTTTTTTTTTTTATCCGCTGAGGAAAATGCATTGAATTGCATACCCCGGCTGCGGAGAGCCGGTGGTTATGTGGGGCTCTCCTCCCCAGAAGGGGGAGGCCTACCCACTAAAATACCTACCTACTACAAAATATACCTACTACAAAATGTCCTTATACAGAACGTTCACAGCTTTTTTTTGGTTGGGGTTATATATATATACTTTATTGTCATAATTAGGTACAAAGAAAAAAAAAGTAAAAAATGTGGTTCACAAAGGTGGACTTATCTCTATTAGAGATTTCTTCCAGCCAACCAGTGAGTGTCTACGGAATGCTACTTATAATGAGTAACGTCAAAGCAACCAAAACTGTTCAAGAAAATTATTCATAAAACAAACATATATATACCATGAATATACATACAATAAATAAATATATATATATATATACATACATGTAAAGCTATAAATAAATATATACGTAAGATGATGATGACAATGTGACATTTATGATGAGTTGCCAACTAGCGCCTGAAAATGTTGCTTCAGGCTACGTTTAAATGCATGAACGGACTGGCTCTGTGAACTTATTAGTGTTTCTCTACATGTATCATACATATAAACCTTCCTTAAGAATCACTGTATCTATTAAAAGAAGAGAAGTAATTACATTGGTCAGCAATTATAAAATTTGGCGAGCCACCCAAAAGCAGCATTTAAATAATTTGATCAGCATACAAAGATTTTGTTTGCAATAAAAAAAAAACAGGCAGCAATTCTTGTTCCGCAACTAATTTTGATAATGGTCAAAAATTAAATCATACATAGGCAGCCAACAATAACATGAGTCTGCATAATAAACATTCAGTCCGCAAAATAACTACTTGAGCGGCAAGATTTCATGATTGAGCGGCAGAAAAACATGTCTATAAGCAGTATATTTGATTGGTATGTTAGGTTAGGTTAGGTTAGGTTTTTTTTTTTTTTTTTTTATAATAAAGTTTACACCTGCAGACTCTTTGGTCCGCACTTTTTTTTATTTTGGTTAGGTTAGGTTAGGTTAGGTTAGGTTAGGCATGACAAATAAAGTATTTTTGCTACTCTTATATGCAGCACAAAATGCATTTTTTTGCTTACACTCTGAGTGCTTACCAAAATTTTATTAAACATGAGCAGCTGATTGCAGCTTATATAATTAATATGCTGTACAAAAATAATTACAGCCATCCAGAATGACATAAATTGCTGATTGATTTTGAAATGTTTGCTGACCATGAGTTGCTGACCAATTAGCTATTTCTGCTCACCGATTATATTTTTCTGCTCACAGAAATAACAATACTATGCTAACCATTTAATTGACACCCTTAAAAGAACTGCAACAAAATCCGTTGCGTAGTTTTAAAGATCTAAGCATACATAAGGACAGACAGACAGCGGATAGCGACTTTGTTTTATACTTTATAGTGATTAGTACGTATGGTAGGTGTCTTCTCACATGAATAACTGAACTTGCTGGCTTTTTTCGAGATTTCATCTCTTTTCTGTGTGACCCCACTGGATACACTGGGTGTTTTAAATCACTCGCCGGACGGACTAGATAATTTATTTCCATTTCATCTTAAGGTATCAACAATTTTTTCGAAAGCGAAACCATATGAAGACGAGGAAGCCATTGCTTAACGGCCCATGGCTGCGACCCACTTGCTACGTGATGTTTGACCAAAATTTAACATTGTCGTGCGTACGTTCTTGGGTAGTTTTTCTGCACTCATAGCCAAATCACGGTTTTAGCTGAGGAGTTTTTGGGCACTCATTTTGTATAGTACTGTTACAGTTACTAGCGGTGGCTATATTTTTTTATTACATCACAACCTTTCTGTGTGAATTGTCATCAAATATCTTATTATCTCAGCATAGAGTAGTTATTAGTCTTATTTTACTCATAAATATATCTCAAAATAAAGATATCAATTTATTTTGTGATAATTACAAAGCAATTAGCTTAATTACATATAAAAACCATAAATGTGCAAATAATTAAATGTAATGACAATTTAAATGGTGTAACCTACTCATAATATATATAACATTAAAATATTTATTAATTATTATAATATTAGTATATGTTTAAAAGCAGATACAAACCGCCATTTATATACCTATAATTGTAATGTTAAATTAAAGATTGTTGCAAACAATTAGTCAAATCTAAAATTCTAAATTTAATGTATATATATATATATATATATATATATATATATATATATATATTATATATTTAATGTATATATATTATATATATATATATAGGAGCTATGATAATAATAACGAAATATTTTTAATACTCTTAGTTAATATAAAATAGTTATATCCTAATACTCCCAAGACATCGGTCGTTATAAAAGAGAGCATTCACATTATCAATTGAACAACTTATGTTATAAGGGCGGACGGACCGAGACAAATTGAAAGTTGACCCCTGACATGCAGCTTATTGGATAATTGTAACTACAAATTAAAAAAGAATGTGAGCTTAACTGATCGCCGCAAGCTTACACTTGATTAAAATTTTAGCTCGGTAACTTTAAAACGTCGTCTCATATAAAGCTAAGCTTAAATATACACACCCATATCTTCATATTATTCCTAGTACCTACCTAATGTTCTTTTCCACGTGATTAGTTTTGTTTCGTCTGTATTTATTTGTAATTTAATATTTATTGTATTTTTGTTAAAATAATAACTAACCTGCAGATGCTTATATGACACACTTTTTTATTGGTTATGTATGTTTTATTATTTAATATTATAAACAAAAAGCATATATAATGCTGTTAAGTTTGCTTAATGAATAATTAAATATATAAAACTGAAAATATTATATTGTCATTTTATTTTTATTAATATAATTTTATATTTAAAGTTCTTAATTGAATGACATCTTAACATTTAAAAAACTAGCGGGGCCTCTATTACCGTAGGTATCAGGAAGAATTAAAAAAAACACCCTATGACAATTGATACATACGGCATCCGTCTTTCACGGCAAAATGGAGCGACAAATTGACGTGATTTTTTACGTGGAGATAGTTGAAGGAATGGAGAGTAACATAGGCTACTTTTTATCCCGGAAAAATCGACAGATCCCGTAGGATGCCCGATAAAGACTATTCAAAAACTACTGTTCGGATTTTCCTGCAGTTTTCATCAATAGACAATGATTCTTGAAGAAGGTTCTAGGCTATGATGTATCCCGGAAAAACCGATAAATCCCACGGGAGGCGCAATAAAGGCATCGCTCAAAAACTACTGTACAGATTTTCATGCGGTTTTCATATCATATCAATACGAGTAGTTTTCATATCAATAGATAGACTGATTCTTGAGCAAGGTTTTGCGGTATTTTTTATCTCGGAAAAACGGATAGTCCCACGGGAAGCGCGATAAAACTTTCGCGCCATAAAGCGACTTCCGCGCATATGTAGCCGTGGGCAAAAGCCATGACCCAATACCGAAATCCACGCGGGCGAAGCCGCGGGCAGAAAGCTAGTTTTTACTATTTTGTCATGACTCTTGAGTTTAATAAAAAAAAAACATAGTTCTACCTGGCCTGTGCATCTGAAAACTCGAAACTAGTCTTGCAGCTAGTTTTTACCGAATGTTTTATTAAAAATACATCATGTCACGTAACTGCGATTAGGTGTACATATTGTAACAAAAACATTCGCTCGAATATTTATTCGCTTGGCCGAAAACGAAACAAAAAACTTAACACCGCTTCTCGTACTTGACCAAGTTTTTTGTAAACAATGCCTGTATGTAGGCAAGTACATATGTGAATAATCAGACATACAATCTGACGTGCTATTAGAGAAGCGAATCTGAAGGACGTATAAAACAATGTAACTGACAGGCTAAATGAAAGTATGGCTTCTAAGAGATAAGATATCAAAGTGCTAAATATTCCAATGTGTAATACATTTACGAAAGTGTTTTAGGATATATAAATTTATTATAGAATACCGTAGTATTCTGTGCTTTTGCTGCAACATTTTTGTTTCGTAGACCCTATGCTAGATTTTTCGTTTTTGGGTAGACCGCCTACTTATTTTGGATGCCTATCCTTTTTTTTTTTTGTTCCCCTGAGGAAAATGCATTAAATTGCATACCTAACCTATCCTACAGCTTACAAAATAGGCTACGTTTTATTTCGAAAAAAATGGAAGAAGGGGTTGAAATAAAGGTTGAAAGTTTGTATGGGATGTCTTAATTTTAAAAGATAAAACCATGTAATTTTATATTTAAGCACTTGATAAGAAATCATTAAACATTTGTTCTAGCATTTTTGAAATTTCGTCCAGCTAGGGGGTGAAATAAGGGTTGAAAGTTAGTATGCAAGTTCGTCAAATATCACGTCATAAGAAACAAAAAATCGTTTGGCACTAGCATTTTGAAATTTTTACCAGTGTGGGGGTGAAGTAGGGGTTGGATTGAAGATAAGACCATGAATCTTGGTACCTTAGACATAAGGGAGCAGGATTGACAAAAACTAATTTCACGCGGGCAAAGCCAACAATAAATCTTTTTTCTTCATAGGTACTTTTATAAGTAATTTATATCTTTTTATATTAGAAGATAGTGAAATGTAAGTAAATAGGTACTATTTATTAAATAGTGTATGTTGAGATCTATTATCGTGGACACCCGTTTTCATTTCATGGACCCCCAATTTTTTTTCGTTTACGTCCCCCCCCCCCCGAAACCACTTGCATAGATTACTTTGGGAATCGCTACTCTAGACGATTAAAATCAGCTAACCATTGCTTTAACAATATGGTTTTAAATAAATAATATAAAATGATTAATCTTTCTCTTTGAAGAGATTTTACAAAACTACGTTTGCTCTTCAGAGATTCGATTGCTTTATCATAACCTTCACCATTTCCTTGTCGTCAAATATTAACGTTATCTTCATTACAACATCAAAAACCGGTCAAGTGCGAGTCGGACTCGCGCACGTAGGGTTCCGTACCTACCACTATACATCTAAATAAATGTTTTTCTTAATTCTTTATTATATTTGATTTGATTGAATGAAAGGTAAAATGCGGTGTACGATTTATTACGTATTAAAAAAAAAGTAATTATTAGATCTCGTTCAAAGCAATTTTCGGTGGAATTTTTGCATTAATGTACATCATTTATTATTTTTACATTTATCATTCCCTTATTTTAGAAGTTGAGAAGTTGGGGGGAGGGCACACATTTTCCACTTTGGAAGCATCTTTCACGCAAACTATTCTGTTTAGAAAAAAATGTATTAGAAACCTCAATATCATTTTTGAAGACCTATCCATATATACCCCACACGTATGGGTTTGATGAAAAAAGAAAATTGAGTTTCAGTTCTAAGTATGGGGAACCCCAAAAACGTATAACTTATTTTTGTATGAAAATCTTAATGCGGTTCACCGAACACATCTACTTACCAAGTTTTCACAGTATAGATCTTATAGTTACGGAAAAAAGTGGCTGTGACATACGGACGGACAGACACGACGACTCCATAAGTGTTCCGTTTTTTTTCGTACTCTCTTCGGTTTTCTGCGGACTCTTTGGTCCGCACTCTTTTTTGTTTATGTTAGTCTTTTTTCATTTCCTTATATATTATTTATTCTACAAATAACGTATCATTTGTCAGGAGAAAGGTTTTGTTCTCCGTTTTGTGGGGACAGATGGTCTTGTCCCCCACAGTCGTAGCCCCATCTATATCTATGTTATAACTATTCCTTAAGACTAACACCGTTTAATTAATATCTATGATTAAAGGTTCCGTTTCTTGTCATTCTGCTACGGAACCCTTAAAATGTTCAGTTCGCGTCCAAACATCTTAATGACGTCACACTGGTTACCAGCTACATTTAACTGGGTTTATATTATTTCGAAGGCAATTTCTCATCTGTGTGCCATAATCATTGTCGGATGCGCCAGAGCACATGTGCAACTTCCTTCGTTGTTGTTTTGTTGGCACATGTGCTAGATTATCAACGCTTATTAGCATTTCCACTACGCCAAACGATCCTAGCTTAAGAATACCTATTCACTGCATTCGCATTGTTTAATGTCTTGTTTCCACATTTGGTTACAAAACAATCTTTTCTTTTGTGTTTCATTTGTTTTTCTTTTTTATATGACATTGTAAACTTTAGTTCTTTATTATTATCGTGCGATTTCATATTGTTCTTCAAACTCAGTAGCGGCTGTGACAAGTTTCGTATTTATTGAAGCGGTGTCGTTCAAATCAAACATATATATAACAATAAGATAGAATTGTTACGGTGACTCAATATGCTATTTTTGGTGGCCTATCTATATTTATTTCACTACCTTAAATTGAAGCATTAGATACATTGAAATCTATTGAGAATAATTATATAAATAAATACGCAGAATATATTTTTGAAATCCCTTTCTAGAATATCATATTTATCTTGCGTTATTTTTAAATCAACCACGTCAATAAACATAGAGCGTCTGCAACAAAATAAGTACTAACTTTTATCAATATTACCTATTCTAATATACTTTAGACGCTATAAATTATCAGTACGTGACAGCATTTCTGATAAAATGACTCTAACACAAAACAATTGAAATACTTTTGAAATATCGTAGGAATGCGATTCATATAGTAGATTTATATTAGATTTTTGTAGCACCACATTTTTCGGTGAAAATCGAAACAAACTGTCATATGGCTAATAATGTTGTTTCGTTTCTTTGTAATACCACATGATCAGAAGAATCTTTTTTTTTTATTTATTAAATGTCTTGGGCGTTGACATCGTTTCAAGACGGTATCGATTATAACGGTTCCTGCCGCAAACGTGACTCGACTCTTAGATAAAGCTGTTTATCTTCTTGTTTGACAAGCTACCACTAACCAATCCGTTGCGACTAAAAACCTTAGTCATAGATTTGCGATTCAATACTTATAATCGTACATCTGAGAAAGAAGTGTATTGTCGCCTTGAAAAGTGTACAAAAGGCCAACGGTGAACAATAAACGACGATCGCAAGGGTCGATGGCAAAAAATGGTCAAAGGCCCATCTGTGGCGTTATTGGGCACGACTGCAACATAACCATTCATAAGCGAGGGAACGAGAGGAACTGCTGGATGGAGAAAACGGCTGCGTGTTCGAGAGAGTGAGGGAGATTGCATTCCAAACAAGTATTATGTCGGCGCCCGCGCTCCCTGCGTCTGCGCTGCCGCCACTCACTGGCCCGACAGCCGCGCGTAGAAGCGCTCGCTCAGTTCCGTGCGCGACGATTCGTAATATCTCGTGATAACTCGCAATATTTTTTTGGACAACCGCAACAAACCGATTGGAGTCGATGACGTCATTCCGCAAATTGTGCTAACTGTGGTCCCATAGTGTATTGTGATTTGTGTTTTGAGTGCAACTGACTGTAAAGGAGAAGCCGAGGATACTTTCACTGGACTGAAAGTTGAAAAATATTCTTTCGGTGCACTTCTTTATAAGGGGTACAATCGAAATATAATAGTCATTGAGGTAAATAACATGTTTGAGTAATTTATTAGAACACATATTTATACTGTGGTTTTAAGTCAACACATTGTCAAATATAATGTTAATAAAAAACCCACGGAAAATAACAATCGTGAGATATCTTAACTAAACAAATGTAATATTTTGTCACTGCAAAAGATAACGCCGAATTTTCATCGAAGTGTGAGATAAAATTTTATAAAACGGTGTCAAATCTAGCCGGATATTAATCTTTTCAGTCATGATGTAGATTGACATCTAACACATTAATCAATTGAGAAATCACGAGAGGCGTAAAAATTTAAATCATTAATAGTTTTTTGGAATTTTTAAAGTAAACATCAAATTTCTAGCTGCAGACAAAGACAATGTCGTATTGTGGTCCTAGATTTTTTTCTATACTACATTCTTTTTATTTGGTTAACGAATAACATTCAATCGATTACACTTAATGTTACTGTTAAGCTTATAAAGTTGGTTTTTGAAAAATCTGACGCGAAAGCAGGAGACTCTGGCTATTCAAAGCGTATGTTACATACCTATATCACGGGAAATTCTTTGACTAGCATCATAGGTACTACCTAAACTTTTAAATTTTCTGCTACATTTCTGTCAATAAAACATCGTGTTGTAAATCTTGTGTTCAAATAAAAAATAATAATTTCAAACAGTAAACGATTATTGTTCTGAATTGTAATATAATGAAATAAATAAATTTTAATACTATAACAAATCTATGACATATATGAATAATAATAAAAATACAATCAACATTGACGACCTCCATAGTCGAGTGGATAGTACACCGGTTTCAAGGTGTCGCCATCTCTGGGGTCCCGTGTTCGAATCCCGGTGGATATTTGTGTGATGAATGCGCGCATTTGTACCTTAGTCATGGTTGTTGATATATATTTCAATAAAAATATTTATATATGTATGTCTATCCGTTATCCTAGATCCCATAGCACAAGCCTTACAGAGCTTAGTTTGGGCTAGGCTAATTGGTAAAAGTGTAACAAATATTAAATAAAAAAAAAACAAACTAATTAAGTTTGTTTCTATTTTATTTGTTTAATTAAATATATACAGATATTCAACATCATAAACTATAACCCAAAATGTAAGTACAAATAAACATTTACAAGTAAACATTTTCACTAATAATTATACAAAACTAATTATAATATTCACACACGCAAAAATCAATTATATGTGTATATACATAAAATACAAAACACTATGGGACCAACACAAACGAAACATTGCATATACTCGAACGTAAACACTATCACAGAAAAACACATCACTACATAGGAAGTATAAAACAAAGCTCCTATTCGCCGTCTGTCTGTCCCTATGTATGCTTAGATCTTTAAAACTACGCAACGGATTTTGATGCGGTTTTTCTAAATAATTAGAGTGATTCTTAAGGAAGGTTTATGTGTATAATACATGCATAATATAGTAGAGAAACACTGATAAATCGCTATATAGTATAAAAGAAAGTCAAGACGACGGATACGCCGTCTGTCTGTCCCTATGTATGCTTAGATCTTTAAAACTACGCAACGGATTTTGATGCGGTTTTTTTTTTAATAATTAGAGTGATTCTTAAGGAAGGTTTATGTGTATAATACATTCATAATATAGTAGCGAAACACTGATAAATCACTACATAGTATAAAACAAAGTCAAGACGACGGATACGCCGTCTGTCTGTCCCTATGTATGCTTAGATCTTTAAAACTAGGCAACGGATTTTGATGCGGTTTTTCTAAATAATTAGAGTGATTCTTAAGGAAGGTTTATGTGTATAATACATTCATAATATAGTAGAGAAACACTGATAAATCACTACATAGTATAAAGCACAGTCGCTATCTACCGTCCGTCTGTCCCTATGTATGCTTAGATCTTTAAAACTACGCAACGGATTTTGATGCGGTTTTTTAAATAATTAGAGTGATTCTTAAGGAAGGTTTATATGTATAATACATTCATAATATAGTAGAGAAACACTGATAAATTTTGAGGTTTCTGTTTGTATTGTGTAAAAAAAGCTCTGAACGTTTTGCATAAGAACATTTTGTAGTAGGTATGTATATTTACATAAGCATTGCACCCGTGCGAAGCCGGGGCGGGTCGCTAGTCTATTTAATAGTAGTCGCTAATGTAGAATAATTGTTACTAAGCCTCTAAGGTTTCTATTAGTTTCCTCTAAAATGTTTAATTACAGCTCAATGAACTGTCATTTAAGATTCTAATCGCCGTTGACAAACTAGTTTAAATTAAATAAATACATATACAGATTAATTTAAATTACAAAAGTTATAACGATTACTAAAATATTTAGCTACATCCGATTTCGTAAACTGAATGTTAGTAAGCGGTTGTTTCAATGAAATTCAGGTCAATCTATGCGAACTTTGTCACCGACTCAACTACTCATATTGCGTAAATCATAAAAGATAAATATGCTGAATTAGTTAGTAATAACCCAGATATTTAATAGCAATCATTATGAAGTGGGATTCAAACGATTGTTTTTATTGTTGAGTTACACGTTCGTTTGTGTGTGCCACAACGTGTATCGTTTCATGCTTCAGTTAAGCGGGCTCGGGCCCTCCCTTCACAATCCCGGGGGAAAGAACCCTTGACCTTGACTTGTCAACTCATGACGATTAAACATCATACAATCTGTACTTCCTTACTAATATTATAAATCGGAAAGTGCGTTTGTTTGTTCCGCTTTCACGCCGTAACTACCGAACCAATTGCTTTGAAATTTTGCAGACGTAAATATAAAAGTCCGGATTAAATAATAGCGTACTTTTTATCCTGGAAAAATCGACAGATCCCACGGGGGGCGCAATAAAAGCTTCGCTCAAAAACTACTGCACAGATTTTCTGCACGCGGGCGAAGCCGCGGGCAGAAAGCTCAAGTAGATGAAGTCGACGTGAAACTCTGTGTAAGGTACTACATACATCAAAAAAGTATAAGCAACATGTTTAATAGGTATTTTAATTTTGATCCACTTCTAAGCAACATGTTTATATTGCTCAATCATTCTATATTTTTTACAATGGGTTGGTAGGCTAACCCTTTTAATTAGAAAAAAACTATCGTGCGTAGAACAAAACAAGGCCCGTAAGAAATTAAACTTTTTAAACAAAATTAAATTGTTAACCAAAATTAAGTTAATGTTAAAATAATTATGGTTGACAATTTAAGGAGTTTCCCAAGATAGCGGACCAATTATTTATAATGCACCCCTACAATATGGATATCAAATGAAAGGGTTTGCTAAGCTTAGTTTTTTAGACGATAAATAAATTAAAGTAAAAAAAAAAATAATACAAGCTTTTATTATATGCGCTAAAAAAACAAAATAAACTTTTACATATAAAAGCGTGTCGTTAAAAGTATTCTATGAGTAAGTAAATCTTGCGACAAGCTTTTATATGTAAAAGTTTATTTTGTTCATTTTAGCGCATTTAATATAAGCTTGTATTAAAAAAAAATACTTTTTTTTAATTAGTGGATAACGTTGTTGGTTGCACTATTAAGCATGCATAGATATAGTAAACTAAATTATACTTTATATATTGTAACTGTTTGTTATCTCTTAACAAATAAATAAACAAATAATATCTCAAAATTATATTGTACTAGCGACCCGCCCCGGCTTCGCACGGGTGCAGTGAAAAAATGGTTATGGTGGGTTATCCCTAAGAGATAGACATATACCATCGCGGACTTTTTTGTGGATTTTTTAAGTTGTACAATACTGTAGTACATTATTTTGGTCTATCTCGTAGGGTTCAGCCAGCGTTTGCAATATAAGCGCAAAAATACGTGCTTATTTACGACATCACATTAGAAACCTTTAAATTTATCAGTGTTTCTCTACTATATTATGCATTTATTATACACACAAACCTTCCTTAAGAATCACTCTATCTATTAAAAAAAACCGCGTCAAAATCCGTTGCGTAGTTTTAAAGATCTAAGCATACATACGGACATACAGCGAAAGCGACTTTGTTTTATACTATGTATTGATTGGTATTGTATTGGTAATATATAATCAATATTTGTTACAATTACTTTATTTAATGTTTCAAAGGTTATACAAGTATAGCCCACATCCTGCATTTGTACCACCACTTCCCTTGCAAAGCATGCTATTAACTTCACGTTTCCAGCCTCGTTTCCCTGCCGTTACCCATTCATTAACTGTACCAACCATTAATTAACGGGCGTAATGTGTATATCGATGGAATAGGAAGAAAATACTTTCTTTTGCGACCATTGTATTTGCTTGTTGCTTGCATAACTCGTAGGGGTATCGATACCGCCTCTGTAAAATCCCTACCCCGTTATATTATCGTATTAAAACGCGAAAGTTTGTAAATAGGGGCCATCCATAAATTACGTCACACGGTTAGGGGGAAGGAGGGGGTTGACGAAGTGTGACATTGTGTGACAAGGGGGTAGGGAGGGATCTTAAATTTCGTGACGTCACATTTCAAAATCTATTATAAGCTAACTGATAAAACACAAACTTTAAATTATTACTATAAGTATGAAAAGTGCTGTAAATATTCACTTTTATTGTAAAGTCTGTATACTCTCATAAATAAATAAAGGAATAGTATCTTCTTCTATTAATAAGGGTACTCCCGAAACGTACTATTTTTCTTATTGATTTTAAATATAATAAGAAAATCATGAAATGACCATATACTTATTTAATATAAGTAATCGTTTTTTTTGTTTTGTTAATTGATTTGATGTTAATTTTATTAAAATGAAAATAAAACTGATTTCGAAACCGCTTTTCTCATTCAATAATTTCTATAATTTCAAAATTTGTGACGTCACACTACGGGGGGGGGGAGTCTCACAAATGTGACTAGCTGTGACAAGGACGGGGGGAGGGGCAAAAAATCACGAAATTTGTGTGACGTAATTTATGAATGACCCCATATGGGTGTTTGATTTCTTTCAAGTAAAAATTAATGAATGTGTTTTACTAAACTTTAAAATTATATAGCTTATACGTCAGAATAAAACAGACTACAATTAGCTGGCACCCGCGACTTCGTCTGCGCAAGATTAGTTTTTTTTTTTTCCTCGCGGGAGGAGGCAGCGAATCCTCATACGGGGCGCGCCACCACAGTGGTCGCTATGACAATCCCCTGGTGCTTGGACGACCTTGCACCGGATACCACCCGCGCCCGGTCTACGGCGGGTGGTTATGTTGGACTCTGACAGAAGGCCAGCCTACCAACTAAACACTGCCTAATGCCTTTGGCCGGGCAGAAAGCCTGGGGCCCTATCGGCTTTATCGGAGCGCTCGCCCTCTCAGGGGAGGGGGCGAGGCAGACGCAAGATTAGTATTTCGAGTAGCTTATATTAGCGTGGCGTAGAAAGATAATCAGATGCATATTTACCTAAAGTTAATTTTTGGCTCACAAATTATGGAAGCGGCTTTTTAAAATACATTTTGTTAAATAAAACTCCCGGGAAAATACGGGACTGCGAATTTAACGTAGTGATGTTGTTTGGAAATTACTAAATTAGCACGTGGTATTTATTTTCAAAAGACCGAGACTCCGGGTTCATTTGTACAACTATGCATACGTATTTACATGAAGTTTAGTTTCAGTTCCCCGTGCGATCTATGAATGTACGATTTATTACATGAAGAGTGTTATACGATAGTAGTGAGCTAGTTTGACTAAAACAATAATCAATTAAATAATTGAATAAAAAAACAGAAATGGTGAAAAATTTTATTTAACAAAACAATAAAAAGCCGTTTCCATACTTTGTCTTAAACTAACTTTAGGTAAATATGCATCCGATTATCCGATCTCTAATTATGACATTAAAATTATCACATAAATACTAATACGGCTAGTACTCGTATAAATATAACAACAATTTCATGATATCCCTTAATCAAGTTTCTAAAAATTGTTAAGTGAAATACCAGATTTTGTTTTTATTATTATCTATTCATTTAATATTCTTATATCTAAGTTTTTACAATAATTATAAAAAGCAAACATAACTGTTATAAAAAACTTAAAGCTAATATGGCGCCGGTAGCGAGGCAAGACACAAAATAGCGATAGTGTAGTGTAGCACTGAAAGAGAGGAATCTCTGGACGATATATGCCGTGTCGAGAATCATTGTTTTCTGTATTCTGCCCTTGATTTATTCGTCAAGCGAGAACCCCTTAAGATGTTTATCGAGACTCTTCGCTATCAAGCCATTCGCAGACACTTTTTATAGTTAATTCTTAATATTTATTCATTCCCATATATCTCTTTGTGAAGACGAGTACTTGAAGTGAAAATATTACATACTGGTTGATCCACTGTAATCCCATAAATATAACTTTTATTTATATCCAATTCTACAATGATTAATAGCATCGAATTCATTCATTGTCGTAATTATGACAACATTCTTTCCTGTCTATACCTGTTTCTATATAAACAATTGGAACTTACATAATGTTAACTACATTATGACACGATTGTAATATCTGTTATAATTATAATGTTTAATATGACTGTTACGGCAATATTTTTATGCAATGATCGATTGTGTCACTAATTATTTGAAATCGTGTTTGTTGATTTATATCAAATAGGCAATATTTTTACTATAAATAACATATACGCAACATATAAACACAATTACACATACGCAACATATAAAAACAAATTGTACATATCGCACTAATAATACAATAGTGTATCAACTCAAAATCGAACATTTTTCAGAATCAACAAAAAACTTATTACTCACTTCATGTAATAGTTGCAAATTGGAATAACTGTCACATAAGTTTTTTAATTTATCCTTATTCTGTTTTTGCACTAATCGAACGACGGTCTTGATCACGCGTGAGGAATCAAATTTTGCGTGTGTTTATAGTATTATGTCAAGTACGACGTTTTGAGTTGATACACTATTGTATTATTAGTGCGATATGTGTATTAAAAAATTTCATAAGCTACCTGATAATTTTAAAACCTCTAAATACGCAAATTATACTAACTATCAAATAAATGAAATAGTTAAATGGATGTTCGTGACCTTAACATATAATATTAACGCTTAAAATGAATAGTTCGAAAACAAATCAAGGGCACGCAAGATGTTCTTTTTACTTCGACAAATTACGCTACTAATCAAGCCTGCAGGGTTTCTGTTATTTTGAAAAAAATGGGGTGTTATTATGTAATTAAAGAGGTTCTGATTCATCCTATATCTAAAACGCGATGCTAAGTTTGCGATAAAATTGATGGATGTAAATATTAAAAAATATAAGGTTAGAAATACTCCTACAAAAACTAAAAAAAAAAATTAAAACCTGGCAGAGTGCGCTTTCGCGATTCTACCGCCATAAAATGACTTCACCTTAGAAAAAGGTGTCATTTCATTTAGTCCTCTAATACGGTTTAAAATTATATCCTTAAAAAATCCAAATAGAATAAAGATAATTAATTAAAATAATTAATTAACATAATAAAAACCACTTAGTTACTTATATAGCGCATTTTGTTATTATGACGACGGTACTACCATGATCATAATATAAAACCGAAAAAATAAATAATTGACTAAATACTATTGAACTCGCACACTAAGAGCTCCGTATAAATTGTTAGTTAAATAAATAATTGTCAATTTACGATTTACGTATATTGTCAGTTACTTGCTACTATGCCATTGCTTAATACCAAATTTCTTGATTCTAAGTCGACGGGAAGTACACTCCTGGACATAGATCCTAGACCTTTTTTTTATTTTTGGTCCGCTGAGGAAAATGCATTAAATTGCATCCCCGGCTGCGGAGAGCCGGCGGTTATATGGGACTCTCCTCCCCAGAAAGGGGAGGCCTACCCACTAAAAACTTCAGCGATGGCCTTCCTCAGGCATATAGGGAGTCCCCGGGAACGATGACCCCCAGCCTCCGCTCCCCCGTCGATACAGGGTAGTCCTCCTCGGGGGTGGCAAATACCTCCCCCGATCTCCTCAACCGACGACGCCCCCCGGCCATTGGAGGGGCGTGGTCCCTCCCGGGTCGCCGTATTCTCGGGCGCGACTTACACGCGTCCGCCGGCGACCCTCGGCC
This sequence comes from Scirpophaga incertulas, assembly GCA_036419045.1. Lineage (NCBI taxonomy): Eukaryota > Metazoa > Arthropoda > Insecta > Lepidoptera > Crambidae > Scirpophaga > Scirpophaga incertulas. The sequence continues at coordinate 3,974,912 of CM071631.1, read as the reverse complement.
GCGCCGCAGCTATAGACCCTGGTCCTGCTGGATTATCATGTGGGAGGCCTACCAACTTAATTCCATTACTAACAAATTATACATGTCAAAAATATCAAACTATGTATATTAAATGACACATACAAGGCCGTATCTTTTGATTGACTTACTTTTTTTCAATTTTGGGTCTTTACAGACAAACGAACAACGGGACAACGAAGTGAACTTCTTACGGTTTTTGTTCTACTACGGAGCACTGTACCGTAAAAATAAAAAAAAAACACACTGGTACGTGGCAGGTTCGTACCACGTTACTACCCTATTTAAAACCAGTGCCGGTATCACACTTTTCGAGCACGCCACCGACGTTTGTTGTTTGTTGACTGTAAAATGCATTATTAATGTGGTTTTTGCTCAATCGTATTATGGTATATTTAACGCTTTAATTGTAGAAAGCGTGCTCTGTGAATCTTCACGGAACTTAATTTACTGAAAACCCAATCAAATTAGTGTAAATATTTACTATTTATTCAGTGTCACTACTTACCTACTTTAATATTAACGAGGTTATGAACCTGTAATGACAATAGTTTCTGTGCATCTAACTGGGTTATAGTCTTTAGCTCCTAGGCGGGAGTAGCACCGACGGATTGTGGCGGCCTGGCATGCGCAGCTCGATTTACGGATCTGCGCGCGCCAGCGGGCCGTCGGTGCCGTACTCCCGCACCTCGAAGCTTGGCTCCACGGGAAGGAGGAGGTCACCTACCGATTGACTCAGATACTCACCGGGCACGGCTGCTTCGGTGAGTATCTGTGTCGAGTAGGACGGGAGGGATCGACACATTGTCACCACTGCGCATCCGAACTCGACTCGGCCCAGCACACGCTGGCGGAGTGCCCCGCGTGGGCCTCCGAGCACTGAGTCTTGATCTTGATCGCAGAGATCGGGCGAAATCTGTCTCCGCCGGCATTGATTGCGGCAATGCTGGCGGACGAGGAAGGTTGGAACGCTGTGGCCTCCTTCTGTCAAGCAGTGATGCTCCAGAAGGAGGCCGCCGAGCGGGGTCGGGAGATGGCCGATCCCGCTCGAAGAAGACGGCGCCGGGCTCGGTAGCACAGCTGCGGCGCCGCCGCGCGCCGCTGCGAGCGCGAGAAAGTCGCGCCTGCGGATGCAGCGACTCGGGATGGACCACACCTCTTCCGTGGCCGGGGGGCGTCGTCGGTGGAGGAGATCGGGGGAGGTAGTGTAGCCTCCCCCGAGGAGGGCTCTCCTGTAGGCAGGGGTGCGGAGGCTGGGGGTTCCCGGAAGTCGCTTCGCGTTCCCAGGGGCTCCTTACATGCCTGAGGAAGGCCATCCCTGAGGTTTTTAGTGGGTAGGCCTCCCCCTTCTGGGGAGGAGAGCCCCACATAACCGCCGGCTCACCACAGCCGGGGTATGCAATTTAATGCATTATCCTCAGGAGAACAAAAAAAAAGGGTATAGTCTTTAGCTGCATTTTTCATGGTGCAGATAGAGATTAGACCCAGTTGGTACACTCCACGCACACTTTCATAAAATTTCGCTTAAATGGCCTCTACGCGTTGGATCTGTGTCCCCGCGCACGCCTTATAAACAGAGGTCGGATTTAGGTAGAGCTATTTATGTACTTGCATGAATAACTCTACCTAATTCCTCTGCTTATAAAGGATCGTATCTTTTTACCATTAGTTTGCTATCGTTTGCGATGGGTATTTAACACATAGTAAACTAAAGAGTCTTGTTAGCGACAGATCTGGTAGGCAACCCCGTTGCGAGGCTTTAGTCTTTGGTTGCTACTGTCATGGCTTAGCAACGGGGTTTTACTAATATAATTTAGCTTCACTTTTAATTTATATTTTTATATTACCTTTGTGAGTTTGTGATTGTAATAAATAGAATTTAAACTAGAAAAAACCTACGCTTAATTCGGTACTTAATATTGTGGTCTACCCGGCTCGAAGGACCACAACATTAAGTACCGAATCAAACGTCAATCAGTACAATTGTAGTTCATTATGTTGGGTGCTGTACAACGTTTCTATACAACAATTTCCGCTGTTGAAGTCAACTGCAAACGAAATATAAGGAAATGTTTGCAGTGCTGTGTTGAAGGAAGAGAGAGAGAGTTGAGATAAAGGATAGTTGTGTGAAGTAGGCACTGAAATTACTTTACATGTTATATTACAAATTTCTCCTATAAAAGTATTGGTCACATTTATGGTTCCCATCCTTTCAGGAATCCCAAGACTTGTCCCAATTTGAAGAGACTCCGGGAGCCGTCCGGCAAGGGTTTTTTATATGCCACTCTTGTTGTCAGGGGAAACTCAATTTCTTAAAGATAAGCGATAAATTGAAATAAATCTATGTTAAAAATTTAAATTTAATGACATGCTGTATATACGATTAAAAATTAAGAAATTATAACGCAGTTTTTATTCTTGTTGAAAAAGAAAATTTCCCCGGTGTCCGGAGCAAAAACCATATTTTGTCATTTGTCTGGGATTTCTGTCGTGTTTATCCGGCGTCGGTAACTTACGATAATGGCAGTCACACTGTAGCCTTTGTGGGAATATGGAACCAAATGTATCATAGCAACTATCATCATAGAATCATCATGTGAACATTGATGATCAATGTAGGTAGGTACGATTGGTTTACATTTGTAATAAATCGTCGTAAATAATCGTGCGTAAATTTTTGTATAAAATCTTTGTACAGTAGCGGAACCATAATGAACTAAAATTGTACTGAATTTAAATAAACAATGGACATGACATCTGTATATATGTAAATATATAACGGAAAATAACACAAAAATTATACACCAATTTTCTTGCTTGACGTCTCTGTTTTTTCTTTTCCATCTGGAGAGGAGAGGCTGAGAATTGTCATGGATACCTTAGTAGGTAGTGCGGTAGTCCGCACAAGTGCCACGGTGATTATGTTGGACTCCTGACGAATCGAGGCCTCTCGACCCAAAAGACCCACCGACTAAACTCAGCCTAAGCAGTTGGTCCTAAAGACCCTATGGCTTGACGTGACCGACCGTGCTCGTGGCATCTAGCTTATACACCATATGAGGGTAAATAACATGGTAGGCAAAGGAAGGGATTCTTGTCACACAAATTAGATATCATTATCGTAGTCAACCCACGTTCGGCTTTTACTTTGCTAGTTAGAGCGAGACGTGTGGCGAAGCGATAACGATATATCGCATGTCTGATTTTAAGAGTACCGGCCCTAACTCAAAACAATCGTATTTTGACAGTTCAATATATATCGCTTTATCATATCTTGTTTATTAGTCATGTTAGATGAATGGGACAGCAATAGTGGTCAGATAAACCGCAGATATTTGAAAGTCCATTATGAATTTAGCGCGTCTGTCTTGACTTGACCTGTTAGATTATGCTCAGTGTGTGCGAACCAAGGGGCCAAACTAACCTTGAAAAGTACTTCCAAGTTATGCCAATGGTCGACGTGAAAACTAATGAAGATCTAATTAACCAGAACCTTATTCGTTACAGTAGTTTTGTGTGTTTGAAATCTTAGCTTAGTCACAGATAACATGTTTGGTTAACTTCGATTTGGCAACAAATTTGCCAATATTTTGAGAAATCGTGATAATGCATCGCGAATTTATCGAACGGGCAAGTCATCGATAACTCGATTCTGTACATTGCCACACGCATTACGTCAGAGTGAGATAAATGTGTTTTATTCCGTTGACATACGGTTTTGAGTCATATGATAGATATACTTGAAATGGAAGCGAATGCATCATTGGTCACGTTATCCTCAAGTCTTACATGTTCATGATACATTGTTACTATAGATACGTACGTATTAGATATATACTACAGACGTTATAATATACATTTTAATGATAGCAGATTTATTACCTGATGATATTGGTTGATGAGTTCTATAATAAGAACTTGAACTTGACTTTATTAATATACCTACCTATATTACTCTTATAGATATTTCATAGGGATGCAAACGAGACAGCAATATTTCAGTTCTTTTTTTTACTGAACTGTGGATAGCATCGACTTCAGCATTTGAATTTACTTGTGGAGAGCACGAGAACTGAAGGTTCTGTACCTTCTCTGCTAACGGACCCAACCCGGGCTGTAGTGCAACTACTGTAATTTGAAATAGAGTATTAATTATTCTACAGTAACTACATAATATTCTAAATAGTTTTCTTATCCGGTTAAAAGATATATAAAAGATAGAGTTATTAAAGAAAAAGAAAAAATGTGGATAATACACAGACGATCGTACCTAGATACGATTATCTTTAAGTTTATCTTTAAGAAGTTTGCTACATATTCCAAGCCATTAAGTTAAGTTTGCATCAAATTCGTATGTGTTTATCTTAATTTAAACTCAGTGCATAATACAACCATAGAGAATAAAATAATACAGTGGCTGTTATTAAAACCATAGAGAACATGATAATAATACACTGGCTGTTATTAAAAAGTCATGACCACAAACTACAATAATAAACGCAAGAAATCCCGTCATCACAATGGGTGATCGTCAAAATGTCATCTCCATTTAGCATAACTGTTGTTGAAACAATACCGAATTCCGCTCAAACGGCGAGTGAAAGTATAAACTCGAGGGCTAAATGGAAAGTCATGCGTCGACTGCATTTAATTACCTTAGTACTTTTTATATGTAGTTATGATGCACAAATAATTATTATATAGCTTATGATTTTTTTATTGTAGTTACAATGAGAGATTTTCCGAGTAACATTAACGAGTTTACCAAACCAATTCATATATGGAATTCCTCTTAAACTTAAATTGAAACTACAGTTCGTAGATTAAAAACAGTGTTCAGCTATTTCCATAAAATATGTAATGTTATGTTATATCGTGACAAATAAACATAATTTTGATTGAAAACTTTAAAACAAAAGCGCCACGTATATTATATTATGCTAACAGATAACAGATAATTCTTTATTGGCAGCCTGATTAATAAGTAGAAAAATATCGATTTATTTACCAAGCCGTGATAATAAGCCTTTATTTAGAAGCTGTAAAATTATAGAACTATAAAATTTATAGAACCGTTATAAATATATATTTCGTACCGTATATAGATGGCAGAATTTCAAAACTAAAGTTATAATTAATAACTAGTTTTCTTCGTAATTTTTCCTTGCTTTTTCTAACATTTATGCATATTTATCCAGTTATTCTTAACGGTGACGAATTCAACAAATAGATTATCAATTAAGGCGTTCAAGATGTAGGAATATGCCGTTAATATAACGATTTATGTCACAGTTTTCCTGACTTAGATAAATTTAGTATATACACGATGTTATTGTTTGAAACAGGAAAAATATCCCCAGCCCGAATTATTAGTTTACTGGGGTTTTTACTTATAGTTTTTTATAACTTTCGATATTATGTCTAAATTATTCAATAATAAACTTCTTTACTTTAATTATTAAGACCATATTTCTAATATAATAGATCTCAAAACATATGTACAATTTTTGGACTTATGTCTAATAATCCCTTTGTTTATCTTAAATCACAATGTCACAAACATTTGGCATTTGACTAAAATTTGAATATTTAACAGCCACTTTAGAATCGAGTCTACCATGTAGGTAATTTGTCTAAAACCAGTTGAGGAAGTGCAGCTCAGGAAATGTCAGTTAAAAAGTCTCGCGCAGAGCTCTCTCATCGGGTTCCTACACAAATCTGTCAATCAGATAGTTCCGTTTTTTTAAATATACGTGTTACAGAAACCTCGAACCAGATTATTATATATATATACCTGTTATATACTTATATTACTTACTTGAGTTTTGATTGTGGTACTGGTATCATGGATTTTTAAATTATACATTGATATCTATGGATATAGCCATTTGGCCTCTGTGATGGTATTATTTTGTATTAACATTTTTTTTAATTTACTCCGTGGATCATAAGAAAATGTTTAAGTCCTATCACTATCGTAGTATCGCAAATAAATAAAAAATATTTAAAAAAAAAGAAATAGGATTTTTTTTAGGTTAGTAAGGAGAATAGGTGAATAAAAATTCTTTCTTCGCTACTTACTAGTAAAAGGGATTATGCTGCGCTGTTCAATTCTTTATGTCTATTTTATACATATAAAAGTTAATTAATTATAAGTACTAATTAAGGTAATAAAAATAACAACAAACTGTCCAATACAGTAATTTCCTCATTTATCGCCATACTTGTACTGTAGCCATAGCTATGACTACAGGACCTTTTAGCCGAATCTCCAGAAGGAGACAGAAATATACGTTTTCAATGGTTTATTACATTTAAGACTATCATAATCGTTTTTTACTAATAAGCCTTGACACAATTACACACTGTAGTTGAGACAAAAAAAAATATTAGAAATAATACGGGGACTATTTATGATTTTGTGGCAGGCAGTGAGTATGCAAAAGTAGTTTAAGCCATTAATGTTAATTTTTATCAAAAAAATCTAATTAAAAAATCCCTAATAATTTCTAAAGAACGACAGGTCGCGTGTAGTTTCTAAGCAGCATTAATTTAATTTGATACCGGCAAAAGTTATTGTGAGAAAATTTATTCGCTGTGTAATCAAGAGACGCCATTAAAAATGCGATTTCTCAGAGTAAACGAGGCGCTCTTGAAATGGATGTGGCCCGAAAAATAATCTTAGCAATAAATCACTTTTTTCATCTACAATCTAATACCGCTAGCCAAGACAAATGCTATGCGTTAATTATCTGTAATAAAAAGTCGCCGTAGTACAGTTAGTATCAATTAAGGCTACGTGACTTGCTATGTTTAATGCTATTTTATTAAGTTTACTGTCGATTAAGATAAAGAACAAATTAAGTGTTTGAGCAAGTGTAAGTGTTTAAAGTGTATGGAAGTGAAATTATTTTTGTATTGTTTCTAACAAAACATTGGAGTCAGATAAAAACAACTTTGTGGCAAAATTCCTTTTATGTAATTTTGCAATATGTATTTTATTGAATTCACTAGCTTTCCGCCCGCGGCTTCGCCCGCGTTATATTCGAATTTCCCACAGGAAGGATATGTTTTAACAATACTGCCATACAACCTTTCACCCCCTCCTTTCAACCTTTTACAACCCTTTTCTGCTTTAAAAGGTAGCCTCTGTCCTTTCTCAGCCTCTAGACTATATGTGTACCAAATTTCATTTAAATCGGTTCAGTAGTTTTAACAATATTTCCATACAACCAATAATCCCTCCTTTCAACCTTTTACAACCCTTTACAACCTTTTTTGCATGAAAAAGTAGCCTATGTCCTTTCTCAGGCTCCAGACTATCTGTGTACCAAATTTCATTTAAATCGGTTCAGTAGTTTTAACAATATTTCCATACAACCAATAATCCCTCCTTTCAACCTTTTACAACCCTTTACAACCTTTTTTGCATGAAAAAGTAGCCTATGTCCTTTCTCAGGCTCCAGACTATCTGTGTACCAAATTTCATTTAAATCGGTTCAGTAGTTTTGGTGTGAAAGCGGAACAGACAGACAGACAGACAGAGTTACTTTCGCATTTATAATATTAGTATGTATGTATGTATAGTATGGCACAAAACAATGAGCTTTTCCACAAATACTATTTTCACAGTACTTTTGATTAAAATTTCACCGTCTTCAATTTTCACAGATGACACTCCAGTTTTATTTATTTGAGTTCATTAAAATGACGATAACTTTTTTTTTAATGAACCGATTTTGATGAAACAAAGTTTAGATATTATTCTGAGTTAAAACAAAGCAAATAGTGAAAGTTTCAAGCAAATCGGTTCAGTACTTTCGGAGATAAACGTGAACATACATACAGACAGACAGACAGACAAAAAATTCCAAAAAATTTTTTTTGCTTTCTAATAATCTATTTAAGTGCCCCTCTATCCATTTCAGTCAAAAATACTAAATGTACAGACAAAATATTTTTACTGTCTTATTATATGTATAGATGTATATGATAGTATAAACATATCGACGGTCCCTACGTATAAAAGGTCATGTCGAAAATGGTAAATTTTTTTTATTACACATATGACTTTAGATTGTCCATACGCTCATATCAATACATGATTTATTTTAAAATTGTATGTATTTTACTACATACACAAACTGTATGAGAATCGTATGAGAACAAGTATTATAATTTTATGGAATTGGTGCCGTAGACGCGGATATGTATGCTCTTGTCATTTTGTACTACGTTCTAAAATGCGCGCCACTCGGTGCAAACGCGGCGGTCTTGTCAAACTTAACGTCATTCACGGTCTTCATTATTTTATTTTTTATATTATTGCTTAAAGATCTAGAGTTTAAGGTACCATTGTAAACAAATAATTATATTATTTTTTCTTTTTATACAGGTAATACTAGCATTTTATCATATCATAAAAAATTGCATTATTTCTTCCCACGTACAAACGGTTATCTAAGATTTGTCTGATGTGGCTTTATTTCAATAACGGTGTAAAAACGGTCATCTGTCTGTTTTTTATAGAAAATGTACATAAATTAAATATCTTTAAAAACATTTAAAAAATGTCTAACTATAATAACACATTACGCAAACAATATATTCAAAGCTGAAAGTATTTTTATATCTAGAGCGATTTGACCTTTCATTTCACTCTCCTGTAAACCTTAAGTTTTAGACTTATCCTCTTATACGTAGGGACCGTCGATATATGTAAAATTTCCGTAAATATATTTACGTTAATATTGATATAGAAATCAATTATGTGCAGCAAATAACTAAACTAAAAAAGCTAAAAATACTAAATTCTAAATTGCCTATTGAATCGTGCTATTTTAGGCCTAAAGGAGATAATTTTTTTTTAGGCCCAGTAGAAAACGGCATCGTTTATTGATATTACTGAACTCTAAAATATCAATTTATTATTAAAAGCAATTGCACGATATTATGAGTAAAAATGAAACGGGAATGATAAAATCAATTAATTAAACTTAGTAATGACTTTTGACATTTGAGGTAAAGGAAGTAACGTTTTTTTAAATCAAAATAAAAGATGATTTAATATTATACAAATAATATATAAATATAATAATAGATAAAGGATAGTATATTATTTCTTTTTTATTTTATTTAAAGTATTGAACTCTCAATAATTATTTTAATACTATTTTAGATTATTTTAACTATTAATTCGTCAGTCCAGTATTGTCGTGAAACGATACTGGACGTCATCATTTTTGACAGCGACAGAATGGTACCTACACTGACATCAAATTGACGTCGGTTTGTTTTCAACCGAATTATGTGTTTACGTTTCCAACGGCTTGATTTCGTTTTCTTTCCCGTATCCCGTATTTAGAATACAAAAAAATAATACGATTTAGGGGTTTGTTTTTTTAACGTAAATGCATGAGGTCGCGTCGACGATCCGCGAGCCCTGCAGCACTGGTGAAACGCCCGAAATACGCTACTTAGCGTATTTTTACTTAGTTTGGTAGTGGCCAAAGAGGATTGTATTTTTCAATAATAAAAAAAGTGTTAAATACGAGTAGCATTTACGTAAAAAGCAATTTGAATACAAATCAAAATAAAGCTACTAACTACTAAGAATTTTTAGGTTATTTAATCTTCATGTTTTAATTGATTTCTCAATATTCCCGTTAGATAAAAACAAGCTAATGTTCCTTATAATATCTAGGATTAGTAAGAAATTATTTAACGTATGTCTCATTAATAAACGTTACATTTTGAAGTGGGCCTATTCTCCATACAAGAAAAAATTATCTCCTTTAACGATAGTGTATCATGAAATGAGTTGAATGGTGCTATGTTGTGATAAAATAAATACACATAATTGAATGAATGAATTTAATTCAGTAGGAAACCATATTTTAAAATACAATTATTAATTAATTGACCGTGTAAAATATGAAACGTCAAAATCAATTTAGAAATGTCAGTTAAATAACAGTTCGCGTAAAATTCCAATGTAATTTAGCGGCACCCAAACAAAATTTGAATTACTTACTTTAGAAGTGAACCCATTAAATGTTCGAACCCTTTCCATGTTAAGTGTTTATAAAGATAATTAATGCTTTTATTATTGACATCGAGCTATCACGTTGAGACCGATATTGTATCGCATCCAACAAAAACCGTGCTGAAACACAATCTCCATTGTTGGTATTTTTATAAAAACTGCGAAGAAAGAACAAAGGGATTCAAGTTTTGATAACACGTTATCTTCTTTCGATTCACAGGCTTTGTCATATGTAATTTGTCAAACTAATAATAACTTCAAATACGTATACAGTATGTTACAGAAAATCGAATCGATATTTAATTAAAGTACTGTAATGTTTGTTAGTGTTCATTTTGATTTCTTTGTGAAGTAGAAATCTAATACCTTTCGAAGTTAAATGACTAAGAGTTATAATTTACGTTTAGTTGACATAATAATAAAGGTCAAAATGATAAAATAATAAATTTCTATTCAGTTCAACATTAGCAAACATAAATGCCACAATTCTGTTTTGTTTGAAATGAAATGCTGACATTAAGTAAACGTTTAAGTAATTACACTAAGCGGTGAAAATTCTTTTTATGTTTTTTTATTCGAATTTTAAATTGTTCCTTCCTTCAATCATATTATTTAAAAAAGAATAAACTTTTGAATCGTTATTCGATTAATTATTTTATATTCGTCCACCACCACCGACGACGCCATTGCCTATACAATTACACCAACAGAACGAACTAGAATTCCCCATACACTTATTAATGGAATTGCTAAGTAGTTCCCGTTTCGTATCCAGGCCGCATAATTGGAACTCAAGTATTTATGTATGTATGCTTAAAATAATAATACCACTTCAAGTCGGCGCTTGCTCCCACATCCGCGCACATGTGAAAGGTCAGTAACTTCGTTTATTTATAGTCTGAGAACTGTAATTATTCACGTAAACTGCACTCCAGTTCACGGCCTAATAAGATGAGACGATTCTTTTAAAGTTCCTCCATAGAATTAGATCCCATGGTTGCGACAACAACAAAAAAAATATTTTTAAATAGTAAATTCCATATTCGAAACAATATAGCATTCCCAATTTTTTGAAAGATCACACACATATAATACGTTTATATTAATTCTGTTTTTTTTTTAGAAATCTTGACCTTGGCTTATTACGCAATAATTATCATAATTTAACTTATACTGTATTTCATAGCAATATCATAATTTAACTTATACTGCTAATTTCAATATAATAAGATATTATTTAAAAAAAAAACAATATGGCAGCCCTATTTTTGTTTTTGAAGTGAAACGTCCTTAAAATCGCGCCGAAACATATGGGTACCAGGTTTAAAAAGTGGACCGTAACGATAAGGTCTATATCATCGTACCTTAATAATTAAAAAAACTATTAGTCTTAGAAACAAAAATGTGGTGTGAATATTTCACTTATATAGTCAGCTCGCTGTTGTGACACTGAGTTTTTTTTATTAAAATACTTAAAACACCGTAAATCTTGTTTTTATTTCAATCATTTACTTTAAAAGCGATTCCCTAACATAGACGTTTTCAGATTTCATGTATGTCATCTAAAAACAAATATTTTTAAAAATCCACATCAATCCAAAAACCTGCATGATACAGGGATTCTCGTTCACAACCGGTACAAGATGTAAAGTTATGAAATAAAAGTCGAAGTTACGTTATATATTTTTATATGGACCAATCTGACAGCTTCTTACAATAACCAGCTGTCAGTTTGTACCTATCAGTTTGGTCTAACGTATCATATCATATATGATATATGATATGATACGTTAGACCATCGTGTCAGGGCGTAGATTCCTATTCTAAATATTATATGAGTATATAAGAAGTAAGAGGTGTAATTTAGAAAGTGAATTTCACGTGTTAATTAAATTAAAACATAACTTAAAAAACTTACTATGATTTATTATGTTCGTTGCGTCTTCCGCTCGTGCGAGTTCAAAATTTCAAATCCGCGAACACATAATTACTCCAGAAAATTTTCACTTATTTATATCGTACTTGTGCAGGTTTCTGCCCGCGGCTTTTTCCGCCTTATTTTCTATGAGGGAGGATATATTATCATATTATCAATTTTCATCCAAATCGGTTCCGTAGTTTCTGAACCTATTTAAACAAAAACTTTCATCCCCTATTTTAACCTGCTTCAGGGTAATTTTACAAACTTTAAATGTCGTATTTATTTATATTCAATCAAATGCCTTTTTTTCCCCTGAGGAAAATGCATTAAATTGCATACCCCGGCTGTGGCGAGCCGGCTGTTATGTGGGGCTCTCCTCCCCAGAAGGGGGAGGCCTACCCACTAAAAACATCAGGGATAGCCTTCCTCAGGCATGTAGGGAGCCCCCGGGAGCACCAAGCTACTTCCGGGAATCCCCAGCCTCCGCTCCCCCGTCAATACAGGGGAGCCCTCCTCGGGGGAAGCTCACTACCTCCCCCGGTCTCCTCCACCGAAGACGCCCCCCGGCCACGGAATGGGCGTGGTCCATCCCGGGTCGCCGTAGCGGTCGCGACTTCCTCGCGCCCGCCGGCGACCCGCGGCGGCGCCGCAGCTGTGCTACCGAACCCGGCGCCGCCTTCAATCAAATGCCTAAAAATAAGTTTACAACTATGGCCACTGCATAATTTAATGACTCAACATTGATTACTAGTTATCTAGATAGCTTCTATCTATGTTGTATTAAAAACATTACGTTATCTGATAATTAGTAGTGAATCAAATACGTGTAGCGCTGTGTGTATTGTCTCTTGAATTTTATATTTGAATTATAAAAATATAATAAGTGTTCGTTTGTTTTATCGAAGATGTTAATTTCTCGCGTGATTTAACGCAACATACATACATGTTACGATATTTAAAGACTGTGTGCAAATTGTGTTCTGTAAATGATTGTATTATAATTTAAATTAATTAAGATAATAAAATGTTCGACAAAATAAAAAGGTGGTTTGTAGGCGAGGTGAGTAATATAGCTACTTAGTTTAATTTTTAATTTCATTGTTTGATTCTTTTTTCTTTCTCTTGCACTGTTCCCAATTTTATTTGTCTCTCTATACTCGCCTTTATCTACTCGCTACTCTCTATTATGACACTCACTTCCTTCTTCATTCAGCATATCAGTATTCACACAGTCCATCGTTTCTTCGGTCTTCCTCTCTAGTGATGTGCCGAGTCGCCGTTTTGGTGGATCGAGTCGATTCGAGTCAGTTTACACGGTATTCGAATCAGGACTCGATTCCCTGATTCGAGCCCAGTACTCGAATTCTATGTTTGGTATTCGAATATTTCTATTCCTAGACTCAAGTCTACAAATTCTAGTGTGCAATACTAGTTCAGTCTAGAACTAGAGACCGATTTTAGAACAAAAAGGAAAAAATAGAAAGGAGTTAGCTTCAAGCTGCGTGAAGGTTAGGTTAAGCACAATGACACAAAAATAATAATATCATTATCAAGACATAGAGCATAGGATCTTATGTAAACAGTTTGCGAGTACAAGCGAGTTAACCAAACTCGAAAACTAGACTCCAGTCAATAGGACTCGTATAAATAGAATCAAGTTAGCGAGTACAAACCGATTCTTCCTGACTCGAGCACCGGAATCGAGTCCGGCGTACTCGAATCAAAATAAATTGGTATTCGAGTAGGCGAGTCCAAAGCAGAAATCGAGTCTGACTCGAGTCAAACCGTACTCGGCACATCGCTATTCGTCTCCCCACAAGCCCATCCACTTTCATGTCTTTTACTTTCCTAGTAACATGATCATTCTCTCTTCTTAATTCGTGACCATACCGGGATAGTGTTTTTTCCCCTCAATTTTTCAACAGCTAAGTTTCAATTTTGACTTTCTGTTTATCTCTTTTTGACGTGGATACGTCTTTAAAATTGCTTCTATAGGGACGCAAATCAAAAAATCGGGGGATACAGTTTAGTGTTGTAGCTACATATCTATCATCCCCATCCAAATTCCAATTACACCACTGGATAGCTAAAGGATCAAAGAATTTATTACGCCCAGTAAAGACTGTAACACATCGCGCGCGGTGGAGGGGGAGCCCCGCCAATTTGAAGGCCATTTTGCTGCGTACTATTACCCGTTACGAGACGTATTCACGTACAACCGGCCGTGTCCATAACACAGCCACACCCCCTTTTTTACCATGGGAGAGCCATGCTTCGGCACGAATTGGGCCGGCTCGACCGGAGTGATACCACGGCCTCACAGAAAACCGGCGTAAAATAGCGCTTGCGCTGTGTTTCGCCGAGTGAGTGAGGGTACCGGAGGTACCCCTTATTCCCTTTTAAAAGGCCGGCAACGCATATGTGACTCCTCTGGAGCGCGAAGACCCGGGTCACACTTTCGTCAAACATATACCCGGTACCGTACCGGGTAGATTCTCACCCTCCACTACACGGCAAACTTGAGCGTCCGAGCCTAACGACCCCGGAACGGTCGCCGGTGTCGTTAGTCGGCTAGGCGTCGAACCTTCTGTTCGTGCGCCTTCCACAAACACTTCTTCTTCATGTGCCATCTCCATTCCGAAGGTCGGCGACCATATGTCTGTAGCTCGTTCTATTACATGCCATGCGGATAATATCTTCTGTGCTACCAGCATTAAACCAATCCCTCAAATTCTTAGCCCAAGATGTTCTTCTTCTGCCACGACCTCGTTTCCCTTCAATCTTGCCTTCAATGATTAATCTTAACAATTTATATTTATCATTTCTATATACATACATACATACATACACTCACGCCTTTTTCCCACGGGGGTAGGCAGAGATTACGTCCTTCCACTTGCTACGGTCCTTACATATCTCTTTCGCTTCATCTACTTTCATAACATTCCTCATACATGCTCGACGATTGCGATTTCTATATATATGCCCAAAATATTGTCCTTTTCTCTTTTTAATGCTTACTACAATTTCGAGGTTTTTATTCATTAATTTTAATACACTTTCATTACTTATTTTGTCCCTCCATTTAATTTTAAGCATCCTGCGATAGATCCACATTTCAAAAGCTGTCAGTTTGTCAGTCAATTTTTGCTTTAAGGTCCAGCTTTCAGAACCGTACATCAGTATCGGTAGGATGTAGCATTTCACCAGTCGCCACCTCAATCCTAAGTTAATTTTCCTATTAGTGAACAGTTTCACTAACAAACACACTCATTGCAAAGCTGAACATAGCCATCTGAGACTATATAGGTCTATCCAAAAAAAAAAAAGTGACTCCTCTGGTGATCCGTTTGCTCGTTTGCTGCCCTATCCATTAAAAAAAATCCCTACTAATATTATAAACGCGTAAATTGTATGGATGTATGTTTGTAACTATTTTACGTAAAAACTATTGAATGGATTTTAATGAAACTTTATAATATCAGAACATACATACTCTACAATTTATAAAAATATTCGCCACACTGATATAAGCTACTTGAAATACTAATCCATGCATAGACGAAGTCGCGTGCACCAAGCTTGTAAGGAAATATAATCTACTAGCGACCCGCCCCGGCTTCGCACGGGTGCAGTGAAAAAATGGTTATGGTGGGTTATCCCTAAGAGATAGACATATACCATCGCGGACTTTTTTGTGAATATTTGTAAGTTGTACAATACTGTAGTACATTATTTTGGTCTATCTCGTAGGGTTCAGCCAGCGTTTGCAATATAAGCGCAAAAAAACATGCTTATTTACGACATCACATTAGAAACCTTTAAATTTATCAGTGTTTCTCTACTATATTATGCATTTATTATACATACAAACCTTCCTTAAGAATCACTCTATCTATTAAAAAAAACCGCGTCAAAATCCGTTGCGTAGTTTTAAAGATCTAAGCATACATACGGACATACAGCGAAAGCGACTTTGTTTTATACTATGTATTGATGACAATATCTGATATGTGTGAAGATTTTTAAGTTCCGTTTTTCCGTACTATCGTTTTCCTTAATTATTTATTAACGGGGGGAAAAAAACTTTATGAAACTTTTACACACACCTCAACAGACATTAAACTAACTAAAATTATAATTTAAAGGCAAGAAAAATCGTTTTCAGAATGTTAAATTTAATACAATTTAGTTTTTGTGAATTGAAATTATAACAAATTCAATAAAAACACATTACATAATGTTTATACACGAAATAAAAATAAAGCTGTTCTAATGTTCAGACTCCGTAGAACTAGCAAATCGATCTTGGGGAAATGCGTACCCATTTTTAATAGCTTCCACAAAGTGTAATTGAATTGCCTTTGTGTAAATTAATAAAAAACACATGGAAAAGACACTTATGAATATAAGCTATTATAAAATAAGTAATGAGCTAAATAATCACATTTTGAGCCATGTTTGGTAACAAACTTAATTTGTTTATAATACAGTATATATTTTGACGAGTAATACGTGTACAGACTATTTGTACTGTGTATGATTGTCCCAATTTATGTATTATAATACTGTTAATACATATTTTAAGAGGAGATAAAAAATTTACCTTTTGCCCACTCTTCTCGAGAAGGTCCCAATTTCCGAACAGGTGTAGACTCATAATATTGTTTTTAAATATTACACATAGTTTGCACATAAAAAGTTTTTGTTTTTTTAAGCTTTGGTTCAATAAGTGCTTATACAGGTCTATGTTAAATAAAAATGATTATGATTTTGACTAAAGTACAAAATGCTGAAACGATAAATTGACATTAGTTTCTTTAATTTAAATTTTAAATAAACCAAATTTATAAAGAACTTTGGGCACATTGTTCTAGCGAGTCAAAGTACAAGCAACTTGCGTGATATGGTCAAAATGTTATGCAATATAAAATTTACTAGATTTTTGACACTTTGACTTTGAAACGGCAGATTTATTTTTATTTCTTGTGCTTATTAATTTATGAATTAAAACATATATCTTCGTCACTTCATAGCTACTTACTAATCACAATACATATTCATTTAATTAAATAAATATCTTAAGTGTTCTCGTGTCCATCAAACTGGAGATAGCACAATAGCATTTTTTCTATAACACAAAAATATTTTCAAAATTCGCAACACAAATAAATATAGTACCAACGTAAGTACGTAACATATTCTAATATCTAATATTAAATTAATGCACTATTAAATGACAAGACGTCGATTAGTTACTACGAAATAGAAACAGATGGATTAACTATATTAAAGAACTGAAAATTATAAGAACTCCTTTATATTCTTCAGTAAATCTGAGGAAGTACGCGTACTTGATCTAAATGACTTGAAAAAAAAAAACAAATACCTACGTGTTAAGAAATGAAATACTTATTGAAATGAAAACTACATTTGCAAGTACCACAAATGGTGTTCCGTGACAACAGACAGTAGCAACCAGCAATCAACGCATCACAACACGTCTTCGATCATACCACACAAAGCGGGGAAAGTTCAAATCGACTTACGTCAGGAACACGATACGTGCTCCAGTTCAAATGGTTATAAAACGCGTTGCGGGACAACTTTTTATCGTTGCGTCGACTTGATTTCGGGTGAGATAAAACGAGTAAATTACTGACAAGCATAATTAATTTGTTGACAGTTGTCATTTGTTTTATTTCACATATTTGTGTTGTTTTGTCTGCGCGCCACTAAGGTAATATATCGATGTTACATCTGTGCGTCCCCGGAATAGGCTTAAGAATTACTTCCAAAATTTTAATTTCGTCTCATTGGTTAGCGTCCCTCCGCAGAACGTTGAAAATCTTTAAGCCAAACAAGCGACACACGCATCTCCAGTGCTCCATTACTGAAAGTACACGATTCGGTATGGTAATTAGTATATAGTCAAAATAACACATTTTCTACAAGCACTGAAAATAATTTTATATTCTGAGTTAACTTAATTTTCACTAATAATATTAATACACTATTTATTTGTATTTTCATTCACCCTAATTTGAATACCAATAGATTAAATGTTGTTATTATAGCATTTAAAACATTAAAATCAATTGTACATAAAATTAATTATAAAGAATCTCTTTGAGCCTGAGACTCATAATTCAATAAGATAAATTACAATAGTATTAATGAATTAGATTTTATAATCATTTCACACAATACTATCAACCAGAGTAGTCTGTTTGGAACCAATAAACATGTTAAGTGCATTGGCATAGAACCAAACTAGTTAATCGACAAGGCTTCCTCTCCCACGGTTGAGAATCCGAGATACGGAAGCGACCCGGTACAGTTACTCAAACATTCTCATTATGCCCACCACCAGCACCGTTAATATACCAATTTCAAATTGGATCTTAATCATAATCGACCATTTAATATTTTCGAGGGCAGTGTGATGTGACACGCTTGCAAAATCTGCAGACCGCCGCAACCTGTTTGCCGGCGTAAGAAGATCGACTTAAAAATAACAAAACAAGAACACGAAATGCGCATAGTACTAAAGAAAGAAATGTTAAAATGTCGGGAATATAGTTAAGCTCATGTATAAATAAGAAACACTTTAACAATGTTCTTCCATAGAAGTTGATTTGATGATATCCGCAAAGACCACCGAAGTGAAAGAGGGTCTATACCCGGATCGTCTGCTTGGGTATCTTCATCTTACCTATTTCTGCTGTAAATTAACTTGGTTCGCATTGCTATGTTCCGGTATGAAGATTGAGATAGACTGTGAAATTACCGGATACTGTGACTTTATTATTCCTAATGTCACATGTTGACAACGTATACTGTAGTTTTTGCAGGAGTTGCAAATTGACTGCGAATCTTGCCACTTTTTGTGGGCAAACAGTTTTATTGTCACTTATCACTTTACCTAAATAGTCTACTATAGCCCAAATTTAAATAAATATATTTCTTTAAATTGAATATTTTCTCAAAAGAATAATCCAGCTTTCACACATTTAATAGAAGAAGATGTAATCAATAATAAAAAGTTATAAATTAATACGATTCACAGTAATTAAAAAGTAATTCAGAGATGAAACCACTGCGTAGGCGCACAAGATATAATTAGAACAAAGTCGTAAGTCCCAAACAATGAAAGATGAAGGTTATTGCCATATACGTGAAGCCTTATCTAATCGCTTTCAGTTCTAATGTAATGATCAATGAATATGAGACAATTTGCTTGAATTTAAAACGGAACACGATTTGACATTACAAACGTCCAAATTGTGTGAACTTAAGTAGGTATTTAAATTGGTTTGTGTAACTAATACGGAAATAACGCCAAATAATAAATCTGATAACGACCTAATAAGTTAAAGTGGTACTTGTGTGAATTACAAAGAATTTGTTTCGAACTATGAAGGTAGGTACCATTTCAAGGATGCTCATATTAGAACTGTTGGTAATATTAGACGTGTTAATGGACAAACTTGGGCCTTATAAAAAAACTAAAATAAACTTACCATATCTGTTTTATATAGCTGCAAATTATCAGAATTAATATTATGAAAATGTTGAATTGCCTTCTCTTAGTTAAAGGATATAATACATATATATGTATATATTTTTGTAATGACTTATTGCTGTATTATATTTTTATATATATGACCTTTATCGACCTCTATTTATTACAAATATATAGATGTTTGTTTGATTAAACTCAGATAGCTTGATTTTTGTGAGCTGGCAATTACTTCCACTTCCAACTCAATCAATAATAAGGCTACCCTTGGCTATAGTATAAAATAGTAAGAATACTGCAAATGTTAAAAATTATAACACCTGAGACTATTTAAAATCACAGTTTCAATTTCTTCATAAACCAATAAGTAGAAGATGAAGATTTAGAAATGGAAGGAAGAAGACAATCCTATAAGTTCGACAATGAAGGAAACAATGAATGAACAAAAACGGTAAAAATGTGATTCTCCTTAGGTAATAGTGAAAGCCATGACGAGTAAAGGCGGCGATTTAGTCGTTGAAGCTGGTCAGCGCGAATCCGTCTCGCCAATCGAGCGTGTTTATCGCAAAAGTTAACGTGACCTTGAAGCACACCTTGAGATCTTAGCAGATGACATGATTCTTATATGTTAGGAATTTTAGAGTTATGTCACAAATAGAAAACTAATAAAATTGTCATCAATTTTTTGAAGATCTTAAAAAGATTTATCATCAAAATGAAAAGAATACAATTTCAACGTTCTCTCAGATAATAATATTAGTAGCCCTATTATGACTGAACGCGCTATTCCGTGTTTGTCGTCGTATCCAAAATGTCAGATTTATTACCACAGACGCTTAAAGCACAGCGACACTCCTTTTACAGATTATTATAGCTCTGTCCCGCTTCAACCTTAACATCGATTAAGCGATCACCGTAGACCAACTTCGCTGCACTCTGAGTCACTTAAACTTATTATAAGTATTATGACTCATACAACTTAAATAGAAGAGCCTATTTAAGAGTTTAAATGGTGAATCAAAAATAAGTGTTTTGTTTAGTGTCAAATTGAAAAACACTTCTGACAAATAAAAGCAACCTTGAATAATCTTCGAATGTATCTACATTGACCAGAGACATATTAATGTTAACTTACAAAGTTTTATATAAGTTAAATAACAAAACTAAGCAAACTTAAGTAAATATATAACCTATGTCACTTACTGAATAATTACCGAGCAGAAATAAAATTTTTAGAATCTACAATTACGCAAATTTTACGTACTATTAGAAATCATAAACATACAGAAATTGCTTATTTTCTTGATCTTTACATACAAATATATAAATATACAAACTATAGACCAAATAGAAGAAACAGTTTATTTTGGAGACCTAGCTCTAAAAAATTATGTGATCAGCTAACTTGTAAATAGTTCACGGGACCAATCAACGACTTTCAGACAAACATCTGGACCAGCCAGCCATAGCAATCGCGAAACCGGAACGAATCAACAGCGGTACCAACCTAAATAAACAAAGGCCGAGGACATAGAAAGAAAAAGTTTGACCAGCAATTAGCAACTTCCATGGATTTATGTTTTCTGCGAAAGACCGGCGGATATATAAATCCAAGGTCTGAGTTGATAATTTTATTGAAATCTTTTATGATTGCTTGTGAATTGTGAGTGTGCAAATGATTCTGATGTTTGCATAATTCACAGTAACTTTGATAAAAGCACAAGTTTTATTTCCATTGTCTGTCCCATTAAAAAATACGACTATATGCTTGTAATTATTTCGTATTTTTGTTGGTATAGTTAAATAGAACTATTATCATTATTAGTGTAATAGTCTATTGTCTATGACCTTTGCTTAGCTTATAGTTATCGATAACTATAGCCGTCCGTTGCAGAACTCAAATCAATCCTCCAAAAACATACCGCCAGTGTTTTGAAATAACATGTTATATATATTTACAAAATATAATTTTGTATCTGATTTTTCTCCCACTGTTTTAAATATTGTTTCATTAATTATTATATACATGAGACTATACAACCTCAATTATTGTTTTGGTTTTGAGGGGTATATCTATGAATATATATATATATATGTAAACCAAACTCCTTTCTTGGACGCCATTTCATTATTGTGATACGATGGATGACATTTATAATTAAAAGTCATAAAAATGATAAACAAATTAAATAAACGGAAAATATTTCAAAAACAAAATATTCTTAAATAATATAAATATATTTGATTTTTTGAATTTGAATAATAGCTTTATATAAATATATAAATATTTCTTACACTTATACCAATTAGCCTAGCTCAAATTAAGCTCTGAAGGCTTGTGTAATGGGATCTAGTGTAACGGATAGACATACATATAAATATATTTGATAGTAATTTATATATTAAGAACCATGATTAAGGTACAAACGCTCGCATTCATCACACAACCATCTGCCCCCACTGGGATTCGAACCCTCAGAGATGGCGACACCTTGAAACCGGTGTAAAACCACTCAATCACGTAGGTCGTCGAAATGTTGTTTAATAATCAATATCTATTATTAAATATGAAATAAAAACTATAGATGTGTTTTTATTGTTTATCTCATAAAAACATTGACTACGTGTACTTCTAAGAATGATTTAAGTGTACAAATCTTTTAACAAGATACCTAATTAATATTGTTTTTCAAAACTATTTAAGAAATTTATTTAATTCAAAACTATTGCATTGCAATAACTCTAGCGAATTATTGCAATACAATAGTTTGTAATTAAATAAATTTCCTCTTTTTATCCGAACACTAACACAATATTAGTGAATATGAAAGAAAATTTAAGTAATAAATCATTACAATTAAAAGTCACTTCATGGAAAATTGAAGTGTCAGATAAGCTTTAAAAGTTAGCTTTCCAATTTCATACTTTAAATAAGAAAATGCCTTTGGTATAATATTATTCTTAATGCTTATACTTAATAATAGATCTTTACTACTGGAATAAAAATTGAATAATGAACTTAATCACTTACTTTTTTTATGTACTATTTTTTGTGTACTATTCTAGCTATCTACAATCCTGTTAAGTTTAAAATCTCTTCATGAGATTCTTTAAATTTTATTTTGTACCATTATTATAATTACTTAATACGCTTATGTAACTAAATTATATAAATATTTTCTTTTTTCAATTCAATGTTTTCTTTGTGTTCTTTATCAAAATAATTTCTAACATTAATTTAATGCTGACCCAATAGAAACCTGTTCTATGCAAATTTATTGTGGAGCAAACGTGACATATCCAATAACAGCACCAATTCAGTGCAGAAGTGAAACAATAGCAACCCGAGCAAGTCCATGAGTCCACAATGAAGACTGTGCCATTGTAGGCTGGTCACTTTTTATACTTTCATGAGTGAATAAATTGGAAACAGCGCACGAAGAAAGTGAATTCAACGAGCATACTGATTTCATTTAGCGTAGGTACAGGTTTTATAATTTCATGTACATATACGGACAACGAAACGCACCATGAAATATTGAAGCAAATTTGTAATTGAACCAATAAGGTAGCATGTTCCTAAAATGACCGTTTCCTTTTTAATGTTCCGTCCTAAAGGATAAAACTCTTTTATTAAGACCCATCTGCCATCGTAGTAGTTAGATATTTGAACTTTCAATGTTTATTTGTAAAATGTTTGTTTTTAAATAGTTAGTTTTCTGTAGTTTACGATACGTCAAATATTTATCTAAAACGACAGCATTCTCGCGGTAGAGTCGTTGTATCCTCATTACTTACGTACTCATATTATCCCCGCAACAGCAAGTGTCACGGAGGTTTTTTTATATATATATATTTTTTTTGGGCTTCCTTCCCAGATGGGGGAGGCCTACCCACTAAAAACCTCAGGGATGGCTTATCTCAGGCATGTAGGGAGCCACTGGGAACGCGAAGCGACTTCCGGGAACCCCCAGCCTCCGCTCCCCTGCAATACTCCAGGGGAGCCCTCCTCGGGGGAGACAACTACCTCCCCCGATCTCCTCCATCGACGACGCCCCCCGGCCATTGGAGGAGCGCGGTCCCTCCCGGGTCACTGCTTCACAGAAGGAGGCCACAGCCCTCCAACCTCCCTCGTCCGCCAGCATTGCCGCAATCAATGCCGGCAGAGACAGATCTTGTCCGTTCTCTGCGACCAAGACTCGGTGCTCGGAGGTCGAGGCGGGGCACTACGCCAGCGTGTGCTGGGCCGAGTCGAGGTCGGATGCGCAGTGGTGGCATCGTGTCCATCCCTCCCGTCCTTGGATGGAGACGCGATAAGCCGCGCGGCTACCTAGTTCATAATGGTGCACCCCCTTCTCCCGCACTGCCCCTCTCTCGTCGAGTTAGTTACTCGATGCGCTGCGTGGCAGCCGCCGCCGGCATGTATTTTTATTTTAATTTCATATCTTTTCAATAAAATGTCCGATTTCAATAATTCAAAAAGTAATCATCAGGTATTGACACAGTCTTGAATATTAATTAATTTATTTAGATAAAAATTTATAAATGGTATGGATAACACGGTCTGATTTTGATCGGCATTTCTATCAATTTGTTAAATGTAAAAAAGTAGTTATAGTGACGTAACTACAATAGTTAGACATGTGGTCTCGCGAAGTTTTTTGTAGATATTGATATATTCTATTATATTGTCGAACATTTTTTTGTCCTATCATTAATACTCTTCGCAGCGTATGCGATGAAAGACATTTTATGGCTAATTTCATTACACCTTTGGTTGGTTTTAATAAGAATTTCTAAAGATTTCTATAGTAATCTAATACTAAATATAGCCTATGTTACTCAGTGATAATGTAGCTTTCTAATGAAAAAAGAATTATTAAAATTGGTCCAGTACTTTTTGAGTTTATTCGTTATATACAAAATACAAATCTTTCCTCTTTTGACGTGAAACGTCTTTAAAATCGCGCCGAAACATACGGGTACCAGTTTAAAAAGTGGACCATAACGAAAAGGTCTATATCATCGCACCTTAATAATTAAAAAAACTATTAGTCTTAGAAACAAAAATGTGGTGTGAATATTTCACTTATATAGTCAGCTCGCTATTGTGACATTGAGTTTTTTTTATTAAAATACTTAAAACACCGTCAATCTTGTATTTTTTATTTCAATCTTTTACTTTAAAAGCGATTCCCTAACATAGACGTTTCACGTTAAAGCCAACGGCCGTGTGCCCCAGCACAGCCCCACCCGATTTTTAAAATTAGTGTAGATTCTATCCCTCAGAGGAAAGTCGGCTAAAAAATAATATTCCGTAAGGATTAATGAAAATAAATTGCTGTTTGAAACTTGGTCATTGGAATGTGTTCTGACAACGGTATCTTGACATCAAGAATGCAGGAACAGTAGGCCCCTTTATGCGATGCACTAACACAATGAAGGACACATCGTTATGTGATAAATAAAATAAATATTATAAATATTTATTACACTTACACCAATTAGCCTAGCCCAAGGTAAGCTCTGTAAGGCTTGTGCTATGGGATCTAGGGTAACGAATAGACATACATATATTATACATATATAAATAATTTTTATTGAAATATATATCAACAACCATGACTAAGGTACAAATGCTCGCATTCATCACACAAACATCTGCCCCCACCGGGATTCGAACCCGGGACCTCAGAGATGGCGACACCTTGAAACCAGTGTATTATCCACTCGACTATGGAGGTCGTCAAATATATCATTAAACGATATATCATTAAACGTTTTAACCCTTCTAATTATCCATAAATCGTATCATATAAAACACATTGTCACAAATTTTACTGAAATTGTGTTATGCAATTTATTTATTATTATGTTTCCTATAGAAATCTTTTTCCTGCGGGCGAAAAACTACCTGCAAAATAAACAAAATACAAAATGTACTATTGGTATATTATCTAACTATGTAATAATGTACATAACTAAATACCGGTTGCAACCAGTATTTTGCAATAACAACAACGCATACAAATAAATCAAATGACAATAAATCGAAAATTTCACACACGCAACTAAATAGGAACATACTCGTTGAATGAGTTATTTGAAAGTTGTTCCATTTGGGCCAATGAGCGGCAAACCGCGACAATTTGTGACAGCATCGCATCACAAACTCAAGTGAACGCCATTGCTGTCGTCATTTGAGAAATATGCTTTGTATTATTATTAATATTATAAAGATAAAGTACCATTTTTAATAATAAAATAAGTAATAAGACCATGATTTCTATATTAAACACAAATAAATATGTCCTTTGCTTATTCATATGATCAAAATAAAGTTTCACTCAAAAGACTAGTGCGCGAATGCTACTTAGCCTCAGTGCTCAGTCTAGCTGTCATATTATTATATATGTGTTTATTTATTATTAATATATCGCACTAATAATACAATAGTGTATCAACTCAAAACGTCGTACTTGACATAATACTATAAACACACGCAAAATTTGATTCCTCACGCGTGTTCAAGACCGTCGTTCGATTAGTGCAAAAACAGAATAAGGATAAATTAAAAAACTTATGTGACAGTTATTCAATTTGCAACTATTACATGAAGTGAGTAATAAGTTTTTGTTTATTGTATTATTAGTGCGATATATATACATACTGAAAGAAGGCCAGTTGAAGAGGTAACCGACGAGCGTGCATGTGTTATTGAAAGTCGAGGAAGCCAGGGAGCTACCTCCCTGTTTGGATCGTATTCCTGTTTGGATCGTAGCTAGTGGAAAATTTTGATTTCTTCTTATTCCCATAGGAAACAGGCTTGTGTATTAATAAATATTAACATTTTTTTTAGGAAATCTTATCTATATTTATGTGTTTATTCTTTCATTTTTTTATCAACTTACTGAAGTCTACAACTACTTTCCCGGATCGGTTGAGAATGCCTTGTGACGTTAAATCTGCAGTATGCAATTTTATGTTGCAACTACTACATAAATTCTAATTAAAAAATAGATTTTAATCGCGTGTGAATTGTCCAAAATATGCCGAGAAGTGTCAAGTAAGTAGGAAACAATCCACCATCTGTGCAGACGAAGTCGCGGGCACGTAGTATAGTTACAGTTAGTGTTGTAATTGCTAAACGTCAAAATACATCCTAATATCGTGAATATATAATTCCAGGCGTGTATAAGCATTACAAGAAATTCCTATCTGAAATTCGCTTAAAAATAGAATAGAAACATAAAACTGCTGTCAATATTATTGCTCATTCGCTTAAGCAATGGTAATACATGCGATATACGAGTGGGTTATATTTAAGACACTGAACTGTTAATGTCCAGTCACATTTGTATACATTTGTTTGATAATAAGTTTTTTCTATACTTACATTTAAGGAATGTTGACAGTTTGATATGCCAAGATGCTTTTAAGGACATGTCGTTAGACGGAAGTATTAAATATTACAATAAGTTTTATAATCGAAATAATCATTATTCATAATTGAACATTTTCAAGTAATTATTATTTAAACAAATATAACATTTAAAGGACACAAAGCGCTACATAATCTTAAACATAGATACGTACAAAGAGAAAAATACATAACATCTGAACTTGAGACACTTCTCGAGAATAGGCAAGAAACTCTGAAGATCTTATTTTCATCTTATTTTAAAAGAGGTCTTGAAAAATAATAAAATTTGTAAGATGTACAAAATATTTAACTATCAAATGTTTCACTTAGTTGTCATTGCAAGATTAGTAAAATGTCAGATCTGACATTCTCGTACTAGAACTATGTAATTATTTATATAGTGCAAAAATCATAAATGTCTGATCAAAAACCGGATATGCATATGGCCGTTACAGAAACAATAAAATGACATATCTAATACAGAAGCATAAAATTATGTGTCATATAAAATTTCATCCAATCATTTTTAGCATTTAAGAAATCATTGACCTTATAATATTATATTTGTCGTTATAGACAAATAAATATTATATTTAAAAGAAAATGCTGTATATCCTATATCCGTAACGGCATCTATATGTTAATAAACTATCTAAAGAAACCGTTAGAACTACATTCCAGACAACTTTATTAGACTGTGTTATTTTATTCTTATTGTTAACTTGTTTATTTCGTGCGAGTATTTCAAGGGGATACAACGTAAAACATGATTAAATTATGCCACAAAAAATGAAATAACAGGACTTCCTTATTATGACATAACTAATCTATCACATTATTTCTTTATATTTAACTATTTCTAACTAAATAAACCACTTTATGTATAAGGAAAGATTTCATATTAAGAGGAATATGAAATCGCGGCTTCGATTTTTTTTGACAAATAGAATAGTTCCCGGTTTCTAAATTGGACAATCACACTGAAGCAATATTGATTTATCTAAAAATCTATGTCTTCTATCGTTATGTCCCTATATTTTTTTTGTAAGTTATTTAGTTAAAAATATATAAATATTTTTAAAGCTCGGTGTGTTTACAAACGTCCAGCAAATAAATTTCTTATAATTAAACCATACCATTTAAAGAAAACAATAAGTACGGGACACAGCCAAAGGTTTTCTTCATTTCTTATTGAAGAAAATATTAAAATCAGTCAATTTAGAGAAATATTCAGACGTATTTTCGAGTTGCTTTTGTGTCTACAGACGAATTTGAGCTTAGACAACGACGCGACAACAATAGATTATATAAATGCCTATTTTGTTTTTCAATTGTCACGACCTTGAAGTTTCCTCTTAATGTATAACTAAGTTATGTAAGTGATACTCCTTTGCGTTTATATGATTTCTTTCTAAATAAGTAGTGAAACCTTTTATTTTGTGGCTATACTTATAATTAATTTTAAATTTTACGTTCCTTTTTTTTAAGTAATATTTCAATTTGTAACTGACGAGTTCCTTTGTCAACATGCTTGTTTCTGAGCAGGTGGGTCGTACGTAACCTGACGTGTTAGTCATTCATTGAATGACTTAGTTCGATAACCATTGTCCATGATTAGCAACACCATAAAATGCTATATTCGTAGGTACGTACCTACCAGTACAAGAAAACGGAATATGGGTGTGTTTACGCAATAAAGGCGATGGCGGTGAAGCAATTTTTTCTTGGCAATTATGCAATGGAAACTCAGTTATAATGCCATGTGTTTTAATGTTTTACATATTCAAATAATATGTTAATCAATATAAACGCTTATAAGTACTCGTTAACTCATTTATTTCCTACGAAATATGTCTTGTTTGAATTAATCTATTCAAACAAGACCAAAGCATTGCAATTGGAACTTATGACTAGAGATCGGATAATCGGATGCATATTTACCTAAAGTTAATTTTTGGCTCACAAATTATGGAAGCGGCTTTTTAAAATACATTTTGTTAAATAAAAATCCCGGGAAAATACGGGACTGCAAATTTAACGTAGTGATATTGTTTGAAAATTACTAAATTAGCACGTGG
Source organism: Scirpophaga incertulas (assembly GCA_036419045.1). NCBI lineage: Eukaryota > Metazoa > Arthropoda > Insecta > Lepidoptera > Crambidae > Scirpophaga > Scirpophaga incertulas. The sequence continues at coordinate 3,945,905 of CM071631.1, read as the reverse complement.
TATTTATTTTCAAAAGACCGAGACTCCGGGTTCATTTATACAACTATGCATACGTATTTACATGAAGTTTAGTTTCAGTTCCCCGTGCGATTTATGAATGTACGATTTATTACATGAAGAGTGTTATACGAAAGTAGTGAGGTAGTTTGACTAAAACAATAATCAATTAAATAATTGAATAAAAAAACAGAAATGGTGAAAAATTTTATTTAACAAAACAATAAAAAGCCGTTTCCATACTTTGTCTTAAACTAACTTTAGGTAAATATGCATCCGATTATCCGATCTCTACTTATGACCTTATGACTCAGGCTGAGTTTAGTTGGTAGGTCGAGCCGCCTCTATCAGTTTTGGGTGCGACATAATCATCAAGGCACTTGGTTGCAAAACAAATTTTATTCGCATAGTAATATATAATAATCATCGCATCTATCTATATATGGATATATAAAAGTGTATGCCACTTTTCGTTGTAATTTTATAACTCAAGAACGGGCTCACCTATCCCAACCAAAGTTTAGGCTTTGTTCGGACTATTTGAATGGTTTATGTAAAGTTTGTACAAAATCGGTCGAGCGGTTCTTCATTTATCATATTTTTTATAACAAAAGAATTCAATAAATGGCGGACAATTTAGTGAATGGGAATTTTTGTGTCAACTTGAAACTTTTTTTAGTGTTGACAATACAAGCACATTGTTATTTCATTAATGCGGTTCTTTCATTTTGGACGAGCTTCGATTAAAGCAAATTGTCAGCGATAATTTGTTTATCCAAATGTTTTAGATTACGTTTAAAAATAGCTAGCAATTAAAAGTTTTATTCGATAAATGAATTTGATGCTAAAATTACTATTTTTATTACTTCACTTTAAACATAGCGAAACATAGTAGTTTATAATTAATAGATTATAATTAATAAATATAATTATTCAGATTAGAATATATGTCAGTTTTTCAATATACTCTTAAAATGATACACGGTCACATTAGATATTAGCCTGTAAGGATAGTGTAAGATTAATATATAAACAAACTAGCTTTTCACCCGTGGCTTCGCCCGCGTTATATTCGAATTTCCCACAGGAAGGATATGTTTTCCGTCGGTAAAATTATCTTATTTCCTTCCTTGGGTCCTCGGGTTTTACGATTGGTATATACGGGGTATACTATCTGTGTATAAAATTTTATTTAAATCGGTTCAGTGGTTCTTACAATACTGCCATACAACCTTTCACCCCCTCCTTTCAACCCTTTACAGCCCTTTTCTGCTTTAAAAGGTAGCCTCTGTCCTGTCTCAGCCTCTAGACTGTCTGTGTATAAAATTTCATTTAAATCGGTTCAGTAGTTTAACAATATTTCCATACAACCTATTATCCCTTCTTTCAACCTTTTACAACCCTTTACAACCTTTTTTGCATGAAAAAGTAGCCTATGTCCTTTCTCAGGCTCTAGACTATCTGTGTACCAAATTTCATTTAAATCGGTTCAGGAGTTTTGGCGTGAAAGTGGAACAGACAGAGTTACTTTCGCATTTATAATATTAAGTATGGATTGTTGTGCTTGCGATTTTGATGTACAAACTTTATCCTTTTTGCTAGTTTGCCAAGGACAACCTAAATCCTATATTATTATATATTTTTTGAAGGGACCTATGGTGAAGCTGCAGATATGTTAAACTCTATCTTGAGTGTATTCGTGAAAAGCACTTCTCGTGTCTTTGATGAGTGATGAGTGATATGAATGAGCGTTCTGCACCTTGCCTGCTAACGGACCCAGCGCGATTCCGAACCGTTAGCGTACGCGAATCGACGCAAATTGAGCGCGCGTCTACTCAAGGCAAGGCCGCTCAAGATCGCCGTGTCGTGGGCAGTGAGAACAGACCCTGTACATGGCAGTACCGGCTTGTCTAAAATAGAGCCCCGGGATCTCTTTTGATCAAACAATATTGTTTTAAACCTATTATGTCGAGATAGAACTATGTTTTGAAATACTTATTTTAGATAGATAGATAGATATAAAGTTTATTTTGCAACAACACACACATTCATACATATTATATGGCGAATATATTACAAAGACATACAATTTTAGTAGAAATGGACGTGTGTGCAGCAGCAAGAAGGGTCAAGGCTCGGTGTAAAATCGCCTTACGACAAAGACACCGATTTTCAGCCGTCACCCAGAGATAACGCGGGCATCGGTAGCCGTGCTATTGAGAACAGAACTTCGATGAAATATTATGATCGAAGGAACAGAACGAAAGTTTGTGTGTGTGTGTATGCGTATGTGTGGAATGTGCAAGTCAAATATATACATGTAGAATATTAGTATAAATATGAAATAAATACAAGTAATTTACCATTAATACTATTACCATCCACGCTGTAAGCCTTCCTTGAAGGAAATCAATATGTTATTGTAATTTTCTTTAACTTCTTTTCAAACACTTCAATTCTTTGGTGTACAAAGAATTGAAATAAATATGTCTTTTATGAAATAAAATTTTTAGGTTATGCAATCATTTTCTCACATTTAACTATTTTCTCCTCATACATTCTAAACTCTTAGAACATGACAAACGGTGTGTCTGCAGTGAAACCATTTGATGTATGTGCGTTCAAAACTGGTTTATTTTTTCTCCATAGTTGAGTAATTCTTAGAGATAGTCGCCGTTGGAAAGTCGCCACTTTACGATAACGAGTTCTCGCTTAGCTTTTCATTGCCGCTTTTCATCTTTACTTGGAACAAGACCTGTCTAAATATAGCGTGAACTGGACACATTCATACATTAATGCATAGCTTGAAACGTGAAGCGTTTTCACTATAAAACATACCTATGTAGATGAAAAATAAATTTTATAGTACGAAAAAATACACACACAAATCTCTATACAGATCGAAAAAGTTTTTGCCGCAATTCCATTGGTTCAGCAAATTTAATGACTGAACAAGAAAAAGGTAATTTAAATGAAAAATAATAAATCCGACTACGTTTCTGTATAACTTGGAAATAAAAAAGCCTGTAATTTAGGCTGCAAAGCGTGCTTAATATTTAAATTAATCGCTTCAAATTTGACATTTTGTTTTCACAGTAAATACGAATTAAGTTAAATCGATCAATCCATTCAGCTGCAGATCGTGCCAACAGTTATACATACATACATACATACTGTGGAAAAACAAAACCCTCCAGGCGCAGTTGAGTAATAAGCAACAACTCCTTGATAGTTTGTCAAAAATTTAAAACCTTATAATAAATAATAAATTCCTTTATATAGTGCAACGCCCAATCATAACCAAAGACATCTTGATCCTTAAACACGTTTGATTTATTGATATTAATACAATGTTTAAAAAGATTGTATTCAACAATTTGAACACGTTCATTCCAGTTTTGTCTCCATGTGAAATCGCCATTTTGGATTTAGAAAACTTACAATTTAAATAAAAATTCCTAGCTGGCGATCGGGACTGTAATCGCGGTTCCAAATACCACATCAAAGATAACTATCGAAAGGAATATGGAACAACGTGACAACATAAACCTCCCGAATTATAAGACTTCCCGAGGCATCGCTCAGTTTTGATTAAGAAATAACATTAGTTCCAAAGAGTGCTATACAATTTGTTTTCACTCATTAAACATCATAAATTTTGGAAGGAAAATTAAAAGGGATGATTAACTCGTCACCTATACGAAATAAACGATGATTCAGTTACAATTAAAAAAAATGTAATTGACATTCTAACTATGTTAATGATACTTGTTATATGCTGTGGTAATTAAACTTAATTATAGTTTATATTTTTCTATTACTCCACCTGAGTAAGTGGTTATAGGCGCCTACAGTACCTATATATGTAGTTCCTGTGAGAGTCCTAGCAAATCTGCAACCGTCACGAATTAAAATAGTGTACTATGCTAGCATGTGACATAAGATGAAATATTAGAATACCCCGACCCTGATCTTCGCATGTTTACCTATTTCTGCTGCACACCAGCAGTATTCGTTTGATGTGTTCCAGTTTTATGAATATATCCGAATGAATATTGTATGTATGTATTCATAAATCAAATCAAAATAATCTTTATTCAACATAGACCTTTACAGGCACTTATTCATAATTCAGCATTACATAAATAAGACAAATAAATGATTTATTAAATAAATCATTTAATGTCCTTTTTTATCATTTAAGAAATCATTGACCTTCAAATTCAAATTCAAATTAAAAAATGTTTATTGGTATCCACATAAGGCTTACAGAATTTTGGGTTGAAGCTACCTATTAAGGATTATTATATGCTTGTGTCGGGTACCCCCGTTCCTTCATCTTATATATAAAAATGAATCGCATAATGTGTTGGTAAGCGCATAATTCAACAACGCCTGGACCAATTTGGCCGATTCTTTTTTAAAATGTTCGTTGAAGTTCAAGGATGGTTTTTAAGGAAAAAATTCGAATAATTATCAGAAAAACTTTAAAAACAGCCCTTTTATTTCCCATGCAAACGTTTTCTAACTAAAACGTACAGTCGAATTGAGCTTTATTGTTATTGTATAAAGTTCATATTGCAAGCACTCACTGTTGTCTAAGCAATGAAGGTGTGTTCCTAACATCAAAGAGTCAATTTGCGCTTTATTAACGCTACATATAGTTGAAATTCAATCATATCTATCAAAACAGTGTGCGTGCGTGCGTTGGAGCACAGAATACATCGTTGAAGGATTTAATGTCACGTTCCACAAATTGAATAGCCACAAAATGTAATAGGTAATTTAGACTTTTTTTGCGATTTGGTTGGCTATGCGACATTATCTATAAAATATTTAGGAACAAAAAACTGCCACTGTACAAATCTTTTTGACAGGACGAAGTCTGTTGGGTCCGCTAGTAACTAATATTAATATGAAATATTGTGGTATAACAGATTACAATTATTAAGGATTTCTAGATAAACTTACAAGTTAGGAGTAAGCTAATAACATTTTTGGACTTATTATTCATATTTTTTGTGTATGTATGTTGTGTATATGTGTGTATGTGATGAGTTGCTGCGTATGTGTTTGATTTGCGTATGTGCGTTGATGTCTATTCCATTAACGTATTTACTAACATTTGCTATGTATACAAACTAGGTTTTATAGTACATTTTAAGAATAGATCAGATAAAAGGGATTCGATGTTATCATAAGGTATATTTTTTAGCCATTCAGTTACCATCAGGTATGATTTATTGTATAATTATGTAAATACCCATTTTTCATTAATATGTTGTAGAAAGTAATACATTTCCTCATGAACGAACCTCTAGTTTAAAATTATCTCTATTTTCCAATTACTTAAAATTCTAACCTCTCACTGAATCATCCTTTATAAGCGCTGTGCCACCGCATCAATTACTGTTTTGAACCCATTAAAACATACTTCGTTATCAAATAGATGTGTGGGAACCGAAAGAACGATACAGAGAACAACACCATTATTATTACTGGGAAAACATTTTGAATAAACATACAGTTATAATAGCATTAATAGCCCATAAAGCTTTATTCTCCACTTTCTTACCGCATGTGGCACGAGATAATCTGTAATTAGACAAACAGAAATAGAAAGAAGTCAAATGTTCAGATGCTTGCAGAACAATACATGAATTACTTGCTACTTTGACCTTTTCGCTCTTACCATCAAATATGGGTAGTCAATACCAAAGGCTTATGTTATATAAAAAAAAAATAAAAAATTAATAACATGTTTTGTTAATACTCTATCATGCCGAAACCTATATATGTTAATAAAGTTATATAAAAGAATAAAATTATTTTTTAAAATCCCCATACTTTTTTCTTTAAGCATAAACGATTTGTATGGAAAATATATATAAATATAAAGTATTTATTTAAAAAGAATGTCGCCCCACCCTGGAAGTGATCTCTATTAGCAATAAGTCCCTGTTTATACTTGTATTATTTCTTGATTTTTTTTTAATTTACAAAAATGAATTATATATTTTTCTTCGAGTTAAGAATTACTACGTTATTAACATATCAGAATTCTACAATAGCGATATTAAAGACACACATGAAAACATTTATTTATTGCGAATTTTCACAAGTGTGTTTTCCTCATATCTCTCTGATTTTTTACGTTATCTGACTTTTAATTTTGTAGAATGGTATCACTGGTGTTACATAAGCAGGAAGCTGACGTGACTTTATCAAAAAGGAACTGATATTAATTCTCTTTCTCTTGATATAAGGTTGTTTATCTTGTCTGTAATGAATGCAATCTGAAACAACGTAGCTATTAGGCCGTATCCTGTTGATCATTATCAAGACGTAAAGAGCCTAGCAGGGATAATGCTAATGCCCTGGTCTATATTTAAACTATTTCCTAGATGGCAGTGTGTTTCCTTATTGGTGGGTTGCAACATAGTGCAGGCGATTTCCTGAGAACTGCTTTTTATTATTCCTAAACCTATCTGTGTAATTACTGCCGTTTTACCGGATATCAGTGATTAGATAGCCACCAGACCGTCCAAAACAGACCTTTTTTTTTTTGTTCCGCTGAGGAAGGCTGCGGAGAGCCGATGGTTATGTGGGGCTCTCCTCCCCAGAAGGGGAAGGCCTACCCACTAAAAACCTCAGCGATGGCCATCCTCAGGCGTTGTAGGGGCCCTCAGGATCGAGTGTCGCATCTGAGGACCCCCGGCCTTTGCTCCCCTGGGTGCGCTAAGAGAGCCCTACTCGGGGAGGAGTGATCTTGCCGCCTCCTCCCCTCCAACCTCCTACGACGTCACCCCCCGGCCATCCGGGGGTGAGGTCCCTCCCGGGTCGCCTCCACGGGCGCGAACTGCGTCGCGCCCGCCAGCGACCCGCGGCGGCGCCTCAGGCCAGGCTATCTGGCCCGAGGCCGCCTTCTTCGAGCGGGATCGGCCATCTCCCGATCCTGCCTCCTTCTGCCACCTTCTGGAGCATCACCGCTTCACAGAAGGAGACCACAGCCCTCCAACCTGCCTCATCCGCCAGCATTGCCGCAATCAACGCTGGCGGAGACAGAGTCCAAAACAGACCTAGCGGCGACTGTTATTGGCGAAGCCATTGGAAAAACCTGGAGCGAAATCAAATGCGAAGCTCAGGACCGTGCGGGATGGACACTCACTGTGGACTGCCCCAGGGGACAAAGGACTTTAATGAAGATAAATGATGAGCCACCAGATGGACTCGCGCTGGTCAAATCTCAAAATACAAGCATATTTTCAATGACATACATTTTTGTGACTCTTACTTTATAATTATATAGGATGTAACAGAAATTCGGAATAATATTTAATTCTATATACGCATAAGATGTGAAGGTTCTGTTGAAATTAAAGGTAGCTTTGTTAGTGTTGATTATTACTTTCACCCTCTGGGTTGTAGAAATTAACGAACGTTTTGTTTCTGAAGCATAATTAGTCTGAGCTAAGCCTTTTAGTATTATTGCAGAACACATGTATTGGACATTTTAGTAAAAACGTGGATAGACTGAGTTAGGATAGATTGCTATCTCAGGGTCCGAAACTAGTCAGATAAATCAGACAAAGTCAGATTTTTGGGCATTGGTCAGTTAAAGTCAGGTTTTTTGGAAAATGGTCCGTTTTGTCAGATTTTTTGACGAACTGGTTTTTTTTATGAATCATTGACTAGCTGTCGTTTTCTTTTAGTGTGAACATAATGAACGCCGAAGTGCGCACATTGCTTTGATCATTAGGTGCCCAGTGATGGTTTGAGGGCAACCGCCTTAGGATACTCTATTCTGATGTAGGCATAACCACCATAATATTGATGCATCATGATATTGTGAAGGGATCTATTTTTCTTTCAATTTTGTTGATTTGGATAAAAATTTACTCCTTTAATTACTTTTGGCTTTTAAATAACTAACTATGCCAGGCTTTTACAAGTTTTCCTAGTTCAATCTGGTGGTGGTTGAATTATTAAAATTGTAATCATTAGTGCCCACTTGCCCAGTGATGATTTGAGGGCAACCACCAATGATGCTCTATTATGTTGTGGGTATAAGTTGCATAATATTGATGCATCATGATATAGTTACGAAGCTATTGAGCGACATGTATCAACTCAAAATCATAAAGAGAAATGTAAAGTAAAGTTGTCAGTTTCTCAATTGCATCTTGCAATTGCCCGACCCAATGTTGAGACGGTGGAGGCCGCATTATTTAATAGTATTTATTATTTTTATACCTTACACCTAAAAAAAAAATCTGTGGTAATGGTCAGATAATGTCAGTTATTTTAAAAATTTGGGTCAGCAGAATCAGATATTTTGGACCGTAAATTTGTTTCGGCCTCTGCTATCTCCATTTCAAAGGTTCTAAATTCGTTTAAATAATAATTAGATGTATTAGACATTTTAGTAAAAACATTAAATCATTATTTCTTTATTCATCCATGAAAGTATAAAGTTATGAGTTATTTAATTTGATATATTTCACTGAAAACTGCATTGAAATCCATTGAGTAATTTCAAAGATCTAAGCGAACAGACACTGAACTGGCTTCATTTTATATTATACACGTACTACATTCATTTATTCGCTTCATTTCAAGCTAACGATTAAATCTTATTTCAATACACATAGATTTCATCATCTAAATGTCCTTAAACGCAGGTTACAGGTATCTTCGAACTGGTACAATGAACAGTAAAAGTTGTCTCATTAACCTTTGCCGTATTCCGTAGTTCGCGCCAAGTCTGGCGTACAGGTGACATAAGCCAATGAGGTCACGATTCAGATTGCAACCAAATACCTAACTAAGTTACAAGAAATATTACTATTTAGATAAAATTAGTATAGACGTTGAGGACGATTCTATCCGTAAACTCCTAAATGGATATATACCTATATATAGACAAAGACGGCCCTCAACGGGCATAGCAAAAATAATAATTATGTTTGCTTGATGCAGAGCAAGTGAAATATTTTATCATAATTAAATTAAATAAATGACATTATATCTAATCAAATTATTTATCCAATTAAACTCAACTAAGTCACATTAAATGAAATTAAGTCATTTTAAAAAAAATAGTGTTGTCAGTAAAAAAAAATACAAATGGAAATAAACTATACTAAGATATAGATGTACTACTACTACTAGAAAGAAAGAAAGAAAAATATTTATTGACGACACATATTAAATATTTTTTTTTTAAAAGAACACATGGTGTTGTGTCATCAACTAGGCCCCAACCTCAGCACATGTTACAGCGACGTGGACTGCCACCGCAACGCTGATATTCTTGTGGAGCCCAATTGGCGAGCAACGGCGGACAAACAAACAGGAGAATATCCAATAAAAATTTATCAAACGCGACCAAGCGTGCACGCAATCACCAACAGGAATTTTCGGACCGCATGTCGAACACTTTATATGTAATTAATCTGTGATCGCGGGCGGGCGGATGATACTACTACTACTAGATACTACTAAATATAGTTTCTAAAGTATCAATACTAGGCAAGGGAAGTAAAATCAGACCGCCAGTAAGGGGAACACCACCAGCAAAGCGCCATCATACACCCAACACACCACATGCCACCAAAACAAATCAATCGAAACGAACGTCTTAAACTATTTAGACTTAGTTTATCTGGGTTTTTATCCGCACTTAGCTTCACAATTGGGCTACTATTTAGACTTGTTAACATATCACTATTCCTCCAATGGTACCAAAAAAACCGAAACATCATAGCATCGTTTCGCTGTCTGTGAAAGTATAAAGTTAAAATCAATATCAAATACTCAAGTATGCAAGCGCTTGTAGCAAACTCTTATATGCTCCGTTAATGCCGCATATTCTGACATTAGCAAGGGAATCAAAACCTATAAGGCCTTTCTTCTTTTGATACGATATTTTTGTTGCACAAGTAGTGTAAAAATTTCGAAAACCATATATTTATAATTGTATAAAAATGCGATTATAATAAGTGCGTGAGTACGACTCATACTTGGCCGGATGTTTTTATATCATTATTTTGTAAGGCTGCAACATAATAGTTATAGAACGAACATACGACGTCATATCAAATAATATGAAATAGATGTTTTACATTTTTCTGTAAACGCATCATAATTAATATTTACATTACCTTGTGATTACGACATATTATATTCAAAGATAACATCGTTGTTTTCAATGCCCATCTGCGGTATTCAGGTCGTCGTTAAAACCGGAATTCTGGGTGAAATTGAGGCGATACGCATGTTACCAGCTTTACAAATAACTGTCAACGATACAATACACCCTACTTATTGGTCATGTAAGTAGGTAAAACAAATGGTATGTTTTGACACTGTATCGGAAGGACGTCGTATGTTATTGACCTAAAAACAATGAAATTATGCGTAAAAGAAATACAATTCAGAACTATGTTAATCTTGTGTATATGTCGCAGCCAACTGGTTAAAATAGCCGTTCAATCGTTCGTTCAATATTTCGTTGCTCATGCTACGGGGGTTGATTCTAATAATATGACGACACGTTTAGCGCAGTGGTCGGATTATCGGCTTCTACGCAACGGGTCGGATATTTTGTATGACCTGCAAAAATTTGTTCCGGTATGAGTTTTTGTAACAGGATAAAAATCCTAGTGTGGGGCGAAGTTTTTTGAAAAAAAAAATATAGAGGTATAAATTTGTGAGTTCAAGGAGGTACAAAGGTAGTATTGATCTGGTAATGATGATTTTTTTAAATTCTTTATTTTATGGCCACACACTTCATGGTTAAGTCGGCCACGATGAATTATGGTATGGAAATTTTTTGTGACTTAAGGAAGGTAAATATAGGAAACACTTAGAATCAGTCAATTTTTGTAATAAAACACAAGAACAATTTAATCTAACATTAGTGGTCAATACGGTGACGACGTTCGCTAATGATTGAGCACTAAATGAAACGCATTAATCATCAAACTAGTAATGAATGTAGTCCAATTAGTTATAATGTTAAAACAAACGAAGACAGCAATTGCTCAACAGCAGACGCGATGCTAACGAAGCTATTTAAATTGTGTTTTGGTAGCATCTTTCTATTAGAGCGAGCGGCCTCGGCTACGGTGTTGCGACAGTAATCCGATGAGTAAGCAAATACCACTGCCTAAGCAGACTGAGTTGGACTAACCGTCTAACAATTTGTAGTTTTGCAATGATTGCTGACACTTAGTGCAGCTGAATAATTAATTGAGATCCAACTACTAGTAGTATTCGAGGTTATCAAATAATCAAGAAAGGAATAACATGATTACAGCTAGCTATGATGCGCGGAAATATTTTATTAAAAAAAAAAAGTAACGAAATACATCGCCGGCGTGATTTTTGAATTTCGAACAAGAAGCGTTTGCTTCGTGAAATTTAGATGAAAATTCATTTCCGGCGTACTGTATAAAAGTGTGCCTAGCAAAACATTCTCGTTCAGTGACAATGTAACTAACCCTAACATGACAAATGTAACTTTAATGTTATTTAAATTTTCATTAATATAAAACATGTTATCGAACGAGAGTATTATTGTTTTGCCGTTTAATGTTACTTGTAATAAATGTGCCTAGCAAAACAATAATGTTCTCGTTCAGTTATTACCCTAACATGACAAATGTAACTTTTAACATAAATTTAATTTATTACTTGTGTAATAAGAATTTTTAATTACCTACCTTGCATTTTTTGAGAAAAGGAAATGGTAATTGCCTGTCCTTGCCTGCGCTTCGTTCATCAAACTCATATTCGGCAATTTCAATTTTGCAATTATCTATTTCGCGGGTTTTGCAATAATGTAATATAATCTGTGCCAAACCATTCAAGCTGATCGAACTAAAGGGATAGTAATGATTGTCCGTAATCGGTTAAACATGTGTTTTTTATTTCAATCGAGCAAATTGATAATTTGGTAACAAAAGGTTACATTATTACGATTATGTGTAAGTTTTACACAAAATTATCAAAACATCGAAAGGCTCAGGTCTCGTAAACATGAACGGGATCAGGCAAACTATTCTTAAATATTCATAAAAAAGATACTTAAATATCATATATATAGGATAACTCGAGATTTTGACTGAACATTTTACTGTAACGCTAATTTAGAAGCTACTTTTACTGTGGAGTCAAATTGTTTCTAATTCCTTCTATAACCTAAATTATGATGAACAATAAGAATAGCATGAATAGAATAATTTATGTCATCAGACAGGTTCTGTAAATTGCATTATGTATAATTCATTTTGTTATGGTTTGCAACAGTAAACTATAAACAGTCGGTTAAATGACTGTGTATACGTAAGTTTTGCTGCAACGGTATAGTGATTTTACGGTAATAGTCTCGACTGCTCCGCAAACTGGACAGATACGCACAAATCCAAATGCCACCACGTTAAGGCTTGCGCAAGAGCCATTCTAACTCGGTCGTTTCATGTTTTGATCATTTAGCTACAAACAACCTCATGGTTGTTCGTCAATTACCTTCATCATAAATAATCACAATTGACAATCAAATTTATATTGTTAATACAAACTAACGACAGTTGATAAAAAAAAAATCAATCATTCAAAAATAATCTGCTAGTTTTAATTTCCGTTGTATGTGTATCTTTATTTGTCCATGTGTTTTATTAAATGAACAACAATATTTGTAATTTATTAATGCTGCTGATGTCCAAAGTTCTATGATATTAACTGTTTTTTTTTTCTCTCTCTTTACAGAATGCCAGTTATGTGATCAACCGACGGTACTCGAGGGGCAAGATGTCGCCTGTATGCCACAACTTTGTACAAAATGCGTGGAAAAAGGACTTTTGCTCGAACTGCTTTAAATCGCGCGAGGAGCATGTCAAACAAGAACGGACTACGGACGGCAGTAAATACTTAGCAACACCCTTCCAAAACAGAAGCACATTCTTCAAAAAGTCACCAACAGGTATACTTAAAGTGCACCCTAAGAAGAAAGGGAAGCGGAATGTAAGATTTCCAGAAGAAGTATGCAGTGTTATAGGCTTTGGAGGAGATGATTGGTCTGATGGAGAAGAATTTGAAGTTTCAGAAGACAATGACGACGAAGACATATTCCCTGATACAGAAGAGGAGAGAGAACTATACAAAATTACAAAATCAAATACAGATTTTAATACGGTAAAAGCTAATTTATTAGGAGACTCTGTGGCAAAGTCTTATACATCGCTATTACTAGGAAAAATGCAGACTGATTCCGATGGTAAAAAGAAAACGTTACTTGTATCTGTGACTCCATTCGGACAAGACAATAAAGGCCCTAGTGTTAAGTCTCACATTCGCAAACCCGCCGTTATCCACGTAGCTGAACCCCCTACCGATGACACTAATAATTATAAAACTAATATAATCTTATCATCATACGTTAAAGACTCAGAGACAATTATTGGTGTTGACAGTGCCGCAAATACACTGTGCACTGAAAAATCATTATTAGAAGAAATATCGGAGACATTAGAACAGAACAGAATAACAAACAATTCAGAGTTATCTTTATCGCAGAAGGAAAACAAAAAACCTCATGTAATCGAAGGTAAAATTAAAGAAAGTATGCAAGATGACTACGATAAGAAAGAAGGTAACGAAATTAAAAAGAATGGTATAATGAGGAAGTCACCATTAAACAAAACTCAAGAAAGACCAAAAGTTAACTTAAGTCGAACTGAATTTAAATTTTGTAAAATCAATATTGAAAACAGTAGTGTGGATTCAGCCATCAGCACGAATTCAACGCCGAACAATTCTTTTGCATCAGATGATGAGAGCTTTAGTGGACGAACTGATTCAGATAACGATGACAGTGGTAATTTCTCTGAAACAAATAAATGTGAGGAGACTGTAAAGATTAAAGTTTTTAGCGATATTGATATGAATATTAAAACAACTTCTATAGGACAACTTCGAAAATTAGACGGTCAAGCTAATGGTGGATACTCAACATTTCAGAGCCCTATTATTGATATGCCAGTGATTATGCCTAAGCAACCGGACAATTTATTTACACCAGAAGCAAGTCGTGAGCTTGCTGGTGAACCAGATGGTAGAGCTGATCCCGACGATATGATCGAAGCTCCAGCTCTGCCAAAAAGTCCAATTCCAATTATGGATCCGCGTCCATCTTTTTTACATGGTATGATTACGGACATATTACCAGTTTCTAAACCGGCAGTACCCGAAAAACCGAAACTACCAGCGAAACCGGTTATAAAACAAACTAGCAAAAAGAATGTTATGGTTGCTCATCACCAACAAATGTCTCAACCTTCGCAAAACACAACAAAAAAAGAGGATGAAGTAAAAGATTTAAGTGAAGAAAAAAATAACGAAATAAATGAAGTTCAAGAAGACAAACCTGAACCAATTTATTATGCAAAACCTGTGTTAACTAAACAGGATAGTGATACATCATTAAACAGTCTCAATAAAAGAAAAGCGCCCACTCCACCATTATCTCCTTCCGTTGAAGAATATTCTAGTAACTTATACCAAAGAAATACTAACGGCTTCATGAAATCTGATTCTCCTGTTGTTAGAGAATTAGAAAAAAGGGAAAGAGCTTCAATATCATCTGCTCCACCAAAACAAAAACCAATGCCTGGTGATATAATAGAGTCGCAAAAAGTAGAGGTTGTACCAGAACCAGCTCCACGCCGAAATATATCGTTGTCACATGATAACTTGTTGTTAGACGAAAAACGTAAGGGAAAACTAAAATTTTCAATCAAGAAGCTTCTGCGAATTGGTTCTTCAAAAGATCTTGATAAGAAGGAACTGAGTATACCCACTATTACAAAAATGTCAGCAAGATCTGACGAAATTTATGATTTGACGCCTAAGCCAAAGCCTCGCCTCGTCATCATACATCCATTAGATATTAACGGATCGAATGTTGAAGTTGTGAAATCAAACTGTGACATTACTGATGGTATGCGAAGAGTAAGTCACGACGACATATCTTCAATATACAGCAGTAGTTCTGCAGATGTGGAGATACCAAGAGTTGTAAACAAACCTCCTCCTCCGCCCAGACAATCAAGTGAGGATTATAAGACTGTATCGAATGTGCCAAAACCTGCCCGACCACCGCCACCAAAGTCTGCCGTACTTCAGAAGAAACAAAAACAGCAAACATGGGTTGCACCAATTAAAGACGATAATATTTATGCTAATTTAGGTAAGTGAACCTATTCTTTTATAGAATATACTTATAAATCTTAATTATTAAAAAGTAGAAATATAGTTTATTACAGTGTTAGATAATTTATATACATTTATTCGACACTACGTTACAGCCGGAGAAACGTATAGCATAGACTCGCCCCTCAGTGGGAAACTCTTTGAACTGCTGATAACTCTCTTTTTTTCAAATTTAATTAAGAACAATTTAAGATTTGAGTTCAGACTTATATACATGTTTAATTTGGCCTGTTTAACAAATATTACTCAGCTAAGTTATTCGCACTTGTTCCCAGGAGAAATAAGATCGGCATTAGCACCGCGTAAACCTGAAAGAACAGCAAGCATGCGCGAACGGGACGCTCAGTTGGAGCTGCCTAAACGTCGGACGCCTATCGACGATGATAAAGACGAAGTCGATGACGGGCCGCACGAGCTAGTGCAAGCTACTAACGAAGCTGTTATACACAACTACGATGACGTCTATAACTCTGCGAAATATGAGGAGGAGATCAATGAATCTGCCAAAAATAGCGACAGTGACTATGAATACGTCCACCACGCAAGATCCAGCTCACCAGAGTGCGACGCAATAATAAAAACTGACGCTTCGGATTTAAATAAAACCCGCAAAGGAGAAGGAGCAGAATTCCCAAAATACCACAACGGCATGTTCAATAGATCATCCCTGCCTTATTGCGGAAGCGAAACCGAATCGGAGATCTACTCACCATACAGTTTCTACAACTCGAACGACACAATGGACAGTCCTAGCAATGAAGATTACCAGAATGAGATCACGCCGAAAAACACGACCAACAAACTTCGTGTGAGAAAGGGTCGAAGCGTCGTGCACAAGAACCTCGAGGATAATTACGGGGCTGTAGTGATTGCGAATCACGAAGCGCTCGCGCAGGTTTTAGAACAGGTAATCTAGTTAGCCGCTCGCTTTACTTGGCTTGCTTTTTATAAGTGTTTGATACCTATCACGTTTTTAATAGCAGTTTTCATATATAAACTGGTTTCAGTTGCATTCCAATCTAAACATGCAAGTTTTTATTTGGTAAATTATTTGTAGACAAGTTTTCACTGTTTTCGCTTTTAAACAATAAACATGCAACTTTAAGATAACGTACATTGCTAATATGCGAGTAATAATACAGCCTTATCATAGTTACATTGTAGCAGTTAAATATTTTAATACTTTATACACAGACCAGTTATCTAAAGAATTTGTTAAGGTTATAATTAACGAAGGTTATAACATCTTCATATATCTTCCTATCATTCTATTAATTACATCATAAGGACCATTTTTAGCGTCAATTATCTTGCGATTCTTAAGCCGCGGTTGCAGTAAGCAGAACAAGTATTGTACTATTTTGGTTACTGTTTGTACCCTTTAAGAGTTCTTTTGTTTTGGGGTAGAGGTTAGAACGATGAGATATAGGAACGTGACCGATGCTCAGCAAACAACTAATGGATGCAAAAAGCACTATCCGTATAACAAAGCAACGCTTTGAAAACTAAATTTAAAAACACTAAAAAGACTAGTCTAACAGCACTTCGCTATTGGGTAGTGTGCTAAAAATGTTGACCACTTTATATAGCTATTTTTATTCTATAACCAAAGAAATGCTGGTAGCATTTTGGTTACCCGATGCTTCGATCAGACGAGCTGAAATTCGTTGATTCGATGTTCATACAACGGACCCTGCGTCTCTACTCATAGGAGTATTTGTGTCTTTTTAGATTTTCCGCTGATTCAAACTTCGCGATTGTGTTCCTCCCATACTGACTTTGTTTTGTGGCAAGATAATAAGTTGTTTTAAAAACATTGTAGAAGTTTGTTTAGTGTAATAGTTTTCTTTTCATTTACAAAAATTTGTAAAATAGTCATCAATTATATACAGACTTTCTAATATAGTCTTATAGTTTATATTTGTACTATCGGGGACACTGGCGCCTTACCAGTTCTAGAGCGTTAGTCGCTTGCACATTCCACGATGCTACGGCTACAAGCCACGCCTTCCGTTTATTCAACAATTGTACTCGCGGAAACATGCAAGCGAGATAGCGATAAGCGAGCGATATTTAAAAAAATATATCTATGTAATGTCGTAGTAAATCGTAGTAAAATACGTAACCAATCAGGGATAGCTACTAGGGTTCATTCCCGGGAGTTCTCGAGTCGAGAATTCCCGGGATTTCTTTGGGCTTTGATCCCGGGAAATTAAGCTCCAGAAAAGTCGAGAATTCGAGAAATCATATTGGAGTCTATAAAATTGTGAAACAAAACTACTTATTGTGCGTTTGCTGTTTGTTCACACGCGCGGCAGCGGCGAGGCGGTACGCGCCAAAGCGCGGCGGCACCCTTTGATGTTGCGGTACGCGCTCTGCGGCTTTGTTTTAGACTAGGGATGGCGATTCTTTTCGAAAAAGATCGATTTTTAGATCGATTCGAATCGTGACCTAAAGAATCGATTCAACAAAAAATCGAGGTTTTAAGATCGATTTCGATAAATCGATCTTTTTTTTTTCAAGTTTTTGTTTATATTGTAATACTAGCTTTTGCCCGCGACTTCGTTCGCGTGGACTTCAGGTTCGTCCCGTCTAGAAAAAAAAACTCAAAAATTGTAGCCTATGTGTTATTCTGATGTATATGCTATATTGTGATAAAGTTTCATTCAAATCCATTCAGTAGTTTTTACGTGAAAGAGTAACAAACATCCATACTTACAAACTTTCGCCTTTATAATAGTAGTTAGATAGATTTTATTAAAAACAAGGTACAATATTATAATTTAACGATCTCTTATCAGTAAAATCAGGTAATTCGATAATAAAAATATTTTCATAACATGTCAAACAAACAGATAAAGTATAAAATAAGACTTTATTTTCTACATTTAGAATTTTACAGAGTTAAGAAAATGGTTAAGAAAAATCGTTTACAAAGTTATAGATAATGTAGCTTATAGTTCCCAATGCTTAATATCTAAACTTTTTAAAACAACAGTCTATCAAGTCTACAGGGATCCAGCGGTTTCGCTCATCTGTTGCGATGTTTCCGGCATTGAGAAAAGGCGCTCACAAGGAACAGATGATCCTACGATACTCATATACATCATGGCTATTGAGTGAACTATCTAAACATACAGCCATCTCGCGAGTTTTTGAATAATTAATTCATTAACCGACAGCACTTAAGAGTGCTGTGAGTGAAGAGTGTATTATAAGTATACGGATACATTCAATTGAAATAGTTTTATGTTTATACAAAAAAAATCGAATGTCGATTTTCAAGGGTAAATATCGATTCACCGAATCGATTCAGTACTACATATCGATTTAAAAAATCGATCTTGGTGGCCCCAAAAAATCGATTCTCGATTAATCGATTTCGATCGCCATGCCTATTTTAGACGCTCATTCGTGTTTCGACTCTAGCCTTGTTCGTTCGGTCAGACGACGGTTTAGACTAAGTAGAGTAGTATCCGCAATTGTTTCGTGAATTACGTGACAAATTGAAATCAAACAGGTAAGTCTACTACTTTTTTAATTTATATTATATTTATTAACATTAATTGGTAATCTCAACTAATTTTACTAGGTATCTGTTCTTTCTATTATTTATAATGAAATTAAAATACTTAAATAATCTAAAGATATATATAAGATAGGTACATTAATTATACTACTTAAATTAATTTTATTTCTTTTTTTACAACAACACACAAGCTTAGTTCATTACTTGAGTTGCATAAAAAATAAAATATACCAACTATTTGTTTTTCCAAGTTTTACTCGTATGTTTTTCATAGGTATTTAAAAATTAATAAGTGTGCTATTTTGAACTTGTTAGACGAATATTAATCCTAGGGCTTATTTTTAATTTGAATTGCGTTTGTTATAGATTTTACCTAAACGTAACTACAACAGTCAGTATAGATGGAAGTGTCAAAAGTTTGGAAATATTTCAAAAAAAAATAAGGATGCTGCAAGTGCGCAATGCCAAAAGTGCCCAAAAACTATTGCTTGCAAGGGTTCCAATACTAGCGGGTTGGTGAGACATTTGGCACATGTGCATAAAATCAACATTAAAAGCGAGACCCAAGAAGAATCAGAATCAGAAGCAACTACAAGTTCAGGTGTAAGTGCACCAAAAAAAGGCAGGTTTGGATCTGAAAGTATGCAGCAACAGAAACTAAACTTCAAAATTCCTCGAACACAATCATTGGGTGAAATATTAGCAAAGCTGGCTGCAAAAGACGGCTTCACCAAATGGAATCACAAAAAGTGAATTCATTCGTGATTCACTTTCTGCTAAAGGATATAAACTGCCCCGGTCTGTTAATGATGTTATGAATCTAATACTAAAATACTATGAGGAAAAGGAGAAAGAAATGGTATACGAACTTTCAGATATCTGTTCTTCGGGTAACCGGCTAAGTGTGAGTATTGACGAGTGGACGAGCATACGCAACAAACGCTATTTTAGTGTTATTTGTCATACTACAGAAACAACACATTATAATTTGGGGTTAGTCTATATACCCGGTAAATGTGGCGCCACGGAAGTAAGGCAAATTGTGGAGGAACGCTTGAAACATTTTGGAGTGAAATTCGAGAGTGATGTTGTTGCAATAACAAGCGACGGGCCAAACGTTATGAAAAAAATTGGTAGAGAAAGCCCCTGTGAAATGGTTCTATGTGTAAATCATGCCATTCATTTAGCTATTCTTGACACATTTTGCAAAAATCAGTCGGATGTTACAGCTGCTAGGAATGCCTCTCACAGCGATGATGAACACAGCAGCTCCGATGAGGCCAGCAGCAGCACTGAAAACTATAATGAATTTAATATATCTAATGAAGAACCTAGACCGCAAATTGTTGACGACATAAACAATGTGATGAGTGAGACCCGGTCGATCATTAGATTTTTCAGAAAGAGTTCTTTGAAAACAATAGCACTGCAGAAACATGTAGTAGCCGAATTCGGAGTAGAACTAGTTTTGTTACTCGATGTCAGAACTAGATGGAATTCTATGCTGACAATGATAGAACGTTTCCTAAAATTAAAAAATGCTATCAAAAAGGCATTGATAGATTTAGATAGCTCACAAAAATGGAATGAAGATAATATTGCTGTACTACAAAAACTGCAGATGATATTAGCACCAACAAAGCTTGCAGTAGAGGCATTGAGTAGGCAAGATGCCAATATATTGACTGCAGAGGCAATAATAGACGTATTGCTAAAGAAATTGGAAAGTATTGATGATCCTTTGGCCCTCAAATTAGTAGATTCACTTAAGTTGAAAATATCAGAGCGCCGTAATACACCTCTAATATCGCTGTTAAAATACTTAAACAGCCCCGTCAATTTCTTGCACAATAAAAGCAGCTACTTCGTTGATAACAACAAGCTCTTTTTGGTCGGATACGCTGAAAAATAATATATTCGATTATACCCTACGACCACAACTTTAACCGAAATGACAAAAAATGAATCAGCAGCTTTGAATCTCAATTAGAAAAAGCAATTAAAGGCGTTTCGACAAATGAGGAGGCAAGTGCAATGGTGCTGTCCAAGTCTATAATAAAGAAAGAGTTCTTACTTTTTGAACAGACTGGGAAGAGGTCACCAAATCTAGAATCATTGTATAAGGCATTGCTTTCTGTTAAGCCGACTTCCACAGAAAATGAGAGTGTTTTCCATATCAGGAAATGTGGTAAACAAAATAAGGAATCGACTGTCTGACAAAGCTATAAATGCTTTAGTTTTTCTAAAAGCATATTTTAT
Organism: Scirpophaga incertulas; assembly: GCA_036419045.1. Taxonomy (NCBI): domain Eukaryota; kingdom Metazoa; phylum Arthropoda; class Insecta; order Lepidoptera; family Crambidae; genus Scirpophaga; species Scirpophaga incertulas. The sequence continues at coordinate 3,924,847 of CM071631.1, read as the reverse complement.
CAGACAGAGTAAGCTGACCTGAGAATCTCGCAAAGTTTTGATTTGTTTATTTTTTATGCCAAAAAAAGGTGCTGTAATTGTAATTTAATTATAATATAAGTTAACATAATGTTAACGTCTTTCATATTGAGATTTTTGTTTATTTTTTGTTTTGTTTAATAGCAGCTACCTGTGTTTATAAGTTTTAAGTAGATTTTTTTGTTTAACCAGCCATAAATGGTACTATGATTATAATTATTATAAGTTAGAATAAAATCTTTTTTGTTTTTTTAAAGAAAAGTGAAGCTAACTTAGTTAAAACTGTAAATAACAGTTTTATCTAAGTTAGCTTTACTTTTATTTGAGAGAAATCCGCTGAATTTGATGATTAATCACATTATTGAAAACGAAAAATTATGAGAAAATGTACTCAAATGTAAATTTCTCGACAACCCGAGAAGACCCGAGAAATTAGCCTCGAGAATTCCCGAGACCCGAGAAATTAAAAAGCTCGAGAAATCATGAACCCTAATAGCTACGGATCGCGTACTCGTGCCCGGTGCGAGCCGCTTGCACACGAATATTTCTAAAAAGTGGTAAGGCGCGAGAGACCGCGATAGTACATCTTTAAAATATCCTCAATAAGATTTGATGCAAAATTACGAAAGCTTAATGAAACTTTCAAAGAAGCTTTCAGAGTGTCCTTATCATAGTAAAATTTAATGATATTGCATTTTTTGTAACTGGGAATAATTGAATTTACATTAATTTATAAATAATACACACAACAGTGTGACGTGGGCTAAAGAATTTCATTAAACATTTTTCATTAAACCTAGACCACCTGGGAAAAAATGTTTAATATAACAAGACTCTACTTATTTTAGTCCTTATCCTTACTAATATTATACATCGGAAAGTGAGTTTATTTGTTTGTTTGATTGCTTTTTCCGCTTTCACGCCGTAGCTACTGAAAAATAAAAAAAATTATCCCGGAAAAATCGAAAGATCCCACGGGGTTCGCAATAAAGGCTTCGCTCAAAAACTACTGCACAGATTTTCATCAATAGATAGAGTGATTCTTGAGCAAGGTTTTGCGGTATTTTTTATCTCGGAAAAACGGATAGTCCCACTGGAAGCGCGATAAAACCTTCGCGCCATAAACCGACTTCCGCGCATATGTAGCCGTGGACAAAAGCTATGACCCTTAACCTATCTATAGACCCAATCCCGAAATCCACGCGGGCGAAGCCGCGGGCAGAAAGCTAGTAATTAATAAACGGACATATATTGTATTACAGGTGCAACAAAGTGCGATAATGCAACCTTCGCTGAGAGGGCTGAAGGCTTGCACCAACCTCAGGTGGAACGACTTCTCCGTACAGAGTGGCCATAAGAACAACTTCGTGAGAGCAGGCAAACGAATTTTTCACCCGGCAATCTGGAATTCAAACCAGGGTCCTGTGAACGTGACTCTGATGCTTCACAAAGAACAAATGGCGTCGCAGATGATATGCCAGCAGTCAGTTCAACCTCAGTCTTTGAGTCTCAATGCCATAACAGAGTTTTGCGATCTTATTCCGAAGCAACACTTTGGTGAGGACGGAGAAGATCTGGTGCAAGGTAATGACTCAATTTTGTTTTGGATTATCCATGTGATTGTTTGCACAAGTGTCCTTGACAAGGTTACACTTTACTTTAAAAATACTTCAATTAAAATTACTACATTTTATTCAAATAAATATCTTGAAATTTTCAACTTTTATAAAAATAAGACAGAATAGAAATAATTAAAACTCCCACTTTGAGATTTCAATTAAAAAACCCATCCCAGAAATAGATTTTTAATTTATTTGTCAGTATTTTGTACTGTAAGGGCTTATTAATACTGTAAAGGCTTATGCGCCACACAAATTGATAGGTCGCCACGTCAGTAAGTGAGTGACGCACCTCTGTACGGGTATAACGGACGATCGTAGTTATAGATCTATATGTGATTTCATTACTTTACATAACCTTAATCTGACCAAATGAAGTGCCCTACACATCTAACTTAACATTGGTGACAGTACTTTATTGGTTCTAAAAGCCTGAAAGCAACTATAAACTAGCTTTCAAAATTATGCTATTAGTTATTTGAATGTCCATTAGGGGCCATCCATAAATTACGTCACACGGTTAGGTTGAGGGAGGGGGTTGACGAAGTGTGACATTGTGTGACAAGGTGGTGGGAGGGATCTTAAAATTCCGTGACGTCACATTTCAAAATCTATTATAAGCTAACTGATAAAACACAAACTTTAAATTATTACTATAAGTATGAAAAGTGCTGTAAATATTAACTTTTATTGTAAAGTCTGTATACTTTCATAAATAAATAAAGGAATAATATCATCTTCTATTAATAGGAGTACTCCCGAAACGTACTATTTTTCTAATTGCTTTTAGTAGGTGATTTTGAAAAATATAATAAGAAATCGTGAAAAGACCATATATTATTTAATATAAGTAATCGTTTTTTGTTTTGTTAATTGATTTGATGTTCATTTTATTAAAATGAAAATAAAACTGATTTCGAAACCGCTTTTATTTTATTATTATTTTATTATCATTCAATAATTTCAAAATTTGTGACGTCACTCTAGGGGGGGGGGGAGTCTCACAAATGTGACTAGCTGTGTCAAGGACGGGGGAGGGGCAAAAAATCACGAAATTCGTGTGACGTATTCGTGTGTTTATGGATGACCCCTTAATATGTGTGTGGAAATTTCATAAAGTTTGTTTATTAAATCAATACAAAATATTTATAAAATCTAACGAAACAAAAGAAGATATATGTCATAATTAATGACGTATTAAATCCAAGTAATAAAATATTTATTAATACGTGTATAAAGTTGAAATTATTTTAAATTCCAGCTACCATAGTTGTTCTGGCTCAAGCTCAGGTGGACACGATCCAAACGTACGGCGAAGGACTCCACTCATCGGAAAGTCTAAGCACCAAGGAGTACCAATTGGTGCAGACGGAACAGACACACGAAGCCATATTCATGATGCTACAGCTTATAAACGGGCTAAAGTGCCTCCAGGCTCGGGGGGTGGAGGAAATCTCCGAGACGCTAACTTCGTTCATAGCTTTGAAAGAGATTCAGCCTTTGGTGTCGCACGGCAGCACACTGAACTTGCCGTCGCCGGACGATAGACTGAACTCGCTGTGGGCCCCGAAGACTAATAGTTACGGAAGATTGTGTATATTGCAAGGGTAAGTGATTTCATATGTACGGTATGATAAATTAGATATACAGTGATAGAGGAGAGGAGAGAGAAAGAGAAACACATACTGCCGACCCCAAATAATATTTGCAAACAGGGCAAAAGAAAGAAGATAAATAAGATGCCTCTTTGTGTGTTTTCTATCGCTTATAAAACGGGTTGTTCCAAAGAATTGTTCGACATGATGCCCACGGCCACATTCTACCATCGCACCGCTCGCCATCGGCAGGGTGTTCATCCTCACATGCTGGAACCTAAATGGTCACGCACAGTGCGGTTTCAACGTAATTTCCTTCCGCGCACGCTCCGATTGTGGAACGAGCTCCCTGCTGAGGCTTTCCCGGGGGATTACAGTATGGGGTTCTTCAAAAAGGGAGAAAATAGGTTTTTAAAAAGGTCGGCAAAGCGTTTGTGATGCCCCTGGTGTTTCAAGCGGCCATAGGCGACGGTGACTGCTTACCATCAGGCAGGCCGTAAGCCTTTTTGCTACCGTTGTAGTATAAAAAAAAAAAAAACATATGTAGGTATTATACCTCATTGGAATTCTAATTAAACAGGCATTTTTCGCAAATTAATGAGCACATCGCCGTAACATACTTTTGGTTCACCATACGGTCTTAAAGTTGGTAAAGTATTCCATTCGAAATGAACTCTTTGTGGGGTGGATCTTTTGTGCTACCCCATGTTCTCTGCCCTAGTCTATTACTGTCAGCATCAGTCCAGTCTACGGCACAAGAGCCTGATGATGTCCTTTGGTAGTATAACCCTATAGTCTGACGGTTTTGGATAACCAATGCCCAACAGCTTTTGTCTCCTACAGTCTAGAACATCGCAATGGAACAATAGCCATGCTCTCCTCTTCAACCTTACAGGCCCTACATAATTTAGTTCTGGCTTGACCCATTCTCTGAATCATAAACAAAGTGACCTGTCAAGGCGCCTAGTGCAAAGAGGATATAGGGTCCGCTTGAGCTGAGAATTAAACTTAAAAAGTTACCTTCCTTCAATAGTAATTAATGTACCTACACTTGTATTGTGAAAGTATATTCTTTCGAAATAAAAAAAACACTAACATTTTGACTTGTAAAAATTTGCTTTGATTATATATCAATTTAGGACTAATATTGGAATGTTTTCACGAAAACAAAAACAACGCCGTTGATTTTTGTTGTTAATATGTGATCATATCGTATAGTAGAAGTTATTATTGGGAATGTATTGCTCCCACTATCGCGTTGTTATATTTGAGTCAAGATTTTCATATTTAATTTTATTCTAAGCCCCTATATCATGACTACCGACACGATTTGATAAAGTGTTTATCGTATGCTTCAGTCGCCATTTTTCTAAATTAAATTATTTTGACAGTCTAAAGTGATAAATATTTATAGCCAATCGTGTTTTCGTATTCACGCAACGGGAGCAGGATTGCGTATTGTATCATAATAAACAATATTCGAGAGAATATATACTTACTAAGAGCAAGGAATACAAATCTTTTTTATTCTATTTCGTGTGTAAGTCGGGGCTGATGTGCATCACTGCGACCTATTAAGATCTATTGTGACCAGCCTCCTATGTAAGTTCTATGTAGGCCCTACAGTAGCTCCCTTAACTGGGGACTGACCAAGAAAGATAGGATGTTCCCAGTTCGGATTGTTTTTATCTCATCTGGGTCAAGGATGTGTTTCCCCAGGTGTCTGTTTCTTTTGTGAATCAGCGGTTCACAGTAGCACAAGAGGTGAATTGGTGTTTCACGCTCTTGTTCGCAGACTCTGCATGTGTCAGTGTCCTTTAGTTTCATGTTGTAAAGGTGTCTATTCAACTTGCAGTGACCGGTCAAAGCCCTAACCATCACGCTCAAGTTACTCCTGTTAAGCTTTAATAGCTCGTCAGTGCGTTTGCGAGAGTATGGTTCGATTAGTGCTTTTGAGTGTGTCATCCCGGACGTACTGTGCCAGTCTGCTTTCGCCTCGTTAAGAAGGCGAGTTTTTAGGTATTGCATGGCTTGGTTCTTTGAGATACCACAGATAGGCTCTGGGCCGAACTGTATTCCTTGAGCCCCAGCCCTGGCTAGTTCATCGGCCTTCTCATTGCCGGTTATTCCAGAATGACCTGGCACCCATTTGAGAGTGATTTTGTTCTTTTCTCCCAGGTCATTGAGTTTTTTCACACAGTCTTTTACTAGCTTTGATTCTTCTTTTGTATGTCAAATTGTCCATGTCATAGAGTAACATCAATTATCTTTTGAACTCGACATTAAAATGTGTCTCTACTTTTCACAGACAACGAACTTTCTATTGCTGTAGCTTATTTCAAAATAGACAAGTTTGATTAAGAAATAATTTTAACGTTGATATAAGCTGATAATTAACGACAAGAAGATAATTTTTCAAGTGTTTGTTCATTTGTTACGCCCAAACAAAACTTTGATAATAACTATAGAAACTTCCGTTTTAACGATAACGATACAAACAATTTTTTGATGACAAACGTCACCTGCCAACAAAGTGATTCAAATAACTCGAAATATACTCACAACTTTTTATCTATCGTGAACAGCGGAGTATCTTACCTAATTTTCATCAGCCTTGCGGTTTAATACTTTGTTGCATAGTCTGTAGAAGAATCATTGTTAATAATCTGCGAAGACTTGTGAATTTCATACTATAAAGAATTTTTTTTTTAAATCATATAATAATTCCGCTAAAGTTATGTTGGCAGGTCTGCCTCTTTGAAGTTAACTTTACAATGGACATGTAGAGGCATTTTAGAAATCATTTATCCTATTCACTTTGACTTGATGGTAAACAAACCAAAGAAAGGTTCATTTGAAGGTCTCAATAAACAAACGTCGAATCAAGAAGTAACTTTTTTAGAGAAATTTAACGAAATAATACATTTGTTGTATTTTAATAATTTCAATGAATGATATAAATATTTATTTAAGTTATCCATCAGGCTGACCGTGTAATACAACGTTACAATTTCCAGAACTCAAATCACGTGGTAAAAAAATTATTAACGCAAACGTTTAACGAAATAACGTTTTTGTAACGGATTACTGACAACAGCTGTTAAAAAAGCTTTTATTTTCAAGATTTTCGCTATTTTCAGGCTGAGTGAGGAGATCAACAGCTGCAAATCATCCGACGAGGAACATGTGGACTCACTCTGCAAATGCGCCATCAAAGCAGCAGAGATTCTGCTTCCAGGAGATAAGCTTACGCCGTTACTAAAGGAGGTGCTGCAAGAAGAACGGGCTATATCCCTGAACCAAGCGAAATCTATTCTAGAGTTCATGTTATGGGGACCTTTGGACATAGTTCAAGGCGTGCCAGTCGATGAAAGGGAGTTGTCGCTGCAGCGCTGGCTGGACTTAGAGCGGGCGACGGTCCTGCACGGGCTGGTCAGGACCAGGGTGCAGCTCAACGTTTTTGAACAGTTGCACTTAATGTTCTTAGTCAGGTCTACCGCAAAAGCCATGTGCGATGCATCATTCTTACTTGAGAAGGCCAATGTGTATTAATGTATATTATTTCCCGTTAGCTTTAAGGTGACCTGGATTTTGAATAAGTAGAATGTGGGTTCAATAAAAACTGAATAAATATTAATGAACTAATGGCCGTTTTCACCAACCTTGTATTAGCTTAGGTGACTCCTAAGTGACATGCTGTCACTTTTTATATTAACTGAAAAGAGTGAGACAGCATGTCTCTTAGGAGTCGCCTAAGCTAAGACAAAGTTGGTGAAAACGGCCATAAGAATCATTGTTGATGACAAAGAATAGAAATATTTGAAGAACAAAACGTATTCGTAAGATCTTTAGTGACAAAGTAACTTATCATTTTCGCAGACATTGTGATAATGATGCTGAATTGGGATAAAAATGCTCCTGAATTGGAATCTTATAATAAAATACTGATATGTAATTATTCTAACGTTTTACACTAAATAAAAGTTACATAACATCAATAAAAAAGCATTACAATATTTCACGTTTAATTGACGTCTCAAGTGAATAGAATGTAGGTACTTCGTTTACAATTGTGTGTGTTATATACACACTAGAAATAGACATTGCACTAGCACGTCGAAATTATGCCGTTTATATTCGGGCAATTGGTGTAATTTCATTTATCGCATAATAATAGCGAAGCGATAGAGCGAAGATGTCGTTTCTCGCTTCAATTCTTTGTTTTACGTCCCACACTTTCTGTATTATCTGTTTCATTCCCTAATAATCGCGTGGCACATAAAAAGAAATAGATATATACAAATTATATGTATTGATATGCGTCATCTATAGTAATACGTCATTGATTCAAATATAATGATTCCGTATTGAGATGTTATAACGTGAAGATTATTCGTATGTCATTATTAGTGCTCGCAATAGGTGGTTTAATTTTATATACTTGCAAAAAAAAAGTCAATGGATAAACCTAAAATTATCTGTTTTTATTTGCTATTCGTTTCTTTACGTTATTTTAAAATTGTATGTTTACGACATTAAGCTAAAGATGAAATACTATTTTGAAAGTTCAATATAACATTTTTACAATCTCTGAAAATAGTAAGTTCTCAGGCATATCCATACTATTGAAGTCACAAAATCACAAGTACATAAAATTAAACTACCTATTCCGAGCACTAGTCATTATTATAGTGTTACACAAAATAAAAGTTCGTTTACAAACGTTTCTAAAAAAAAATAATAATATTTCGCATTCATTCATCAACCACGATACTTGCCTGATGTTTAAATCTAGAAGATAATATATATAATTATTAGCGGAGGGAGACATTGCCAGTGGCTCTACCATGAGTTTGCTATCGTGTTCAATATGTATTTGACGTACAATAAATTACAGAAGTCATGTCAATTTAATATGCAAGAATAGTACAATTACGTTCCGCTAGGGGCGCTGTACCAAGTGTTCATACAAAAGTTACGAAAGTAAGCTGGATCGGCCGCTTGGGTACCTCCGTCTAACCTCTTTCTACCGCAAAAGAACTGCTAGAGCATTGTTATATTTCGGCTTGAAGGGTGAGATAGGCAGTGAAATTACTGGGTATTTAAATTTACATCAAGTCGCATGTTCGAAACGTGCACTGTAGTTTTTTGGGGGTTGAATAATTGCTGAGAATGTCACAGGAAGCTCCTGTACTAATGGCGATTGTAACCACTTAGCATCAGGTAGTTTTGTTTGTCAACATATTAAATAAATAAAAAATAATTTACCATAAATTCTGACATTTAAATACAATCTGCCGATTTTAACACCTAAGTTATTCACCTTCGTTACGCTATCCAGGTTACCTATATATGTTTAAGTTGGGCACCTGAAAAGTCTAGTTTTAAATGTAAATATAACAACGTCTCATCATCATTTAAGTCCAGCTGATTCGACATAAAGCTAACATTAAGTTCCGTGCAAAAACTAAATAAGAACGCTGTACAAAGACTTATATCTAACTTCTAAAATTTATTTTCAAGGACTGCAGGCGTGAAAATCTTTAGGTGCCAATAAATTAGAACTGAAACTGTATACTCATATTATTCTGGTGCCTTATATACTTGTATTATATAGTTTACTGTAAATTTAATTCTAATGATAATTTATATTACTTTTTAACTTGTCAGAGCTCTTTTTAAACGTACCGAGTTCAAAATAATTATTTGTCTTAGATTTTATCGAAATATATGGAAGAACATCTAAAACTTGAGTTTTTATTCATTCCTGACATTGCAGCTCCTCAACATCAATTTGAAATTCACGTAAAGACGTTTTTACTCGATTATTGTTTCTATGACCATAAAGATTTAAAAAAATCGTGTATTCGTAAAAATATGCTTACTACGTATTTTTTTTTTTTTGTAAAATACTACCATTATTAAACAATGTGAAACCATAGGAGAGGGAGTATAAAATAGTCACTAAATATTACGATAAATACAATATTTATATCTATAATTAAACAAATACTTATATATGATAATACAATTATTGAATTATGTCTTTACTATTGAAAATTATTTAATTTTGTACAATGTTTTACTTTGCATATAATTCTTTGACAGGACTTTTGAACTCCTTGGAACAGAAATTTATGTTTGGTTTTTGTAACTTGACATCCCAGATGGGGCAATTGTTTATATGATAAATACGAAATAATAATACATATATTTCAACAGTCATGATTATTAATAAATATTTATTTATTGTTCAGGAATACATAAAAATGTAAATAAATCGTACCTGCTTTTCTATAGATTTAAGGTGCGCAGTACTACTTAGTGAAAATGAAATCTTTGTTGGATTGGATAACAGAGATTCTGAGTTCGTCGTGATCTTGCAATAGAGACAAGGGCCAAACCTAATAATCTTAAGACTATTACATCTTAGTCAACCACGCTGGCTCAGTGAGAATTAGGCGACTTTGACTTTCTTCACAAGTGAATGCAGGTGGCCTTTTTTTCGTTCACTGTAAAAGCATCAAATAAATAAATATATAAAATGCAATAAACATTCTTGTACATGTCAAGATCAACCGGGGTCGATTAAAAGACCATTGCCACAGCGCCACCTCAATTACCACAGAGACAAAATATTTGGTTGATAGTAGATATTGACATCCTTGTAAGCTTGCATTGTTAATTGCAAGCATATGAACCCCAACAATCGCTACAGCTAAAGAATATAGACCTTATAAACCATTAGCATTAGGTGTAATCGCCAATGGCCTAAAGGAATAATAAGCAAATGAAATTCAACAATGTTTCTATAAATTTATTGTCCAACAGTAATCTAACAACATTTACTGATACAATCAATTCTACATAAACATTATTATAAGCTTCAAAAGTTCGCTTTAAGGGTCACATTTCGGATTGGCACTCCGGCTTGAAGGACCATAAAAAACGAATCAAATAAAAACTAGTGATGCAACGGAAGTATGTTAGCGGAACCAGAAACGGAAACAGATGTTAAAAGTAATATTTCGCCGAAATAGAAACGGATGCAGAAACAGAAGTCTAAATAATATGAAAAAAAATCAAATTTACAAACATAATTCTTTATTGAGTAGCAAATACACCAAATCTAGATTAGAAATAGATATAGTAGAAATCTACTATAGAAAACAATATTGCACTTGTACATTTTATTAATATTCAAAATTTAGTTGTGGTAAGTTATATTTTATAAAAAGTAATTCGGCCGCTTTTGCACCTAACAATCTGTCCAGCGAATCTCAGCCATCGGTTGTATACTTCCGTTTAAATCTCCGTTATAAAAATTGCGGAAACAGAAGCAAAACGGATGTTGAAAAGCGCGCGGAACTTCCGCACTTGCGGAAACGGAAACGGAGATCCGTTGCATCACTAATAAAAACATACACGACAAAAATGGAGAATAAAATCATTTCGACTCAGTATATAATAGATTAAATCAGCGTTTGCTATTTCATTAGATGCATCCATTACAACCTTTCATGGTCATGTATCTTCAGACCTATTACGTAACGCAATTGTTGAAGGTGTTTGACCCTCCCCCCCCCTGTAACGCACCGTAACGTTAAACAATTTGCGTGAAGAAATTAAAAATGACGACCAGACTAATACAATCGAGGGATTCCCCGTAAAACGTAAACGAAAAGGGTTGCCAATTTGTTATAAAAAAAGAAACAATAAAGTTACATACGGTGTTGTAAGAAAGACTCGCTCCTGTCCCTATAACGTATCGTAACATTTTACCGAGACCCCCCCCCCCCAAATTACGTTAGGTACGTAATATTTGAACGCCCCTTAGTTACAGATTGATCTTATAGGGAAATTCTGTGACGGTAGCCAATAAAGAGGTGGGCGTCAAATAGCTGCAGATTAATTCTCAGCATATAGCTCAGGATTTATTATTTAAATCCCAATGCTGTACTTATGTTTACTGAAATAATGTACATAATACTCGTATGTTATTGTTTTGTATAATAATAACTTACCCAGTACTGTCAAAATCTTGACAGAGTGTTTAAATAGTTTATATATAGTGGCTGAATATATTAATTTTAAGAATATGACATTGTAATTAACTTCTAATAATTATCAATAATACATTTTCTATTTTTAAATATGTGTATGATTTTTAAAGAAATATCCGCAAAGTTTTTTTTTATAATATCTACTGTACTCGAAATTCTTGCAAACAAATGATTTCTACTTTTTTCTATTTAATAATAAAATGGAAGAAAGAAAAAAGAAACAAATATAATTGGAATGTATATCACGTATATTTGTAAACATACATATACCTCAACTTATTCGAATAAACAGAGTAAAAAAATATTTAATAACGAAAATAAAAAAAGTAAATCAAATTGAAATAGTTCTTTAATATTTTCTGTGTAACATAATTTAGTGACCTGATTACCTGTAATTTTTTATTATAGTCTGTATATAAAAATAAATTATGGTTACGTTTCACACATAAAGCGTTTTTGAAAAAAAGACGTGTGCTTTCTTTTCCAACAGCACGACTTAACGTCTCGCTATCAAACGCAGATTCAATACAAAACTGATACTTATTACAAGAAACGAAGATGTTAATGCAAAAATATCGTCACAAATTCCCTGCAGTTTAATAGCGACTCGGATAAGCGATCGAGCCCCTGGAGTCTCATTTTTGAATCACTCGATTCACAATATTGACATTCGCGACATAACGACTCGATGACATTCACGTCTACATCGCAAATTACAGTGCACGTTATAACAGTGTTTCATGTCCTTGGAAATAAAAATTAATGTTCATATCCGTTCGATATTAGATGGATCTAGATGCTTGTCTAAGGCCTTATATATGTGTGTATGTACGCGAGTATGGGTGTTACCTTATTACTGTATACCTGCAGTTGCCAATTAAGTTAAATGAAGTTGTTGTTATCTAAAGAAGACATTTTGTTTCTTTCTAATACTTTCCGAGTTAACTGACTTGAAAATAAAATTAATAGCTTGCAAATGACACCCCTAGTTAAATGTGAATACAAGTGAAAAGGTCGCGAGCTGTAAACGCAACGGCGTTCAATAGAATGCTTAATAGTATGCTCAGTTAGGGCTGTCGATACTAAGGACCCAAAAATAATTTAATTGGTAGGAAAAAAAAGTTGCACCTATCAAGCAATATTTTCTACAAATGAACACACGCCATAAATTATTATGTCACTGACAGTAAAACCGTATATGTATTGTTATTAAATAAATAAAAAAGAACATAGTAACTAAACATGCATTTATCGTCCTCTGCGCCATTTAAATGTCACAATACAATCCAATAAAATCCACCAGTCAAATCCAGCGATAATAATATATTGTATTTTAACAATTCAACGAAATATACAGAGATATGATAAACAATTGTTGAACTTTATTAATAATTGTAAACAATAAGAATAACACAATTCTAGTCTTTCTTACAGATTGTATCTTAATTATATATTCAAAACGGGTCGTCTATACTGATTCGAATGAAAATTACCATTAGAATGAGTTTGTTTGAGGATTTGTATTGGTTGAAGTAAAAAAAAATGTAATTTTAATCGAGCGATTCAAAAATAGACTGTCGCTTTATCTACAGATAAGCAAAGAATCAAAAAATAATAACCTTAGTTTAAAATAAACTCTTAATCTAATAAAAAAAAAACAATTCAAAAAATCTATAAACGAATATACAGTAGTAATAGATCACGTCGAACACCAAACGTGTAAATACAAAAAATTGCACACTATTTTCAAGGTTAACAAAGATTAACAAAAATTGAAATAATATTTGAGAGGAATATAGATTACTTCTACTAGAAAACCTCAAACCGTTGTGCAAAATGTCATTTCTTGATTGATACATGTAATTACTTTTCAACATTTAACTAAAAACTGAAATGACAACCCTAGCGAGCGATTAACACATACCGCAAAGACGCGGTGAGTACTTTATATGTTTTCTAGGGTTGTCACGTCTGAGCATTTTACATTCAATCATTATTGAAAAAGTATCTATACGTGAAAAATGCTTTCGGTTTTAAGATTTATTTTATTCAAATTTTTATTACACCACGAATACATAACAAACGGGACATGTTAGATTAGATATGATTTGAATATTAAAACAATTATTAAAAAAGAGTTTGCATGGCACTTCCTAAGCTAACGAATTCAAAACATACCCAATACCTATTCTATTTGATTATATCCAATCGCAATGGTTAGATATTTTTTTTTAAACAAATTCGACAAAAATAATCATAACATTAGGTATAACACGAAACCGACACGAATAGATTAAAAAAACAGAGATTCATAAGAACAGAGATTTAAAAAACATTTATTTAAGGTGTCGACAGAATATGGACAACTCATCTTTTGCAAAACAAAGGCAAAAACATTTTAATGCAAACATTACCTTTTGTCGATTTAATAAAATGTTAAATTATGCGTTAGCTAGCGTATCTAACGTTATGGATCGGATGATAGTCTAAAATCTATCCGTTATTATGTTTCCGGTTTAATTAGTTTTAAAATATCAAAAAGAAATACTAAATAATAACATTCAGTACAAAAAAAAAACAATAATTTTAATCATTGTTTTAGTTCATTAAGTTTCCACTAGGGGCGCTGTACAAAGTTGCCATACAAAAATTTACGGTGTCGATATCGACTGCGAACGAATGTAAATTTATAGTAGCAACACTGAATCTAGCTAAAATTTACTAACATCTTTTTATTGATAGATCAAATGTGTATATTTGAAAATAAAGATTGTTATTCATTCAAAAAAAGTAGTCACTTTTTGTTTTTTTCGAAGTACCTAAAATCCTTTTGTTTTTTGAAAACCTAAAAGTCTCTATATAAAGCTGTGACGTCATAGCAAGTTTCAGATCAATGTAGGAAGAGACTTTCTCTATTAGACGAATATTATTTTAAATGTTAGTCATCATACCGATTCCCGTTAGGCACTATCAGCATTAATTCAAACCTTCGACATTGGACAAATGAAAGCATAAATTTCAAATAATTCAACTCAAATAAGCCAAAAATGAAATCACAATTGAACACATTATTAATTACAAAACATAACCTTACCTTATTAAAAGTTACCATAATTCAACGGAACAATATTTTTACTACAGCACAATTCACTAGAAATCATATAATTGGCATTACTGGCTTCAATATTTCGTATACACGGACGAGTTGGGACAAGTTCGTGAATGAGTTCCAGGAATCAATTGTACCAACATATCAATGCTGAAAACAGTTTGATATCTCACAGCTTAAAGGTTATATATGTTTAAGTGATTAATGAATATTCATTATGCCTGGGCAATATGAATAACTCCCAATAAGAGCGAACAATGTGTATAACCAATCAATTTATCACTTTGCCCGGGCATTATAAATAATGCCCAATGCCTATCGGGCAGAGTGATGTAAAGAATGTTTAATTATTTCAAATGAATACTTAATTAGATTGTCCGAGCATGTTTTACTTCGATCTTCGACTTCGGTTTTACTTCGATCAATTTACAAAGGGCTACATTTAGAAACTATAGTCTATTGTAGTTTCAATGCAGTTTGTAAGTATTTCGCACTCGCTTTCACTCACATGTAGGTAGATATTGCGAGGAATGGTCATAAAATATATATTCTATTGATAATGTAAAAATAATCGTGAGTAGTAATGTATCGCCAGCTTCAAAATACATACTTTCGAAGATAAAAGCAATTTTAGTTAAAACACTTCAAACATTGTCGTGTATATAACGGCTCCTTGTTATCGCGACAGGATTATACGCCGTACGTCCCCGTATCATCCAATGGAAAAACAACAGAACAGTCAACTTTTTACAAATACTCTTACGGTTGACTTTTGTATGCGGCTGCCTTATTTGGCGTAAAGGTAATTTATATGTGACATCAAGTATTTGTAGAATGAAAGAAAATAGAATAGCGGATGGTTTTTTTTTTGATAATATTAAAAAAGACTCTAAAGTTAAGGGATATTTAAAGGATACTTGTGCATCGAATGACGCTAACATCGATGGGAGTGGGGAGGTTTTAGAGGGCGCTTTCAATATATGTGTGCGAACGGAAATGTTTGCGATAATTCTACAAGGATATGTAATCAGCTTGTCAGGAGGTGTACTCTTAAAAACTATGTTCCATAATATCGTGTCATATCCTACTCTTAGTTACTATCGTTTAACGGCCGTTTTCAATAACCTATCTATCCTTTGTTTTTGCTACTAAAGATAGTAAAATCTATCCTTATGCCCTAACTTGCGTTTCAATAACCTACTGATGGATAGCGTCGCCTACCGAAGTTACCTATCCATCGTCGGGAGGACGGATAGCTTACTAGAGATAGGGACGCTCATACGAATCTGACGTAACTGCATTTCAAAAAAGTTTCAACTTACTCTCCGATAGGCGGAGCTATCTCTAGTGACGACATTTGGCTATCTGTCAATATCGGTGGATTAAAACACAGATAGGCTTCGAAAAAATTAACTATAATAACATTATAACTTAAATTACAAAAGTATCGTAAATCCAGATACTTACAGAACTCATTTTTTCCACTTTTGCTTATATTTTTATATCAAAAACATGTAATACACACAAATTGGCGGCAACAAATTATCTGTCAGTAATGTTCGAATGACATCACTTGTCATTTATAAACGTTTCGTTCTATGATTTTTATAAAGAACACCAGCAAATAAAGTAAAAATAACGATCTAAGATTTTTTTTTCAATTATAGTATCATTGTATGCACTTTTTACAACATAATATTTAAATATAAAATACACCAATAAATTGTACATATGTTTTAAACGTACTAAAGCTTTATGGTTGGCAACGAATAAAACGTTCTACAGGGCTTGGATAGACGAGAGGGCATAAAGCTATCCTTAGTTAGACAAAGATAGATAGCTCGTATCTTTGATTGTGAAACGCAGACTACAGATAGATAACAGCTTACTGCTAATCGGAGATAGCAATTTATCTTTGATCTTAGATAGGTTATTAAAAACGGCCGTAAAACATTTCAACGGACGATCGAACGGACGATATTAATTTTGACAAAAGGAAGCCTCAAATGACAGCGATGAATTGAATTTGACAGACGAACATTCGCAAAATAAACGTCAAATTTACGATGATTACAACGACACCTCAAACAGTATCGTATTACTTCTCGCAAAGGACAATGGCCAAAATCACTTAGTAGCTGGACCTAAAATTCAATGTCCATGGGCATGTAAAATTTTGTATTGTTTTAAGACCTTATATTATTGCAATGAAAGTTATAGCTAATAAATTGGTTTGAAACTTCAGGATTCGGAGATATATTCATTTTTAATTTTTGAGGTTAGGATTACATATTTATTATTCAACATGTTTAATACTTAAATCTCGTTTGAAATACCCGTTTACAACTTCAACCAACCAAAGACATATTGTTACAAGACGGCTTCTATTAACATAAATCGCATAGTACTTATCAAAGCAAACGCAAATAACAACTGCAAAAAAATAGAATCGATGACGTCCGTCGTTGGAGTAAAATAGTGACATTCCTTTATACGCAAATCTAAGAAATAATGACATGAAACGGGTACCTTTTAATTAATTATAGTTATTCCTCAGCTGTTTAAATAAGTACCTATTTTTTGTAAAAAATAAACTTAAAAATCTATTTTTTTTAATCTTTGAGGAATAAAATATTAATTTGAAATCATCCCGTTGATAATGTTACATGCATATTGATGAAATGAAACTTGACGTCGCGGCGAAGAGCGTTCGTCCAGACCAGTAAAGCATCTCATAAAAAAAAAGACGACCGTTCGAAAACTAAAACTTCTTCGATAAGATGATGAATCTTATTTATAATATTATTTTTTCTGAAACGTCAGCTTTTTATTTATTAAAAATTATAATTTCAAAACTAACATTTTTTTTTTGTATTTTTTAACATTTATCTGATTAATGCCCATTGTCCATTGTTCTTTGACGTAAATTTTGCGAATGTTCGTCTGTCAAATTCAATTTATCGTTGTCATTTGAGGCTTTCTTATGTCAAATATAATAGCATTCGTTCGATCGTTCGGTGGAATGCTTTAAACGATAGTAATTAAGAGTAGGATACGACATGACGAAGTCCACGATATATCGAATATCGTTTTTAAGAGTACGCCCCGGGTAAGTGACAAGTGTCGAAGCCATCATTAGATCCAAGTAGCTCTCTTTCCAAAGATTCCTGCGACTGCACATACTCTTTACGAGAGAACAAAATATTATCAAAGTTTTATTAAGCAACCATCACGACACTTTTTAAATTTTCCAACATCTACGCTATCAAATATAACGATCACAACAATATGTTTATTACTAATTAATTTTCAAATATAATATACAAGATGAAAACGACATACGGATATATTTTCAATAATTGGCGTTATCTCTTTGAAAAATAACAGACGTTTATCTATTACATAGCCGTTTTTTCGTTTTTACTTTTATTTTTCAAAGTTCTATAGAAAATATTTATTTAGTATCTGATTTTAATCTTACACCGCGAAAATTTTTCGATTCAATTTTTCACTTTGACTGAAACTATCTGATAATAATTGGTTTTACCATTAAATTTATTGGTTAATTTAATGTGTTAAAGTATGCTTTT
This sequence comes from Scirpophaga incertulas, assembly GCA_036419045.1. Taxonomy (NCBI): domain Eukaryota; kingdom Metazoa; phylum Arthropoda; class Insecta; order Lepidoptera; family Crambidae; genus Scirpophaga; species Scirpophaga incertulas. Next base: position 3,906,853 of record CM071631.1, on the reverse strand, counting down.
TTGGTCACTAACCTAAGAACAAAACTAGAGTACAAATGTTTTTTTTTTTTTTATCTTAAACTGCATTAACATATAAAATACCTTTTTTCTTTTACCTGTAAAAATAGCTTTTAAACAATGACCAAAAAAGATAAATTTAATACGTACTCGTACTGTAGTTTTCACCTTGTTGTTATGTCATAGATAAATTAAAGTAGAATAGAATGTTGACTCCATACTAAGTTTTTCAGTTCGTCTTAAAACTTATTATAGTCGCTGTACCCCTTAGTTCGACTAATTACATCTAGATACTTTATTAACAAATGGCGTTACTGTATTAACAAATTTTGTATGATATAGCGCCATCTGTCGAGTTCTTCAATATGTAATATTAAGCGAAATTATAAAACGTATCTCACCTCAATGAATAACCGCCATCAATCGACTCAACTACATACTTTTCTAGACTTACGAAAAGCGTGAATCAATGATTATATAACGGAAAATTTAATTCCAATATTGGATATACTTTAAAAGAAAAATGGATAAGTTATAATTTAAAGACCTATATTATACATTTGAAAGTGTGTCTGTCTGTTTGTCCGTCTTTCACGGCGTGATTTTACGTAGAGATAGTTGAAGGGATGGAGAATAACATAGGCTACTTTTTATCCCGGAAAAATCGTCCGATCCCACGGGATGCGCAATAAAGGCTTCGCTCAAAAACTATACTGCACAGATTTTTATGCGGTTTTCATCAATAGATAGAGTGATTCTTGAGCAAGGTTTTGCGGTATTTTTTATCTCGGAAAAACGGAGTCCCATGGGAAGCGCGATAAAAACTTCGCGCCATAAACCGACTTCCGCGCATATGTAATATGTGTGTTAGTATGTGTTATATATGTGTTCCGTGGGCAAAAGCTATGACCCTTGACCCTCTATAGACCCAATCCCGAAATCCACGCGGGCGAAGCCTAGTATTTAAAGCTAGTTTTTAATAGATTTCAAAAGAATATCTAAATTAATTACGAACGATACAAGTAACGCCATCTACAATCATTTTTAAAATCATAAGCAACCATACAAGAAGTTAATATTCTATGCTTTCTTTATTTATCTATGCCTGTACATACATACATATTTATTCATATATCTTCGTCTATTTTAAACAAGCTCACCTAAAATCTATGTAACAGGGCCTTATGTGCCTCCTCAAACATTTACCTAAGTACATTAACCCAGCTCTAAATTGGTAGAGATAAAACGCATTCAAAAATGATGAATTGCGATACATTTTGATGTTAATGTCGTGGACGGAAAAGTTGAGATTCAATTAGAGAGTAATTATCGACTACGCAAAATTACCACCTTTTTTCTAGCAGAGATTGGAGGGTGTTAAGTATTCGTGTCATTGTGAGGGTAGACGTATTTCTACCCGATTGGCTAATATTGGAGCCCACTTAACTTTCAACGTCTCACTGTAATATATCGTTACAATATTTTATTTTGAGGTAAGCCAACGAGAAGCCCTGATAAAGTTCACTTCTACCTTTTACTTCTTTACCATTGAGGAGATGAGGCCACCTCGCATAATCGCATAAACTATATCTTTGTGATTTTTTATTTATATAATATTATATACTGAATTATGTACGCTCCTTGATTCTATATAAACACACGACTCACCTAAATAATTAATTACCTAAAAAAAGCTATTAGAAATTGCCACAATTTCAATGTGCGACTCATTGTATCCGCTTAAAGATTATTATCAATTGCAACACCATTCAAAACTTACACGAACTCGATAATAAATCGATTGTTACAAATATCGCCGATTCGATTTGTAAGTAAATTGGTGTAATCTATGGATTGTTTACAATCCCTTGTTGAAGTAGACATAGTCTGGGGGCTTCCCGTCTGTATTCTTCAGAATCTCCTCGTATCTCTCCTTCTCGAAGCGTTTGATTGTGTCTATTGATAGTTTACTGTAAAAAAATTAAAAATACATTAATAGTAAAAAAATCCTTACTAATACAATATTATAAATTGCAAAATGAGTTTGTTTGTTTGTTCCGCTTTCACGCCGTAACCAATGAACCGATTGCTTTGAAATTTTGCAGACGTAAAGATAAAAGTCTGGATTAAATAATAGACTACTTTTTATCCCGGAAAAAATCGTCAGATCCCACGGGATGCACAATAAAGGCTCCGCTCAAAAACTACTGCACAGATTTTCATGCGGTTTTCATCAATAGAGTAATTCTTGAGCAAGGTTTTGCGGTATTTTTTATCTCGGAAAAAGGGATAATCCCACGGGAAGCGCGATAAAACCTTCGCGCCATAAACCGACTTCAGCACGAATATGTAGCCGTGGGCAAAAGCTATGACCCTTAACCCTCTATAGAGCCAATCCCGAAATCCACGCGGGCGAAGCCGCGGGCAGAAAGTTAGTTATAAATAAATAATAATAAATACTTCTTACACTTACACCAGTTAGCCTAGCCCAAAATAACCTCTGTAACGCTTGTATTATGGGATCTCACGTAAGGATCCCATAACACAAGCGTTACGTTATTCCTTACGTGAGATTCCTTACTTATATTATACATATGTATATAAATATAAGATAAATATATATTAACAACCATGACTAAGGTACTAATGTCGCATTCATCACACAAACATGTGCTCCCACCGGGACTTGAACCCGGGATCTCAGAGATGGCGACACCTTGAACGGGTGTACTGACCACTCGACTACTGAGATTGTTTAAAAAAAATATCTCTGTAAAAAAATATTATACATTATCTTTCGGGCATATATATTAGATACAGAATGGACTCTAGTTGCTTGTCCGAGACCTGAAAACTTAATAGTCTTCGAATTAATAGTAAGCAAAAACTTTAAAACGATACCACCAGGAAAAATCCGTTTTCCTAAATTTGTGGAAATAAAATTAAGATTAAATCATACATTTCCAAGTGATTTTATTTCACCGCCATTAGCAAAACGTATTCTAAACGCAGCACTCTTGCAATGAACGTCCATACGAACTTCGCGCTGGGTTTTTGTTGCCAGTTCAAAAAACAAGCCAAGAATGATTTTGGTGTTACCGTGTAAATAAATGATACTTCGCGTGTCTTTTATTTTAAAATAATGACAATATACGAAGCACGTTTGTAAAAATTGTGTACTATTGCTTTAAATATATAAATTAAATTATTAAAATCAACTTTTTTCAAATATGACTTTATAAAAAGCTCTTTTGAATCGTCACAATTTTTTTTTCCTACCACCTTATAAAATTATTGTTTGACTTAACCTCACCATTTCTGTGGGAACAACGCGCAAGCTGTCGGCACCATGACAGTTAAGCTGTAATATAAAAAAAAATAGGTCAGTTTTCTACATTTGACGTCTCACGGCTCATTAGGCATAAGGATGATGAAGGACGGGAAAAGTCCAAAGAAGAACGAAACAAAAACGTTTATTTGGTACTTATAATTCAATAACAATATACAGGGCAGTGTCGAACTGTCGAATTTGTCGGATTATAGAGTACTGCCTAAGACCCCTTATAGTCCGATTTTTTTCACAAAAGGCTACCTTGTAATCCGACAAATTACAGATCTAACGATAAGATTCTTTATATTATATATATGTACATACGCTGAAGTACAAATCATACTTCATTATGTATCTCAAAGGTGATGGTCAAAATTTGTATGGAAGGTGGGCCTGAGTAATGTGCAGCGACGAAACTTTACCAGAGAAGAGTATACATTATTATAGATCATCTGGATAAAGATTAGATTTTAAATATCTCCCGTTTTTTTTATAATTAATAATTTAAATTATTTAATACTAGCAAGTTGATAGAATCTTTTTTTAAAAGTTTTTTTTTCATTTTATTAATTTGCGCAAGACATGCTGTCAAAGTCGCATTGACAGCGGACGAGTGTCATCATTGGTCACAGACTATGTACATTCAGAGTGGTCACAACACAACATGTCTAGAACTTCATGAATTTATAATTAATAAATTACATTTCTTTTGTCAACCATATAACCATTTTTCAATAAGATTTAAATAAATTATCATTTTATATACTTAATTAAAACATTTTAACTACGTTTTGGGATGTGTTTACTTGAATATCTAGGTACTTTCAAACATCATTTACAGAAAAACGGGGGATTTAAAAAAAATATAATAAATTGTAAATTGATGAACATAAAATTACCTATCGATTGATATATCTTACGTCTCTGCACATGATTGACGCCCACTTTTTGTCCATGTCCTTTAGTAAATTTAACAATACAATAGGGAAATTACGTTTAATTATAAAATTAAAGTCATTAATGCTATAGAACTTACAAAAAATATGCAATAACTTCACATTAGGAAATAATTGTGTACAAACAAATGTACATACTAAAATAATCAAAAACTATAAATCAATCAATTTAAGATGTATAAAAATATTCATAATTTTTTTTAACATTGTTAAAACGCGAGATTAAATCTTTGTTGTCAAATGTAATCAAATTCAAACTAAGCATTCAGAATCAAAACAATACCGTCGCGTCAAGCGCAGTAGTGATTGAACAATTACCATTAGCGAATATGTATGTATTCAATAATAAATAATAGAACATGTCGGATTACAGGGGGTGCCGGATTAGACAAGGGCCGAACTACCGGGGGTCCACTGTAAACTTAATTAAATATTGTGTATAAAGGTTCCAAAAAGGTCAATAAACGGACGTGACATCTACGTCACAACCCATGATATTCCGTGGGGCCAGGAGACCTATTTTTGAATTACGAATGCGACTTCGAAATCACCGCGGACTAAATAGTCAGCGGTGACTTTGAGGTCACGGATTCCTAAACATCCAATTTTTGAAAGTCGATCGCAGAGCTGCCAACATAGATAAAGTACACACATAAATGTAAGAGTTCGGTTCCACGCAGAATGTAGCCGCTGCCGGTTATTGCCGGCTTAACCATTATGGTTTTTATTTTTTATATATACACTGAAATATAGACTGAAAAATCAACACATCAACTTCAGACTCTTGTCAATATGTCTCTAAAACACAGATAACATTTCTACAAGTATGACTTGATTACGAGTGGGTGAGGGCACTCGTAATGAAATCACACCTGTGACTAAGGTAGTCACATAAGTGATATTCAAAAATACGAATTATTGAAAATCGGTGATTATTAGTCACATCGGTGATTTCGAAGTCGCATTCGTAATTCAAAAATAGGTCTCCAGATCGTCAAAGAGTACCGGCATCAAATACAAAATAATAAAAACTACTAATCACTGCCTACTATAAAAATAAGCGTTCGTGGCATTCCCGTCAGACATATACCCGGTACCGTCACGTACCGGGCAGATTCTCACCCTCCACTACACGGCGATCTTGAGCGTCCGAGCCACTAGACGGCGCGCTCAAGTTGCGTCGACTCTTTTGACCCGATTATTTTTTTTTTGTTTTTGTTTCGCTGAGGAAAATGCATTGAATTGCATACCCCGGCTACGGAGAGCCGGTGGTTATGTGGAGTTTTCCCCTGCCCAGAAAGGGGAGGCCTACCTACTAAAAACCTCAGCGATGGTCGTCCTCAGGCGTTGTAGGAAGCCCTCAGGATCGAGTGTCGCATCTGAGGACCTCCGGCCTTCACTCCCCTGGGTGCGCTAGGGGAGCCCTTCGCCAAAGGGGGGAGGCGATGGCTCAACTAGCTAGGTCGAGCTAGCCCGTGGGCGTGTGGCGGTAGAATCGCGAGAGCAACCCGCCACGCGCCCCGGTATGGGCTTAGAGAACACGCGGGGTTTTATTGGGTAGGCCGGTCCCTCTGACCGAAGAGCCCCATACACAGTGCATAAGGAGCATTTCCCCTCGAAAAAAAGGGGGAGCCCTTCTCGGGGAGAAGTGATCTTGCCGCCTCCCCCCCCCTCCAACCTCCTACGATGTCATCCCCCCGCCATCCGGGGACGAGGCCCCACTGCTGACTTCCCTTCCGTTCGTGCGCAAAAATCTGAATATAGCCATTTGCGGCGTCAACATCCCTCGCAAAAAAAAATCGTGGCACAATGGTCTCGGCAATAGTCTACGAATCTGAATCTTCGCGGGACCCGAGCCTTGATGCTCGATCTTGCCATGTAGAAATATGTTTCTTGTTCTTCGAATTTCATGTACATAAAATTCCAAGACTCTACGGTGAAGGAAAACATCGTGAGGCAAACTGGGTACACCTGCGAGAAATTCAAATGCATATGTAGTAAGCCAAAACTGGGCCAGCATGATTGGCTAAGGTCTTCGGACGAGTTCACTATATAGTCACTTGAAGATATCTAGCGCGGCAAACTAAGACTATTAATATTGAAGAAATTACTGATCTGATTCTTCACCTCTGGTCTTTTCAACCCATGCGCGACTACTGGCGGGTTAAGAAGTATTTCTTATGTTAAATAAAAGTCGATACTCACAAAAGTCCGACGATCGCCGTCTGTATGCCGGCGTGGGCCCAACGGATGCGTTGCATCCACGGCTTGGGCTCCAACCTCTCCATTATAACCGGCAGTAGCAGCATACCGGGAGCGCACATCGCTATCCTGGAATCACAATTTATTTTTATTTATTCAGGCACAGCAAACAGTTACAAAATGTGAATAAATAACAATAACATAAAATTGCTAATATTTCAATAACGTATTTCTAATTAATAATCATACAAACAGTCGCGTACCGCTGAATAATAGTATTAATTAATATTTGAGTTGTATAATGAAGCGACATACAAAACAAGAATATACTATCTAAAATCTAGACAGTATACAGTGTTAGGGATCGGAGTTCCGATACTTTACCAACGAGTTGTATGTTACGTTTTATCGACAAAAACCTATACAAATGGGGGTCGCATCCCTCACCCCTATGAATGAGAGCTATTTTAAAATTTTATTTCTCGTATTTTAAGGAGTTTATTAAATCTTGCTGTTTTACGATTTTATTTGGTCTACATACACAAAAGTGGCCTTATTTGAAAGTTAATGAGCTGTGCTAGCATTTAACAATAAATTAGTTAAGAAATTCTTTACAATAATAAACAAAATCCTTTGATTTAGACGGAAAACTTTATTTCATTATTTCAAATAATGTGTAGTTTAATGGCTTACTTACACCTTCTAATCATAAAAGTACCTCTCTCTCTCACAAACAATAGAAATATTACCTTCTTATGAATAGGGTTTTTTTTGTCAATTTTGTTAGACCCGTTTCTTAACTATTTGCCTATTTAGCGGTACTTATTTTAGGTTAGGTAGCTCAACTCATTGCCAATAAATTAAAACAAAAAAAATCATATGTCAAGGGCCCGGAATTTTAGGTAGAGCCCAATAACAAAAAAAAATAGATAATTTTACCCAGTTTTCCGTCTTTTTTTAGTTAGTAAACGAGATAATTTTTTTTAGGCCCACTAGAAAACGGCAACGTTTATAATTATTATTGAACTCTAAAATATCAATTTATTATTAAAAACAATTGCACGATATTATGAGTAAAAATGAAACGGGAATAATAAAATCAATTAATTAAACTTAGTAATGACTTTTGACATTTGAGGTAAAGGAACTAACATTTTTTAAATCAAAATGAAAGATGATTTAATATATATATACAAATAATATATAAATATAATAATAGATAAAGGATAGTGTATTATTTCTTTTTTATTTTATTTAAAAGTATTGAACTCTCAATAATTATTTTAATACTATTTTAGATTATTTTAACTATTAGTTCGTCAGTCCAGTATCGTCGCGAAACGGAACGCGTCATCATTTTTGACAGCGACAGAATGGTACCTACACTGACATCCAATTGACGTTGGTTTGTTTTCAACCGAATTCTGTGTTTACGTTTCCAACGGCTTGATTTCGTTTTCTTTCCCGTATCCAGTATTTAGAACGCAAAAAAAATAATACGATTTAGGGGTTTGTTTATACTGTATTTTCAGCACTGGTGGCCGCAATACATATAAACATATTAATATCGAATTCTCCCATAGGAAAGAAATATTTTAGTGTAGATATACTATTTGGCTCAACTGTAGATATCTAGATCTAGACTCTAGATCAATGACTAATGGCACAAAAAACGAACAAATAAATGAATTTACAACAATAACTGAAATAACATTAAACGCAATAAATCGACGAACATCTAAAGTTGATTCGCGATTCGGACGTCACAGTGAATCATGCAACTGGACTCCTATTCGCTACTAGTACTAGGTGGGGGTAACATAATCTATCGCAGCGCTCATGGTGGTCAAAAGTAGAATTAATGTGGGCTCTGTCATCAGATGTATCTGTCAATGGCAAAGCGTTTTAATATCATTAATTAATATTTGTTACGTATTAAATTATGTATAGAATTTTATGGGTAAAACTTAACTGTAGTTACTGTTATGCAACGATATTATCCGACTTATTACTCTAAGCTTTCGCAAGCTGATCTATCGACCCACTAAAGTGTTTGGCTTAACAGAATATAAACATATTTTTCTAAAAGACAAGAATTTTCTTTCGTCTTTTATCTTTACCAAAATGCAAACTTTTCTGACAATAAGATTTTCAATCAACTTGCTGCTAAGCCAAGTTTTATCTTCTGCAAATTAATGATGACCAGATAGACATTGCCCAAATTATATTATAAGATTTGTCGTGCTTAGTCGATAATAATAAATTATTACTTGCTGTCTAATTGCCCCGTGACTGATTAATCATCAATTCTAATTCGTATTAAAAGTATTTTAATTTGTTGTAAACTCATTTCGTTAAATATATTTTTAATTAGTTATTTGTTTTGGATAAACTAGTTTTATATCAAATATATGAGGGATTTGTTATGTGAGAGTGATTTTTGTCAGCGAATTGTATACGAGAGAGACGAATGAACGTGACGTTGCGTCGTCCAGTTTCTGCGCTCTCGCTCTCTATTTGGTAAATATTCATAGTTGATGAAATTTTTTTCATTGGAATATAATTTATTTAAAGTTTGTTTTTATTATAAGGTCAGTGTCAGTAACTTCCGGTGTAGATAAACAGCATCCTCACACATTACGCGGTTTTAGGAAAGTAATGAAAACAGCTTAGTCTGATATTACTTACAATTTATTAACTGCGCGGTAACACGTTTCATACATTGATAATTTACATTAATCTCACATCTTACAACATTAACAGTTACATCAAAAACAATTAAATCGACCTATGATATATCCAGCCAATACCAACAACTTTTCTTTAAATATGGTTTGTGGTTGGAATTTGATATTGTGAGAAACACTCACAAATGCGGTCTTCAAAACAATACTCATTTCGATCTGAAAACGATATATAATTTATTACTAGCGATAGAGAAACATTTAAATATATTTACTGTTATATAATGAAACCATTAAAGTAGCTTTTTCTTTTTGTTTTACTGTAGAACTACAACCATAAATGAAGTAAACAAACCCTGACACAATCAAAATTAAACACACTTTTTGAACTTACCTCATTTGATTTGAATGACCAAAATGATTACAAAACCTTTTATACACCTAAATATACTACGCTATCACAACAATTTATTAGTCGAAAAAATTGGTTATTTTTTCATTTCGATATTTTTTCATAACTATACGACCTAAATGTCATTGTGACAGAGCCCACAAAGTTGTGGACGCTAGTTGGCGTTGTAATCGTGCACGGAACCAATAGAAATGCGAATGATTATTCGCATTTGATTCGTTATCGCAATCGGTTCAATTTTTAACATCTAACAATGTCTGAATCTGAGAAGCTGGACCGGGTGTGACGTTGTCGCTTTGGGCAGAATGGCGTTAGATAGGAATCAGTTCCGTGCTATGGTCGCCGACATCCGCGAAGGATATGGCACATGAAGAAGAACAATGTATGAAAATGAATGATTATATATCACGGGATTACTCTCATGCAAACGAAACGAAAGTGAGTGTTACTTTGGCTACAGGCCCTTACAAATGCGAAACATAAGTAGTTATAGCTTTTTTTATAACCAACTTTTATATATAGTTCCATATGTATAGTTTCTCTCTTTGCTTTATAGTCATTTGAATAAAGTAAATTTTGATTTTGATGTTATATTCTGAAATTAGATAGTCTGTGGTAAGGACTACAACAACCGTATAGATGACAAAAACTTAGTTTTGTTACAATACTGAGCCGGTGTAATACTTTGTAATTCTGCTTACAATTGGTGAACGCTCCGAGAACATAGAGTAAACCTGTCTTTCGAAATTGATCATGTGTTATTTAAAGGCGTATTTAAATACTGTAACGGAAACGAAAATAAAAATATTTAGAATCTCACCTCGACGTGACGACTTGCGAGATTCCCTTGGCCGGGGCAAGTTGGGACTTGCCTATTATCTTGCCATTCTCATCCGTCACGTCCAAGCCTACAAGAAGACATACATATGGGCCGTTTATCTTGAAAGTCCATTTTGCTTTTGTTTCGAGACAATTAAAGGTTTACTATATTTGTTAGTTTAAAAATACAGGCAAATCATATGAGGTCTGGCATTGTATCCATTGTTAAGTTGTAGAAAATGAAAATGTTTTTGAGAAATTAAACCTAGTTATATATTTAATCACCCATCACCCTTTAAGATTACCTTCTTATTTTTCGACTGCCCATAGAATCATTTAGCAATTTCAAATCGGATTTAAAATGCAATTTTCAATAATTAATTAATATTTTTTTTATATTACGTACCTAGTAGCATTTCGTTCTGTCTCATCAGTGGTATGTTGACCCAGTTGGCGGCGGCCACGGCTACGAAGGGCACGAACCTCTGGAACAGAGTAACAGTATGGTCAGTAATTCCTTTTTCCACAGTGACAAACAAATTAAAGAAGAGATTGCTAACTCCATACAATTGTTAGCTAATATTATAAATACTAAATTGTTATTATTATATTAAGGAATTATGTCTACAAATTACGATAGAATTAATTAGTCAATTAATTAGTATTGTACTAAGGGCAATCATTAAAAGGCATCGTTCATATTTGCTTAATAACCGCCATCTATCTGATCTACTGACTTAACATACTTTTCTAGGCTTATGAAAAACATGGAAAAACATCTCAAATTATGTTTAAATACTGCAAAATATGATAAAAAATATTGTATTTCTAATATAGTGAAGAAGTGGAACTGTTTTATTAAAATGTGGTATTTCGTATATTTCAGACATATACTATTGTTAACAGTTAGTATTACCATTTGCGGCGCTACAAGTAAAGCCACCAGTAGCCCTAGACAAAAAGCACGCGCGTCTTTTCTATTCTATTTCTACTATTATAATAGACTAAGCGTTTTCTATCGAAAAATTCTAGACAAAGTGTATCTACTGATAGAATGGCTGTGTCTACCGTGACAGTAGAAAATAGAATAGAAATAGAAAATAATCTACCGTGTTTCGCCTTAAGCAAAGGGTATTACCCTTTGCTTAAAGAGAAAAAATGCCATTTCTTCGGTATGAGCTGTCCACAAAAGCCTTATCATGTCCAATTTTAGGAATAATTTGACAAAAACAGACTATTTTAAAACAACAAACAAACAATCTTTCACCAATCTTACTATTGGGTATGAGCAATCGCTTTGTTGAGTAGAAATAGAATAGAACCGTATCTATTTTTTACGTCACAAACTACATTTTGTCTATGAATTTGTATAGAACGGTCTTCTACGGTCAAAATAGAACACAGACGAGCAATAGAATAGAAACACAGTTAGCATCTTGTCTGCGAGTTTTCTATAAGCGTCATCAAGTCACGTGACGTATCTACTGGAAATGTCAGTTCCATACATTTTTTATGTTATCTATTATAGAAAACGCAAATAGAAAGGCATTTTGTCTAGGGGGGCTGACCTGCCCAACATTTTTGTCGTCATATCTTCTTTCACACCTTACAGATATTATAACTAAATAGCTAGTTAGAATGCTTGTATGTCTGACATAGGTTGGGAACCCCTGGTTTATTCATTCATACACTGATATAAATACAAAGCTGAGCTTGTACGGTTGAACGCTAATCTCAGTAACTACCGGTTCGAAAAGAAATATTATTTTTGTATCAGAAAGCATATTAATCGAGGAAGAATGGTGACAAAATATTATTGCGACTATATAATATTATTAAATATATAATATATAAATATTTAATATAATATAAATATTTGTTACACTTACACCAAATAGCCTAGCCCAAACTAAGCTCTGTAAGGCTTGTGCTATGGGATCTAGGGCAACGGATAGACATTCATATATAAATATTTTTTATTGAAATATATATCAACAACCATGACTAAGGTACAAATGCTGGCATTCATCACACAAACATCTACCCCCACCGGGATTCGAACCGGGACCTCAGAGATGGCGACACCTTGAAACCGGTGTACTATCCACTCGACTATGGAGGTCGTCAATTACAAAACAGTTAGTTAAACAGTTAATATTACAAAACAGTTTGTTGCAATGGCTTGACATATGACTGATAAAGGTTGGCAGCCCCTGGTTTATAAATACAAAGCTGAGCTTGTTTGGTTGAACGCTAATCTCAGTAACTACCGTTTCGAAAGGAAATATTATTTTTGTATCAGATAGCATATTAATCGAGGTAGAATGTAGACTATATATTATTACAACTAATTATGTTATAATTCTCTCTCTTCTCAAACTCCGCGACGTTTAACATTTGGTCCGCTATTAAGCGTGTAGTCATATCATACAGAAAGTACAAGACTGAATGAGATAGCGTTCCAACGATTTCAACTACATGTCGTAAACATAGAGTAGAAAATCAATTAAAAGCTGGAGTTTCCGAGACTATTGAATGTTCTTTTGGTGACGACCCTGCTTATTTCCGAACACTTGACTGAGTTAGCTTGTAACGTGTACAAGTGCCTGCATAGGGTCATACAGAAAGTACAAGATGGAATGAGATAGCGTTTGAACTATTTTCAACTACATGTCGTAAGCATAGAGTAGAAAATCAATTAAAACCTAGAGTTTCCGAGACTCTTGAATGTTCTTTTGGTGACGACCCTGCTAATTTCCGAACACTTGACTGAGTTAGCTTGTAACGTGTACAAGTGCCTGCCTAGGGTCATACAGAAAGTACAAGATGGAATGAGATAGCGTTCAAACTATTTTCAAGTACATGTCGTAAGCATAGAGTAGAAAATCAATTAAAACCTAGAGTTTCCGAGACTATTGAATGTTCTTTTGGTGACGACCCTGCTAATTTCCGAACACTTGACTGAGTTAGCTTGTAACGTGTACAAGTGCCTGCATAGGGTCATACAGAAAGTACACAATGGAATGAGATTGCGTTCGAACGATGTTCAACTATATGTCATAAGCATAGAGTAGAAAATCAATCAAAACCTAGTCTTACCGAGACTCTGGAATGTTCTTTTGGTGAGCACCCTACTAATTTCCGAACATATGACAAAGTCAGCTTGTAAAGTATACAAGTGCCTGCATAGGGCAATGATAATTAATTAAATAACTTGTAATTGGACATTAAACAAAGTTGTCAATGAACAAATTGGTTTAGTCGTTGTGAGAGATTTCAAACCAGTATACACAAACTTACCGCCAATATGGGATTGGTAGCGCGTTTCTGCACCACGAACTTGAAGGTCAGAGCTGTCGCCATGGCGGCGGAGGTGGCCGACACATACGCCACGCCCATCTGCGTCGTGGTCAGCGGCGAGTTGGCGTTGCGATTCGTGTAGTTTACAAGAGCGTTGAACGACTGATTCACCCATTGCCAGAATACTATCGCCGTGCCTGTCCTGATTTACAAACACCCCTTATTATTAGATTTACAGAGTGGTAGGAAAACAGACATACTCTTTACATGTAGTTTAAGTACAGGTCATTAGCAGAGGTCGAAATTAGGTAGTTATTTATGTACTAGCATCGAAATGTCAATATTAATGTGGACCTTCCCGGGATTTCTAATGGACAATCCCGTGTGGCCAACGATATTACAAATAAATAATAATAAAAACTTCAGAAATAGACAAATAAAACAAAGATAATTAACATACCATTTTTATTAGTTTACATTGACTCACAAACAAATTATTGATAATTTTAAGCAAATTCTCATACGATGTCATTGATGCAAGTTTGACAACGTGCGTATTTTGAATTGTGTAAAAGTAAATAACTTTATAGGTATTTAAAAAATCACGGGCTTTTTTTCTGCTCCTTAAAATTAATCTCGGGATTTGAGGCATATCCATTTAATTCTTTCGCTGTATGAAATCAGTGTAAGTACATGAATAACTCTACCTAATTCCGAACTTTGGTCATTAGTAACTAATTTATTCCTTTTGAATTTGAAGTGAATCCTTACTTTTTAAGAAATGTTAAAAAAATTAAATGTAGTGATTTTTATTAACAATGGTTTACTGTCACAAATAGTTACTGTCACAGAAATATATTAACAACCATAATAATATATTTCTATCAAAAATAATTATATATGTATGTCTGTCCGTTACTCTAGATCCCATAACACAAGCCACAAGCTCTGTAAAGCTTACTTTGGGCTAGGCTAATTGGAGTAGTGTAAAAAATATTTAATTTTTTAATTTAATTAGTGATAACATATAATGGAGAGATATCATCTTCGCACATACACTAGTTACAGCAACCTGTAGTTTGCAGGAGGAAATCTACTATAAACCAGGATTATTTACATGCATTTAAGTTTTTTTGCGTCAAGGAATTATATTAATTATCCATCCACAAACTATCAATTTAAGCCTACCAAAACGATATTTCTGTCTATATCTTGCCTGTTGTTATAACTACAATGACACATATATTTCTGGACAAATTGCTTACTTTCTTTGTTAGCAACTTTTATTCTTTAACAAAAGAATTGTATTAAGGTATAACAATGTATGAAATTAGCATTTGAATTAAGACACAACGCGGCTTATTGAAAACTTGACTGAGTGTTAATGCAAAGTAATTTATATTGTTATGTTGGTATTGTAGTGACCTCTCACTATTTGCGGTAGGTACTTCTTGCAGAAGTTTGAGTTTTGGGCATAAATAAGTTTTTAAGTTGATAAGACGTTGGATATCATTCCGCCTGGACGGCGAGATGTAAAATTATTTTCAACATATAAATTGTTTTGAAAATTCAATACACATATTTATTATTATCCAGTGGTTCCATTTTACAATCCCCATTACAGTATATCCCGCGAACAAAGCTCAGTGCGTTTGGCACTTCTATCCCTAGATATACACAAGTCGAGCGGGCCCGATGGAATTCCTCCGATCGTGTTGAAGACGTGTGCTCCTGAGTTGGCACCGGTTATTATGCGTCTTTTTTGGCTCTCCTACTCTACTGGCATAGCGCCGACTTTATGGAAGACAATGACGAGAAGACAGACGAGAAGACAGACTTTAGTGTACCCTATACCTAAAAAAGGCCACCGCTCTAATCCGTCCAACTACAGACCGATAGCCATAACCTCCCTATTCTGAAAGATAATGGAGTCCACTATCAATAGCCAGCTCCTTGGATATCTTGAGGTATACCAGCTGCTTAGTGACCATCAGTATGGCTTCCGTAGAGGTCGTTCAGCTGGTGATCTCTTGGTATACCTCACACATCGTTGGGCACAGGCGACTGAGAGTAAGGGAGAAGCACTGGCGGTTAGTTTGGACATAGCGAAGGCTTTCGATCGGGTGTTGCACAAAGCGCTTCTTTCGAAGCGCTTTGTGCAACACCCGACAGGCTTCCTACAGGCTACAACTTCCTACAGGCTTCCTGAGAAATTATGCGAATGGGTCACTAGTTTTTTTAGTAGACAGAAGCATTAAGGTCGTAGTCGACGGTAATGCTCTAACGTATTGTCGATAAATGCTGGTATCCCTCAAGGTAGTCTGCTATCATCTCACTGTTCCTTCTGCATATCAATCATATGTTGCAAATCAGCAACATTCATTATTATGCGGATGACAGCACGGGTGATACGTTTTACACCGGTCATGCAAATATGTCTGGGGAAAACGTCGTTGAGAGTCGAAATAAACTTGTGTCTCAAATTGAAATTTCTTTAAAAAAGTCTCAGATTGGGGTAGACTTAATCTGGTCCAATTTAACCCCACTAAGACACAAGTTGGCGCGTTCACCGCAAAAAAGCTACCGTTTATCGCATCACCTCGATTTGAAAGCTCGCCCTTGACTGCCTCAGCCAGTATTGGAATTCTCGGTGTCGACATATGGAGCAAAGTACAGTTCCGCGGACACCTAGAGGGTAAAGCTAAATAGCCTCGAAGAAGCTTGGTGTACTCAATAGATCGAGGCGGTATTTCACACCGGCCCACCGAATGCAGGCATATAAGGCGCAAGTTCGACCACATATGGAATACTGTTCCCATCTTTGGGCAGGGGCTCTCAGTACCAGCTTCTCCCTCTGGACCGCATCCAACTGAGAGCGACCCGAATCGTCGACGGCCCGGATATTTCATGTCAGCTCGACTCCTTGGCGCTACGTAGAGATGTAGCTTCGCTATGTATCCTCTATCGCTTATATTACGGGGAGTGCTCCGAGGAATTGTTCGGATTAATTCCTGCTGCTAGTTTCTGTCACCGTTCTACGCGACACAACATTCATCCTCATCACCTAGACGCTTGGCAGTCCACCACAGTGAGTTTTGCAGGAATTTTCTGCCACGCTCTACTAAAATGTGGAATGAATTGTCGCCTGCAATATTTCCGAACCGATGCGATATCGAAACCTTCAAAAATAGAGCATATTCCCATTTAAAAGGCCGGCAACGCATCTGTGACTCCTCTGGTGTTCTGGGGGTCCATGGGCAACGGTCATCGCTTACCATCAGGTGATCCGTTCGCTCGTTTGCTGTCCTATCCTATAAAAAAAAGAAAGACCAGTCGTCCAGCCTCTTACAACCTTTTTTCGCATTAACAAGTAACCTATATCCTATTTCATACTCTAGACTATGTCTGTACCAAATTTCATTCAAATAGGTTTTATGGATTTGGCATGAAAATACGGCAAACAAACGGACAGAGTTACTTTCGTATTTTATAATATTAGCAAGGATTAAGGTGATTGTTAATACATGAATACGAGATTGAAAAAAACCGCTATCTATTGATAGCTCATGGGCCTGACCTCAGGCCCATGATCAGTATAAAAACAGAACTATCAAAAATCGAACAGTGTATATATATTTGTATATTTTTGTTTTTAAGTATATATGTGGCCATAGTATATATGGAAAGGTACTGATTTCTGAAATACAGTTATTTAACTAATTTAGGAGTCAGGAAACACTCTTGTAATAAACTCTTTTGTGTCTTTCTGTTATTAATCCAAAAACATATAAACAGATAATATGCGGTAAATGAACCACGGGTTTCAGCTATTTACGAAGCAATTTCGGGGTAAAATATAACCCATTTATCTGACGTTCTTAACCAAAAGCTATTCAAGATTTGAGCCGTGTCCCGCCAGGCAAACCAGTAATATGCATAGTACCCAACGAAAAATGTTTAATATCATACAGATATAATTACATGTAATTTCCATCTCTCTCCAAACACAATCACAGTTGATCCAAACAATACTCCGCACAACGATCTATGTACGTATGTGCAAACAAACAATTCAATTGCGTACGCGCATTGCATTCATCAAGTGGCGCGCTATTTTTAACGCGCAACACGTGACCATGGAGGTGTGTCGGACATCTGCTTATTTATAGTCTGCATTTATTTTTAGTGAACACTTATGTATACGTAGGGGAAATTATATACAGACTATACGGGAAATGAATCTCACTGTATTTTCTATAAGCTTCGACATTAGAAAATTGATTAATGATCCTGAAATTACTTCACACACTTCATCAAATAATACCAAAAATGATTTATAACTAATGCTCGGAATAGGTAGTTTAATTTTATGTACTTGCGATTTTGTGACATCAATAGTATGGATATGCCTGGGAACTTACCATTTTCAGAGATTATAAAAATATTATATTATGAACTTTCAAAATAGTATTTCATCTTTTAGCTTATTGTTGTAATAATAAGTTGTAAACATATTTTTTTACAATAAAAGCGTAAAGAAACAAATAGCAAAGAAAAACAAAAAATTTTAGGTTTATTCATGTTACGCTTACATTGACTTTCTTTCTGCAAGTACATAAAATTAAACTACCTATTCCGAGCAGTGCTCGGATTTATAACATAGTCTGGATCTATTAGAAAAATCGATGTATCCAACTTCTATCGCATATGATATAAACACAGCTAGTTCGTTTCCAATAAAAATATAATTTACCTATCTATAGGATGCAATACCTCGTGACCATATCAAAAAATGATAGCAATTTATAATAATATTGTTTATTATATTTGGTGACAAGCCCTAATATATGTATTGCATTTTCTTTTTTCTTGTTTTGTTAAAATAATTAATTACTCTGGAGACTTCAGTCTAAAAAGGCAAGATATTAAATTAATGTTAGCTTATAAAGACCCGTGTCATAATGTTAGTTGCCATACTCCTTTGAAACGGCTTGACTGATTTTCATAAAATTTTATATGCATTTTCAGTAGGTCCGAGAATACTATCAGCTACTATCTATTTTTCATACCCCTTAAGTGATAAGGGATGGCCCCCATATTTTTTTTTGTTTTACATTCAAACAGAACTTATAAACATAAATTTATAAACTTCCATCAACAACCCCTATTTTTTAATAGGCATTTTTTTTTCTACACTACTCGTCCCTAGTAATCATTTATATGGCGTGACACTATTTGTCAAATCAGCTAGTTAAATATGTAATTTAATTTCGATACTATTTGTTAGACTTGATTTTCCTTCATGTAATTCAGTGCGACAGCAATATCGTATAATAAAATGTAGACAATTAAGGTTCAATTTTGAGCAATCGGTTAGAAGATGGAATTTAACAAAATTATGTCTGTTATTACTTAAAGACGTGCATTGTTTCTTTGCATTTTATTTTCAAATGTTATCTGTTACCCTACTGCACGGCCTTAGATTGTTAAGTAAGAAATACAAAGTCATCTTATCTGAGTCATAATATGCTCTCACTATTTTGTGAGAGGACTTGGCAACAGAGCACTAATTGCGCTTCACCTTCGTTATTCTTGGTGCATTCTTGACATGTTCCAATATATGTTTCACAAGTTATTTATTTATTTAAATGCGACACTCCTAATATATTTACTTAATATACAACTAATTAAAATTAATAATATGATAAAAATAAAGTTGATAATGTTAGGTGTGATATGACTAAAATTTCGACTATGAAAATACAAAATTACCAATGATTTATAATATAATAATGATACAAAGAACCATGTAATTATACTAAAAATATGCAGAAATAATTTCAATCTAGTATGGGAATCACTGTAGTTGAAACTTGTATTGCCTGAAACTGATTTAAGCTAAACAAAATTGTAATACCTAAATGAGAACATTCATTTCATTTATTTGTCATCTTCTTTATGTATTCATTACATACATAAAAAAAGATGACAAATAAATAACACCATTGAACAATCAACATACTTAAAAATAGAGATGATACTTTGTTTACATGTATATATATAATTATGTATATATTGATACACCATTTTCTCATTTTTAGGCGGCAGTCTAACTAGAAAACATATGTTATTAATTCAGAATAATATTAATATCTTTATTAAATTGATCGGATAATCGGATGCATATTTACCTAAAGTTAGTTTAAGACAAAGTATGGATACGGTTTTTTATTGTTTTGTTAAAAAAAAATCCCGGGATTGCGGAATTGGATAGCCGGATGTTTATTTATTTACCTAATTTAGTTTTTGACAAAGTATGGAACTGTCTTTTTATTTTATTTCCATAAATAAAAATCCCGGAATTCCGGTACTGTAGAACATTTTGGTGATGCAAAACTAGTCGGTAGTATGAGCTTAAAAACGACGTTACATGAAGGTTAGTTTCAGTTCCCCGTGTGATTATTGTTTTAGTCAAACTAGCTCACTACTTTCGTATAACACTCTTCATGTAATAAATCGTACATTCATAAATCGCACGGGGAACTGAAACTAAACTTCATGTAAATACGTATGCATAGTTGTATAAATGAACCCGGAGTCTCGGTCTTTTGAAAATAAACACCACGAGCTAATTTAGTAATTTTCAAACAATATCACTACGTTAAATTTGCAATCCCGTATTTTCCCGGGATTTTTATTTAACAAAATGTATTTTAAAAAGCCGCTTTCATAATTTGTGAGTCAAAAATTAACTTTAGGTAAATATGCATCCGATTATCCGATCTCTAATTATAAGTAATTAATAATTAAGTATTTTGGTTACAAAATGTTACACATAGAAAACCTAACCATTATTTATTGCATGGGATTGAATAAGGTCCAGGAAATAAGCTTATTAATATTGTAAATGCAAAAGTGACAGTCAATCTGTCTGTCACTGTTTTACATAAAACTAAACAGATTAAAATTAAATTTAGTATACCGATAGCCTATGGCACGAGAAAAGAGATAGGATATATTTTAGTGCCAAGTAAATGCTGTAAGGGTTGAAATATTCAAAATCAAAATTAACCTTATTCAAATATGACTTTATAGAAAACTCTTTTGAATCGTCCAAATTATTTTTCTACCACCCAATCAGGACGTATAGATTATCGTATAGATAGGATTGGATAGGGTGGGGATTATTTGAGACCTGTGGATGAACATAAGTGTTCGAAAGATATATTTTCCCCACAGTAAATGTGGGGAAATTATCTTTCTTTTCCAGAGAAAAATCTTAAGAATGATATGAAAATAATAAATTTACATACCTGTACCATTGCAGCATAGCACCAGTGATGAGACATCCTCCTGGCATTTGAAATGACATCCTACCAAAAACATTCTGCAATTCACCACTGTCTGGATGAAATGCTGACTCATACAGCTGTTTTGCTCTCACCAGCTGTTCCATAGTTGTGCCTGCAGGCTCCTTACCTGCTCTGTAAACGAGCATTTGCATTATTTTACATACAAACTAACAATATAACACACTCACAACTTAATGTCATTTTTATCTTAACAATAAAATGATTCCACTATTCTTAGTTGTCAGTAAGGAGGATTAGGTTCATTTATGCCATGCTCACTACAGTGTGGAGCCGACCAGGGCCTTGTCTTATTTATTAGTCAGTATGATGCAACACATATACCTCGCATTTTCTACTCATTTTAATATTATGTTATTAAAGAAAATTTATATTTATTAAAATAATTAGAAATTTAAAACTAAGAGTTAAATTCAATGTGAAAAATACACAAACAAACAATAAATAACTCACTTGTAACTATTATACAGCTCTTTTGCTTCAAGCAACTCTTTCTCCGGCACAAGTGACAGAAGTGGATTAGACACATATGCAAAATGGCGAAACCGCCCATAAAATGTGCTCTGGTCCCATAGAGGCTGTGTAATATCAATTCTCTGTGATGTCTGCATTTTCTATAAATGTATTATTATTACAATTTATAATTATATTATATATTTATAATTATAATATATAGATAAAAATAGATAATTATCAGTCGACTTCCTAAGCCTATTTTCTGTACACTTATTATAATGTAAATATTTGTTAAAGCTATTTATTAATTCTATAAAAGATAACAGTATTTAGAGTAATAAGCATTGATCATAGCAATCGTTTTCTTATAATCTGTACATGTCGGTGTGCAAATAGGATATAATTATCAATTTTATTTTGCACCACAAATATGGTTCCATTTAAAATTTTCGATAATCTGAACATTAGATGGTAGCTACAAACAGTGTCTTACAATGTATATTAATCTAGCTCACATTCATAACTCACAAATTGTTAAATTAATAGAAATTATATATGCATGTTATTATTATATATTATATAAATAGTCATTCCTCACATTAAATTATATTCACATTAATTATATATTTTGTCGTAAAAAGGAAAACGCGATTTAAAAATGTATAATATTTATGGATAATGATAGTGTACACTAAAACAAGTTTATTTTATTTACATAATCGTAAAATCAGGATACGGTTTGCGGTGACTGCCTACAGGTCAGAATAATAATACTTCATTATAGAACTATAATTGAACGTGAATTATAATAAAAAAGAACTTACTTAGATTTGTTTCTTATTAATATACAATATAATAAAACAAAGATTAAATTATTTAAGACTATTCATGGACAGCATCGGCAAATCGACAGCTGTATTTGACAGTGACAGTAGTAAAAGCTATAGAATACAAAACCAAAATAAAGGTTATGAAATTGAAAGGATTAATTTCCTTCTTTTGTACACTATAATTTATTTTCTTTTTAATCAAGCATGCACAACACATTCAAAACTACTTAGCTTAATGAGCAACATGCTATCCTTTACTAGATTCATAAAGTATTGCTTTATAATGATGAAATGGTAGTTAGTACTAACAACAACGTAATTCTTCAAATTATATAAAAATAAGCTACTGCTAAAATGAAAGATAACTCACTCTTACGTAAAAATGTGAATACCAGTAAAAAATAGGATTTTACTAAATTTTCCAAATGCCCACCCAACAACAGCCTTCACAGGCTCCTTCAAATCATAATTTTTGTCCTTGTCAAATAAAAAAAATACATTCCTAGTAAAAACATGGCGGCTGTCGTTGTAACAGCCGATATGACGATTCAAAAGAATTCCAAAATTTTAGTCAATGTAGAAGAAGCCCTGGCAGATTTATTAGTTGTATCATATTGCAGTGAAAATAAAAAGTTTCAAGGTGTCCTTTTAGACTCAAATAAGGGGTAGGTATTAGAAACATCAAGTGTATGTCCGTATCGATTAATATTTAAAATTATATTGTAAACAGTTTTCCCATCTATTTTACAGTAATTTACCATTTGGAGTGTATAGCTTACATCCTTCGTTTAGTAAACCATCAGATGAAACCCTTGGCGACCAAGATAAGCTTCATTCTGCCAGTCAAAGGTTCACGTATCAAGAACCTCAATACGCTAATGTAAACGTACAAAAACCTAAAAAAGTGGGACCCAAAGGTAAAACACAGCCGCGACAAAAAATGACTGTACGTCTTAGGCCTAGAAAAGTTCTCTGTTCTAACTGCAAGGGCATTTGTAATGAAAACAGCGAAAATGTGGACGTGTCGAAGAAACGAAAATTAGATTCAGATGACGACGTAAACGAAAGGACTGACTCCACAAATGAAAAGAAATACCTTGTGGGAGGTATGCTTATCCCAAAACTGTCTCGGCTACACCCAAATGAAATAACAAGTGCTATAAAAGGTAGTTCAAAAAATTCAACGAGAACTTTGGAAAAATCTAGTAATAAAGTTAAAAATGATAAATCTAGTGATAATGAAACAGTAACGAGAGAATTAGCATTTGTCAGTGTACCTGAAGGTGATATTAGTGATGATAAAGACAATGATGTGACATTTAGCTCTATGTTTTCTAGTGCACGAACCCTTAAAATATGTTTTGGTGAAGGAGAAGGTACTGTTGTAAAAATTCCTCCTCTCTCTGGTGATTATAATGAAGATTCTGGTGTGTCTTGTGATGTAACAAAGACCTTTAAGCCAGATGACAAAGCAGTAAAAAAAGCTATGAAAAAGGCAAGAAAGCAGTCTAAAAAATCTACTAATACTGAGAAAGATGGGACAGAAATATGGGTGGGTCAGTCACCAAAACACATAGGAGCTTTATCACCAAGAAATAATGTTTCTAATCAGCCTACTATGGACCCTTTAGAAAAGAAACACAAACACAGAGTAAAACATAAAAAAAAGTACAAAACTCAAAAGAAGAGAGATGAGAATACAAGTAAATATGTTGAGAGTGAAGCTCTCGACTATTTCAGTGATATTAAGGACCATTGCTTAAAACAAAAGTTGTCAATTAGTTTGAGAAGGCTGAGCAGCAATTCATATGAACGACGTAATGATCAAGATACTTTAGAAAGTAGCTCAGAGGACTGTGAGAGTGAGACTGTGCCAGACTTCCCTCCCAATGTTACAGAGGGTGCAGGAGATAGATTATTACGAGTGTCTCCAGGTGATATAGTTTGGGGAAAGGTTGTTGGGTTTCCTTGGTGGCCAGGCAGAGTGCTTAGTGTCACATCATCTTCACGAGCACATGTGGCATGGTATGCTTCAACAACTTCATCTCTGATGCCATGTGATAGTTTGAGTCCATTTTTAGAAGATTATAAGGTAATTTAGTTAATTATGCTTTACATTATTTTATTATAGTAATACAATAGCTATTATATACTATAATAATTATTAAATAATTACTTTTTATAGGGGCACTAATATAGTTTTATAATAATATCCTATAATGAATCTTATACTTATGGATTAGCATTACATTTTCTATAAAACTCCAAAATAAGTGTAAAATATTAAAAAACTGTGCTAGAATTTGTGATGCAAGTTGGTAAACAAGCAACCACTATGTATATATATATATATATATATATATAAGCTAGATACTATCATAAATAATATTTTTATTATTTATGATTATTCATTGATGATTAAACTAATGATGAAATGAATATATTTAAATTATTCATTGATGATTCAACAATATTCATTAAAAGCAGGATAAGAAAAACTTAATTTATTTAGATGACCACTTTTATACTTTGTTTTCTTTTATCCAGTAAGATTTAACTGGATTCATTTATTTATTTATGGTGTTGTTTTTTATTGTATTTATTTAGCTGGGACAGAAATTGTAGATTCATTTTATTATTTTCATACATTAATTATATATTATAACTGGAATCAACTAATTCTTAGAATTAATTTAATGTTACTGCCGCATTCTAGACCTGTCAATTAATTTTAATGCTTTTAATTGATCATGTCCATGATTAATAAGCTGGGGATAATTACCCTTGCATGGAAACACTAATATTCTATAGAGGTAATAATCTGACATACAGGTACCAAACAAAATGTTTATACATAATAAGTTATAGCTGTAAATATTTTAATATTGGTTTTAGTTCTAAAGATTATTATTAAACCTGTATCTATGCAATGTAATGCTTAGCCTTGTTACTGAGACATTACTGAGATTTTCCAGTTTTAACATTACCATTATTACTTTTTATCATAGGAGTTTGTTGACTTTACACTTCGATCTGCAATTAATCATCATTGCAGATGCAGCAGCTCCTCATGCATTCAGTGATAGCTTATATGTCAAATGTTGTTATTTACATAAATAATTTTTAGCCATCAGTAGTATCATTGGCCTTAGAATGACTATAAATCATTTCTTTTATTTTAATGTAATATTTTTTTTATTGCATTTTTGAGTTCAACCTTTGGCAAAGTTTTAGTCTTGCATTCAATATCAGTTTCTGGTGATTAAAGTATATCATATCCCCTTATCACAAAACAAATCATGCTTATCAGGATATAGGTTCTAGCATTCCTCCCTAGACCAACATTGCAAGAAATGGCTTTAAGCCTTTACTTGATTGTGGGCCAAACCCAATGGTGGCTGTACCATAACTGATGTGATGGACACTGTCAGAGAACATTGGTAAACCTTCACCTGTGAAGAATGTCAATGGTGCTTGACACTAAGGATCTAACCAGAAGGTCTGAGATTAATCCAACAATGTACAAATGTGTATTTCAAATGTCCTATGTATACATTAATCTGATACAACAGATTAAGATTGTTTGAACTTAACAATTGTTCTTATTATATACAGTTATATGTCTGTAGGGCTTTCTTCCTATGAGTATATTGAAATTATACTCTTGGTAAGAGAGAAAGAAAAAACAACACCTATTTAACCAATGCAATAACTTATAATGTCTTCTAGTCTACAGTGAAATCTGTGTCCAACCATGAGACATGTCTTTTTTTTACTACATTGACAAACTAGCATACTAACCACTTGATAGTAAGTTGTTACAGGTGCCTATTGTACACCTGTTTCTTGACAGTAACAGCAAACGTGCATCTCCATAAGGACCGTGACTTGTGTCATAATATGTAAAGTTTTATTACTCAGTAATATCTTATTGTTCCAACCAGGACATGTCTATGTCAATACTGCTGTTATGCAGCAAAAATAGGGAACGCTGGCTACTGGGCAGTAGACCCTGATAACATTACCAGGGTCTACTCCCAGTACCCAGAGTTCAAGGGACACCCCTTCAGTAAGTGTTACTATCTTTTTTCAGGTACGCTTTAATAAAAAAAAGAGGGGTCCATACAAAGAGGCTGTGAAACAAGCTATGATCGATGCCAAAAGGCAGGAATCTCAGATGGGCGATCCACTCGCGAGCCCCACCCACGCTAGCCTGGCGGCCGCGTCGCCGCGCGCCATTGATGTGTTCTCATAAAGTGTGATTAAGGTATACAGTCGAATTTAAACGTTAGAAAATCATGTGATATTTCCGGGGACTTAGCTTCCGCACAAAATGTCTGGAACCATACCAAATTATTGTACACTTAGAAATGTATGCCGGCTACTTACAAATGCAAGTCATTAAAATTTTAAGTACTTAACATGGAAATATGCATATGCTTTTGCAGATGACACAGTATTGCATGTTATGCTCGTGCTGACTAAATTGATCAGTGATATTGGTGCACTGTCTGTCATCAGTAAGAGATGACTGAGATATGTCATTATGTGTTCTATTCACTACAATCATGCATTGGTTTTGAATAATGCTGCATTTATTCAGTTTGCTTCGGATACTAATCAAAAGGATCCAGATGTAGAAGGACTGGAGACGAATTTTTGAAACAATAGAAAACCAATTCGCATTCGAAATCGTTAGATTCGTATACGAATTACCGAATTCATTATTTCTGAATTTTTGATATCTTCTAGTAGAATATCCAACGCTGAAGTGACCTTGACAATGATCCGTTTCACGTGTCATCGCCGGTTTTTTGTGATTTTGAATTTTTCTGCGTGAAACGGAATTAATTATGAATTTGTTTTTAATGACAACACTGAATTCGAGTGATTTAAAAATGTAAAAAAATGTAAACAGTTTAAAATAATTTCGCGCACGATTTGTATTCGAATTCCAAATTCACGTCTAATGATTCAAAAATACGCCTCCAGGTCTTTTGTAACAATTTTTATTATAACACACCTGTTTAGTAAAAGAAAATCTAATAACTTGATAACATTATGCTACATTCCTGTTTTGTTAAAATAATTCATAACACTTTAAGAGTAACTATTTTTTGATAACTTTATGTTACATTCCTGTGTTGTTAAAGGAAATCGTAACACATCGTAAAACATGTTACTGGCCTATTTCTTCAAAGAACAGCGGAACACTTTATCAATAAAGTTTTTTATAACTTACAGACCTGTTGCATCTAAGAAAATTATAACACTTTAATGACATATCAGTTGTCTGCAAAAATGTTTATTTATGTATAGTTAGCAATAAAAGTGATAAACATTATTAATAGTAAGCTTAATGATTATTATTTTTTTGTCTTGTGATGAAATCAAACCTTTTCTATTTTGTTGTTCCATCTGTATTTCTATTGTCTTCTTTGAAAATATTTTTTTATCTTTAAACTATGTACTATAATAAAATTTCCTCCTCACTAAACACAAAATTTTGCATTATTAACTTAAAAAATTATGTTAGTTTCATATAATTAAATTCATATAAACAAATTTAATACTGGGTCATGGCAAGTAGTTTCGGCAAAGAAAATTCACAACAGTCTTATCACAATCAACCAGTTGCATTATTTCATAGAGTTTCCTATACACATAATAGATATGCAATTATTAATATTTGTTTGCTAATTAAGTATTTGTAATTTAAAAGTATTGTAACAACAGTGTACCAAATATAACAAACAATCAGCTGTTAATTTCTATTTGGCATGGCTCCAGGTAGTGTATAGTAACCGATTGTGTAATTCTCTTTAGCATATAAGACTTATAATATCAATTTCTTAGTGAAAAGGCGACAATATATAGGTATTTTCATGTATTACATCGGTAATTTACTTTTGTTCCTTTTGGGTGACTCGTAACACTTACTAAATATAATCAACAATTAATGCATTTAAACAATTATTTTGTGGTTGTTATTTGTTTGAAATCAACCAGAGATAGAATTGAGTTTGAATCTTGGACAAGTTTAAAAAAAAGTTTGCATATCTAGTAACTTGTGTGTTTATAAATGAGTTTAATATGTGAATAACTTTAAAAATGAAAATAATTTAAAAAAAGTGCCATCTGTGCTATTTGATAAAATTAATTTGGGTTTGTTTATAATACTAAAAAAGAACTTTTTACTCAACCTGGATTCTTTTAATTCAGGCAAACATGAGCCAGCCCAGACAACAGATTAAATTTTCTATTTCATAGCCAATAGAATAAGTTCAGTTGTGTAGTTTAGGTTTTGGAGAATGCTCACGGAAAAGTTTGTAATTGTTGTGAATGTGCAATAAAATCGCTTGTTTCATATGTATATATGTATTACTGCACTTAAATCTGTGTAGTATAGATGCATTATTTGTGTGTAATACACATATAATTTAATAATTTTATTTTGTTAATTGTAATAAATATGCCTTGGCTGTAGCATTCCAATCGAACTCAATATATCAGTGTATCTATTTGTATAAATAATACTAAATATAAATAATTTTACATATTATTACTTGGTACACAATATACCTAGCTTGATTTATACAAGCCATATAACAATGTCTATGTTTATAGACATATTTATATAGTTTCATAATTGTTTGAGAATAAATGTAGATCACATTATCGAGCACATATAGATCCTTTTGACTAATGACTAGTGTCATCGCTATAGTTTATCTGTCAAAATTATGACATTTTGACAGATGAAACTAAGAAGGTGACACCTGTCAAAACGGATTTCTTATCTTGTGGAAATTTAAAATTCCCTAAAAGTCCCTAAGAAAGTAGTTTACCACCTACAACAAAACTTCGCGATTAATTAAAACACCTCTTAATTATTAATAATCAAAACTGTTTATTCAACACATTCCTTCAAATAGTAATTGGCTACACCTGTTCGAAAATTTGAAGAGAGTTGCCAATTACAAAAGGCATGAAACTCGGAAGATCTTAATTTTCTATTCGACGCATAGTATCAGATATACATATAACGACCTCCTTCGGTCGTTTAGTACCACGCGCCAAACGGCCAATTTTATCAACAACCGAATTTCGAAAACATCTTTAATTACACCATAGAGAATAGAGGCGGTTTTAAGGTGTACATGTGTAGTCTGGCTTGCGGCTGTATGTATGAGCCTCTGTGAGTTTTTGCTGCAGTTGCCACTAAAATCGTCCGGTATACGAGTAGGGTGTGTACGAATTACCTACTAAACAATAATGGGATTGTTCGCAAAAGGTTCTTGTTAAATGTCGTTTCTATATTAAATCAGATATTGATTTATTACGTAGCCAAATATAGCTACTTCTGAATGTAATTAGGGTTAATCAATGAACAAGTATTCAGCAGCAGGCATTTTCATATATTTCTCGCAAAATTGTCTAAAATGGCTGACGACCTCTGTCATTCTGAAGGTCACGATGTAGATTTAAACTTTTAGATGTTTTTTATATGTTTGTAGTTGTTGTTCTGAAAAGCAATCCATAAGCGTGATATTTCTTTAATTATTTATAGGCATGTACACCTCTATGATTTGTTAATATGAAACCCTCAATTTTTATGTATTATTAAAATTATTTATGATGCTGCCAAATTACAGATTACAAGTTAAACAAACTTTATTTAATGTTCGATATGAAAATATATTTTGTTAATATTTTGAAATTGATTAGGATATGATGGTTCGTAAATGCAATAATTCTATTAAAACGTGTCTCTTTAATACTATTTATTACAAGATTATACTGTATTTTATCGTGATGAAAGTGTCAAATAGTTATATATAAAATGAATCGGAATGTCAATCTTTTTTGGCGACATCTGTCAAACAATAAATTTATGGCAATCTTTATGGAAAATTCCTCTGTATTTTTAGTATTTTATTTGTATTTTAAAACACTATACTTGATAACGTGTAAAAGAAAACCTTCAAAATTGAACAGGATCCTACAGCCTATGAGAGAAAGCAGAGCCTCTTACTAAAGATTCTTACTGAAGATCAATTTCCAATAATTATGAAGAATGTTAGAAAAAGTATGTCAGATGAAGTATACAAATGTACTTATATTGGTATCTTATTTTTTTCTGTATATAGTCTCAAACATTGTATAGAAGATTATAATGCTCAAGTGCGAGTACACATTAGGCTCTCGGCGTTGCGTTCGACGCACGTTAGTGACATACATACAGTGCGCTTAGGCAGCGTTTAACGAGCGTTACTAAGGTATTTAAACTACTAGCTCAGTTCGGAAATGGAAGATGAAGTGATCCATTGTGTGTGGCTTCTGTACCGTCGCAAAAAGACGACGGCAGAGACAAAAAGAATTTTGGATGCACCCAATATTATGAGATAGACTGACTCTTGGAATGTTTGATGACATTTTGATTGAATGAAAGCGCGCAATCAAATGTACAGTAAAATGGCGCCGTATGTAACAAGCGCGCACGGACGCCCGCGTAACGCGTGTTCGAAGGAAACTATGAGAACGCGCGTCCGACGCGCGCTTGATCAGAAGCGCACGCTTACATGTGTACTCATCAATAGGAACTCTTGATTTTTAAAATGCGCGTTAGCAAAGCGCGCGTTTGATAGCGCCTAATGTGTCTTCGCTCTTAGCCACAGTTCTATAGAGATATTTTAAATTATAAATCTAAAATGCTTTTATTAATTTTACTTTGAAAGTTCAAACAAAGATCCCATACGATTGTTATTTAATTTTTAAGGTCTTATAGTTTTTTTTTAATTTACCTTAATATTATTTGTTATGCAGTTATACACAATGCGGTAAGGTTTATTGTTTTATAATTGTGCCTAAATTTTGTAGTATTATTATTATATATTTTACATTATGAAAGTGTTTGAAATCTTTTACCAATCGGATCAGTTGCATGTAGAATTTATCTATTTCAGTGTCATAGGTTTTAATATTTAAAGTTTTCCCAATCTCAGGAGCCCGTTTTGACTTGGTAATCATCATAGTTTATGTGAACTGCGAAACTAGAACATTTTGACAGATGAAGTATATGAAATGACACCTGTCAAAACTGGCAGACTGTCTAATCTTTAATTTGTCCTGTCTGCAAAACGCAGTTACAAGCTTAAGTATATTTTTATTTTATTTATGCAACATACCAATTTCTGAAGGAACGACGTTGTCACATTACTTTCATAGTATGAATTGATCAATCATTCTCCAAACTTATGTGCTTCAGTTTATTGTAGTAGCTTATATAAATGATACATGTATACTATTCTTCAAACTGGTGTGTACAATTAGAAATACGTCAAACTTTACATTCGCTACGAAAACCGCCTCTGTTGCGAGCGACACAAGAACTCTCAAGGTCAACATGTAAAGCAAGACCTGTTGCTGTGTGTACTTTATCTACATTACCACATACTCTAAATAGGTTTAAAAGCCGAACTCATTGTTAAGGTACTTTTGTATGTAGATCCACGAACCGCAAAAAGGCCTAATTTTGAAAACTCAATATCGATAAGCAGAATAATTTAGCATCATTTGCACAGATACAAAAGTTTGTATGATTTAATTTCCCGCTGCAATTCTTATAGGTAACGTTACAATACGAAAAACATGATGAATTTGTTAAAGAGCAGTAATTAGAAAAATAGACTTAAGTTAAACAGTTCTGCTTAATTCATTAATAAGTTCGTACTTATTAAGAGAATTTCACCGAATAGATTAGCAGATTATTTCACCGCCAAAAATAACGCTTAAATATGTATGAATGATATGGGTGTAGATAAAAAATCCTTAAAATTTCACACCACCGATACTTTCTGGTTGATGGACGCCTACGTACGAGTTAAACTCGGAATCCATTACTAGCTCATAAAGCCTATAAAATAAATTGTATACTTATTATATTTTCGTAAAGATGTTTTTATTTTTAAGCATTGTGATTTTTATTAGTTTCTCTGTGAATTTGTTACAGACTTTCATTTTAAGGTTATTTTAGTATTGTTACGATTATATTATTTGTTATTGTTTTTAAAGAGAGTAAATTCGGATTTCTGCCTAATTGTCTTGTCGCATATTTTGGGTTGGCAAAGTAACAAGTAATTATATCTCTTTTTCAAACAATCCTCATTTTAGATATAAATTGTTGGCAGCATTGTCATTTTTATTGGTGATTTATTTCAATTAATTTTAGTAGAAATTCTGCCAAAGACTACACGATCTTTGTCTTTAAATTAAGCGGTCATTTATCAACGTATTTTAATAACTGTTAAGTATACTTAACTACATAGTTATGTTTAGCTGGATGAAAAAAATAAAATAACTTTTGTAGTTGATTGTACTTACTATAGGTATAGTATATAAATAAGTAGTTTACTGCGATGTATTGATTAAATATTACAGGAACTACTGTGTATTTTTAAATAGATAAGTCTGAAAATGTTGTGGTAGTTTTATTTTGTAAATTAATGCTAGAACATTATTTGTACTTTGTGCAAGTGCTATGAATACTATAATAGTAAAAATATCACTGAAATTAATCATTCGACGAACTTTCGTTGGTTTCACACTGTTTTTTACGTCATACTTTCACCTGGGAGGAGATATGGCTCTTAGTGACAAAAATTGTCTCGATATTCTTACTTCCGAATCAAAACAACATTCGAACAAAAAATACAGGTCATTATCTATCTCGCTCTGTTCGAAGCTCCGCGTAAAACGACTGGAGGTGTGACAAACACTGACGAATTATATCAATGCAAACGTAATAAAAAGGAATTAGTATAATGATTTTTGTGTTGTTTATTTTTATGCAGAGAAATGAAGTTTATTATTAATTTAAGAGAATTACTAATTTTTGCCCTTTGCTTAGCCTTGATCGGAATGAATCAAATTAAAAAAAATAAACTGACATGCTTCGAGTCTGGTTCCTCGTAAGTATCCAAATATTCGTATTATTACTTTTTTCCAGCGAAATGTGACTAATCCACACAGTAGTGTTCTTATTGTTTCAAAATACTAATATAAAAAATTGTTATTTGTTTCCTAGGTAAACAATCTATTTTAATCAAATTACTAATTTTAAAAACCTATTCCACTGTCTGAACCTTGCTGTTTGCAAGCAGCTTAATAAGCTACTAGTACTAGGATTGACTTTGCAAGCAGCAAGGTCAATCCTAGTACTAGTAGCTTATTAAGTAATATTCTATTTGGCTGGGGTAGAATTTACGGTAACCATGAGCACAAATAAAAGAACATAGAGACCAGGAGGACTAATGGAGAATGACTCCCTAAGCTCGCCTCTGCCCCGATGGTTGAGCCGTATTCTTGTCTATGGGTAAAATTTGAACGTCTAGATCAGTGGTTCCCAGCGGGGGCGATATCGCCCTCCAGTGGGCGCTGCAGACTTTGGGGGGCGGTAGCGGATTCAGAAACAAATGATAACCAGTCAAGAAAGAGGAATGGTGAAATAAAAATGATTTCATAAGGGTTAATAAGCAAGCTCTAAGAATGTTTTGTTCCATTCCATTCAAGCCGTAGGGCCCTTAGGGCCAAGGGTAGGCTGAGTTTAGTCGGTAGGTCTGTGTGGTCGAGCCGCCTCGACAGCACCAGGAGTCCGACATAATCAACGCATCCCTGCTTGCCTGTTGCGTTGGTATCCATGATAGATTCTCAGCCTCCTCTCCTGAGGAAAAAAAATGTTTTGTTAGTTATATGTGCTTGGCCATTGATTTTTCTTTATTATTAAGTACAATCAGGCAGTACAGGAAAGGGTCAAAACCTAAGAGTAGAACAGGCATTAATACCATCCATTTGGTGGAATCAGATTAGGAAAGCTACTGGAATTTGTATAGAGAAATTCATAGCCTCTGCTGATTTCCCTCCAAGATTTATAATATAATCAGCACAGACTCCTGGGTCAGAGTATTTACTGGCCAGAAAAAAATCCCGAGCAGCTTTGGGAACGTTGTGATGAAGTCCGGATCGACCAACAGATCAAACGCCGTAAATGGAGTTGGATAGGTCACAGTCTCCGAAGGGATCCAAACCACATACCGAGGCAAGCCCTAGACTGGAATCCCCAAGGAAAGCGCAAACGTGATCGTCCAAAACGGACCTGGCGGCGGACTATTATTGGCGAAGCGAAGGCCATAGGAATAACCTGGAGCGAAATCAAATGCGAAGCTCAAGACTGTGCAGGATGGAGACTCTCTGTAGACGCCCTCTGCCCCAGCTAGAGGACAAAGGACCTTAATGATGATGAAGGCAGACAATTTGTCCCTAGTACATATGCGTGAAGAAGTAGGTATCTAGCGGTTAAGGTGAGCGATACTGCGGTTGTTTCAAAACTAGAAGCTATAATAAGCCACTTTTGGATAGCAGAGACCTGATTTGCGCTTCAACCAGTAACTGAGGACCTCCGACTGGAAGGTCACACAAAAGTGGAAGGGACTCCAAGCAGAAAGTGCTCATAAACGGTCTGCTGAGGTGATCAGGCAGATTATGTCTCGGATAGGCGTTTTGAGCTGTGCACGATCTAGTTGTTACGGCCAAAGTACACAAGGAGACTAGAAGGACTAGCATGGAGGCTATCATCCGCAAATATTTTGACTATAGTAAAAATAAATGAAATTATAGCTTTTCAAAGATATGTGAACTTGTTTATAGGTAGACTTGAGAACCAATACCGATCTCTGACGTACAAAAATGATTGAAAGAATCTTATTTGAAAAATTTTTAATTTTGAGCCTACTGGTAGTAGTCTAACCTGTGGAACTCCTCAAAAAGCGACAGAAACCACATAACTAGTATTTAAAGAATCGATGAAGTTTATTAATCTATATCTATTTTGTCAGTCATCAATTTAGACATTTTATTGCTCGTACTGGAACAGAGTAATAGAATCCCTAAAAGAATTGTTCAAAGAAATTAATATTTCAACTTTAGCTAGTCAATATATATATGATAATTTAGTTTTTGTATATAGAAACTGTAATAAATTCAATAAAAACAGTGATCTACATAATGAGAATACTAGAAACAAAAATAAACTTGCCGTTCCAATATTCAGACTCCAAAAAACTAACTGTTCGTTCTCGGGGAAATGTATATCTATGTTCAACAAGCTTCCGCAAATTGTCATTGATTTGCCTTTATATAAATTTAAAATCCATATCAAAAAGACACTCATGGGTAAAGGTTATTATTATAAAGTATGTTAAGTAAGTGACTATCTAAATGATCACACTATTTGGGAATAGGGACACTATTCATAGAGCCATGTTTGGTAACAACATTATTTATAATATTGTATTATTTTTGTGTATGTAAACATACATACGGCTGTAATCGTACTAGGTATGATTGTATCTTAATTTTGTATTATTATATTTTTATAATTATTAACATTGAAAAGAGGAGATAAAAAATAGTCCTTCAGAGTTTCTTGCCTGTTCTTCTCGAGAAGGCTCTCCCGATTTCCGAACAGGTATAGAATCAATTTTTTTTCCTTGTTCGTACGTACGGGCAAGGTTTGTTTTTTTTTTTGTTTGACGTCAATAAGTGCCTGTAAAGGTCTATGTTAAATAAAGATTATTTTGATTTTGATCAATTTTTTTGATATTACCTAAGAATCATAGAACTCCAAAGACACCACATAAATATGAAATAAAACGACAGTGTTGAACACAGTATAGTATGAATTTATTAGTAACTTGAATGAAGGCACTACCTTGGCTATAAAGGCACCTGCAAGCTGATAGTCTAATGTCGTAACAATATTGTAAATAATTCTTTTAGCGTCTACAATTTCAACAAATTTACCGAAGCATATATTTCTATATACATCTATACAATTTATGCAATCCATAGCGAGAAATCAATTCATATGATACAATAACAAATGTCTAGTAATTATGAATCAATAAATGTCAAATACGATACACTGTCAATGAGAATATTTTGTAAATTGTATGAAAATATTTTGATGAATCAATAATAATAATATATAGCATAATTTGTTCGTTCAAAATTCGTTGTCCGTTAGCACGAAATGCGCAGCGCTGCCGTAGTTCAGTATGCGGTTCTTGATTCCCTTCAACGTGGCTATATAGTGCTTGTGTATCTTCGTGTTTGTCCGTTTGTAGCGGAGGGACGTTATCATTTTATCTACAACGTAATGCAGCCAAAGAATGTTCGTGTAGGGCTCAAAGTTCTTCCAATCATTTCTGTGAACAAACATTGTTATATTAAAAATACTGGCAATTAATATTACTTATATATAATAGATGGTAATAACGACTGTTTTGTAATAACGAATAACACTGCTGTGTTATTTTCCTATAACTGTTATTGTAAACTGTTGTCTGTTATCCTGTTATATTGCAGTTTTGACAAATGTTGTTGAGTACGATTGTTATTGTTATTATAGCTAGTTATTCTTAACAATGAACTTTCACCACCAAAATGTCCTTTTTTTGTTCTTTTTTTTGAAATTCATAATATCACGCGTTTGGGTGATATAATGATCATAATATCATTGAGTGTTTTAATAAGCTAACTGTTATAGGTTCTTTTATAGAGGATTAATAACATGATAGTAGGTAAAAGTTTTTTCAACACACTTCCTCATAAAGTGGCTCTAATCCCATGGCAATTAGGCACATAATGACACCTATAATCAAACTGTGACTTTTTCATTACTATTATTCACGAGTGAGTAATAGTTTTTTTTTTTAATATTATTGGTTGAGTTACGCTTACCTTTGCGCTAAAAAGCTATCCGCGAAAAGCCAAAAAAAAAAGAAACCTCATTTTTTAGTCTATGGCCGATGCGCGCGCATAGGAAAACTAATTAATTTTTCCCGCCATTACGAAATTTATTAGTCTATGGCCGATGCGCGCGCATAGGAAAACTGTGTAATTTTTCCCGCCATTACGAAACATTTTTCACAACTCGTCTCGTTTTCTCTTTTGAAGTTTTTAGTTAGTTATTAATTAAGATGTCTGCAAATACAATTTAGGAAGAAAATGATTTATGTTGTACACCGCCCGATATAAGATGTGAAGCCTAGAACGTTATGGAAAGTTTACTACCAGAAAACTCAAAGGAAAAATGGTTTTTTATTTAAGTATTATTTTATTCAGAAGTGTGTTGAAAAACGTTGTATGATACACGTGTGTATTGATGATTACCGTCCGCAGCTCCTTAAGACCCTCGCCTTACGACTCGGGCCTCAATGCGCCTCAACAACATTACACACTTGTACCATAATGTATTAATATTGCACTATTTGTATAAGATGATGAAGGATTATTATTTCCGAAGTGTAGCCCTAAATATTGACACTCCAATCGAGTAATACCAATATTTATATTGGACTAAACGTTTCGTTATAAATCAATGAAAACAAAGTATGTTAAACGTGCCTCACAAAAGTAATTAGTGTCTAATAGCTTTAAATCAAAGTTTACTCGGCACATCACGTGACAGAATGTAGGTCACAGACGATCACCTTATCGAAACGGCGCAGTGCAATCTCTAATATTAACTTCAAACATATTGGGCGTACGATAAAGATACTCGTTCGAGAAGTGACATGCAATAAATTATAATCAATTAACTAGCTTTCCGCTCGCATTATAATAATATAGTATTTTCGAATAATAGGATATATTTTTTCATAGTAAAAAAATATATATCATGTCCTGCAAACTATCCCGATACCAAATTTCAGCAGATTCGGTGCCATCTTTTTTTTTGTTATTGCTCACAGGAAAAATATATTTTATCGTGATTAAATTTATTCTATACTAGCTTTCTGCCCGCGGCTTGGCCCGCGTGGATTTCGAGATTGGGTCTATAGTCAAACAAAGTCATTAAATTACGTGGAAAACTATTTATTTTCTACAAGATCAGTTTTGGATTTCGCCATTTTGACCAGTTAATAGGTCCACGTCATTGATTGTTAGACGTATCAAAGGTCGGCGGTTAGTTGACAAACAAATCAGTTGACTGCCGGCTTGGCCATACTACAATACGTCTTCATACACAAAGAAGAAAAAAATATTGCAATATTACAATGTATCTATCTCAACATTCTTATTTATTATTTTATAAATCTCTACTAATATTATAAATGTGTATATTATTTTGACGTTAAAACGGTCGATAGATTTTTATGAAAATTAATGTTAGACACGGAAAAGAATTCATACTATAATAAATGGGAAAGTGTGTCTGTCTGTTTGTCCGTCTTTCACGGCAAAACGGAGCGACGAATAGACGTGATTTTACGTGGAGATAATTGAAGGGATGAAGAATAATGACGTAGGCTACTTTTTATCCCTGAAAAATCGACAGATCCCACGGGATGCGCAATAAAGGCTTCGCTCAAAAACTTCTGCCCAGATTTTCATGCGGTTTTCATCATAGAGTGATTATTGAGCAAGGTTTTTGCGGTATTTTTTATCTCGGAAAAACGGATAGTCCCACGGGAAGCAAGATAAAACATTCGCACCATAAACCGACTTCCGCGCATATGTAGTTGTGAGCAAAAGCTATGACCCTCTATAGACCCAATCCCGAAATCCACGCGGGCGCAGCCGCGGGCAGAAAGCTAGTTATTTATAAAAGAACATTTTTTTTTTTTTTTTTGTTCCCCTGAGGAAAATGCATTAAATTGCATACCCGGCTGTGGCGAGCCGGGGTTATGTGGGGCTCTCCTCCCCAGAAGGGGGAGGCCTACCCACTAAAAACTTTAGGGATGGCCTTCCTCAGGCATGTAGGGAGCCCCGGGGAACACAAAGGCCACTTCCAGGAACCCCCAGCCTCCGCTCCCCTTTCTAGAGGGGAGCCCTCCTCGAGGGAAGCTACCACCTCCCCCGGTCCCCTCCACCGACGACGCCCCCCGGCCACGGAAGGGGCGTGGTCCATCCCGGGTCGCCGTAGCAGTCGCGACTTCCTCGCGCCCGCCGGCGACCCGCGGCGGCGCCGCAGCTGTGCTACCGAGCCCGGCGCCGCCTCCTTCGAGCGGATCGGCCATCTCCCGACCCCGCTCGGCGGCCTCCTTCTGGAGCATTACTGCTTCACAGAAGGAGGCCACAGCCCTCCAACCTCCCTCGTCCGCCAGCATTGCCGCAATCAATGCCGGCGGAGACAGATCTCGCCCGATCTCTGCGACCAAGACTCGGCGCTCGGAGGCCCATGCGGGGCACTCCGCCAGCGTGTGCTGGGCCGAGTCGAGGTCGGATGCGCAGTGGTGACAATGTGTCGATCCCTCCCGTCCTATTCGACACAGATACTCACCGAAGCAGCCGTGCCCGGTGAGTATCTGAGTCAATCGGTAGGTGACCTCCTCCTTCCCGTGGAGCCAAGCTTCGAGGTGCGGGAGTACGACACCGACGGCCCGCTGGCGCGCGCAGATCCGTAATTCGAGCTGCGCACGCCAGGCCGCCACAATCCGTCGGTGCCACTCCCGCTTAGGCACTTCGTGCGCGGGTTCCAGGGCGCTCCCCCCATCGCCCCCCCGGTCAACACGCCGGGACGCATACGTCGCCGCGTACATGTCGGCCAGGATGTCGAATGGGGGGGAGCGTCCCAGGACTGTCGCCGCC
This sequence comes from Scirpophaga incertulas, assembly GCA_036419045.1. Taxonomy (NCBI): domain Eukaryota; kingdom Metazoa; phylum Arthropoda; class Insecta; order Lepidoptera; family Crambidae; genus Scirpophaga; species Scirpophaga incertulas. Next base: position 3,866,844 of record CM071631.1, on the reverse strand, counting down.
TCGTACGAGATTGTACGGTAGCCTCGTACGATCCGTATGGCCATTATCCGCTGCAGGCTCCGTAGTAGAGCTCTGCAGCGGGGGGACCTCGCGCAGTCTTGGGACCACACGGGAGCCCCATACATGGCCACGGATCGCACGACGCCCTCGTACAGGCGGCGGACTCCATCCCTCGGTCCCCGAGATTGGGCAGCAGGCGATGCAATGCGCCCGCCACCCTTTTGGCTCGGGGGACCAACCGCACGAAATGCTCCTCGAAGCTCCAGCGGCGGTCCAGGGTGAGGCCCAGGTACTTTATGTACGGCCCCACCGGGACCACCGCGTCACCACCCGGATCCGGCAACTGGGTGGTTCCCGGCGCCTCGGAAGGCTGTGGAACCATAGCGCCTCGGTTTTGTGAGGCGCTATTTGTAAACCCAGCTGGCGGATCGCCCGCACGACACATGCCACCCCAAGCTCGGCAAGCCTGAGCACCGGCTCGAAGTCGGTCCCAGTCGTCACGACGAGAGTGTCGTCGGCGTGAGTGTCGTCAGCGTAGCAGACGACACTCACGCCGCGAGGAAGGCTGGTGCGAAGGACCGCGTCGTATGCGAGGTTCCATAGCAGGGGTCCCAACACCGACCCCTGCGGAACGCCGCATTCGACCCTCCTCGACGTTTCCATCCCGTCCCGTCCCATCACGCTGATCGTCCTGTCGCGCAGATAGTCCCCGACCACGGCCCGCAGGTAGGGAGGCAGCTCGTGGTATACGAGCGCCTCCCTAATGGCCTGCCAGGGGAGGGTACCGAAGGCGTTGACGATGTCTAACGACACCGCCAACGCCACCCCCCATTTATAAAAGAACCTATGAAGTAAAAAAAATATTATAAATGTTTATAAAATTTTGTAATTTACCCATAAGCGAAAAATATGGCAATGGGTCTATAAGGACACAAAAAAGTTTGCGAACCTCTGATATACACTATGATTGAACAAAATACGATGAAAATACGATGAACAAAAGCCCAACCGTGAGTAGGATGATAGCTACATGCAGAATTACCATTGGTTTGGTAAAAATAGCGGTGGCGAATCGCACGGCAAGGTTATCGCATCCCCGAAGGTCCGCCGCTTATCGCCTCGCCCACTATTTACTCAAGTCAATATTTGACGTTGCGGGGAAATGTCGTCAACCTTGGGGGGAGACGGCGACGACCAAACGTACGAGCAAAGCAAACGCATTGTGACAAAAGGGAAAACACGCGGCTGTTTAGGATTACGTACATTTCGTATTTAAAAGATAGAACGCATGTCTTTTATTTTGATTCTTGTCAAAGCTGTACAAATAACGCAGACAGTGGAATAACAGAGCTTAACTCACAACTTGTAAAGAAGTTAGACAGCGGAATATACGGTGTGTAGTGTAATAGGTATGTATATTAAACTAAGTCAGTTCTGTGTATATGTGTATGTCCACCAGTACTAGGCTTAGTTGGGATCCTGCGTGAGCATGCCGTCCAAACCAGGCGCGACCCAGGTAGCGAAAAATAAGCTTGCCGTTCCAACATACAGGCTTCAAAAAACTAGAGGTTCGTTCATAGGGATATGTGTAACTTTTAATAACACACTTCCAGAAAAATATTACTGCTTTACAGTTTCATAAATTTAAAGCACATATTAAAAGACCAGCAGCCGTTTATCGGCGTGGGTTGGCCTGAGATATCCGGCGGCCCCCTTGTGGCGTGACTGGGGGGCGTCGTCGGTCGGATCGGGGGAGGTATTGTAGCCTCCCCGAGGAGGACTCCTCTGTATCGGCAGGGGAGCGGAGACTGGGGGTTCCCGGAAGTCGCTTGGCGTTCCCGGGGGCTCCCTACATGCCTGAGGAAGGCCATCCCTGAGGTTTTTAGTGGGTAGGCCTCCCTCTTCTGGGGAGGAGAGCCCCACATAACCCCGACTCTCGGTATATGCAATTTAATGTATTTCCCTCATCGTAACAAAAAAAGAATTGGTGGGGATGAATGTAACATACTATGTCTGGTTTGCCGGTCATGAGAATGTGTATGTATTGAGGTTAAACACTCCTTGAGATAATCATCTCAAGGGTGCTGAGTAAGCTAGAAATACGCACGTACCATATTAGTATATAAGCCTTAGTTTTAGTTAAATAAATCATTTAATATAATGGAGACTATAATAGACGATATCAGACTATAACCTAAGTCTCATTATGTCCATCACCAATGGTAGGCGAAGGCGGGCACACGCAAGTCCGCAATGCCCATCTAGTGACCTACCGTGAGGCTGAGGCCGTGGTGAAGTCTCTCTGTCTGGGGGACTGTCCAGGGGTTCTCGGACAGGCCCTCCTTTGGCGGTGGCTTGACCAACTCTTGGTCGAGCCGGACGCGGGACACATGGCGGTCGAATCGCGAGAACGCACCCCGCCATGTGCCCCGTATGGGCCCAGAGAACTCGGGGGGGGTTTTAGGAGAGAGCCCCACACACGGCCGCGTCTTGCCCCCCCCCCCCCTCCAAATGTCCATCACCAAAACACTGCTGCTGTGCTGCCTGCTACAAACGAGTAGTGTTAGTGTGCGCGCGACTTACCCCAACTTGTCGCGCATGAGCCGGTACACGTGGAACTGGTAGTCGCCGAGCCCGTCGAAGAGCGCGTCGTCGCGCGCCAGGTCGTTGTAGAGCGCGGCGCGCTCGCCGCCCCCGCCCCCGCCCGCCGGCGCCAGCGGCAGCGACACGCGCGACAGCGAGTAGTCGATGATGGTGCCCGCCACGCCGCACCGCGCCACCGCGTGCGCGCGCCCGCGCACCACGAACAAAGCGAACTGCACACCCACAGCGACAGCGCACACGCCGCTCTATACTACTGACTCAGCACGATCGCGTCACCCCACCACACACGCGATCCAACATCTTGGCGTCACACGACGTCCGTCGCGAACTACCACCACAGACACTATTCTACTAATACCGTTACCGCATCCATACCACAGACACTATTCTACTAATACCGTTACCGCATCCATACCAATGACGTTGCGTACTACTACCACAGACACTATTCTATATTCATATTCAATCATTTATTGCCAAACCATAATGTAATACATAGATGTTACACAAATACAAATACCAATGTTATGGACCCTGTCGGGCACGCAATATAAGGGTTAAGAGAGAGGAAGTATATAATATTATTCACTTAAAGCAAAATTACAATTAAAATAATTAAATTCATATTAAAATTAACATAATTAAACTAATATTACAATTTAATATTATAATTAAAATCAGTTTTCATTGAGGTATATAGTATTATATTTTTAATTAATAAACATTATTATTTTGAATAGTTAAAGTATGTATTATTGTTAAAGTATTCATTAATATTGTAGTAGCACTTACTAATTAAGGAATTTCTCAGTTTATTTATAAATGTATCACTGGTTTCATTTATTAATATATTAGGCAATTTATTATATAATATATCTTTATAGAAGAGCTGAGGGTGCTCGAGGAACTCATTTTCATTCGTGAAGTTGGCACCATCAATTTATTTTTATATCGCAATGATCGTGCTACTTATACCGTTACCGCATCCATACCAATGACGTTGCGTACTACCACCACAGACACTATTCTACTAATACCGTTACCGCATCCATACCAATGACGTTGCGTACTACCACCAGAGACACTATTCTACTAATACCGTTACGGCATCCATACCAATGACGTTGCGTACTACCACCACAGACACTATTCTACTAATACCGTTACCGCATCCATACCAATGACGTTGCGTACTACCACCACAGACACTTCTACTAATACCGTTACCGCATCCATACCAATGACGTTGCGTACTACCACCACAGACACTGTTCAACTTGTGCCGTTACCCCATCCAAACCACTGACGTTGCGTACTACCATCACAGACATTATTCAACTTATGCCCACCACGAGCGTTGCAAACTGCTACCACAGATGCGATCTAATATCTTGGCGTCACGCCATTCATACGACGACCGTGGCGAACTGCCACCACAGAAACGATTCAACTTCAATGCGGTCACATCATCTGTAACTCCCTTAACTATTCCACTCAGAAGCAATCCCCATTAGTATTATAAATGGCACAAGCTTTTCACTGGAGTTTCCATTTTTCTCCTGGACAAAATGGTACTCCTGTAGTAAACTACTAAAATCTTAGTATCTTCTTCAGTTTTTAATCTTTTTTCATACCAATTTTCAACATTATCAAGCCAATGATATTTGAGTTTACTTGTTATATATAAACATACAAATATTACTACTAATATCTGTATGTTTATATACGATGTCCTACGCCTACTTCTTAAGGAAGAAAGAAGATGACGCCATTAGATACATCGCAGCATACCCAGCATAGCAACAGATCGAGAGGTACAGGATTATAATTTAAAAATACCAATTAAAGACCAGAAACTCTAAGATATACAGCTTCTACCATTATATTCCATCTTCTTGTACATAATATATTATCTTATCTGTTTCACCCGTCACTCTTTTAATTAGAACCTTTGAATTTACCAACAAGATCGGGACGCTGCGGTAATTTTTACTCTTGTTATGACTTGTAACCTACAAAATCAATAACTCGGACGAGTTACCACGCAGCCCTGTCCGGCCTTCAACATATCTGTGGATATCCTGTCATACCTTGCAACCTTTCCTCTTTTCAAATACCTTATCTGTTTTACCACCTCCTCGTAATTTCTTACATTATTTTTTAATATATTTAATAGTGGATGCAGTTACAAACATAGTATCTCACATGAACATGCGCCCAAATCGAAACAAAATTATGGAGGTCGTCCAAAATAATTGCCACGCGCGGGAATCGAACCCGCGCCCCGTGATGCGGTAGCCGATCACTCGAGCACTACGCTAGCCATGTTTCTCATGTTTTACTCCTATATCTTTTAATGTTGTGTTCCTGGACCTATCATATTAAAACTAATTGTACCTTTTGTTCAGTGGGTGCTATCAGTATGTTCCCCCAATGCAGATCGCGATGCTCGAACTGAAACGCCTCTTCTGCAACTGCTAAGCCGAAAGCCACCTGCGAATATACAAGAACGTAATGTTCACATCATGGAAAATAGATACAATGTTCGCTTAGATAGACTTAAAGTTAAAGCAATATCAAAACGCGTCGCTCTTGCAGCGTATAGCGCTGTCTCGTTTGCACTGCGGTTTTATTGCTGGTTTAAGCGATCATAAGACCTGCGGTTGTTGAAAACAATAAAATTCTGGACACAGTTACATAAAAAATAATACCCGTGCCGCAATATCCTACCTTGTCTTTATCAATTCAAAAACAGAAAATTCCAAATATTAACTCCAATAATGGGACAATTTTTAAATCAGCTATTTTTATGTGTAAACTGATACTTTTTGCATTTATTATATATTAAAATATCGCTTAGCTGTAATCAAAGAGATAATAACTTATCGACGAATCGGGAATAAATCTTGTAGGACTACATTACGGGAAAATTTGATATTACGACATAACTATAATAACTAAGGGTAAATATTAATCTTGAAATAAAACTTAAAGGGTGCGAATATACAGGTTTATAATAATAGCGTTTCTCTAAAAAAAGGATGATTCTTTCGCGACAAATTTAGAACATCAATAATGTATTTAAGACACTTCCTTCAAGAAGCTTCGGTTTCACTTAATCTTGTATTATACTGTATAGTAAGAACATTGTTAAATAACAACAAAATCTTACAACTCCTCAACAACATAAGTACTGTGACAAACTCATTCGAGTTTCGCCTCCTTTCTTATCTAATGCGTGCACGTTAGGATTTGAAAAAAGAACGCGCCGCTGACGTGGCGTGTTCAACACAATGGACGCGATCACTTCCATTACGGACGGTCTCGTAACCAATTGTATTAGTTCGCTCCCCTACAATACAGAAAACAAGTTAGTTCGTATCCCTCAACGATCCCATACCTGTGAGCATTTAAATATCAAACAATACAGCAATGTCCCATAAAGTTATTTATTAATCGTTCGGGTCCACAGTTTACGTAAATAATACAGTTGCTCTTATTTTTGCGTAGTTCGAATTCAGCAAAACAAGCATGTACGTCAGTCAGGGCACCGTTAAAAATAAATGCACCCTGAATATTTCATAAGGCGTTTTTCTCAAAAACACGAGGTCGACGAACTTGAAAACACAATAAATAATGTAAAGATTTAATTTACACCCAGCAATACTTCAAACTTTACATTTGCACCGCGACAACCGCTGCTATTAATATGAGCAACAAAAAACCTGTCTCAAGGTCAATATGTAAAGTTTGACGTGTTGTCGTGTGTACATCGACATTCGTACAAAAATACAAAAAAATACATTCAATGTTTTGAACAGCAGTAAATATTTTTTTCAGTTCAATATATTGTTTTCTCATCACATAGGTACATAGGATTACTTATTTCAATTATACAATTCTTCTTAACATCTACTAAGAAGGTCACCAGTAGGCCGATCTCTGTTGGTATCATATTGAGACTGAGAGAGTGGCTGCTTTATTAGGATTCAATGCGATATTTATCTTCACGACGCATCAATGTAACTGCACCTCAGTCATCCATCTGTCAGTTTCAGCAAAAAACTCGTTAGCGTAAAGTTACATAATCTGGTGCCACTCGATAAAGTACATCAATGAATGCTTTAGAGTGGCCGTTAATAGAAAAAGAATCCTTCTCTGGCGTGCACACGGCAATGCTTCAGACTACACGTTAACATGGACACACCTTATATCCCTCGTAATAGAGGCGATGTTCGTACTATTCATGTTTGACGTGTTGACTGTACATGTAATCACATCCGAAGCACGCCAATGTAAGAAGTGAATGATATTATTATTGGCTTAGAAACAATCATTCGATTGAGTCATACGTTTGTAGTACTGACATTATTAACATTTAATATTGTAAGAAAAAATGCTATATATTATTTTTTAAAAAAGTATTTAAATCAATATCAAAACAAACAACACAACTGAAAAATTACAAAACTACAAAAATCAACACAAAAATATTCATGCACACAAAAAAATAACAGTCATAAACTGGCAACACTGAAACACATCGAAAGCGGAGTGCGAAAGCAGTAGCCGCGAAGGATAAGTGAAAATCTAGTCAAGATACCACTAAACTTGTACTAGAAGATCACCTATCGTCCGAAGGCACCGTGCGTAACGTACTCTTGTCATGCACTGGATGAATTAGCTGGAAAACAAACAAAATATATGTATACCAGAATCTCATGACGCGATCAAATAGTTGTAAGCATTGTAAAGTTAATAGCTTTTTTTTATTGCGTAAAGTATGGATATTCCTTTATTACCCTAGAAATGTATTGTAAAATACAAACTTTAATTTTACTTCCGCAATGAGATTCTGGCAGCTTAACAAATAACTTTTATACAAGCATAGCAATAAAATTTGCAAAATAAAAAAAAACACAATGAAAGCAGATTTTTCTTTATATATAACTATACAAGTATGTAAAACTTTTCTTAAATGTTTTGTAAATGATAAACAATACGTGGACATAACAAGCAAAAGAAATTCACGACACGGGTAGATCAGTCAACAACGTAACAGAAATTCTCGACACGGGTAGATCAATCAACAACGTAACAGAAATTCTGGATACGGGTAGATTAAGAAACAACGTAACAGAAATTCTCGACACGGGTAGATCACTCAACAACGTAACAGAAATTCTCGACACGGGTAGATCAATCAACAACGTAACAGAAATTCTGGATACGGGTAGATTAAGAAACAACGTAACAGAAATTCTCGACACGGGTAGATCACTCAACAACGTAACAGAAATTCTCGACACGGGTAGATCACTCAACAACGTTACAGAAATTCTCGACACGGGTAGATTAAGAAACAACGTAACAGAAATTCTCGACACGGGTAGATTAAGAAACAAGGTAACAGAAATTCTTGTTGAAGTAGGCGCGAGGGGTACACTAAGCCCGTATACAAAAAATGCAAAATGAACTTTATTCAAATATGACTTTATAGAAAGCTCTTTTGCATCGTCAAAATTTTATTTCCTAACCATTCAGGGCATATGTTCCAGCTGATAAGAAGAATGGTCACAAGAAACTTACCAGCTTTATCAAAAGTAATAACAACGTTTACAATAAATTATGTCGTTATTATACAAAGTACATATTACAATTTACACGGAATGTAATTGTCTTCAAAAATCAACACCAATACACAATATCAATCTAATCAATGTTAAAAGAGCTCAGAATGCCAAGTTTCCGTAAATTCTGTATCGGAATGCGTAAGAAATACATCTATCGTGGAATCATATCGGATATGGCTAAGTGGAGAGCGGAGCTAAGGAGGCTGGGCCCAAACGCTGCTTTTCGCTCCTAACTGTTGCAGTTGCCCGTGCACCCGACACTCCAAGATTTTATAATGAAACCGAGTCACAGACAAAGAATACGGAATACCAAAAAAGAAAATCACGTCAGCTTGAACGTAGTTCAAAGTGGAGTTATCAATAAAAAATAACAATTTTAAAATTAGTTATCCTTGGTTTGTCGTAGTGATATGACAGATTATCTGTTTTGCCCGGAAGATCTTAATAATTTTAAAAGAACTTGACTCTTTACAGTTATTGACATTTTTTAAAGTTATGTTTAAGGGAAAACAGGAACAGGAGAATTAGTACCAAAAATACTCCTATGTTTTTGGTACTAATTCTCCTGTTCCTGCATTTGATGTTCATTTTAACTCACCAAACAATATTTTGACAATAAGGTAGTAAGTAAAGGTTTGTTGTTAATGAACATTGTTGTTTTCCCATATTCCTAATTTTATTGTATGTTGTATTTGCCGTTAATTTACGATACATTCAAATTGAGAATATAGATTTAAGATTGTTGTAATGAATTCAATACTAGCAAATCTTAAATAAAAAAAAAGAATAGTAAAGAAAGATAAACCCTGTTTCAAGTACATAATGGCGAATTTCAAAATGAGCTAAAAAAAATGATATCAAGAACATTTGCTACGTTATCGGTCGGAGTACAATAGGAGCTTTCTACACTAACTGGTTACATAACGAGTCTCAATAGTTCCATTTGCAAGCGATCAGCACGTCGCCGTAGTGTCATAATACATTGCGATTACGTGAATCGCTCCACTGTCACCCTCGTCGCCGATTCGCATCAAAACACCAATCGCTCGTGTAAAATCAACAGCTTACTTCGTATAGTGACGACGTCCAATACAATTTATTTTAATGCATTTACAATGAAATTGTATAGTCGTGCCAATATTGCGTTAGTCTGTAATTTGTTAGAAAAAATATTAACACATGTAAAAAATCCAACTCGGTCACCGAGCTGCGTCATCGAACAGTATCGATATTATGGCGAATCAATATCCGAGACCAGACGAAATTTTTTCTTGTTAAACGACTAACACTTTACTCGGCATCAATAACAACATATTTAACATGCAATTCTTAAATCATAATTCTTACTAATATTAAGTAACACTTTCGCGCTTACACATTAAAACTTGTGAACCAATTTAAATTAAATTTGATAACAGATATTCTAAATCTTGAGAAAGAATCTGCTTTTCAATGCGATTAAAGGAGTTGAAAGTTTATATGGAAAATATGCCCTTTTTATGGCATTTAGGTTCTTATTTAGAAATAAATAAATATATACGAGAAATCAGTTTAAAAAAATTACCGTAAAGGGGGCAATAATATCAGATGCAAGTTTTTGTTAATTATAAATCGAAATTGTAAATAAATCTCAATTCTAGACCAAAAAGAAAAACGTTAGAATAAAAAAGACACGACAGAAAATCATAACATGTTCATTTTTAATTTAAAAATTGTTTATTATATTGAAAACATAAGTATTTATATTTTGGTCCCGAATATGGTAGCTCATATATTTTTAGTTTTATATTTGTACTTGTTTTTTAGTCAAACTATAATTTTAAGTGTGTTTGTGAAAATTATTCCTTTTCGTGTACAATAACTATTTATATTATCGTTTTTTATGAAGGTTTATTCCGGGTCACAAGTAATACCCAAACCAAACGATATAATTTTGTTTAAGTAAATAGTTTTTGCTATACAAACGTAGAAAATATATAAAAATAGCTTATTTACGTCCTTCCCGACACTTCAAATATAGCCCATGTTTGACATTTTGTTAGGTCAAGTTTTCTATATCTTTATATAGAGTCGGATGATGCAAATAAATTCTTTTCCTTTAATAGTAAATATGAAATATGATTAATTAGCATACTTATAAATTGACCACTTAAATCAAAACCGTTAGAAAAGCACGTTCGTTTTCTAATTTGATTATAACCATAACCGAAGATGCTTTTGTAATCTATCACAACTAGTTTTTGACTGTCATTGGAGTCAAAGAGAAAGTTCTTCGAACGCCTTCTTGCGTAAGACGATCGCCCGTCTGACTCGTCTACTTGTATATTACGCTGCGGTTTTTCACTTGCAAATCTCACCCACCTATTATATATTATTATTAACCATTGTAATGTATAACAAGTGGATGACAACTTGCAGAATATTATAAGTAATATTCTGTAAGTTGTCATCCACTTGTCATTCTATTAACTACATTCTGTACATTCTGTCACCTGTCACTTAATAAAATAATTATTAGTTCCAATTTTAATTCTTCCAACTTGTTTTGATTGTCGCCCGCGTTATATGCAATTTTCCAAAATGAAAAATATAATTTCGCGCTGTAATAATTATCTTATGTTCTTCTTCGTGTCTCATACCATTCTCATACCAAATTGCTTCAAAACCCAGTCAGCTGTTTTTATCAATATTCCCGTGGGGAAAATGTTCTTACACACTACTCCGGATCTCAAATATGAACTTTTATCAAAAATAGTTCAGTAGCTTGTTAGTCCTATTCAAAATCTTCTATCCCCTTTAGGATAAATTTTATACGAACTTTTAATGATGCTCTTATTTATATCTAATCCAAAAGAAAAAAAAAGTTTCATATGTCTAGTTTTAAAAATGACGTACTTTCCATACAAATTTTCATCCCCTCCTTACAGCCCTTTCGTCACATGTTACTAAGTTGTAGTTTAATACCTAAGAAAATAAAATGGTAATAAGAGCATGGACTACTAGTATATGTGAAGTAAAATAATAAATAATAGAAAAAAAGACAATCCACTTTGCAAGCAAAAATAATTATATTATCATTACTTATTTTAATCCTCAGCAAATCTTTGCGTACTAGGTAACCGTTTTTCTTTAGTACACTATAAATAAAATAGGTTAAACCTCCGTCTATATTTAACCACTCGATAATTACAGACTGATGGATGTGAGTACAAAATAGTATTTATTTGTTATATAAAGCCCTCAACAATTTCTTACAAACGGGCACTAATCTATAATCAACACCTATTTCATAACTTATTTTATTATAATTAGAGTTGAATTTGATTTTGAATAGAATTACTTTTTTTTTTACTAACACTGGGATGTAGGCATGAATGAATAATAGAAATTTATTACAACTACCCCACACAACTACTCGTATTTTAATCTATACTAATATTATAAAAAAGAAGTTTGAGTGTTTGTATATTTGTTAAATTCACCAACAGAAAGCCACACTATTGCTGAGTGTAATAGATTATATAAAAAACCGAAAAATAAAAAGGCTTTTACATGGTAGTCAGTTTTGCAAGTGAATCGAAAAAAAACGGTCGTGTGAAAGAGTTTCTTACCAACGCTGCCTTAATGAAAGATATATTTTTGAGTTCTTGAGAAAAGATATGGAGCTTGAAAATGTCTACAAAAAAGTCAACGACAGCATATATTTAAGTTACAAAAAGTAGTTTTTTTTAATATTAATGTAGATAATTTAATTTTTAATATTAATAAAACAATTTAAATCATTATGTCATATTTATTAGTTATATATTACCAAAAATTATGAATCTTTATGAAAATAAGTTAACTCATCGTCTTAAGTGTGAAGGCCAAAGCAGCGGACGGCGCGCGATGGCTTCGGGTTTAATTCGATTCGCGTTCGTGCTCGCTTCGGGGATTATTAATATTATGCCCAACGAAGTGGGCACGGGTCAGCTAGTCTTCTATAAAACATTGCAGACAAGGCAGGCTTTATTTCCAGTACGCTACAAACAGAGATATGTTAAATGTATGTATATAGCATATACATATGTATAATCAACCACAGACGCCAACACAAGCACGGGTACTGTCGCATCGGTAATAAATATGACGTACGTCTTCATTAATTTATCTACAAAGAACAACACACATCGATAAGCCAGTAATTTGCATCGTAGTATCGCTGTGGGCGCATTCACATGTCACAAGAGCCGTTACACCGGGACAGATAACTCCAATCGCAACACGAGGGCATGGTTTGACGCGGCGAGTATACGTCGCCGCACGATTAACACGCAATATGCGATCGTTGCTACTCCGAGACGTCTTTGGCCACGATCCAAGGGAAAAACGTTATTAACTATGTAAAGAAGATATTGCTAGAATTTAGGTGCACTCAAATTTACCAGATTACAAAGTTGAATGTTTTAATCTGAAGAAGCGCGTCCGGAATTGTAAAGTTCTTCTAGTGTTATAAATAGTCCAACGCTCGACAAAGTAGCTTTCCATTTATGTGGCCATAAAACCTTTTAACTCTGTACCAAATTTCAGCTCTCTGAGGTTATGGGCAGTAACTAGGTAGTTCTATTTTGATGATCATGAGTGAGTGAGTGAGTGAGTGTCATAAATGCGAAACATTGCTTTCGCTAACTTCGGAACTAAATGACCTGTAGACTTGAAATTTTGGATTTTAAGTATGTGATTATAGCTTACTGGGTGAAGAAAATTTCTGCGGTCTGGTCTTATCCAGAGGTTCTCAAATAGGGGCCTGAAAATGCGGCGAAATGGTTCCAGTAAACGATGGTACGGCAGTGTTTGCTTCGCGCTTGACTTGGAGGGGGCACTGCCGTACCTCCAGATGTAACATCTACATATCTAACACACGAAAATATTTTATGTCACAAGAATGTTTACTGTTTTAGTCTTAAGACTCAGATGAGATACGTGCCATGACTATCTCACCGTACATGAATTTATAAATGCTACTTCTGTTACCGAACCACTGATGACTTTTGTAATACAAGCTTGACCTAGCATACAAGTCAGGGGACTAAACAACTGTGATAAATTGTTATCTGCTTTTCGGGCTTGAATAAATAAATCATTATTATTATTCGTTTATATTTTTCTCTCCTATTTTAGAGGGTTTACACCAGATACGCGGGCCAAAGCCAAGCGTATAAGGGATCAAATGGTATAAGTCGAGGTGAGTGTTGACGAACTTATAAACTTGCGTGTAATATTGCATGTATTGAGAATGACGGCTTTTTGAATCAAGGTAAGTGTATGGGCGGGTACATCTATTGTATCTAGACTTTGTTAAAGTGACTTTGGTATAGCTCCGGTTGAAGACAGAACTATGGGGACTATGTGAACAGCTTGAACCTTTTTTTTTTTTTTATTGCTAAAGTTGACAAACAAGCAGGCTGCCCACCTGATGGTAAGTGGTAACAGTCGCCTATAGTACATGTGGTTCCCACGAGATTCGCAGCAAATCTGCAAACCTCATAAGAACCACAGTGTACAATGCCAACTTGTGACATAAGATGTAAAGTCACAGTACCCAGTAATTTCACTGCCTATCTTACCCTTCACGCCGGAACACAGCAAAGCGAACCCTGCTGTTTGGCGGCGGAAATAGGTAAGACGGAGGTACCCATGCAGACGACCCTGGTACAGAGTCTACCTCCTAGAACCTCCTTCGGAACTAAATGATCTGTAGACTTGAAATTTTGGATTTTAAGTATGTGATTATAGCTTACTGGGTGAAGAAAATTTCTGCGTTCTGGTCTTATCCAGAGGTTCTCAAATAGGGGCCTGAATATGCGGCGAAATGGTTCCAGTAAAGGATGGTACGGCAGTGTTTGCTTCGCGCTCGACTTGGCGACCTTCCACTGTGTTTTTATTTCGATGGCTAATTCCTGATACTTAATTTTTCAGCTATGGTAGATTATTATTGTTATTATAGTGGCTTATAAGACACGATCCTTTATAAGGCGCGCGCGGGGACACAGATCCAACGTGTAGAGGCAACTTAGCGAAATTTAATGAAACAGTGCATGGAGTGTACCAATTGGGTCTAATCTCTATCTGCACTGTGAATTATTATTATTATTAAAAACGTGTCGTCGCATATTAAAAGACAGGCGGTTAAAAAGTGAATATTTCGCACAACCTCAGTACAGTTAAACAGCCTCGTAGCCTAACGTAGCATGACTAAATAACACGCCACCGAGTCTCGCTGCATTCAGTTCATTGACGTAAGATTTATGTCAGCGCAAAACAAACAAGAATGGTCAGGGCTGCGGGTTACAAGTGGCGTCGGCATGCTTCCCAACGACCTCAATTGATCGACTGCTCCATCAATGGTACTAACACGACTGGGGAACATCTTCATGATAATTAATGAATGATTGAACTGTCGTAACATATCTTTTATTTTTTATTTTATATATAAAACTAATTAATGTTTTTAGTTTTCTTTTTTTGAACTCCCTTAATAAGTGAGAAGAATTTCTCACTGAAGAAGCTTAGCTTAGCCTTAAAAAAATATGCAATCTTTTCTTTGGGTGAAGTGAACGTTGGGTATGGGAGAAACGACATGAAAGCAGAATAAATGCAGTAGAAATGAGAGCTTTGCGGAGTATGGCAGAAGTAAAACTGAGTGACAGATTGTATAATGAAGTGACTAGAAAGAAATGTGGTTTGAAAGAGGATATCGTGACAAGAATAGAGAAAGGGATGCTTGGGTGGTTTGGGCATGTGGAACGGATGGATGAAAGTAGACTGACCAAAATGATTTATGAAGCTGGAGTGAGTGGAGATACGAGACGAGGAAGACCTAGGCGAACATATTTCGAAGAAATCGAAAGTGTCCTCAAAAAAGGCCAGGTCAGAAGTACCCGCAATCGTCGCGCATGTATGAGGAATGTTATGAAAGTAGATGAAGCGAAAGAGATATGTAAAGACCGTAGCAAGTGGAAAGACGTAATGTCTGCATACCCCCGTGGGAAAAAGGCGTGAGTGTATGTATGTATGTAATCTTTTCTTCGAGGGAAGTCGTAGGCTATAAAATGAGATATTAAGATTTTTAATTTATTCTATATTTATATGTGGTAATAACATCTGTTTTTATTGTCATTTGGCACATCTACTTGTTCGTTTCTCTGCATCACCTTAAGGTCGAGTGGTAGAAAATGCCCCCGGCATTAAGCCCGCCTTTGTACACCAATATATGTTCATAAAGTTTAAATAAATAAACAAAAATGTCCTTTTAAAGAGAAACCGATTTTTGTTCAGCAACTATAAAACCGTTTTACGTTTCGGACCAATCTTCGTCGCACATGTAGTCTTTGTTCATTTTAAAACCGCCGTAAAATAAAAGGCCGTTTCTGTCACATTTGTTTTTAATCCTAATTGTATTTAAAACCGCAAGTTTGCATTGCAACCAACCCTTTCACTCGTGGAACGTCCAAGTATAAAGGTGCTTTATAGTTTCTAGCAAAGCACCATCAGTCGACCAAAAATAATTTGTGTGCTAAAAACAATAGCCCTAGGGGATAAAGATCACCATAACAAAAATAACGTGGACATAAAATATCGACACTGTATGACTGTTATATATAAAGAGGTTAATTTCAGCAAACAGATTTAATTCTAGCTTTAATCATTCACTCGCTTTAAGGAGTATGTCATATGTTATTATTGTTTATTGAAATAAGCGAAAAGTACAGCTAAACAGGAAATTGTGTAGACAAAATTCAAAACTAGCTCTACGTGTACACACACTTACAAAAACAAAAAAGAAACGAGGAAAACGCAAATAGTCATCCCGCCAACATAAATAAACAATTTAACCTCCACTATTTGCAAACAGGAAAACATGGACGACCAACTGCTTCCCCAACCTTTAAAATTGTACACATTTGAATTTCCAATGTAAACAACGCTACACTCTGTTTAGACCCGGCAAAATATTATTATAAGGGTTATCTGTCGTGGGCGTCGGTGATTATGGTATTGCGATACAATGCTTTTCCACGCCGCTGATAAGATCTTTTATCTTTCAAGCAAGTCGTTTTTTTATCATTCAAATATCTTGACGTCATATTAACATAGGAATCCATCTGTTTTGTGACAAATTCGTTTTATCCTATAGAATAATAGAGTTGTCACAACATAGTGAAATCACATATGGCATTTCGTAAGTTGCCGACTTCACCGATGGTTCGTCATTTTGTATCGATGATAATTGCTTTTCTAACGATGTACGGTTGTTTCACTTGACAAATGTGACTCGTCTACACGATAAGAATAATAATCAAATGTCAAACAGGGCACAGAGTATATTGTAATTTTGAAAGTATCTTGGCTATCTGTGAAGATTGCACATCGAGACGGCTAAACCAATTTTAATTAAAGTTGATGTAGGTGTAAAAAGATTTTTGTTTTTGTCAATCCTGGTCCCTAATGTCTAAGGTACCAAGATTCATGGTCTTATCTTCAATTCAACCCCTATTTCACCCCCACACTGGTAAAAATTTCAAAATGCTAGAACAAACGATTTTTTGTTTCTTATGATATTTGACGAACTTGCATACTAACTTTCAACCCTTATTTCACCCCCTAGCTAGTCGAAATTTCAAAAATGCTAGAACAAATGTTTAATGATTTCTTACCAAGTGCTTAAATATAAAGTTTAGCCGTTTTATCTTTTAAAATTAAGAAATCCCATACAAACTTTCAACCCCTTCATTCCTTTTTCGAAATTAAAAGTAGTCTATGTTCTGTCTCAGGGTCTAAAAATTGTCTGTACCAAATTTCATCATAATCGGTTGCGAGGTTTAAGCGGGAAGGCGTAACAGACAGAGTTACTTTCGCATTTATAATATTAGTTGGTATTAATTATTTTAATAAGTAACTTATTATTTATGTTCAACAAGATTGTTTGCAGAAGACAAGCAAGCTTAAATCGATGCCATATAACTAGAGATCGGATAATCGGATGCATATTTACCTAAAGTTAATTTTTGGCTCACAAATTATGGAAGCGGCTTTTCAAAATACATTTTGTTAAATAAAAATCCCGGGAAAATACGGGACTGCAAATTTAACGTAGTGATATTGTTTGAAAATTACTAAATTAGCACGTGGTATTTATTTTCAAAAGACCGAGACTCCGGCTTCATTTATACAACTATGCATACGTATTTACATGAAGTTTAGTTTCAGTTCCCTGTGCGATTTATGAATGTACGATTTATTACATGAAGAGTGTTATACGAAAGTAGTGAGCTAGTTCGACTAAAACAATAATCAATTAAATAATTGAATAAAAAAACAGAAATGGTGAAAAATTTTATTTAACAAAACAATAAAAAGCCGTTTCCATACTTTGTCTTAAACTAACTTTAGGTAAATATGCATCCGATTGTCCGATCTCTACATATAACACATTTACTAGACGATTTATAAATATCTTACCGTAAGACTGATGACAAAAGCTATCTCTGTATTATATTACCAAACGATATATATCCT
Source organism: Scirpophaga incertulas (assembly GCA_036419045.1). Taxonomy (NCBI): domain Eukaryota; kingdom Metazoa; phylum Arthropoda; class Insecta; order Lepidoptera; family Crambidae; genus Scirpophaga; species Scirpophaga incertulas. The sequence goes on along the minus strand of CM071631.1, from coordinate 3,849,049 downwards.
ATACATATTAGCTATGTAGCTTCATATCTTGAATAATGCCGTCTAATAGTTGTTGTGTCTGCGCTGCTAATACTACACAAATACACACTTAATTTCATGACTACACTAGACTATCTTATCAGACACAGTGCATCACACACATTTCCGTTCGCATATTTCTTTCTATTGTCAAGTGTGGAAAAAAATAAAAAAAAAAAAAGTATGTTGTAATTAATAAATAAAAGCTGATATTAACAGATATATTATATATATATATATCTACACTAATATTATAAAAAGGAAAGATTTGTATTTTTGTATGTAACAAATAAACTCAAAAAGTACAGGACCGATTTTTATAATTCTATTTTCATTAGCAAGCTACATTATCACTGAGTAACATAGGCTATATTTAGTACTAGATTACTATAGAAATCTTTAGAAATTCTTATTAAAACCAACCGAAGGTGTAAAACAATTTGCCATAAAATGTCTTTCATCGTATACGCTGCGAAGAGTATGTCTACCCGTGCGAAGCCGGGACGGGCCGCTAGTTACATCCTTACTTATATTATAAATCGGAAAGTGAGTTTGTTTGTTTGTTTGTTCCGCTTTCACGCCGTAACTACTGGACCGATTGCTTTGAAATTTTGCAGACGTAAAGATAAAAGTCCGGATTAAATAATAGGGTACCTTTTTATCCCGGAAAAATCGACACATCCCACGGGATACGCAATGAAGGCTTCACTCAAAAACTACTGCACAGATTTTCATGCGGTTTTCATCAATAGAAAGAGTGATTCTTGAGCAAGATTTTGTGGTATTTTTTATCTTGGAAAAACGGATACTACCACGGGAAGCACGATAAAACCTTCGTGCCATAAACCGACTTCCGCGCAAATATGTAGCCGTGGGCAAAAGCTATGACCCTTAACCCTCTATAGACCCAATCCCGAAATCCACGCGGACGAAGCCGCGGGCAGAAAGCTAGTATATTTATAAAACAAAAACAGAAAAGTTGGAAATATTTTAATTACTTAATAGTTTTGAGTTTATCTTATTAAATATACCTAACGAAAACTCCCTCTCCAACTTATCATGATTGAAACGTCATCACATACTGCAGCTGATAATGGAACAGACTTGTTTATAGCCTTAGGGCTATTGCAAATACACTTAAGAAGAAAAAAAGTTGGTTTTTGTTATAAATTTCATAAGGATCTCCTCTGAAATATGACCTACCAAACAAAGAATCGTCAAAATAAACTCATAATTGTCAGAAGAGACAGAATTGGCATAATTGGCAGAAAAAAAACATACATGTGGCCCATTTGTGAGGCTAAGGGGCGTCCATAAATTACTGGAGATGTTTAAGGGAGGAGGGGTCGTGTCAATTTCATCTAATCTTACGTTGGAGGGGGGGGGTCTTGGCAAATATCACGCAATTGTAACATCAACATTATTCACTAATTCGTTCGAAAAAAAATAATTTCACTCATACTTCGACGTTATACATCTACTGACAGTCAAACCTACATATTTGTTTAAAACCACCAAATATAGGTCAATTTTTCAAAAATTTCAAAAACACCTCACGCAATTTATGGACGCTCCCTAAGTGCGAACAAAAGCCCGGCTAAGCTAACTAACCTCCTTTCTAGATGTCTCATTAAATGTAATGCCACGATAAATTTATATTTATAATTTTTTATTTCTTGAATACGATTTCAATTTTATCCCATCTAATTCTAGCTAGTTCTACCAAAATAAATACCTTATCTTATCTAATATTTTTAGAATACATTAATTATTTCTTCCTATTTGAAGATAGAGAGTGTCAACATAATAACTTTTAGCACTTTTGCTATCTACAGCTAACAAAATATCCAATAACTATTGTGATATTGTTTATAAATAAACAGTGTAATGTCGAAATTTATTATTCTGATTTTACCAAATTCTCTTACAAATAGTAAAAAAATACAATAAAAAAAATTGCCCACAGTAAGAAAGAGTTAAATGTTTATACAACTTTGTATATATTTTCACTTATCATTGAACTTCAAAAGCAAAACTATTTGTTCAAACGACACGTATAGCGCAGTGGTCGAGTAATCGGCTTCTACGCAATAGGTCGCACGGGACAGATACTTTGTTAAGACCTACAAAAATTTGTCCCAGCCTGGGTGTTTGTGTATGTAAGGTTTCAGGAAAAAATCCTAGTGTGGAGCAATGTTAAAAAAAAAAATTTACACAACAAACCAAAGTTAAACATCAAACTCACCTGGAAAAATAGCGCGTGCGCCTGCTCAGCGTTGTTGAACTCGTAGCTCTCTAGATCCTGGCCAGCATTGGCCAACTCAAGCACGATGTATTGCTGGCTATCGGGCAAGATGGCCGGGTTGTCGTTCTCGGAGCCCTTACACTCGTCGTACAACTCCCACAGGTCCAACAGACGAGATGGGTACGCGCCGTACACGCAACGCACTGCTAATACCTGCAGGTAGGGCACTTGACTTAGGGCTTCTCTTTTTCAGCCTAGCCCTAAGCCACGAGGAGCCCCCGTGGCTTAGGGCTAGGCTGATGCAATGATGCTCTACTATGCCCACAGTTACTACTACTACTACTCTACTACTCTGGGGAGTAGCTACTGATAAAACTGAATATTACATACTTAATTCAAACGAAAACTTATAAAGTAGTAAGGATATCAGTGAATCAATCATTTCAATAAACTATCCAAAACTTGACTGTAAGAAAATGTTCATATTGTACTTTATAAGTATATCAATAATTTGTAACTATACTTAGTACAGTGTATGTAAATGTGTAGGTAAAATCATTTTCTTTCGTTAAGATTAAGTGACAATAGTTAACAGGTAACAAACATTGCAAGTTGATGGAACGTAAATTTGTAAGAGTACCATTTTACTCAGTAAATTTGACTTATGAAGGAATAAGTATGTTTTATAGTTTTATTTTCCCATAACTGTAGTAATACATATGTATGAAAATGTGCTATAGGCAGGTGATCTTTTTTTTTTTTTTTATTTTTTTTTTTTTTTTTTTTTTTTGCGGGGGGAAAATGCACCCTTATGCACCTTGTCACCGCGCTGGCTAGGCGCGGCCGTGAGTGGGGCTCTCCGATATAAGACCGGCCTACCCACAAAAACCCCCGGTGTCCTTCCAGCCCATATCGGAGCGTGTGGCGGGGTGCGCTTTCGCGATTCTACCGCCACACGCTCCCAGGCCAGCTCGACCTTGAACGGCCGAGCCTTCGCCAAGGGGGGGATTGTCCCAGACACCAGGACAATCCCCAGGTAGGGAGGCATCACAGCTGCGTGCGCGGTAAGCCCAGCCGCGCACGCTGCCTTCCCGACAGGATCACTAGGCGGCAAGCTTTCACTCGCTCACCTTCACCTGCATAGGCAGGTGATCTGGAAGATGATCATGTGCACAGAGCCATCACCTAGTTTGCTTATAAACAAACGTGAGATCTACACATTTAGATAGACTATACTATGATTTTCTGCTTGGATACCTCTGTATTACATATTTAAGACAAATTCATCAAAATAACCAGTTACACTTCTCTGGCATAAAGTAGCACAGTGCTTATTACTGTGTCATAGTTTGTAAGAGACGGAATGATAGTGCTATGTATGAGTGACACCTGATGTAAGAAATTGGCTACTTTTGTGATTCTTGTTGCAGATTTGCTGCAATTTTCACAGGAACCACATGAACTATAGGCAACTGCAATCACCATTAGGTGAGTATGCTTGTTTGTCAACATGTGGCTATCAGAATATCCAGAGCATTTAGTAATGATGACCTTCTTTTGTAACTTTTCACATTAAAACAACTTTAAGCAAGACTTTTTTTAACTTCTCTAAATAAAAATAACATTGCAATCAGTCACTAGCAGCTTTACATTAAAAATAGATATAGATTACATAAAAAATAATACAGAAAGTCATAAAATATACTATGTTAATGCCTGAATATGAATGAACATATTCAATATTAATATCCTTTAATATATTAACAAACAATCTCATTGCCCCCCCTGATATTAAAAGGTTTGTCGCCTATATTGCATTTTGTTATACAAATCAGAAACCCCAACAAAATGCAGTGTATTTTCCCAACATGTGACAAAACAACTTGCCCCTTCAGACTAAACAGTGCCATTATGTGGTAGATAAGGATAAGTAAAATATAATACAAATATTTAATTAAACCCAAATATGTCAGAAAGCTTATTTCATTCTAACCATAATAGGATAGCATAAATTAAATGCTAGTTATACTAGTACATTATAACTGGCAAAAATTGTTCTGTCATATAAATTATTTTTCTCAATAAGGACACTAATCACCCAATCATATAAAATATACTTTATGACCTTTTCTCACACATAATGGAATAAGCTACAAACTATACATAAAAATCAGTGAACCCATTTGAGAGGAATATAGGATATATCTATAACACTACTGATTGTATTGTGCTGATAAAAGACAGTAAAATTAATTTCATTATCAGCAATAAATTATAATAGTACTTATGAATTACCCCTATCTTTATGATTCATGTATTACAACAGGTATTCTCAATATTAGCAAAGGAATGATTCAATGACTCAGATTTGTAGTTTGGTAATTAAAACTGAACAAATATATTGACTTGACTATTATCTTTTTGCAGTTGTATTACAAAAGTAGATTATGCTGAACGTTAATCAAGTATTCTGGTAACAGCTGTGCTTCGCAAGGCCAAATATTGTCTCAATAGTGTAATGTAACTTTGAAGGTTATGATAATTATTTTTCAAAGTTTTCAGTGTATGAATTAGTCACAAGGAAGTAATGAAAATAACCTGAAAAAATCAACAGCTTACAAATGTTACAGACCTTCGACATCAATTGGCACCATTTCAAAGAATAAATTATGATCTAATTTCATAGAATGATTATATTGGAACCACTAGAGTAACAAAAAGGGCAATTTTTACTTCTATTTCGCTATCTTTATAAGTAATGTATTGAATGTGATTGCAATTATATGGTCATACTTAGAGTAATAAGTTGTACAAAATTTTATAGATAATTATCTACTACCACATAATTTCACATAAATACTAAAATATATCATCAGCACAAGGCACTAAGAAACAAAAACATACCTCATTAAAAACATCAGTTGCATTCTCTACAGAATGTAAATCCAATGAGTCAATCGTAGTTCCCGCATCAAAACTTGACTGAATTGCATCAATAGGAGTGCGCAATGCACTCAATTCCCTAAAACAACATGAATAATGTTATAGTAATAGTTAGGGCAATTAGTGGGGCAAATATGTGACATGAATATTTAAATTAATTTGAAATACTACATCTTATTATCAAAAAATCTGTAATATTACTATTCACATACATAATAACAAACATAAAGAGCATAATAAAATTTCAATTTGTAACTCACATAGCAATCACAATCTCAGAAATGATTTCATGGAAGTCCTTTTGTTGTTCGCCATTGACTTTGATATTGCCAGCAATAGGTACAATTTTTAATACCCGTACTCGACCATCTCCTGCTCGCCATAAGAAAACTTCACCATAGACACCTTCTCCAATCTTATGACAATTTTTCAGAACCCTATATTAAAAGAAATTTTTAAGGTTAATTCTATAAAAATGATAAGTGATAAAGAAAAAAAGTGTATTCGTAAATTTTGCACATACAAATTTTTAATGTGTAGAAAATTTATGAACGTGTAGCTAATTAATAATATAATGAAATTATAGATTTACACACCAAGGTTAACAATAATGTTGCACTCAATGACATGACAATGGACTTACGTATCAGGGTAACATTCATCAAAAAGTATCGCGTCTGCTTGGCAGCATCGACGCAACACGTAATCCCTAGCACTGGCAATTCGGTTCGAGGTATCATGGAACTTTTCTAATACAGTGATTTCGTGATCAGAGTCTGCGATCGATAATTTTGATAATTCAACGACCGTATCATCACAATCTTCGGTCAGAAATCCTGAAAAAGCACGCACGCGTCAGAGTATGTCATGTATGACACACAAGGAAGTAAATGACTAACTTTCCCGAGGCGTAATTTTGTTACGTAGGCGATACTTTGAAAGTCTCGAGGGAAATTTATGGTGTTAAAACATAAAACAACAACTGACCTGTGTCTTGCAGGGAAAGATGCATGCACTTGGCTTTAGACACTTTTTGTAGAACAAAGGGGCAGAACCAAGCTATTATCCCGTTATGGATAACGAATGGCAGTCAAATCAATATACCCACAATAAGTCTGTCACAAAATTATTGTCCACACTACTAATATTTACGAATAATAGTAATAAATGTTCACTACACAAATGTGTAATATCACTAGATTACTAAATAAAAAATAAAATAAAAATATGGACAAAGACCCGATGAGGCGTCTTTTTCCGAGAAATCGACGAAAAGCACAGGTTAAAAATGTGGTACATTTATTTGCTTAACGATTTTAATGTTGCCAGAATAAAAATATAAATACCTTAAAGTACAAAAAATGCCAATGGGTAAGCAGAAATTCTGCACATTTTAGGTTTTTGTTAATCTACATATTTACTTCAATTTTATATTTGACCTGATTAAATTTATCAATTAGAATGTAAAATGAAATTTTAAATATTTTATTATACACTGTATACTAAGTTATTCTAAATCATTTTAATAATGTAATTATATTATTCATCATCATTATAGTTCAGATGCATCTCCACCTGGAAGCGTGATTTGACGATCCCATCCTAAAACTTATAAGACCTTAATCAATTACGCTAGACAAGTGCGGTACAGTGTTGTTGATACAGTTATTCTGATTATCTCGCAATGTTTTCCTTCACTTTAGGACTTAGGTTTAAATAACGAAAAACAGATCCGATCGAATACTATCCTTATGATTAAGAGCAGTGCTGAGACGAAAACACCACAATTTGTTTGAATAAATTAATGATAATATGTCAGTTATAAATGACTGTATAACTTTTGGATGTCTAGTCTTCTATCAAAATGGATATATAAGATTTTCGTGATATATTCGGATAAAAATATGACAGTGAAAATTAGTAGCAGAGTAAAAACAACAAATGAAAATATTAGTTTACCTTTTAAATCTTCAAATATTGTACTATTAGATAATGTTGCTCTCGAACTATTAGCTTCCTAAAATTAAAAAGAATATGCAATTATTTTATTTCATTTACCTAATAAAATAAAATTGAATTAGTCTATTAATTAAACATACTTTTACAATACAGATGGTTGACCGAGATGGCTTAGATACGATACTACTTCTCTGACTAATAAGTGACACATTGTGTATAGAACCTGTAAATAATGAAGATTGTATTGAAATAATATGAATAATAATTACAGAAAATATTTCAAATAGAAAACCAAACCTGTCATTACACTGAAACTTTTGACTGAAGTGACACTTTCAGTGTCAATTATTTTTCAAATTTAACAAAAAGGATAGATACATTCAAACTATGTTCAAAATATTCTTGTTAAACTTGGATTAATTGATTACCTCCAAAATCTTGCATTTCCATTGTACTTATTACACTTTGTCTATATTTTCGACCTTTAGTCTCCTGATCATCATCAATGATTGACTCATCAAAATGGTCAGTCATCATAGTCATTCTTTTGTAAATACTCAAAGATCTCTGCCATTTTTTTCCTGGTTGTAACACTATACCACGTTTAAAGTCTTCATTATTTGTAATAAATGAACTAAACTTAGGAGAAACAGGTACACTATTTCTAGTTACTCTTGAACTTTGCCTAGTATTAACATTGGATATTCTGTTTTCATTACTTATATTAGCCTCAATTCTATTAAATGGAATATCCTCTGAGTCTTTATCACTCTCAATAGGGACTTTTTCCTCCTTATTACTATTAAAACTACATTCTATTTTCATATTATTACTATTACCTAAAACAGTCTTGTCAGTATCAGTACTACATGCACTATAAATAGAATTGTCTAAATCAAATATTGAATTCTTTGTAGCTCCAATACGTCGTCTTGTTGTAACAAAACTGACATATTTGTCATCATGAGTACTTGTAATCAATTTTGCATTATTGTTAACACAATCTTGTGAAGTATTAATATTCACCCTTTCTGCATCTTTTGTGTGTTCACAATGGGAGTCTTCTATCATATCATTTACAAACCCTTCGCTATTCGTGATATCTGTGGTTTTAATTAATCTACTTTCATCAAAACTATTGTAATCTACACTATCTGTTTTGACACTATCATTAAATTCATATCTATTATTGTTATTCAGATATTTTGTAACAATAGAAGCATTTAATCTTTCTAAGCTAACCACAGGATATTTTATTGTATTTAATACATTATAAGAAGTTTCTTCACTATGACATGTATCATATGATGAAACTGAATGGTTTGTATCAGATGAAGCAGTAATATTAGATTTGTTATTGAGTTCTATTGTGCATTCACTTCCATCATTGTAATTGTCCACCACCACTACTGAACTGTCATTGGACCCATCATATTCATAATTACTACATTCAATAACATTTAGATCAGTATTATCTTCTCTAATTGATTCTCTGTGTGATACAGAATCCAAAGCTACTTGTTTCTCAACAATGCCAATACTATTTTCTCTATTATTTTCTCTAGCTGTATCACAATTTAAGAATTCTGGATATTGAACATTATTTTCTTCAGCTCCAGTAAAACCTAATGGAACCATTTCTGAAGTTTCTAAATGATTGGTTTGTGCTGTTGATAATTCTTCTACAGATATATCATGTCTACTTACATTCTTTGATGGTGAAGTCAACTCTATTTCACTTTTACTGACAGTTTTGTTGCTCTTTTCACTTTTAGAACTCTTCATTATGGATAATTGTATGATTGGAGATGGAGGTATATATTCCTCATAAGAAACATTTTTGTTCACATTTACTAAGCTATCATCAAACTGTTCCTTTAATACAAAATGTTTTTTATTGATTTTATGTTTCTCTATACCAATTGGGGAAAACATATATATTGATTTACCCCTATATTTATCTTTATAAGGGGTACTGCATAATGGTGATTTCATTATGTTTGGGGAAAATTTAACCCCCAAATGATAATTTTCATTTGCAAAACCTTTAGAGTTATTGAATTCAGTCCTATTCAATATTGATAATTTTTTAACAATATTATTTATTGAATCATCTTCATAATTATTATCTTCACTTTTTACTTTCTCAATCAACAATTCATAATTTTTTATGTCAGTGACATCACACTGGCTGTTTGATCTGCTAGAATTTTCTTTATCTGATTCTGAAAACAATATTATAAAATATATAGTATTCTATTTATATACAAGTTAGCTATATTGTGTAGTCTTTCACCTACTAAACCAAGCAAAAAAACAATTGACCATATGGGGAATCGAACCCCAGACCTGCCAAATAACTCCCAGTGATCATTGACTATAAAGGTATGTGTAGATGGAGGTATAGTTACTGTAAATATTACAAATATACCTAGTTGATTTCATAAATCACCATGACAACTCATATTTATCTCTACTGAGACACGAGTCTACCCTGAGCGTAGACCTAGAGCTATTAGTCATTACAGTTATTCATGCTAGCCCAGTGCAGATTGGCCAAATTTGAAAGTCTTCACAGGAGTATGCAAGCTGCCTCACAATTTTTTCTTCAGCAGATAAATGTACATATGAAACTCGACCAACACATACATATATGTATACCTATTCCCAATTAGAAAAATGTATTTACAGTAATGGCCTCAATAAGTTACATACCATAACTATCCTCACTAGAATAATTAATATTTTTATTTCGCAAATTATTTTTCCTAGTGTATGTTTTGGCGGCACTAAAATGAGAAAAACAATATTAGTAATTTTTAATAAAGAGCATTTCATATCGACTTTTTATTATTACCCAATAAATTACTTACTCATGTCTCAAATTGGTTGAATATCCACATAAAGGACTATCTTTCGGGTTTTGAGTGGATGAATTGAGCAGCTGATCAAACAAGTCTTGTGGCTTGTTCACTCTTAAAGATTTATCAGGCGTAAGAAACACTGTCCGTCTTATTGCAGTCACAGGTTTTTCGACTTCCTTAATCAATCTTTTTACATATTTTTTCTTGTAAACTTTATTTGGAGGCTCACCATAGTGCGTTGACGAACCAATACATGAAAGTTCTTTTTTAGTTTGTTTAATGTTTTGAATATAATACGCTTCAAAAACTGATGCCTTTTCATCTAATCCTTGAATGACATCTCGATGATCTAACGCATTACCACTTTCTTTTTTAGAACGATAAGTACGACGCATTATTATATTTTTTTCTAAATTTTATTTATTTGATTGAAAACATACTTTATTAATTGGTTTGTTGCTTCCCTCATATCTCCATTTTAAAAATTCGCATTCACAAACGGAAAGACAAAAGATGACAATGACATTTAAATGACACAAGCAGAAACCTACATGTCGTTTCGCGTCATGGAAGTCGATGTTGAATCGATTATTAGCTTGATTTTTACGAATAGATCGATTAAACACTCATAAGTAATCTCTGGAAATGTTGTTGTAGAAAATTACACATTTGCCAATGAACGAACCTCTAGTTTTTTGAAGTCTAATATTTGGACCGGCAAGTTCATTTTTATTTCTCGTGTTTAGTAAATTTCAAAATTTGTATTCAATATATTGTAGTTGTTATCAACATAAATGAAATTTTCATAAATATGCCTGCTACTATTAATATATTTATTTCCTTTAATACATATCTAAGGGTTTCTCTCTATCTTAAATCTTAATTTGTGGTATTTTATCAAATCATCACCAGATATAGAGAAAAGTATAGACTGAGGATGAACATGACCACTTGTAATATAAATAGTCATAAAACTAACATTGCTCTATGGACTTTTACTTCACTTTGGATTTTGTTAACTTAATTTATAATTAACTAGCTTTCTGCCCGCGGCTTCGCCCGCGTGGATTTCGGGATTGGGTGTATAGAGGGTTAAGGGTCATAGCTTTTGCCCACGGCTACATATACGCGGAAGTCGGTTTATGGTGCGAAGATTTTATCGCGCTTCCCGTGGGACTATCCGTTTTTCCGAGATAAAAAATGCCGCAAAACTCCTCAAGAATCACTCTATCTATTGATGAAAACCGCATAAAAATCTGTGCAGTAGTTTTTGAGCGAAGCCTTTATTGCGCATCCCGTGGGATCTGTCGATTTTTCCGGGATAAAAAGTAGCCTATGTTACTCGGGGAGAATGTAGCTTTCCAAAGGTGAAAGAATTTTTGAAATCGGTCCAGTAGTTTAAGCGTGAAGAGGTAACAAACAAACAAATAAACAAACAAACAAACAAACAAACAAACACACTTTCGCATTTATAATATTAGTTGGGATATCAATTAATAAGTTGTTATTAACTTGTCAAAGTTTTCACTTATGCAAATCGTCAATATAGTGCATTCTATCTTATAGTTCGCAGTGACAGGAAACAGTGAATCAAGGTTGTTTAGAGTGAACATAAACCTAGGCTGAAATGCTTTCCAACCCGTGAAGTTTCATTATAGTGAATTAATAGTCTTTGCAACCTATACTTAGCGTAGTTAATCTATTTTCGGGGCCTATTAGCCTTAGGAGTTATTTTTGGTGCCAAAACAGACGGTTCTGGGTTATCTCTGTAGTGATGTTAAGATTTTACAGGTCTCAATTTATATTGGACCATTATATTTTATTTATTTTTATTTATATGGATTTCGATATTCTCTTCTTCGTCCTTTTGAGTATTCTGAATGGCTTAATACTGTATTGACGACATGATGTTTTAAAATATTTTCTATTCAAAATACTGGAAGTACACATTTACACACGATTTTTATTCTGGGTTGCAGGTAAAGCCACAAATATAGAATTTTACATGCATATACACCCAACTCAAGACAAAATTCCGTGCACTATACAAGGTAGTCGATCACTCGACCATTGGGAGTCATGTCGTCGTCAATGTCCTATGACATTTAGAATACCAAATAATGATCAAGTCAATGTTGATTAACTAAGTGGCGTGAATTTTAAATTTAGAGATAGTCTCATTAAACAGTGCCAAAATTATATTTGATATGTGTATATCTAATTAAAGGTGGTTAGTTTTAAATATATGAAATAATTTATCAAATATAAATCAACAATATTAAATAAATATATAATCGGCATAAGTGTATAAAGATATAATTTTTGAGAAAGCTGTTAAACCCTTTTAAAACACTATGTTCAAGAAAAGTAAGTCAACCAAGACTAAGTGTCGGCTAATAAAACTCGATCTATCGAGGTTTGGTTCTTGGTTCTTGGAGGTTTGGTTGGACTTCATTAGAACTGAAGGCAAGCCGTTATCTAGTCCCGAACAATATAATTTCCTATAATAATAGTTTTCTCATTTTAACTATGAAATTTATTTAAGGCGGAACGAGACAACAGCGTAGATTAATTAAGCTATACTAAACTACGATTTTTAATTCGAGTCATTAAAATGACAAGTGCAACTGTCAATGATACAAAAAAGGGTGACCCACTACAACCCACTACAATAGTGATGTTCGGCAATCAATAGAGTTAGACATTTAGTCATGCTTTATGTTATTAGGTATCAAAGCGTTTTTTATTGTAAATATGTAATACATACCATATTAAATAATATGATTTGTGACACATGACACTGGAAATGTCATTTTACTGACTCGAATTAAAAATCGAACTTTATGTACACTGTAGCATAGTGCGGGTGACACTTTCAGAAACGTTTCGTTTCACACTTGAATTTTGCCACGATTTATAAATTATGACTTAGTTTTGAGATGTACCACATTCGTAATATATTAATTCATGAATAACTGTAGTAACTTAAATTCATGTTGCGATGCTACGATAGATAGTCGATGTTTTTTTAAAATAAAAATACGTATGTTGTGTGTATTATTAACGATACGGATATTATTAACGATGACTACATTATGTTGTCAATGTAACAATATGGATGTCACGATCCCAATCAGACATAATGACCTGTTTTGTTTTATTCATGTCTATCGATTTCGACCAGTCCCTAGGTTGAACATTGTTGATGGCCTGTTGTAAAAAATCAACATAAACCAACATCTTAATTGCTGTAAATTGCATATTTATAATATAATAAGTTATAGATTTAAAAATTCTTTATAAACCTTGTCCTTTATGTTACACACAATGTTACAATGTTAATCGATTATAAAACAGATATCGGTACAGTTCAATTTATCGATACTAAAACCACAAGACTTCTGATTGGTATGTATGTCAAAAGACATGTCAAATCGTTATCAGCAGAACGGTCTGCACTGAAATACTACAGTTTTTTTTGTGATATTTTTTTAAAATGTGATTTTTAATTAGAAATGCGGACAAACAAATAGTTAAAGTTATAAAAAAAGCAACGCGGATTATTCAATTATTGTCATTAACGTTTTTAATATTATTAATTAGCCTACGATTCCATTCTGTTCTAGGCTTTCAAAAAGTTTATGTAGCAGAGCTTTTGAATGGAATATTGTTATCGTTGACAGTGATAATTACGAAAATGGAAGGCAGCAACGATTCATTGTCTGGTATGCATTGAAAGTGATTAAAATTATGTCTGAACAGGTTACTAGTCGCGATTAACTCAAAAGAATTTGTTATATACAGTCTTAGCACCGACAATGGGGAGTTCGCCCGCAGTTTTGCTGACTCCGGGAAGAACGAGGAATATAGCGCAAGACATGGAAGCTCTTAGGTTATCACGACAAGACAATCCATATTTACAAGTAAGTAACAACTTGTGTAGGTATATGTTTCATACTAACTTATATAATAAACTAGTCTATTATGTTATGACATATATGCTGTTATTTGCAAATCGACTTGTAAGTTCATATCACTATTAGAGTATTGAAATTTAAGTATATGATTTTATTAAACCCCTGTATAAAACAATAGTTTTTATTTTATAAATATAAATAGTCTTTACTTTATATAAATTGTTTACTGATTGCATTGCAGCAAGTGATGGCAAGCAGGGAGAGTTTGATAGAAAGTCAAGCTAATGATTGCGAATCTGATGATACAATATTAATGTCGCAGGTAAATATTTTGCTGACTTATTTTTTCTCTTACAATCAAGGGCACTTGTGACACTATTTTATCTTGCTACAGGAATTTGGCAGTACAGCCTTGGATTTTGTTGAAGATGATCCACGAACATTGAAGGAAGTCCATGAGCATATGATCCGGTCTCCACCACCAACAAGTTGCTGGCCTCATGGTAAACATCAAATCACTAAGTTTGATTCACCAGAAAAAATACAAAACTAAAACAAATAGCCCAATGATAACATTGTGGCATAATCATTGTGCTATGATTTCAAATTTGTATTTGTACCATGAGTCATATGGACTATGAAATATGCCACAATTATAGGTGATATAAAGAGCTGTCTCAAAGTCTATGTGTAAAGTCTGATGCATACTGTAAAAAAATAACAACACAAAACAATATATTTTTATAAAATTTGGATATTCAAGCAGAACTCATATGTATTATACACAGAAAATCTTTTCATTTATCTAACATTAAAATAAAATAGAAAGAAGAGGTGATTTCAACTTATATCAAGTTTAAATTGTATTATCCTACAAATCAATACACTATTGACATCAGTAAACTGATTACGTAATTATGTTGCTATCACATTTTGATTGCAACTTCCAATAATACTGCTTTATGAAGATATTTGCTACATTGAACCTTAATAAAGCAGCAATATTTCTTTACTTTTAATAAAAATTTGATAGCAACAGTAATTATATTTATAATCAGACACTTACTATTTAAACACTATTTTGCTTACGTAATTGCAACTAAAACTTATTATTGGAATTCATAAATTGTGTAGTTCAACTTGCTGATTTGTGAGGGCTTTATTGGATAGCTAATTAGATATAGAGAATGAAACCTTACAATTTTGATAAAATCGTGGCAGAGTATACTTATGCCTCGGCTACTATTTGCTTAATACTACTAATGCAATTAACATTTATGTTTGTCTATTTATCGCGCAGACAATACATCATATCGTGCTTCCAGCGCGTTCGACTTTGGTGCAGACAGCCCGATCTCATATAGTGCATTCTCGGTCAATTCTCAGGAGAAGGTTACTAACTATATCCCATATTTATGTGTCGCTTTATGTCTGTGCATGTCGCTTGTTGTTGCACTTGGTTTGTGGTCAGTGTGATGTTACTTGTAGATATTGTAGTCTATGGTGTTAATGCATGCTTGTGTTAATAAATTTAATGCATGCTTGTGTTAATAAATTTAATGCATAATAAAGGTTTCCATTTGCTTAAGCGTTTATAATTATAGTACCTAATATGTATATTATCTGATGGTGGTTGGGTATTCAAATGAATGTCATACTATAGGGGAAGAATATACCTCTACCTAATATAGTATGATAATACCCATAGACATAAGTCTAGCAGTGGATCTCAGTAATTACAATAATAATAAAATTTGTGAGTGATTTAATTACATTTTTTTTTTTACTTATTTAAAGACTATACGTCTTTGTTAATTTACACCTTTAGTTTATACCTTTAAATATTTTTCTTAACTTACTGGGGTAACAATAATTATAGAATTTTTCCTAACAATGATCTTTTATCCATTTTGATAACTGGTTAAGAAAACTTCCTAAGAAAATGTATAAAATATACTTATTTATAAAACTTGATTGAGATTTAGTTTATTAATATATTTAGATATATGTGTGAATTGTAATTAAACAATAAATTTTCACTTGCTCTTGCACTAACACAGACCACATAGACTGCTTCGGGCTAAATTTCATATTAGGAAATTAGATTTGTGTATGTAAATCACTGAACTTATACCACTTTTTTACAATTTCAATTCACTAACTTATTAACGTACATTTATATTACTTCACCATTAAAGTAACATTTTTTAACACTCTTAATACACTTAACGCGGCCATGTCTATACCAGTTATATATATATATATATATATATATGCATTAAACTTGATTATTTATAATACAGCAATAGAAGGCATGTAACGTCTATGCTGCCTATAGCAATAATGTTATACGCAAAAAGGAGGTAGATATTGACAAAGCGCGTCATAGCTGAGGTGTTCAAATTCGGGCAATTGGTGTAATTTATTTTAGACATATAGTAATAGCGGGAGAGTGAGGATGTCCTTCGCTCCGATTCTTAACTTTGGCGAGAGCATTGCTCTTGTTCCGTCCCGTACTTTGTATGATCTGTTCCATTCGCTAATGATGTCGTATGTAAAAGAACATACATATATAGCAGGTCTGTTTTTAAACATCGAACATAATAATGTATACTTATAATAAATCTGCAGAGGGGTCAATTCTGTACATGAAATATATTCTCAAAATAACTATCAGGGGGTGATTAGGGATCGATACTGATGCCAAAAATGCAATTAGTAAAATTTTTGTCTGTCTGTATGTTCCTTATAGAAACAAAAACTACTGGACCGTTTTTAACGAAACTTGGTATAATTATTCTTCTTACTCCTGGGCAGGTTATAGAATACTTTTCATTACGCTACAATCAATAGGAGCAGAGTAGTGAAGGGAAATTTTGGGAAAACGGGAGAAGTAACTCCATTTTTTAGCTTTCGTCGCGTGTGTAGCCATAGTAGTTAAAGTCACATAAAAATCATGTATGACGGAAATATTCTATATAAAATTGTCTAAAAAACATCCATTATAATACTCTCAATCATCTCTAATTTTAAAAAGTTAACATTATTACCTATTCTGAAATGAAGCTTTATTACCTATTACTAAATTTTAGGAAGCATTATTACCTATTCCTAAATGAAATGAAGGTGAATACTGAATCATGCTATAAGGTTTTTAAAAACCTATTTACTCCCTTTTTGAAGAACCCCATACTGTAATCCCCCGGGAAAGCCTCAGCAGGGAGCTCTTTCCACAGTCGGAGCGTGCGTGGAAGGGAATTTCGTTGAAACCGGTTGAAGCCGCACTGTGCGTGACCATTTAGGCTCTAGCATGTGAGGATGAACACCCTGCCGGTGGCGAGCTCCATTCCAGTTACATATTTGAATAAAACAATTCAATGCAGTTCTTTTGAATACGTAAATTCAACCTACTGCCCTGTTAGTCGTCAGTCAACTTTTATACAAAAGGGTTATTGATTCTCAAAGTATTATTGGCACAAACAAAGACAAAATTACTAGTTTACATGACTTGACAGTTACTGTCTGTAGTCGCGTTCAGTTGTCACCGTCATATATAATACGTAATAACTAAAAATTTGTCAAATTTTATACATCAAGCGTTCGGTTTGATTAAATATGAGCAAACGTTTTGTTAAAATGACCTCTTTCGTCCCACCTCCCGAAATATACGTGCAAATTTCGAGATTAGGCTTAAGATCGTAATTAGGAGTCATTTATTACAATATTTGTGTACTATTGATTTTATCTAATACTAACTGGTAACTGGCCCGAGCCAGTGACGTGAACTGTCAACTATTCAAGATGGCGGAATTACCAATATTATATAAAAACAAATAGATTCTTTCGCAATTTCTTTCCTTGCTTTTGTAATACAGTTATTAATTGTTATGTTATTCTTCATCGTTTCGAGTTCTAAGTCATTTAACTAACACGTCTTCATTACAGTATATAGATGTAAAATTTATTATCTCAAACATTATGTAAACAGGATAGTACCAGAAGTTGTTTTTTTTTGTAGTAGATAGAAAATAGATTTTCTCTGACTAAAATTTAAGGCAAACTTATGTAAATGATTATCTAATCTAAACAGTTCTCACATAAATTGTACTGTTTGGATAGTATTTGTGCATTGAGCTTGATAACTCAATGAACAAATACTATCCCAACAGTGACTAGTGATGATTCACTAGTACAGATCTTATGTAGTAACTGCCGACGGACATGAAAGAGCGGCTACCCTAAGTTAAGGTGTTGTGGCGTTAGTTAATCATGTACTGCGGATTGGTCGACTACACATACCGAGTATTCTTGTGAGTTGACAAAAACACGTTGGTACGTGGCAAGTTCGAACGATGGACCTCCCGACGCAACCATAACTTTCAATCTTCTACATTGGTTGTGGTTGATTGAGCATGTCCATAATAAAATTAAAAATACTTCACCTTGAATTGCATAGCGTATTCCGAATACTGTCTGTTATACATAAATTATAAATATTATATTGGAAACTCACTACAAATTCCATGTACAGTTTTATATGGGTAGGACAGGTTATTAATAGTTATACTAATAAGTGGCAAAGTAGAGGTCGGCCTATTGATACAAGTTATGGATGCAGCACTGGACATATTTAGCTTCCACTAAATTGTGTCAAGCAATACTCAAATACCGCATGTAGTATAGCCGTTTGAGAAAAGCTAAAAGTCACCATAGCCACAGCGTTTTACAATAATTTTTTTTTTATTTTCTTTAGTCTAATAATTCTTAATGACATAAATAAATAATATTTACAGGAATTGTTAGGTTTGCGATCACCGCGGCGAGGGACTCGATATGATGAGCATCGGAACAACAATGTCTCTGGTCGCCCCAGGTCTTCGAGGTCTGCGTCCCCGCGCTCCCACGACCTTACACTCTGCGGACGGCCTCTCTCCTTACCAGGTCAGTTTGAATGGACCATACGATCCATGTTACTGGACAATTTCTTTGGCTGTCTCTGATCTGCCATTAATCTTTCTCCTTACCAGGTTAGTCTGAAATGATTTTACAATCCCCATAAGTGGACAACTGAGTTGTATGATCTCGTTATTATACCATTTCAAAAACGAAATCTGTCTCAGGGCACAAGTTTGGAAAATCAGTCAATATATTACACATCAATAATAATAATATTTATTTTACTCACACATAAGGTATGGAACATTTAAACAAGGAGATTATAAACTTTATAATAATAATATCTTAACCTTAATGTGAGAGTCTGGAGTCTGAAAAAGGGTAAACCTGTTCTAAATTATAAACAACTAGCTTTCTGCTCGCGGCTTCGCCCGCGTGGATTTCGGGATTGGGTCTATAGAGGGTTAAGGGTCATAGCTTTTGTCCACGACTATATATGCGCGGAAGTCGGTTTATGGCGCGAAGGTTTTATCGCGTTTCCCGTGGGACTATCCATTTTTCCGAGATAATAAATACCGCAAAACCTTGCTCAAGAATCACTATCTATTGATGAAAACCGCATGAAAATCTGTGCAGTAGTTTTTGAGCGAAGTCTTTATTGCGCATCCCGTGGGGTCTGTCAATTTTTCCGGGATAAAAAGTACCCTATTATTTAATCCGGACTTTTATCTTTACGTCTGCAAAATTTTAAAGCAATCGGTTCAGTAGTTACGGCGTGAAAGCGGAACAAACAAACAAACTCACTTTCCGATTTATATGTATAGGATTTGTATCATTTAGATAATGTTCTGTTGATTCCAGGTGAAAGTCACCTCAGAAATGCGCTGAGTAAGAAACAAGGGCAACAACCTTTCTCGCTGCTGCAGCATCCGAGACCTTTGAGGAGACCTCACAGCAGCCGCGAAGAAGACAGCGTGCATTTGGTGCAAGAATGCGATAAGTAACTTGTATGGTCTAGTTTACCGCAGCAGGGCTTTCGAATCAAAGGTGAAATGGATCTGTAGGGGGATTTCAGAGGTATGCAGCCTCTTTGGTAACTACATTCCAAATTGTGAAAATATACGGCACGCCAGGCTTTTTACTCATGGCAGGTGTACTGGTGGTCAGCTGGAATATGACCTAATTGGTATTGCTAGCGGAATATTTGCAATTCAACTATTATATAAATAGTCTGTCGTCAGGCGAAGTGAAATCGTTTTTGGAAATTTCAAATGATGTTTATGTAGACGACTTTATTGTCTCGAGAGCATTGAAGTTAATGCGATTGAGTCAGGTGAACAATGAAACATGGCGAAGGCTTAGAGATGTACCGGGTGACACAGCAGATTGTAATTTTACCAAAAAGTTACAATTCTTATAACAAATCTATATTTGAGGCTGTTTTGCTATTGTCTGTTGTTATTTTCAGTTGACATTAACACATTGCTGCCAACTGATATGTTGTAAGGTTTTATTAATCTGTGTCACCCTTTTTGTCTGATCGAGTTTAATGTTTTTTAGACGGTGTATGTTGCCAATCCATGGTAAGTGGATTTTAATTATCACCGTTACCAGGCTGGCCTAGTAATGGTGCATTGAATTAAGGAGACAGTGTTCATATGTCGGAGGTATCGAAAATTTTGACCTATTGGATTATTCGTTCGGAAAGTTTTGGTGGATACTAGATTTGAGTTTGATAGTTTTAATGAATATCGCTTACATCAACTTTTTTAATCTATGTGAATTATATTTTTAAAATGTAGTCAAAGCTGTAGCAAATTTGTTAGGTCAGTGTGACGAGTTTTGAAGAGTGTACAGTGGGATTATTATATCTTTATCGGTCGACACTTTTCAGTTTGAGGCGCTTAAATTCAGTTTTTAGATAAATTAATAATCGCCTAAATATATGTATATACATGAATAGCAAATGATATATAATAAAGAAAACAATTAACTATGGTTTATGCGATGTTATTTATCCGGTTAAAGGAAAGCAGAGTTTGATCAATGGGTTTTTGATCACTTTGATAAATCTTATAAGTTTCTTGCGCCCATTTTTATTATCAGCTAAAAAATACATCCTGAATAGGGTGGTAGGGAAAACAATTTTAGGACGATTCAAAAGAGCTTTCTATAAAGTCATATTTGAACAAAGATAATTTTGATTTTGTTTTTTTTTTTTTTTGATGTTTTTGAGTTTTTGACAATTCTAACATTTGTTATAACACCACCAACAAACAGGAAATTTTACATAGGAAATTATTAACAAATTACTGAAAGCAACAAGAAGCATTTGTAACATCCTGTTTTATTAAACATCCGTAAACAATCTGTCGATAGATTTATAATTATAGTGTACGAATCAGTGATTGTGCAAGTGACACTGGTATGAAATTTACTAGTTTAAAAAATGTCTTCGGTACGTTGCATCTTTTCTACTATAAGTTGAGTAGTATTGCGATGAATGAAAGCAATGTATATTTCATGCCTATAAAATCCGAGAGGTGTCTAGCGGCAAAGCTATAATTATCGGGTTGCACTTTTGAGGTCGGGTTGCACTTTTAAGATAAAAAAAAAAAAAAAAACACTCCTTGAATTCCTTAAAATGCTCACTGTAGCCATAAAGTTAGTAGATATGATTAAAACCAAAACTAGAATATAATTGAAACCCACTGAATGTAGTGTTTAGGATGTCTCTCTGCAGAGAAACTGCCCTCTATCTTAATATAAAATTGAAGCAATGTATGTATTTGATTAATTCAATGTTTGAAAATGTATCATTCATATTTCCCCTCTTCTTTACTATGAATTAGCTGCTCCAGGAATCTTTATAGTGAGCAACACGTCACTCTACAATTCTTGTTTTAGTTTACAACACGGCGTAAGTCGAAAATTTTTAGTTTCTTTTTACATTTAGATGTCAAACGTAAAGTTAATAGCAAATATAGTAAATTATATTCCGAACTATATACACAATGCAGTTATTTATTAATTGTTATTAAATAGAGTGTTTGGGCTGTGACACAATTTGACATTAATTTAAAAATTCAGCTTTTACTCTCATGTAAAATTTAATTATTTAAACTAGTAGCTTCCGCCCGCGGCTTCGCCCGCGTGAAAATAGTTTTTGTCCTGGTCCCTTATGTCTAGGGTACCAAGATTCATGGTCTTATCTTCAATTCAACCCCTATTTCACTTTTTCGATTTTTTATTTCTTATGACGAGATATTTAACGAACTCGCATACTAACTTTCAACCCTTATTTCACCCCCTAGCTGGTCGAAATTTCAAAAATGCTAGAATAAATGTTTAATGATTTCTTATCAAGTGCTTAAATATAAAGTTTCATGGTTTTATCTTGTAAAATTAAGAAATCCCATACAAACTTTCAACCTTTATTTCAACCCCTTCATTCGAAATAAAAAGTCTAAAGCCTATGTTCTGTCTCAGGGTCTAAAGATTGTCTGTACCAAATTTCATCAAAATCGGTCGCGAGGTTTAAGCGGGAAAGCATGACAGACAGACAGAGTTACTTTCGCCTTTATAATATTAGTTGGGATGCAGTGTCGGGTTGATAAGCGACAATTGGCACTTTCAAAACTACCGCCAATGCCAGCGACACTTAATGTCGTGATCTGTCATCAACTGCGCAAGATGACAGCTTGATAAAATTTCCGTTTTAACAAATCGACCTTTTAAAATATTTTTTTCCGTACTTAATCTATTATTCGAACAGTTGTAATAAATGTCGATGAGCGCAGGTAATAGCATACCATCAGATGATTCGTTTGCCCTCCTATCATCTATACTAATATTATAAAGCTGAATAGTTTGTTTGTTTGAACGCGCTAATCTCTGGAACTCCTGGAGCGAATTGAAAAATTCTTTTTTTATTGAATAGCCCATTAATCGAGGAAGGCTTTAGGCACGCTGCGACTAATAGGAGCGAAGAAATAATGGAAAAAACGGGGAAAATTATTCATCTTTGAGGGCTTTCATTGCGTGCGCTGCGAAACCGGTTCTAGATACCAAAAAAATATGTATGAAAGAATTATTCCTCTTAAAATGATCTAAAAAAATGTCCGCGACAGTATATGTCTATCTTTTAAGGTTAACTCATTAGAATCGTTTTTATGGTAATCAAATTTGGATATGTCGCGTTGTCAATATCGGGTAACAGCTGAGGTGGTTGTTTGCAAAAATAAATTTGATGCTCAAAATAACTATTCCACGCGGACGGAGTCGCGGGCACAGCTAGTGTAAAATAAAATGAGACAAATAATTATTTGACACGCTTCAATTTATAATCTTTGTTTGCTATTATTTTAATATTCTGCCACTAATCAGCACACTCCCGAACTAGGATTCAACCTGTATTTCGAGCATTACGCAGATCAGTGTCAAGTAAAACATATAGTTCAGTGTACCAGAACTGCAAGCCGAAGTTAGTCGAAAGAAACGTTACACAATGAGACTTTTTAGTGATGCAGTAATTCTCAAATAAGACCAAGTCTGTTTTTTGAGAATCCGTGCAATAAGAACTGTTTAGTTATGGGATTAATAATGAATAAACATTATTAGCAATCACAGTTTTTATTTTGTCCTTCTACTTATACTTCACTTTCATTATCTGTCAAAAGGGGCGGCAACTTAAAAATACGTTCAGAAACCTTAGCACAACATTTAGCAACGTTCAACATCTTTTCCTTTTACATTTGAGTAATTAAATTATATTATAATACATTAAAATACATACTATATAAGTCTTATACATAATCATCTAAATATTTAGGACGCCTAATAATTCTTTTTTGAGTATTTTCCTTAGTTTTAGATTCAGTTACAACAGAGTTTTCACTATCATTATTCAAATCAAAACATGACTCAAAATTATTACATGAACTATTCGAAGAATTTTGGGGTGACATGACATTAACATTTTCATCTTCTACTACACAATTATAATAATAATCATTAATTTTTTTAGCCTCATTACAGTTATTCTCATTATAAATCAACCCATTTTCATTTTGATTATCAAATGATTCCACTGGTGAATGTATTAAATGCCAACGATTTCTACGAAAATTGCCTTTTTCTGTCTTTACAATATAAGACCTAGGTGTATCACACTTTCTTTCAATGGTACCATACATTTTTAAATCAGTTATCCAAACTTTGTCTTTTTCTTTTAGTTCTTTCAACTGTGAAACTCTGTGTCTTTTGTTAAAGTAATAAGCATCTTTGTATTTCTTTTCATTCATACTATTCTTTAACTGTTTATCCACTACTACAGGATTATTTAATTTACTTGGTAATATAGGCAAATTATCTTTTAATTTTCTATTGAACATAAGTTCTGCAGGACTGTAGCCAGTTTCTGTGGGAGTATTTCTGTATATGAGCAAAGCCATATAAATGTCCTCATTTTTAGCCAATAAAGATTTTGCAATTTTAACACCAGATTCAGCCATACCATTACTTTGGGCAAAATATGGACTACTAGTAACAGATTTAAACCCATACTCTTTAGAAAATAAATTAAATTTTGACTTAAACTGACTCCCACAATCTGATCGAACAATTTCTGGAATCCCATACCTAGAAAATACACTTTTACACTGCACAATTATTGCTTCTTCTGTCAAGTTATACAATTTAGCAATTTCTAAAAATCTTGAATAATAATCTATTATTACAAGGTACCAATTATTATTGAACTTAAATAAATCCATACCAATTTTTTGCCATGGTCTGTCTGGCACTGGTTCAACAATCATTGGCTCCTTGTTATTTTTATATAATTCTATACATTTAGTGCAAGTCTTTACTGTGTTTTCTATTTGTTGTGATAGTCCCAACCACCACACTGTTTCTCTTGCTCTATTTCTACACTTAGTAATACCTAAATGTCCCTCATGTATTTTATTTAGAAGCTCCTGTTGCATACTCTTAGGAACCACTAATCTAGAATTATACAAAAGTAAATCTGACTCAATAGAAAAATTATTTTTATACTGATGATAATATTTAAATTCTTTTAGTTTATTTTTACTAGGCCACCCATTAACTATGAAATCTTTAAGTTTTTTACAAACATAACATTTAAACTGCTCTTCTTGTAATCTCAACAATATATCACTGGTCAAAGTTTCATTTATTATAATTTTTATATCAAATTCCTTTTCTTTATTATGTCTCTCACCCACTAATTCATACAATGGTTGTCTAGAGAGTGCATCAGCCACTACTTGATCTTTTCCTGGAATATACTTAACATGATAATCAAATCTACATAATTTTAATCTAAATCTTAAAAGCCTTGGGCTTAACTCATCAAATGGTTTAGTTTGCAATATCTGTAAAAGCGGTTTATGATCAGTCTCAAGACAAATATGAATACCTACAACATAATCCCTGAACTTTTGCACAGCCCATACTAAAGCCAGGGCTTCTTTTTCTATTTGAGCATAATGCTTCTCTGCATCAGTTAAAGTTCTACTGGCATACATTACTATAGATCTGTTACCTGATTTGTCTTCTTGTATTAGAACTGCGCCTAACCCATATGAACTGCTATCAGCGGATACAAACGTTTTGGCTTGAGGATCATAGTGTGCTAGAGTAGGTGCCACTTGTAGTTTTTCTTTAATATGTTTAAATGCTTTTACTTGTGATGGTCCCCAATAGAACATATTACTCTCTTTCAATAACATATATAATGGTTGTAATATAGTTGATTTGTTATGTAAAAATCTGCCTACATAATTGACCATACCTAAAAATTGCATGAGTTCTTTCTTATTACTAGGTTCTTTAAATTTACTAATTGCTTTAACTCTGTCTGGATCTATTTTTATTCCATCTTTATTGATTATATGACCTAAATAATTAACTTCTGTAACTCCAAATAAACTTTTATTTTTATTAATAGTAATACCCTCTTTACTTAATCTTGTAAGGACTTCTCGAAGAACTTTATCATGATTTTCCTTTGTATCTTGATGGATAAGGATATCATCAACATGAATAGCTACTTTTAGGTCTTTAAATAGATTACTAAACTTCATACTGAAATATTCAGGAGCACAATTAAGTCCGAACGGAAGTCTATTGTAAACAAAACGTCCAAAAGGTGTTATAATGGTAGTTATCTTTCTAGATTCCTTATTTAATTTTATTTGATGAAATCCGGATGTGGCATCAATTTTAGAAAAGTACTTAGAGCCATTAAGTTGTGCTAGTGTATTTTCCACTTTTGGTATGGGATAAACAGGCCTCAAAATATTTTTGTTAACATTAGTATAATCACCACATATCCTTATTTTGCCATTTTTAAAAACTACTACTATTGGTGAAACAAAATCCGTTGGCTCCTCTATTGGACTAATAATACCTAACTTTTGTAACCGGTTTAGTTCTTCTTTTACCAAAGGTAATAAAGGAATAGAGACATTCCGTGGAGATGCTTGTATGTGGGGTTGAGGATTATCAATCAACTTAATGGTAAATTCATCTTTAAAGACTCCTAACTCATCAAATAATTCCGGAAATTCTTTTTCTACCCAAGACTCACAGGTTTCATCCCTACTTTCTATTATAGGTGAACTATCTGAAATAGCGCAGATGCTTATTACATTCATGCATTCAATTGCTGGACGACCAAGTATTGCCGTAGTCAATCCACTTACTACATAAAACTTACCTTGATAAACTTTGTTTTTATATTTTAATTTTAATTGTATGGTACCAGTGATATCCAATTTTGATCCATCAGGTCCTCTTACTAAGTCTAAACATTTCACCAGTGGAAGCTTCCATCGATTTGCCCATTGATCAGAAATGGCACTTATGTCGGCACCTGTATCTATTAAAAATTTCACTTTGTCAATAAACAAATTATCATTATATATATCCACATCAATAATATACTTTAAATTTTGTTCACAAAATCTAACCTCAAACATTTTTTCTGGCTCTGATAATTCTTTGTCAATTCTTCTTACATATCGAGAACGACACAACTTGGAAAAATGACCAACCCTTTTACATTTGTAACATGTTGCTTTAGCAGCTGGACATTTCTCTTTAGGGTGGCGTTCTTGCCCACAAAACCAGCAATTTTCCTTTTTCCCTCTATCTTTATGAATTTTGTTTATTTCCATGATATCTTCTCCTGTCATCATTCTTGTCTCCGCCTGTTGAATTTCCGCTTGTCTACACATGAGTATGGCTTCACTTAGGGTTAATTCATTCTTCAGTAACATCCTTTCTCTCACATTTTTGTCTTTGATTCCAATTACAATTCTATCTCGTATCAACTGTTCTTGTAGAGCACCATACTCGCAATCTTGTACTAATTTGTGTAATTCGGTAATAAAATCGTCAACTTTTTCATTTTCTTTCTGAATTCTATAATTGAATTTGTATCTAGAATAAATGACGTTCTTTTTTGGAGCGAAGAAATCGTCAAATTTCTTTAATAACTCTTCATAACTTTCTTGATTTCCGAATTGTAAAATAATTTCTTCTGACTTCTCTCCCATACAGTAAAGCAGGCAGTTTATTTTCATTTGGTCGTCATTTTTATTATTACCTGATATGCTCATATAGCGTATAAATCTTGCTTTATATTTAGGCCAGTCTTCCGGAATAAAATTATAATATCCTGGCGGTGTTACTTGCACTGATCTGTCAGTGAGCATTTTCTTATCTTGGACGTTTTCCTGACTATCTGTCATCTTACTATTTGTTATTTTGCACAAACTTAAATCTTTAGCACTCAATTACTTTTTTACCGCTGCCACCATGTTTTGTTATGGGATTAATAATGAATAAACATTATTAGCAATCACAGTTTTTATTTTGTCCTTCTACTTATACTTCACTTCCATTATCTGTCAAAAGGGGCGGCAACTTAAAAATACGTTCAGAAACCTTAGCACAACATTTAGCAACGTTCAACATCTTTTCCTTTTACATTTGAGTAATTAAATTATATTATAATACATTAAAATACATACTATATAAGTCTTATACATAATCATCTAAATATTTAGGACGCCTAATAATTCTTTTTTGAGTATTTTCCTTAGTTTTAGATTCAGTTACAACAGAGTTTTCACTATCATTATTCAAATCAAAACATGACTCAAAATTATTACATGAACTATTCGAAGAATTTTGGGGTGACATGACATTAACATTTTCATCTTCTACTACACAATTATAATAATAATCATTAATTTTTTTAGCCTCATTACAGTTATTCTCATTATAAATCAACCCATTTTCATTTTGATTATCAAATGATTCCACTGGTGAATGTATTAAATGCCAACGATTTCTACGAAAATTGCCTTTTTCTGTCTTTACAATATAAGACCTAGGTGTATCACACTTTCTTTCAATGGTACCATACATTTTTAAATCAGTTATCCAAACTTTGTCTTTTTCTTTTAGTTCTTTCAACTGTGAAACTCTGTGTCTTTTGTTAAAATAATAAGCATCTTTGTATTTCTTTTCATTCATACTATTCTTTAACTGTTTATCACTACTACAGGATTATTTAATTTACTTGGTAATATAGGCAAATTATCTTTTAATTTTCTATTGAACATAAGTTCTGCAGGACTGTAGCCAGTTTCTGTGGGAGTATTTCTGTATATGAGCAAAGCCATATAAATGTCCTCATTTTTAGCCAATAAAGATTTTGCAATTTTAACACCAGATTCTGCCATACCATTACTTTGGGCAAAATATGGACTACTAGTAACAGATTTAAACCCATACTCTTTAGAAAATAAATTAAATTTTGACTTAAACTGACTCCCACAATCTGATCGAACAATTTCTGGAATCCCATACCTAGAAAATACACTTTTACACTGCACAATTATTGCTTCTTCTGTCAAGTTATACAATTTAGCAATTTCCAAAAATCTTGAATAATAATCTATTATTACAAGGTACCAATTATTATTGAACTTAAATAAATCCATACCAATTTTTTGCCATGGTCTGTCTGGCACTGGTTCAACAATCATTGGCTCCTTGTTATTTTTATATAATTCTATACATTTAGTGCAAGTCTTTACTGTGTTTTCTATTTGTTGTGATAGTCCCAACCACCACACTGTTTCTCTTGCTCTATTTCTACACTTAGTAATACCTAAATGTCCCTCATGTATTTTATTTAGAAGCTCCTGTTGCATACTCTTAGGAACCACTAATCTAGAATTATACAAAAGTAAATCTGACTCAATAGAAAAATTATTTTTATACTGATGATAATATTTAAATTCTTTTAGTTTATTTTTACTAGGCCACCCATTAACTATGAAATCTTTAAGTTTTTTACAAACATAACATTTAAACTGCTCTTCTTGTAATCTCAACAATATATCACTGGTCAAAGTTTCATTAATTATAATTTTTATATCAAATTCCTTTTCTTTATTATGTCTCTCACCCACTAATTCATACAATGGTTGTCTAGAGAGTGCATCAGCCACTACTTGATCTTTTCCTGGAATATACTTAACATGATAATCAAATCTACTTAATTTTAATCTAAATCTTAAAAGCCTTGGGCTTAACTCATCAAATGGTTTAGTTTGCAATATCTGTAAAAGTGGTTTATGATCAGTCTCAAGACAAATATGAATACCTACAACATAATCCCTGAACTTTTGCACAGCCCATACTAAAGCCAGGGCTTCTTTTTCTATTTGAGCATAATGCTTCTCTGCATCAGTTAAAGTTCTACTGGCATACATTACTATAGATCTGTTACCTGATTTGTCTTCTTGTATTAGAACTGCGCCTAACCCATATGAACTGCTATCAGCGGATACAAACGTTTTGGCTTGAGGATCATAGTGTGCTAGAGTAGGTGCCACTTGTAGTTTTTCTTTAATATGTTTAAATGCTTTTACTTGTGATGGTCCCCAATAGAACATATTACTCTCTTTCAATAACATATATAATGGTTGTAATATAGTTGATTTGTTATGTAAAAATCTGCCTACATAATTGACCATACCTAAAAATTGCATGAGTTCTTTCTTATTACTAGGTTCTTTAAATTTACTAATTGCTTTAACTCTGTCTGGATCTATTTTTATTCCATCTTTATTGATTATATGACCTAAATAATTAACTTCTGTAACTCCAAATAAACTTTTATTTTTATTAATAGTAATACCCTCTTTACTTAATCTTGTAAGGACTTCTCGAAGAACTTTATCATGATTTTCCTTTGTATCTTGATGGATAAGGATATCATCAACATGAATGGCTACTTTTAGGTCTTTAAATAGATTACTAAACTTCATACTGAAATATTCAGGAGCACAATTAAGTCCGAACGGAAGTCTATTGTAAACAAAACGTCCAAAAGGTGTTATAATGGTAGTTATCTTTCTAGATTCCTTATTTAATTTTATTTGATGAAATCCGGATGTGGCATCAATTTTAGAAAAGTACTTAGAGCCATTAAGTTGCGCTAGTGTATTTTCCACTTTTGGTATGGGATAAACAGGCCTCAAAATATTTTTGTTAACATTAGTATAATCACCACATATCCTTATTTTGCCATTTTTAAAAACTACTACTATTGGTGAAACAAAATCCGTTGGCTCCTCTATTGGACTAATAATACCTAACTTTTGTAACCGGTTTAGTTCTTCTTTTACCAAAGGTAATAAAGGAATAGAGACATTCCGTGGAGATGCTTGTATGTGGGGTTGAGGATTATCAATCAACTTAATGGTAAATTCATCTTTAAAGACTCCTAACTCATCAAATAATTCCGGAAATTCTTTTTCTACCCAAGACTCACAGGTTTCATCCCTACTTTCTATTATAGGTGAACTATCTGAAATAGCGCAGATGCTTATTACATTCATGCATTCAATTGCTGGACGACCAAGTATTGCCGTAGTCAATCCACTTACTACATAAAACTTACCTTGATAAACTTTGTTTTTATATTTTAATTTTAATTGTATGGTACCAGTGATATCCAATTTTGATCCATCAGGTCCTCTTACTAAGTCTAAACATTTCACCAGTGGAAGCTTCCATCGATTTGCCCATTGATCAGAAATGGCACTTATGTCGGCACCTGTATCTATTAAAAATTTCACTTTGTCAATAAACAAATTATCATTATATATATCCACATCAATAATATACTTTAAATTTTGTTCACAAAATCTAACCTCAAACATTTTTTCTGGCTCTGATAATTCTTTGTCAATTCTTCTTACATATCGAGAACGACACAACTTGGAAAAATGACCAACCCTTTTACATTTGTAACATGTTGCTTTAGCAGCTGGACATTTCTCTTTAGGGTGGCGTTCTTGCCCACAAAACCAGCAATTTTCCTTTTTCCCTCTATCTTTATGAATTTTGTTTATTTCCATGATATCTTCTCCTGTCATCATTCTTGTCTCCGCCTGTTGAATTTCCGCTTGTCTACACATGAGTATGGCTTCACTTAGGGTTAATTCATTCTTCAGTAACATCCTTTCTCTCACATTTTTGTCTTTGATTCCAATTACAATTCTATCTCGTATCAACTGTTCTTGTAGAGCACCATACTCGCAATCTTGTACTAATTTGTGTAATTCGGTAATAAAATCGTCAACTTTTTCATTTTCTTTCTGAATTCTATAATTGAATTTGTATCTAGAATAAATGACGTTCTTTTTTGGAGCGAAGAAATCGTCAAATTTCTTTAATAACTCTTCATAACTTTCTTGATTTCCGAATTGTAAAATAATTTCTTCTGACTTCTCTCCCATACAGTAAAGCAGGCAGTTTATTTTCATTTGGTCGTCATTTTTATTATTACCTGATATGCTCATATAGCGTATAAATCTTGCTTTATATTTAGGCCAGTCTTCCGGAATAAAATTATAATATCCTGGCGGTGTTACTTGCACTGATCTGTCAGTGAGCATTTTCTTATCTTGGACGTTTTCCTGACTATCTGTCATCTTACTATTTGTTATTTTGCACAAACTTAAATCTTTAGCACTCAATTACTTTTTTACCGCTGCCACCATGTTTAGTTATGGGATTAATAATGAATAAACATTATTAGCAATCACAGTTTTTATTTTGTCCTTCTACTTATACTTCACTTTCATTATCTGTCAAAAGGGGCGGCAACTTAAAAATACGTTCAGAAACCTTAGCACAACATTTAGCAACGTTCAACAAGAACAAATGTAAAAATGGGGTGTAGCAGGGACTGCTTGAGATATTTTAGATAGAATAGTTAGTTATATTTGAGATATAATAAAATTGAGTATCTGATGACATCACTTTTTAAATGTGATTAATAACAATTGTTATCACTAGAGATCGGATAATCGGATGCATATTTACCTAAAGTTAATTTTTGACTCACAAATTATGGAAGCGGCTTTTTAAAACACATTTTGTTAAATAAAAACCCCGGGAAAATACGGGACTGCAAATTTAACGTAGTGATATTGTTTGAAAATTACTAAATTAGCACGTGGTATTTATTTTCAAAAGACCTAGACTCCGGGTTCATTTATACAACTATGCATACGTATTTACATGAAGTGTAGTTTCAGTTCCCCGTGCGATTTATGAATGTACGATTTATTACATGAAGAGTACCTATAATAGTATAGGTATATAGATACCTACTCACAAATCACACGGGGAACTGAAACTAACCTTCATGTAACGTCGTTTTTAAGCTCATATTACCGACTAGTTTTGCATTACCAAAATGTTCTACAGTACCGGAATTCCGGGATTTTTATTTATAGAAATAAAATAAAAAGACAGTTCCATACTTTGTCAAAAACTAAATTATTTATTTATTTATTTATTTATACTTCTTGTACAATTAAAAAAGTGTACAAAGGCGGACTTAATGCCCGAGGCATTTTCTGCCAGTCAACCTTCGGGTGATGCAGAGATACAATGTGGTAGATGTACCAAAAAAATAGAAAATGAGTCAATTTACAAATATTGATACTATAACTTGAAATATAATAAATAATAGATTTATAATCCTAATACATAAATAAAAACATATTATAATACACTAATATATAATAGCCTAAATCTTATTTGCGAAAATTTATAACGAAGATATACACAACCTACTTTCCAAATAACCTAAGTTTCATTACCCAAAACTTTCCTGGAAGAAAAGCTTACGCAACTTATTCTTAAAACTAAGTTTGCTCGGACAGTTTCTCACTTCTTGAGGAAGTGAATTCCATAAAAGAATACATTTGACGAAAAAGGAGGAATGAATAATATCAGAGTGGTGAGAAGGACATTTTAGAAGGCCATTTGAGGCAGAACGAAGATTTTTATTATGCGAGGAATAAAGGTATTCAAAGTGGGTACTGAGGTAACCAGGGGTATAAGGATTATTAAGTATGGAGTAAAGCGTCAATAAGGCTCTCATATCCCTACGCTGCCGTATAGGTAACCACTTTAAACGTAATCGGAATGCAGATACATGATCAAATTTTCTTAAGTTAAATACAAACCGAATGCAGTTAATACAAACCGAATGCAGTTAAATTAGGTAAATAAATAAACATCCGGCTATCCAATTCCGCAATCCCGGGATTTTTATTTAACAAAACAATAAAAAGCCGTTTCCATACTTTGTCTTAAACTAACTTTAGGTAAATATGCATCCGATTATCCGATCTCTAGTTATAAGCAATGCATCATCATCATCTCAGCCTATCGCCGTCCACTGTTGGACACAGGCCTCCCCAATGGATTTCCAGTCCATTGCCACCTGCATTGCTGGTCTCGTTGGAGACTTAGCGATTTTTACTAGGTCGTCGGTCCATCTGGTAGGTGGCCGTCCCACCCGGGCGGCGGGTCGCTACACACGGTGGGCCTATAGAACTCGGGGGGGTTTTAGTGGGTAGGCCGGTCTTCGTTTCTACGTCATGGTGCAAAAGGTCGCATATCCCCCCCTCAAAAAAGAAAATAAAAGGTGGCCGTCCCACACTGCGCTTGACCGGTACGTGGTCTCCACTCAAGAACCTTTTTGCCCCCTCGACCGTCCAATCTTCGTGCTATGTGGCCAGCCCATTGCCACTTCAGCTTACTAATCCTATGGGCTATGTCAGTCACTTTGGTTCGTCTACGGATCTCCTCATTTCTGATTCGATCACGTAGAGAAATACCGAGCATAGCCCTCTCCGTAGCTCGCTGAGCGACTTTGAGCCTTCTAAAAAGGGTTTCTGTGAAGCACCACGTCTCAAAGCCGTAAGTTATCACTGGTTGTAAACCTTTGTTTTTAGGCACTGAGGAATGTTGCACGACAAGACTATTTTGTGAATATCAATAAGTAGCTTTCCACTCGCGGCTTCGTCCACATTCGAAGCTAAATCTTGTATACCACATATAAACACATCCTTAATGAAATTCTGTCTAAGGTCTGGTAATTCACACAAAATAGATATTTTTATTAATTCGGCCATGTAATTTTCCTATGGCTTTCCAATAACATATTAACATTATTCTTAAGCGTACAATGGCGTCATAATGCGTATTGAATAGGGTAGACGACTACAACTGATTATGGCCGTTTTTATACCATAATTATCTGATTTGAGCAATTTATATCTAATGAAAGTTTTTAGATTTCTAATAAATGAGCAATTTTTTTTTTTTTTTTTTTTTTTTTAAGGACAACCAACAAGACATACACTAACACAATGTTCATGGACACTATACTTAAAACTATACTAAGTGCTATCTTAATTAAAGGTTGCCACGGCATGCACTAACTACGAGCAAATGTAATTAAAAATAAATAAAAATCGAAATGGAACACAAAACAAAAAATTATATAAATTTATAGGAAACTACATGTACACAGGCGGATCAAAGGCGCGCGAAAGATTCAACTACGTTTTTTTTGTAACTGTACAGACTATCACAAAAGATATCAATGTCGGAGTCGCTACTCTGAAACAAGGCATCATACTGATATTGCAATCTATTTATGGGTGAAAAATGCTGAGCGTTAGTCCTAGATAAGTGTGGTTGAAAAGGCTTATATCTAGATGACCGAGGCATATTGTAGGGTACAGTAAAGTTTATTTCTTGTAATATCTGAGGGCAATCTAGACAACCATTGAGTAATTTGTATAAGAACACCTGATCTAGTAGTATTCTTCTGTTTTGAAGACTATGTAATTTGAAAAAAGATAGGCGCTCTTCATACGTGGTGAGTGTTTTAGCTTTATTACACTGGAATGTTAAGTACCGCACAAATCTCTTCTGTATGCGCTCTAGTCTTATAATGTGGATATTATAGAAAGGTGACCAAACCTGACTACAATACTCTAATTGGGAGCGAACAAGTGTCGAGTACAATAATAGTTTTGTGGATGGTTTTCTGAAATCTCTACTATTCCTCAAAACAAAACCCAGCATTATAAGCGTTTACGTAATTCTAATGAAACGAACACATTTCTAGCACTGTCACATTAAATGTAACATTTTTTTTATAGACAGTATACCTATAAACGTACAAATAACAGAGTTATTTTAAAATTTGTTTATACGCTCATACAAATTTGGCGAATTTACTTAGTTATGACGTCACGATTGCAGTGTTTTTAGTATGGAGCGTTTTTGAGCGACCCGCGACAGCGCCGCAAACATGATGTATCTTCAAAAGTAATAAGTGCAGGTGTACTGTTGGTTCTACAATATTTCTCAGTTAAAAGTACTCTTTTTAAGTGAGAAGTATTGTTTTCTGTGTCAATTAAGCCAAATTACCTATCGCGACCGGCACGATAAAGAAACACTGCTACCTTCTTGTTTTCAGAAGCCTATGATAAGTTTCAAATTCCAGTCGTATTTTTTCCCTGTGTAGAGACCACAAGTGCCACAGTGATTATGTTGGACGCTTCAAAAGTAATCATAAAAATTAATTTAACTTTATTGTACACACTTAGTGGGGTAAGATGTCTTTGTTCCCAGGGTCCAGTAAAGTTTTTTTTAGTTTTTCTGCAACCTTCATAACATGCTTTTTCAGTAGGTTGGTAGATTTATACTACTTTTGGGAGAATATGCGAGCTGATTTACTGTAATTAGTCAAATACATATATTGTTAGTGTATATTTTTTCGAAATTTTCTACCTTATAAAGGAAAATGGTGGGTAGTTCTTTTGCAAAGAGGTTTAATGTCGTTGTTAAGTATATAAGCTTTATTAGAAAATTTTTAAAGATTATTAGTGTTAGATAAAGTGTATGATTTTATTAGGAATTTGGTGGCGAGAGGTGATTTTATTGTTTTGTACTCGACTATTTCTCGTATCAGTAGGCACAGAGTAAACATAACATTTGCTTAATTAAACTATTTATTTATGTCTCATATTTCTTTCAATAATATTTCCGTTCTGTGTCATCTGATTTCGATATTAACATCTGATATCTGGATTATAAGCAACTGATTGCATTCCTTTCTCTTTAATATTTAATAAATATAGTGATATTCAAAACTACCTTGAAGGATATTATGCAAATAAATAATAATGGGTGCAGTTACCTCATCATACTTAGATATCTACTGTTATTAAATATCTTGTTACTTTTATTGTATATTGTTATTACAAAGTGTGAATAGGTAAAATTTTTGTTATATTAATATGTTAATGTTATTCTGTTTTTAATAATATTTTAATAAATTAAATTAGTTAAATAAAAGATCATTTTCGTATCTATGTCACGACGAATTTTATACCGCTTGACAGTTGATGACGTTAGCTGTCAACTGCGCAAGATGGCGGATATGAAAAACTGGCGTTATAATAATTTTCTTCATTATTTCTCCCTACCTTTCTTAATATTTGTACTTATTGTGTTCTAATACTTGTTCAGTTCTGTTCATCGATTCATGACAGCGATAAATCGAACAATCAGGTGATCGTATAAATAAGGTTCAGCGTTCTTGAGATAGAATTGACATGACCAATACGAATTTGTTTTAGTTATATGAATATTTGTTATTTCTAATATTAACAAGTAAAATTGAGTAAAGAATAACCTTGATAAGTCTTTATGTATAAAATTGCGAACCGTGTGGAGATTTTAAGCATGTTGCTTTTTTCATACTAAATCATATGATAACTAGAGACCGGATAATCGGATGCATATTTACCTAAAGTTAGTTTAAGACAAAGTATGGAAACGGCTTTTTATTGTTTTGTTAAATAAAATTTTTCACCATTTCTGTGTTTTTATTCAATTATTTAATTGATTATTGTTTTAGTCAAACTAGCGCACTACTTTCGTATAACACTCTTCATGTAATAAATCGTACATTCATAAATCTCACGGGGAACTGAAACTAAACTTCATGTAAATACGTATGCATAGTTGTATAAATGAACCCGGAGTCTCGGTCTTTTGAAAATAAATACCACGTGCTAATTTAGTAATTTTCAAACAATATCACTACGTTAAATTTGCAGTCCCTTGCATTTTCCCGGGATTTTTATTTAACAAAATGTATTTTAAAAAGCCGCTTCCATAATTTGTGAGCCAAAAATTAACTTTAGGTAAATATGCATCCGATTATCCGATCTCTAATGATAACCGAGAATCCAAACATTATGAAAGTTACACATATATCTCCGTAGATATAAAACTAATTAATAAATAATGAAAAAAATTGGCGTTACAATAGTTTTTTTTTTCAATTTAAATTAATTATGTGTTGAAATATTGCGCCGTAATAGAAAAGACAATATCATGGACAAAAACTTATTAGATTAGTTTCCTCAAATATTCGTTCATTTATCACATTTATCTGATAAATAATCTTTGCCCTAATTTCTCAGTGAACATAAGTCACTTTCTACAGTTACCATTCGTTGCCTATGTTCTAGTCAATATTACCTTACCCACATTTTCAAAACAATTACCTAAGTATTATAAATAGTCAATAATTTAGTGATAATACATATAATTTAATAGTATTAATTTACTTTTGATTTATTTTACCCTTATATACTATATTGAGCGTGTGAATATATTTGTACTGCATTGTATCCTTTTCTTCCTAAAGTCAAATCAGCTATGACAGAAAGAGTAACCTGTAAACTTTTCCAAAGTTATACAATGTTTGTAAGGCCAGTAATCTACTATATAAAAATAAGTCGGGTTTTCCTTCCTGACGCTATAACTCCAGAACGCACGAACCGATTTCCACGGTTTTGCATTCGTTGGAAAGGTCTCCGGCTCCGTGAGGTTTATAGCAAAGAAAATTCAGGAAAAATTTCCTTATCTATAAATAAGTAGGAAAAAAAACTGCCACTTTACAAATCTTTTTGACAGGACGAAGTCTGTCGGGTCCGCTAGTATTCTTTAGAATTAATTATAGTTGTTTTATTTTTGGAGCGAAATCTATCTTTAAAGTAACATGTGATTTGTTGGCATGAAAGATGAAGAGTTACTCAATTTGTTAGTTTTTGTTATGTTGAAAAAAAATTGTTTTTATTAAAGTGTAAATAATTTATCTTCAATTAGTATGACTAATTACATCGGATAATGTTGTTTATATAATTTTGTGAATAAAATTATAGTTGCGTGTTGCTAGTTTAATGTCTATTGTAAAATATAAGCCAGCTTTGTTGAATATGGCAATATTTATGTTATTTCATTTAGGTACAGCTTCGCAATTGAGGTCATTTTTCTATTGACGTTTGGTGTTGTCATTTTCAGTCCTACGATTATTTTATATTTTTTGCTGCGCTGTAGTTGTTGATTTTGATGGAATTCAAATTTGGCATACACCGCGTCTAATGCTTTCGAATCTTGTATATACTATCTGAAAAAGTATGACGGCGATAATAAGAAGTGTCATTGTTGTTATGTACACACAACAACACGTGAAGCTTGACATTGAGGCTACAAAAATAGTTGCTATTACGATCGACACAAGGTCAACATGTAAAGCTTTACATGTTGATGTGTCGTCAACCAACCATTGTCGCCGAATATACTTTGTGCCTCATATAATAAAGCAAAAAAGCAAAACTACTTTCCAAATAATTATTGATGAAAAGTATATTTTGATAATTTGAACTGGTATAGTGGCATTCGATATGCGTTGATTTCCTAATACTTCTTAATATCCTATTTCAATGAATCCGAAATATCACGCTGGCCATATAATCGAATAAATTTTAAAAATTTGTGAAATCCTCGTGTGTGCTTGTGATCGAAAAACTATATACTGCCTTTTGTTTTTTTATTATTTTATCAATGGCTATGTAATAATTATATTTTAATAGAGGATTTTATGTACTTATTATGAAATGCTTTTTGTATGAGCACAGTTGAATACTGTTACTTTAATTGTGAAATATTTAATAAATGCTTACGAAATGTTTTATTTTGCGTGAAAATAAAAAATGTCACCACGTATATATTAATTTTGGAATCAATGTATCTGATGTGTATATTTTTCAAGATGGCGCCCGAATTGTCTTTTCTTTCTAATTCCGAATTATGCCTACATAGCTCATAAAGGTTTAACTATACAAATGTGAACCTATGGTTAAAATCAATCAAAACGCTTTGAGATTATAAAAGAGATATGTAATTTGAGAAATATTTAAAAATTTAAATTTCAGACAAAAATTGAACCGCTATTTATCGCGCTTACTTTGTGATTGTACTCATAACTATCATTCGGAACTCGAACTATTTTGATGAATGATTGAGTTGAGTGATGAGTTTTTCGAAACTTTACGTTTAGACAACGACTATATTCTTGCTCTATGAAAATAAAAATATCTAGTTTTATCTCTTAGAACTAAACGGAACAGTGTAATATTTATTTTGCTAATGCACATAAATTAATGTTTTGTGTTGGCATTTTTCAACTATGATATTACTAATCGTTTTTATCTCAAATAAGTATGTATATATAGGGTTCTTCGAATTTTTTAATGACTCGGTAAACTTAGTATTTCGTTAGCTGTCGTATTTCTAAACATAAATTTATGTTAAATAATGTAATTTGTTCAATTTACACTCGTTTGTAATGCGGAAATGCGAAGTTTGTCGGTAGTCATTAAATAAATTGAAGCACTGTATTAAAATCTGTTTGTTAGTACCTGCTAGTGTATAGATGTGTCATATATTTAGTTTTATTTTTGTATGTAAATTATTTTTAATTTGATATTAATCGAATTTCGGGTACTTAGTTATTCATTCATTTATAAAATAGAAAAAAAAAATACCTGTGCAATATTGTTTATTTTAGTTATCAGTTATTGCTTAATAGATGCATTATCCAGGAAAAAACGACTGTTTGCAAGATTGTATAAGGTCCATAATTATTCCTTTATGATTTGTTTAATTGCAATTTTTAAGGGAGTTTTTATGTATTTTATCAAGTTATATTAATCGCTTTTGTTCGGTTTGCGTAATATAGATTCAGACTAAAGTTTCGTTAATTTGGCAGATTTACAATACGACAGAAAAATAGGTGTAGACCCAGCTATGAGAAACTTATTAAAAATCTACTTAAGAACCAGGCGACTAGAATAGGGTAGACGACTACAACTGATTATGGCCGTTTTTATACTATAATTATCTGATTTGAGCAATTTATATCTAATGAAAGTATGTCGATATAGAAATTTCAGTTTAATTATTGATTTATATTGTTTTTAGATTTCTAAAAAAATGAACAATTATTATTTACGTAATTCGAATGAAACGAACACATTTATAGCATTCTCACATTAAGTGTAACATTTTTTTTTTATATCGAAAGTATACCTAATAAGCGTACAAATAACAAAGTTATTTTTATATTTTTTTATACGCTCATACAAATTAGGCGAGTTTACTGAGTTATGACGTCACGATTGCAGTGTTTTTAGTATGGAGCGCTTTTGAGCGACCCGCGACAGCGCCGCAAACATGGCGATGTATCTTCAAAAGTAATAGGCGCAGGTGTACTGTTGGTTCTACAATATTTCTCACTTAAAAGAGTACTCTTATTATATATAGAATTTAAAAAATTGTCGTCTACCCAATTGTGTAAAGGGTTGCTTATGGGACCCTAAATATAAAATATATCTTTCATAACAGTAGTTTTGTGTATCTGAGTCTTGGTACATTGTTATTTATACAGAGTTAGTAACACTTCAAGTGTTTTATTTGAAACCTACTAAATCAGTGACATAAAAGCTGTCTCAAAGTCAACACGTAAATCTGCCCTGTTGCTGTGTGTATATTTAACTGGAAGGAGATTATGCCATGGCTGTCTATTAGGATACCACCGTTTTACCCAGTGTCATATTTATAGGGCTAGATAGCGAGCGAAATTACTGGACGGCTTTCATTTCACAATAGTGATTGCAATCCGGCGTCATTTTGAGTCCGGCCGGACACGATCGGATCCGGCCGGGTACGACCGGATCCGGCCGGGTACAACCGGACCCGGCCGGATTGATTAAATGAAGATTATTTTCGCTTTTTAGTACAAAATAAGAGTTAATCAAGTGTCACTGCACTTATATGTAGGTAGTTTATAAAAAAACTACCTACATATAAGTATATAAAATCGACTTTATTTCCTAACCAATGCTAAGACAAATATACAACAAGAAAACAATTAAAATTTAGTAGTGTAGGTAACTAGTAATAATTTTACGGCGTAACGAGTAGCTCAGTCTTTCTAGATTTCACTTTCACAGATAGATCAATTTATAAGTAACAATATTAATTATCAAGTAACTACAATATCTAATAGGTACAATTAACCTTACGTAATTAACTGAAATGAGATCAAAATCATTATTAAAGTATTAGAGAATGCTAACAAACAAGTCTTATAGGTATTTATGATTATGACAGATACCATCATGATTACTAACTGCTAGCACTGGATCTGGTCTTCGGATCCGGTATATTGGTACCGGATCCGGTAACCGTTAAATGATGTCGGATCCGCCGGATTACCGGATCCGTTTTTCCGGATTGCAATCCCTATTCACAAGTTAGCTTCATATACTGGTTCTTTAGAGGTAGTCGAGTTACTGCACCTCGCAGAACTTTTTGTTATTAATATATTGTAATGCTATAAAGAAAACGCTAAGCCTGTTGAAGAATTTGTAGCATCGGAAATCTCCTGCACCGAACTAGGGATTAATTGTGCCTCAAAAGGCTGTTGTTACTGTGTATGGTTAAGATGTCAGTGCTGTTGTTTATAGCA
Source organism: Scirpophaga incertulas (assembly GCA_036419045.1). NCBI lineage: Eukaryota > Metazoa > Arthropoda > Insecta > Lepidoptera > Crambidae > Scirpophaga > Scirpophaga incertulas. The sequence continues at coordinate 3,806,890 of CM071631.1, read as the reverse complement.
CGTGTTGGATGTTGTTATATTTCACATTAGAAGTTCTATAAAAGTCCTTAGTATTCAGTTTAGAAGTGTTGTATACTCGTCTGTCTGGCTATTCGCTGGTCGATATTGCCAGATGTTTAGTGAAATAAATATTTGCATCAAGAATTGTTTTTCTTTTTATAATCCTGTGTCTAGTGTTACTGAATGTTTCTCAGTTTATTAAACAGGTTGCAGAAAGGACATGGTCAAAAAGTGGGCCTCAATCATGTGCAGAGACGTAAGATATATCAATCGATAGGTAAGGTTTTATGTGCTGACGGGGTCGTGGAAGTATTCTCACGAGTTCCCATGACCTTGTCACGCTGCGATGCAGCTCCCCTTGGCGTGTCCCCCCCTCATCTGATGGGGGGGAAGACCCGCCGACGATCGAAGCTCTGGCGGCAAGGCGTCTGTGAGGGTCATTGTTAGGTTAGACTCGGCCCCCAAGCGCGTGGAGAGCCCGACATAACCTTTTTTTAGGTTTTCCCGGTTTTCCCGAGCCGCGGAGTATGCGTAACGCATTTTCCTAACATTAAAAAAAAAGGTAAGGTTTTATGTTCATCAATTTACCATTTATTATATTTTTTTTAAATCCCCCGTTTTTCTGTAAATTATGTTTGAAAGTACTTAGATATTCAAGTAAACACATCCCAAAACGTGGTTAAAATGTTTTAATTAAGTATATAAAATGATAGTTTATTTAAATCTTATTGAAAAATGGTTATATAGTTAACAAAAGAAATGTAATTTCGTAATTATAATTTCATGGAAGTCTAGACATGTTGTGTTACTGACCACCCTGAATGTACATAGTCTGTGACCAATGATGACACTCGTCCGCTGTCAATGCGACTTTGACAGCATGTCTTGCGCATATTAATAAAAAGAAAAAAAAACTTAAAAAAAAAGATTTCATCAACTTGCTACGTTTGCTACGTTCTACGCTTCTCCGTAAAACGGAATCAAAATAAAAATCACAAAACAATATTTACTTATTATTATGTTAGGTACATACAAGCTTTACAATTTACAAGCTTTACATGAACCAGAGTAAATTTATCACTGTCAACGTCACTTCAGCGTTGGATATTCTACTAGTACAAATCAAAAACGAGTGGGTTGAACCACTCGTAGCACAACGCACGAAATGAAAGTTTAGAAATAGTAAATTCGGTAATTCGTATACGAATCGCACGATTTCGAATGCGAATTGGTTTTCTATTGTTTCGAAAATTCGTCTCCTGGTCTTTGTGTGTTTGTATGCAATTTGCTGAATATTTTTGTAGTTGGTTTTTTATTTTATATTTTTTTTTTATTGATTAGATTTCCTTTTTAACTTTTTTTTTATCTGTTGTAGCGCAATGCTTTATTTTTCTTTCCCTTTTTGTATTCTTTGACAGAAATGTAGGTACCGTATTCCAGTGCCCTTAAACAAAATTGTGAAAGCTCCCACAGCACGGCATATAACCTAGCGGGGGTTTTCGATAAATACTAAATTGTACATCTGTTTGAAAATAAAGTATTATTATTATCACTATTTCCTTTAAAGGTTAACTCAGATATTAATATTTTATGTATGTATGTATATACACAAACCTTTTAAATCATGGGATAAGTACGACAAATAATACAATTTTCGTTTTATTTATAATTTTATTAAATTAATTCTATAACTTTTTTTACATACAGTATTATATGTGCCACATTTCGTCAATTACATTGAATAATGCTGTCAAATCGTGTCAGCAGAAGTTATAGTACCTAATGCTTGCCTCTACGTTCCGGCGGCTCGATGCCGGTTGTTTTAGACAATGGAATATAAAACTGCGCTGGATGGAGTCACGTGGTGCGACCATATTTAATTTAATTACTTACATTAACAACACTTTAAAAAATGTGAATCAATTGGTGGTTGGAATCAAAGTGGTAGATGAAAACTAATAACCTTTCGATCTAGTTTATCGTCGCAGTGGTTCTACGAGACACTATGGATGTCATCTTATGAAGCAGTGACAGATTTATGGATATCCAACTAGACGAATATATAATAAAGGAGTTGATTGTAATAAAAATGTCATGCAGTGTTTCTTCAGAATTTGGTAGTTTGATAATGAAAGTGGTTAAAATTTAATCTAATACCTTGCTAAATAAATACAGCATTTTAGACTATATAATAATAATTAAGAATTTATCTGAACGACTTTAATACTTAGTGGTATTTTTTTTAAATATCGGGATGAAAATTAAACAGCGATACACAGATGATCACTTTCATTATAAGTCTGGCCCCAGACGTTCAGTTTTGTGATTAGGCTTCCTGATCGGGAATTTCGATTCGAGAACTTGAATGATCTGCTTCTATACAAAAATGTTCTCTCTGCACGTTCCGAACTTAAGAATCGGACGTGACCTAGTCTTATAGAAATTTCTGATCTTGAAACCGGAGATTTCAAGCTACCGGCTTGAATCTGAACCGGCTAGGTTCAGATTCAGTTCAGAGAATACGGTTTTGTTATTTACCGCTTATATTTATCTATCACTGCTTTGTAAGACAATCGTATGTATCTTTTAAGGACATAGCAATGGGTTAACATTGTTGTGACACAATTAGGTACGTCTGTCTTATTTCAAATATAGCCTGCTGGCAACTCCAGTCAGCGCCGCCCGCCGCGCCGCGGCTCCGCGCACAACTTGGTCCATGAATATGAAATAATCTGTATAAAAATTTTGGCGCCAATATTTACAACTGCAATTTTTACAACCGGTCTAATATTTTACAGTGACTAAGTTGGCTGACGTTCGGGGGGCCGCGGCGGACGGGGTATTTATTGCGATTTCATTTCTAATAACACATTTTATTATCTAAGGACCCTTTCACGCTACGGCACTAGATGGTGTAACAAATTGGTTGAGCAACTACGCGGACACTATCAGTTAAGTAGGTACATTTTGTTGCGCGACTAGTTGCGTCGCCTCTAGTGCCCTAGTGAGGTAGGCGTAAGATGCACGCTACAGTGCGCTGCACCGTTTCTAATACCCTATCGATACAGTGAAACACTGTTAAGAGCGAATGCTCAAAAGAAAATTGACTCTAATATAACAGTTGGAAGATTGCAACTCAAACTCACTGTAGCAATAGGATACAGATAATTTATTTAAAGAAGAGACAACACTGAAGGCAGAGACGACTGCAGCCAATGCCACTACTGCCCGCGCGCTACATTAGTCGTAATCGTAACTAAAAACCAAAAGCGAATATTGTATCCGTAGCCAAAAACTTGGCTTCTATTGCAAGACAACTATTTAATTTTAAATCGCCAAGTTAAAAGTTGCTGGCAATCTTAATGTATAATGTCGAACAGTTGCCTAGCAAATAACCACTAGATTGTCTATGGATACACTACGAACTTTGGCCGTTTATGTACCGTGACGGTACTTTCTCCCTGTTTTGTTTTAAAATAACGTTAAGAATTAACACTCAAGTAGGGGCTTATACAGAATTTGTACTCTTATAGCGTCCTTTCGCCATTAGCGCCCATGGGCGGAACAATCAAGACGACTATTGCCGTTCAATTTGTCGTTTAGTATAAAAAAAGCTGACGTTAAAAGCAAATAAAAATATAATAATATAAGAGATAAGCGAGATTTAGACCGTACATATAAATGACAGGATTGCTCTTAACCGGGAAATGTCCCAGTATTCCTATTTCATAGATAGGTCTATGTCAGATAGATACGAAATAGGTTCTATATTTTTCATTAAGTACGACATTCTAAACAATATCACAAACCCCTTAGCTACGTAATTCCAGATCTAAATGTACATTGAATATTTTATTTTAGCATATAAGCATAACTATATTGAATTACTCAACCGTGGATATCCTTCAGAGGAAGTAACGGTAACTTGTTGATTACGATATGAGCATTATTTTATAAATTGTTAGATTCAATCTCTGGAATGACGTATTAAGAGACTTCATACATGTTAACGTGATGCATTAACAGAAACAAAAAGATTAATAATTCAGAAAGTGCATTTGAAATGTGCAAATAAACTGAAAATGATGCAATCAGAAGATGCTATAATAGAATTGCGATTGGAATTACTCAAAAAGCGCATTCGACAGTGTTAACGCTCTCTGTACTATAGCTATTTATTGGATAATTACCAGAAAAAATGGTGTCTAAAGTTTCTAGCACTTACAAATAGGTAAAATTTGCGATATATAGCAGAACAAATTAAATTCTCTAAGTGAAGTAAATTCCTGCGTTCGGTACAATAATATGGCGAATCGCGATTAGACCATAGATGATATAGACAACCTTAGAGTATCAACACATTTGTCTATGGCAATAAAATGGCTACATCCGTCACCGCCATTTTCATAATTAGATAAAGTTGTTTTATATATTATCTAGCGGTTTATCTTTATTAATAAAACGCAAGTTGTGATTAATAATATCAATAGCCCCTTTGTTCTACAATAAATTATATACACAGAAAAAAAAATTGACTCGTGGCAGGATGATAAATGGACTCGGAGAGCGACCGAAGACCGTTCGCGCGTATTTTATCTATAGCAAATATGCAAAATATATTCTGTATAAACGCATCAAAGGACTCACGAAAATATATACACGGACAAAAATAAAGATTTTGCTTTACGAGATAATTTCTAAAAATATTGGCCGAGAATCGATTACGCACAAAACTAATCAGTCGTAAATCAATTGTTGAAATCGATCGAGAAACTATTTATTTCGTATTTTTGACATTTTGATTTATTGTTATTTTGATGAAATCATTAAACAACATTCCCGATACTAAAAGATAGTTGATTAAAAACTCAAGCTTTCCATGCAAAATTATTTCATGGAACCGGGCTATAATATAAACAATAAAATTCACGCGATCGCTATTCGATGTTCGTAGATCAATTTAGGTTATATTATATGTTTCGATAGTATTTCAGACAACACTGTTCGGTTTTGTAAAAGCTTTTTGAAAACAATCGTAATGACCGCTTAAAGTAAGCTTGAAACAAAGACAGCTCTTGCAAGATTGTTTGCATCAGCTCGCTTGCGTTAAGGTTTTATACTTGTTTTATGCGATCATGGTACTGGACATGTTGTTTATAGAAACGTAGATTAAAAAAAAAATAATTGCACAGTTTACGACCGCGTGAAAGGTTCTAAAAGCAACACCGATTAACGCCTAGATGTACATTTTTATAGATCGGCAATAGACGTTATCTATATTTAATACATAATTCAGATATAAATAGACGAGATCATTTTCTATATGCATCGTATGGTCACGAACGAACTAAACTAAGTATCGCTGTGTCTTGCTGACGCACAATATGTGCATAGTCATAAACGAACAACGTGTCTTCTTCGATTTAGCCGCATAATGCATTCTCTATTGCTTTTCGATCTTATAAAACATCCATGGATTCAAATGAACATTTTAAAATATAATTGTACAAGGAAATGTGGACGACGTGAGACGGCGGCTTGGCCGGCGCCCGGTCACGCAGCACATCTCGAGAGATCAGACTGTCATATCTATAACCAACGCAAGCATACTTACAAAATGATCATAACTTTACAACTATTCGTACAATAACATTCATACCTAAAACAATTTACAATATGCATTTAGAAAAGAAACACCCATTTGAGAAGGTAACGGATCGCCCTCCCTCGAATACAGACATATTATTTATTTATAATACAATGAAATTCAGTCGTGTTTCATACACAAAATTAATTAACAATTTAATTTTACAAGATACAATAGTGTAACAAAATATATGTGTACTTTCCCCAGCTGATGTTACTCGCAAGCTCTGTATTGACACAGTGTAATGTCCAACTACTTCTTAACTTTAACATAAAATAATATCCATTTCAGTGAATGTGTCATTGTTGTAAAATTATCAGTTGGATTAAATAGAAACGCAACCAAATGTAATATAAATGAAATCATTAAGAGTATAAATGAATTCGCAAAGTTTACATTCAGATAACATTTTACGGGCTTACCAGTAAAATCGGTGAATCCAATTTCTGCTATTGTTAATGACAGATTATCCGAATGGACGTGTGACATTGAAGTGAGATCATAATTATTTAATCAATATTAATACTTAACAATACAATTGTTAGTAGTAGTGTTTATAATCGGACATGCACCCTCTGAATAGATTTAGCTGACAATACTTACTTTAAATCGGTCTGCATACAGTTTGATACATAATCAACTGTACAATATGAATACTATAAAATTTCAAGACATTGTTATTGATTACGTGAATATTGGATACATATATTTATTATACAGGCAACACTAGATTAAAAAAAACTGCCAACCGAATAGAAACGGAGTGCAGTTCAAAAGCGAACGGTAAAATCCTGTAACCGAATGCAGCCAATTTATTCAGTGGCGTAGTCGTGACTTTACCAGAAACAAATTTACAATGAATACATTTGTGTTACAAAATAAAACTGTATATCTTAACATGTCTCATAGCCGTTTAATAAGATATTAGTTTGGTATTGACGGAAAGATCATAACGTTAATAATCATCTTAAGATGGGCCTGTATTATCTGTGGGGACCACTTGTCTTAGTAGGCGTCGTCCGCACTCTAATTCTATTTGATTATTTTATACAAGAAAAAAAATATATACAAAATATAAATTGATATTTATTTATACAACATTAGCTAAATTACCATATTTTTGTGAAAATCAATAACAATAAGTACCTAGAGAGATTTAACATTTTTTTTTTCAAAGAGACAAACGCAATAATTTTCTTATTCCAATGTGACGAATATTTTATATTATAATAATAAATAGAAAAATAAGAATAGGCGCTTAACAAAATGTCAAACTTTGGTGGCCCTTCCTGGCGTTATACAACGGTTCAAAATTGTGTTTTTTAAACTAAAACCAATATAAACTGGGCCACTTGTAAGCTACGCTTAGTAAAAACATTTTTTTCATAATATAAAATTTGGACAATAAAATACTTTGCACACATAAGAAATAAATAAAAATAAAGTGATCGACGTTGCGCGACGTGGAATTGACATAACATTGCCTCCTATAATATAGTAGTAAACAAAAAGGTGAAATAAAAAAATACGTACAATTTCCTTTAATAATGAAATTAAAATTGATATTTTTGGCAATTTTGTACTCAAGTGATGTTTCGCAGATGTGTTATATGAACATTGAGTTAGTGAAATTTAAGGAGGTTCGCAGTTATAATTTTGTTAGTTCTATTATACGTACCATCGCTATTTAAAAATATTCGATTTTAATTCGGAACTTCTTGACAATAGACAAAATGGCGTGTAATTTCTTGGTGTTTTTATACCGGAAATGTAATTTTTGTATTTATATACAGGAAATGTAAAGTTTTACGTATTGCGATTTGTAGCAGTAGCATACGTATTACCTACAATGAATGAAAACAAATTCATAGCTGCTTAGTTTTTGGATATTTGGCAACAAAAATCCTCATATCCAATTTTTGGAAATTGCTTTGTTCTTGTATAAATTGATAATAGCTGGTTTGTTTTCGAAAGAATCTTGACATGAAGCAGTTACATCGGTTAAAGAATTTTATTATTATTTTTACGAGTAAAGTGTCAAATCACTCATAATTGATGGTAAACATAAGTTATGAATATTTGACATAAACTTAGTAAGCAAATTCTCAATAATTCGCAGCATATTTGTATCTGTTAGTTGACATTTATTGTACAAAATTAAAATGCGGCCAGCGAAAATTAATAAAAAAAAAAATACATTTTAAAGTATAATTGTTTTACTACATTAACTGCCACTCCTTAACCTTCTCTGACTCCATGTTCCGGTGTCGAATGTATGTGTGTTTATGTGTGGGTGTGTGTGTACAAATGTGTGTGTGTGCGCGGGCGCAGCTCGGCGTCTCAGTGTCACTCACGCTGGCAGTCACAGTCACCGCTCAGTCACAGAAACAACATTGGCCTTAGTACATGTATCAACAGAACGTTCTACGAATACGTCACAAACTTAACGCAGCGACTGGACCGCTCGCGCCGCCGCGCACCACCGTACACCTGAAACAAATGAGTTTTTCTGCTTAAGAAAAATTATTAGAAAGTTAGGAAACAATAAACTATTAATTAGAGATGGGCCGAATACGGACTTTGCGAATACAATATTCGGGAGAACATTCGGTTCAGCTCTTACCGAACGAATATTCGTTCGCGCGAACCTGTATAAACAGGTTTATACAGGTTCGCATTCAGTCATTTTTAGCCGAGGCATTGAGAAACGTGGATGATGAGAGTACTGACGAAGACGATGACAATAATCGGGTGGCTCAGACTGCTTCAAATTCTACTCATGCAGATTTTTGAGCTGTTTTTGAATAAGTTGCCTCAACAAAGCTACCAGCGATATCGATCGATAATTTAAAAGTCCTGTTGCAACTGAACTGGACAAATATTTACAGGAAAACCTTCTACAGTGAGATAAAAGTCCTTTTGAATGGTGGACAAAAAATAACATAAAATATCCCTTAAAGTTGGTTAATGATTATGAAACAATTTTGGTTTTTCTTACTTAAGCTACGGTTTATTGCAAAATATTTATTATATATAATATATATATATATATATATTTACATTTTGACGCACATTTATATATTTTTGTTAGTTGCTTACTGAGAATGCTGGTATAGGATGTTAAACCGACAAATTACGACAACCTACACTCGTTATTTACTTTGTTTATTCGGTAATTATTCGGCAATGTAACCGAACTATTCGGCCGAATACGAATACTGAAAAGTTGCGAATGTGCCGAATACCGAATATTTACCGAATATTCGGCCCATCTCTACTATTAATCAATATTAATAACTTAATCTATTGATCATAACATCTTGAATATTTTCACAAATATACACATAGAATAAATTTTCGGATGCTACGGCGCGCTCACTAATGGCGGTGCTAGGGAAACAGATTTCTGGATGCCGCTTCTACTGGCACAGGTTTCGTAACACAAGGCGCGCGCGCAGCCTGCCCGTGCCTACCAAGTCAGTTGAGATCCTATGCACCAAACGAGCCCGTATATCTCATATTATTTGCGATAATTTATTAACGCTTCATCCTTTTTTTAAGGTCCCGTAGTCGAATGGCAAAAAGCGGAACCCTTATGAATTCGTCATGTCTATCCGTCCGTATGCCACAGCCACTTTTTTCTGTAACTATAAGAGCTATACTGTGAAAACTTTAAGATTTTCATACAAAAATAGAAAAAAATTTTTTTTTTGGTGTTCGCCATACTTAGAACTGAAACTCAAATATTTTTTTCATCAAACCTATACGTGTGGGGTATCTATGGATAGGTCTTCAAAAGTAATATTGAGGTTTCCTATATATATTTTTTCTAAAACTGAATAATTTCAACCTCGCCCGCCGCGATGGAGATACACTGTTTTACAGCAGCAGACCTCGCGAACAGTTAGACACCAACTAGGGTTGCAATTATTTGACTGAAGGTAACGAAGAAAGGTTTGTTCTGCACCCATTGCTTCGGTAGATCGCTTTGAATATTCGTTATTATTATTATTCAGTTAAGAGGTTTTTATTGTTTCGTAATGTCTATATCTACAGGGTGAAATGGAAATCAATCGACAAAATTATCTAGGACATTTTGACCGTTGTAATGAAGGTTTTAATAATAATTAGAATCGTTATGAAACATTATGTAAGAAAATACAATAACGGCAATTATTACTAGCAACCTTATCATTTTGCGCGCGATGGTACCTACAGCTTTGCTATTGGTCGACCGGACAGGATGCGCGCGGGAATACCGGCTGTTCGAATGGTCGGTCTCGTAGCGCGTAAGAACTTTATTACTTTGGTTTTTAAGTTGATGTTTCTTTGTTTCGTTTCGAAGCGGTCTCTTCACAAGCGTCTTTGTGGGGTTGCGCTGACGCGCGCTCCGTACGCGCAAACTACCTAAATGCCTAGTGCTGACTTATGAATGAACACCTGTACGTTTGTAAACAAAAGTGTCTATCGAATATTAATGTAATATTTTTCTTATATACTTTTTACATGTAATTTTTATTGTTTACGTTTTCTTATGTATACTTTACCCGTTTCGAGTAGTAGTATCTAAAAATCGTGGTTTATTTTTTGACAACTTAGATTGGTTTTTTGCCCTCACAAATATGATGTCTATTAGCACTAGAACCCCCCTTAAAGTTTGTCGATTAATTTCAATTTCACCCTGTAGTTATATTGAAACTTTTAATATAAATGCTGCGATCGCCCGCAACCAAGCGCAACTCTGTCGCAAGCGTGTGGATGAAAACCGCCTAGGCTGCGGGTGAGACCGCGGCACGATTCCTCTAGACTAGATCCCCTACTAAATTTCCTATACACACCATTTACCCTACCCAAAGTAAGTACTACAATGCTTGTGTTATGGGATCTAAGGTAACGGATAGACATACATATTTAAATATTTTTTTTGATAGAAATATATGTTAACAATCACGACTAAGGCACAAAGGATCTTATTCATCAACACAAAATCTGCCTCCACCGATACTCGTACTCGGGAGCATAGAGATGGCAACACTGTGAAGCGACTGTATCAAGACGACTCTGATAAGGGGGTCGGCTAATGTGTAGTCGATATAAATGAACATTTTTCAATAGCGGCGCGCTATAGTGTTAGTGTTCGAAAGCGGTGAGTTTCACTTCCGCGGATGCGGAGGTTATCGGAGGCGGAGGCGAAGGTAAAAGATCATCGTCTAATTTGAGTCTGTTTTCTTTATTATATCCATTAATTAAATTTTTCCACATCATGAGGTTACTATTGCTGTCGTCATTTTCAGTTTCCTCTTCACTGTCACTGTGATTTGTCAACATGTCAGCCAGATTCGAATGCACGCTTTGTGTTGGTGAAAATATCTGGAAGCTTGTACTTGGTTCATCATGCATTGGGTTTGATTCTACTCTAGCTTTTTTGGCAGCACGATTCGTAACGATTTCGCTATAATTTCGGTATTGGTCTATGATTACGTAAATAAAACTCCGTTACAACTCCGCAAAAATTGTGCGGAGGCGGCAGCGGAGGCGAAGTATGATTTCTTGCGGAACTTCCGTAGTAACGGAGGCGGAGGCGAAGTTCTGTTACAAGCCTATATAGTATATAGATTGTCACCCACCTAGACCCTGGTGCAGTGGCGGGGCCGGGCGGGGGCGGGCGCGGGCGCGGGCTGCAGGCGGGCGCGGGCGGCGGCGGTGGCGGCGGGGGAGGCGCCGCGCAGGCGCCGCGCGCGCGTCGCGCCCACGCCGCTGTCGCCGCTGGCGGCTGACGCGAGCGACTCGCTGTCGCTCTGGTTCGACGTGTACCCGATCACGTCCACCTCGTCTGCAACAAGATATTTCACATCCAAATTAATATGTATTTAACGTATCGACATCGAAATAAATAAAAAACTACACGAGCTACATAACGTTGCACGTGTAAACGTAGAATAAACCCTTTTGAAAACGTATGTTGATTTCCTTTCGGAAATCGGACTGTGTAACCGTAATGAAACAGGTGTTGGGGTAAAATGTCTTAAATCAGGGGTGTTCAAAATAAATTGACGTAGGACATAGAAAACCTTTCACACAAAATGATAAAATGGATATCAATTTTCAAATTGTTTTAAATTAAATCAACAAGTTACAGATATTTCAATCGATGATCTAACCGAAGTGTACTTTTATAGCTTTGAGTATTTGTCTACTTGTCCACCAATGGTTAATTGGTACTCTATGCGAGTGTACAATTTTATTGTTTATAATGGACTTATAAATTTTCATCCCATAGACTAATAAAAGTGTGCTTTACTAACGCGTCACATAAGATAACAACTCACAGGAATCAAACTGGAATTTTAACCGTAACTCAAAGCAATAGAGCTCTAATCACCATCGATTATGTGAAAGTAAATTTCATCTGTGCTTCAAAAGCAGCTTCTGGTATTTTTTTATGAAAATACTCATACAAATATGAAATACTGTGCTTAAGAAATACAGTAAACGATCTATCTTACTTAATTGCAAGCTTCACGAAGTAAAAAAAAGTAAAAAAAAACAATACACGAATATATCTCTTCCAACGTAAGTTATTTCCGTCGAACGGCTGCCAAATAGCTACTGAGGTCTACTGGACGCTGATGAATAGTACATTTTCCTCGTGTACCGGTAAAATTATTCGACTGACAACAACAAGGATGTAAGGTGCCGAGAATACCAGATGAGCGTAAATGGAAGTATTCACCGGATAGAATCTATATGAAAATGTATTTATATGACGAAGAGATGAGGCAAAACAAATCTATTGTCAATGTATTCATTTAATATCCATCATGCGTTTCGTGGAGAAATCCCTGCGTTACGGGATCTTGTTTGATATTGATATTTAATTGTGTGATAGGCTAGATTTATTCAAGTTATGATTATAAAATATTGATGTGTTTATGAAACAATTATCCACTTTAATGATTCATCTCATAAATTTAGAAATATTATTTTTACATAATTCAAATAAAAAGTGTACATTTTACGGTTTCTTGCATTAAATGTAGCAATTTTTTTAAAGACATACTTTTAAACATATAGAAGTATGTAGATAACAAAGTTATTGGCAATTTTGTTTATACGCTCATATAAATTAAGTGACTGTACCAAATTATGGCGTCACGATTGCAGTGTATTTAGAATGGAACGGATCTACAGAGCATGTAATAACGGAAGGTAAATTGATCTACCGTCAGAAGCGACGTTGCTTACTGAGCACTGCAAACTCAATAGACCTTTGATAGCATTCAGACTCTCGACCGACTACGAATATGGTTCCGACAATTCTGCGAATAACTAATTACATCAACTGACAGTTTCCGGATTCAGTGTGAAGGAAATGTCAATGGCTGGTTTATCACATGAATGGGTTTTCGTACACGTTATTAAAATAAAATTGAAATCAAAATTTATATATCGAAAAAATTAGATTTTTCAAAGATACGCTATTACTTCATAAGTCAAAGAGCCAGTCAAGAAAAGAGCCAGTAAAAATCAGCAAGGGCATTTTATTCTCCCTGTATTTCTACAGTCATCAATAATTAGAGACTGTCCTCAGAAAAACTGAACTCAGAAAAAACAAAAAAAATATACTGACACCATAAATCAAAACAAGATTTAATTTAGAAAGTACAATTTCAGTCTAATTATTATTATTTTATACATATATATAAAACATTATATAATGTGCAAGTGTTATTTCAGTTTTTCGAGCGAACTTTATGTATTTATTAATTGAATTGGCCAATAGCTGTGTCCGATTAATCATTACATTATTCATTTTTCTTATGAAATTAATCTAATCTGATGAGACAAACGATTAATCATTGCGATATAAGATAATTATATCTCATTTTATTTGCTGTATTTGCTAATATCTTGGCAAAGGATATATTGCGATGGAGTGAGGAAATGGAATAACAAATAAGCAGACTGCCTACCTGATGGTAAAAGGTCACAGTCGCATATAGAACATATATGAGATTCGCAGTAAATCAGCAAACCCCATAAGGACCATAATGTGCGTTACAAACATGTAACATAATATGTAAACATTTTTCTTTCTTCTTTCTAAAGTCACAGTAGTTAGTAATTCCACTCCAACTGATTTAACAAAATATTTAACAAACTACAAATACACCAACTAGGTATTTTTTGAAGTCTGTGTAGGCACCGACTTCAATCAAAGTGTGTTTATACTTTCTAAACTTACGTAAGGTACGATTGATTCGGTTTATTTTTGTTTTTTTGAAGTCGGTTAATAAAAAATTGCCTATCTCAAAAAGCACGCAACCGATTTTGATGAAACTTGCAGTATCTCTAATTTGAACAATACCTAGTAAAACAAAAAAAAGAATTACTTAGATCGGACTTGTAGTTCCGGAGATATGCGAACACAAACATAAAAACATACATACATACTGTTTTTGGTTTCGATTTACAGTTCTGGCTACTTCTCAATTTTCCTCTGGTAATGTTGATGAAAAATAAGGCGAGATGATAATTTACAACGTTTAATAACTGTATTACAATTTTTATTTGTGAATATAATAACGCGAGTTGCTGGACGAAAAAGAGGGAGCTTCCTCGGATGTGCCGCTTATATAGCCTTGGGGTGGCCCCCTCCTCGTGTGGTTTTTGACATTTCTAGGCATGACGTGTCCCGTGTTGATTTGTGTCCATCATCTCTATGGTCGGTAGTCTATGGTCAGGCGAGATGGCGCGTCAACACATACACTTTTGAAATTTGGCAGATTTGTTCAGACGCTGATATAGACTAACATATACGAAAACTGGGCAGTTCTGGAAATATTACATACATACGGGTCGAATTGATAACCTCCTTTTTTAAAGTCGGTTAATAACGATTGCCACTTTTGATTACGTTAAAATTTACATTTAGAATATCTTAACTGCTATGAATTATTGTCAAAGGCTTTTATATGGCTAAAGTCAGTTTTGGCGCCCAACGCGGGGTTACTAAGAATATTCAATGTATAATGTTCACACGAATGTGACTTTCGATTATTGTAATATGAATTAACCGTATTCAGAAGTTGCAGTGTAAAAGAGCTTTTTTACAAATATTGGCGCCCAACGTGTGGCTGCCAAAGATTTCCTTTTGTTCAGTTCTATTTTTATACGCAAACAGTAAGCTTTCCGACGAATCGGGTATAATGTTTTCTTTAAGATCGCTTACCAATTAACGACCGCGGAGTGTTCTGAGAATTATTTAATTAATGAGCTTAAGAGAGAATTAACGAGCTATTTCTTATAATTCCGTATAAATGGGATTATTTCCAACCAATTATTTTTTTACCCAATTCTTGGTATGTTCTGACATTAATTAAGAATGTTGCTTTTTGTTATTATCTTTATTTTCATAAAAAGTAAAATAGATATGTCTAGGAGATGAGACCGGTCGGAGTTTCCACGTATTCTTTAAATATACCCCCGGGAATTATATTTTCTGTTCAATTTAATTAATAGTATTCTCAGTTATCGTCTTACAGATTTGCCGCTATAATAACAAAGTTAGTAGCATTGCTTGTGTTCTGCACAGTTTGAAATGACCCAGTCAGTTTCTCAATTGGCGTCCAAATAGGCTTGTTGCCTAAATTTCAGTAGTTAGATACTAATATACCTTGATGCCTATTCTATACAAAATAATTATTATTTTTGAAAAAAAATGCTTATTTATAAGAATAATTTTGCAATTAATTAAATATTTGACATTAGTCATCAAAAACGCTCATGACTGTCATGGCGTCTTGAATGACGTCACGCCGTGCAAAACACAGCTGTTTTAGTATCGGAATATTCGGTATTGTGATGTTATTTTAATAAAAAATGGATTCATCGTATTACAAGTACTGCATAGTGCCCCAGTGTACAAGCACAAGTATAAAAACATAAAAAAAAAATATTTATATACGTGCCAAATAATCAGCAGATACGTAAAAAGTGGCTAACACTCGCGAGAAGGAATGGTGCCCATTCTTTTTCGCACTTCCACAAGACACTTGGGAATGACATTTTGACTTTGACGTTTCGCACGGCGTGACGTAACACTTTTTAATTGGTGTTTGCTGTCACGTGACTTATGGCTTATTTTGTACAATTTTATTTTATAAAAATATAAATAATCAAAAGTTATTATTTTATAAAACTTTGTTTTTTCATAATTAAATGATCATCTTAATAGTTATGCAACCTAATGCATCAGATTTGTTCATAGTGGATACAAGCCTATTATAGCTGTTACCACCTTCGGCCATTTTATTCTTTATCATTAGGCGGTAGAGCCTTTTAATGAGGTCAGGTGATAGGTATAGTAATAGTTCATGCACTGAAACTACGTGAAGCGTGTATCAAGTAACTTATTAACTAGTATCCAATACTAGTTAATAAAAAATATTTACATTCTCAACAAGACATACAATGACTATAATAGCACATATATTATGTAATCAGGACACATGCAACTTAACAAATTCGGTAAATTCACTGTACCTATATAGTGGATGTATGTATACCACGTGTTGGTGGATTACATTTAGATGATTTTCAATTCCTCTATCAAAAACAGGTAGCGCAGAAGTTAGAAACATATAATATATATGCGCTGTTCTCAGATAAGAGAGCTTCATTTAATTTAATATTTATTTTTACTTAACTTTGAGTCATACTGTTGTTCAAATTTAATTTATATGATGAAAACCCTTAAATAATAGATTTTTTTATTTTTTTATTTCGTGTGTAAGTCGGGGCTGATATGTATCACTGCGACCTATTAAGATCTATTGTGACCAGCCTCCTATGTAGGTTCTATGTAGGCCCTACAGTAGCTCCCTTAACTGGGCACTGACCAAGAAAGATAGGATGTTCCCAGTTCGGATTGTTTTTATTTCATCTGGGTCAAGGATGTGTTTCCCCAGGTGTCTGTTTCTTTTGTGAATCAGCGGTTCACAGTAGCACAAGAGGTGTAGGTGTGTGTATGGTTCGATTAGTGCTTTTGAGTGTGTCATCCCGGACGTACTGTGCCAGTCTGCTTTCGCCTCGTTAAGAAGGCGAGTTTTTAGGTATTGCATGGCCTGGTTCTTTGAGATACCACAGATAGGCTCTGGGCCGAACTGTATTCCTTGAGCCCCAGCCCTGGCTAGTTCGTCGGCCTTCTCATTGCCGGTTAAACCAGAATGACCTGGCACCCATTTGAGAGTGATCTTGTTCTTTTCTCCCAGGTCATTGAGTTTTTTCACACAGTCTTTTACTAGCTTTGATTTAAGTGTGATATTGTTTATTGCTAGTAAAGCTGCCTGACTGTAAATAATAGATAGAGATTAATCCAAAATAGCAAAAATAAATTGACAAAATAAATTAATTTTAGAAAGATATTAGATTTTATTGATTAATAGGATAGTAATAATAATATGGGAGCTGCCCTTATCTATATGATTTATGAGGTTAATTTTTGTGTAGGCTACGAAAGGACTGACATGACCTAAGTCCTACCAAACTACCTTGTATAAAATGAAGATAAGTAACACACATAAATTTAATTCAATGAATTTTTTATAAATTTGAAAAAAAAAAATGGTTTATATGGCATTACGTTGTATAATTCACGTTGAAATAGGACAAAAGGTACCTCAATAGAGAAAAGAGAGATTGAATAATTGAAGCGATACTAAGGCCTTTCCTACAGCACAGGAACAACAGACGAAGAGACAGCTATTACTTACCCGTCTACGAAGGCGCCGCCACCGCGACTTACGCCGAATTAACGGTACACTGGCGAGGTTATATAAGTGGTCACGGGTGTTCATGAGTTTTATACACAGATTTTTTAGCGAATCAATTCAATTGATTGTGCAATCGAAACGAATTCTAGCGGCATTTAATTTAGGTATATCGTTATGAACTAAGCGTTATGTTGCAGTATGTAATTTATAAAATGTATACTCAATTACAGATTTAAAAAAAAATATACTCTGACTTAATAACTTTTGAAACTGCCCAATTGCGAGTAAATATATCATTAAATATTCTATGGGTATTTCAAGCATCTACCTGTTGCAAATATCGAGCAAAAGCGAGCAAAAAATCACTTTGGTCGCGGAAATTGATTGATTGAGAATTGATTTTATTCTTTTTTTAAGTATTTGTTATTATTGCGGCAAAATATAGCCTAGCCACAGACAGATAAACAGACGGATAGGCCGATGAATATCAGTAATTGACTCGTGTACATTTGGATACGGAATTTTAGGAACCTTTCCATTCCTAAAAATAGATTTTAAACAAAAAAGACTCGAGTTACTGTTCTTGTCAGTTGTCGAGGTGAAAATTTTATTTCTTAATATACATACTTCAGATACATACTTGTTTTTTTTAATAACGATAATGAATGCTTCAATAACAATATTAACTTAGAAGTATGTTTCATTGAAAAACCTCGCCGTTATCGTTAATTTTGATACTACTCTTGTCTACGTCATAATTTCGAGCTACGTAAAATTTCAGTGGCCACTTATTTCTCGCGACAGTGTAATAACAGACGTATGAAAACCGTGCCATTACTTAACTATCTGAATGGACTTTGATTTATTAATGGCCCATTTAAGTCCCGGGCCCCAGTAATCTGTTTCATAAATATTGAACGCCATTTTCACCGAGCCAGTTCAGGGTTTGAAGGGCCCCGATACTGCAGTCTTGTAACTGGTACTTGTTCTAAGTACATTTACATAAATACTATTGAAGGTGAAACTATTTATAGTCAAGGGCGACTGAGAATCGTTTATTACATGTTTAACCGTCGTTAAAGATATATAGTAGGTATGTTAGTAATTATTTCTAACTTATCTGAGGTCCAATTGCACTAATAAATATCAACCAAACCAAAATGCTGTCAAATGACACATTCCGTATCGCACTAATGTAACGTTTCACATTCGATGCGTTCCAACTTTGGTCAAACGTTCGTGAAAGGTTGAGACGCTGGCTGAATGACTTTTGCTCCATTACCGTATCGCACTATTTTGTTGACAGCGTTATAAACAAAACTTGAACCGAAAGCGCTGTCAAAATAACGTTTGAGAAAAAGTTGGTTCTAATGTACTTTTTCGTTACCTTTTGGTCATAATAATCTTAATTTTTTATAAAACGGCTAACGGTAAAGGTTCAATTTCGATTCGGATGAAATGCTTAGTGCGATACCAATTTATGTCTCAACCAAATCGCAGTCGAAACGAATGCGAAACATTACCAAAACCAAACCTAAACCGTTGTAATTAGTGCGATTGGCCCCTAGTAGGCAAGTTATATTGTTACATTCTAGGTTTCTTCCTAGACCACAAAATAAAGCTGGCTGAATCAGCGCATAATCTAATCTATTATTATTTTTTTGTTTTTTTTTTCCTCAGGAGAGGAAGGGTGAGAATCCTCACAAGGAGCACGAAACGTGCCCAGGATACCCCCGCAACGGCAAGAGTCACGGAGGTTATGACGGACTCCACGCGACCAGAGCGGTCTGACCACGTGACCTACCGACTAAACTCAGCCTAAGAACCATATAGGCAAATCGTGAGGAAGCTATTCTGTTAAAGACAAGTACACCAAAACTATAAAAAACATATTTTAACAATATGAAATTTCAATAAAAAAGTATAATTCTGTTTGTGTACTTTTTATTCTATAAAGTGTGTACAGTCTGATACTGTACATATCATCTTGCTTACATGCTGAGCAATATTTTACTGTGCAATGTTACCTTTTAAGTACTGAGCAATATTTTACTATGTCATATTATTTTAGCTGCGTTTGCAACCTGTAATGCTCAACTTTATTAATATTCTTTTTGTGTAATAAGCAAGTTTAGTGTGCGATTAACAGCCACAGAGGAAGCATTAGCCAATTAACTTTACTCTTTACTTTTATAACTTTTATTATTATTCGACAATATACGTCAGTTTAACTTATGGTGATCTTTCTCTGCACACCGACCAAACTCAACCCCATCACAATCATACTCAAGTGTACACCGTATAAAGTGTATATAAAAATATTAAACAATAACAGTGTAATCGGGCACCTACAGACGTGAATAATCAGTGAATAATTTTAAATTTATACCAAAGAAATCTTAATATTCTGTCAAGTTTTGTTTTATATAAAACTAGACGGTGCCCGCGACTTCGTCTGCGCAGGATTAGTATTTCGAGTAGCTTATATTAGCGTGGCGTATATCTTTGTAAATTGTAGTGTATTTATTTATTTAAACTTTATTGCACAACTAAAACTGGGTACAATTGGCGGACTTAATGCAACAAGGCATTCTCTACCAGTTAGTTCCAAGTGTAAGTGGCGCAGATACATATACTCGTAATAACTTACAATAAGGTCATCACAAATTAAAATAACAACTAACTACCTAATAGATACATATATACATAGCCATATATACACATACACATACATAAATATATATATATAATAGATAATCAATTAATTACTATAGCTCGTAAATGAGGTGCTTAAGTCAGTGATTCGAGATAGTGTCCACGAACCAATCTCTTAAACGTGAGTTTACTAGCAGATGCTCGAATATGGAAAGGCAGATCATGTTATTCTGATGTTATTCTGGTGTATATGTTATTCTGATGTATAAACTATGTTATGGTAAGGTTTCATTAAAATCCGTTCAGTAGCTTTTATGTGAAAAATTAACAAACATCTAATCGTACTTACAACCGTATGCAATTTAATGCATTTTCCTCACAACAAAAAAGAAGTTATAACAAAGTGAATGATTACTTGTATGATAAATAGAGATCGGATAATCGGATGCATATTTACCTAAAGTTAATTTTTGGCTCACAAATTATGGAAGCGGCTTTTTAAAATACATTTTGTTAAATAAAAATCCCGGGGAAATACGGGACTGCAAATTTAACGTAGTGATATTGTTTGAAAATTACTAAATTAGCACGTGGTATTTATTTTCAAAAGACCGAGACTCCGGGTTCATTTATACAACTATGCATACGTATTTACATGAAGTTTAGTTTCAGTTCCCCGTGAGATTTATGAATGTACGATTTATTACATGAAGAGTGTTATACGAAAGTAGTGAGCTAGTTTGACTAAAACAATAATCAATTAAATAATTGAATAAAAAAACAGAAATGGTGCCCGGGCGTAAGTATGGTCTAGTATCTCACTCTGAGTTAACTTCCGATTTAATGAGTGTGAGCGAGACGGCAGTTGTGAGCAAGTACAGTATCGGAATTCCGGGATTTTTATTTATGGAAATAAAATAAAAAGACAGTTCCATACTTTGTCAAAAACTAAATTAGGTAAATAAATAAACATCCGGCTATCCAATTCCGCAATCCCGGGATTTTTATTTAACAAAACAATAAAAAGCCGTTTCCATACTTTGTCTTAAACTAACTTTAGGTAAATATGCATCCGATTATCCGATCTCTAATGATAAAACACTTAGATTAAATTGTTGTGATGTTGAAAGTTACACGCAATATTTAAAAAAGAATTGTAAATAATATTTTTATTTACCAGATACATGTAATGCGATCTGATATTTGTGTAATGACTGCCCTGAGATCAGTTTTCAATTAACCATTCTGTAATATACACAAACTCCGATCACTATGTGTGTTCAATTGTACTTATCGTAAAGCTAAAATACTTCTTCAAGAAGCACTTTCAAGTTATGTCGTATGACGATACAGAGAAACTATTACTAGTTACCAAATAATTTGTATTTTTATTTATATTTTTATCTCTTTCTTATTTTGTTTAAATTTAGTTATTAATCAGATATACTATACATTTTGCATTTGATTTAAGTGTCCATATTTTTATTTTGTAACTAGCGGACCCGACAGACTTCGTCCTGTCAAAAAGATTTGTACAGTGGCAGTTTTTTGTTCCTAATTATTTTATAGATAATGTCGCATAGCCAACCAAATCGCAAAAAAAGTCCAAATGACCTATTACATTTTGTGGCTATTCAATTTTGGAACGTGACATTAAATCCTCCAACGATGTATTCTGTGCTCCAACGCACGCACGCACACTGTTTTGATAGATATGATTGAATTTCAACTATATGTAGCGTTAATAAAGCGCAAATTGACTCTTTGATGTTAGGAACACACCTTCATTGCTTAGACAACAGTGAGTGCTTGCAATATGAACTTTATACAATAACAATAAAGCTCAATTCGACTGTACGTTTTAGTTAGAAAACGTTTGCATGGAAAAATAAAAGGGCTGTTTTTAGGGTATTTCCGATAATTATTCGAATTTTCCTCAAAAACCCTCCTTGAACTTCAACGAACATTAACAAAAAAGAATTGGCCAAATTGGTCCAGGCGTTGTTGAGTTATGAGCTTACCAACACATTTTGCGATTCATTTTTATATATAAGATTACAAGCCTGAGATACAGGTTAATCCTAGTTCAGGTATGTTCACAGTTATATAATACGTGTATACAATAAGTTGAGCTAAAAAAATGTAATTTTGACTATAGAAGTTATTAAATAAATATTATTATTATATTATTACTCCAGGAGCCCAGACGCGAAACTGTAAAATTGGAAACATAAAAATTGAACGACGGTTCGAACAGCGTAGAGGCTGCGCGCGGCACCGAATGTGATATGCATAAATTAATATGTATGATACAGGCGGCGGCGGGGTGCTGCTGTGTTTCCAGATTCTGCTGACCGGCAAAAAATGATAGGCTGCTCGGTAAGACTGTAGTATTATGTTATCTGTGGTAAGGCTTACACACCATAGCTCACTCATGTAACTATGAAGAAGTTTTTGTAGGATAATGTTTGTATAAAGTCCTACAATAAGGTCCTACGATTACCTATTGATATTGTAGTATATACACAATCCATTTTAAATAATTTTGATCTTATAACACATACACTCACGCTGCTTTTCAAAGTTTTTTACTTGCTACAATTCAAACATACTTCTCTACGTTGCTCGACTTATTAATATTTCCATGTATGCAGTCGGTTACGGGTACATTTGACCTTTTTTTTGTTCCGCTGAGGAAAATGCTTTAAATTGCATACGGTTATGTGGGGCTCTCCTCCCCAGAAGGTGGAGGCCTACCCACTAAAAACCTCAACGATAGCCTCAGGCATGTAGGGAGCTCCTGGGAAGGATAACGACTTCCGGGAACCCCCAGCCTCCGCTCCGCTGCCTATGCAGGGGAGCCTTCCTCGGGGGTGGCAATACTTCCCTCCTCCACTGACTAATATTACACTTTTAAAAGGCCGCAACGCATCTGTGATTCCTCTGGTGTTGCGGGTGTCCATGGGCAACGAGTATCGCTTACCATCAGGTGATCCGTTTGCTCGTTTGCTGCCCTATCCTATATAAAAAAAAACGACGCCTCCCGGCCATTGGAGGGGCGTGCTCCCTCCCGGGTCGCCGTATCGTTGCAAGCGCTAATCTCAGAAACTACTGGACCGAATCAAAAAAGTCTTGAATAGTCCGTTTATCGACGCTGCTACTGAAAGGAGCGAATGGAAAATGTTATAACACGAACAACAAATGACGAGAAAAAATGACCATAGTATCTAATACCATATCAATATGGTTATGTGACGATAGTATCTAATATCATCATAATATGGGTATGAGACTTCAGTATCTAATACCATATCAATATGGTTATGTGAAGACAGTATCTAATATCATATTAATATCGTAATTGTTATGATACACTTGTTATATCCGATATAACAAGCGTTATATCGGACATACGTTATATATATAATGTGACATGTATATACGTTCAATTCGGAACAAATTTATGCAGGTCATACAAAATGTTAGTCTCGTGCGAGAATAGAACCCGTGACTCAATGTCATCAAAGTTGCGATGATTATATTAAAAAAAAATGGCATCGAATGGCCAGCTTTTAATGCAATATTTGATAATATTCATAGCTCTTATCCCATAAATATTAAAAACCAAGTCAGAACACGCAAAAATAAAATTAAAAGTAAAGTTTTTCATCATCAGAATACATTAAATGTCCTAAATATGACGCATTACATAGATGTCAAGGGGTATATACAGAACAACGCATATTTAGTTAAGAATACAAATAAGCATACAAATAAAGATTATACGTTATTAACCATATACCAGACAAAGTCGCGAGCTGACATAATCTACGCGAGTCTTAAACGGAACTACGCGAAAAGAGACTCAAAAGAGAACCGTTCGCATACGAGACGTCGGTATAAATATTTAGGTACCGGCAATTTATAGTTGTTTTATACGGCGCACCTGCCTGCACTGCGAGGGAATCCTATGCCGATAATTTACCGAGTGTTTGTCCCGGAGCCGCATAAATCGAGACTGCCCGTGACGTCACGTTCAGCGAACACCTCTGATCTTCATATAGCCAGTTCACAATCCTCCGTCGTAAATCAAGAGCTTCGTATGAATAATGGAAGGTGCGGACTGTCTGCTTAAGTAGAAGTAATATCGGTGAATTGTGTGAGCATTGTACGCCGGCGACTACCTTAGGTGATAATAGTGTTCGGTCATCGGTTCAGATCTTTAATGTCTCGTCTTCCGGTTCCAAGTTTCCACCATTACAAGCAAGCGAGTCGTGACAATTCATCAGATTCCCGCTCTGTACAAACTTTTAGTTATGTAACCAATCGCAAACAAGTTTGTAATCGTATTTTTTTTCTATTGATGCTATTTACGGTTTTCTGTCTTTCCGTTATTTACTTCATGCCAATTTTTCTGATTGTAGGTCGACGGGACGGGACTTCAAAGAGTTTTAAAACCCTTAACCCTTTTAACACCAGTGCTTTGCTCACATCCTGATGTGAGTAAATTTCAGTTACTGAGCTACGACCCTTTTGCACTTCTGCAGCGCACACAATTTAGTTTGTTTTGTGTAATTGTTAAGTTTGTATAATTTTAAGTTCTTTGTATTTGTGTGTGATGAAGTCAAGTGTAAATAAAGTTTTATCTATCTATCTACGAGTTTTAAAATATTCTGCGTTAAAAGTCGCAGTAAATATAGAAGTTTGATTTTTCATCGATGAAAGGGATTACAAGTCTAAATATGGGATATTAATATCAACTTCATAATTTTATGAGTTCGAGCCTGAAAATCCTAAAAAAAAAAACAAAATAAAATCTAATCTTATCTGTGACCACATGCAAATGTCAAAGATGCGGTCCAAAATTCCCGTCAGCGCTCGTTTACGCTATAATCTACAGTTCTGCAGATTTTCTGTTTGAACTGCTGACGTCATTTACGTCAGATCGCTTACAATTGCGCACACGAGCAATTATGGAGCAATGTTTGCCTACAAATAGCGTACATGAAAGCGGAAAGCGAATTTCGAACCGCACTCTTGACTTGTTTGAGTAAATTTAATAATAGGTATTAAAAAATCTATATAACTAGAAGACAATTTGCGACTAGCACATTATGAAACTGAATACTCGAAACTTTATATCTCATATGTTTATCATACATGGACAAATCAACAAATCTATAATTTCTAACAAATAATTAACTAACTATTTATAATTGACGTATAATATCTTTCCTACATCAAACTTTGTACGGGCTAACCCGCACATTTATAACTATGCATGTATACTGTAAGCGTACGTGTGCTGCACAAAATGTTAATGTATGCATTTACTTCAGTTGCTTGTATTGTGACATCAGTCTGCAAATTAAACGCTAATGACAACCACGTGCCTCTAATTAAACTCCTGCTTTCTCCACAACAAATTGACATCTTGACAATATATAAGTGACATCCTGACATCAGTGTACGTCCTTAGCATAGGCTCGTACATTTTTGGTCCTTCGAGCTTTTATCTAGTACGCGCGGAAAGATCAGGACTGTTCGTACATAGATTTGTTGCTTATTAGTTTGCCGCCGCGAGTGGACTTTGTACAGCAATTAATAAGTATACCAGTGACAGGATTGACAGTGCATTGCATCACAGTATAGTTTTACAGCAAATTTTGTGACAAAAAGTGCAAGTGACATTTTTAAGATTACAAATAGTAACTACATACTATCGTGATCTTTGTGACATTTTTGCGTGAGCCACGTGGAAGCAGATCATTGTCTCGCATAGTTAATGCAGGGACACTTGACAGAGAGAAAAGTAGGAGCAGGTAGTGGAAGTCTCAAGAGAATAATCCTTGGGTCCTTCCATCAGCCAGGTGACAATTGATAACGTGACAAGTGACAGCAGTGTTCAAGTAAGATTGTTTCATTATTTTTATTTTGTTTTAAAAAATCATGGAGTCTATAATTTTGAAGCAGCAAGAATTGATTAAATTAATTGAGCAAATAAATGTAAACTTTAAAAAAGACTCACTTAGCAGAAAAACAAAAGAATACATTAATCAGAGGTTAGACAGATTAGATGAGCTTTGGTCAGATTTTAAATTTAATCATGAACAATTATTGACATTTAAAGATCAGTCTCATGAATATTTTACTAAAAATATGTATAACCAGGTTCAAGAGTATGTAAGTGGCACTCGAGACATAATTTTGAA
This sequence comes from Scirpophaga incertulas, assembly GCA_036419045.1. Classification (NCBI taxonomy): domain Eukaryota; kingdom Metazoa; phylum Arthropoda; class Insecta; order Lepidoptera; family Crambidae; genus Scirpophaga; species Scirpophaga incertulas. The sequence goes on along the minus strand of CM071631.1, from coordinate 3,780,602 downwards.
GGTTCAAGGGCAAAAATTGACTATAGGATCTGTAGAAGATAGAGAATCCAGTGGGATAACTTCAAAATTAGACGAATTGATATGTCAGCAAAAAACTAACTTTAAAGCATTTTTAAGGCAGATAGAATATTGTCAAGTGGATGATATACATGAAAAGTGGGAGATTGAAGATGAGTTACGCAATTTACAGTCACGATGGGATGTCATTGACAAGTTACATTGGCAAATTGACAACCTGATGGTAGTGCCAGATTCCTTTTACGAAGAAGAGTACAATGACAATGAACGCCGTTTTAGGGATCTCAAAAGAAATTTGAATAGGAAATTGTCGTGTACAGCACATCTGCAGGAGTCCACCCCAAAAATGGAAATTCCTACTTTTACTGGAATTACACTCAATGGCCAACTTTTCTAGACCTTTTCAAAGAAACTATTCATTTTAATTCAACATTATCAAAGTCACAAAAAATGCAACATCTCAAGAGTAAGGTGAAAGGAGAGGCAGAAAGACTGATCCAACACCTACATATTTCAAGTGACAACTATGACACTGCTTGGGATATTTTATGTCAGCGTTATAATAACAAACAGTTACTTTTTTCGAAACAAATTGAGATTTTCTTAAACCAGCCAAATATACAAAAACAATCATCCTATGAGTTAAGAAAATTACATGACGTCAGTAAAGAATGTTTACACGCGATTCAAAATTTAGGGGTTAATACTAACACGTGGGACCCTCTGTTGGTACACTTAATGACAAAAAAGCTTGACACCGACACGTACAGGGATTACAAAGAGTCCAGAAAAACTCCACGTGAACTCGCCAACTTAGAGGAGTTCTTAAAATTTTTAGAAAATAAATTTACTGCATTGGAACCTATTCGGAAAAAAGAGGAGACTGTTTTCAAAAGTAAGCCAAAATTTTTGACAAAGTATAACGAAAGTAATAAAAAGTTTTATAATGCCAATCAAAACCCTTCTTTAAATCGTGCATATCATACGAACTATAGGTACGATAAATGTCCAGTATGCAATTTCGGTCACGGTTTATATCAATGCAAACAATTTCTAAGTATGTCATCGGGCGATAAATTGAAAACAATAGCGAATTACGAGTTATGCCAGAATTGCTTATACAGACACGAGAAAGGTATTTGTAATTCAACTAAGCGATGTAAAACTTGCAATAAGGTTCATAATACTTTACTTCACGATGCACTTACTAATCAGCCGTCTACGTCATCGGCGTCACAAGCGCGAGGCACGAGTACATCGAAAAATGCAAACCATGTTGACAGCGATAATTGTGAGATGTTATTGACAACTGTACAGTTAAGGGTGAGAGCTGATGATGGTACTTTTTTGACATTGCGTGCACTTCTCGATCAAGGGTCACAGGTCACCTTGATTACGGAAAATGCAGCGCAACGTTTGGGGTTGCGTCGACAGCACGTTAGCGCTTCCGTATGCGGTGTGGGCGTAACACCGAGAAAAGGCAGAGGAAAAATTACATTGACATGCAGATCTATTTATGATGACTATGAGTTTGAAACCGAGGCACTTATTATGACACAAGTAATAAATAATTTACCCAATACATCGTTTAACAAAAAAATATATCCACATCTTCAAAACTTACAATTAGCGGATCCTGACTATTTTATTTCAAAACATGTTGACATATTACTTGATGTTAAGGTATATTCGGAGATAATTATGTCTGGATTATTAAGAGGCACCGCGCAACAGCCAATAGCCCAACAGACCAAGTTAGGATGGATTATTTCGGGCTATATATCATCTACACTTCAATGTCATGTGGTTATTAACGGATGTGATGACATGTCAAAATTTTGGGAAATGGAAGATGTGACAGAGCAAACAACATCTTTGACCGAATCAGAGCAACAATGTGAAGATTTTTATGTAAAAACGACTAGAAGATTACCAAGCGGTAATTATGAAGTAAAATTGCCTATGTTGGAAAATTTTGAAAAACAGATTGGATCATCAAAACCAAAGGCAGTGGCACAGCTCAAGCAGTTAGAAAATAAATTATCCAAAAATGAAGACCTACATGATCAATACCATCACTTCATGAGTGAATATATCGCTCTTGGGCATATGAAAAAATGCGTGACAGAAAGAAAACCTAGCTGCTACCTACCACACCATGATGTTCATAAAGAGGACTCGACAACAACAAAACTTCGTGTTGTCTTTAATGCATCCTCAAAAACAAATTCAGGGTACAGCTTGAATGATTTGATGCATTGCGGAGCTAAACTACACAAGGACTTACAAAGTTTATTAATTAATTGGCGCTCATATAAATACGTTTACTCAGCAGATTGCGAAAAAATGTATAGAATGATCTATGTACACGAGGATGATCAGCACTTGCAAAAAATTGTATGGCGAGATGACACAAGAATACAAGATTATCAGTTATGTACAGTAACATACGGCGTTAAGGCTGCACCATTTTTGGCACTACGCACACTAAAAAAGTTAGCGGAAGATGAGAAGAAAAATTTCCGTTAGCATCAAAAATTTTATTAAATAACACATATGTCGATGATATTTTAGCAGGTGACAATAATTTATATCGTGCAAAACAATCTCAAAAAGAATTAATTGACATATTGAAAAGCGCTGGGATAAATCTGCGTAAGTGGTCCAGTAACACATCTCAACTACTGATACACTTACCTGAAGAGCAATTAAATCAAAAAAACATTGACTTTACATATGAAAATTCAACAAAAACATTAGGCTTAAAGTGGATACCGAAGTCTGACTCATTCCAGTTTGACAATAAGCATTTTAACAATATTTTTAATAATAATGGTTATACCAAACGCATGCTGTTATCGGATATATCAAAATTATTTGATCCCTTAGGATGGCTATCACCGATAACTGTTATGGCAAAAATATTATTTCAACGCACATGGATGACAGGAATTGACTGGGATCACGTTGTTCCAAATGAGATCTTACAAGAATGGACAACATTGAGAGAAGAATTAAAGAGTATTGACACTTTTGACATACCTAGGTGGATAGGAAACACTGAAAAACCCATACAACTCCACGGTTTTTCTGATGCCTCAGAAAAGGCGATAGCATGTTGCATTTATGCAAAAACTATTAACAATGAAGGGAACGTGATAATAAGATTATTAGCTGCAAAGACTAAGCTCGCCCCAACAAAAAAACCAGTGACATTGCCGCGCTTAGAGCTTTGTGCAGCTGTTTTATTGACAAAATTAATAAATAAAATTATTACATCATTACCTGACAGTGTGAACATAGAAGTTTATGGTTGGACAGACTCTATGGTGGTCTTAGGTTGGCTGCAGGGTGACATATCACGTTGGAAGACATTTGTAGCCAATCGCGTCCGAGAAATAATACAACATTTACCCGCATCAAGATGGAGACATGTGAGGTCAGAGGACAACGCTGCTGACTGTGCTACTAGGGGACTTCTTCCATCAAAACTCATTGACAATAGTTTGTGGTGGAAAGGACCTTCGTGGTTGAAAAATGACATTTGCATTGAAATGCAGCCCGTTGATCCTCCAGAAATTGACAGACGAATGACAAAATCTTGTGCAGTACAGTTGATCTCATCGCCTTTAATGACAGAGTTACTAAATAAGTATAGCAATATTTCACGCGTTGTCAGAGTCATATGTTGGGTATTACGATTCATTGCACGCACGCGACACAATTCAATTGACAGTAGTAAATACTTAAGTACGGCTGAATTACAAGCTGCCCGCTTACAACTTGTTAAAACAGTGCAAAATCAGCATTTTAGTGATATTATTATTAATTTAAAGTCTGGTAAAAATATTTCGAAAAATAGTTCAATTTTGACATTAAATCCATTTCTTGACACTAATGGAATTCTAAGAGTCGGCGGGAGATTACAATATTCTCAATTACAGTTTGACAAAAAGCACCCTATGTTGCTACCGCACGACTCTCAATTGACAAAACTTTTAATTGACGAAGCGCACAAAATCACTCTTCATGGAGGTGCCACATTGACATTATCATACCTCCGTGATCAGTATTGGGTTATTTCTGGTAACCGCGCTGTGAAAAAACAACTCCGTTTGTGTGTTAAATGCAGAAGACACGCAAAAAACAGCAGTTCACAACAAATGGCCAGTCTACCAAATGCACGTGTGACACCATCCAAGCCCTTTACCCACACAGGGGTAGATTTTACTGGTTTTGTTGACATAAAAGCAAATAAAGGTAGAGGCATAAAAACATCGAAAGGTTATATAGCAGTGTTCATTTGTTTTGCAACAAAAGCAATTCATTTGGAATTAGTCACAGATTTAAGTAGTGCATCATTTCTTGCCGCGTTCAAACGCCTGTGTGCTCGACGCGGAGTACCACAGCATATGTATTCTGACAACGGGACAAATTTTGTCGGAGCATCCAAAATATTAAATAAAGAATACTTAGAGGCTCTATCTGTCATCAACACTGAATTCGTCGATAACATCAGCAATATGGGTGTGACTTGGCATTTTAACGCCCCTTCCTGGCCAACTGCAGGTGGTTTATGGGAGGCCGCTGTAAAGAGTGTTAAGCATCACCTAAAACGGATCGTTGGTGAACAAAAATTGACGTTTGAGGAGTTTTATACGCTATTGAACCAAGTCGAGGCGTGCCTCAATTCGAGACCTTTGTATGCGCTGACAGAGAACACTGAAGAGAGAGTTTTAACACCCGGACATTTCTTGGTTGGGGGTCCTTTAATATCAGCACCGTTATCTGATCCTGACCCTGAAATGAATATTCACACCCGTTGGCAATTGATTGAAAAAATGCATAAGTCTTTTTGGAAAAAGTGGTCCACAGAGTACCTTCATCACCTACAAACCCGTTGTAAGTGGAATCGAAGCTCACCGAATGCAAAAATTAACGACATTGTCTTAATAAATGAAGACAACATGCCGCCATCGAAATGGGCCTTAGGGAAAATAAAAGAAGTGCATCCAGGGAAAGACGGATTAGTGCGGGTAGTGACAGTAAAAACAAAAAATGGATTGGTAAAACGTCCAATCACGAAATTGACATTGTTACCGGTACATGGAAATCAAAACATGACGTCACCCAAAGGCGAAAATATTACTGAACAAAGTACTGTTGGTACACACAGTCAACATAACAACCGTCGTAGTAAGAGAAATCGTAAAAAACCAAATTTTTTCGTGTTAATGTTAATGATTTTACTGGCATTTATTACACCATCTAGTCAAAATAATAACAATACCACTGTGATGTCATTAAATTCCAATAATACACTTTATTTTGACAAAATATCTGACATAAGCATTATTCAAGATTATTGGAAAATGGTGGTCTACTACAACATGTCGAGCTATTGGCAAGGTATCAATTCAAGTCTACATTACATTCAAAAATTTAAAGAATTATGTAGTAATGACGTGGCATACAATGCATTGGTATACCAAATTGATCACGAGTGGAACGAAATAAACTATTACAACAATTTATTATTTACAAAATCTTCGACGCGCGAAAAAAGGGGGTTGATAAATGGCATTGGCAATATTGCTAACTCATTATTTGGCGTCCTGGATGACAAATTTGCTGAAAAATATGAAACAGATATAGAAAACATTAACATAAATCAAAATCACTTATTAAATATGTTGAAAAATCAAACGTCTATCTTAGAAGCACAAAATAATATTATAAAACGCAATGAAGATTTAATGAATCGTCACTTTAAAAATATTCATCAAAATTTATACAACTTGACCAAAGATATAAATAAAATAGACAAGGCAACTCAGCATCAACAACTTAGTTTTAGAATCTTGACAACCGCATTTTCTATTAATGCATTGCTATCTAATATACATAGAATACAGGAAACGTTACTTGACACTGTACTCAATATTTACCACGGACAACTTGACATACATTTAATATCACCTTCAGACTTGCAAAATCAGCTGAATATTATTTCTGGACGGTTACAAGGAGAAGTAATGATACCTTCAAGTAATATGAGAGATTTATACCAGTTGCTGAAAGTTCATGTGAAAACTACAAAAAGGTTTTTGATAATAGAAGTAAAAATACCATTATTGACACATGGGAAATTTGAACTTAGTAAAGTTATTTCTATCCCCATACAGCGAAATAACAAAACAATTTATAATATTCCTGCGATGCCTTATATTGCTGTTAATATGAAAAAGGACATGGTAATCACTTTAAATGACAATGACATTCAACATTGCGTAACATATTTTGATCAATTATTGTGTTATGAAAATCATCCCATACATAATATACACTTTGACAAATCTATATGTGCGATAAGATTGTTTACAGAAAATAACAATCATACGTACTGCCGACCTAATATTAAGCAATGTGCTGATCAGTGGATTAAATTGCAAACACCTGGCGCTTGGCTGTTCTCGTGTTGCCGAGAATGCACTGTACGCATTTTATGTCCAACTGCACTTGACACAAAACAATTGAAGGGCAATGGCATCATATATATAGGTCAAAATTGCATAATAAAAGGTGACACATTTACAATACACGTTGAGAATGATTATATGAGTAAAATGTTTGCACAATCAAATATTGAAGTGCCAGCTGATCTAAATTATCGTTCTTCAATAAACACCATGATTAGCTCGTCCTTGAACTCTGACCTAAACCTTGAACAAGAAAATCACGAAAAGTTATTCAACAAAATTCAAGACCAGATAGATATCATAAAAACGCAAACCTTGCAACCTGTGCAGTACAGTCATACATATCACTATGCAGCGATATACTCCATCATTGCGATTTTATTGGTTATGATAATTGCATTCGTCATTGTAAAAATGAAGAAGAGACACTGCTCATATCGAGTGACAGAGGATGATACTAGAAGAAATGTTGTAAGGGTGCATCCGAGTGACATTGAGCTATCCCCACGCCAGTGTAGCAGTGGTACAAGTGATACTAATGAAGTGCAGTGTGTTTTGAAAAATCTAACAGTGATGAGTGATAAGGCTACGTCTCCTACGTTTAGTCGATCTATTAAATTTGACAATTTAGCTAAGCCTTAACATAGACAATATTTTAAGCATGTTTTATATTTTACACTATTTTGACTTTACATATTGTGTTACTATAACAATTTTAAGCATGTTTTAAATTTTACACTATTTTGACTTTACATATTGTTTTGACACTTTTATAATTTTTATTGTAGCTAGGTAAGGTAAATATTTTAAATTAAAAAGTAAAATGACAGTAACAAATTAATTACTTTATATTTCTAAATGATTTTTATAGATATTTAACATAAGTTTTTTCATTGTTTTTTAATATTTTTAAATTTTTTACCATTGTTTGACATCGTTAAATGACATGCAAAATTTAAATTTGATTCGGTAATGTTTCAGATTATTTACATTTATTTTGCTATACATAATATTAGATATTGATTTCTATGTTTAAATTTCATGTTCAATTTTCTTATTTTTTCTCTCTTGTTGGCAGTATGTACGGGCTAACCCGCACATTTATAACTATGCATGTATACTGTAAGCGTACGTGTGCTGCACAAAATGTTAATGTATGCATTTACCTTCAGTTGCTTGTATTGTGACATCAGTCTGCAAATTAAACGCTAATGACAACCACGTGCCTCTAATTAAACTCCTGCTTTCTCCACAACAAATTGACATCTTGACAATATATAAGTGACATCCTGACATCAGTGTACGTCCTTAGCATAGGCTCGTACAAACTTGATTAAAAAAGACAAAAGGAAAACTTTCTTTTTGTATTTTATTTTACGCTGTAGTACAATTTTTGACTACTAAGGGTAGTCAAAACCTCACAATGTATTTTAATACAATAGCTCTTATTTTATCATCAGAATTTTGTATTGGCTGAATTGGTTCTAAAAGCAATTTTTTCGCCTTCTAATTTATGTAAATGTCTGCATTTTGTGTAATTTATAAACAATACATTAATAAAAAAAAAACATTTATCAGGTTTCATTGTTTGTATATTACCGCCAAATACAATTATTGTTATATCAAAAAAATGCTAATAAACAGTTAAAATATTTATGACGTAGTTTTATTTAATCACACTTTTACAAAATATATTTCACTAGGTGGCCAAATACTTTTAAAGCGGTAGTGTATGTTTAAAAAGATTAAAAAACATAGTCTACTTTCTTGGTTTGAAACAACAAAACTTTTAAACATCTCAATAAACGGCAATTCCAATATTCTTCTTCGATTAGAAGAACCTTCGTATAAAAGAAACATATTTTAGATTCATCCCAGAAGTAAACAGGATGGATGTCGCGCCTGCTATTAGACAACTTTCTCGGAGGCTTAACATAAAAGTTGGTAATTTATATGTTTGCCTGTAGCGAATTATCGATGCCTCGACCGTTAATGTGACTTACGAGGGAGGGGCGCGCGATAAGATCAAGTGTCGTGCGCGAATTGCGAACGAGCGCACAAGATATAAGGATGCAGAAGAATCGATTCTATAACAATAGCAGGAAGCCGAGTTGAAATAGAATAACGGGAAACAATTATAGTAACAATGTTATAGAACGAGGGATTTTCTGAGAGTCAATTAAAAAAAATGGTTGGCGAAAGAATAATAAGCGCTTTTGACGTAACTTGAGTCAACATATCGCACTAATAATACAATAGTGTATCAACTCAAAATCGAACATTTTTCAGAATCAACAAAAAACTTATTACTCACTTCATGTAATAGTTGCAAATTGAATAACTGTCACATAAGTTTTTTAATTATTTTGTTTTTGCACTAATCGAACGACGGTCTTGATCACGCGTGAGGAATCAAACTTTGCGTGTGTTTATAGTATTATGTCAAGTACGACGTTTTGAGTTGATACACTATTGTATTATTAGTGCGATATGTTGATTACACATAAAAAATTAATTTCATAATTCTGTTTAATGTTTTAAAACTTACTATATTGCATATATTAGTAATTTAGTAATACTTATCGTATATTAAGAGAAATTTTTAATAATGTAAAAATATAAGTACTGTTTATAATCTATGGTACTTTATGAACACTGTTTTAATCTATGAAATATACGAACAGGATTAGAAAACTCGTTAATGTCACGTGGAAAATCCCTCATTGTAGATCAATATTTAAAAATATCCGTACGGAACAAGTATCTTTTTATTATTTGTATATTTTTTATGCAGTACAAACAACGGTAAAAGAAAAGTTCGTTGATAAAACTCCCAACGGAGTTAATGGACAGGAAGCGACGCTCGCATAATTTAACCTATTCTTATAATTAATAAGGTTCAATTTACTTTTATAGTTTTGTGTACCTAACATAGTATTGCAAACTTATTTAAGTCGTTTAGGAATAACGCATGCAGGTATTGTATTCTTCTTTTACTGTACTTGTATTTAGGTAAGACGAATAAGGGTGAGTGTTAAAAGTTCCGGAGTTTGTTCGGACGAGATCTCTTCATTGGTGTTGTTGTAATTTTGACAGATAACTTCTATTTTTACCATACTATACAGGATGGAAATTTGTAATGCCACCTGGAGGGGAATTACTCTTAATACTGTAGATAGAAAGTTTTACTTAAAGGAAACATTCCTTTATTTTCAAAAAGAAATAAAACTGCATTCAAAGATTTTTGAAAATTCATTTGCCCCACCCGGTAATCGAACCGACTAAAATCTGCAAAAGTTTCACCCTGTATTTTTATTGCACCGATCGGTAGGGTCAATTATAAGGATCAAATCTCTCTAACAAACTTCATAAATTAAATGAAAGGAAAACAATGAAAACTTAATTCAAAGAATTAATAATTTCAAGTGGGGCAGGGTAGGGTCAGGGTGGGGTAGTGAATTTTCAAAAATCTTTGAATGCAGTTTTATTTCTTTCCAAAAATAAAGGAATGTTTCCTTTAAGTAAAACTTTCTATCTACAGTATTAAGAGTACTTCCCCTCCAGGTGGCATTACAAATTTCCACCCGGTATAGTATGGTATCTGTCAAATGTCAGTTATCTGTCAAATTTTGAATGTATATAATGTATACATTCAAAATTTGACAGTGCTGATATAATTTATCTTCGATATTGTTGATTTTCCTTTCTTTAGTGTTACTGGGCTGCGTAGGACATTTATCGTAATATTTTAGAAAATTCACACAATATCTTTATAAATTGTAGCCTATGGTCTTTATAAGATTTCAATGCAACATTACAATCCCAACTAATATTATAAATGCGAAAGTAACTCTGTCTGTCTGTCTGTTACGCTTTCCCGCTTAAGCCTCGCAACCGATTTTGATGAAATTTGGGACAGATAATCTTTAGACCCTGAGACAGAACATTGGCTACTTTTTATTTCGAAAAAGGGATGAAGGGTTTGAAATATAGGTTGAAAGTTTGTATGAGATTTCTTAATTTTAAAAGATATTCTATGAAACTTTATATTTAAACACTAGCATTTTTGAAATTTCGACCAGCTAGGGGGTGAAATAAGGGTTGATAGTTAGTATGAAAGTTCGTCAAATATCACGTCATAAGAAACAAAAAATCCTTTGTTCTAGCATTTTGAAATAGGGGTTGAATTGAAGATAAGACCATGAATCATGGTACCTTAGACATAAGGGATCAGGACTGACAAAAACTAATTTCACGCGGGCGAAGCCGCGGGCGGAAGCTAGTAATATATATTGTAACGTTTCATTAAACTCCATTCAGTAGTTTTTTCGTGAAAGAGTAACACACGTCCATCCATACGTACAAACTTTGGCGTTTATAACGTTAGGAGTTAATTTTAGAAGCCTTAATTGTAGTTTAAGGATTTTAACAAATTATTTCATAAGGAATCCATTTTTTTAACTATAAATTTAGATTTAACAGCATCACGAATAGGAACAAGCGAAAAATCGGGTGGGGCTGTGCCGGGGCAGACGGCCGTTGGTTTTAACGTGATACGTCTATGTTAGGGAATCGCTTTTAAAGTAAAAGATTGAAATAAAAGTAAAAAACTCAATGTCACAACAGCGAGCTGACTATATAAGTGAAATATTCACACCACATTTTTGTTTCTAAGACTAATAGTTTTTTAATTCTTAAGATACGATGATATAGACCTTTTCGTTACGGTCCACTTTTTGAACCTGGGGGGCAATCGCACTAACAAATCGCAGCTGAAACGAAACCAAATCGTTCCACTCAACCAATCCGCGAGCTAGAATATCACGTCATCGAACAGATGACGTGATATTGTGGCGTTCGGATTGGTTAAGCCGAACGGTTCGGTTGCGTTTCGCTTGCGATTTATTAGTGCGATCGCCCCTCTGGTACCCTTATGATTCGGCGCGATTTTAAAGACGCTTAACGTCAAAAGCAAAAACAGCTTCATTATAAACTACCCGCGCGTTGGTGGCTATCTTTATAAATTCTAGCCTATATGGCATTTGGATCTATAAGCTATATTTTTGTAAGATTTCATTAAAACATCCATCAATACAAACTTTCGGGCTTATAATATTAGTAGGAATTATTTTCACTTTATTCATAACTATCTTCAATGTGTAAAGAAATGTTAGATACTACGGACTAGCTACAAAAATTGATATTTTCATCGGTACTAAAGTAACTTAAAGCCAGGCAGGAGGCAACAGAAACCTATTTGGGTAAAATTAGGATCTCGTAAGAGATTTGGCGCGTAAAGAAATTCAATTCTGAATAAATTGAAGGGCGAATCAGGACTTTATGAGATCGTCGTCAGGACAGGTAACGTCTGACAGAGAGGGACCTGAGCGCCTTCTTCGAAAAACGAAATACAAAATTCTGCGTAAACCTGAAATTGGAACCTATCAATATTTTAGACAGCTTTTTAACAAAGAACGTTTTGCTTTGATTCAAGAACTCATTTTTCATTAATAAATAATCTGGAACATTACATTACTTTGTTTTAATGAATATTACATTATGCCAGAATATTTAGCGCTGCTGTCTATCCACGACGGTAGCATAATGCTGCGTGGGTGTCCGGTTCGGTTCACAAACTGAGTAACTGTTATTTATAAACGTCTTTTTTTTTATTTATAAACGATTTTTCTTTCTTTCTTTCAATTACAAAGGTACGGATTCTTAGGTTCGATCTAGGTTTGAGGTTTGAGGGTTGAGCTCTGGTACTGTTGTTCCGATGAAATAAACTTGGTATGAGGTTGGTTTGAGATCCAGACAAGGAAATATTTACTGCGGATTAATATAACTTTCCTTTGGTAAGTTAGTATAACATAAAATGGTGTTATATTCCATAAATCCTATATGTCTATTCCATGTCTATTCCAGTTGATTAATTAGGCATCAAGTGACTGATTATGAATCAATTGCTAATTCTTTAAGTGCTAAATAATACCATTGATATTTTCAGGAGGATTTGAAAACGCCGGAGCTATTGCTCAACACCTCATTGATCATTACATACCATTTCTGCCTTTGGAACAGCATCAGGTGGAGATGTGTGCTTTAGCTGAATTCCGAGCACATGGCATCTATCACCTATAATTGCAATGACATCCACTACATCCACCTTTTAATGTTAACGTATATAATACATTAGGTAAGTATATTACATTAGGTAAATTTTCATATTACGAAACAGTACATGACAGATTCTGGCTATTCACTGTCGTACCATACCTAATAGGCTTGTTGCCTAAATTTCAGTAGTTAATACGAATATACCTTGATGCCTATTCTATACAAAATAATTATTATTTTTGAAAAAAAATGCTTATTTATAAGAATAATTTTGCATTTTTAATAAATATGACATTAGTCATCAAAAACGCTCATGACTGTCATGGCGTGTTGAATGACGTCACGCCGTGCAAAACAGCTGTTTTAGTATCGGAATATGCGGTATTGTGAAGTTATTTAATAAAAAATGGATTCATCGTATTACAAGTACTGCATAGTGCCCCAGTGTACAAGCACAAGTATAAAAACACCAAAAAAATTATTTATATACGTGCCAAACATCAGCAGATACGTAAAAAGTGGCTGACACTCGCGAGAAGGAATGATGCCCATTTTTCGCACTTCACAAGACACTTGGGAATGACATTTTGACTTTGACGTTTCGCACGGCGTGACGTAACACTTTTTAATTGGTGTTTGCTGTCATGTGACTTATGGCTTATTTTGTGCAATTTTATTTTTTAAAAAATATAAATAATCAAAAGTTATTATTTTATAAACTTTGTTTTTTCATAATTAAAATGATCATCTTAATAGTTATGCAACCTAACGCATCAGATTTGTTCATAGTGGTTACAAGCCTATTCAGACTAAACTTCTATACACTTGCGGCGCTTCACGTTGTGTCAGCTGCAAAGATATCTGTATCGATTTCTTTTTAAATCAAGAATGGAAGAGAGAAAAAAAATAAAAAGTTAATACAATAACAAGATAAAGTCATACAAAACCGACATTATGTACAATGTTCATACTAATGTTTAAAGTGTTAATTTAACCAAATGCAGTGCATTTTTTTCTTTTATCGTGATTATTTCACACCGGCAGTGATTATTTGCACGAATTTAGTCTGCATAATCTCTGCATCGGACAACGACTTTAGCTAGGGAAATTATATATAATGGACAGATTCTGAACATTAAATTTTGTAACATGTTAGTAAATAAAAACAGTTCATTAGTAAGTAATCTATACGTGTGTGCGTGATGTTACATTGAACTACCATTTCTTAAACAAGTAGTCAGTCCAAATAAAACATTACCACAAGAAAGAGGAATCACTGTATCTCCTGCCAGTGCAAACGCAACCTTATCACCAAGAACAAATGGTATAACAATCCTCGATCCCACTCCGTTCATCATTCTTGTTCATCGTTCAACACGGCCACCACTGTCACAATTAAACGAATTTGAACGTTCTTCAATGTTCTTTCCTATAAATGACGCAGTGAAATGGAATCTTCTACATTCAACATTAAACGCGAAAATTCATCAATCACAGCCTCCACTCCGCCTCCGCCCACACTTCATTCAACAGCCAGTCCATTGAAAATAACAATAAAAAAATTCCAGTTCTCATTATTCCTGTCAGTAATTTTTACCTCCGCTAATTGGGGATGTTTTATTTTTAAAGATACTCTGTTGCCTCTTACGCAAAATAAGGGTACGTTATTTTCCGCGCCCTCGCCTTGCCTTTTTGTATTTATTTGTAAAATCCTTGTTATTGCTATGTCCATAATCACTCGCGCCACGGACTGTTTTTCTAACGTTTTTCTGTTTTATCCTTAACTTATTCTGGCGCTGATATGCGCCTGACAGATCCGGGGCCTTCACAATTAGCTACATAATTCTGAAAAAAATTCCTTTAGGGATGACGTATTTTCATTACTTATTCAAATAGATATACAGAAAATTTCAGGGCTGGTGAAATATAGTCAAAGGGCATATAACATATGCTCCTAAATATTATTGTATGCTATACTACTTGAATCCTAGTTGCTTGTCTAAGCCCTAAAAATGAAATTAAAAAATTTTAGTTGACACCCCTGATGAGCTGTTAACACAAAAGAAATGACCTCTATGCACCGCCGCCGTTCTGGAGGGCGGGAGCGTTAGTTCAAGCCGATATGGACCCAGGCCTTCCACGCGACCAAAGGCTGTAGGTAGTGTTTAGTTGGTAGGCTGGCCTTCTGCTAGAGTCCAACATAACCACCCGCCGTAGACCGGGCGCGGGTGGTATCCGGTGCGAGGTCGTCCAAGCACCAGGGGGTTGTCATAGCGACCACTGTGGTGGCGCGCCCCCTATGAGGATTCACTACCATCCCCCGTGGAAAAAAAAAAACAAAAGAAATGTATGCAAGCCGCAACGGCGCTCAATAGATTGCTACTTGTAGGGTTGTCGATACTTCGGATAAAAAAACTTGCATAATTTGTATTACTTAGTCAACGATAATATTTTTATATATTAAATTATATATACCTATCTTCACTTCTGATGAATACACACCGCTAAATATTATTTCGTGACGTTTGTAACATTCGGTATAGCTTATATGCTAAACTGAACAACAGGAAATTGGCTTTTGGTTTTAAATTAATTCGCGTTAAGTTAACTAAGGTATTTATTTGATTTACAAATAAAAAGGATTAGTCAGAAGATGTTTGAGATGGATTCCACTACTATCGAACTAAGTGAGAAATATACAAGATATATCATTACAAAATAAATAATCGAAAAACAATGTATTATATCTGTATACATTTTAGATACTGTAAAAGCTCCGTCCTAGAGATAGAGAACCTTTCTGTTTCTATTGTAATTACTCAATAAAACTACGGGATTTTGTCCGTTTTTATATATTCTTCGTAAGCTCAATACTCAAGGAGAATACCAATGGTTACACTTGCTGTATGTAGTTCTTGCATTTCTTTCTTGCTTTATAGTGGTTAAGAAAAGAAAAAATTAAATAGGCGAACAAAATGCTAACAATTATTAAAGGATATCGTCGAAGTAACAATAGAACAATACAAATGTATAATTTTCCTAATTATCTTTTTCATCTCAATCGATAACACTTACAGCCAAAGAAAAATTTCCAAACGAATTTGTTGTGCGCAAAGCGAGAAACGGAACACACAATTAAGCCGAACGCCATTGTTACTTTGTGTTTGTCAAAACAATTATCCTGTACAAAAGCTATTTTAGATTTCCGGGATGACAGGCGGCCGGGACTCAGGGATTTATTCAGCAATATTAATAGACAAAGGCCTGCGTTGTGATTTGTCAAATTTTATTACGGTTCCTCAACATATTTCTCCCACGGGAAAGCAGAGAATCTTCATTGATATCACCGGCAGCCGGCCACGGGTGATAATTTTGGCATTGAACCTCCACTTAACGACTAAACTCTGCTTGGAATCTCGGCCCTAATGACCACAGGCTGAAAATCCGAGAAAAGGGTGCGATGCAGTCGCCGCAACAACAAGCGGGGGACTTGAAATGTGTATAAGAAAAAAATATTATTAATTTATTTTACACGTCACAAATTATTCACGCGAAAAATACATTGCATTTAATATAATACGTTATTTAAAGTAATAATTATCAAATAATATACGAACTATCAGCATCATCAGAACTAGGCTGCAATGTAATAGGTTCACACTAGAAGCAGTAGCTTTCAAATAAAAACCAAAATCATGAAAAGTCAAAAGATCTGAGGTAACAAACAAAAAAAAATCCAATGAACAAAGACACAAACAAAGAACCGCTTCCTTTTTTGAAGTCGGTTAAAAATGGTAATGGACAAATAAGAAAAAAAAAGGAAAAAGAAACAGTTCCGTGCACGAAAATTACTATATACTTTTAAGCTCCACATCAGAGGGCAAAATCAAAAATTTATTCTTCAATGGGATTTTTACAATCAATATTGCACGTCGAAGACGCTACGATTCACAAGTCTACGACGGGAGACTGTACTGGAAAACAACAGCAAGAAAATCAGCAAGGGCTATTACTTTTTCTTCCTTTTTACTTAGCACTATTTTAATTCCTGCCTCTAGCAATAATTAACAGAACATATAATATTTCTTGTTGTTTTAATTGTCCCTGCTGTTTCGTTTATTGTTTTCCATTGCAGGTCTGCTGGTAGATTTCTTTAGAAAGAAGCAGAACCTACATATTTCCTCTTTATTAATATTGTTCTAATGTATGTAGGATTATTGCATAAAGAAATAAATAAATAAAAATCGACGATTTAGGCGGATTAAGATCCACGTTGACACCTTAACCCATTCGATTACAGAGTAGTTAAGGAAATTCAACAGGACTGTTCATCATTTACGTAGAGTCAAAGTAGTTTAAAAAAGCGAAATCCCAAATGTAAAAATAAAAAATACTCATAAAATTTCAAATATTTCAATTTCGGCTTCCTCTTAATAACTGAATTGAATGTGCTATAATCAAATAAATATATTTGATCATCGGCATCTATAATTTGGTGAGTATTTGATCAGCGTTCGTGTTCATATGTGATACAGTTACCCACCTGTTTGAAGTTCATTCATTATGTTAAGGCGCCATTACAAATAAACCTTGTGCAAACAAGCATTGAAAGTATCGGAACGATCAAACCGAAAATATATCCGAAGCCATTGCAAATTTACCGAAACAAGTCAATAAATAAAATAATTGGAATCTCCAGCGTTATAAGCGAACAGATATTTCATATCGACAAATAAAATTATTCCCCGTCCTTCGAATCGAACAGGAGGTTTCGATATTAAATTCTGGGTAACCGCTGTTCGGATTACTTTCATATCTCACTACGTACAAATTGATAGATAAGCTTGGTGAGCGAAACGTTTCTAGTTTCCGAGAAACGGTGCAGGAAATTAATAGTTTACGGATGTGTACTCGACTCTATTGCTTTATAAATAAAGGGAAATTGATTTTTTGGTTTTATTAACGTGCTCCCTATTAGCTGCATCGTAGATGAACGAAGAAAGGTTATATTGACAACAGAGAAGGATAAGAATATATTTATTTCAACAAAGCGTTACTTATTCGCCTTTCCACAAAAATCACTTGCCTTAGTTCAAGGTTATTATTAGTGTTCGAAATAGGTAGTTTAGGTACCGCTTTTGTGACATCAATGATGATGATGTCCTCCCAGACGTATCCGTCGACGGCGACCCACTGTCAACTAAGACATTCCCAGGTCTCTTCGTGCATGAGCGCGAGCGTGACTTGCAAATCCAAACTTGGACTTGAAAGTCCGATTGCAAGAGGCGCAGTATAAATTTCCATTGGAGTCGTATGTATAATCGTAAGAGGGCTTGGGAGTTTTCCGGTGCTGGCGTTTTGAGTCAAGCTCCTCAAGACGGGTGAACTCAAAGTTTTCTAGACCCGTTTTAACTGCAGTACGCCATTCAGTCCTCTTAGTAGCAAGCTCCTCCCACGACTCACTAGACATGCTAATTGCAGTAAGATGACGTTTTAAAACATCCCTGTAGCGTAGATACTGTCCTCCAGGTTTGCGTTTACCTGAGGCAAGCTCAGAATAGAATACTTTCTTTGGCAACCTGAAGGACTCCATACGCACAAGGTGTGGACAACACCAGCGTAGTTGATTTCTCATCAAGAGACTCTCCATACCTGTCATTTTAACCCGACGTAAAATCTCTGAGTTTGGCACACGATCCTGCCATTTTATCCGAAGAATTGCTCGAAGACATTTCATGTGGAAAGTATCAAGGCGCCTAATGTCAGCCTTGTGAAGGCACCAGGTCTCCGAGGCATAGAGCAGTACCGGTAGGACAATTGCTCTGTATACGGCGAGTTTTGTGCTAAGCTTCAGATCGTGTGATTTCCAAACTCGTTGACTCAGTCCACCAAAGGCCGCAGCGTAGTATCGAGTCACAATAAACAGTGCAATGTTTGTTACTTTGCCAGTTATGGAAATTTCTCACAAGTTCGCGACAGTGTCTATCAAAATTAAAATTAATTTTATTCAAATATGACTTTATAGAAAGCCCTTTTGAATCGTCCATTTTTTTCCCATACCACTTATCTAGTTATAATGCTGACTGTATCTGTGGAACTGCAATAAATCCGCCAGATCCACAAGCCACAATGTACGTTGGCGACTTGTGAACGGCACCTATAATTAGTGAAATAATCTTTATCGTGAAGAAATAGTACAATCAGAAATTATTTAAAAACAATTCTATACCATTTCTGAACAAAAACATGCTTCTTTGAAATATTAAAAAATAAACATAAAATCACTTTCCATTAACGCCATCAACTCTTAGTATTACAACTCCGACATTTATATCACGAATAAAGAAATTCCAAGTAACTGAAAACAGAGCGGACTGTTTCTTCAAAGGACTTACAAACATTTCAACAAGCTCCAGTTTCAGCAAAAGGTCTTTTAAAGACCCCGGTTGTATTATAACTTTGGATGTTTGATATATACCCCCCATAAAGGACGCGCCAGATGATTTTATTAATGTCCAGAGTCCAGTTTGAGATGAAAGAAAGTTTACAGGGGAATTCCCAAAAATAACGAACTCATTCGCCGCGTTCCGAATGAAATTTGCGAAGAAGGAAACTTTGACCGTTTCTTCGAAATGTTTATTTCTCATACTTTAGTACATATATTTTAAGAGATAAAAAGTTCACGACACAGTTGCGAGGAGAACTCTTGGAATTCTACTAGAAATACAAACTGAAATCGTGTTTCCAATAATTCTGAATTCATTGTTGTGAAGCATATATGCGGGTGGCAACTATTCTTGTTCTTTCAATTCAAATATAACTTTTATATGTATGTTATGTGCATGCAAACGAGTAAGCGGATCAATTGATCCCGCCCATATATATCTGTACGATACCAGAGTTACAGATAACTTGTTGTCAATTCGTAAAATTATATAAAAAGTGTACTAACCAAATTCCATTATCAATTACCATTAACGACTAATATAAGGTCTTGGGGGCTAATTCTTGAGGGGTTCCATTTTTTTTATCAATTGCTTTTGTGTTCATCGACTGCCCGTAAATGAATTGAAGACAAGAATCTAGTTTTTTGATTCATCCCTCTAATCCGTTAAATCCAACCTCAAGAAACTAGGCGGCCATATTATTCTCGCAGCATCGTCGCAAAAATATTTTGTCTCATGATTTCTTACTCAAATATTACTTGGGCTTAATCCCAGCGTTGGATATATATATTACGGCAATATTTTTAAGGCCGGAAACAGGATACGGTGTCGGTCGGCGTCCTTGGGAGTCTGGTATAATTCGTCGCCGAAAAATATCTTGTATATCCCCATTTCGGAAGTACTTTCACTGGCACGGGTCCCGTTAGCTGGTGAAAGGACTAAGCATTTAGGCCTCACTCCTGTACTTAGGTACTTGTACTTACTAACTTACGTAAGTAATTAAAGGAGATAATTTTTTCTTGTATGGAGAATAGGCCCACTACAAAATGTAACGTTTATCAATGATATGTCTCATTGATAAACGTTACATTTTGTAGTGGGCCTATTCTCCAAATCATCATCCGTTAAATAATTTCTTATTAACCCTAGATATTATAAGGAACATTAGTTTTTTTTTATCTAACGGGAATATTGAGAAATCAATTAAAACATGAAGATTAAATAACCTAAAAATTCTTAGTAGTTAGTAGCTTTATTTTGATTTGTATTCAAATTGTTTTTTACGTAAATGCTATTTAACACTTTTATATTCTTGAAAAATACAATCTTCTTTGGCCACTACCAAACGCCCGAAATCGTATTATTTTTTGCATTCCAAATACTGGATACGGGAAAGAAAACGAAATCAAGCCGTTGGAAACGTAAACACAGAATTCGGTTGAAAACAAACCGACGTCAATTGGATGTCAGTGTAGGTACCATTCTGTCGCTGTCAAAAATGATGACGCGTTCCGTTTCACGACGATACTGGACGAACTAATAGTTAAAATAATCTAAAATACTATTAAAATAATTATTGAGATCAGTGATTGAATTGAAAAGAGGAGATAAAAAATAGACCTTCAGAGTTTCTTGCCTGTTCTTCTCGAGAAGGCTCTCCCAATTTCCGAACAGGTGTCGAGTCAATATTTTTTTTTTCCTTATTCGTACGTACGGACAAGGTTTTTGTTTATATTAAGCTTTTTTTTTGTTTTGTTTGTTGTTGTCAATAAGTGCCTGTAAAGGTCTATGTTGAATAAAGATTATTTTGATTTGATTTTGATTTTAATCTTCGATTTTTTTCGACGAACTTTTCCTACAACCTTAATATATAAGCTATATTATGGTAGTTTCATTAAAATCCATTCAGTAGTTTTTACGTGAAACAGTGACAAACATCCATCCATACAAACTTTCGCATTCATAATATAAATAAGAATAAGCCTTTAGAGGCTTATTGACACCAAACAAATATAAATATATACTACCTCCGTTCAAAAATGATTGTCTCATTTGAAACATTTTGCCAACTTAACAATATAAGCTGTCAATTTGACATTTGTGTATGAACCGTACGCAGAGTAGAATCATAGAATAATTTTTGATAAGTAAAAATTCAGTTTATAATGATTTCACCAATAACCATCGGTGTTTGAAATTGGTAATTTTTGACGCTATACAAAAATAAGCCGCTGCTATTTTCTACGCCGTCCAAGTAGCCTTAAATTATGGAAATCCAACATTCTGGAGTAAAGTCAAAAAATTTAAGTAACGAGAAGAGAAATTTGCCATTTCGCAAACACTTCTAGTGCAATCTAATAATAACTACCAACTAGCACATATTGAGAAAGAAGCATTGCGCAGAAAGAATCAACTTCCAGAAACATTAACATTTAATTTGGAAGCAATTGAAACTGCTCGCAATGTATTACGAGATATTTAAAATAATATAAGAACACAGTTTGTAATAAAATATTTATTTCATTAATAAAAAAGTTGTCTAAGCGAAATTGAAACTAACATTTTTGAACAAAAATTTTCACCAAAACGGACAATCTTTTTTGAACGGAGGTAGTATAATTTAAAGGACACAAAGAGCTTTAGAACTATGTATGCCCCAACATACAGGCTTCAAAAAACTATAGGTTCGTTCTTAGGGAAATGTGTAACTTTTTATAACACACTTCCAGAAAATATTACTGCTTTACCGTTTCATGAATCTCTAATGAAAAAAGGGTAAGGTTAATGATTTCTTGAATGATAAAAATGTTTGGATGTAATTTTTAAGATATTTAATTTCCTGAATGATTGAACATGCTTGGATGTAAATTTTGCGATATATAATTTTAACGATTCTATAATCTTATATATAAAAATGAATCGCAAAATGTGTTGGTAAGCGCATAACTCAACAATGCCTTTACCGATTTGGCTAATTTTGGTCTTGAATCATTCGTAGAAGTCCAGAGAAGGTTTGTACGTTGAGAAAATAAAAAAATAAAATTTGAAAAAGTGTAAAGTCAACATTTTTATACAAACAATTTGTATTAATACTTAAAAGCCAATTTGAACCTTTGGCAAGACAAAAAAGTGACGTTAGTTCTGTCAAACAAATTTAATGTCATCATATGTCATTTCAAGTAGGAACAAAAAACTGCCACTTTACAAATCTTTTTGACAGGACGAAGTCTGTCGGGTCCGCTGGTAAATAATATTTTTGTTTTGTACCGGACATACTCGTATACATATCAGATTTGTTTAATGCGCTATGACTCTTGTGACGGAAATATATATTTGTTAGTTGGTTTAACTTGTATCGGAGGTTGGGCTCAGACTGTGTACCTGAAGCCGGCTTCCAACTGACAACTCTGTAATGATACAGGGAGAAAAAAAAATTGCTCTTTCTGGTTTTCTTGCTGGTTCTTTCCAGTACAAGGTCTCCCGCCGGAGAATTGTGAACCAATGGCGTAGCATCTTTGATATTCAAAATCCAGTTTTCAAAATCATAAAATAATACAATTAGATCTATTAATATATAAATTAATATTTCTAACACTCACACTAATAATCCTAACCCAAAGCAAGGCAAATAAATTTGGTAGAAATATATTATAACAACTATGACTAAGGTACAAATGAATCACGCAAACATTTGCCGCCACCTGGGCTCGAACCCGGGACTTCAGAGATGGCGACACCTTGAAACCGGTATGCTAACCACTCGACAGCGGAGGTCGTGTATATCAATACAATATATATATATATTACTCGTATACATATACCCACGCTTCTTTCACATACATATTTTGCAACTTGCAACTTTTTCAAAAATTTCTTGATAATGCAACATCACAGTTTTCACACAACAGTTTTATGTTGTAAACTATCTAAATATATAAAAGAAGAAACTGACTGACTGACATATCAACGCACAGCCCAAACCGCTGGTCCTAGAGATTACAAATTTGGCACGTAGGTTCCTTATAAGGTGTAGGGGTGCACTAAGGAAGGATTTTTCAAAATTCATCCCTTAAGGGGGTGAAATGGGGGTCCAAAGTTTGTATGGAGAAACAAGATTTGTTTGAATATTTTATTCAAAACTTCGCAGGAGTACTCCTAACAATAAATGAGTAAACACGTCTTTCAGGATTTTTGAAAATTCAACCCCTAAAAGGGGGAATGGGGTGTCAAAGTCTGAAAATCGACAATGGGTATTGTTTCTATGGTTTATCGGGTCGCTGATTACGAAAACAACAATGATTTTAAAATCCAACGTGGCGGACGTGAAATAACATCTCTCCTGTCGGGGTGAAATGGGGTTGAAATGTCTAACTATCAATATGGGTATCGTTTTTATGGTTTTTTGGGACGTTCATTACGAAAATGGCATCTTTTCCGAGAAGCGTATCTAAATTGGTTCAGCCAAACATGAGATAATCGCGGACAAACATACATACTTACATACGTACATAAAACATACGGGTCACACTGAGAAGCCCCTTTATGTAGACGGTTGAAAAATACGATTAGTACGCGGGCGAAGCCGCGGGCACAAGCTAGTTCATTATAATAATCATTAAGTTGTTTTTTATCATTAGTGCTCGGAATAGGTAGTTTAATTGTATGTACCTACTTGCGATTTTGTGACATCAATAGTATGGATATGCCTGGGAACTTAATATTTTCAGAGATTGGAAAAATATTATATTGAACTTTCAAAATAGTATTTAATCTTTAGCCTATTGTTTTTTTGCTTTATAAATGGATTGTGAATATGAACATAAATTCCTTGACACCCAGTAATGCCGAGAAAATCATAGTATTATTTTATAATAATAATGACACACCACCGGAACAACACTATGTACTTTAATGTTAATATAAGTATATATTTTTATTTTTAAATTTGATTTATATTGTAACCTTGCAATAAATATCTGTAATATCTAAACATGATTTTTTTCCTCCAACTCACTCTTATAAACCTACAAATAAACAATAAGTGTAATTTTCATGATTATATAAAATGACATAAGTTCCATTGCATTGCATTATTTAAGGTACATCGTTTAAGGTAGCTTACTTTCTTAAAATTAAACTACCTATTCCGAACACTATATATATATATATATACTAACTATATATACTAACTTCTGGAAAGTACTGTCTAACTATTATAGAGACGGTATCCAAAAAGATTGAAAAAATTCGATTCAAAGCTTGAGAAAATAATAATGGCGAATCCAGAGCGATTATTTGGTGTAATTAATGAAGCACGGAATGGCGAGTATTCGATAAAGGATATAAGCTCCAGTGAGCATAATTCTAGCTACGCGTCGGATAAGCGGATTCGAAGGTGAGAAATATGAGTCTATCGATTACGCCTTACTGGGGGAAGCTACTGGAACCATGTGCGTTTGGTATCTTATATTTATTATTATAAAATACCTCAACCAGGTTTAACATATTTAAACAAGTAAGTAAGTAAGTGACAAGAATGAATATTTTCTATCATTACTTTTTTCAGATAAGATAAGCATTTATTGTTTAACTGTGTACATAGTAGGTTGTTACATAATTGGTTAGAGCTAACAGTCTGCCCATTCCGGACGTACAATATCAATCAATCAATACATAGTATAAAACAAAGTCGCTTTCGCTGTATGTCCGTATGTATGCTTAGATCTTTAAAACTACGCAACGGATTTTGACGCGGTTTTTTTTAATAGATAGAGTGATTCTTAAGGAAGGTTTGTATGTATAATAAATGCATAATATAGTAGAGAAACACTGATAAATTTAAAGGTTTCTAATGTGATGTCGTAAATAAGCAAGTTTTATTGCGCTTATATTGCAAAAACGCTGGCTGAACCCTACGATATAGACCAAAATAATGTACTATAGTATTGTCCACTTTAAAAAGTTCAACAAACATTGCACCCGTGCGAAGCCGGGGCGGGTCGCTAGTTAATATTATAAAGTATTATAATTATTAATCACTTAAATTATAATTATTATCATCGAGAGTCAGCATTATCATTATTTACAAAATATTCATTTAAATTATAATAACATCCATTTATTAACCATTGTTTTAACTGTATTTTAAACTT
Organism: Scirpophaga incertulas; assembly: GCA_036419045.1. NCBI lineage: Eukaryota > Metazoa > Arthropoda > Insecta > Lepidoptera > Crambidae > Scirpophaga > Scirpophaga incertulas. The sequence goes on along the minus strand of CM071631.1, from coordinate 3,755,390 downwards.
ATAACCATCTAGAGATTTTAAGTATCCAGGCAATCTATTGTATATTCTAATCCCAGTAATGTATGTACTTTTGTCCATAATGTAACCATTAGATGCTTCAATAGATATGTCATCTTTATATTGACGACATTTATCATAACTTTAATGTTTTCTCTATTATTATTGTTTTAGTCTTAAGTCTCAGATGTTCCGTGTCACGTCTATCTCACCGTACATGAACGTAGAAATGCTACTTCTGTAACCGAACCACTGACTTTTGTAATACAGGCTTGACTTTTTTGTTTCGCTAAGGAAAATGTATTGAATGGCATACCTCGACTGCGGAGAGCCGGCGGTTATGTGGGGCTCTCCTCCCCAGAAGGGGGAGGCCTACCCACTAAAACCTCAGGGATGGCTTTCCTCAGACATGTAGGGAGCCCCCGGCTCCCTACATGTCTGAGGAAGCGACTGCCGAAGCGACTGCCGGGAACCCCCAGCCTCCGCCCCTGGAGGAGGGGCGTGTTCCCTCCCGTGTCGTATCCGGGGCGCGACTTAAATACAGGCTTGGCCTAGCAAAAGTCAGAAAGTCAGGGGACTAAACCACTGCGATAAATTATAAGCTATTTACATTTTAATGTAACTGACTAAGTATTGTAATTTAATTTTGGGGCTTGAATAAATATATTATTATAATATTATAATGCGGGTATTTTTTAACCAACTACTTATCAAACATAATCCGAGACCTTTTAATTACTTATTAATTTTTTGCTTCGCGGTCAGACTAAGTCTTGTGTTGGAGTGTAAAGGTTTGTATATAGTCCTAAAAATTCTCTTTTTTTTTCTCTCATCTTACTTTAGCTAATATAAAAGCTTATAAGCTTTTATATTAGCTTCACTTGTAAGAAAATCTTGGAATCTTAATTTGACCCACTTTCCGGTCTCCGATTGAGCTGAAATTTTGCATGCACGTGTAAGTCGGATGACAATGCATGGTTATGTGTGTGACGTCATTTTAAATCCAACATGGCGGCATTACCAAGATGGCGGATCAAATATTTTTAATACACCCTTACAATATGGGTATCAAATGAAAGGGTTTGCTAAGCTTGGTTTATTAGTCGGAAAATAAATTAAAAGTAAAAAATAAAAAAATAATACAAGCTTTTATTAAAAGCGCTAAAAATAACAAAATAAACTTTTACATATAAAAGCTTGTCGTTAAAAGTATTCTATAAGTAAGTAAATCTCGCGACAAGCTTTTATATGTAAAAGTTTATTTTGTTCTTTTTAGCGCACTTAATAAAAACTCATATTAAAATATTTTTCTTTTTAATTAAAATTTTTCTTCTTACTTTAATAGTTTCTTTTTTCTCAAGTCATTAAATCTATTAGTTTTTAAACATAATTTAAATAATACATACATTTTATACTATCACTAGCGACCTGCCCCGGCTTCGCACGGGTGCAGTGAAAAAATGGTTATGGTGGGTTATCCCTAAGAGATAGACATATACCATCGCGGACTTTTTTGTGGATTTTTGTAAGTTGTACAATACTGTAGTACATTATTTTGGTCTATCTCGTAGGGTTCAGCCAGCGTTTGCAATATAAGCGCAAAAAAACGTGCTTATTTACGACATCACATTAGAAACCTTTAAATTTATCAGTGTTTCTCTACTATATTATGCATTTATTATACATACAAACCTTCCTTAAGAATCACTCTATCTATTAAAAAAAACCGCGTCAAAATCCGTTGCGTAGTTTTAAAGATCTAAGCATACATACGGACATACAGCGAAAGCGACTTTGTTTTATACTATGTATTGATATGTATTGATTAATATTGCTACTAGTACAAGGTACAAATGAGCTAGCTTAGTATGTGCCCGAGCCCATCAAGCCCTTATTCCCTTTGTCTTGTCGCTGCTGATGAATTGACAAATATTCTATTACTCTCACTGGATTATGCCTATACAAATCGAATGACGATAAAACATCATTGCACAATCTTTACCAGTGAACAATGAGCGAATGAAATTTACGTCCCAACTTCGCGTTGGATTGCCCTTTAATGCCCGTAAAATTAACACCGTCAATAATATGAATAATTTGACTTCACTGGAGCGAATTCAAATTTATTATTTACAAACGATTCGGAGGTTTTGTTGTGTTTGATTTATAGGTGTGTCTGTTTTAGTACCTATCGCTGGGGTGAGTACCTATGGCCAATTATCTTTTTTTTTTATCTTTCTGGTCTTCTACGGACTCTTTGGTCCGCACTCTTTTTTGTTTGTGTTAGTATTATTACATTTCCTTATTTATTATCTATTCTACAAGTAACATATCAATTCTAGGTCAGGAGAGAGGTGTTTGTTCCCCGTTTTATGGGAACAGACGGTCTTGTTCCCCACAGTCGTAGCCCCATCTATATCTATATTCTAACTATTCCTTAAGACTAACAATGTTTAAGTAATATCTATAATTAATATTCACATTTTTTTTTGTTATAATTTATACACCTAATATGATTAATATAATTAAAGAATTCTTACAATAAAAAGGCTTTTACATGCAATGAAAGCGTTTCTTACGAACGCTGCCTTAACTATGAAATACTAGCTTTCTGCCCGCGGCTTCGCCCGCGTGGATTTCGGGATTGGGTCTATAGAGGGTTAAGGGTCATAGCTTTTGCCCACGGCTACATATGCGCGGAAGTCGGTTTATGGCGCGAAGGTTTTATCGCGCTTCCCGTGGGACTAAACAGATAAAAAATACCGCAAAACCTTGCTCAAGAATCAGTCTATCTATTAATGAATGAAATCGGCATGAAAATCTGTGCAGTAGTTTTCGTGCGAAGCCTTTATTGTGCATCCCGTGGGATCTGTCGATTTTTCCGGGATAAAAAGTAGCCTATTATTTAATCCGGACTTTTATCTTTACGTCTGCTAAATTTCAAAGCAATCGGTTCAGGAGTTACGGCGTGAAAGCGGAACAAACAAACAAACAAACTAACTCACTTTCCGATTTATAATATTAGTAAGGATATATTTTTGAGTTTTACAGAAAAGCTTGAAAATGCCTACAAAAAAGTTAACGACAGCATATGTCTAACTTTTATATTTAAGTTACAAAAAGTAGTTTTATTAATATTAGATCAGATATCAGTTAGAAATTTAAACATAACACTCTGTTCAAAAAAGGATTACTTATTGATTGATTACAAAATGATATTAGTGTGATAATTAAATTTTAATGTTTTGTATATATTTGCATGCCTAGCCACGGGCTGAATGGATCAGACAATATATATTTTTAAGGCCTTTGCATATTTTTGTGTTCTGCTAATAAATATTGATTGATTGTTTGAGGATTATAATAAAACAAAATCGACTAAAGACTGGTCTTTAGTCGATTTTGTTTTATTATAATCGTTTTATTAGAATCGCAACAAAACGAACAAGGAACTGATTTATTGCAATTTTATATATCTCCTTTTTGGCTAAACAGACATTACATTAGTAAATTACATTAGTAGTAGTTAATGTACTAAAAGGAAATAAAACAACTTATTAAGGACATCCGTACAAAACGACAGTTTACGCAGAGGTATGCGAGACATTTTTACCGTGGGAGAGCCATGCTTCGGCACCAATTGGGCCGGCTCGACCGGAGGATACCACGGCCTCACAGAAAACCGGCGTAAAATAGCGCTTGCGCTGTGTTTCGCCGAGTGAGTGAGGGTACCGGAGGCCCAACCCCCCCTTCCCCCCTTATTCCCTCTGGTGTTGCGGGTGTCCATGGGCAACAGTTGTCGCTTACCATCAAGCGATCCGTTTGCTCGTATGAAAAAAAAAACATCACGACGTTTTCCCTCGCCGTAGGAGCGAAGGTAATTATTAGTGCTCGGAATAGGTAGTTTTATGTACTTGCGATTTTGTGACATCAATAGTATGGATATGCCTGGGAACTTACTAGTTTCAGAGATTGTAAAAATATTATATTGAACTTTCAAAATAGTACCTATTTCATCTTTTAGCTTATTGTTGTAATAATAAGTTGTAAACATAACATTTTACAATAAAAGCAAATAAAAACAGAAAATGTTAGGTTTATTCATGTTACGGTTACATTGACTTTCTTTTTGCAAGAACATAAAATTAAACTACTTATTCCGAGCACTAGTAATTATATATGGGGGAAACTATAGATTAAAATATAGGGTAAATATAGATATCAATAAAAGAAATCCATTGGTACATGTGCGAATACGAAACACGAATCAACACGCAAACTGTTATTGCTGCAGAAGTTGCAGATTTGCTGCTAATTTGACAGGAACTACCTGTAAATTTGCACACGAAAACCGCCGTTATTACGAGCGACTGAAGAGCTGTGTCTATGTTTTTTATATAATATACTAGCTAGTGCCCGCGACTTCATCTGCGTAAGATTAGTATTTATAAATATTCTGTACATTATGGACCCTGTCGGGCACAGCAAATGTAGGAGAGAGGATGACTTATCATTTTTATTAAAAATAAAAGAAAACCATAACTGAATATTACTATGTCAAATGATCGTAAGTCTAAACACTCTTCTTATGTATTATCTCTATATTATTATTTATCTATCTGTCATATGATTAATTAGATTATTATTAAATTAAGTATCATTGTTATATTCATTTTTATTAATTATTTTGTGGAATTTACGATTATAAATCATATATTATATCAATTAAATTTTATATGTATTTAAGTATTTTTGTGCATTTTATTATATAGTTTTCAAATCAATTTACTATGTCATTGTTTAAGTTTTTATAGATTTTGGTCGCACATATATTCCTGTACCGAATAATAGCACTTTTGAATCAGTAAGGTTTTTATTTGTTTTAAGTATATTTTTTCCTCTGACATATTTCTAATGTGTGTAGGAAGCCTATTGAATATTTTGATACACATTGCGAAGGGACTGCTCGAATGCAATTTTAATTGTGATGAAGGAAGGGGCAGCATTGTCCTATATCGCAATGTATACTTATTTTGTACATCTTGCCTCTGAGTGAAAAAGTTTGCGTATCTCTTTACGAATTTACAAATTTCATAGATATACAAGCAGGGTAAGGTTAATATATTTAATCGTCTAAATTGGGGTTTACAGCTGTCCGTTTGTTGTATGTTTACGAGCACACGTATCAGTTTCTTTTGCATAGTGAGGATATCAGATGCTTTGACACTATTTCCCCAAAGAATTACGCCGTAGTTCAGCCACGAGTAAGCATAAGCATAGTAAGTAGTGATAGCAGTGTTCAGGTCTGTGCACTTCTTTATTTATGGTAGCATATGATATATCAGCATATATCTTTACAAATTGAAGCCCATATTCTGATGTATATGCTATATTATTGTAAAGTTTCATTCAGTAGTAACAAACATTCCTCCATATTTACAAACTCATAGTGTATTACAATTGTGAACGCTTGATGTGTCGTCGAAAGTACATTTCACTTAATGGCGTTTGTTATTTTAGCATTGCATAAATTGGAACGTGCTGCGTCAAGTGTTTTAAAAATGGCGGCATTTATCATGTTATCACGGCAGATTTCATCCAAATAATGAATACGCGTGCATTTACTGCTTTATGTGGTTTAAGTCTGCATTCTGAATTAAATGTTATGTGAAAATTAATACTGGACACAGGAATCTTACTAATATTATAAACACGAAGGTTTGTATGTATGTATGTATGAATGGATTGGACTTTACTGACTGATGAAACTTTAGCTGTACATAAGACTAACATAGGCTACAATAGGGTAGACGACTACAACTGATTATGGCCGTTTTTATACTATAATTATCTGATTTGAGCAATTTATATCTCATGAAAGTATGTCAATATAGAAATATCAGTTTAATTATTAATTTATATTGTCTTTAGGTTTCTAAAAAATGAGCAATTATTATTTACGTAATAGGCTTGTTTCCAATTCTCGCAAAACTATTTAAATAGCTTCTAAATAATTTAAAGATCACCCTCCCTATCATTTTTCGTCATAAATCTCTTTACTTTTTATGTATTTAATTATTTTCTATTTTTCTTAAAAAATGGCCAAAAAACGCTCGATCACGTGACTGTGACGTCACTATACATTATGTTCCTTTACATTTTAACGCACACCAATATACTGACCAATTGATTTTAAGATTTTATTGATGTATTTTTATAATAAAGATACAAAAAACATATATTCAAACATTTGAGTATCACGATTTTGTTTCTTTTAATGAGCACAAAAATAAAATATCTTAAATGTTTATAGCTTTGAATGCGGTAAAATGAAACGGTGCAATGAAGTGTCAATGTCAAACGTAAAGTTTGTGTTAATACGAGTTTGAGGCAAAGGTTTGAGGTTATGTTTGTGTCGGCGTTGTCAATGTCAAATACTTGTCACTGTCAAATGTAAAGTGACGTCATCAGTCTCTAATCGGCGCCACTCGCCGTTTTAAATGGCGTGACGTAAACTTAAATTTCATAAATTATTAAAAAATTATGTGGTCAGTTATAAATAGTAAAATATAGCTTATCGTGTTTCTAGTTTTGTGAACTTTCGGTGTACTTATCTACTTTTAATTGAGTGAATACTAGGAAACAACCCTATTCTAATGAAACGAACACATTTCTAACATTCTCACATTAAATGTAACATTTTTTTATATAGAAAGTAAACCTATAAACGTACAAATAACAAAGTTATTTTAAAATTTGTTTATACGCTCATACAGATTTGATGAGTTTACTTAGTTATGACGCCACGATTGCAGTGTTTCTAGTATGGAGCGTTTTTGAGCGACCCGCGACAGCGCCGCAAACATGTCGATGTATCTTCAAAAGTAATAGGTGTAGGTGTACTGTTGGTTCTACAATATTTCTAACTTAAAAGAGTACTCTTATTATATATCACTACATTACTAAAACAAAGTCGCTATCCGCCGTCTGTCTGTACCCTATGTATGCTTAGATCTTTAAAACTACGCAACGGATTTGGATGCGGCTTTTTAATAGAGTGATTCTTAATTAAGATTTATATCTATAATATGTACATGCATAAAATAGTAGAGAAACACTGATAAATTTAGAGGTTTCTAATGTGATGTCGTAAATATGCATGATTTTTTGCGCTATATTGCAAAAACGCTGGCTGAACCCTACGAGATAGACCAAAACAATGTACTACAGTATTGTGCACCTTAAAAAGTTCAACAAAAAAGTCAGCGATGGTATATGTCTATCTCTTAGGGATGACCCACCATAACCATTTTTTCATTGCACCCGTGCAAAGCCGGGGTGGGCAGCTGATCGAAATACTAATAACGGGCAGACGAAGTCACGGGCATCAATTAATTCTAATAATTTAATTGTTCAATATTAGGCAACTTACTCTTCGCCAGGCGAGATTGAAATTAAAGGCAGAGCTTCTTTCTTGGACATATGAGCAATCAGAGCGCGTGTTGGCGCGCTTTGAATAACCGGTCTTCGTGAGTTCTTGTAGTTGGTTTTTTTTTTTATATAATATTTTTTTTTTATTGTTTAGTTTTCCATTTTAATTTATTATTATTTTTTGCTTTTGTTTGTTATAGCGCAATAGTTCTTTTTTATTTTTTATTTTCCTTTTGTATTCTTTGCGCCCGTAGGTACCGCATTCCAGTGCCTTTTCAACAAAGTTGTGAAAACTCCCACAGGACAGGCATAGCCTAGTGTGGGGGTTTTTCGTTAAACCACAAATTGTACATCTATTTGAAATAAAGTATTATTATTATTATTAATTATTTCTGTAATTGTAATATCTAGGTACACAATAATCAGACATCAGTACCAAATTCTCGACAGCTTATAAATTTCAACCAGAACATTTCCTCGGGCTAAGAGACTGCCGAGGGTATAAAAAGTAACTAAATCATACTCAATCGATACGAAAGCCCTGTCGCCTGCCCTTCTGTCGGCGACCTTCGGTTTAGCTCCCGCGTGCATAATCACATCAATTACACCACACCAACCAGCGCACAGGGAAGGGTTGGCAATCCTAAATCTTTCGTTTTTTATAAAAATAAATGTTGTTTGGTGAAGTGAAATGTGTGGCAGCATTGATCTTATATTGTGTCTATATTTACGACGATGGAATGTTAAGATTCGAGATATTTTTATAGATTTTCACTTAAAAGCTTCTGTATTAGTGGCTCTATTTCATATAGAGAGGAACTAATGATATAAATCTATAGACTAATATTATAAAGAGGAAAGATTTGTATTTTTGTATGTAACATAGGCTATATTTAGTACTAGATTACTATAGAAATATATAAACAATGCAAATCGTCCGCGGGTGAAACCGCGGGACACAGCTATTATATAATAAGATGAATATCTTTAATTCCCATAGACAGCTCTACAGTGAGAATAAAAAAAAAATTATAGGGAATGAAAAAAATTGCGTTGAAAGAGAGCTGGTATGTGAGCTGACATTAATGTAAGTAACGTACAGTTACACCGGTCACCCATCCGAAGTTCAAGCTCACATATGGACTCTTCACTTTATAATTTATCATTAGCGGCGTTCCCATCCACAAGTTAATTATATTACAAGCCTCACGCGTTCCTTTAGAAAATAAACAAGTTGACCGTTAAAATCCTCAGCGGAACAAAAAAAAGGCTACAAATCATAAAGATATACGCCACGCCTATATAAGCTTATATAATACTAGCTTTCTGCCGCGCGGCTTCGCCCACGTGGATTTCGAGATTGGGTCTATAGAGGGTTCAGAGTCATAGCTTTTGCCCACGGCTACATATGCGCGAAGGTTTTATGGCGCTTCTCGTGGGACTCCGTTTTCTGAGATAAAAAATACCGCAAAACCTTGCAAGAATCACTCGATCTATTGATGAAAACCGCATGAAAATCTGTGCAGTAGTTTTTGAGCGAAGCCTTTATTGCGCATGCCCGTGGGATCTGTCAATTTTTCCGGGATAAGAAGTAGCCTATGTTACTCGGGATAATGTAGCTTTCCAAAGGTGAAAGAATTTTTGAAATCGGTCCAGTAGTTTCGGAGCCTATTTATTACAAACAAACAAATCTTCCTCTTTATAATATTAGTATAGATAAGTTTTATTATAAAATCATTGATCGGTCACCAATCCGAAACTCAACCTCACTTAGACTGCCTTTACTTTAGTTATTGTTCTCTGTCGTCGGTGACGGCCCTAACCTTGTATAATTTATATTACGAGCCGGTCGCGCGCGTGTCACTTCACATATGCGATTAACGTAATGCAATTTCATGGTACCGGGCGGTGGTGCCACGCCGCGAACACTATTAGAACTGGTTATAATTATGCTTATTGCAATATGTTCGAATATGGGCGGTCAAATTATCCCGTTGCGAAAACATACTTAGAAATTTGGATTGTACAGGATGTGTTTGCACCGTGTATCTCCGTCTCGCCTTAACCTGTTAGTTAGTTTGGCTGGGCTCCACCGCACTTAGCCTCACGATTGGGCCATTGTGCGTATGATAGAAGGCTCCTGCCTCCTTCCTAACTCCATCCATCCCAGTTCCTCCCAGAACGCTAGCAGCCTCTGTGGGCTGCTGCATGCTTCTGGCAGGGACGCCGGGAAATGGAGAAGTTTCTCCCGTTGGTCGGCCACACTTGCACATTCCATAAGAACATGCTGTGGCGTTTCCTCAGCCTCCATGCACCCTCTGCACAGGGGCTGTCTGTTATAGCCTATTGTGTACAGGTGTTTGTTTAAAAGGCAATGTCCGGTTATGGTGGCTATGACCTTTCGGATCTTGTCTCTCTTTAGTTTGATAAGGGAACGGGCAAGCTTCTTGGAAGGTACCGGGACTGCTTCCTTCGTTCGCTTGCCCCCTCCTTAGTTGTCCATTCTTTTAGCTGTAGTTCCTCTGTTCTCTTGCGCAGTCAGGCTTTTACTTCTGCCTGTGGAATGGGCATTATTAGGGGTTCTGGTCCATACACTTTCGTGTTGGAGCCTCTTTTTGCCAACTCTCGCCTTAACCTGACAGACCATCCGCATTTCTGTGTTCAGGTGGCTGATTATGTATTTCTAACGCCGATTATGACTATAATATTTAATTGAAACTGAAAGAAAGTACTGTTACTGATGGCTTATAAAGATAATTGTCACGTTTGATCTTCATAAAGCGTCAATGTAACTCCTCTATCTGTCAGTATCATTGAAAAAATAATAGAAACACCAAACGCTGTGTATGATCACCTTAATGTCAGAAATATATTTCGAATGCTGTCATTCTATAAAAATGTGTATAATTTGAAAAAAAAAACGCTTAATTAAGCCTGTAAGCTAACATTTTTTACATACATACAAAACATACATATATTATACATATATAAATAAATTTGGTAGAAATATATTATAACAACCGTGACTAAGGTACAAATGCTCGCATCCGTCACGCAAACATCTGCCCCTACCAGGACTCGACCCCGGGACCTCGGAGATGGCGACACCTTGAAACCGGTATACCAACCACTCGACTGCGAAGGTCGTCATTTAATAATAACTACAAAATAGGTTACAGCTTATCAGTGCATTTTAATAAAGCATCTCTTTCTATAAATGTACTAGCTGACCCGCGCCCACTTCGTTGGGCATAATATTAATAATCCCCGAAGCGAGCACGAAAGCGAACTGAATTAAACCCGAAGCCATCGCGCGCCGTCCGCTGATGATGATGATGATGATGATGATGATGATGATGATGATGATGATGATGATGATGACACTCAGCAATTTGAGATTTAAACTATCCTATCTCTCAAGTTGGATCGAACTGCACATGGTGTGCGAATTTTATTATAATCGGTTAAGTAGTTTAGGAGTTCATTGAGCACAAACATTGTGACATGAGATTTATATATATTAGATGGACAGTAACCATACATTAAAATGTTTTTTTTTTTAAATACATACCTACACCTAAATCAACTTGAATTATAAATGGTATTTTCAACACACTTCCTCATAAAGTGGCTCTAATCCCATGGCAATTAGGCACATAATGACACCTATAATCAAACTGTGACTTTTTCATTACTATTATTCACGAGTGAGTAATAGTTTTTTTTTTTATATTATTGGTTGAGTTACGCTTACATTTGCGCTAAAAAGCTATCCGCGAAAGCCAAAAAATAGAAACCTCATTTTTTAGTCTATGGCCGATGCGCGCGCATAGGAAAACTAATTAATTTTTCCCGCCATTACGAAACATTTTTCACAAATCGTCTCGTTTTCTCTTTATTTAGTTATTAATTAAGATGTCTGCAAATACAATTTATGAAGAAAATGGTTTATTATTTAAGTATTATTTTATTCAGAAGTGTGTTGAAAAACGTTGTATGATACACGTGTGTATTGATGATTACCGTCCTCGACTCCTTAAAACCCTCGCCTGATGACGGCTCGGACCTCAATGCGCCTCAGCGGTAATCACCAACATTACACACTTGTACCATAATGTACTATTATGGCTTTGGTAGGAATCGTCCTTATGGTGCGTAGCGATTGTTTGTGTACTGATGACAACGCGTGTATCATAATGCATGAGACGCATTTGACTGCGTTCCTGGCCGTGGCATTGGTAATGCAATGTACGTAAACCATACACAGTTAATTTAAACAAAACAGATTTTTAGTCGAACCCTAAATACGTTAAAACCCAATGTGTGTACATTTTACCTCAATCAATAGCGTATAGAGAAGAAATAAAACTATCAAACTGATATATTGGAAATGGGACAAAAAATCAAAAATAAAAACCTTTTCCTTTTAACTGAAATCAACATCAAAATATAATTACCCACGGAAAGTTGAAGTAAGGATATTTCAAATCGTTGAAGTGTCGTTCTAAACAACGTACAACATCAAAATATAATTACTCACGGAAAGTTTAAGTAAGGATATTTCAAATCGTTGAAGTGTCGTTCTAAACAACGTACAACATCAAAATATAATTACTCACGGAAAGTTTAAGTAAGGATATTTCAAATCGTTGAAGTGTCGTTCTAAACAACGTACAACATCAAAATATAATTACTCACGGAAAGTTGAAGTAAGGATATTTCAAATCGTTGAAGTGTCGTTCTAAACAACGTACAACATCAAAATATAATTACTCACGGAAAGTTTAAGTAAGGATATTTCAAATCGTTGAAGTGTCGTTCTAAACAACGTACAACATCAAAATATAATTACTCACGGAAAGTTTAAGTAAGGATATTTCAAATCGTTGAAGTGTCGTTCTAAACAACGTACAACATCAAAATATAATTACTCACGGAAAGTTTAAGTAAGGATATTTCAAATCGTTGAAGTGTCGTTCTAAACAACGTACAACATCAAAATATAATTACTCACGGAAAGTTTAAGTAAGGATATTTCACATCGTTGAAGTGTCGTTCTAAACAACGTACAACATCAAAATATAATTACTCACGGAAAGTTTAAGTAAGGATATTTCAAATCGTTGAAGTGTCGTTCTAAACAACGTACAACATCAAAATATAATTACTCACGGAAAGTTTAAGTAAGGATATTTCAAATCGTTGAAGTGTCGTTCTAAACAACGTACAACAAGGTACTCAATCAGAGAAACAATTCCAAAAACTCGAATAATCATTCAAATCAAATCAAATTATCTCTCCAGATAATATACACGTCAGTCAATTTCGGTTGCTTAAAGTGTCGCACTACGCGCAACTCGGCACTCAGCATCGCCCTGGCTCTACTCACCCCAAACATTGAATTGAGATGCAAATATTTATTTTTACGGGCACCCATCAGCATGCAAACGGCCGGCGAGGCTGCCTCCTGCCGATAGCTTATCATAAATACCGGAGAGACTTTCCGTAGACAATGGACGAGGGTCAACTTCATGGGATATTTAAGGAGCATAGACTAAATAACAAGAGAGGCAGGAGGCAGCGATTACGTTTCGAGTAGTTTCAAGCGTTCATTATCAAATCTAAAAAGGTTATTTCTTAAGATTTTATTTGTAACTAGCTATGCCCACGACTTCGTCCGTGTGGAATCGTAATTTTAGGTAGCATTTTTAATGACTGAGAGTGTTATAAACGTAAGAGTAGAAAAAATTTACCAGAAAGCTTCGAACTGCTAAATTGTTTTTCAAATTTTAATGATTTTTGTATAATTTTAATAAAAAAAAAGATTAAACTTAATTGTGTTTTGATACTCCTTTTTGTTACCTTTCTAATGATACCTAACACTATCCTCTACATAAGGCTTAGGAATTTTTGAATAAGATTTTTAAAAGGTGCGATTTTTTTGACGCCGAGTGTATAATGGCATACCATGGTTATGTTTCATCCATTCTTAGTTATGGAATTTTAATTTGGGGAAACTCACCTGATATAGATCGAGCATTTAAAATGCAGAAAAAATGTCTTAGGATGTTGGAAAATGCTTGGTATGGTGAAAGTTGTAAACCACTGTTTAAGAAGTTTGACATACTTAATCTGCCCTGTATTTATATAAAAGAAGCTTGTGTCTTTGTTAAAAATAACCCGGAATACTTCCAAAAACGTGTGGAAGTGAATGATAGACATACAAGGAATCAATACAGACACTTAATTTATGAGGAGGCTGTAACATTATGTATGTGACGATTATAATTTCAATTGCATATATTAATTCGTAATAGGTTATTAGCTTTTAAAATATAAATGTTTGCACGTCAGCTTGCTGACAGAATGCAATGGAATATAATGACTACATCATCTAAAATACTGTATTCTTGCAAATAAAGATATTATTATTATTATTAATAAAACAACCCTATTTCCGAATAACAAGTATAAAGAAAACAAAACAAGATAAAAAAAAAATACTACAGAAAGTTATATACTTTTAAATTATATATTTACAATTCTAAATTCACATAACCCGTTACGTGCAGGCATGGCCAAGCAGTATAATACATTCGAATCTCTTTTGCTGTCTATTCAGCTACGTAAGCATTTACATTTGTGTCAGCGCATATGTAACAAGATTCTGTCTCAATAGCGACCTAATGAGTCGCTTAATCGTCCCGATAACTATTTATATAGGTCGTGCGCCGTTTGTTTACCATATCAATCCGGAGTCACAACGGTAGTAAGGGTAGGCCGGCGAGAGGGGAACTTTTTTGGGCTGAACAATGGTGGTTCACGAATTTATGTTGGGTAGTTCAGGGGCTCCCGAATAACTGTATCTGACAGTTAAATTGCAAAAGTTAATGCATAAATAAAAGGTAACAATATAGGCAGGGCGCCGCCCGCCTACTCTTTAGGCCGCGCACCTTAAATGCGAGACGCATGCCTTAAGACTGTGAGAAATTTTGAGGCTAAACACAGAGGGAGAGGAGCGTGAGTTCGTGAACTTATGGAATAGATTATGGATCATTTATTACTTATCTGTAATGTTATTGTGATACGTTGCATAATAATGACTAAGCCTCACATTTGAACAATATGTTACAGAATAGAAATATATTTTTTATTCTATTTATCATCAAATAATAAACGATATATTTGTTTATATTATCGCAATTTACTTTAAGGGTATTGTTGGGGTAACCTTGGAGATGCAGCGCCTCAATATGTTCGCGGAAACTCGAGCCATAATGAGGAAAAGGTGTGCCTCAGCACTAATGCGTTTACGCCGTAGCCCGAATAGTATTCTGAGAGTATTTATCGACTGGTGAGAGATGCTTTTGCTACAAGCGTGGGTATAGATTCACACAATGGCTAGGTATATATTGTAATTTTAATTGTAAGATAATGTCGAATTAATATTTTTAATTTCACTAACCATATGCATTGAGGTTAATGTTGCTAACCAAATATGGGTTTGCCCGAAATAAATGATGATGATTGTTATTATTATCGCTTATCTTACGTATTTTTATAAAACACGGTCCTTTATAAGGCGTGTGCCAGGATACAGATAAAATGCGTAGAAGCCATTTAAGCGAAATTTAATTAAAGTGTTCATGGAGTGTACCAACTGGGTCTAATCTCTATCTGCATCATGAAAAATGCAGCTAAGACTATACCCAGTTAGATGCACCGAAACTATTGTCATAACTGGTCAAAACGTTTGTAGACTATTGCATTTCGAATGAGAACCGGGCTATGGAAGAGACTCCGGGCACCTGCCTTCTTAAAGCTTCCTAATTGATTTAAATATGATAGGTGGTGACTCACCGGTCACTAAATGAGCCCCCCAAAAAAAGCAGACCAATATTGGTGCGAAGAAAGCAACATTGCAACGGCTAAGGGTGTAGAGAGGTGTGTCTGCGACAGCGATCGAGACGCCGCCGGCGATATGACATTATTACACTTCCACCCTTCGAGCATCTGCTCTTGAGACTACACTCTGTCCAGCCGGCTAAGGCAAGACAGAGGTGGGTGGCATACGCCCCCCTGAAGCACATCGGTACCCTCGGTGACGCCACTCATCGTCAGCTCGTCGTCAACTCTCTGTCAGATTGCTTTGTGGTCTTTCCCACGCTCGAATGCGATTATGATAATCCGACCCATCAGCGGTCAGCCCAAGTCCAGGATGGTTGCTCTGGGACGAGGGTCATTTGTTGTTCTTACATTTGTCAAATGAATAGCTATATTTACTCACCGCTCTCGGAGACGGAGGAGGGCGACCTTTCCGCGGTGGACACGCCCGAGGAGGAGGACTCTAGCGAGGAGAGCGAGTCGGCGCGCGTGGAGTGCGGCAGCGCGGCGCCGCGCAGCGGTAGGTCGCGCGGCGCGGCGCGCAGCTGCGCCAGCCGCCGCCGCAGGTACCGCTGCTCGCGCGCCAGCTGCTCCTTGTGACTTGAATGGCGCTTTTCTCTTTCTTCCAAGCTCTGTAACAAGCGGGAAATAATAAAATTGAGCTGTTAACTCTGCTCGATAGGGCAATGTAACCATAGAGAAAAATATTGACAAACTAGCGGCTGCTCGCGACTACGCCCACGCAGGATACTTATAGTCATATTTCGGACATAATATTTTTATAAATTATAGCCTACTAACTTTCTGCCGCGGCTTCGCCCGCGTGGATTTCGGGATTGGGTCTATAGAGGGTTAAGGGTCACAGCTTTTGCCCGTGTATGGCGCGAAGGTTTTACCGCGCTTCTCGTGGGACTATCCGTTTTTCCGAGATAAAAAATACCGCAAAACCTTGCCCAAGAATCACTCTATCTATTGATGAAAACCGCATGAAAATCTGTGCAGTAGTTTTTGAGCGAAGCCTTTATTGCGCATATTGTGGGATCTGACGATTTTTCCGAGATAAAAAGTAGTCTATTATTTAATCCGGACTTTTATCTTTACGTCTGCAAAATTTCAAAGCAATCGGTTCAGTAGTTACGGCGTGAAAGCGGAACAAACAAACAAACTCACTTTCCGATTTATAATATTACTAGTAAGGATGTGCTATTCTGATGTATAAACTATATTATTGTAAAGTTTTAACAAAATACATTCAGTAGATTTTACGTGAAAGAGAAACAAACATCCCCCCATACTTACAAACTTCCCGTTTATAATATTAGTACAGTACAGGTCACCTAAGTATGTGGCAGGGTTCGCATCAAATCTCTAATCTTAACAAGAAGCAAATGTACGTTGTCAGCTTTTGACCTTTCGAATCGGAATACAGCAAAGTGAACATAGCTGTTTTACGGCAAAAATAGCTATGTTCCGTACTCTTCCTTACCCTCGTTAGTTAGTCGAAACATATAAGTATATTATACATACTAGCTTCTCTTAATATTATCGTCAAAGCAGAGCCGATTATTGCAGCGGTTACACACGGCGCACACTCAAATTACGTTATAATCTAATGAGTTGCCGAAACACCGTTTCATAATAGGAGGCTAAGCATCTTGATTATAAATTTGGTGATTGCCCTGATCCGATAAAGCACAATCTATTTATAATTGTTATTAGTTTATGATTGATTATTAATCGTTTAAACATATTCAGATATTTAATTTTGTTATATAAGTATATATATTTGATAATATAATTATTGAATTTACCGAACGCACAATTGTTTTTAAACCGACTTCAAAAATGGAGCAGGTCATAAATTAAATTCGATTGTATGCTTTTTGTGTGTTGTTATGGTTGTCAGAAGTCCCATATATATGTTTTCGACATTAATTCGGAGATTTTTCTAAATTGAACAAAAATAAAAAATGTAAATAAAATGATAAAAAAGATATATTTAGGTATTAGGACTTTGGGCAGCTCTTATATCGATTTTAATAATGACGTTTTTCGTAGAGAATATGTAAACCCACTTTTTGCTAACTGTAACTAAAACCTTTTGTAATTAAAAAGTAAACAGTAAGAAAGCTTTAAAGGATATTTAACAAAATTATTTAAGTACTTATTACTTAAATATCTGTTTAATATTTTTATAAATAACTATTTATACAGTTATTTTTAGAGCCGGTGCCGACTATCATCCTACTCCGGTCACTCACAAAAGCAGGATTAAACTGCTTTTTGACTGGCACTGATTTTCTTGTTGATATTTTTAAAAAACTTTCGAAAAATTCGATAAACTTTATATGGTCGATAAAAATATGTATGAACTACGAAACAAAGAAGAATCGAAAGCAATTCATTATTACTAAATAATCGGGTCGAATAATAAAAAGTCGAATTGCTAACCTCTTCCTTTTTGAAGTCGGTTTAAAATAGACAAATACACTAAGAATCCAGCGACTAAAGGATAATTTACAATATAATCTCGTTTGTACGTTCCGACGTCATGTAAGTAAGCGCGCCATGTACCCTTGTTTATGGGTGAAAATACTAAAGAATTCAACCGTACCTCCGCAAAATTCCCAGCGAGGAAGCACTAAACGTAAACAAACATTGTCGACACTTTTTATTTTGGGGTAAAAAGTTGGCGAATTCTCATCGACATGCACTGTAACTTCGTCGTGCCGGGGTTTAGCAAAAAAGTCAGTTTTTTAACTTTGTTTTTTAATCTAGCGAGGGTGGTTCGTTCGCAGCGGACATATGGACGCGGAGGGGGCCAGGGGGTCACATCATGGCCGCGGATGAAATATCCGCTCATAAATCTGCCTGCGATTCCCAGCCGACACGATTGTGGATGGCGAAGCTTAAAATGCGGACAGCTAAAACTTAAAACAACGCTTTACTGAATAAATATGCTACCAAAATAACAACCTTCAAGAAATTATTATTATTATACCGACTAATAGCACACACAAACAAGAGATGACTATAAGGACCCAACAAGAAGTGGTACAATCGAAGCTAGACAAAGTCACAATACGTCGGAGAAAATCTTTTCGTATTTGGTATGAATAAACTTGTAATGAAATATCTTTGGATGTACTATTTGTATCTGACTAGTTTAACGACATTAAGAAGGTTACATTTTGATATTCAATGATTGTAATACACAATACACTTTATATAAAAATACCTTAAAAATAAATAAATAAATTATACGTAGAATAATCTGTTCCAAATCGCCGTCAATCGGCAACGCGCCCAGAAGGCTGGCAGCCTTTAATAATTGTTGTTTCCGCCTTATTTTTTATTGGTTTTTCTTTCTACAAAAATAAGAAAACCTATGAAGTACATATTTCGCAACATTTTAAAAAGGAGAAAAGTTGTGACGTAAGAGTAGGAATTTTGATGTCAAAGATGCACCACGCGCTACTCGCTCAGTTACGGACAAAATGGACGCCATTTTTAGAATCGTATCGTCTTAAAAACGTATATTAAACGTGTAGTGAAATAAGTAAAAATTACAAGTTTAACTATTATCAATGTAATAGTGCTAATTATGTACAAAAATAATTGGCGCTCGGAGGCCGTTACTTAATTTGGTTGGGGAAAAACGATAACACAAAACATTTTTTTATAATCTATTTAAATTTAAATAAAATACTTATGCACTATTTCGCTCGTTGCATTTTCCCTTTTTAAAATGTCTCGAAATCCTTTATTTTCATACAAAGAAAAACAAATAAAAAAATGCCGGAAACAACAATTTATTGATTTGATTCTTATATAATAACAAACCTTTTTAATGTCATTAAAACCAGCCAGTTTCAATAAACACCTCTTACGAATTCTAGTTATTAAAGTTCTCGTATACATTTCCTTCAGAATGAAGAAATTCAGTTAATTTAGTCATAGTTACAAGACATTAATTTTATGTTATCTATTTATGGAAGCTGGCCGAATACAATTGGTATTCTCGGGGAGCCTCTAGGCATCGTGCTAAAGAAGAACGTGCATTGTAATTATTGTTATGTATAAAAACCGGAAGAAGCGCATTTCTAGTATTTACCCTTGCAATGATGATAGCAAGTTTCTTAGAGAAGATCAGATTACCAGTTCAGTTGTAGGGGTTGAAACGAGCACGGTAGTCTGTGCACAGAAGAATAAGAAGGGAAAAGAAACATTTTTCCGCTCTAAAAATAATTTAGTATTTAACGATCAGGGATAATGTTGCATTCTAATGGTAAAATAATTTTAGAAATCGTCATTTTCTCTTTAAATCAAGTTTAATTACGGATCAAGAGATCTATAAGTTAATTGTTCAATAATAAACTTCAATAGAACTTGTAATTGTATACTTACAAATAATATTTGCGGTTACATCTAAATTTGATTTCAAACATAATTTCTAAGGAAGGGCATAAATCTAGAGAGCGCTAAAATGGCCGCTTTTTAATAAACGGTTATTATTCCTGAAAAATTCTCACAGCGAATCACAACTTCAGCAGTTCGACTCCGGTGCTCCAACCCCAGAGCCCAGAGCCGCCGACGGGAGCGGCCATGTTTTAAAATGTAAGAAATAAACATGCAAATGAAGTGGGTGATGAAGTGGGGGATGATGAATTTTAAGCATTTGTGTTCACGAAACAGCGAGCTATCGGTTATAATTTAATTGGTTATTTGAAAACTTTTCCAATCTGCATGAGGAATGGTGCAGGCCCTTTGTTAAGCAAGTAGCTGAATATATTCTGTGGATCTTTGTGTTTCGTTTTATCGGTTCGCTACAATTTTGTTTTACTTTGTGAATGTATTATAGATTTGATCGCGTTTGACCTCAGTCCCGTCTGATGGAAAGCGAAGATGAAGATGTGGCCACGTGTGTGGGGGACACGGAAACTCGAATAATGTCTTTTCACTTACTTTGAACATCCCCAAATTATACTCAATTGGATACATTGACGCGGGAAGATCACAGCTTGGTTGTTCACATTATAAATGTGGACAAGAATGTTAGTATGAATGGGTGGAATGTCAACCACATACATAAAACCTTCACCGCGTTGTACCGTCCGATGGTGGAATTAAGTAAGTCAAGCATTTTTATATTAGGACTCTTAAACTGCATATCTTTGATGCTTTTATTAATATTGAAGTAAGATACAGCGCAAAAAATACTTAATTAATGTTGTACATTGAAAGAAACAAACGGAGATCGATTCAAACAATTTATTATCCTTTTACGCGTATTGATAAAGTATGGATTCTCTATAGTGGCGTTAAGAAGTTATTGGTTCTAGTTTTTGAAAGGTTTCAAATTCTCTATCTAATAACAAAATAGATCGACAATTTATTTGTAGTAATTGCTTCATTACATAATCTATATTGTACATAGTACAGCATAGATCCAACGTAATACAGGGTTATCTGTCGAAAGCATTCAGCGATGTTGAAATCATGTGTATTGACGTTCCAAAGCCAGGCAGTTGAGTCAGCTTATCGGCTCATGTGAAGGCGAGAGACGAGATGTGACGAGACAGTCGTCGTACGTTAAAACCTTCGCAGTGGGTAATCTTGGATTTAAGGCACTCGTAACCCGCTCTCCGCAGTCGCATTCATATTACTGAACCCGACGTTTGTATCACCATTGTCAACATAATTAGTTGGGTAGGCTTTTAGGTCGCGACTGTTATTCATTTCTGTTGTTTAGGAAGTTATAATTCCCTTATTATCTCGGGTAGCGTGTGATAATGTGGCGAGACGGGAGGAAATGTGCGCACAGTTCTTGAATAAACAGCCACCATTAGCATCACGCGTAGCCTTATGTCGGCGTGTGTGTAGTAATGCCT
This sequence comes from Scirpophaga incertulas, assembly GCA_036419045.1. Taxonomy (NCBI): domain Eukaryota; kingdom Metazoa; phylum Arthropoda; class Insecta; order Lepidoptera; family Crambidae; genus Scirpophaga; species Scirpophaga incertulas. Next base: position 3,734,187 of record CM071631.1, on the reverse strand, counting down.
TTATATTATATAGCTTATGGCTATATGAATAAAGCAGTTTATTATTCCATTTAAGCTAACAAGTAATATAGTTTTAAATTTTATAAATATCTATAAGGATCCATTATGATGTTTCCTTTTTCATAAATTCTCATACATTCCAACGTCTTACGTGCAGGATAAGAGAGACCCGCCATGAGAATGAATGTTGCTTCACTTACATGCAAAATTCACCTCTGTTATACCACGACGCAAAATCCATTACACGCCCAAACACAGAGTTGCACTGCTTTAGAGATTGAATTTTAAAAAGTTCACTTCGCGCGGGATTCGCTAGAAAATTTCTTTGCAAATTTTAAACTTTCTACATAAACCATCTCGGGTAATAAATCGAGCTAGGTCGGACTTGGGGCTGCTACAGTTCTCGCTGTAATAAGATAAGACGCGCCATGTTTTTAGTGTCAAGGTTAGAGCGTTCGCAGAATTAGCTGGTGTATTTGGGAAAGATGGCATAGATAATTTCAAGGAAGGCAGATTTCGTTATGGAAGCTAGATGAAGAAGGACGGCAATATATTCTATAGTTTAAGTTAAGTATACTATCATGACACTATCAGATTAGGGCTTGACATCATCACTTGAGATAAACCAAGCAAATACTTTAAAGTCACATGATAATGGTGAGAGTAATGAAGTTATTACTTAGAATGTTTAGAATGAATTAAGCAACTTTCTAATACATATCAACAGCCTAAACATTTTGAAATAATAGTCGCCAGGGCCACAGAACAAACGAGGACAAAAACAGAATTATATTTGCAAGCATTTTAAACAAAATCTGGAAGTAATTTGAAAATACCTAGACCCTACACACCATTAGTTACCTTGCATCAACAAAGAGTATTCTCAAACCTGCAAATGCCATGCCGTTTAATTACTCATGCATATTAATCAGCCTCGAGCGAGCTAACAATAAATTGGCCGAACTAAATAAAGTGAGCGACCATTTACATGTTGCATGCCTTTAGCAGGGCGTCGACGGTGGCAGCTTTAGTTCAATTGGGAAGATCTTTTAGACGATCAAATTTATTGCTAGAATCTATAGTCGTGTGTCTGGTGTTTGTTCGATATCGGCGCTATTGGAGATATCTCTTTTGTTTTTTGTTACTGAGAGGCGTTGTTTTCCATTTCTATTCGTAAATGCCTAGTGTAATCATTTTAATAAACTAAAATCTAGACACTCATAAATATAAATACTTATAATGGTATAATTTTTAGTTACAACATGATTATCATTATTGGCATCATCACCTAGTCTTATACCACTATTTTTATATATATATTCTTCTCAAACTAGAAACAGTACTATCAATATTGAACTAGGTAAAATCATCTGAAGTGGAACAAATAATTATAAAAATACATACAGTATTTATGCCTGTAGATGGTAGCAAAACGACTGAATGTGTACAAAAAGGCATCATATATCTGGATTTAGAAAAATTATAAATAACACACACACCAATAAGTCCAAAGTAGGCACTGTCAGATTTGTGTTATAGGATCTAGAAAAACGAATAGACATACATATATTGTACATAAACAAATATTTTTGATAGAAATATACATAGGTAAGGCACAAAATCGCGTTCATCATACAAACATCTTTCCCACCGGGACTTGAACCCGCGACCTAACAATATATAAAATAATAACAACAGAAAATTCTTCTTGAACCTTAATTATTTTTAAATCAAGCTTTACATTTTGTAAGCGTCAATTTGAAGTGAGTCTTTGTTGCGGCGATTTCTCTCCTGCTCTAACGGCTTGGTGACTCTATTCTGTCACGAGGACACCCTAGAGGTGACTGACCGCCGCTAGAAATACAGCAGGCTAGGTCGAATGCAAGGTTTGTAGTCGTACCATATTTCTCGCCTTCCCCAACTAAGCCAAGGTAATGTTGTAAAAGTCATCAAGAGCTAGCAACATATGTCCAAAGTTTGGGTCGAAATAAATTGCATTGATTCCCTTTTGACTTGATTTAATTCCTCATATTGTGTATCAGACCTATGCTTGAAATACAGTATAGAGAATCAAATCAAGTTATTATTAACGTCATTATTTATTAAGACAATATTTCTCAAACGCTTTCTATAGAGTAAGCTGCTCAATACCACATTAAATTTATAGAGTATTATAGATGAATCGAAGTATTATAGTCTAGTTCTAATAGAGGCTTGCAAACTTGAAAGACCGGTAACGAGTATGGCGTTGACAGCGTGCATCGCGTACAAGCATACTGGTTTATTTTACACTTAATTAGTGTGCCTCAGGGTTCCCAGTTAGGGCCGATCGTATCTCATTGATGCTGATGCGACGATAGTTCAGATGGGATGTACGGGAATCGATAAATCCAATCGCTTTGAATTGCACGCGTTGAAACCACAGCAGGGTTATCAATGTTAGCTAGTTTGTAACTTAGATGTATTAGTTTAAGAGAATCGATTAAAGGTTCGAACTAAGTTATGTGTACAGCTATCGAGAGTTCTGTAACATAAACTTCATTGCATATTTATAAATGAGACTCGCTGTATACAAGCGGAATTTATACCCTTATAACGAAAATTGCGTTAAGAACGGATGACATAATATGACTTATTCGCGTACTCGTATCCATTATAAAATTTTGCAAGGCAAATTTAATAATATCTAAAACGAAGATTTTCCTTATAGAGCACCACGCGAACGTCATAATTGCACGTTTAGGGAAACAAAGAGTATCTGAGTAGTCAATAAGTTCGATAACAACCCTGCTAAGTCTTCACATATGGCCCCACTCAGCGTCCCGGTTTGTCCCGAATTAATGCCGGGACTAACTACGCCACGCCACGTAACAAAGACGTGAAATCTGCGTACAGTCAGTAACATGTCGAACTTAACACTTGTTTTATAATAACCGCTGCTGTTGTTTGCAACATAAGGAACAATATGTCAAATGTAAGTGTTGCCGTGTGTACTAAGGCCCTGAGCAAGAGTATTTATTTACGCAGCCCACTCCAGCACAACATTCACAGGATTCGAATTGTTCTGCTTCGACAAAGGGATTATGAAGATTAGTTTGCTTATTTTGGAGCGAAAATGTATGATTAGACGACATTTTATGCGATGTCTGTTTAATTCATATGTTGTATTTTTTTTTATCACGAAATGGAGTTCGATGACAAGTATATATATAATATGAAAATTATGAAAAGCTTTATTATAGAAATTCTGACCAAACATGATGATATATAAAAGTGTCAGAAGAAAAACATTCAACTAGAGCGAGATTTAAATCTGCGTCTTCAAAATGAATCAATTGTGATGTCTGTTGAAGAATATCATTTGTTGTTGATTTGATTGGATCCTATTGAAGACTAGTTGAGCCCGCGACTTCGTCCGCGTGGAATGTAATAAAAAAACATAGTTTTTTTTGTACCCTAAGTTACTCCTTATTACATAAACTATCTGCCAGTGAAAGTCCGTCCAAATCGGTCCAGCCGTTCCAGAGATTAGCCGGAACAAAACAGACATACAGACAGATAGACAGACAGACAAAAATTTTAAAAATATGTATTTTGGTATGTGTACCGTATATACATTCATAATGTATGTAGTAGAAAGCGGTTATTTTAATATTACAAACAGACACTCCAATTGTATTGATATTTGTGTTTTTTTGACACTTATCGTCATATTTTGGACAATTTACACAATTCCTACCAATATAATAAACGCGAAAGTATGGATGGATGTTTGTTACTCTTTCATGTAACAAATACTGAATGGATTTTAATGAAATTTCATAGTAATATATGTACATCAGAAGATCATACTGGCTACAATTTACAAAGATACTCATATTGTGTAATAATTGGCTACAATTTGTTATTCTGATGTACGAGTATAAGCTATATTATTGTAGTTTTATTAAAATAAAAAAAAATAACAAACATCCATACTAACAAACTTTTGCATTTATAATACTAGTAGGATGAGATAGAACTAGTGCGTTGCCTAGATATGTTTTAAATATTATCATCAATAGGGTAGACGACTACAACTGATTATGGCCGTTTTTATACTATAATTATCTGATTTGAGCAATGTATATACCATGAAAGTATGTCAATATAGAAATATCAGTTTAATATAGAATATATAGAAAGTATACCTATAAACGTACAAATAACAAAGTTATTTTAAAATTTGTTTATACGCTCATACAAATTAGACGAGTTTACTGACTTATGACGTCACGATTGCAGTGTTTTTAGTATGGAGCGTTTTTGAGCGACCTGCAACAGCGCCGCAAACATAATAGGTGCAGGTGTACTATTGGTTCTTCAATATTTCTCACTTAAAAGAGTACTCTTATTATATATAGAATTTAAAAAATTGTCGTCTACCTAATTAACGTAGCAACTAAAATTTATCTTTTATAGATTTTAAACAAAAAATACATTCTAAATTCCCCAACAATATCTGAAAATAGCGTTCAATATAACCAATTTATGATCGCTAAAGTAAAACGGATTTTGGCGAAAGAATCTACATACCATTGGCAATAAAATCAAAGTATGATATCAAAAACACTTTGCGACGACTCAAGTGCGGCACGTGTTCATTTACGATACTTAGAACCTCTAAAGGGCACTAGCGAACATATCTACGCACTGTCAAAGGGCCCGTTTTATTTTTGCGTGAAGGGTTAAAGGGAATGGATTTGTGGAGGGTTATTTATAAGAGCAAGGAGACAGTTGAGGAAAACTTATTTGTATTCTCCCGGGGAAGTGAGCTCGACAGCCTCTTTGTACAGTGATGAACTGTGTTAATATGTTCCTCGTGGAGCGGATGAAGGCGGTATAGCTCTGTAACGCGCAATCTTGTTTCTCAACTTCTGAACAAAAATTACGAGATTATAAAGGGAATTACCGCACCATTCCGCAGATTGCTCCGGCGGATAGCTTGTTGGGTTAGCTCTGACATTCACTTTTTCAAGTTATATGATGTAGGCTTTCGGAAATTACTTTGGACGTTTTTAATTATTCTGTACTAGCGACCTACCCCGGCTTCGCACGGGTGCTGTGATCGTTATTTAGTACATTATTTTGACAAATCACGTAATGTTCAGCCTGCGTTAGCAATGTAAGCGGAAAAAAATGTAATTATTTACGATATCACATTAGAAATCTCAAAAATTGCAGTATTTCTCCACTATTTAGTGAAGATAGTTTATTTATATTATACATATAAACCTTACTGTTCAATCACTTTATTATAACTATCGTGACAGAAGACTTCAGAACAATAAAGTTAGTTGGCGTATATTTATAATTTTTTTCTACGAAATTGGGTCAGTGTTGGATTTGAAATAAATTATGTCTAAACTCCCTTTACCTTTATTAATGCAGAATGTTCTGACTATCCTTTAGTTTTTACAGAAATTCGAAATAATAAATATCTGACAAGTAATTTTAATACTCATTAGTGTAACATAAGCCTAAATTTTCCTTCTTTTTAAATTTCTTTTTAAATTCTTTTTAAATAAAAAGTATTACTGCTTTGCGATTAGAGTTATGTAAGATGGAGGTTCTCAAACAAATGAACCAGACTCCAGAATATTCGATTGAAAGGCACAACTGTACTCTATCAAATGAACCAAACGTAAATAAATGTCACCGAGAGCGCATAGTACAATAGGCAGACTATTTTGTTCATATTCCGCCAACGTTGATAAGCCTTTGGTACAATTTCGCGAACATTTCTCCAGACGAATTCCCATTGTCTCCGAGCGCTGTCGAAATGTGGCGAGCTACTTTTCAAATGCCCCCGTGAGATCCGAACTTCGAGATAATTCCACAGTCGCTGTTGTTTGACAGTATGGTATTAACTTTGAAAATAGACACGTTCGCCAGAGGAATTTCTGTTTCTTAATGATTTACAGTCAATTGTGTTTGCTACTATTTTTTTTAAAGTCAAAACAGCTGTCAAATATTTGGTTGACGAAATTGAATGTTAATATGTACATAGTTACTAATGATGTGCCGGATCGTTAAAAATCTAGATCCGCGGATACAGATCTGAATACGGATATTTGGTGTTAAGATCCGCAGATGACGGATACGAATACGGATCGTAACTTTCTTACACAATCGGTGTCGGTGCGTGCGATCTTGAGTTGAAACATGTTTCGACTTGCATTGTGCGGCGGGTCCTTTTTTGTTTTGTTTTACTTTAATAAGACACTGGGCAGAGTTATTTATACGCTTGTGTTTGGTTTATTTAAAAAAAATGTCTACTAAGATGTTTAGTAGTGCAATATGGAATTAATTTGTGATAATAAGTGTTGAATGTGCAAAGTGTAAAACTTGTGATGGAAAGTATTCTCGTAAAGGTATAAAGGCTTAAAAATTCCAACTTCCTTAAAAATCATTTACAAAGAAAACATCCTTAAGAATATGAATTATTCTTTAAAGAAGAGTCTGCAAAATAGATCCGTAAAAGATCCGCCAAAATTAATGGATACGGACACGGATATCCGGCACATCACTAGTAGTTACTAGCTTGTGCCCGCGACTTTGTCTGCACAGACGGTACATTTATTCCTATTTACTTGACACTTATCGTCATTTTTTTTGAAAATACACACACTCCCTATTATGATACGATGTCTGTTATTATTTCACGTAAAAGCTACCGAATAGAGTGAATGGAGTTTCATTAAACTCTGATGTTTCATTCTGATGCAGAAGTTGTTACTGTAAGTTTACAGTCATCAGAATATCACATAGGATATGATTTACAAAGATATTGTGTGAAGTGACAATTCGTGCAGACGAAGTCGCGGGTTAGTAGCTTACTAGTTAGTAGCTTTATAAATTGAGGCCTATGTGTTATTTTCATTAAAATAAAAAATTACGCTAATTAATTAAAATGAATTAAAATACATAATAACTTTGTTTAAAATAAAGTTTGTTTTGGCTTAACTAAGTAAAAGTTGAAGAATTTAGTTGAAATATTCGATTAGAATAGTTAGTGCTAATGATTTAATTGTTTCGATTCATTCGGGTCGAATATTTTATTTGCGTTTTTTCCTAATTAGATATTTGTTTTTCCATCCTTAGGGTGTTATATCGGTCAGATTTAAAAAAGAAGGTATATTTTGCTTACGACTGGCTGTTGTTGTTTTTTTTTTCTATTTTTTGTCAATGTTGTGTGAACATATATTGTGACATGTAATAAAAAAGAATTATAAAATAAATAAATATTTGTTACACTTACACCAATTAGCCTAGCCCGAACTAAGCTCTGTAAGGCTTGTATCTAGGGTAACGGATAGACATACATATATTATACATATATAATTAATTTTTATTGAAATATATATCAACAACCATGACTAAGGTACAAATGCTCGCATTCATCACACAAACATCTGCCCCCACCGGGACTCGAACCCGGGACCTCAGAGATGGCGACACCTTGAAACCGGTGTACTATCCACTCGACTATGGAGGTCGTCGAATTTGTCTGTGATTTTATGTCTGATAAAAATGTACTTGATATTGTCCAAATAAATAACAGACGTTGTCATCAAATCGTGTCTAGACATGAATATTAATAATGAAATTTAATTAAAAATTCAAATTTCCTTAAAATTATATATGGGACACACGATTTAAAAAGAAAACAGTTGTTACAGATATTTTTTTATAGATAGCCTCACATTTTGAGAAGGGCTCCCCTAGTGCACCTAGGGGAGCGAAGGCCGGGGGTCCTCAGATGCGACACTCGATCCTGAGGGCCCCCAATGCCTGAGGACGGCCATCGCTGAGTTTTTTAGTTGGTAGGCCACCCCCTTCTGGGGAGCAGAGCCCCACACAACCGCCGGCTCTCCGCAGCCAGGGTATGGAATTCAATGCATTTTCCTCCGCGGAACAAAAGAAAGGTAGCCTTACATTTAACCTTTTTTTAGAAATATTATCAATGTTTACAGTTATGGATTTTATATTTGTCTACATATGTTATGCAATAAAATGGTACTAAACAGCTGTCCTACTTTTCATTTAATTACTAGTTACTGTACCTATTTTGCCCGAACCGGCGCACAATTAGGTAGATAATTTTTTTCTATTGTATGTATGATATGAGTACTTTTTTAGCTGAGAAATATTTTAGAAGCAATAGTGTATCTGCTCATATAACTTTTAAAGATACAGCGACACGTTTGCGGCGTTGTCGCGGATCGCTCGAAAAGGCTCCATACTAAAAATACGCATTTGTAACGTCATAATCGAGTAAATTCGCCTAATTTGTATGAGCGTATAAACAAATCATTAATAACGTTTGCAGGTTCTATATTAACAAAGTTACATTTAATGTGAGAAAGATTGCAACGTGTTCGTTTTATTTGGTTTATAAAAATAAATTGCAACTTTCGATTTTGACATATTTTTATGACATAATAACTGCTCCAATTATATAATAAAAACAGTCGTATAGCCTAACCTGTAACCGAAATAATAGTAATATGCCAAATGTTCCTCTCTACTTCCAGGTTTCCTACCACAGACCCCGGCAGACGTGCTGGAGTGCCGGCGCCTTTATCGGCGAAATCTCTCCTGTAGAGGGCGGAGTGGCCGATTTTATCGGCCGCTAGTTATTCAAAATGACATTCGACGGTCGAAGGGTCTTGAGCGATGCGCGGTCCAATTACGAATGATTGGCCTCGAGACAAAACACTGTTTTTTCGTGTTTTATATTTAAGCAGTTTTAAGGGTCTTAACTGCTTAAGTCTCAAAAACACTGTGGGTTTAAAGAGGTTTTTCGAAGAACTCTTTTAAACAGAGAGTTATTCGAAAATCAAATGTAACATATAGGTAAATGTAACATCTATTTTATTATTTGTAATTATAATATTTTTTTTTATTATATTACTCTTAGTAACAGTAAATATTTAAAACCAAATATAAATAGGGTAACCAAATATATAGAGAGTAAATCTGTTTCTTCGATACTTTCATCTTAAGTCACACGTGGATTTTTGTGAGGGTTGCAGATTTGCTAAAAATCTCCACAGTAACCACATGCTTAATAATAATATTAAAGACGACTTTAGTCAACCACCATCGGGTGAGCAGTCTGCTTGTTTGTCAATACAGTACATAAAAAAATGTGGAGTTTTAAAAGTTCAACAGCTTTGAAATCTTGTTATTATTAACCAAAAATAATATGAATCTAACGAAAATGCAGATTTCTTAGATAGATCATTCGAGTATTAACGCGTGATGAATAGGTGTCACAAAGTCAAGATTATTCTTGACGTGGCGACGTCTATTTGCTCATACAAAAAGTCTATTTTGCTTATGCGAAAAGCAGGACTGCTTCTTCTGATGTCACATCTGCGGCTGTGGCCATTTTTTATGTCGTAAGCCGCGAGCAGAATCACGGTGCGAAATAAAAGGTGCTATTTACATGGGTACAGGTTCCCGAGACCGTAAAAACGACATTCCGCGGAATGAGGCTTTTAAGAAAGATTTACACGCTATATCCGTGGGATTTATTAATGTCAAATTGTTACAGATTCCCGCGTGTCACGCCGTTCGTAGCAATGTATATGTTCGTAGCAAGTTTACGTGTGGCGCTTGTGTCTACGACGCTTTTTTCATTAAAGCTCTGTACAAAACTGAACGCGAGATTCCACGATGATTCCTAAGATGGAAAAGTAAGGGGTCTTATATCTTCTTTTAAACAACAGAGCCGCACTTAACCTAGTATCATTCAATGCAGGCTTTGACGTTGTGTGAAGTACTCGTATTACGCGTCACAGCTGCGGAGGTGATATCACGTCTATGTAAATCAATATATACTTACGTACGAGTATATTATACCAGACGCCATATATAATTTACAGTCAAAATACATATATTTCTAATAACTTAAGAAGACTTTTATTACGGAAATTGAATACATTTCAGTCTCAACAATTCCTTGTCTTTTTTGTTGATATGTAGTATTTATCTTTCTTTGTAAGAACTTGGCTACATTTCCTTCCGTTATTGCTTTTTATTATACCTTGGAGCCAAATTAGCTGCACTTAAACTGCTTATTGCCGTTTAAGAGAAATAAATCTAGCTGACTTTTGGATTAAAATACCACGACGCCTAAATGGCAAGTTTGTAGCCCAGCAAAACTGAGGTAGTCAGATTATTATCTGAAAACCCTTTTCGATTTGATTCGATTGTGGTTTCTCTTATGATCTCTTAGCATTATCGCAGCGAATATACGTTCATTATATGTCAACGTTATATGTTCTTTATACGTTAACGTTCGTTAACGTCGAATATACGTTGAGCCTACCCTAACAGTGTTATGACGCTTAGTCTTTAGTCAACCACACTGGCCCCTTTGAATTTGGCGCCTTTGAATTTCTTCGCAGACGGATGCGGATTGTCTCACGTTGTTTTCTTTCATCGTAGGAGCATATGTATATTTAATATATATTAAGTTGTAGGAAAAGTTCGTCGAAAAGAATTTCGAAGATTCTTTTCTTTCCTGGAAGAATCTCGAAATTCAAAAATATACAGTAAGATTCTAGAACTCTCTCGGTGCTTTCATACAAGGCAAAGTTTTGTTTTTCCAAGATCATCCTCCAAGACAACGCACGATTACACACCGCCAAAAAGAATTAAAAAAATTTCATAATCTGAAAACAGAAGTAAAGCGAAGTTTTTTGATTCTAAACATCCCGAGTTTTGGGCCAAAAGTATCAGCGACCGTTCTAACAGATGGAGCACTGTCATTAGTTCTAACGGCGATTATTTACCAATACTATAATGATTTTTCAGTTATTTTTATAATTTAATACTATACCAATATTTATTTTGTATAAATAAAAAATATATCTATATATACCTTACCAAAGATACCAAAGCATGCCTTTGCACTCCCTTAAATTAACTTTTTCAGAAACAATGGAAACTAAATTCCGCGACTAGATAGCCACTCGGTAAATTCTCGATATAATCAAACGATACAATCAAATCAACTGTAAGCCTACTTCGATACTGGAGCGAGATCTTATCTATGCTGTGTAAAACATTTTTTTACATTCCATACTCTTTAACATTTTCCAAAAATATTTTAATTAGTAAATTATCTCTACGTATAAAGCTTGAATCATGTTTTGTAAAATTCACAAATATCTAATAATCGAACAAACATCATTACACTAGCTAAGCGACGTGGAAACCTCTTGTTTCCATCAAATTATATGATCAATTATCGAAAATTGTTTTATCACTAATCGATAGTGAAACCAGGAAAATATATTTTTTATTCGACACAGACACACAGACGTTAATGCACACAATTTTTTTAATGATACATGATTAAATAAATCCATTGGGTTAGGCGAAGGGCTTGGGGAAGGCGAAGAGGCCCCGAAAGGGAACTATATCCCAGCATATGTAGGGTGTCAAACACCCAGAGCTGGTTTTCAGTTGGCATCCATAGTGGCACACGGACGGTGGAAAAAAATAATATATGTGTGAATATATATAAATATATATACACGCGACATCCAAACAAAAGCCCCATCGCTATAACATACAGCCTATCTCATTAAAAGCTATTGTATTCGTGTTGCTATGAATGTAACACACACACAAATAGTAAAGATTCTCCAAAAGTAAAGATAATATAGTACTCTCCAAAATAAATCAAGCGCGATTTAACATCATATTTAAGTCTTCGAATTAAACACCCTTCGATAGTGCGAAAAGTTATAGCTACCCTTAAGCAGCAGCACTTGAGAGTTTTAAGCAACGCCGCTTCAGAAGCCCTTGAAGGGTTTGTAGCTGGAATCTCTATCTGCTTTCGTTCTGTTCTAGGAAAAGCGTCACTTTGAAATGAAGTTGTGAACTGGCTTTCTGTAGTCTGTAGGCTTTGTGGTTCGTATATCATCCATCGACCTGAATCTGTACCAATGGTAATACTATAAAGGTAAAGTTTAAGAACTAACCCCGGTATTGTTAATCTGATTTTGGTGAATTTTGTTACGGGGATAACTTAGACTTGGGTATGAGACGATTGCTATAACAATAACTTGTATTTTAATGTTACTTTTTTTAATTTAAGTGCCATAAAAAAAAATTGCATTATTTTTTTAACTTAAGAATTAGGTTATTGGAAAGAATACGTTCTGTTTTTTCGCAGTATGTCTTCATTTATTCCCTTACACAATTTATACTGACTTAATTTACAACTGTATTACTAATTAATACAACAAATAAAAGGACAGATATATATACATAGACACACACATATATACATACACAAACACATAACACATATACAACAACGATACGCACTCTTATACCAACATTATTATAATCTTATATATAAAAATGAATCGCAAAATGTGTTGGTAAGCGCATAACTCAACAACGGCTGGACCAATTTGGCTAATTTTGGTCTTGAATTATCCGTAGAAATCCAGAGAAGGTTTGTACGAGAGTAAATTTTAAAAAATCTTGATAAAGTGTAAAATCAACATCTTTCTATACTCCCATATACAAACAATTTGTATTAATACTTAGAAGCCAATTTGAACCTTTGGCAAAACAATCGAAGACAAAAAAGTGACGTTAGTTCTGTCAAACAAATTTAATGTCATCATTTGTCATTTCAAGTAGGAACAAAAAACTGCCACTTTACAAATCTTTTTGACAGGACGAAGTCTGTCGGGTCCGCTAGTTTACAATATAATTACGTATCTTATCTTACATCTATAAGACAAAAGAAAAAACACATGTTGCACATCATTAATTTCAATACTATGAAAAACACTTCAATACTATGTTATTACATAATTTAATGTCTATTGCAGTGAGTAAAATCTGCTCCAGTTTGGTTAATAAATAAATAAGAAAAACGTGGAGTAAGCGAAATTTTATGAAATCTCCATACAAAACCGTAATTTCATACTTTAATCTCTAATATTTGGTACACAATAAATAATTGTAGTACACTTATTATTATTACTCATGCAAAGCTTGTTGTTGCGTGTCTTTATGTTTCTGGATGCCATCTTGGATACGTAGCTCACTTTTCAACGAGGTAATAAGCGGCCATTTTGAACTAGCCTCGGGCATCTCGTCGTCGGCGATCGTGACTCGTTGTCGGCGTGGCATTTCACCGACACTCGCATTGAGTTAAATTCTACAGATAGACAAGATATTTGAACAATTTGTTCAAAGTGAGTAGCCTTTTTGTCACGACCAAAACGTCGTATTGCGTTATTGACGCAACAGAAAGGAAAATGTAACGGATTGTAGTACAGTTCACGCATTTTTGAAAAATTGGAATTTAAATTAAAAATATATGAATTTAATATTCACTATTTTTAAATAGGTACTCATTCCGTGGAAAGGTTCGATGAATACAAGGGAATATTAATGTTTATATTATTTAATTGCTCAATTCAAGTTATATTGATCTCATAAATGGATGTTAAAATAGACATTTTGATTTATTAAAAAATATTAAAGAATTTTTTACAGCATGCAAATAATACATATATATACATACACATTGTGGTTTATTATGCATATTTGTACAGAATAAAAAAAAACACGTACACAATTGTGTATAAAGTAACTCGTTTTATTTCTACTATTGTTTTCGTAATTTTGTTAATTTTAATTAATAAATCTTTGGATATAAAATGTAGTATAATATAATAATAAGGAATCGTTATATATTAATTACCGCGTTCTAAACCTACTAAATTAGCTATAAAATAATTTAGAATGGGATTCTAAAAAATATCACTTTCCCTCGGGATAAAATGTTTCTTTTCACTATTGACTTCCGTAGTCAATTGGTTTGTATATCGGTTGCAAGATCGCCAATATAGTCGCCATCTCTCGAGATACCGGGTTTGGATCCCGGTGGGGGCAGATGTTTGCGTAATGAATGCGAGCATTCGTACCTTAGTTTTAGTAGTATTATTTATTATATTATATATTTATATCAAAAATATTTTAAATAAATAAAATGTAAAATATATATACGTCTATCCGTTACCCTAGATCCTATAACACAAGCCTCACAGAGCTTACTTTGGGCTAGGCTAATTGGTGTGAGTGTAAGAAATATTTATTATATTTAATTTAATAGATGTTATGTACATTTTATATTGTTCATATTTTTGTATATTGATTGCGAAATAAATTCACAGAGGTTATGTCCAGTACAGAGATCAGTAAAATGTGCATGGACATTTTTTATTGTACGCTACGAGTATTTATTCGAAATTCGAACAGCGTCGAACGAATTTTTCAAAGACATTCCGCACCGCTTCGCAAATTGAAACGGTTTCGTGTTACAGAGATAATTTTGAAGGAACGAACTCCGACAATTATTCGAATCGCTCATTCGATAGCAATTATGGTTCATGTGAAGACAATGATATATCAGTTTTCGGAAACCGACACATCGTTGTCTTGCGCAATAATATTCAAGAGAAAATTCAGGATATATAATTGATCTGTATTTCATTTTGCAGCAATTAAATAAATTTCTATCGCATAATTTGTTTCTTTCTTTTGTTATTAACTAGATTCCGCCCGCGGCTTCGCCCGCGTGAAATTAGTTTTTGTCAATCCTGGTCCCTTATGTCTTACAGGGGGCCAGCCTCACGTTGTGTACAAAAATATTTTGTTTGTTTTGTTTCTTACTAGCGACCCGCCCCGGCTTCGCACGGGTGCAGTGAAAAAATGGTTATGGTGGGTTATCCCTAAGAGATAGACATATACCATCGCGGACTTTTTTGTGGATTTTTGTAAGTTGTATAATACTGTAGTACATTATTTTGGTCTATCTCGTAGGGTTCAGCCAGCGTTTGCAATATAAGCGCAAAAAAACGTGCTTATTTACGACATCACATTAGAAACCTTTAAATTTATCAGTGTTTCTCTACTATATTATGCATTTATTATACATACAAACCTTCCTTAAGAATCACTCTATCTATTAAAAAAAACCGCGTCAAAATCCGTTGCGTAGTTTTAAAGATCTAAGCATACATACGGACATACAGCGAAAGCGACTTTGTTTTATACTATGTATTGATGATGTAATATTTGACGAACTTGCATATAATAATAATAATTTCTCTGTCTGCAGCCCTAACCACCGGTTTGTTTAGCCTTGCCTCGCTACCGGCGGCATACTAGGTTTAAGTTTTTTATAGTATTTATATTTATTTTATATATCTATATTGTAAAAAACTTAAATTTAAGATTATTAATTAAATATATGAATAATAATAATAATAATAATAATAATAATAAGTCTTTATTAACAAACACCGAGTTACATGGCCCAACACATTTCAAAACTATGTTGATAATGCATAAAAATGGGCGTTCAAATCAGGTACCAGCGGAACTCAAACTAGACGAAAGCCTGTATCTTGAGTCCTGCAGGTGCTCACAATACTATGATTATGTATGTGCAGTAATACTTCTAATTATATGTACAAAAACTTTCTAAGTTGGACGACAATATAATAACCCCAGTCAACTCCATTGCTTAACAATTCTTTAATTTATAGGCAATTCCAGATTTTGCTATGGGTAAAGGTATCCTAAAGACGCGTTTACTCTTTATGAGTGCGTAATCTGTTCGATGTTTTAGAGTTATGTGCGTTTTTAAAATGGCACTCAATATGAACAGTTGACGAACACGCAGGACCCTGCACTCTTTATATAGGTTATTCGTCGGGTAACGGAAAGGTTTTCTTAACATGACTTTGAGCAAACCTTATAGAATATTAACCTTTATTATCTTTGAGAATATTAACTTTCAACCCTTATTTCACCCCCTAGCTGGTCGAAATTTCAAAAATGCTAGAACTAATGTTTAATGATTTCTTATCAAGTGCTTAAATATAAAGTATCATGGTTTTTCATCATCTTTTACAATTAAGAAATCCCATACAAACTTTCAACCTCTATTTCAACACCTTCATCCCTTTTTTTCGAAATAAAAAGTAGCATATGTTCTGTCTCAGGGTCTAAAGATTGTCTGTACCAAATTTCATCAAAATCGATTGCGAGGTTTAAGCGGGAAAGCGTAACAGACAGACAGACAGACAGCGTTACTTTCGCATTTATAATATTAGTTGGGATGTACAATCTACAGAGGCAGCTGCCGTGCTGAACATACATTTTATTTATATTAAAATATATTAAAAAGGCTAAAGCCTTGTTGTAAATATGTTATTTTCATAAATAGTACTTTACGTGTATAATAATTAGAGATCGGATAATCGGATGCATATTTACCTAAAGTTAGTTTAAGACAAAGTATGGAAACGGCTTTTTATTGTTTTGTTAAATAAATTTTTCACCATTTCTGTTTTTTTATTCAATTATTTAATTGATTAACTAGCTCACTACTTTCGTATAACACTCTTCATGTAATAAATCGTACATTCATAAATCGCACGGGGAACTGAAACTAAACTTCATGTAAATACGTATGCATAGTTGTATAAATGAACCCGGAGTCTCGGTCTTTTGAAAATAAATACCACGTGCTAATTTTGTAATTTTCAAACAATATCACTACGTTAAATTTGCAGTTCGGTATTTTCCCGGGATTTTTATTTAACAAAATGTATTTTAAAAAGCCGCTTCCATAATATGCATCCGATTATCCGATCTCTAATAATAACAGATCAATACACGCCGTAAATTATACATATAATATAAAAACAAGTTATATAAAAGTTCACAAAGGTGGACTTATGTCTTTCAGAGATTTCTTCAAGCTAACCTGCGAGTGTCTACGAAATGCTACGTGTAGTGAGAAACCTTAAAGCAGACTATAGCGTTGTTATAATATGTACTACATTCAACTTTGAAATCTAATTTTTTTTTCAATATTCGACAAAAGCGGTGTTTTTAAGCTTAGATCCAATCCAATAAAGGAGTTTTACTAGTTACCTACCTATAATTACTAGATTAAGCAATCTTCCTTTTGTTGTTCAGCTAACAACACCGCTTATTGAATCTAAAAACGTCGTCTCTCACTAGGATTTTTATCCTTTCTCATTGGTGCAGTTACAAATATAGAATGTCACATGCACATACCCAGACCAGATTATTACTTCTACAGCGTATCAATTTTACCCCTGTAAGGGAAGGTTAGGAATCGTGGGTCTAAAGGTACATTAAAGGTTATTTGTGTTTGAGTCATGTTTGTTATATGTATAATTTCTATCAAAAATATATGTGTATAACATATGTATGTCTATCCGTTACCCTAGAGCCCATAGCACAAGCCTTACAGAGCTTACTTTGGGCTAGGCTAGTTGGTGTAAGTGCAAGGAATATTTATTTATTTATTATTTTATCTATACTAATATTATAAAGAAGTAAAGTTTGTGTGTTTGTATATTTGTTAAATTGTAAGGGGTAATCTCAGGATCTACTGAACCGATTTTAAAAATTCTTTCAGCAATAGAAGGCCACGTTATTGCTGAGTGTCATAGGTTATATAAAAACCGAAAAATAAAAAGGTTTTTACGTGGTAGTCCGTTTTGCAAAGTAAATCGGAGAAAAAAACAGGCAGCGGACGGCGCGCGATGGCTTCGGGTTTAATTCGGATCGCGTTCGTGCTCGCTTCGGGGATTATTAATATTATGCCCAACGAAAGTGGGCACGGGTCAGCTAGTTTATTTATATATAGGAATATATTTTACTAAATATTTCACACGTCTAATAGACCTGTACACCTAGCTTAATTGTTATAATGCCAAAACAGAGAACGCTATATCCGCATTTGATTAATAATGTTTGTTTTGACTTATCCTTTATAATTCGCAAATTATTAAAGAGCAATAATAATTTGTTCCGTGCGTAAACAGATTACCTTATTTTTGTAGGAAAATAGGGGAAATTCTGTGTAATTTCCGGATGAAAATACGAAATAACAAGCGAAATGTTGCTTGTTCCATTACTTCCCTCAAGTAATAAAACTCAAGTAGATTTTAACGTTTTCCCTCCGTTACATGCGTATTTCTCTTTGTTTCTATAATCGCACCATAATCAAATTCGAGAAATCATTGGCGTATTGACTTTTTTATCTCCTAAAGGAAAATACGATAAAAAAATCTATCTTTAAAAAATGCTAAAATAAAATTATTTCCATAATTTAACACTTACAGTTTCTTTATACTGAATTCATGTTAGGTCGCGTATTATATACCCTTTAAGTTAGTAACAGCAATTTTTTTATGATTACGAAACATCACCTCTATGAAAAATGTTATGTTTTAGGAAGAAAAATGTTAAAAATGATCTTACTATTGCTTCTATATTCTAAATTCGAATTAAAACTAAGTTTCTATAACCTTCTTCAGACCCGGAACTTCAACGAAATCAAGGACTATTTATAACACCTGTCTATCAACTAATCCTGTCAGTTCTGTTTAATCGAATTCAAACTGTAATTCGTGGCAAAAGTACGAAAGCAAATTCGAGTAGAACATTCAAAATTACAGAAATTTGCAGTACTTAGACTCGACCGTATTCTCGTGTAGCTTTTGACATTTCCGCCAAATTGACATATAATATAACATGAATTGACAATCTGACCGATTCGAATTTCAAACTGTAAAATGTCGGTGGCGGCGGCACGGTGGAGGGAAATATGAAATTTTTACGTCAATCAGGTATTCCACATTTACAGGCGAACCATAGAGGAATAGAGAGGAACATGTCAAAGGGATATTGCAGACTTGAATTTTCCTGTTACTAGAAGGAAAAATACGAGTAATATTTCCTTTAGACAGATCGCAAATGTGAAGCAATATATACTTCTAATGTATGTATATGTTATTTGAATGCATTATGCGACGCTCTGGTTTTATATTATTTATATACATATTAAATAAAAAGCAACAACATTTCAATTTAAACAATACAAAGCTATTTTAGTTATAGATTCAATAGATTAATTTAGAAAATTGATAAAAATCATTAGTATTTCTAAAATTCCGTTGAATAAGCGAGCTAGCGTTTGATAAATGACTGATTATATTTTTTTTTATGGTGAATATAAAAATACACTTTTGCACTTAAACATAAAATACTTTTTTAATAAGCTATTTTTTTATGTATATAGAGAAATATACTATTACGAAATAGCAGTGAGTTCCTGATGCAAGTAATTTATTACTAGAAAATCTCTATATATCTATGTTAACTGGTTGTTTTAAAGAAATTAATGCCGACGTTGATGTGTTGATTATAGGAAAATGGAAATATAAATTAGATTCTTTAGTCACATAAAGATGATCAAAACATTTTTAATTCGATGAAACAATAAACGCAATAAGTCAACTATGGAGATTGGAACAATATATAATTAATTAATGAATTAACAGCGCCTTAATACTTTTTATATCTGTCCTCGTACTTGGTAATTCAATTAAAAAAGGGTTAGGAATACCTAAATACGTCTACGTATACAACGTCGCTGAATAACAACGTGCGACGGCGAAATTAATTAGATAATCTACGGGCTCGGGGAGATTTAATTATGATTTTTTTTTTATAAAAAGGGCGCCTGACACTGGCGCAATTCACAAGTTGGGCCGTAAAGAAAACTCTGGGCAATAAACCGGAGATACGGTGCGCGGGGGAACTGGTATTAATGGCCGCCGGCCTTTGTGACGGGTGTTGTCACTGGGCCGTTTAAAAAACTACCAAAATTTAAAAAGACGCCGCTAATTAATAATGGAATTGTAAAACAACTAAGTAAAACATTCAATATGATTCTATGTGCAAAATAGAATGAATCTCTAAATAATAATACATAATCTGAGGTTTCATTCTCAAAATCTTTTTGTATGTATAGATATTTACATACACGCACATCATAATACGAACCGTACGAACATAATACGAATAGTTACAATAACAAAAAAAAACTACACATATTTAGTTTTATTTTTAATTTAGCCGATAAAGTGTCCACATTAGATTCTGAGCAAAATCAAGCCCATTCGGGCATCCTTCGAATGTAAAATAGTACATAAATAATTCTTAATTAATTATACATTTGAATTAGGTTTTGAATGTACACATAGTTAAAGTTGAAGACATCTTAAATTGATATTATTCGACAAATCGCATCCATCATACAAGATGATTGTATGATGAATGCGAGCATTTATACCTTATATATATATATATATATATATATATATATATATTTCATATATATTATTTTCTTATGCAAAAAAATTGTATTTTCATAAAGATTTTGTTTTATTAAGCACATCTTTATAATATTGCAACTTATCGTTACACTATGACAATCACTCTTAAATCTTACCTGAAAATACAAAGAAACGACATTTAAAGTTCACAAATATCGCCTGCTTAATTATAAATTTTAAGATTAGTTTATCTCTCTAGAAGACTACAAGCTTTTTGAATAATGAAATTTATGTATTTAATAACCAAAATCCTACGTAGGTTAACTAAATACGTTGTTCTGGTCGATTGAAAGTTCAAAAACTTTTTGAACTTTCATAGAAAATTCATAGAGCATCTTAACCCGCATGTAAAAAATCAATAATAATAATAATAAGACGCACTAACTTCAAATTATCGTAATTAATGACAAAAAATCGGCAATTTTTATTTAAAAAATTCAATGTCGATTTTTTTTAAAACGCTTAGGTTTGGTGTAGGGTGTTCCATAGTGAAATATGTCAGAAAAGATGGGTACTACACGCCCTTAATGGATCTAGGTCGACTTTAACTGTAAACCTGTATATTTCTTTATAGGATACGGATAGACCGTTACCCTAGATCCCATAACATAAGTTACAGAGCTTACTTTGAGCCAAGTTAATTGGTACAAGTGTAAGAAATATTTATTTATTTATTATTAACTTTAACGATCTCCTTATTTATTTAGGTACAAAGTACATTTATTGTTCAGTATTATTTCGAGTTAGCCCTTCGAGTGCGGGTCGTATCGTTTGGTATTCTATGTTATTTCTATTTGTGTGCACAAAACAATATAACTAGGTGCTAGCAATACAATATAACTCGCGACTTCGTCCGCGTGGAATATAACAAAAAAGCTAATTAGTTTATTTAGTTATTTTTTGGTTTATGTATTTTTATTTTAAGTACTTGGGACATTGCAACATTACTTGGTTTATCAAAATAGAAGATTTTTTCTATAATAAAAGTATCCTAAGTTACTCTTTATTACATCAATCGATCCAGCCATTTCAGAGATTAGCCAGAACAGACAGACAGACAGAGGACACTCCAATTTTATTTATATGTACAGTAGAAAATTTTTAAACAAACGATATTATATCTAAACAAGTGAGAAATATCACATTTGCTTATCGAAACTGTAATGTCCGAATTCGGGCAATTAGTGTAATATAATTGCGTAATAAAGAGTGAATGAAGACGTTTCTTATTTCGATTCTGTCCGTTCTTTCTGTTACTGCGAATTTACATCGCTATCGACAGTGCGAATTTCTTTATCGAAATTTTCTATAGCGCCCTCAGCGGCAACGTAGTGAACTAAAATTGTACTAAATTTCATTAGTAGATTGGCACGACTCGTAGTTTACTGTAAGTCAAATTACTGTAAGGAAAATGAAATTACAAACTTATGATAAAGGCACTTGTACTTTCTGTATGAGTTTCGTCAAACATTAAGAGATAAATATGCATATGTATATGCAAAACGGGGTTCAGTTCAGAAATCATTTTTTAAACGATATTTATCAGTTTTTAAGCGCCGCACAGACAGACAAACATTATTGTTTTAAACACATGTTCATATATATTTGATTAGGATTTATGACCCCTGACAACATTCGGACCGTGGAAAAAGAAGGGCAACAAAAAAAAAGATCCAAACTCTTGAGCACATATTCTACGACTGTACTGCATTTGAAGAACAACGTAACTTATTGTGGAAAAGCTTAAAACGTATTTACAAAGAGAACGTTTTGATTCCGCGCGACATAAGAATTCTTTTAGGCAATTCAAACACGTATTTGGATGTGTACAAGTTCATAAAATCTACAGTCACAAAAATGTAAAAACGTGAAATTATCCAGAAAAGAAGCATAATACGAGTATATTAGCAAGGCTGTATGGGCTTAGATCTCTTTGCCTTCCCTAAGACAGGGAGAACTAAAAAAAAAAGATTTTTGACATATGATACGTTACTGTCTACGGTTATATCTCGGTCGCATTTTCAGCAGTATTACTTCGGATTAATAATTGCGTTTTTTACGGAAACATATCACAGTGCTATACATATGGGCCTTATCGACCTATATCACTAGTATTATAATATATATTTATAAAAACATACGATAGGGCACATTAGTACACAAATTCAACACAAGTAACGGCGCAAGTGCTGTCTGGTAAGTACAAACACATATAATTACCCAATTAAAAACGCTTGTACCCAAGCGGGCATCTTTCTACGGAACAATATTAAATTGAAATATACAGCGCACAATGTTAACACGAAATTGTGATAAAAACAATATAGATATTATAGTGATCTGTTTTATTCATTTAAATATATAAATTGTGAGAGTCAAGTGTAACGGATCACTAATAAAATAAAAAATTAAGAAATTAAAAGAAATTAAAAGCAGCTTTTCATGAACGTCAAAATGTGACAAGACGTTTATTCTTCTTTTACTATTGACAAATATGCACTGACAGTTGTGGCCTCTTTCATCGGCAACATAGCGCCCCCCGTGTGGCACTAGCAACACCGAGTCAGTGCAGACGAAAGAGTTCACGGGATGAGTACATAAAAATATTCATGAATAATGTTCGATGAATGAATTATATGCAAATGAACTATGAATGAATGAATGTAAAATGAGAAATATACAAGTGGAAAAATTATTGTGTCTCTTAAATGTCCCAGCCTTGGTTTCAACTTCTACCACTCGTACCGTACCATATTTGCCTACGTGTAATGTCGTAATACATCCGATGGGCCACATTCCCCTTGATAAGTTTTCGTCAACAATAAGGACGACATCACCCAATTTCATAGGTTGGCGATGAGGACTATCTTGACACTGGCGTCTGGGTATCAAAACAGGCAAATATTCTTCTATCCAGCGTGTCCAAAATAGTCGGCCAAACGCAATGATCTCTTCCAGTGAGCTCTTGAAAATAACTCACGGTCTGTTAATTGCAAGGTTCTAGGCAATTGTTGTGTGGATGACGTGCCGAGTTAAGGGAAATAGGGTCTTCTGGATTTACAGGAACGTGGACTAATGGACGGGAATTTATTAAGGCTTCGGCTTCCGCGAACAGAGTTGTCAAGGTTTCTTCGGACGGGGCTCGTTGTTTTAAAGTAATCCTTAGTGCTGTTTTCACACTTCTTACTAAGCGTTCCCAACATCCCTCCATGAATGGTGAAAAAGGTGGAATGAACTGCCACATGATCTTATTGTTAGCAGCGAACTCTTCAATCTTCTCGTCGAAGAAAATCGAAAGCTGTTTGTCAGCGCCTACAAAATTAGTTCCGTTGTCGCTCAGAATATTTAATTTTTAATCCGGCTCGAAGGACCACTGTCTGTAACGGATCACTAATAAAATATAAAATTAAGAAATTAGAAGCAGCTTTTCGTGAACGTCAAAATGTGACAAGACATTTATTCTTCTTTTACTATTGGCAAATATGCACTGACAGTTGTGGCCTCTTTCGTCGGCAACATCAAGAGTAATTAAAAACTCCACTGTACATTGAAATTAATTATAAAAATCATTACATAGTATAAAACAAAGTCGCTATCCGCCGTCTGTCTGTCCCTATGTATGCTTAGATCTTTAAAACTATGCAACGGATTTTTTAAAATAAATAGAGTGATTCTTAGGGAAGGTTTATATGTATATATAATACATGCATAATATAGTAGAGAAACACTGATAAATTTAGAGGTTTCTAATGTGATGTTGTAATAAGCTCGATTTTTTGCGCTTATATTGCAAAAACGCTGGCTCAACCCAACGAGATTCACCAAAATAACGTTGTATATAAGGAAATTTTGTAGTGGGTATATTTACATAAGCATTGATCCGTGCGAAGCCGGGGTGAGTCGCTAGTAAATACTATAAGTCTTAAATATAAAAAAAATATTTGTACCTATATACGTAAAATACTAGTATTTATCAACGAAGATCAATTGGATTGGCTCCTTAAAGTCTATGCTAATGTGTAAGTCTTGGTCTGTTAATTTATTTTCATTGTCATTTATTTATTTATCAATATATTTACAGATTAATATGCGGCTACGGGTAGCGTATTTTTGAATAATTAGACGTGAATTTGGAATTCGAATACGAATACAAATCGTGCGCGAAAAAATTTTCTACTGCTTACAATCTTATAGATATTTGAATCACTCAAATTCAGTGTCGTCGTTAAAAACAAATTCTTAATTAGATTCCGTTTCACGCAGAAAAATTAAAAATCACAACAACATAAACAAAAGTCCGGCGATGCACCCGCACGTGGAACGGATCACTGTCAACGTCACTTCAGCGTTGGATATTCTACTAGTAGAAATAAAAAACGAGTGGGTTGAACCACTCGTTGCACAACGCACGAAATGAAAGTTCAGAAATAGTGAATTCGGTAAATCGTATACGGATCTCACGATTTCGAATGCGAATTGGTTTTCTGTTGTTTCAAAAATTCGTCTCCAGGAGCGCAGCGGTGTGCAGTAATTAACGCTAGGGCCACGGTCGTGTTTGGCTGCCGTGGTCATTGCTCCTGGGACCACTGCCGCCGACCGGCTCGAATCATTATCATACGTCATCCACGGAGAAATTTCGACACAGGATGAGGCCTGTGAATGTTTTGTTGAGCAATAAATTGTCATTCCTTTAAATGTTCATTCCCTTTAATAGGGTTCTACAGTCTAATTGAAAAAGTGTTTTAATTTAATCTGTTATTGATAAAATACCACAAAAAAATATAAATACATTTTTTTTATTCCAATTATTTCATAAAAACGTGTTTTAATTTTACAATTCAAATTTGGGCGCGAAAACGCCAATTCTCAGGCCGCCATGTCTGTGACGTCACGGGCATTGTAAACATTACGCTTCGCTGAAAGAAATAAACATATTTTCGAAATAAATAATGAGTTCTAGTGGCTATAGTCCTTATCATTGGTGTCTTGTGTCTGAATGTAAGAATACAAGTGTTAAAACACCGGAAAAGTTATGGATACAAGTGCCAACAGATTTAAAAATGAGAAATACGTGGTTGAAATTAGCACGAAGAGATCCAAAGTCATTGTCCACAAAAACGAAATACTATTTTTGTGAGGATCATTTCGATGTAAGTATGCAGTTTAATAGCTCATATAAACATGTGAAAATAAATTCTTGTCATTACAAAACTAATATTTTATAGGTTATATTTTTCTGAAAGGAAATTTTAGGTTATAATACCTATGATCGCAAAATAAAGCATAATCGTAAAGTTTTGTTGTTATTAAAGGAAAGTTTGTAGTAGGTATTACTTACATAGATGTTTTGACATTTCTTAATTCCGCAGAACAGAAGTCGGGATTGCAAGCGAAGAATTTCGCCACCATCAATGTATTTATTCGTGGAAGATTAGTACTTTCTGCTTTTACAAAGCCGTCTTCCATGGTCAATATATATAGTATAGGTGCAGAATATCAAGAAACGTGATAGTAATAACTGAGAAACTTCGTTAATCTAATAAATTACACAGTAGACATGTACACAAAAAACCGAGGTTGTTTATTTACAAGTCCAGTGACGTCACAGCGAATGCAAACATGGCGTACAGCGTTTTTGACATTCGAAGCACAGATAAAAAAACTTGTATTTTCAAATTGAAATATTTAATTTATTTTGCAGTTTTATGAATAGAAATTAATATTTTTCGTTTGTTTTTTCATAAATGAACTATAAAAACATAAATTTAGATTTTATTTTTCATAGTGCGTAATACCCTATTGGGTAGACGACTACAACTGATTATGGCCGTTTTATACTATAATTATCTGATTTGAGCATCAGCATTTATATCTCATGAAAGTATGTCAATATAGAATTTTTTTTACGCAATTCTAATGAAACACATTTCTAGCATTCTCACATTAAATGTATCATTTTTTTTTATATAGAAACCTATAAACGTCGGTGGCGCTGTGGTCTCGGCACTGGTTTGTGCGCCGCATAGAATCGGGAGGCCCGCGATCTAATGCCCACCGTGTACCAATGTGTTTTTCATTCCGAATTTCATATGTACATTTATCCGACGCTCCTACGGTGAAGGAAAACATCGTGAGGAAACCTGCGTACATCTGCGAAGCGATTCAAAGGTGTACGTAGTCAACCAACCCGCACTGGGCCAGCGTGGTTGACTAAGGCCTAATCGCCCTAACGTAGTTAGGGTAGGCTCGAGCCCCTCGGTGGGGACGTATATGAGCTGTGATGAAGATACCTATAAACGTACAAATAACAAAGATATTTTGATATTTGTTTATACGCTCATACAAATTAGGCGAGTTTACTTAATTATGACGTCACGTTTGCAGTGCTTTTAGTATGGAGCGTTTTTGAGAAATCCGCGATAGCGCCGCAAACATATCGATGTATCCTCAAAAGAAATAAGCGCAAGTATACCGTTGGTTCTACAATATTTCTCAGTTAAAGGAGTACTCTTATTATATATACAATTTAAAAAATTGTCGTCTACCCAATTATAATATAATATCTGTATTTTTAAATCACAAGTACACATAACATGAGAATATTTAAATTTTGAAACTTTGAATATAATAATAAATTAACCTAGCCCAAACTAAGCTCTGTAAGGTTATGGGATTTAGAGTAACGGATAGACATACATATATAAATAAATTTGTTAGAAATATATTATAACAACCAGACTAAGGTACAAATACATCACATAAACATCTGCCTCCACCGGGACTCGTACCCGGGACCTCAGGTGTACCAACCACTCGACTACGGAGGTCGTCAAATTGGAAGTAGGTAGGTGCGATATCTTCATAGTATAGTTAATTTGAAGAGAGTTATTAAAAATTAGGAATTAGTAAAAATAATTGTAATAATTAACAGTTAAAAAGGGACCCGGAGAGTAATAAATATGAAACAATCAAAAGGAACCGTAATTCAAACATAAAAAATCATATTTTCAATTGTCTCGACTTTGAAGATTTTAAGAAAGAGTAAGAATTTGCTATTAATTTAAATTTGATACGCATTATTGAAAAAGGGTTCTTGGTACGGGGTACGGATCCCT
Source organism: Scirpophaga incertulas (assembly GCA_036419045.1). Taxonomy (NCBI): domain Eukaryota; kingdom Metazoa; phylum Arthropoda; class Insecta; order Lepidoptera; family Crambidae; genus Scirpophaga; species Scirpophaga incertulas. Next base: position 3,706,757 of record CM071631.1, on the reverse strand, counting down.
GACATTTTCGGAATACAATAAGGTTACTTTTAAATAAACCGCAATATAGATCCGATATATTCAACTGACGAAAAGATGTTCACATCAAAAGGATTTGTAATCGCCATTAATATTTACAAGGCGACCAAGTAAACATACGAATATTGATGGAGGAACCGAGAAAAACAATAAATAGTTTATACGCCACTTTATTCGTACAACCCGAACATCAAAACACTTTTTGTATGAAGGCTACCGCTTCACGCTCTGTCAGATTGCATAGGACTTTTGTCTTCACATGTACTCGTAGGGTTGCCAGAATATAGGAAAAAATATCTACATACAGTTGGTTATTACTATCTGAATTATTTGTTTCATACCACCTACCTACCCAATTTAATTTTTACTCATTTTGAAATACCTACTTGATTTTACTATTTCAATATTGTGTTCTTCCTTCGTTCAATATTTTCCGAGTCGACATGAGTCATGTTATGAACTGTCAAAATCAAGGACGTGAGACCTTAAATTGATTTTTATTTAGTATCATCCTTTGTGTGTAGCTCCTTGTTGATATTTATGACTAGAGATCGGATAATCGGATGCATATTTACCTAAAGTTAGTTAATACAAGGTATGGAAACGGCTTTTTATTGTTTTGTTAAATAAAATTATTCACCATTTCTGTTTTTTTATTCAATTATTTAATTGATTATTGTTTTAGTCAAACTAGCTCACTACTTTCGTATAACACTCTTCATGTAATAAATCGTACATTCATAAATCGCACGGGGAACTGAAACTAAACTTCATGTAAATACGTATGCATAGTCGTATAAATGAACCCGGAGTCTCGGTCTTTTGAAAATAAATACCACGTGCTAATTTAGTAATTTTCAAACAATATCACTACGTTAAATTTGCAATCCCGTGTTTTCCCGGGATTTTTAATTAACAAAATGTATTTTAAAAAGCCGCTTCCATAATTTGTGAGCCAAAAATTAACTTTAGGTAAATATGCATCCGATTATCCGATCTCTATTTATGACAGAATATTTCAATGGATTTATTTTTCGTTAGGTGTACAATGTTTCGTAGTGTCATCATCCGTCATTATTTTCCCATTCACTATTTAAGTAAAATGAGGACTATTTTATGTAGACCTTCGGTGAGGTTGTGGTAAGGTTTGGTTGTTAAAAAGTAAAGTTATTAGCCTAGCAAGTAGTATTCAAATCTAAATCAAATCAAATCAAATTTACAGTAAGATAACTTACCATGGAATTGTTTTGAAATGCTGTTTTTAAGGCTTTAAGATTTAAAAGGGTTTAAGTACGCACGTAGTCTCGTTTCGGTATATCTTTAATTCAACATTGAGATTTTAAATGTGTGATAGACATTTTATTTATACATATATATAACTACTTTCTTACATTTAACAAATTGATAGAAATGCCGATCAAAATCAGACCGTGTTATCCATACCATTTATAAATTTTCATCCAAATAAATAATTTAATATTCAATACTGTCTCAATACCTGATGATGACTTTTTGAAATCGGATATTCCATTCAAAAGATATCATGAAATTAAAATAAAAATACATGCCGGCGGCGGCCGCCACGGAGCGCATCGAGCAACTAACTCGACGAGAGAGGGGCAGTACGGGAGAAGGGGGTGCACCATTATGAACACATTTCTATGCTTCATTTAAAAAGTTCTTTTCAGAGCTACTTAGTTTAGTATTAGGAATCACACTTTTTCATAATATTTGTCAAAGTTCTTTAATTAGCATGCATTATAACTTAAATATCTGTACCTATTTATCTTTTTTTTTTTTTTTTTATTGCTAAAGTTGACAAACAAGCAGGCTGCCCACCTGATGGTAAGTGGTAACAGTCGCCTATAGTACATGTGGTTCCCACGAGATTCGCAGCAAATCTGCAAACCTCATAAGAACCACAGTGTACGTTGCCAACTTGTGACATAAGATGTAAAGTCACAGTACCCAGTAATTTCACTGCCTATCTTACCCTTCACTAACGCGGAACACAGCAAAGCGAACCCTGCTGTTTGGCGGCGGAAATAGGTAAGACGGAGGTACCCATGCAGACGACCCTGGTACAGAGTCTACCTCCTAGAGAACCGTCTCTACCCGTGCGACGCCGGGACGGGCTAGTCGTATATAAAAAGAGACAACCCTGTGCGAAAAATAAGAATGAACGAAAAAATCCCTTACGGATGTATTGTTTTTGTAGGCGTCGTCGGTACTTCTGACAGGCGCACGGATGGACGGGCTCATCCCTTTGTGTCCAGGGTTAGCTCCGGAGAGCTGTATAGTCGATGCTACGTTCAGCTTTTCAAGCATTATGAATATCGCCGTTATTACGACCTGTATAAGGTCCAAGTGAAATATTTGGTCTGTTGTTATGTGCGAAGTATTTGATACGAGCGCGGCTGAAAGCTCTGATGGCGTGATCGAGATCGACAGCGACAGCCCTTGATTCAGGGTTGTCCATTTAGGGATTTACGCACGCAACAAAAAATATTATCTTCTTTTGTACAGCGTGAAAGATTTTATATTGGAAATTTGAAATATTTTTTATTTGTTCATATTTCTGCAACTTTGAACATACTTAATTTGGAAAATAAACTGTACGCTATGCTACTTCCGAATAATTTATATACCATACGGATACCGACTAAATAGTTACGACTCTAATAAGTTCAGTCATAGATCAATTGGCGTGTCGAAGCCTGCACGGACCTGACACGTGAATAGTAAGTTGGCCGCTACTGAAAAAAAAAACGGGACATAGCCGATTAAATCTGAATAGTTGGCAACCCTAACTACGAATTCTCATTCGTTTCCTGTTGATGGTGACTGCCTGAATATTTCGATGGAGATCTGTACAACGCCCCGGGCAGAAATGTTGTGAGCTAAATAAATACTAATTTTTAGTGTATGATTTTAGTGAAGAGAGTGAGTGTCAAAATGGCCAGTGATAGAGGAGAGTTGCAAAGGAAGAGATATGTTGCGACAACCCCAAATCAAATTAAAAACAGAGCAGTTGAAAGATGTATAGTATTAAATGATTGAGATTGCGCCGTAGTCGTGTAAATTAAATACTAATAATAACCTACCAGAGTGAAGTATAAATAAAATATACATACTTAATCGTTTTTTACTAATTCACCCACTAAAACCCCCCAGAGTTCTCTAGGCCCATACGGGGCACATGACGGGGTGTGCTTTTGCGATTCTACGGCCATAATACATTGTAGCCTATCTGTTATTCTGATGTATATGCTATATTGTATTGTAATTGTAAAAAAAAACATTGTAAAGTTTTAGTAAAAAACATTCAGTAGTTTTTACGTGAAAGAGTAAACAAACACCCATCCATACTTACAAACTTTCGCTTTAGTAATTTATTTATTTATAGAGATTCACCAACGTTTGTTTACATTGTTAATAGTATAAATTTAAACTATGCCAATTTAAAAAAAAATGTAACAAACAGTTACAGGTAAATCAGCATACACAAACTACAGAATACTAAGCATATCAACTACATATTGTGAAAATACAATACCAATAAACTAAAGATCCTAATCTAAAAACCAAAAACAACTTATTCTAGCAACAGCGCAAAGACCGTGTTACGGAGCCTGTTGGGTGAATCGGCAAAGATATCGATCAAATCACTATATTCATTCACCAGTTTGCACATTCTGGCTATTGGGGAGTTAAAACCAAAAACCTATAATATTAGTAGAGATTGTGTAAATTGTCCAAAATATGACGATACGTGTCAAGTAGGTGCAGACCAACTTAGTTGACAATATTAGTAAAAAAATTAAAGAGATTCTAAATAAGCTTCGGCAAAATATTCAATACTATCAAGTATATAGGCTTATCCTTAAGACATCCAACTTTATTATGTGTGTGTGTGTGTTGTGGTAAGCTGAACGGATTATATAAGCGCAAACTTCAGTCAAAATACAGTATTGTCAAAGTTCCCCCCATGCGTCGCCGGTATTCGGGTAGTTAGCTGAGCGGCGCTCAGCGCTTTATTGTGCCTTATTGTGAAGGATCAAAGCATTTCTGTCCGATAGTTGCTGTGATCCGAACTTTAATGATACTGCTAATATTTATATCCTAGAGATCAGCAAATTTGTGAAACAAATTAAAGTCCTATTCACAAAATTAAATAATGTAACCAGCACAAATTTAAGAAATCCAAACAGACTTGCACTTGATATGTTTACAAGGACTAAACGTTTCCTAAAAAATAGCTATGTAATGTGTATAAAGGTCTACAATAGGGTACCTGAACATTTGAAGCAATTACCATTTACTATGTTTGTGAGACATTTACGCGAATGGCTTATGGAGAAATACAACAATCTCGTACCCATACACGACACGACATTTACCATTACAACAATCTCGTACCCATACACGACACGACATTTACCAATACAACAATCTCGTCCCTATAAACGACACGACATTTACCAATACAACAATCTCGTACCCATACACGACACGACATTTACCAATACAACAATCTCGTACCCATACACGATACGACATTTACCAATACAACAATCTCGTACCCATACACGACACGACATTTACCAATACAACAATCTCGTACCCATACACGACTCGACATTTACCAATACAACAATCTCGTACCCATACACGACCTGACATTTACCGATACAACAATCTCGTACCCATACACGACACGACATTTACCAATACAACAATCTCGTACCCATACACGACACGACATTTACCAATACAACAATCTCGTACCCATACACGACACGACATTTACCAATACAACAATCTCGTACCCATACACGACACGACATTTACCAATACAACAATCTCGTACCCATACACGACACGACATTTACCAATACAACAATCTCGTACCCATACACGACTCGACATTTACCAATACAACAATCTCGTACCCATACACGATACGACATTTACCAATACAACAATCTCGTACCCATACACGATAAGACATTTACCAATACAACAATCTCGTACCCATACACGATACGACATTTACCAATACAACAATCTCGTACCCATACACGACACGACATTTACCAATACAACAATCTCGTACCCATACACGACACGACATTTACCAATACAATCAGATCCTATTATTGTAATATGTAATATACTATTATAGTATGTAATATACTATATTACACTCTACAGGACTAGGATCTGATAATATCCCCTGATATTATCAGATCCTAGTCCTGTAGAGTGTGGAGTGCCCCAGGGCTCGATTTTAGGACCCCTACTATTTATATTGTATAGTGCAGATCTTCCTAGCGTATTAGATCACTGTAAATACCATTGTTACGTTGATGATATACAACTTTATATATCCGTTAAGCCTGATGACGTTCCTGATGCTATCCAAAAAATTAATAATGACCTTCTAAAAATCGCAAAATGGTCGGATGATAACTGTCTTGTACTTAATCCTCTAAAATCTAAATTTATTGTTTTGGGATCTAAGGCACAGACGGCTAGGATCCACGGTTTCAATCCAATACTCTGTATTAACGACGAAAAATTGGAAAAAGTTGAAGAGGCTCGAAATTTGGGCATCACTTTTGACCAACATCTGCGATTCGAGACACACATATTGAATTTGGTCAGAGGTTGCATGTATCGCCTGAAAGTGCTGTACAGGATACGCGACTTTCTTAGTGAAAGAGCTCGGGTAACTTTATGTGAGTCATTGATTTTATCCAGACTCAATTATGGGGACATAGTGTTTGGCCCACGCTTATTGGCTAGATCTCGGAGGTTATTGCAGCGGGTCCAAAATGCTTGTTGTAGGTTCTGTTTTAATGTTCCACCTAGAACTCACATTTCGCCCTATCTGGATACTGCTTCAATGTTGAGATTGGAACTTCGCAGGCGTATGCACCTACTCTGCCTTGTATTCGACACCTTAAAGCACGAAAAACCAGAATATTTGTTTGGAAAACTAAAATTTTCAACCCTACGGGACAAATATGGGATTAGATCGGCAAGGATGCCTTTGGGAAACTACACTCACCGCACTGTTGCTTTCAGAGGTAGCTTTCGCTTTCAGGCCACCAAATGTTGGAATGATTTGCCGCCACCGATCAGAAACCTGACTTCTAAGTACACTTTTAAGCATAAGTTACGATTACACTTACTAGATATGCAGAAGTCAGGTAATTTAGCTACTTGGTAGGCTGTGCTAGCTTCTTTAAATTGCTACTGAAGGTTTCATGTAGGCATGTAGGTCCCTCCATACAATGTTTATCTCAGAGCGATATTTTTGATTATTTTATTTATTAATTTGTTATTATTTTATTGTATTGTGTATTTAATTCTTCAGTAGTATTATTTTAATGTTAATTTTGATTTTATAATACAATTTCCTTATTTTAATTTTATAATTTAATTTTGCTAAGCTGTTTTATCCCATTGTAATACTTTAAATAAACACGTTATTATATTGTACCATGCACAATGAATTGCTGCGAACTGCGCTCAACAAGGTGATGGCTGAAAATCAGCGATTTGTCTCTAGACAAATAATACGCTGAGCCTTGACCTACTTGCTGCTGCACACATGTACGAGATTTTCGCCCAACCGCTTTTTTTTCTCTGTGTATTATTGTTATTTTGTTGTTTTGTTATTGTTATTTGTTATTGTTATTATTTTTTGTATGTTTGTATATGTGTGTTGTAGCAATAAACGCTTCTATCTATCTATCTATCTATCTACAACAATCTCGTACCCATACACGACACGACATTTACCAATACAACAATCTCGTACCCATACACGACACGACATTTACCAATACAACAATCTCGTACCCATACACGACACGACATTTACCAATACAACAATCTCGTACCCATACACGACACGACATTTACCATTACAACAATCTCGTACCCATACACGACACGACATTTACCAATACAACAATCTCGTACCCATACACGACACGACATTTACCATTACAACAATCTCGTACCCATACACGACACGACATTTACCAATACAACAATCTCGTACCCATACACGACACGACATTTACCATTACAACAATCTCGTACCCATACACGACTCGACATTTACCAATACAACAATCTCGTACCCATACACGATACGATATTTACCATTACAACAATCTCGTACCCATACACGATACGACATTTACCAATACAACAATCTCGTACCCATACACCACACGACATTTACCAATACAACAATCTCGTACCCATACACGACACGACATTTACCAATACAACAATCTCGTACCCATACACGACACGACATTTACCAATACAACAATCTCGTACCCATACACGACACGACATTTACCAATACAACAATCTCGTACCCATACACGACACGACATTTACCAATACAACAATCTCGTACCCATACACGACACGACATTTACCAATACAACAATCTCGTATCCATACACGACACGACATTTACCATTACAACAATCTCGTACCCATACACGACACGACATTTACCATTACAACAATCTCGTACCCATTAGGGTTTGCAGTACCGGAACTGAAATGGATTTTCGAATTCCCGGTACTGGAGCCTACCCAGTACCGGGAATTACCGGGAAATTTCGAAACTTTGGTACTGGAAAAAAAAGACATTAAATTCGTAATTATTTTATGCTTATGACGAAATTAAACACCCAAACACTTTTAACATTGTATTATCAAAATCAAATCAAAAAATCAAAATAATATTTATTCAACATAGACCTTTACAGGCACTTATTGACGTCAACAAACAAAACAAAAAAAAGCATAAATAATAAAAAGAAATCAAAAACCTTGTCCGTACGTACGAATAAGGAAAAAAAAAAAGAAAAAATATATTGACTCGACACCTGTTCGGAAATTTATTAATATGTTGCTTATTGTTTTTGGTAATTAAGTGTTAAAATTGACTAATGTTGTAATAATATAAAATTGTACATTGCGTGGAAAAAATTGAGTATCTGAATTTTTAAAAGATCTATAAACTTCCAACATTTCGGCACTTTACCCATACAATAATCTCGTACCCATACACGACACGACATTTACCAATACAACAATCTCGTACCCATACACCACACGACATTTAACAATACAACAATCTCGTACCCATACACGACACGACATTTACCAATACAACAATCTCGTACCCATACACGACACGACATTTACCAATGCAACAGTCTCGTATCCATACACGACTCGACATTTAACAATACAACAATCTCGTACCCATACACGACACGACATTTAACAATACGACAACCTTGTAACTCAACACTGACTCAACATATGTTTCCGTTTCTTCTCTTATCATTTTCACGAACTTCTAAAGAGCAAATGTAAATCCGCAGATACCGACTTGGCATATGAATGTGACTTTCATATTAGATTTGAGTCGACCTCGAAGAAACTTATATCATTGTCAATTCTTAAGTAATATATATGTCGCTTTATTTATATTCTGTAAGTTTGTACTTATTAACCCTGCAATTTTATTTTTGTTATTTTTAATTATTATCTTGTGATCGGTAGTTGTTGTTTGTTTACTGTAATCCATTTAAGTTTGTTATAAAATACATTAACGTCTAATGTCTAGAGGTGAGGGAGTCTGGAGATCTGTGGAGCAGGTTCATCCTTTTTCAGACTCCAGACTCTCACATTTAGGTATTCTAGGAGGTAGACTCTGTACCAGGGTCGTCTGCATGGGTACCTCCGTCTTAGCTATTTCCGACGCCAAACAGCAGGGTTCGCTTTGCTGTGTTCCGGCGTAAAGGGTAAGATAGGCAGTGAAATTACTGGGTACTGTGACTTTACATCTTATGCCACAAGTTGGCAACGTACACTGTGGTTCTTATGAGGTTTGCAGATTTGCTGCGAATCTCGTGGGAACCACATGTACTATAGGCGACTGTTACCACTTACCATCAGGTGGGCAGCCTGCTTGTTTGTCAACTTTAGCAATAAAAAAAAAAAAAGGTTTTAGTTGTAAAAATTATTATTATTTAGCCTCCTTTCCTAATGTCCAATTCCTTATGTGTGAGTAAAATAAAGAATTATTATATATACGAGTATTATATGCCAATTTGGTATTTTATAGATCCCATAACAAAGAATTTGACTCATTTTTAATTCAGAACAGGTCAACATTCTTTAATTATTATAAGATCAATTAAAATAAAATAAAATAAATACAGTAATATTAATATATAATAATTATTTTATTTTTGTTAATTTAATTTGTGTGTTTATTTTTATGATTTTAATTTATGTGTTTTAATTTTAATGTATATTTATTTTTTAATTTAATTTGATTTAGTAGTTTTTATGATTTTGACATCTGATTCTGATTTTATTTATTTATTTGTAACTAATTCCTATTTCTGTGTTTATTTAATTACCAATATGGATTTTAATTATCTGAAATAAATGAATTTATTATTATTATTATTAATAGTTATTTAACACAACACGGATTCTACGAAGCCTAAGAAACAATGCAATTTGATTTCCTTTCCGTACAAGTATTATTCTAAGCCCCTGAGGGCTAAAAGGTTTGGCGTAGGGCACCATCGCAATGTATTTGAAATTTAACATTACATAAGCTCCAAAGGATTTTACTTTGCATACGGTTCTCTATTATTATTTTATCATCTAATAAAACGAGTGAGCACGGATGAAATACGCACGGCCTTCCCTCCATTCCCTGCCCATTAGGTCCTCGGGGAATCCGTTGCCAAAAATCCCTTTCTATATCTTACCTGCAATATTAAAGGGAAGCGCAAACACGTGGCCTTCGGAGAGGTCAGAGGTATTTGTTTTAATTTACTGACGCATACGTGAAAATACTTATTTACGTGATTTGGACGATTTTTTTTTGATACCATCTCTTTATAGTAACTGACAAAAGTAATTATAATTAGTACAGTTTCACTAAAGCTTATGTAAGCTCTCACTTGTTTTCTGCTGCTCTCTGCTCTCAATTCGTCGCCAACGCCGCAAAGGGGCGAACTTCATACAAAACAGTCTAAAATACAGTGTAAAATATTACTGCTGTATTAATTTAGTAGCTACGTCTCCATAGTATACTATTACAATTGATTTTTATCATTATAATAGTTTTTTTCTAAATAGAAATATAGCTAAAATATGCACGCCATCGGGGGAAAAAAAACGTTTTTTTTGCTCTCCTGAACAATTTTCTTAAATGAGATTCGCCGATAAAATAGTGCGGACCAAAGAGTCCGCAGAAAACCAAAAAGTCAAAAATCAACAACATGCAATCTTTGTTCATCAATCCGTTATTCCGATCCACATTATCGTATTCAAGGATATTAATCAAAGTATTACTTAGATAATAAATTTACCTCTCTATTTTACGTTTAACAACTCTATAATAATTTCATCAGCCTTAAAACTCCTTGCTTTTTCGGGAGGTGGTACAATTTAGTCCAATTATACGTAATTAAGAAGAAATAAGACACACACCCAATTATCCATTTTGAGAACTATCGTGTTCCCATCTTGCTAATACCGGCTCGTCAGGATAAGAGATTACTTGTTGCCGAATACAGCTCAATAATAATTTATTTACATGGATAAAATCAACTTGTATTATTTTGTTAAATAATATTATTATGAAGTAATTAAATTTGTTACATAGACTGAAAAACTATTTCCAATTTCGATGTAACCCTAATGTATGTTTTTTTATTTACTTTCCGTTCGTTAGTAGATAATGTCTTGTTGCATTAAATCCCCCTCTGTACCTTTACAGTGCAATAAAGAGTCAAATAAATACAGATATAAATAGAAAAACAAAGCAAATTTACAACCAACGACGACCTGCATGCGCTTCCGATCCCTTCGCATGTTCCGATCATAAAATTCACAAGATTGAAACCAGAAAACTTTCACACGACGAGCGCGTTCCGTTCATTGCGTTGCAGTAATCAGGGCTGGTATTAATCACAGCTCTAATTAACCTCCGTGAGCTGGCCGATTTCTCTGGAGTACAGTTACTTAGGTCGGGACCTTTGGCCCCACATAAATATCTGAAGGCGGTCTAATTAGCAGAAGACGGCCGCGTGAGCCTTCGCTAGATATCCCGACGTTAGCTCTTATTAAATCGTATTGTCAGGCTAATTGGGACATTTGGGTCACCGACAAAAGGCTTATGAGCTGCGAGGGTTGTATTATGTTTAAGGTATACGTTAATGATATTGAAATCAAAATATTAATCTTCTAATAGGAATTTTACAATCAAATTTGCTCGTCAAAGTTAATTCTTTAATACACCATTAGTTTACAAAGCTACAGTGTGAGACCTTGTACTGAAAAGAACTAGCATACAAAACAACAAGCGCTATTTTTATTCTCCTTGTATTTTTACAAAGAACTCTTGATTTCCGCAACCGACGAGTTCTACTTCTAAAGGGACTGACATATTTGAATAAAATATATTTTATTAAAATAATAAAAAGTTGTACAATAGGCTTGTATCCACTATGAACAAATCTGATGGATTAGGTTGCATAACTATTAAGATGATCATTTAATTATGAAAAAACAAAGTTTTATAAAATAATAACTTTTGATTATTTATATTTTTATAAAATAAAATTGCACAAAATAAGCCATAAGTCACGTGACAGCAAACACCAATTAAAAAGTGTTACGTCACGCCGTGCAAAACGTCAAAGTCAAAATGTCATTCCCAAGTGTCTTGTGGAAGTGCGAAAAAGAATGGGCATCATTCCTTCTCGCGAGTGTCAGCCACTTTTTACGTATCTGCTGATTGTTTGGCACGTATATAAATAATTTTTGGTGTTTTTATACTTGTGCTTGTACACTGGGGCACTATGCAGTACTTGTAATACGATGAATCCATTTATTATTAAAATAACTTCACAATACCGAATATTCCGATACTAAAACAGCTGTGTTTTGCACGGCGTGACGTCATTCAAGACGCCATGACAGTCATGAGCGTTTTTGATGACTAATGTCAAATATTTAATTAAATGCAAAATTATTCTTATAAATAAGCATTTTTTTTTCAAAAATAATAATTATTTTGTATAGAATAGGCATCAAGGTATATTAGTATCTAACTACTGAAATTTAGGCAACAAGCCTATTTCACAAGTCTAGGCCAAATTGGTAACCTTATGGCCGTTTTCACCAACCTTGTCTTAGCTTAGGCGACTCCTAAGTGACATGCTGTCACTTTTTGTATTAACCAAAAAGAGTGAGACAGCATGTCTCTTAGGAGTCTCCTAAGCTAAGACAAGTTGGTGAAAACGGCCATTAATCTATTTAATAATTTATTGACATGACTTCTTAAGGTTTCGTAAGTTATTTTCGGTAGGGCGTACAGCGGAGGTTGGCTGGGCTCTGTAGGTCGACATCCTGTACACCCTACGCAGGCGGTGGAACCGACAACATTTGCTCGGAGTACTGAACCAGCAGCCCAGCACAGCCTTTATTGGCTCCGACAATTTCAATTTTACGCAACCAAATTGACTTGGTCCTGGATACGCGTACTCCAGTCGGGCAATACTCAAGGGTTGGCACTTCATAGTTTTTTATATGTAAAACGATAACAACTCTCAATGTTTAGATCACGACAATACTATTTTATGTGTTTTAGTAAACATGGAAGAAACATTTTAAAAAGAGATAATTTATTTAAGTTCTAAACAGTATTCTATCCAATAGATTCAGATTTTATAATTAATCAATTATGTAAAGAAATGCTACAACATTGATAAGACCTTCACGTTTTTCTTGAGAGCGGGCAGATATTCTTTACAAAAAAAATTGTATCATAGATAATTTAAACGGAATGTCAATTTAATATTTGTCGTAATAGCGATGTCAAATTAAATAATGATTTTCCATTACATTTTTAAATTCAGTTCTTAGATAATGTTTTAATGTCAAAATGTGCTCGTACATTTGCATTTGTAAATTTACATTATTATAATTTTACATATTTAATAAACAGAAATAAAGTAAAAACAATATTGCTCAAGGTCTACTAAATACTATTATTATGAGTCATTTCATTTATATATAATATTCAATATCATGTGTCATTTATATTTCTTTTTCTAATGCGCAAATTCCAATTGTACAGTATATGCCCGTGATGAAGATTGATCCCATACTTTGTTAGAATGTGAATTGATTAAAGACAGCAGTTGTCATAGGAGCAATTTATTTTTTAAATTGCAGTGACAGAATAAAAGTAGTAAAATGTTTTGTTATCCCATCTTCACATTTAAGGGAATTAGTTATAAGTTTGACAATATAGTTATGTTAATTAATATAAGTAATTGTTTACAAAGTTGACATAATTTTTAAATGTAATAGAATTCTAAGTTTCATTACATTTAAGACAATTGTTTATAGTTGTATTTATTTATTTATTTATTGATACATACAAGCAAGCTTATAGTACATAACCAATACGCTTACAAGTTAGTTGTCATACAAAAAATGATAATAAGAACATATACATGCTTGTCTAGAAGTTTAAAATGTGAACAAACACTTAAAACATAATTAAATAGAATTAATAAGAATTACAGTCACCATAATTTGCCGATTACATCTAAAAACTATGAATAGTAAAATTATACAATTAAATAATGTCAAAATACGCTTACAAGTTATTGTCATACAAAAAATGATAATAAGAACATATACATGCTTGTCTAGAAGTTTTAACTGTGAACAAACACTTAACATAATTAAATAGAATTAATAAGAGTTATAGTCACCATAATTGCCGATTACATCTAAAAATTATGAATAGTAAAATTATACAATTAAATAATGTCAAAATCTAAATAATAATATTAATATGTCAAACAATTTAAAATTACATGTCATTAATAATTAATTCGAAACAATTGATAAGATGTCTTGGTGAATGTGCAAATATGTCAATATCACAGTGCTGTGCAAGTATGTCACTTATCAGACTTCGGCCGGTTTCTGAAACGCATGTTATGTTAACAAGCTGTTAACACGTTTACTACTTCTTATTAAACGCCAAATATATTAGTAAATAACCAAAAAATAGTCAATTAGATAATTTTACACTATAAACCCATTCAGTAACCAGCCGTTATCCATACATCTAACATTTAATGAGAGATTAACAACGTTTTAACGTTGACATGTGTTTTCAGAAACCAGCCGTTAGTGCGTAATTTGTTGGTGCGTGAGCTGTTCGAACAGTGCGCGTAACAGACCTTACCAAGGGCACGATTCTCATGCAATAGAAAAAAGTTCGCATTCGTAAAAAAGTTCGAAGTTCGAATTTTTTTCGAATGTAACACAGTTAGTCTATTCTCAGAAGTTCACAATCGAACTAGTTCGAATGAACGTCATTCGAACAAAACGAGTGATACGGACCAGTAGAAGTGGACATTCGAATACGAATTTAAATCAAAGTTTGATTGGATATACTTTTTGTTTGTGTTGATTTTGACTTTACGTAGGAAATGGACGAATTTATTGTATTTATTTATTGTGTTTCAGCAAATGTAGGTCCATTTGAGTTGAGCAATGCAAAGTTATTAAACATTTTCGATTAAATAAGAACCTCACATTAGAACTCAAATGTGTCCAAATGTTTCAGCCAGTGATTCAACAGCGATCACGCATTGACTTATTAAAAACAAAGGTAGGCAAAAAAAAAATAAAAAATGTATATATATATATATATATATATATATATTATATAGAAAATATCGGAAATAAATAATTTTTAATTTCTCGTTTGAAAGTTGTTTACTAAAAAACTTTAGAGTTTTAAAATTCAAGTGTCATATTAATAAAATAATATATTTTTAAAAGTAATATTTACGTATAAAATCTATTAGTAAATGAAGCAGTAACAGCGTTTTTATAAACGCTTAATAATTACGTAATTTATTATTTAATCTATACCCGACGTACTATTTCGAATAGTAATTGTTCTATGGGTGCTCAGAATACGAGATATAACGAAACATTCGAACTTTTCAGTAGAGCGGAGGAATTCGTATACGAATTTTAATATGGAAAAAATTCGATTGAATGAGAATCAGCTTCCAGGAGCCGATGATTTCGGCGCGGAGCTAGCGCTCCATCCTGATTGCATGGCATTCTAGTTGGTACTCTTAGTTCAACTCTCCCCAAAATCGTTGGACTATCTATCTTTTGTTGCAATACAGATAAATAAAATTTTATGACCGCCATTATTCGTCTGATGCCCGAAACAAAACATTGAAGGATACAAGTAAGGATAATATCTATACTATCTCTTATAAAGCCAACGAGCAAATTTCCGTTGAACCCTCTCTATAACATTGTAATATCTTAACTGATATACATATAATTAGATATAAGTTAGTTAAACAAACAAGGCTGACATAATTTTTAAGATGTATATTAAATATACTCGCCCCTTTTTCATATAATGGTAGGCAATGATCCATATATCCCGGGGCAGTAGTCAGCCATTCGGGCTAGTTTCTCCCCAGCCACTAATTAAGTCTGTAACTTCTTATTAAGGCACTTCACCAAAGCTGTCTAGAATCAAGAAAATTTTTAGGCCAGTTTGTCCTACAATTTATCATAAAGATTAGGGGTTGAAGTTCCCTCATGATAAGGCCGGCGTCACTTTGACTTCCCGCGCCTCTTCTAGCGCTTTTGGGCCCCCTTTATGGACCTGCACTGCATCGCCCCTCTCCTGAGGGGCGGTCGCCCTCACGATTTGCCTACATGGTTTTAGAACCTAGGCCAGGCTGAGTTTAGTCGGTAGGTCACGTGGCTGGACCGTTCCGGTCACGTGGGGTCCGACATAATCTCCGTGACACTTACCGTTGCGGGGGTATCCTGGGTAAGTTTCATGCTCCTTGTGAGGATTCTCAGCCTTCCTCTCCTGAGGAAAAAAAAGAATAAAAAAACTAACAAAAAAACGGGTTGAAGTGTGAAATTGCTGTTTTGTATGGAGATTTCAAAGAATTTTGCTTATTTCATACTAGCGGCCCGCCCCCTCTTCGCACGGGTAGACATTATTACTCTTCGCAGCGTATGCGATGAAAGACATTTATGGCTAATTTTTTTACATTTCTATAGTAATCTAGTACTAAATATAGCCTATGTTACTCAGTGATAATGTAGCTTTTTAATGAAATGTAATGTAATGTAATCAAAATTTGCAATTTATGGTTTAAAATTAATGCAAAATTAAAAAACGCAATTTCAAACTTAAGTATCTATTATTATTTGGTATACATTTGTATTCAATAACTATTGATAATACAGTCCGACATAATTCGCTAATAAATTTCAACTATGTGTTAAAATAAATGGTCTTACATTAACTTATCAATTCTACATACAGCCGATTACAGCGAGTAAGTGACATTAGCAGTTATGCAATAATTAGCAATGCTATAAAGCAACCGTTATGCACGAGTAATTTTCTCAGAAACTTCGCATTAAACTCACGCGGCAGCCCTGGTAGTGGCACTTGTCAATTTGTTTTTAGTGCCCAACTTCACTTCATCGGAGTTTCTGAATCAGCGAGCCATGGGCCAGAGTTAGTTGAACAGTTCCTGTTTAAATTTCGCGTATACCAACGTTATAGACCGAGTATTTCAAGTATACCAACATAACCGTTATAGACGAGCGACACTCGAGAGCGGTCGAGTTTTATTTATGAGAGGAGTTTTCAGTTGGTTGCCACGCAAAAGGGATGAAAGCATAGGGTTTAACCTTTAAACATGTTCTGAATTCTGTTTTAACTTATTTATGATCTTAAATGTGTCGATGATTCTATGTATGAATGGAAATAAACTGTATAAACATATTATTGGTGATTTTTAGAAATAGAAGAATTCCGTTGAAGATAATTTACATAATACATACATAAATATAAATATATGTCACGCCTTGTTCCAATGGGGTAGGCAGAGTAGCGATGGGCGATTGTTGCAAAAAAAAGCAATCGACTAAATCGAAAATTGTATCACTGCGCATTCGATTGTCGATTTAGTAGTTCCTCATCATGATTATTCGAATAACAATCGACGAACTACTAATTCTATACTACTAACTGGGATTGCGATCCTCAATACATAGTATGTATTGAGTTAGTAGTATAGAATTAGTAGTTGTGGCGACGCATGAGGAATTTTTGCGTATATTTTACTACTACTGAATTACTAAACTACTTTCTGATTGCGTATGGATTATGGAATGGCAAACGGAGGGCATGCGGATGGTGTATTACTTAAAGTATTGCTATATTACTTTAACATTGGTTTTCTCATATAGGTACTTACATTATTAATAATTCAAACTGATATTTAAAGATATAATAAAATCAAGACGGTGCGCTTCTATTGTATTATGATTTCTTTGTATTAACTATTAATATAGAATCTTTTTTTATGATTGTGTAATGATTGTGTGTATGTTTGTAAACTCTTTATTGCAAATAATACACAGAAAAAAAATCTATACACTTGAAATGTCATTGTGTTATTATAACAAATGAATATACTATATAATTTTTTTTTATTTTATTATCTCCTGCAGTATATAGGTAGTTCCTATTCGGATAAAACGGCGGCTGCGGAAAGTTAAAAGCTTAACTACTCGTTATTTCTGTATGAAACTATGAAACCTATTGTGTAAATTAAATTGTTAGGTAGAATCAAATTTTAATAGTTGTAGTTATCTGTTCATGTTACTAAAACAATCACAGTGGTTAACGTAAAGTAAGCAGTAGCGTAGCGCACGCCTGCCGCAGTACACTACACAACACAGCGCTGAGCGCACCATCTTAGTATTTAAATTACTTATTTAGTAGTATACGAAATTAGTAATACGAGAATCAATAGTAATGGCGATGAACTACTAAATCGACAATCGAACGCGCACAGCGCAGTGGTACAATTTTCAATTCAGTCGATCACTTTTGCAACAATCGCCCATTGCGTGCGGTGTGTGCGCTACAGTTTAGTTACTTTTAGTTATTCAGTCAGTTCTCGTCCGCTGCACGGCACGGGCGCACGCGTTAGTAGATAACAACGGAGCGGCGTCGATTGTTATCGACTTTTATCGACTAAACTGAACAATCGACTAATTCGATTACTTTTAGTAGTTATCGCCCATCGCTAAGGCAGAGACCACCTCTCTCCACTTGCTACCTCCACTTTCATGAGCGTCTTCATGCATGCTCGTCGGTTGCGTAGTACTCTTGACCCGGCCTTTCTTTAGGACATCTTCGATTTGATCGAGATATGTCCGCCTAGGTCGACCTGCACCGATTCGTCCTATCATTCTTACCTAAGATAATTTACATCCAAGAAAAGTCAAGGGAATAGCAACCCTTATTATTCCAACGTATTAATGAAATATGTTTATGTGGATTACTGTTATAACTGTCTACCATAATTGAAAAGGCGTGTAGATATAATGTACAAAATTTTATAACAAGTAAAACTTGTACTTCGAAAATGAGTGACGAGATTCCGTCAAAGGCATGTTTTTTTTTGTTCCCTCTGAGGAAAATGCATTAAGTTGCATTCCTCGACTGTGGCGAGCCGGCGGTTATGTGGGGCTCTCCTCCCCAGAGGGGGGAGGCCTACCCACTAAAAACCTCAGGGATGGCCTTCCTCAGGCATGTAAGGAGCCCCCGGGTACGCCAAGCTACTTTCGCGAAAGGTAAATTTGTAGGATAAATGTATGTCAAGCAAAGAGTGAATAAACGAATCATGAATATGAAACCCCAGCCTCCGCCCCCGCCGATACAGTGGAGCCCTCCTCGGGGGAGGCTACAATACCTCCCCCGATCTCCGCCACGACGACACCCCCCGCCACGGAAGGGTCCATCCCGGGTCGCCGTATCCGCGGGCGCGATTTCCTCGCGCCCGCCGGCGACCCGCGCGGCGCCGCAGCTGTGCACCGAGCCCGCGCCGCCTCCTTTGGAGCATCACTGCTTCACAGAAGGAGCCACAGCCCTCCATCTCCCTCGTCGGCAGCATTTACCGCAATCCGGCGTAGACAGATTTCGCCCGATCTCTGCGACCAAGACTCGGCGCTCGGAGCTCACGCGGGCACTCCGCCAGGTGTGTGCTGGGCCGAGTCGAGTCGCGAGTGTGGCAATGTGTCGATCCCTCCCGTCCTATTCGACATAGATAATCACCGAAGCAGCCGTGCCCGGGGTATCTGAGTCAATCGGTAGGTGATCTCCTGCTTCCCGTGGAGCCAAGCCTCGAGGCGGGAGTACGGCACCGACGGCCGACGCGCGCCAGCGCGCGCAGATCCGTAATTCGAGCTGCGCCACGCCAAACCGCCACAAAAGCAAGAACCAGTATATAATTGCCTATTAAGAGTCATCAAAAAGACGATTCACAGAATATACACTGAGTAATATTTTAAACAAATTAAAATAGTATTTATTTAAAATAGGCCTTTACGGGTGCTTATGAACGTAACATTGAAAATAAGTCAATACGCACAGCTAGTTATTTCTAAAAAATACGAACAAAGAACATCTCTATACCAAATTGCATCAGAACCTAGCCAGCTGTTTTCCCGGAGGAAAAACATATTTCACTATGACCTTTTTCCCTTCCCTTCCCTTCCCCCCTTTCCCTATATCAACTTTCATTAAAATCGGTTCGGTGGTTTATCAGCCTATTCAAATAAATACTTTCATCCCCTTTTTACTCCTTTTAGACTTAAATTTTAGTTAAAATTTCGTATTTATTTATACCTAATCAAAAGCCTAAAAAATAAGATTCCAACTTCTACCTTCAAAAATTACGTACTTTCTGTACAAACTTTCACCCCCTATTCCAACACCTTACAGACTCTGTGTACCAATTTCATTTAAATCGCGCGACTGACAGACAGAGGGAGTTACTTTCGCATTAATAATATTAGTAAGGATTCAACACAATCAATGACGCATAAGAATCCACCAAAACGTTTATGTGATAATTCTCCATCGCGGAGCATTGTCCAGGTATTTGTGAGTTATCACCAATTTCTCCCGGCGGCGGACTGCGCAGTCCTACGTGGAGATTTATAATTTCCGTGGGGGGACGCAGCCTCGCCCCATGGTACGAGCGGCGGGTTCGCCTCGATTATCGACGAAGATGGGCAACTGCCGTAATCGATTTTGAGATCGACAATTGAATTGGTGTCTGCCGTTTTAAGTACATTGCTGGGTGTTCCGGCCAAGGGATCGAGAGAAAGGAAGTCAATTAATATCAGTTCGTTTCAGCAGCGCATCTACACGAGAACATCGATTCTGTAGTTAACAGTAGCCTTTTAATAGTGAGGTGAAAAAACGAATATGATGCCAAAATGTAAATCGGCTATCAAATGGTATAGAATAATTACATTTATCTGACACTATTACTGTGAAGAAAATTGTTACTTATATATAGATACGCGCGAAATATAATTTTTTTATTGGTAACACGATAAATAATAATCTAAGTAAATTGACGAGAAACGATTTGATTACTATAAATAATGCAACAGTTCAATTTTTTTTTTTGTGAATAAGGTATAAGATACAATAGGTCACAGTTGCTGTGGGGTGTGACGTTAGATGACCTCCTTCAAGCGGCCAGTGGCGGACGGGCGGAGTCCCTCGTCTTCTTTAAGAGGGGCTGGCTCTTCCCAGAGTCAAAGGATGGCCGGATGTATCCGGAGGCCACCTTCGGGTGGTACGACGTGGACGGCTTGTCGCCATACGCCGATGGGGTCATTGTAGTTGTTCGCAAGGGTTCCTGTGGCCTCGTCAAGGCGGAATAGAGCTCTTCTTCGGGATAACGCGCTTGCGCCCAGGCGTAGTGGGGGGATCGCTGAGGTTTTTATTGGGCAGGCTTCCCTCTTTTGGGCAGGAGAGCCTCACATAGCATAATATAACAGGCTGTCCAGTGGTGGTAGGCTTCTAATTGTGCGAACCAGAGGCGAGGTTGATCTTTCCAAAATTCTGGTATCCTAGATGCGACGGTTGTAGTGGCGGCGATTTGCTGCGATTCATCGTTGGATGTGTTAGCTTTGCAGGGACTTGGCGGCGGCATAATGATTCTTTTCTTTTTTCGTCGGGGTCACCAAATATGCCGAGGGATCGGGAGATATAATTATACTCTCGTTTATGCGCAGAACGATTTATTTTGGTAACAGTAAGGCTTATATACTAATATGGTACGTGCGTATTTCTAGTTTACTTAGCACCCTAGAGATGATTATCTCAAGGAATATTTAGTCTCAATACGTGCACGTTCTCATGACCGGCACACTACAATCCAACCATACTTCCCTGGTTTCCTCGATTTTCATTCCATATTTTAATGCACGCTCGTCGGTGACGGGTACTCTTAACCTGACCTTCTATGTAGGTTCATCTAGATTACTTAATCCCAAAGTGGTTTTTATCGACCCCTAGGGGTCATTGTGTAGGGACATTGCCCCGGAGCACATAGCGGTAGAACCGTGAAAGCGCACCCCGCGATGTGCCCCGCATGGGCCTAGAGAACACTGGGGCGTTTTAGTGGGTAGGCCGGTCCTGTCAGACCGGAGAGCCCCAAGCACGGCCGCGCCTAGCCAGCGCGGTGTTACGGTGCATAATGCATTTCCCCTCTAAAGAAAAGAAAAAAAAGAAAAGCGGTCTATGACAACCTGCAAGGGGTCTACGTTA
Organism: Scirpophaga incertulas; assembly: GCA_036419045.1. Taxonomy (NCBI): domain Eukaryota; kingdom Metazoa; phylum Arthropoda; class Insecta; order Lepidoptera; family Crambidae; genus Scirpophaga; species Scirpophaga incertulas. The sequence goes on along the minus strand of CM071631.1, from coordinate 3,684,934 downwards.
GCAAAACAAAAATTTGAGAGTCCATAAAATGAAAATTGGGGTCCATAATAATGGATCTCAACATACACTGATAGTATCTATTTACTTACGAGTATATTACTATCTTCTAATATAAATACATAAAATTTAAAATTATTTATAAAAGTACCTGTTGCGGAGATTACTGAATAAGAGGCCGAAAGTGGATGGAAAAGTGTATATTGTAATAAATGTGAAAATATGTGAATATGTACAAGCAGTATGAATGGATGGCAATATGAGACAATTAATCAAGTTTGACGTTGAAAATGGCTTTTTACAATGAGGTATTAAAACATAGACAAACTATACAATATCTACAAAGAGTACGCAACATCCTCCCCCTTTGTCGCTGGTTCATATCCGGCTCGAAGGACCAAATGTTGCGGAGATTACTGAATAAGAGGCCGAAAGTGGATGGAAAAGTGTATATTGTAATAAATGTGAAAATATGTGAATATGTACAAGCAGTATGAAAGGATAGCAAAATGAGACAATTAATCAAGTTTGACGTTGAAATGGCTTTTTACAATGGGGTATAAAAAACATAGACAAACTATACAATATCTACAAAGAGTACGCAACAGTACCTATGAAATAAAAAAAATATAAATATTTATAAAATTTTGTAAGTTATAGGATGTAGGCATTGTACTATACAATTGAAGTAACAGGTTACGGAAAGGAGTAAAGAAAATACAGTTTCCTATTTTATTAAGCATAAATTGGTCCAATTTAATGGAGCCTCGTTGTATATACAACACGGCAAGTGCAAAACTTGAACTATAACTTACATAGTAGCGCCTTAAAGCCTTAGCTCGAAGGCGATTAATTAAAATGAAGTTGGTCGGTTAAAGGGGGAATTTACATGATTACCTACCCTTGTCTATTAGACTGGGGCGATCGATTCAGTGGCTTGCACGGTCTGGGTTGCAAGGACGCTGCTCTCTTTAGACGTATAACGTACAAGAAGTACCTAAGCGCTAAAAACTAGTGCCTTTTGCATAAACGAATTTAAATCATATTTCAATTGTTATCCTTACTAATATTATAAATCGGAAAGTGAGTTTGTTTGTTTGTTTGTTCCGCTTTCACGCCGTAACTACTGAACCGATTGCTTTGAAATTTCGCAGACGTAAAGATAAAAGTCCGGATTAAATAAGAGGCTACTTTTTATCCCGGAGAAATCGATAGATCCCATGGGATGCGCAATAAAGGCTTCGCTCAAAAACTACTGCACAGATTTTCATGCGGTAGAGTGATTCTTGAGCAAGGTTTTGCGGTATTTTTTATCTCGGAAAAACTGATAGTCCCACGGGAAGCGCGATAAAACCCTCTATAGACCCAATCCCGAAATCCACGCGGGCGAAGCCGCGGACAGAAAGCTAGTATATCATAAGAGAATTATATTAAACTAGCCAACCAACAGACTTCGTCCTGTTAAAAAGATTTGTAAAGTGGCAGTTTTTTGTTCCTGCTTATTTTATAGTCGGGGCAAAAAATTCTCCTGTACAGAACGTCGAAGTCACGAGTGAATAGGCATTTGCTAGGTATGCGTGTTCCATCCTAGTCCTCATCGTCACTTACCATCAGGTGAGATTGTGGACAAACGCAAACCTATTTTAAATTAAAAAAAATAGATATGTTTAAATAATTTGATACATCACACATAATCATAAATATATATAAATATACTTACCCATAATACTTGCATACACATAACATTTATGTGTATGTACACATATACATATATATACAATATGATCAAGTGCAGAAAGTAGTCTAAGACAAACTAATTATGGATTGACAAACTTGAACACTGGCTGGCAGCTCATTCCACAATCTAGCAGCACGAACAGTAAAGGAGCGGGAGTAGAATAGTAGAATAGTCGAATATTGATCGACATAGCATCCATCCTTGTCACTCTATAAGAATATCTGTCCAATTTACAGACTTATAGTCGAGTATGGTATATTAGCTGCAAAATTATATTTATAAATAGATAGTTCTACTCTCGCATTGCTTAGCAGTAATATAATATCTAGATTTAGATGTCCAAAACTAAATGTCCTATTTTTATATACGAGTATATTTTTTAAATGTTCCATTTCTATATTGCTAGAGTAGAAGAGTACAGTCCAGTAGAGTAGAATCAAGAAGATCCTACTACTATTATAAAGGCGAAAGTTTGTAAGTATGGATGTATGGATGTTTGTTACTCTTTCACGTAAAAACTACTGAATGGATTTGAATGAAACTTTACCATAATATAGCTTATACATCAGAATAACACATAGGCTACAATTTTTGAGGTTTCTAATGTGAGGTCGTAAAAAAAACACATTAGGAAAAAGATCGTTAAAGTAGTTTATAGGAGCATACTGCAGTAGCTACCTATAGTCCTATGATTAGGGCTCTGCAGTGCTTAGTTACCGTATTTCTTACTTATTACTAGACTAGACGGGACGAACCTGAAGTCCACGCGAACGAAGTCGAGGGCAAAAGCTAGTTCTGTATAAAAACAAGTTGAGGAACGAGGTCACTACGAAATGTGAGAACCATATCAGAAAAATATTTCTCTTTTGGTAAAACTGATATAACACGGCCTACGAGGCGGAAATAAAATATGTTATCTTTGTATGTATGTTGTGTTGTGTGTTAATAACTAATTAAAGTCGTAATGTACGTAAGATTTGTCGAATATATTTTCTATGTATAAAATATGCGATAGTCCGATTAAAAGTTAAATCATAAGTGACACGACACTAGTTTGTTTCAAAACACAACTCAATTTGTTTGAACGACGCACTGAAAGCGTCACGCGGCGGCCTAAGCAAGCACGCCATGCCGGACTTTCAGCTAAAATTGCTACAATCATAAGCAACCACATAATTGATCGTTTATCCTGAAAAATTAAAGCGGATGTCTTGTAGACTCGGCTCTGTTTGTTTTAATAATACTTCGCCTATTACGTTAAACATTGAGTAAAGTTAGATGTAGTCTTTTGTTTTGAAGCTGTTATTAAAATAATTATAACTAACCTGATATTTCTTGTTTTTGAAAATGATGAGAGAAAAGGTAAATAAAGGTAAGGGATGCGTGAAATCTAATGAATTTAATCGTGACCTAAATTATAACCTAAATTTACTTACCTTCCTTGCGCGGTGAACTGGGCTTTGCCGATCTCGAGATCCCCGTCGGAGCAGAGAGGTTCCGGAGGACACTTTAAGTCAAGTAGTCGGGATACCATGGGATTGACCATGCTGTAACGCAGTCCTATGGCATGCCTTATACGGGGCGTCTCATCAACAACCCTATAGGTATCATAAATATGATTGTCCTGCCTAAAAAAGATATATGTTCTTACCTGCTTTAATATATTTGATGTATTAAAATTTCATTTATTTCACTGTTTGACATCTGACAAATTATACAAGTTTGCAATGCATTCAGTAGAATAATTTTAAAAAAATCCAAAAAAAGAAAAAGGATCGTTAACTTTTCAATTTGTAACAACAAATTATAACTATTTGTTGTATAGGATTTTCCATTTCCCTAGATATGTAATAACTCAAACTTATTTCAATAGAGCCATCCGTACACTACGTCCCCCATTCCACACCGCACTAAGAAATTCCAAGATTCCTTCTTCTGCCGTACTTCCCGCACTTGGAATTCTCTGCCTGCGTATGTGTTTCCTACATCCTAACAACATGGGTTCCTTCAAAAGAGGCGTGAAAAGGCATCTTTTGGGCCGGCAGGGATAGGGCAGGTAGGAGAGTGGAGTAACGTCACTGTCCTATCTGTCATCTCATTTGGGCCTCTTTCACCGCTTAACATCAGACGGGAGGAGGTCATCTGCCGCGCCTAGCATATAAAAAAAAAATACTATATTGAAGCGTTATGTTATATGCTGTAAAACGTCGGCGTAATGGTATCGGCAATGGACTTCAAATGGAGAGATTTAGGGTCGATCCCTGCACTGAGCCAGCGTGGTTGAGTAATGACCCTCACAATTTTATTTGTAAAAATGAACAATCAATATAACCATAAAATATGAATTCTAATGTGAATTATACATTATTACAAATTATACATTTATTATAAATTCATCAAACGTGGCACGCTCGCCGGTTAACTGAACGGTGGAGAAAAAAGGCAAGGTAATGCAATAATAAGGCGAATGGAGTGCACGTAGTGGTTTAAATTGCAACAAAATCGAATTAAACGCGTTTTAAAACCCTTTCAGTAAGTCTCGATAGAGAGGGGGGGGTTTCGTATACGGTAGGTGCATATCCAAATTTACCGGATTCATTTGGTTAGCGCTTCGTTGGGGAACGTCTTATAAGATCTATTTTGCCTATTCGTGTACTCAGAACTATCATGAAAAATGACAATGCGAATTTCTCTGGTATTGGATCTGGCAAATCCCTGCGTTTCTGTATTCACAAATTCAAAGTTCTATGTTAACTTCAGCGAATCATGCGTTCCACTGCTTGCTTACATATGAAAAAGCACCTCATTTATATATTTCGAGCGCAAATTGAAAGCATACTTGTCAGTTTATCATAGTACTCGTATATGTATCGACTTTATCCCTAGTGTAGTGGTTTTCAAACTGTCTGTCGGTACCCCTCGGGAGTCGCAAAGTTGTCATACGTGGGTCCAGTCACGGGAGTGTCTTGCGAGTTCAATATTATTTCGGACACGATATTGACAGTCAGCTTTGTACAGACAGCAGCATATCAAGCAATTCAAATTTATCAAATGTCTATACGATTGTCAACATTGAGATTGACCTTGGGACAGCTTTTATGTAGTTCATTATAGCGGTCGTTTTCGTAGAGCAAATGTAGAAACATGATATGTCGCTGACAACACATTGGCTAACTGTGTGGCTGTACATTGCACTTTTGGTATACCGTTTTCAAAGTATCGCCATCTTTGAGGTCCCGGGTTTGAGTTTCATTTTCAAATTAGCTTACTGGTATTCTGTAGCACTACAACGTATGAACAAATATCGATAATTGAAATTTGCCAAAATCCACGTTCTGCACAAACAAATAAAAAAAAAACATTATCAATTTCGTTGTATAGCACAAATCCAATTAAATATCTATAGAAAATGTATTTATTATAAGTGATTATTCGTATTAGTTACGGTAATTACTGGCCTGTGATAAATGTTTACGATTTGTCCATTTATTACATATGTACAGGCGAATTTCGACTTAATGTGCGCACGTGGTGTGTGAAGACCCATATGATTAATGCGTATCTTATACGGGCTAGAGTGATTAATGAATTTGAACCTTAAGCTCGGAGGATAAGAGTACAATGATTCCGAATGGTTCGATAGCTGTTCGCCTCGTATCCCGTGTTCATTAATAAGACACGGTCCAATAAAGTTGACCTTTCCAAAGCTTTCTTAAGTATAGATAATTTAGCGAGAGGACACACAAACGTACATACCTACATATATCAAATTCGCATCAGCGAATCTGGTCAGACAAAAATGGACTTTACAATACTAACGTTTAAGGCCTAATCAGATCTTCAGAATAAGTTTCATTCTTTGCTGTAAATTATAGGATCATGTAATTATAAATCATAAATTTTAGACATAATGTTGGCGATTGCGAATTTTAATAAAACCATATTTTTATGATAATCTTCATTATATTATATTCAGTCATTAAAAACAGTAAAACAAAAAACCCTCTTATTTCAAACACATTCTGTTCAACACATTCTGTCATCCTAAATCATAGAGTAGTATTAAATTCTATATATATTAAAAGTAAGATTGGACATTGACTCAACACTCTCACTCAATGTTCAATCTTTCACTAAGTATTAGATAATCCCATACAAATTTTCGCAATTGAATTTTAGACAAAGGCTTTGTTAGAGCATCTGCTATTTGATCTTTTGTTGACACATAATTAACTTTAATTACTCCCTCTTCAATCTTTTAGTTTAACAAAATTATATTTTACGTCAATATGCTTTAATCTTTTCTGATCTGGATTCCTGTTTTAATAGTAGGTACTAGTATTATCTTCAAATATTATTACATTATTTATTTTCACATTTAAATCTAACAAAATTTTGATAAGCCAACACGCTTTCATTGCTGATTCACAAAGAGATATTAACTCGGCTTCTGTCGTGCTTAAAGCAACTGTTGATTGCTTTTTAGACCTCCAAATAATTACATTATTATATAATTTAAATAAATATCCAGATGTAGATTTTCTATCACGTATGTCTCTAGCAAAATCTGCATCTGCATAACCCACTACCAATGGTTCTGATATACAATCATATTTCTTATAAATCAATGAATAATTAATAATTTGATTAATGTAACGCAATACTTCTTTTTAAAGCCTTAAGTCATTTCTCACAAGATTGAGATTGAAATCTACTAAGATAACATACAGCAGTGGCAATAACTGGTCTCACCCAACTATGACTTAGGATTGATAGACAGAATGTGTTTGAAATAAGAGGGTTTTTTGTTTTACTGTTTTTAATGACTGAACATAATATAATGAAGAATATCATAAAAATATGGTTTTATTAAAATTCGCCATCGCCAACACATAATAAAAATGAGATTTCGTTCCATATTGCATTATTACGTTGCTTCAGTAATAGACAGACGGATAAAATAACGTTTGGAATTAATATCAAAATATCTATATATAACTAGCGGACCCGACAGACTTCATCCTGCCAAAAAATTTGTAAAGTGGCAGTTTTTTGTTCCTACTTATTTTATAGATAAGAAAATTTTTCCTGAATTTTCTTGCTATTAACCTCACGGAGCCCGAGACCTTTCCAACGAATGCAAAACCGTGGAAATCGGTTCGTGCGTTCTGGAGTTATAGCGTCAGATAGGAAAACCCGACTTATTTTTATATAGTAGATATAAATACTTGATTGACTGACAAATCAATTTTAAATTTTTTCAATCATTATTTAGATTCATAATTATCACTACATAGCATAAAACAAAGTTCTCTGTCCCTATATCCCTATGTATGCACAAATCTTTAAAACTACGCAACGGATTTTGTGACGGACGGAGTGATTGAAGGGGAAGGTTTATATATATAATAAAATAACATACATACAATAATAACATAAGCACCCCGCGTGTTTTGTTCAATAATATCAATTTGTCAATTGAATACTTGTTTTATTATAAACTAGCTGTGCCAGCGACTTTGTCCGCGTGGAATAGTTATTTTGAGCATCATATTTATTTTTGCAAACAACCACCTCAGCTGTTACCCGATCTTGACAACGCGACATATCCCAATTTGATCACCATAAAAACGATTCTAGTGAGTTAACATTAAAAGATAGACATATACTGTCGCGGACATTTTTTTAGATCATTTTAAGAGGAATAATTCTTTCATACATATTTTTTTTGGTATCTAGAACCGTTTTCGCAGCGCACGCAACAGAAGCCTTCAAAGATGAATAATTTTCATCGTTTTTTCCACATTTTCCATTATTTGTTCGCTCCTATTAGTTGCAGCGTGATGTCATGTAAGCCTTCCTCGATTAATGGGCTATTCAATAAAAAAAGAATATTTCAATTCGGTCCAGGAGTTCCAGAGATTAGCGCGTTCAAACAAACAAACAAATAAACTCTGCAGCTTTATAATATTAGTATAGATTATTGTGAGTCAACCATAAAATATAGACATATGCTATTGCGGGATGTTTTTTTAGACAATTTTATGTAGAATATTTCCGTCATACATAATTTTTATGTGACTATAACCATTAAGGCTACACACGCAACGGAAGCTAAAAAAATGGAGTTACTTCTCTCGTTTTCTCAAAATTTCCCTTCACTACTCTGCTCCTATTGATTGGCGTAATGAAAAGTATTCTATAACCTGCCCAGGAGTATGAAGAATAATTAAACCAAGTTTCGTTAAAATCCGTCCAGTAGTTTTTGTTTCTATAAGGAACATACAGACAGACAGACAGACAAAAATTTTACTGATTGCATTTTTGGCATCAGTATCGATCCCTAATCACCCCCTGATAGTTATTTTGAAAATATATTTCATGTACAGAATTGAACCCTCTACAGATTTATTATAAGTATAGATTTTTTAATTCTATCAATTTTACAAGCGTATTTCTTAGTTTTTCGAACTATTATTTATGAAATACAACGTTCACAGTTTTTCAGTAGTGTATTTAATATTAGCACTGCACCCGTGCGAAGCCAGGGCAGGGCGCTAGTATATTATAATTTAAGAATACAATATGTAAATACCAACATATAAAAAGGGGAAACCTGACTAACTGACTTATCGATGCATACTTAGACACAAGTGTAAATAACACAAAAACAAAATTTTCCGGCCAATTCTTAGCAATTTATTGAAGTTCTAATTTGGGATAATACCTAATACATAAAAAATAAAACAAACTTACAAAACATAAACTAATAAAGTGTCCACATAAATATAACATAACCCTTTATTGTATACATAAAATACACACACACACAAAAAAAAAGAAAATAACAAATGTACAAAAGGCGGCCTTATTGCTAAACAGCAATCTCTTCCAGGCAACCTAGGACCAGGGAAGTATTAAAAGGAGATTTAAACATAGGATGGCTGCAGTAATTGGACAGGACAATAGACTATAACTAGTTTTAGTTAATCTTTGACAGGATTTGATATTACATTAGATTAAGCAAAATTAAGCAAGTTAATAACTTTTAAGCAACTTAATACACCGGGCGACGTCGAATGTCAAATAACACACAAATAAATCTCAACTTAATTAACAATACACATTTTAATTAGGTTTTTTAATTAATACATACTTAAATTGAAATTAAGTATAGGTATCTACATTGAGTTTTTGTGTACTCTTAATTGGATTACATTTCTGTATCATGTTTTCTTTTAAATGTCATATTCCTTTTTATTCAAATGACAGCATCAGTTGAAAAGAGTTACCCAATGATTCTCAAGGGACACGTGCAGAGCCAAAGGCAAGTAGACGAGATAGCAAGATGTTTTACCACGACGAAAGTGGCGCCAAACTGAATGACGAAGGTCAGGGACTGGAGGGTTACGCCAAGGGGGTACTGGTAATTTGTGAAATTTCATAACTTAAAAAACTTACATTTAAATGAGCATCATTGGCGCTGGCAGGCCCGGGATTGAGCTTGCCATGTACCAAAGTGTTTTTCGTTTTTCCAATTTCATATGTACATTTATCTGACGCTCCCACCATGAAGGAAAATATCATGACTGATTCAGGAGTATATATAGTCCACCAAGTGATTGACTAAGGCCTAATGGCCTTATCATTTAAGTTTAGGTTATCAGTTAAGGTTGTTCCTCTCGTTGTGAACGCATAGGGCTGTGGTAATAATGACACCAAGGAGGCAAAAGTCAAAGATTTCAAAAGGGATGGCGCAATGTGGACACAATAGCACCATCCCTTTCCAACTGTACTCAAGTAGCGATTTGATTTTTGAATACGCGCTTTAGAACATTTTTTGTTGCACGGTATTGCAAAACTGATTGCTTGATACCTCGCGTTCTTGAGAAAGTTGGATATCGAAATGATTTTTGGGTTCCGTTCTTTTTTTGATACGATGTACACAACCTATGAAGGAATCCTTACTAATATTATAAATCGGAAAGTGAGTTTGTTTGTTCCGCTTTATAAAGATAAAAGTCTGGATTAAATAATAGGCTACTATTTATCCCGGAAAAATCGACAGATCCCACGGGATGCGCAATAAAGGCTTCGCTCAAAAACTACTGCACAGATTGTCATGCGGTAGAGTGATTCTTGAGCAAGGTTTTGCGGTATTTTTATCTCGGAAAAACTGATAGTCCCACGGGCGTGATAAAACCTTCGCGCCGTAAACCGACTTCCACGCATACGAGTATGTAGTCGTGGGCAAAAGCTATGACCCTTAACCCTCTATAGACCCAATCGCGAAGTCCACGCGGGCGAAGCCGGGGGCAGAAAGCTAGTAGAAAATAAGATAGACAGACAGATATGCAGATAAAATCTTTATTTACAATCATCTTCATCACACACAAACAACAGCAACACATAGCAGACTTAAAATTAAATTTACTTAAAACCCAGTACATACTAAAGTTGTATGCGTTGCATAAGTGCAAAAGGGTTGTAGCTCAGTGATTGGAATCACTCACAATAGGATACATATATACATGAATACCAAATCTTTATAAATGTTCCAACGAAACATATCTTCATTATAATACAAGAATATATCCGTGCAAGATATTTTCAACATTTACTGCCAAGAAATATAGTCCGGTGCGTACACACACCGAATTGGGCCTCAACAAAAGCGACATATTTTATCTGTTTGAATAGTAATAGCGTTTGATTCCAACGAGATATTTATACGGAACAACTTCTGGTGGACAGTGATGGATCGTCGCGACGAGCCCCAGCCAGGGTTGCCCCGGCGATAAACCAACAAGTCATAATGGTCGGTATGTGAAAAGAATTTCGCTTATGTTCGTATATTGTCCCTTGTACAAATATAAAAACAGTGAAACGGAGTTTCCTTTGTTTTATATATACTCCCGTCCCGGGATTCGTTTGCGTTATATTAGATTTTCTCATAAAACAAGAGATATTTTCCTGCAATAAAAATTTTCGTATGTCCTTCGCTGGGTTTTAAACTGTACACATACCAAATCACATCAAATTCTTTTTAGTTATTTTTATCGATTATTCCTACAGAAAAGAGATATATTTTAATTTAAAAAAAATATATTTTCTTTTTTTTCGGGTCTCAAACTATCTCCATGCAAAATTTAATTTAATCAAAAACTCAAAATAATCCTTATGCAAAATAAAACCACTCATTGAAGTCAAAACAAATGTTAACATGAGACAAAAACCTACGACATGTATAAGATGTATAAGAATAATAAAAAATGCTATAAGTCTATATAAAAGCTTATAAAAGTCTATCTATGTATAAGAATAATATAATCGACTCTACATCTCTTCACCTCATCACGAAATTCTACTCAAAGTTGCTCGCATAGCGCTGTAGTGGTCGAACGGCGTGAACGCTCCGGCTTCCGTCAGAGAAATGTACATATAGAATCGAGAAACGAAAAACACATTGCAGGATCGATTCTGGCCCGCAATGTATCTCCACTATCTGTAAGTTTTAATCTAATCTGATATTAACTGAGTTTCAATCTAATCTGATTATAAACGAGTTTCACTCTGAGTTTCAATCGATCCTGACATCAACTTAGTTTCAATCTAATCTAATATCAACTGAGATTCAATATAATCTAATAGCAACTGTTTTAATATAATCTGATATCAACCCAGTTTCAATCTAATCAGGTAGCAACTGAGTTTCTATCTGAGTTCAATCGAATATGATAAACTAAATTTCAATCTAATCTGACATCAACTGAGTTTCAATATAATTTGATAGGAACTGAGTTTACCATCTGAGTTTAAATATAATGTGATAAAGTGAATTTCAATCTAATCTGATATCAACTGAGTTTCAATTTAATGTGACAGCAACTGCATTTCAATTCGAGTTTCAATCTAAACTGATAGCAACTAAGTTACATTATGATTCTTCAAGTTTTGGAGGTGAATTGCATAAGTATCAGAAGCAACCCTATAAAGTTCTAATCAAGTTACTGGAAGGAAACGGAGAAAACTATTGAATTTCCACGATGCCGACACGTCCGAAAAATCTACAACCCAATTTCTTTTATACATAATTAAATTATGGCCACGTTGAGTAAAATACGAGCTGACGGAAAGCGTAAAAAAATTAACTTTCAAACTTCAAACAAGTGAACAAGCCGCTTACAAGTAGAGACAGACCTCGCTCACTAAACTTGGCCATAAAACACGAACGAACCAGAAACTTAGTGACGCTGAACGTATTAAGCATTAAAACTTTTACTAGTGCCTAGCATATAAAACACAATGTGAGATACTGGCGCCGCGAGTGGAACGATCATTGCTGTGCAATACGAGGGTATTATGAAGGCCGTTTGTACGGTCGGCAGAAACGGCGCATTATATCTTTCCCTCGCACAGTATCTCTGGTATGGTCAGCGGCGGTGTCATGTTTAATGTGACGTGTAAAACGTATAGTGGCAGCCGCCGCCCCTATTACGTGTTCTCGTCATGCGCGCGATTCTGAATCGAAGCCTTTTAGTGTAGACGCGAACTCAATCTTTAAAAGCCTCATTTTAGTTTGAAAGCATGCGCGTGCACCCGAGCGGAACTTGCAACTGGGGGATGTTTGGATAAAAATCAAGGTGCGGACGGAATATAAGAGAAATGCGATGAAAGCCATAAATTGAAGCAGTAACAATAAATCATAATAAAATCCTTTTTATTGGATGTTGCATTGCGAGAAAATGTTTCTGTTGCTGCTGTGAAATATTTTCAAAACGAAGCTGGACGAAATGAAATGTTCATATGAGAAGTACCTATGAAATGTAAAAAATACGGCAACTAATCATTTTATTAATAAAATTCATTGATTAAAACATTACTTCTTATTATATTAAAATGAATTTTAACAATAACAGCAACCAGCGTGCCTTCCAAATGGTCCCAAACCGCAAAACTAACAGCTATCTCAAGTTTGTTTTTATAAGAACCTGGCACTGTCTCAATTTTTACTTATTGACGGAAATGAAATAACAAATAATATTGGAAACTGACTTTGTATAAACATGTTGCTGTTTAATTGGTTTAGACCAGTAGTTTCTTATGTTTTTCAATCTAATTATCTCTATCAGTTACATTTATTGAATTGATTTTATGAATTACAGACACAGATTAAGTGCATTAAACATAATAAAAAGGATAAAAATATTTCTTACTGTTTTTGTTTTGTGTTTTTAAAAGATTTGTAGATATCACTTATATTAAGGAATTTATAAAATAATTACGCTATTATTATTTATTACAATACATAATCAAAGTTAAGTATTTTAGACCAAGTATTTGTAAGACCATATGTTTATTTATTTATATATATTTGGGAAACAAACAGTTAATATTTTACTTAAACACTATACATAAAATTTCTATCATACACGTGTAAAGTTTTCACTTAATTGTCAAAACATATTACAAGTGGTTCGCAGAATAAACGTACACACCTATTTTAAGCAATAAAAAGTAATTTAAACAACAAACAAGGGACGCTGTGTGTCATGGAAAATAGTATGAATGCTGCTATTAAACATAGCAATACTTACCACAAAAAGATCGGCAGACCCAAAATTATTATAATTATAAGACGAACATGAACGATCAAATATAGTAAACAATAGCAGCATACCAAAGTATGCTTAGTACCGAAGTTACAGTGCGGCTTGTCTCGCAACGATAAATACACGTGCGAGTCGTCATAGACCCGGAACTAGCAGATGGTAGGGGTACGTCCGGAGGCGATGACGAATGCGCGGCGCATCCGGCGTCCGGCCATCGCTCATGCCGGACACCGAACACCCATTGCAAGCAAAGCGTGCATCGGTTTTGGAGTTGTACTCACACAGTAGCAAAAAGAACCTTACCGAAGCCGCAGTCTATGCACAATGTACACGGAGACAAGTTATTATAATGTTTACATTATTGTAATGTTTCATTAAAATTCATTCATTCATTAATATTTCATCGGTAGTTTTACTTCAAGAGTAACACGCGCCCATCATTACAAAACTGTAGCGTTTATAAGATTAGGAATAATTTAAGAACACAATGTAGAAAGCGATCAACGCCGGAACCGCCAGTGCGCTTGTGAGTACATGCCCTTGCAAGAACAACTACGTTACATGCGACTATTACATTAAACTATTGTGAAATTTAGAGGAATATCGTCGTGTGATAACTAGAGATCGGATAATCGGATGCATATTTACCTAAAGTTAGTTTAAGACAAAGTATGGAAACAGCTTTTTATTGTTTTGTTAAATAAAATTTTTCACCATTTCTGTTTTTTTATTAAATTATTTAATTGATTATTATTTTAGTCAAACTAGCTCACTACTTTCGTATAACACTCTTCATGTAATAAATCGTACATTCATAAATCGCACGGGGAACTGAAACTAAACTAAATTTACATGAAGTAAATACGTATGCATAGTTGTATAAATGAACCAGGAGTCTCGGTATTTTGAAAATAAAAACCACGTACTAATTTAGTAATTTTCAAACAATATCACTACGTTAAATTTGCAGTCCCGTATTTTCCCGGGATTTTTATTTAACAAAATGTATTTTAAAAAGCCGCTTCCACAATTTGTGAGCCAAAAATTAACTTTAGGTAAATATGCATCCGATTATCCGATCTCTAGTGATAACAATTGTTATTAATCACATTTAAAAAGTGATGTCATCAGATACTCAATTTTATTATTTCTAAGCCGCTATTTCATAGAAAACTTTTTGATGAATTTAAGACTTAAGATTTATGTAAAGTTAGATTTAAACGCCTCTAGAAATAGGCAGTGTAAAAAGATGCTAGTTTGTGTGGTGTACACTTTTTCAGGTCTACACATCTCTTTGCTCTATGATGGTTATGTCAAACTTGAACGCGGAATAAACAAAATTGATGGAACGTTTTTGTATAAAAAATTGTATATAAAAAGGCGAGGAGAACGTAAAATATTAAACACATTAGAGTGGACAAATAATGTTCAATTAAAATTAAATATTTAATCTCTTGTCTTCTTTATAGTCGCTTGGCTCTGTGAAGCGGAGTTTCTTCACCAAGGGCCGGTTATAAGTTCCGCTGTTCTTTACTGCTTCTTGTTTATTTTTTTTTTATTTGTTTGTCTTTCACACATGCACACTAGTGTATTTGTTTTTCAGTCTCTGTATATAAATTCTATGTATAAACAACGTGCTGGGCCCTGTTATCATTGTTTGTTAAATGTCAAATCAAATTGTTATCGCGTTTTTACTACGCCTTCGGAGAACCCTAGATCGACCATATAGGCCAGTCATTAAAGCCTGAAACCCGAAAGAAATTGGTAACTCGCTAAAATTTTGAGGAGTCATTAAGGAAGGTGAAATACCTTCCCGTGTGATTTTGCAGCGCTCTGGGGTGTACGGAAAGGGTTGAAAGGGATGAAAAGTGATTTTTGTTAATAACATTGTCAAAAAAATTAGTAACACGCTGCAAATTTGGAATTAGGTTGTTCTCATTGTTTTGTAACGTGTATTAATTTTGCAGCGTTTTGCAATGTACGGAATTTGCGCCTCCGAGCCAGCGCGCCTCCCTTTGTCGGCGCGGTATTACAAAGGGGAATTACCTTGGCGGCAAAACCAAAGAGATTTCGGCAGCAAGGAATCGATTGATGTCGGAAGAACAACATATGTTCTTACCAATTCGTAATGTCTATTTATGTTGCGTTGTATGTTGTAAAAAACAATGAAATTTGTTAATAACAAGGGTGAAAAAAGTAGTGTTGTGCAGAGTGTTACTAATTTTTTACCCTTGTTATTAAAAATTTTTACTGTTTTTTAATAATAAACAATGTTCCGTACATTGCAAAACGCTGCAAAATTAATACACGTTACAAAACAATGAGAACAACCTAATTCAAATTTGCAGCGTGTTACTAATTTTTTTGACAATGTTATTAACAAAAATCACTTTTCATCCCTTTCAACCCTTTCCGTACACCCCAGAGCGCTGAAAAATCACACGGTAAGGTATTTCACCTTCCTTAATAACCCCTTAAAATTTTAGCGAGTTACTAATTTCTTTCGGGTTTCAGGCTTTAATGACTGGCCTAATAGGAATTATCCACTAAGTTCTTCTATTCTCTTCAATATTCTCACTGGCACAGTTTAGGTGCACTCACAATAAATAGGAATAAGAATGTAAAGGCGCGGGTCGCGTACAGGTCGGTCTGTTAGTGTCGCGTCAGTCCAGCCAACACGTTGCAACAAACTAACTATAATTTATCTACTAAGGAGCGCGGGCCACAAGCGCAAAATAGGTTTTTGGCGTAAACAGTCTCGCTGTATTGTCTTTATTGCCAGTCTAATGGTATACTATCATATAAGTAGAGATCGTATAATCGGATGCATATTTACCTAAAGTTAATTTTTGGCTCACAAATTATGGAAGCGGCTTTTCAAAATACATTTTGTTAAATAAAAATCCCGGGAAAATACGGGACTGTAAATTTAACGTAGTGATATTGATTGAAAATTACTAAATTAGCACGTGGTATTTATTTTCAAAAGACCGAGACTCCGGGTTCATTTATACAACTATGCATACGTATTTACATGAAGTTTAGTTTCAGTTCCCCGTGCGATTTATGAATGTACGATTTATTACATGAAGAGTGTTATACGAAAGTAGTGAGCTAGTTTGACTAAAACAATAATCAATTAAATAATTGAATAAACAACCAGAAATGGTGAAAAATTTTATTTAACAAAACAATAAAAAACCGTTTCCATACTTAGTCTTAAACTAACTTTAGGTAAATATGCATCCTATTATCCGATCTCAAATAATAAGTCTATATTTATTTTGTCTAACTACAATGATTGGCTAGCGTCTGAAATTTAGGGACGGATATAATCTGGTTGATCTGGTGCTCATGCGAGATTTTGTATAAGAAAGTTGCGACAACAAAGCGATCTCAGCGCACGCGACTATAGGCTTTAGCGACTCGTCACTGCTTCGGTGTTCGCCTGAAGACTAGGGTTGGCACACGGAAGTAATTTAGAAGATTACACATGCTGTTGCAAGATCGAATGTAATTGTTTCATGCGCCGTGTTGTTAATTACAGTAAAAGCACCATTCGTGGCTCAGGCGAGTCGGGGTCTCGTATCCGCGACCGAGTCGTGGTGACAAAGCGGTCTCCATTACCGCACACGACTACAGTTTACTGCTACCGCCTCGAGGCGCGCGTGTTAAGTTTAGGGTTGACAGGCGGAAGTAATCAAGCCAATTACAATTATTGTTGCAAGGTCACATGTTCGGGTTTTATTTTTATTTAATAACAAGCGGACCCGACAGACTTCGTCCTGTCAAAAAGATTTGTACAGTGGCAGTTTTTTGTTCCTAATTATTTTATAGATAATGTCGCATAGCCAACCAAATCGCAAAAAAAGTCTAAATGACCTATTACATTTTGTGGCTATTCAATTTTGGAACGTGACATTAAATCCTCCAACGATGTATTCTGTGCTCCAACGCACGCACGCACACTGTTTTGATAGATATGATTGAATTTCAACTATATGTAGCGTTAATAAAGCGCAAATTGACTCTTTGATGTTAGGAACACACCTTCATTGCTTAGACAACAGTGAGTGCTTGCAATATGTACTTTATACAATAACAATAAAGCTCAATTCGACTGTACGTTTTAGTTAGAAAACGTTTGCATGGGAAAATAAAAGGGCTGTTTTTAGGGTATTTCCGATAATTATTCGAATTTTCCTCATTGTAAAAACCCTCCTTGAACTTCAACGAACATTAACAAAAAAGAATTGGCCAAATTGGTCCAGGCGTTGTTGAGTTATGAGCTTACCAACACATTTTGCGATTCATTTTTATATATAAGAAGATTAAGTTATTGATTTTTTGTTCTTCGATCACAGGATATTGTAAATATTTACAATGCTTTAATATATTGCGTGTGAGTGTTACAATATAACACATGTACTTAAGGTTGTTTATATATATTTCTAACAAAAATATATGTTAGTCTATACGTTACTCTAGATCCCATAACACAAGCCTTACAGAGTTTACTTTGGGCTAGGCTAACTGGTGTAAGTGTAAAAAATATTATTCTATCGTATAACATCTTAAAACCCGCTTTCCTTTCTCACCAGAGATTTAATGTGCTATCTATAATATTTAAATGTCACCCCACACCATTATAGGCAACCTCAGCTATCTATGCGATGACAGATGGCAACCCTACGAAAATAAGGAGAGAGGAAGTGGCGGGTCCGGAAACGGCGGCGAACGGAAGCTCGAACCCTTTGCCTTTTGTTTATCAAAGGTTCTAGCAACTATTAGGTTGGTACGAAAGAAATGGATCTTGGCAATGTCTCACTGCCGCTACCTCCCGGAGCGTGGGGCATTAATCATTCACGTGTCTCGTCAACGGCCTTGATTCTGATGTCAAAAGGGAAAGGTGGAACAAAAATGGTGGGCTTTTTAATTTACTTTAATATTTAATCATGGAATCTGAGTGTCTTAATGTTGTCTTATTTCTAATTATAAATGTAAACGTCATAATTTTGCGATAAATAAATTACGGTTAGATGAATAAATGTAAACTTAATACGGTTTATTCCTGTTTTAAGGAATTACAGTAGACTTACGGAAGAAGCCTTACCATGACGGCTTATATTAGGGTTAAAAATATATTTGAAGAGAGGCACCGCTCTTGCAACGCATAGCGTCATATCGCCTGCACTGCGTTATTATTTTTGCTTAGGTTTTTCTTTTAACGACAATTAGATCTAGAATCAGGTATATCCGGCACTTAACGAAAAAAGGAAATCGACAGTACCACTACAAAGCGTTCGATAATAGGCACTAAGTTATTCAATTCAGCAGTTGATATAAATTAAACTATTATGTAATTTTAAATTAATTTCATTGTCGGAAAATGTAAGAAAGATATATTAAAAAGTAAATTTAATTAAGATTGCGTTGGCCAAGAGCATATTCATTATTCATGCAGCTTAACGAAGTTAATGATTAATGAAAACAAACCTTTAATTAATTAAAACGGGGCAATTAACAATGAAAAACATAATAATTCACTCGGGGGAATGTATATATTCGTTTTATACGTTAATCACGTACACCCCAAATTTATTTAATCATAATAAAACGTATAACATTAAATCAGTTAGGACATTGAAACGAAATTTTTTTGTGAAATAAAATTCTTCGTAACATTATGTATAAAAAGTAGTTACAAAAACTATAATAACGGTCATTATGACGACCTTCGCTACGCTAGTGTTATCGTGTAATCATTTCTCTCCTTCTGTTGTTTTTTCTAACGTGACGCTATCTCTTCCGTCTTGTGCGAAACATACGTATGATCTGTTTCGTTCATTAATAATTTTGTGAAACGTTTATGTAAATATGCAATGCGGGTTCAGTTTTTAATCGTCGCGTAGTATGGATAAGGGTCATTATTTATATTAAGTATGTTAAAAATAGTTTTAATGAGTCAAAAATATAAAAAAAATAGTTTTCTAATAGGATTTTTACAATCACTTCAAAGTTGTCGTCAAAGTTGCTACGCCGTTGGTTCACAAGTCTACGGCGGCGGGAGACCTAGTACTGAAAAAAACCGGAAAGGCCAATTTTTTTTGTCCCTATTTTTTACAGTCCTTATTTAGAAACTGGCCTCGGATAAATAGTCTGAACAAAACTTCTTTTACGATTTAAGCAAAACACATTATAATTACAAGCTATAGTTTCATTGTATCATTTATATATAGTCGAAATATTTGGCAACGTATTGTTGCCATTTAAGTAATCCTCAACAGTATAATAATAACCTTTCTTCATAAGAGTATTTTTGACAATTTACTTAAATTTGTGCAAAGGCAAATCGGTAACACTTTGTGGGTCTTATACATTTCCCTATTAAAAGCCTCCAGTTTTTTGCAGCCTGCACGTTGAAATGTCGTCCGCTTGGAAGAAGACTGTCATAACTAGAGATCGGATAATCGGATGCATATTTACCTAAAGTTAATTTAAGACAAAGTATGGAAACGGCTTTTTATTGTTTTGTTAAATAAAAATCCCGGGATTGCGGAATTGGATAGCCGGATGTTTATTTATTTACCTAATTTAGTTTTTGACAAAGTATGGAACTGTTTTTTTTTTATTTTATTTCCATAAATAAAAATCCCGGAATTCCGGTACTGTAGAACATTTTGGTAAATACGTATGCATAGTTGTATAAATGAACCCGGAGTCTCGGTCTTTTGAAAATAAATACCACGTGCTAATTTAGTAATTTTCAAACAATATCACTACGTTAAATTTGCAGTCCCGTATTTTCCCGGGATTTTTATTTAACAAAATGTATTTTAAAAAGCCGCTTCCATAATTTGTGAGCCAAAAATTAACTTTAAGTAAATATGCATCCGATTATCCGATCTCTAGTCATAACTCAAAAAAATGCATTGTTATGTTTTCGAAATAAAAACAACTTCAATTTGTCTACAATAATAATAAATATCTATATAATAATAAAGTCACCTGTAAAGAATATGGTTTCCTAATTATTTAATGAGATCGAAATCTGAGTACATTTTATCCAGTAAAATGTTTACATGCTTCCCCTGAAAGTTTGTGTATTTTGATTTATGACTGTCTTCTTCCAAGCCAACGATATATCTACTTACTTTTAGCCGACATCTACTTACATACATTTTAAGGTTACTTTAGAATATTAAGCGATTCTGTTACAATCTTGAATAACAAGCTTTAATTCAGATGCGATCATTTGACCAATTCGTAATTTTTTTTATTTAATTGGTTAAGTATATGGTTTCTTGTATTTTAATGAAAATTATGATTTAAATGTATACTTCATATTCGATTATGTCCAGCTGTTAAAAACACAGCTGTTAAAAAAGGTTACTTTCTTTCACTTTTCCGGCAATATTAATAAATCAGTACTAACCTTTATAAATCTTTTGGCTTTCGTTAATAATCCTAAGGTTGTGTGTCGTGAGGTCTCCGGTCCCAATGGCACCATGTCCTTGAGTTTCTCCAAGCAACATCTGAGGTGTGCTCTCCTGAAACAATGAACAATATTTAAAATAACCGAACACATTTCTCTTATGGCGTCCATGTTTACTATCAAAGGCGCTAATTGAAATTCAGTGCTGCCATGTGCTGACCATTCCGATTGCAGCTTCAGCTCAGTCAGGGGCCTTTTTGCTGAGAGGAGAAATAAATGTTAGATAAATAACTTTAAGTTATTAGTGTTGGCGGTAATTTTTTTTAGCTTGAAGTAGCGAAATGTCAATGGACCCACAGAATCGCAAGCATAGCTTAGTTCCTGCTAACTTTACATGCATTAAGGTGTCTCTTGTCGATCAACATAATATGGAATGTTACTTTGTATCCACCAGGGTTATCTTCTTGAGTAGCTTTATCTTACTATTTCTGCCGCAAAATAGTAGTGTTCACATTGCTCATAAGCTCCTTACCGTAGGTAGATTGGCAGGGGAAGGCGAGCAAGCGCTCGTCTAATGACCCTGCCGTGAAGGCAGCAGAGGGGAAATGCGACCTTTTGCACCATGTCACCGCGCTGGCAAGGCGCTGCCGTATGTGGGGCTCTCCGGCCTAAGCGGACCGGCGGTATTATTTAACTTATGCATACAATTATTCTTATCTATATTCTGACTATATATATAAAGAAATGTATATAAATACACGAGTATAATCTACGTATGTCATAAAAGACTTTGTCTCAGTATATGCTGCATATAAAATTATTATCAGTATATACCTTTTTTTTTAGAGAAAAAATGCACCTTATGCATCGTGACACCGCGCTGGCTAGGCCATTACCCGCCATTACCTGGGGGATTGTCCTAGTGTTCTCCGACAATCCCCTCCTTGGCGATGGCTCGACTAGCTAGGTCGAGCTAACCCGTGGACGTGTGACGGTAGAATCGCAAAAGCGCAACCCGCCACGCACCCCGGTATGGGCTAAGAGCACACCGGGGGGGTTTTAGTGGGTAGGCCGGTCCCTCTGACCGGAGAACCCCACACACGGCCTCGCCTTGCTAGCGCGGTGACACGGTGCAAAAGGAGCATATCCCCCCGAAAAAAAAAACGTGTTCACATTGCTGTGTTCCGATGAAAAGAGTAAAAGAAGCAATGAAATTTCCGGGTACAGTTACTTTACATCCTCATTCACATGTTGGAAACGTCCACTGTGGTTTTTGTGGGGGTTACAAATATGTTGTGAATAAATATAGGCGACTACAATAAGGTGGGTAATTTACTTATATGTCGATACATCACACAAGAAAAAGTAAGGTTTGGCCTTCGATCATATATTTCTGTAGATACACAATTCCATAGAAAATCAAACAAAATATCGACCCCGCGTCTATACATAGAAGAATAGATGTATATTATAGTACCAATTTTGAAAAAAGTTCTAAAGTGTCATATAATTTAAGCCAATTTAAATCTTAAGTAACGTAATGAAGTATGAAAATAAATCCTTGTTAAGGTCGTTACATATTATCTTCTGGTTTCGATGATATAATGATGCCGTGAAATCAGAAATGAACAACACATATTTGAAAACAAATATATTGGATAATAAGCCCTTAGTCCGTTGCAATTAAGCACAAATTCATTTCATATAATAATGCTCCTACGTTCCATTTGACTCCGAATATTGTGCTCGCGTCTTATCGCATCCTACTTGAACATAGACAGCAGTGGAGATGCTTAGTTTTTTTTTTACACTTATCTTAACAGTACGGAAACTTTTTAAATTTTAAACATAAACCAAGAAGTATGTAGAATTAGGTGCTAAGGAAAGTACAGACTTTATTAAGACAGGGTTTCTCAACCTTTATTTTGCCGAGCCTTACAAACAAAGAAAGCGGAAAACTAAAAAAAAAGAAAGAAAATCACAAAAAATGGTATAGGCGACTCCATCATTCCACTGACCTTTTTCTGAAACATTAGCTCTGTGCTATTTTTTCCTATGAGTGAGCCACTCGAGACAGAAAGAGATAGATGCGATGCGTTACGCATCGTGGCATGGTACGCAAGCGTTTTAAATTGATATTTTAGTAATACATAATATGAATAAAAGTGTTTTACTCATAAAAATGCGCTAATAAATTAAGATAAAGATATACTTATTGGAAGTATGACATTCCATCCTTCTTTTGCACTTTACGTGTGTCATTTTTACAAGTATAAACTACGCATTTCGGCATCGCTGACGTTATCAATCGCGCGCGCCACTGAATAAATGAGAGCGAAACAAGGCACATTTACTGTTTGTGCCTTGTTTCACCGGTGCCACTTTTTAGACGGTAACTGTGTATCTACAGAAATATATGATCGAAGGGTTTGGCTCGAGGCTTTCGTTGACGACTCATTGCGATGTTATGATTCAGCACGTCGTTGCAGCGTAACGGTTGATATTCGAATATAAAAGCCTGAATCATAAATAAGGAAACAAAAAGATCCTGAGCTTCCAACGAGCGCACTTTCAAACATTTACAGTAACGAATGAACAAGATGAGTCGACGAACAAATTTGTTTTCAAATTCGAGCTTCGTTTGGCGATGCACAACTTTTTTGATAAATTGATACTTCCATAACGACGAAGTCACTCCAATTTTGTTCATGTTGAAACTTAATATTCTTAAGTTTAGTATGTTTGTGTATATTTTATTGTACAATTCACAATATAGACGGTCTGTTATTCATATTTATGTGTACAAAGTAATACCATTAATCTTTAAAATAGCTGACTAGCAAGAATAAGTATATATTTACTTTTTCTTAGACATAACCAGTAGATAATTATAATTATGATTCGGTTGATATGATTATAACACTGTTAAACGACTTTTAGACCACTAAAGAAAAATATATCGAATCTCAGAAGCACGCAGTTAATGTGGGGGATAGAGGACGGATGATGAAAATTACTTTTGACTTTTAAAGAAATTTGGTTCTGTCAATTAACAACTTATACCTAAAAAGCTTGTCATAGAAGCAAGTTCTTACAACATTTGGAGTGGGAGTGAAAAGAGATCAGAGAACCAGCTGATAAGGTTGTTTCAATCAAAGGTAGACATTTTCTCATGTTCTCTAGCCTCAGTAAAATGTGCCGTTTTTAGAATCCTTGATGAATTATAAGCATTTATACTGTTAGTTTATGTGATAGTCTTTCTGTGAAAACTTCGTGCATGCCGTATTCACTAAGATTAGAAACTACACCGTGCGTGTCTTTATTTGTTTTGTAGTCATAATTACGAGTAGTAATAATCTTGTGTATGTTTCAAGTTGTGAACCAAATAAAAAACAAAAATAAAGGTATAATAATGACCAAAACATATATTAAGGATATAGATTATTGTTTTGGTACTGGTCTCCACACTGCCGTGATGGTCTTCAGGAGAACTTTTAACGTGGTAATTAAGGATAGTTATTTTCTTTGCATCACTGTTGAAGACTCTTTACTGGCCCTGTAGCCTAACAGTATTTTTTTGGCTTTTCTTTCGTTAGAACGAAATATATAGAAATGATTTCGTAGTTTGGGATCATTTCCATATATTGCTATGAACGAATCGAACACGAATGATAGCTTTTGGTATTGAAAAGTTGCATTTTTTAACCCCCGACGCAAAAACGACGGGGTGTTATAAGTTTGACGTGTATGTGTGTGTGTGTGTGTGTCTGTCTGAGGCAACGTAGCTCCCAAACAGATGATCCGATTTTAATGCGGTTTTTTTTTGTTTGAAAGGTATATCCGTCGAGAGTGTTCTTAGCTATGTTTGGTGGAAATCGGTTCAGGTCTTCAAGGTCATCAGGTCGTTTGTTAGGTGTGATAGGAATGTTACACGCACGTGTTTTTTTTATACGAATGTTGTGATTAGGTAGGAATCATTTCATTTAGGTAAGTATTTTTGAAGGTAAAAAGCGGTCCCCGACGCGACAAAATTTAATTAAAAAATTCATACGTACGGTCAACAACAGGCCAAGATAACCATTTGCAGTTCAAAATTAGTGGTTATGCTTCTGACATAAAGGTGGCACAAAGTTCCGAGTAGATAGTCTGACACGCTGTAGTTGATACTTACGTGGTATTAAAGTTATTTTTATGCTTTTTATAGGGTTTAGCATTTTTGACCATTTGTTATAACAATTTCGTCCTTTTTTGGGTCGGGGGTTTTATTAAAGTTTTTCTTTTCTTAGACTTTCGATTATCTGCGTATAAACATTTCAAAAGCGCGATAGATAGAGTTATTTTTGTATTTATAATATTAGTGAGAATATATATTTACAGAATATGGTATTTTTCGTATATTACAAAACTGTCTGGAACATCTATATTATAAATTTGTTATGGAGAACAGACATTCTTAAATCATAGATTTTACGTTCCATAAGAAGTTTATTACTCGCTACTCCAACCTATATTATGAAAACTATTGTACGATGTTCTGTAAGTATTTACTGTAACTAAATAGGGTTCAAAATAGAATATTATATATAGCGTCCATCACTGATAATACTGTGACAAATTAAATCATATTGCTGTTGAATAATATGACAGTTTGCTGAATTGTAGAGGAAATAACTGTCACATATAATTCAGTGATATTTGGAAGGTAATATACATTCATGAAGATATCCAATTGACTAAATACATATATATATATACTTGTTTCTTGCACAACCTTTTTTCCCTTATCATGGCTGACTTGTAGAAAATACTATAAGGTATTTGTTTTTTTTTTTATGAAATATGTACTGTAATAAATTAATCTTACTCCTGTCGTTAGAGTACCTTTAACTTTATCTGTTGCAGAACCGACTTTATCCACGTAAGTATAGACTCAGAATTAGATTTAAGCTGTAGTGCTTTTTCAGCGTTTCGATTGTTCAATTAGAGCTTTTTTCTGTGCAAAAGCATTTATGTGCTGTAACTTCAGTTTAAAAAAACTAACGGTAGCCCAACTAAAATTTTTATCCTGTAGTGGGGTACTCCTTTACCTTTCAATTACATCTAAAAGTATTTCTTTTTCACCTGTTGTATAGAGTTGTGTAATAGATATCTTGTAATTAGATAAATATAGAGTAATTAAATAAATAATTTCTCAACTTTTAATAATTTGTAAAATCTTTTGCCCTAAATTAACCGCGGGCTTTGTCAACAATATCATGTGTCAACGTTTCGTTCCACGACCATCGCCTTATCGATTTTAACAAAAAATGTAGTAATTTTCAATTCATTTTTGGATTTGTTCAAAATCAAGCATTTATTTTACATGAAAATCTAATATTAAACCGTTAATTTAAAATGTTGATAAAATATTATTTGCATAAAATACATTACTTATCCAAACAATGCTGCGTGAATGGATACACAACATAAAGTAATCTTATGCGTAACTGAGAACATACTTTTTTAAAGAATGACGGCTGCTTACTTGTTCACACCTTCAAATCATATAACTGAATTACCATTATTTAAGAGATACTCAAATGTGAGAGGCTCTCAATTGAGTAGTGTTTCAGTATTCGGCCGCAAGTCATATACCTAACTCGACCTTTGCTGTACTTCATATAAACGTTAAACAAAATCTTTAAATAAGTTCGACTCGGAGTTGATTATTTGAGTTACATCCAGAGCAGTGAGAACAATCCGTTGCTTTCATTTCCACTTCCCACCTCGGCTGCGAGGAGACGCGATGAGAATTATTGTTTTGCATGGCGACGCAGTATTTCATACGTTGTGATATAGCGAACGTATTTCTTCCTTATTTATGACGAAGGATTAATTGAGAGCTGCTCTTTCCTGCACAACGGTAGTGTACAATGTGTTCGTAATTTCGTCCGATATCATTTGCAATAGCTAGACTTGTATCATTGCCTTTTCGACGACCTTCTCAAACTTTTTTGACTCGTGGACGTTTGCAATGTTTTTCGATTTTGTGGAGACCCCCTTTTTGTGGAACCCCCAGCCTGCGCTCCCCCGTCGATACAGGGGAGCCCTCCTCGGGGGTGGCTACACTACCTCCCCCGGTCTCCTCCACCACCGAAGAATGGACCTATTGCACCAACTGACCTTGGGAGAGACCTATGCTTAGTATTAGACGTTTCTCAGCCGAGTAATGATAATGGTGGGAAAAATATTTCATTGGGACTTCTATATATCTATATCATTTCTCTATTATCATTCTATATATAGATGAATTAAAATATGAACTTTATATGTTTAAATAATATTATTTATACCAATTAACCTAGTTCATTGTAAGTACATAAGGCTTGTGTTACAGGATCTAGAGTAACCGCGGTAGACATATAAATGTATTATTCATATATAGATATATATTTTTTGAATAAATATATATGTAGCAGCCGTAAGCAAGGTACAAATGCTCGTTTTCAACACACAAACATCTGCCCTCACCGTGGAATAGAACCCGGAACCTCAGAGATAGTAACACTTTGAATTTGCAGTACTAATCATTCCACCACGCAGATCATATCTTCGACGACTCGTACTAATTGACGCAATACCAATAAATTAAGTTAATGTTTTTTTTCTGCATAATAAACAAATAATAATGTTTCCTAGCGCTTAATTAAAACGTCGCAATACACCACTGAGAAACTGCATAAAACATGGCTCCATTGTTGCCTCATTCTAATAGGCTCAGCTACCGCTTTCATGTAACAAGTCTTTTGTCTCGGAGACTCTATTAAAAGAGGTAAAACAAAAATTTGGCTAACAGCGAAACTGGTCCGGCGCCTATGGCTCCGCATTGTTCTATCAAGGGCTACCGGGAGAATGTTTTCAACAAATTGTTAATTTATAGCGATGTTATTCCTGCTCTGAGACAGTGAAAAAATATTCCAGGAGGGAGAGATGGAACTACGAGTAATTCAAGGAAGGTGGGCTAGGGTTGGCACACATGTCGATTTAATATTTTGTAAGTACAGCAAAGATTCTTAGATGCAGCGGTATACGCGTTCAACGCGTTCTTCGTGTTTCCAATTTCGTATGTTCATTGAACGCTAATACGATGAAAAAAATACATCAAGTGTGTGTCATCATCATCATCATCATCAGCCCCTCTTCGTCCACTGCTGGACATAGGCCTCTTCGAGTGTAACGTCAAGTGTGTGTGGATTGAACTAATCGGCACTGGGCCGGCTTGGTTGACCAAGACCTAATTATTTACTCATCAGTTCACTCAGATGATCATAATTAAAAGTAGTCAGTGACTACACGATCGCGCAGCAGCTTACTGATCAGTTATTGCGTAACAGAACGCGAGTTCGATTCCCGAAAACATATTTTCCATGACTTACAGAATTTTCTTTAGGTTTAAGAATGTATGTATGTTTGATGTAGATTCAGAATTATTTCCGATATTATTAACGATATTCATAAATGTTTAACATGTCGATAATTAGTCTAGTTTTGTAAATAGCTTCGATGCTAAGACTTTATTCTTTAATTTTGAGCGTATTTATACATCGAAATTAACTCGTTTATTTATTTAGAAAGTAGGCTGTGCATATTTCGTTATAAATTTTCACAAATAAGATTTAGGCTATTATATATTAGTGTAGTATAATATGTTTTTATTTATGTATTAGGATTATAAATCTATTATTTATTAGTATCAATATTGACTCGTTTTCTATCTTTTTGGTACATCTACCACATTGTATCTCTGCATCACCCGAAGGTTGACTGGCAGAAAATGCCTCGGGCATTAAATCCGCCTTTGTACACTTTTTTTAATTGTACATGAAGTATAAATAAATAAATAACTCTAACAATCATAACGGGCTATATTTGAGGAAAATGAAAAACATTTTGATAGATGCTTAATCATATAGGGTTTTACTTTGTATTATTTTTACCACTTAAGCCATATTATGCAGTTGTTATCGCTTGAAATCGTAAACATTATTTAATTTTCTTTAAGGAAAAATTTCCGTTTTTTTATTCGCAGTTACAAGATGACAGTCAGTGCATCATATTTGGTCGGTGGCTGCGCGTCACCTATATTGATATAAATAAAGTAACTACCGTAGCTACGATACAGAAACAATTTTTAGCTACGGCGTAGCAATATCGACGCTACGTCCAATGGCACTACGCACGAATGAAATTTATAGTTACCGTCGAAAAACTACAAAGAATTCTGACAGCGTCTTCTAATGTGCTTTGTAGTTTTTACTCAAATATTTAATATACGATTAATAATACGCGTAATATTGCTAAAATTTTAAAGACTATCTTAAATAACATAACATAACATAACCCTTTATTGTATTCATAAAATATTCACACACAAAAAAAAAGAAAATAACAAATGTACAAAAGGCGGCCTTATTGCTAAGCAGCATCTCTTCCAGGCAACCTAGGACCAGGGAAATATTAAAAGGAGATTTAAATATAAGATGGGTACAGTAATTGGACAGGACAATAGGCTATAACTAGTTTAAGTCAAGGAATCTTTGACAGGAAGTGAACACGGACTTGATTCTTAAAGGACTCCAGCGTTCGCGCTCCCCTAATACCCTCAGGGAGAGAGTTCCACAACGGACGGCATAAGCCGAAAAAGAATATGAAAAATAGTCGGTACTTCGGGGCGGTATATCCAGAGTCCGATTAAAATTAGAACGCAAGGCACGACATGACGAATGGGATCGAAAAGAAAACAAAGATTTATGTTCATAAGCTGTAACATGTTCTTTTACATCTATTACTTGTACGAGTAAGTAGGTAATATTAATAAGAAATAATCCAAGACAAAGCGACTGGAATATGCTCATTTCTGATTAAGATCCTATTCGAAGCATAAAAGGATCAATCGACGCGCCTATTATTGATCTATTTTCAGCTGTCGGCTCGCTAACGCTGTATAGTTTGATTACTGAAACTGAAGACTATTATTTGGCGCGTAACTAGCAGAACAGAAATGGCATAGTATAGAGTACGTAATAATCTATTAGTAATATGTATTTTCGTTGCAATTGTACAATAGTTGTATATTGTCTTAATAATAACTATTATACGAAAGCATAGTTTTATTTCATTCTACATAGTATCTGTTTTTGTATTAATCTAATAAACAACAAACCAAATTAATTAACAAACCTAAGATAATATTCAGAGTATCTTTCCAGTGACACCCCTAGCTTAAATTCCCTAAAAAATAAACAACGAAAATGTTCCTTACCGTAAAATTGCTTGAACGTAAAAACAGGGCTTCGTTAGGGCAAAGTTTTTAAATAAATGAATATAGCCCTAATTAATACGTCGCTGTATATAGTCCACAAGACGGAGCAATAGTTTTATTTCCACTCGGAGAGAAGCTCAAAGGATAAGCAATTCATTTTATACTTTCAGAATAATGGCTTTGAATTACAATTCATTTGAAAAATATCAAGTTGTTTTTATTTAATTGTGTACATTTTTATACAGGGTGCGCCAGAGAAACTTACTTATTTGAAAGGTCAATAAAAACAAAAGTACTTCAATTATTGATCTAATTTTTTTTTATTTGAGAATACAATATACCAATTTTTTTTCATGCAGTCTTGAAAATGACATCGGATAAATGGCGACCCCCATTGCGAATACACTGATGAAGTCGATTTTTGAAATTCGTCTCCACTCTTTGCAGCATATCAATCGGTATGTTGGCAATGGCGTCGCGAATGTTGTTCTTGAGGTGTGCTATGGTCCGTGGTCGATCGACATAAACCAGAGATTTCAAATAACCCCATAAAAAGAAATCGCATGGAGTCAAATCTGGAGAGCGGGCCGGCCGGTTATCAACCAGCATTTCACATGCATTTTGACGGGCAACAAAATCGCGTTCACTCAACTCTTGCACAACAGCCAATTTATAGAGATAAAATTGAAGGTCTTTATGGAGAATTCGTCGAACAGAGGTGTCAGAAATTCCCATAGCAACTGCGTGTTTGCGAGCCGAACGCCGGGGAGAACGCAAAACTGACTGCCTCACTCTTTCGATATTTTCCGGAGTTCTGATGGTTCTTTGAAGTCCATTTCTGGGTTTGACGACACTTCCACATTCCCGAAAAGAGTAAACCCATGACAGACTCGAATTACGGCCAGGAACGAGTCTGTGAGGAGGAATTTCAAAGCGAGCGCGGAAGGCACGTTGCGTAGCAACAATTGAGCGGCCATTAGAAAAGAAGCTTTCGATTGCGAAGGCACGCTGCTCCCTAGACCAGAGCATGATGGCAACTGACTGGAAGGAGAAACAAATTTGGCCTTTCCCCTCCAGTTGCGACATCTAGCGACATTCTAGCAGACCAAATCACCGCGCGGGAATTTTTTCAAATAAGTAAGTTTCCCTGGATAAAGCTTTTTGTTTACAGATATTACAGATGTCTGGGGTAAGTTGCGCTGCTCCAACTAAATCAACGTTATAATTCAAAGTACTGTTACATTTAATGATAAATTATATAAATATAATAAAATCAAAATTAAAATAATAAAAATAAATAAAAATCAAAATAATAAAAAGCTCTGGATCTATCAGACAAAACTTACACTGCAGTGCAAAAATCTATCGTAATTGAAACATTGTCCATCATTATCATTCTCCATAATCTCAACATTACCACGGTTTCATATAACACCAATTCTAATTTATCCAAAGCGCAATAAAGGGGGTTATGTTCGAATTTTCTCTGCGTGGTCTCCAGAAGAACCAAGGATACCAACATAACTCGAAGAAAGGCACACTGCTCAATCTATCGGTATGCAGATCCTGCAAGAGATGCCAATGCTGTACAGGTCGTACAGCAGTGGCATCTCTTGGCCTACATACAGGCCGCCGGGAAAATATTACTTTCCTGTGAGATAATACGATAAAAATGAACTAAGTGAATCTAATGTAATTTAACAGGGCAAAATTTAAGAATCGTGGACATGGGTATATTTATTCTGGCAATAAATAATTTACACTTAAAAATAAACAAAATTACTTTACGTTACATTTGAATGTAGAATCTGTCCTTGTATTAATATTCATTACGTTTCCCCATTTTCGCGCCAATCATTTATTAAATATTTTTCTTTTGACGTGAAACGTCTTTAAAATCGCGCCGGAACATACGGGTACCAGGTTTAAAAAGTGGACCGTAACGAAAAGGTCTATATCATCGTACCTTAATAATTAAAAAACTATTAGTCCTAGAAACAAAAACGTGGTGTGAATATTTCACTTATATAGTCAGCTCGCTGTTGTGACATTGAGTTTTTTATTAAAATACTTAAAACACCGTCAATTTTGTTTTTATTTCAATCTTTTACTTTAAAAGCGATTCCCTAACATAGACGTTTCACGTTAATACCAAACTGTGCCCCGGCACAGCCCCACCCGATTTTTTATTTCAGATTCAGATTTTTATTTGCTTAAACTTGCGAACATATATATTTAAAAAAAATATATAGAGCTGTTACAATATTGGTGAAGGCCATCATGTTTTATTTGTGAGCATGCATATATTCTTCACAAAATAAAATTGTATCATATATAATTTAGTAACAGAATGTCAATTAAACATTTGTCAACATTAGCATGTCAACTTTAATAATAATTATTTATTACATACAGTGATACAGTTCTTAGATTAATAAATACAATTTTTTAAATCTCTATTCGCTTTATATTAGTCAAATATTTGTGTACGGGGCTATTAATAGGTATAATGAAACCGTCTTTGTGACAGAAAAAAATATCTGGCCGTCCAGTGTTCGTACGAATATAGCGACCAAAGTAATAACGGAAAGAATTCCAAGAAATCCTTTTAGTAAGCAAAAGATTTTATCTGGCAATATAAAAATAAAGAGAAGTATCTAGAACCACTTCGCGTTTTTTAAAAGATCACTTGAGAATTGCATCTTATAAGAGACTTATAAGATATAGGTAATAAATAAATAAATAGGTAATAAAATCACATAACAAAAAGATTAGGATGGTGAAACTATTTAAGTGGTACACAAAGAGAAATCACAGAAAAAAATTCTTTAAGTAATATTTTAATAAGCACAATGACTATGTCTATACTGAAAGTTCTAAAAAAGCTTTACAATTAGTCTCTTGACTAATAGTAATGCTTTTTTACGTGGTGGTTTGGTGGGGTAACTATGAAGAAGTGACTAAGCCTTATTTTTGTGAAAAAGGTATGAAAACATCAGCACAAGTGTATTGCTTCCGTTCTTGAGAACAAAGCAGAGAACGTTAAGCTAATTAACAACACTATGTTCCACCATCAAAATTGAGGCTTTTAGCATAAATCGAGAAATTTGACGACCTCCATAGTCGAGTGGATAGTACACCGGTTTCAAGGTGTCGCCATCTCTGAGGTCCCGGGTTCGAATCCCGGTGGGGGCAGATGTTTGTGTGATGAATGCCAGCATTTGTACCTTAGTCATGGTTGTTGATATATATTTAAATAAAAAATATTTATATATAAATATAAATAAATAAATAAATATTGGTTACACTTACACCAATTAGCCTAGCCCAAACTAAGCTCTGTAAGGCTTGTGCTATGGGATCTAGGATAACGGATAGACATACATATATTATACATATATAAATAATTTGTATAATACATGTATGTATATCCGTTATCCTAGATCCCATAACACAAGCCTTACAGAGCTTAGATTATGCTAGGCTAATTGGTGTAAGTGTAACAAATATTTATTTATTTATTTATTAATCAAGACTGGGTTATATAGCCCCCCAAGCTTGCTTGGAATCTAATATTCCAGAGTTCATCAGAGCTGAAAACTGAAGTCATCATCAACCGACCTTTTTATGTTATAGGTACAAAAGAAAATTTTGATCATCTGATAATGTTAATGAATAATTTATAATGCTCACAAATCATAATTCGCATATTTTAATGTTTAGTGTGATTTGCTATAACTGACATGACAATGTCAGTTATAGCATATATAATGCCCTAAAACAATCTATAAGATTGGCAGCAAAGAATGTATCCATTTGAAATAAGTTTCATATACTTTAATTTTTTTTTTATGATAAATGTTATATGCAAAAATATGTTAATTCATCAATATTCTTTGTCATTATTTATTCTACAATCGTATTAAACTGTAATTGGTATCTTTTTATTCTCTGATTTGGTTTCCGCTCTTTAACTTTTTTATATATTTCTTTATAGACAGCGAACAGGGTATATTGTATTTTATTTGTCTTGTTTAATTTTAATTTTGCATTCACTTGTACTTTCACGGCGTGGATAATAACATGAGTCGCGCATACTTTAATTAAAAAAGTATTCTAAGCAAAAACACTCGAGGTTGGCGAAATCCTATGGGCACCGCCATCAAACCCAAAAGAAGAAGAAGAAAAAGAATTTTCCATTTAAGAATATTTATGACATATTGTCTTCTTATGGGATAATCCGATATAACATTACGACACGTTTGGCGGTTTGATTCATGGATAGATATTTTGTATGACCTACAAAAAATTGTTCCAGGCTGGGTGTATGTGCATGTGAGATTGTATGTCTGTGGCTGCACCTACGATACAGGATTAAAATTCTGGTGCGGATTGACGTTTTTTTTTAAAGTAAAAGAAACATGGACGACGCCGTGGGCTCAAAACAAGTAAGCATAAAATAATCAGATTGAGTTATTTATATAGATCTATAAATCGAAATTAGATAGTAGCTTTATATTAATATAATTAAATAAACATAAATAAAAGCTTTTCGTTTCCTTCTAAAGCACAACTCAAACATTTTAAGGCAACCAGCCGGCCGATCACAAAAACAAATCAAAACACCCTGGATTCCATTAACACAACTTTTATTGATAGAAAAATGTTATTTTTAGCAAATAAACCGGAACACGGTTTCGTGTCTCGCCCAATATTGATTTATTCGGTTCCATTTCGATGTTTTGACACGAATCTTCGTTTTGTTGTTGGGTACAGACAGCGGCGAGCACAGGGCGTCACATGGCGAGGTCACATGGAGGCAAAGTGCCTTAAATATTGTACATAGAAAAATATTTACAACGAGAGATATGTTATTATTTAGAAAAAATAATATTGTGCACTTTATTTTATTTTATACTAGCGACCCGCCCCGGCTTCGCACGGGTGCAGTGAAAAAATGGTTATGGTGGGTTATCCCTAAGAGATAGACATATACCATCGCGGACTTTTTTGTGGATTTTTGTAAGTTGTACAATACTGTAGTACATTATTTTGGTCTATCTCGTAGGGTTCAGCCAGCGTTTGCAATATAAGCGCAAAAAAACGTGCTTATTTACGACATCACATTAGAAACCTTTAAATTTATCAGTGTTTCTCTACTATATTATGCATATATTATACATACAAACCTTCCTTAAGAATCACTCTATCTATTAAAAAAAACCGCGTCAAAATCCGTTGCGTAGTTTTAAAGATCTAAGCATACATACGGACATACAGCGAAAGCGACTTTGTTTTATACTATGTATTGATGTTAAGATATTTAGCGATATTTACATTATATAC
The DNA here is from genome assembly GCA_036419045.1 of Scirpophaga incertulas. Classification (NCBI taxonomy): domain Eukaryota; kingdom Metazoa; phylum Arthropoda; class Insecta; order Lepidoptera; family Crambidae; genus Scirpophaga; species Scirpophaga incertulas. The sequence goes on along the minus strand of CM071631.1, from coordinate 3,649,505 downwards.
ATTATATAAAAAATATAATCCTTGTGCTTGATACTTTGATCTACCTTGCGCGGATTCTTATTCCAGATCAGAAGTTTTTAAGGCTTGAAGTGCAGTTTAAATTGTATTTAATCACAAAATAAATAATAAATATTTCTTACACTCACACCATTTAGCCTAGCCCAAAGTAAGCTCTGTAAGGCTTGTGTTATCGGCTCTAGGGTAACGAAGAGACATACATATATACATATATAAATATTTTTGATAGAAATATATATTTTTAGCAATCAGGACTAAGATACAAGTGCTCGCATTCATCACACAAACATCTGCCTCCACCGAGACTCGAACCCGGGACTTCAGAAATGGCGACATCTTTAAACCGGTGTTCTAACCAGTCGGCTACGGAGGCCGTTGAGAAATGAAGTCTTTTCACAATAAAATCTTCTATGTGCAACTTTTAAGATACTTTCCCTTCAAGTGGGACATTCTATATGTGGATGGGAAATCGTCTATGATAAATGAATAAAAAATTTAATACATAGTCCTTGCATTCAGTACTTATCAGTTCAGTACTTATTATGTTTTTAGAAGAATTGCTGTGTAATAATAAATAATAATGATCTTACATTATTTAATCTAAAAAAAAACAGCACTATAGCACTGACCATGTTTTTATATCAATGCACGACAACAACATATTACGATTTGATTGTAAACGAAATTTATTAATGTTATAGTATTGGCACTAAACAATTTTTTTCTTTCCTTTTTTTTTGACAACGTCACCTTAAGATTTTTATCCTGTATTGTGTGTGCAGTCTCAACATACAAATTTCACATGCACCGCCAGACCGGAATAAATTTTTGACAAAAATTTAACAAAACATATTGCTACGGTGTGCAGTATTTGTGAATGTTCAAATTAAACTTTAATAAATGTAGGATAAATGTTTTGTTAAGATACTTTCAAATGTAACAGACATGTTGTGGATTTTATTTTAATAATTATATAGTTTCACCAGAACGAGGCTTCTTATTTCCATTACCACGTAAATACTCGTCAAAGATACCGCGCCGTCCGTCGGATGTGCCTCAATCGACCTCCGCTTCGAATGACGTTTCCTGTTGATGTTTAATTTCAACAGACAATTTATTATTCGACCTCCAGTTTCGGGTGTTATTTAATTTCTGACTCATTCATAATTAAAAGCATAATTTCGGTGGTATTACAATCGTTGAAAGAGTCGATCTCTGTAGTGTCAAGTAGGTCTGCGAATAGAATCATTCTATTTTATGATTATTATAACATTTTATTCAAGATTACTATGAATCTCTTTGGCATAATATATAATAACAAAACAACACTTTAATTATAAATTAATAAGATGTGTGGTCATGTTATCAGATATGCAACTTGCGTATGTGGTATTGGTAACGCAGGAATTGGTATTTGCGTTATATTTTGTATTAGATTTTTAGTATTATTTTTCGGCGTTTCCAACTCACATACACTAGTATGTGAGTTGGTTGTTATGAGTCGTCGCCAGATCAAACCATTTCCAGCGCAATACGAGGCATGCACGTATGTTTAGAGAAGGATCGAGAGAAAGCAGCGTTGACTCTCAAATTGTATTCACAGCGGCATCCAAATACTGGGCACCAGTATTGCTTATCGTCAATAACTTATGACTAGGCAAGTATGATTAATTACGTCCAGCAGAAGTCCGCCAATTTGAGTCAGGTTCAGATAAGTACAATTATTGTATAATTTTTATTTTAAAACCGTCAACACACACTGTAATGTAATGTATCCCCGTTTATAGGATTCATGATATGATCTCAATGAATTAATTGACGTTTTTGTCAAGTTGCACAAATAAACCACAGAAAGAAAGGTTATTATAATTATAAAATATTTATTACTTATAATGTTGCAATATTATTGTAATGAAATTTAATTGGCAATTTTTTTAGTTACAGTGGAACATGTTCATGTTCTACAGTGGAAATTTGGTAGTCGAAAATTTCCAAAAATATTCTTTATATATTAGGGACTCCGCCAGGAAATTGGAGGTGTTTAGATGGTCGTGTAGGGGTTAGTAGGGTGTTATTACCCAACTCGATAATTCAAAAGGCCTAAGCCGTTTTGATAATGCCAAGCACAGCGACAATTGGAAAAGCGGTTTTACTACAATATGCCAGACTGTGGAACTCTTTTCCGTACAACATCCACGAATCTAAGTAAGTGCTCACTTTTAATTGCCACATGTGAAAGCGGTATCTGAGATCAATATCATATTATTAAAATACTAGTTTTATACAAGTATCTAATATCACACGTGAACAAGTACTTAGACCTACTTTTTAGAAGTTGTTTGTAGCAACCACTGGAAGCCCAGATTAATCAATAGACGCAAGGATTGGTATCAGTTAAGTAGTATATTCATAAACAGTCTGCAGGCCATACAGCTTCGTTGCCAACATGCTGCATAACGAAATTAGGCGGGTAATCATAAATCATATACCTACAGTTTATAACTTAAAGATTCACGAAGTCAGTCTAGCCTGAAACTGAATTACTGAGCAAAGGACGCGCTGAAGTGGGCCCGCCAATATCCGGCCGCCAGTCCCACTGCTCAGCCAATTTGCGTGTTGGCAACTTTCAAGCCGGCAGATGTTTGCCATCGCTTCCGCCCAAGCCCCTCGTAGAGTTTGTTTTATTATCGTAGGAACATTAATACCGATAAAAACTTGATTTCATACTGAAAGCGAATATTCACGAAACAAATTAAATCCATAGCAACACTATACTCGTAAATGCGGTAGTTTGTATGAATGTAACTTTGTTTCCATTTCACGTAAAAACTATTCGATGGATTTTAATAAAACTACAATCATTTTAATAATTTTATAAAGATACTAGCTTCCGCCCGCGCATTCGCCCGCGTGAAATTAGTTTTTGTCGATCCTTTCTTAGTATACTAACTTTCAACCCTTATTTCACCCCCTAAGCTGGTCGAAATTTCAAAAATGCTAGAACAAATGTTTAATGATTTCTTATCAATTGCTTAAATTTAAAGTTTCATGGCTTTATCTTTTAAAATTAAGAAATCCCATACAAACTTTCAACCTCTACTTCAACCCCTTCATCCCTATTTTTTTCGAAATAAAAAGTAGCCTATGTTCTGTCTCAGGGTCTAAAGATTGTCTGTAGAAAATTTCATCAAAATCGGTTGTGAGGTTTAAGCGGGAAAGCGTAACAGACAGACAGACAGAGTTACTTTCGCTTTTATAATATTACTTGGGATTAGTTGGGATTGTGTGAATTGTCCATTTTGGTCATTTTTGACGATAAGTATCAAGTAAGTAGAAAAAATCTACTATCTGTGCAGACGAATTAGCGGGAATCAGCTAGTGAAAAATATAGACACTGACTAAATTAATTTAAAAACTAAGAGAGAGCATATTCCATTAAGCTTGTCTTCTTTGTGTGCACATGCTTATGCACGACGGTAAAACGAAGCTCATGTTCGGAAATTGGTTGAATATTTTCTTAAAGAATATGTAAGAAAATTGGAAGGTGAATACATCTATTTCTAAAATATTGTATCTCCTGTTTTCCACTTACATATTTAGCTTACATTATAAATTACGAAATATCTATACACACTGTAATACAATCGTGATGTATACACAATACATATAATAACATAGAGTGTTTTAAATGTAATTGATATTTAGTAAAAGAACGACAGATAAAGAAGAGCTTTTGATTTGTTTTACAATAAGCAAAAAAATTTGTTAATAGTTTTATCACTAATCATAAAACTTAAATTCATATCATTATTTATTATTTTTATTTTACATTTGCTAGTAAATTTTACAAACTTTGTGCCGCTTATACATAAGATATTACGATTTATACTTAAAATACTACATAATTAGATCAAACTCATATTTCATTTAAGAATGATAATTATCTTCCTTTTCTACTTATTATGTCAAAGAAGACTTTATTAACTGTTAATAGCTACAAATCAACATCCAAGTTACAAATATTTTCTATTTCATAAAACTTACATAGAGCAAGGAATTTAATTTACGTAATGACTACTCATTTAGTAAAATGTTTCGTTCTTATTTAATTATTTATAAGACTCAACACAGTCGGTACCGGTTTCCAAATTAAATATTACCTAATTATGTGTAACGAAAACAAAAACCAACTTTCGACTGCTTTTTGGTACATTTTATGAGATTGTCTCCCAAAATACACTTCTTATGTTTATCATGAAAAACAAGATAGTCAACAATTTCATAAGTCACGCATAGATAACAACTTTTCCTTCGTCGCAAACACCGACTTATCGTGTTATAACGATTACAATCGCCATCTTTATGCCTCAATTTGTTTACATCTAGACAATGAATCCGTTTCAGCTTTGGAAACGTATAAACTCGCCGCTTACGGACGCGAGGATATCGCGGTTCTGGTGTTATCAGATGGGATGCTATCGGATAGTCTTGTATCGAAGAGATTAAGTATCGATGCATTGTATTCGTACTTTAGTGTACATTGCTTCTCAATCATGTCTCCAACAGCCCATTCACAGCGATGGCGACCGAAGATGCGGTGTATTTTTATGGTAACTTAACAACACACGATGCTCTTCTGAAATTGTTTTCATCGGAAGTTTGATCTTTTTTTTAATATTTTATTATTGATTATCGTGACTTTTGTCGTCAAATATGTTATTCTACATCTATATTTATTCTCTTTCTTTCTTCCTGCTTTCACTGGAATCCGTTTCATAGACTTTTTTTGTGCGTACACGAACATAGTTGTACGAATGTCCCCAAAGGGAAAGCAGGTTAAGCATTAAGAATGTGCCCCCAGAGCCAAATGTTATGAATATCATATTGTTATGTACATAACTCATTTACATATGTAGATTTTGACTGCCGATCTCTTACTGTCATTGCGTGACCTTGAAAAATGACCTGAGAACAGCAAATTTTTTAAACTTGTCGTTCTCTAAAACTAATAGGGCTAGGAATGTGATTCCAAAGCTAAACTATAGAACTATAAAAATATTACATATATTTATCGTAATTATTATTCTAATAATATTTTTTTTAAAGTAATATTTTTTTCTTGGCTATAATTAGTAAGTTCTAAGAGAACACAACACTTTCAAAAAATTCTGAAAAATAGCACTTAATGTGTAGATTTTGCATCATCTTAAAAAAAATTATTTTTATTACTCAAGTACTACTAGATTGTTTTCTATTCCGTGCGGGAATTGAAGCCGCGGCCTGGTGGATAGTAGCATTACTCGACCGCTGTACCAAACGTGTCGTCTCATTCGTATGAGCACATTCGTACACGACACGAATATTTACACTGCGCAGACTTAAGTTACTGGCATTGTACGACGAAGCGTCGCCGGTCGACTAGAATAGCCCCGCAGCCGCGGGCGCAGTTTACGGCGTCGTAAATTACGCAGGACTCGAGAACTCGTAAAAAAGTCGTCAACGCAAAATTGGGCGCACTCCGGCATGATAATGCCGCGGACAATCGTTGTAATTACGCACCGGCTCACCGTATAAACTAGTCAATTTATTGCGCATTAAACTCGCAACGAAATAGGTTATGGCCTTTCAGTGAAACCATACAAACAGAAAATTTTGCACTGCCTTCGTTACTATTTGCTCGTCGCGGCAAACGAGAGCTGATCGCGATCACTCTGTTTTTCAAAATAACCCTTGGGGGTTGAAGTTTTTCAGTAAGGTTTACTTGGTGTTGGGTTTTTAAACCTGTTTGAATATTTACAATCGTTTTATCGAAGTTAATAGAAATGTTAATAGCATTTTAATGTTTCAATCACGTATATATATTATATGTTTAGTTCGTATATATTTTTAGTTTTAATATATTTTTTTTGCGTGTATATTATTGTGTAATTGTAAATGAAAATGGTTACTTTGCCCTGATGTGTATATACGTATTAGATTCTGATCTGGATCAGGACGTTGATTCTCTATATATGTTTGTCATGTTGACCGTATGTTTTATTGTCATGATTTATTTTATTTTATTAGGTACATACGCTGTATTAGGTACGTACTATGTGCCTAATAAAATGAAAGTCAATAACTTTAAATTTACTATAGCTACCATATTTTGCAGTCGATATTGACAGCTTAATTTTTTATAGGGAATCCATAAAAAAGGTAATGGTATTAATTTGCCATATTAGATTGACAATACTTCTAAAGTTTGCTATATAAAATTATACTAACAACAAAGAGAGCAAAACCTCGGTAGAACCATAGGAAAAGGTCAAATTAATATTCGCCCTTATCGTCGCGTTAATTACCATCATGCGACACGAAGGTCAAAAGCTTTCCTGTTGTATGCAAACCGAGAACGGGTGTGTGTGTACGAGCTATGCCTACGAGTATACGTGAAAGACCCAGGAATCGAGCGACTGCGTTGTCATTCGTCTACGCAATTACTAAATACTGTTGTGTGGCAAAAAGGCTGTAACCAATATGAATCAAATTTATATACCATTAGTAATCAAATGTGGGATAGGTAGTTGGAAGTCTCGCGCTGTTTTTTTTTCGTTTACCTGATCTTACGAGCTTTATGTTGTTCGAGGTGCTATGGATATTATAGAGGGGGTTTAGTTAAGTTCGTTAACATAGTGTAGTATCATACTTTATACATACAGAGTAATATATATCTTTAATGTAAAAGAAAAACGTATATCTAATTTCTAAATATCAAACCAACTTCATATAAAAGGCTGTAATATTATGTGTCATAGTTGCAAATAAAGTTATGTCTATGTGATACGTCAAAATAGAAAAAAAACTATATTTATTAAGTTTCTATATAAAATAACACGACAGTTGCTTCTAAATTTCTACAAATGATATCTTTAACCAATACAAACTAATTGACGACTTTCAAGTTGATTATTTTAGTCATGAACGATTTTAATCTTGTCAATTTATAATATTAAGTTGGCATTTTCAAGACGACAAGAGTGATATTATCTTGTTTAAACGAAAGTATGCCTGCAGCCTCTAATCAAGGTAACGGGCTCGTTTAGGCGCGAGCTCTTCCGCCTAAAAGGGCTCGCCGAGGGCGCTCTATTCGTAAACGGACAATGTTTCGTGGAACACAAAATATTTAAATACTAAACAATTAATCGCAATGACAAAGTTACTTGTGCAGTAAATAAATCTTAAAAGTTAAGAATTGACTATTATGGATTTTTCTCACAGTTAACCAATTGTCTATTTTTATACGATTTTGGCACCGTATACTTTGTCTATTTGTGGTATAGTATGTTAATTAATAAATCTTTCTATTCAGCTATATACAAAGCATACATCTGTGCCTATGTATGCTTAGCTATTTAAAGCTACCAGTTATGATGCATTTTGTTAATTCATAGAGTTATTTAAGAGTAATGTTTATATATAATACCTACATACTATGAAGTATATGAATAGTATTATATTAATAACACTATTTAGAGGGTGTCAAATGTAATGTCATAAATAAACACATTTTTTGTGCAGTACAAAAATTAATATACTACAATATTGTTCACCTTAAAAAGATCTACAAAAATGACTCACAATAATCATTTATTATCCTATTATATTTTTCTGAGAAATAATAGCTAATTTATTAAGCGATATCAAGCATGTTTTGCTGATTAATTCTTATCCAATTAAGTTCCTTAAATATATTGTGTTTATATATATATAAACTTTATTAATAAGTTACATGCTGTAAATGGTTTTCTATTTCCAGCATGTAATTCAAATGAATATTTTCGAAGATATACACTGATATAAAATGCAGGGACATAGAGGTTGCGACATAAACAGCTACGGGGTCGTAAAGACCTTCTGTAATATAATTAAAATCAGCATTGAACCCGGGCGAAGCCAGAGCGCGTTGCTAGTTTATTACATATTATTGTAATGTATAATATAATGTGAGTGTTGTATAATGTTATATATAGTTTTTTGAAAATATATTTGTGTTGATACACGTACGAAAGTGGCAATCATCTTAACATACTAACAGACACTAACAAGATAGCAACAGATACATAATTGTAATAAATTAATTAACTTTGTAATTTTGACGAGTTTGTATCATAACAACAGTTACTACAGTTCTTCAACGCTTGTCGCTTTGTGAATATCCAAAGATCACTTGTTTAATTTAATAGTTGTTGATAACAAAACTAACTATTACCCACAAATATAAGCCGACTCACTCGTACGACACAAATAACACAATAAATATAGCATTTGTCAAACATGTTCTGTAATCGATACCGAGCAAAAATAACTAAGGCTTCAACAACAAGCATGTAATAACAAAAACACATTTTGAGAGGCGACCTCTCATCGCCGAGTTACCGTACGCCCTGATTATGTATTGTTAGGGGGAAAAGGTCTGGCGTTTTCCCTGCGAAACTCAATCAGATCGTACGAGAAAAAGCGGCGTCTATATAACAGATAAGTAGAGCAGATGATAAACAAACATAAACTGTAAATCGCCGTGTGTCGCACACGGGAACGTAAAAGAGATCGGGCATCCATCTCCGAGATTGAAAAGTCCCACGCCCGCGTCAGGTCTTTGTCAAACGGCAATAAAATCCGTAATGGGGAGCGTAGGGTTGCCATTTGGCTTGCTTTTCACGATTCTTTTTTGTTTTCAGGGAATGAACTTTGTGTATTACGTACTTAGATACTTTTTACATGAATACCAAGGTATCATAATAAGGTCGCCTGCTTGAGTACTAGAGTATGTTTGTAAATTAATAATATATCTATGGGAGTCTATATCAGACTCTATACCAAAGTGGTCTACTTGTGTAGCTTCGTCTTACCTATTTCTGCTGCAAAATAGTAGCTATGCTATTTTGCTATGTTCCGGTGTCGAAATTGGCAATGTAATAACTGGGTACTATGACTTTACATATTATATCATATGTTGGCAGCATATACTAGTTTTTATGGGGATTTCAGTTTTTCTGCAAATACCACAATAACTATATATATTATAGGCGCCTGAAACCACTTAGCATCGGGTGGGCAGTTTGCCACTGCTGACAATGAAGCTCTAGTTCTTCGTCCAAAATGACGGTAGTTGACGACAAAACAAGTTAGAATCAATTTAATTTGTCAATTAATTGGCAACAGTATATAATTTATTTACAATTATATAATTAGAATATGCACTAAAACAAACAAACAACTAACTGTACATATAAAATAAAATACAAATTGAGCATTTTATTTGACATATATACTGATACGTAAAATATACTCGTATTACATTTCGAAAGAAAGTAGAAGTAGATAAAGAGTGGAAAATACCTAAAAAAACCGGATCATTGATCATGTATAAAAGATAATGAAATAAGATCAATTCCATTACAAAACAATTAAACTAAATTATTTCACGCGTTGCTTTAGTGCCAACCCTACGCTATCCTCATTTTCGTTATGGCAAAAGAAACTTACGCACATCAGGAACGCGCCTCGCCGCCAGCGGAGGGCGGCCGCCGCTCTAATAATTGGGACAAATGTGTTGTTACAGCTATAATTTTCCGTTATTTCTTTCGCGACCATAATTGAATATACCTTTTATGTCTCTACATGTCTTATTTCCGCACGACCTGCTCGCTAATTCCTGAGAAAATATTACTATCGGATGAGTTTTCGTTACAATATACTTATACGAGTACATATTACAATTTCTAGCATTAAAGAGTTAGTTTTCATATAACTTATTTTAGAAGGTACAAAACAATGTAATTATGTTGTTGCAGTGAAAGTAAATAAGGGAAAATATGCACAAATTGCACATCTGTCCTTATTTAGCACCAAAAACATATTTTTATAAGTTGGACTATCAGATAAGCGGAAAAGACTTTATGAATTTAAATTTGCCCTTTGTTTGTGGTCACTATTACAGCCATATGTCCATTGCTGGATATAGGTGTGCCTCGCGAATTCCCACATAGATTAATGAAATCAAAAATAATAAATTTAACATAACATCCAGGGTTACTGACATATCCCGGAAAAATTGCGCAATAACTTAAGTATGATGGAAAGCGCAGCATCGCTCGCGAAGGACCAACTCGTAGGAGGCCTACGACTTGGTCCGTCGATTTAGTGAAGATTCTTAGTATAGTTGCGTTCAAATATGAAATAATCTACATATAACTAATAATAATTTGTAATTATTTACAGTATTTAGCGTATCCTAAGTGTATACAACTACTCGAAATGAATATTTCAAAGTCATGCGTAAAACTAATACGTATTCACGTTTATCGCATAGTATACATTTCACGATTTCAAACTTTCACCGAGTTTAAATAATAGATACAACATAATATGAGTATAAGTTATCACGAATTCAGAATAACGACCTTTGTACGTAGCAACGTAACTCTAGCCGCTACGAACCGTAGCCACGTCTTGGTGTCTACGGCTACGTGTCTACGAACCGCAACTAGAACTAAGTGCTACGGCTTGAATTATATAATGATCCCTAGAGACATAGAATAAAATAATACTAGTACTATCTCATCGCAATAAATATAAAAGAAAATTAGAATAGTAAATAGGATTTTATTTTTATGAGATATAATTTAATGATTCTGTATTAAATAAATAATAATTTAATTGTATTTATACCGAACTTAATTATGTAATATGTTTATTGTGATCTGACGTTAATTTAATCTGGTATTAATAACAAAGTTAAAATATTATAAAAAAATACACTATATACCTTTGATATGGAAATAGATGTAATTGTATTAATTTATTATTTTGGAAAGAGTAGATAAGAAATTATACTATCTTGACTTTATTTATTTTAGATTAGTTTTAGATTTAGTCTAATAGGTGTATAATTTTTCTTTTCTTTGTAATTAACACGTATAAGGTTATTTATGTTTTCGATAAAACATATACTAGTTTTTATTGAAAACATACATGTGAATGAATAATTTATAACAATCAAACAACACCATTCAACAAATAAATAGCCTACAACTAAATTCATATTGACGATTTTGTTTCTTTATGATAACTGGCTTTGCAACATTAATAATTTGCAATATTGATTTGTAGATAATATTGAGAAAGGTTCATCAATTTTCATATTCTGTTATACATCTGAATATGATGTTTAGCTTGTTTGATATATGGCAAACGCTAATGCGACTGTCTGTTTCGTTTGAAATGATGTGTTAGTATGAATTGTGCACAGTTTTAAACAAATTTTATTAGATTACCAAAAACCTTTTCTTACAGTAGACATTTATAATTAGTTTTTTTTGTCTGCGAAAAGAAATCTATAATTTTTGTACATTTCTGATTATTCAATGCATTAAATATTTACCAATACCTTTCGTTTTGAATGAACATTTTCAACAATTTAACTTTTTCTATACTAACTACTTTATAAACACGAACGGAAACTTTTTGAATCTCTTAAACACACAAAATAGAGATTAAACTAACAAACAACATAAATTGTAAGCAAAAAAATGTTTTTAGAAAGTTTTATCTATATAAAAAATTGTGGCGTAAAATTGGAACTATTACCAAAATTGCTTCTTTTTCAATTAAAATAAACATATTGTGAAATTAAAGAGTAATCAAAAAATGTTTATGTAGGTTAAAATTGAAATGCAATAATAACTTTTTTTATAAAACATAAAATAAAAAAGTTATGACGTAAGATGGTACAAAAATAAATCGGAGGTTATAACACTCAGTTGCGCTTACTGAACAATTGTTTGGAGACTATAGCAGACTACCCCCGGTGGACGCAGAGCCGACCAGCCTTCGGATATATATCTATCGGAGAAGTTACGGCCAATCCGAACATATGATTGTCTGGGGAGCAGTTGCACTGCAGAGGAATGCAACGGATCTGAGAAACAATGGATGGCCGAGGAAAAGCGGAGGCTTACTGGACGTAGAATAGGTATCAAGATTATTAGTATGGGAAAAATGGATAAGTACACACGAAAAACAAAACCATCAGGTTTAGCGAATGATAATAAAACGCCCACATTGATTGCCCATTTAAATAATCTACCATTAAATGAAGATAGCGAGAAAAGATAGAGCTACATTCTGATAAAAATAGTCTAGTCTCAAATAAAAAGGTGTAAACTGGCGAACCTATCTCCGCCCACATAAATAATCAGCGAGGGCCTTATCGCCGCCAACTATTATCTTTATGTCGGCCATTAGCAGTAGAGCTGCCACAGTTTCAGAAGCGGTTTACTCAATGAACTGAAAGATACAGCTCTTACAAAGTGTGACGTCGTAAACAAAATTTACTGCGTCATTAAACATAATATTGCCGTGAGGCAGCGAACTCCTGATCGCCAACACGTTCTGCTGAGTAGCGTTGACATTTGGATGGATAGAGTTAGTTTTCACATTAGACAGTATATAGTTCCTAACTAGCAATTGGATGAAATAACTGTTAAATATTGAAAAATCATTTGATTGATGGTATTGCATTTATAACTGACTTCGAAAAGGAATAGGTTCTCAATTTAACAATTTACATTTTATTTTGTTTGTATCCTCAGATTTTTCGTGCGGGTGAAATAATTTAATGATTTTTTTTATAATTGAAAGCTGTACGGTACTTCTTATGAAGTCCCATTTTGATTTGGTCCAGTTCTGAAAATAATATTCACGAGAAAACCATACAAGTTTTAAATTTGCAATAAATACGAGTATGTGCGTGACAAACGGACGAACAATTCAATATCACGCCGAGTTAGTGAATGTACTTTAGATTTAATAGAAAGAGATAATAAATAAAAATCATAGGAAACTGCCAATTAAAAGTTTTCTTTTCATTCATATACGAGTACTACAAATAAAGCTCACCCTATTACAACTCATCTATGAATGCGAAAATGATTGCCTAAAAATAATGTTATATATGTTTAACACGAACTACGAGTCAACGCCTGTAATTATGCGCCGGATCCAAATCTAACTTTTGATATTAGTTGTCGATAGCTGTAGCGATAATAGCTACTAGGGCATTCGTAACGAAGTTTGCTACGACCGAGCTACAACTCACTTCGCGCGTTCGTAGCGCAGCAATGTGTCCGTAGTTAGCCCGTAGCTGAATACGTGCTACGAAACTAGTGGTGTTTGCTAACATGTTTTAAATTTATCGATTACCACGATCACATTGGTTTCGAAAAGAGTTAAGTTTTAGTGTAAATGCCAATCTTTTTCTTTTATTTATGTTACTACGTATCTTAAGACTAGCCGTCTTAATACCGATATTTCAAATAATGTGATAACCAAAGACAAAAAAACCGTTTAATGATTAAGTAGATTATTTGAGAAATATAAAAGGTTATTCTAAAGATATGTAACCCTTATTAATAAGATTAGTATTTCGTTGTAGTAAGTCTCTTGAACAAGATTAATTGTTTCCAATGCGGTTGCAATTTCAATCCAAGCCAATCAAAAAGCTTATCGGTAACTTCAAAACACTTACCGTTATCTCTAGAACTGACAAGTCAGAAGATAATCAATTTGATGTTATGCTATGATAGCTGGTATGTTCGTCGGCCAGCACAAAAGGTAAATGTTAATGCAACGATGAATTGAATGAAATTCACTTAGATGATTAAAATTAAAAGCGTTTTGAATATGGTTAAAGCTTAATTAAGTTATAGATTTATTTAGATATTAGTTGATTAAAATATGATCAATGATATGCTGGATTATAATATGAATTTTGGTAACAAATCCATGAAACACATTACCTAAAAGTCCTATAAAGGTGACTGGTATCTTTTCTTGGATTAGACATGTAATTATTTTGAAATACATTTCAGTTATTAAACTTAATTGTTACTAGCATATTTCAAAGTTATATTTTTTATATAAACATACACAGACTCTCCCGTAAATACTTTAAAATTTTTTCGTGGGGTTATTAAAACAGAGTACAATAAAAAACGCCTACATCGTTTATTATTATTATGATGCCCTCTAACCGAACGGCTTCAGAGGCGACCATGCGACATTTTTCAAATAACTTACTTTTTTAAACTTATGATATCTTTCGAATGGAATGTCCAAATAAATTATATATTGAAGCACACTTAAATATGAATTTTTATAAAAATTAATTCCAAAGTATAAAGAAAACAGCTTTTATAGCGTTTATAGTAACACTTGTTGCAACATAACTATAATAGTCAAACATATGCTGTCGCGATATTTTTTGTAGATAATTCTGCAAAGACATAGTACATTATTTTGTTCTATAATCAATAGTAACGCAGCGCACGCGATGTAAGAAAGTTTTTTGGTAATTTTTCACACTTTGGGTTACATTATTGGAGTATAGATAAGTTATAACTGCTCTGGTGTTGCATCTCCGCCGAACAACACCCCTTGGGCGGCGGTAATAGCTTACCATCAAATGATCCGTTTCCTCGTTTCCTCTCTATAGATAAAAAAATCAGAGCAACACATAAAACGTGCGATAGAATCCCTTTAAAAAAAAAAGGCATTATACTGATAACATGATGATTAGAGGCTGGAAGCCCAGGATTAAAGCAGACCTTCACAAAATTTCGAGTAAAAAGTCACCCAATTCCCCGGACTAATTTCACACAATCCGTCGTATATATTACGTCCATTGTTTGTCAGATTTACTGGGCAGCAATCGCCGGAGGGTCGCGATAAATGCCCCACAGCTCCAACATCAAAGGGCCAATTGGGCACAATCAATGCACTTTCAATTTTACTAAGCGAAAAGGGAAAATCGCCCTAAGGGCGACAGTTTCTTGTCTTGGAGGGGGACGGGGGTCAGCCGTGGCACCCCGCGATGGTTTGCATACAGATTAAAACCGACGCTCGTGTGCGCGCAACGTTATAATTGCTAAAATCAAGTAATTTATGCGAACGTGACCGTGGTCGGAAAACCTGATGGTTATTTAATATCTCATTTATATTTTCTCATTTTTTTTTCTCGAATATTAACAGCTACAATAGTAAGTAATATGAATGTAATAGATGAATTATTCAAATTTTATTAGGACTATTTTTTTTACACAATTTACACGAATGAACATCATTTATAACAGTCGAGTACAAAAACTAGTCTATTAAAAAGATCTCTTCCAGCCAATTCTAGAAATCAAAAAAATTAAATTAATGCGACACGAAGAATACATTCTTATAAAAGCATATTATAGATATAGGAGTAATTAAACATTTAAGTTCATATTCTTCATTAGCAGCAGGCACAAACCTAACCTAACTAGTTTTTTTCCCTTTGAATTACATCGTAGGTGTACGCAATTTGTTTTCTGGGTGGGGAAATCGACAAATAAAAAAGGCATTAGTTCCAAAATACGAATCGATCCCAGCCTCTTGATTAGAAGATCAGTGCCACAATTATATTTAATACTGGTTCTCGAGAAAGCTTAGGCAAAAGCTTAACAAACGAACACATATTACTTTTATTTAATATAAAAAAAAATATGATACAGCGAAATAAAATAAATAGGGCGAGTGTATTGCCACTACCCGACCATTTCATCTTTGGAATATTGTTCAGATATTTCGGATCTCCCTTTCTGATCGTATAACAAAATTAAAAATTTATTCTTCAAATAGGATTTTACTTTTACACGTGAAAAATGCTACGCCATTGGTTCACAAGTCTACAGCAGGTGACCATGTAATTTTTTTGTTTTGTCTAAATTATCTTTATGATTCCTTATTTAGTGTATTTTGTTATAATAATTAACTGCATTACCTATGGATGTTAATATGACAAACTTTGTTTATAGCTGTATATGTTTTTTAGTTCAATTTTATCATAAACTTTATTTTTGCTGTAAAGTTTGCTAGATGAAAAATAATGGAAAAAACTAGCAAGAGCTATTTTTCAATTCTGTATTTTTACAAAGTCGTCATTTAGAAATTGACCTCAGATAAAAATATGTACCCAATTTCCTTTACAAGTTTAAACAAGTTCACATAATATCTATAAAAAAAATGCATTGTGTTATTTACTACAGTAAACATTTTGAGTAACGTCATTATTGCCAACGTATCATAATGAACGACGCAAGAGCCGAATACGGGTGTTAAAAGTAATTATATTTCTGCGAAATGGCTGGACGGTGGCAATAGGCTCTTAGACCATTACATAGGGACTTAATAAAATTTTGCAAAGTAAATATTAACAGCTTTAGTATGTGTCTCATAAAATGTACCACGATTTAGTTAAGACTGCAAGAAGGCGTTGGATGTTAGCAGAGCACGACAGATTGGTGTGAACATCGTTTGGAAGGTATGTCCAGCGTCGCACTGATGATATAACCAGCATACTACTATTCGATGTTAAGTTATAACAGTATCTGAATACCACTTTCCAAGCTCGACTGGATAGAATTTTTACTTAGTAATTACAATTGAAGTTAAAAGATTATTTCACAAGCATAATTGTGTGAGTAAAATTAAGATTATTATTAATTACCTGTAGATATAAAGAACTTTAAAGGTCTCAAATATACGGCTAAAATCCATTTTAATTATGAATTCTAACAGAAAGCTTTTATATTTTCATTATACCAAATTATTACCCACAGCATAAAGCCTACGAAATCGCAATGACGTCGCGCATATTACAATTCGTCGACGACCTAGCCGTAACTTCTCAAGTGCTGTTAGGATCTGTCACATAAACATTTTAATGAAAAATAAAAGAGGAAAATATTTACCCAACAACGCGGCCGCGTGGGCGCTGATCCCTTTGCCATCCCGTAAGAAGGGATTTAACAAAAAAGTCTTTATTTCCTTTGCCATTGCAAAACCTCAAACATTTCTACACATTTCTTTGCGTTTGGTCAGTCTGAGGGACGTTTTCTTTGTGGCCTTTTGAATAATACTTGACACGCATTGTTGCGGGCGATACGCGCGATACACTTGGCCGAAGCAATACACGATTGTTTGAAGTTTAAATAAACGTGTTTAGGGAGTATTGGCTATTGCCGGAGTATATAATTATACGAGCATAAGTTTTCTTTGTTGAAATGTATGGACATGAAATTGGATTGGTGTGTAGGAAGAGGAAGAACGAAGAAATGATGGATTGACTGTGAAGAGAGTGAGTGGTGAAATAGCGAGTGATAGAGGAGAGTAAAGAGGAAAACATGTTGTGCCGACCCCAAATAAAGTTGGGAACAGGACAGGAGAAAGAAGATTTCCTTGTTGAAATCCTACCTTTCTGTGAGTTGTTACCAATTCTTACTGTCTTAACGTCAGTTTGGTGGTGCATAATAACGTACCTGAAACAAAACAATTATAATTTAAGAAACGTAGAAATAAGTCAATATTGATAATGACGCATCCGAGATATTGAAAAGTCCATCCGATCCAAAGGTATATCCAGTTATTCCATATATCTCGGACAGTCCCTCCCTTGGCGTTGGCTCGACCAGATTTAGGTAGAACCGGCCCCGGAGTACATGGCGGTAGAATCGCGAAAACGCACCCCGCCATGTGCCCCGCATGGGCCTAGAGAACTCAGGGGGGTTTTAGTGGGTAGGCCGGCCCTGTCAGACCGAAGAGACACACGGCCGCGCCTAGCCAGCGCGGTGTCACGATGCATAAGGTGCATTTTTTCTCTAAAAAAAAAGGTATTCCCATATATACTGATAATAATTTTATATGCAGCATATACTGAGACAAAGTCTTTTATGACATACGTAGATTGTACTCGTGTATTTATATACATTTCTATATATATGTATATCTTTCTTTATATATATAGTCAGAATATAGATAAGAATCCTACTACTATTATAAAGGCGAAAGTTTGTAAGTATGGATGTATGGATGTTTGTTACTCTTTCACGTAAAAACTACTGAATGGATTTGAATGGAACTTTACCACAATATAGCTTATACATCAGAATAACACATAGGCTACAATTTTTGAGGTTTCTAATGTGAGGTCGTAAAAAAAACACATTTTTTGCGCTTACATTGCAAACGCTGACTGAATCCTACAAGATAGATCAAAACAACTTACTTATTACTAGACTAGACGGGACGAACCTGAAGTCCACGCGAACGAAGTCGCGGGCAAAAGCTAGTAATTGTATAAATAAGTTAAATAATAATTTTCAGTTGTTACTTATTATTTGGTCACTAAAGTTAACGTTGCAGTTAGTTAACGCTGTGCCGACAGTTAATGCAAAAAGCAATAAAAATAAGTTTTATATAACACGAAAGCGCGTTTATTTCCATGGTACTTTCATTAGTTCAGTGGAAAACTGTCACAAATGGAATTAAGCTTCGGCCATTGTTCGCCTTTGCGGCGTACGTTGACGCAAGATTACAATGGTGCGTTGAAAAACACAATACAATGTGGCGGGGCAATACGAGGTGTATTGTGTCAAGTGCAATAGCACTGTGCCGGTCAAATGGCGCGTCGTACGCGTTGACAGCTGAAATTTTTACAATACTGTTTAGAAAAAAATGTGACGAATTTTTTTTGTACTTATCTAAGTGTGATTAGAGTACACATATATATCGCTTTTATTTTATGTTATGACAACAATATAATTATGCATATAACAAATTAGTTGAGATTCCTTGAGAATTGTGCTGTAAAAATTTTTGGCGGTACTGTTATTTTATCGAAATTAATTCTTATTATATTGAACGGTTATGGTTCAGTTGATATTGGTGGTTATTTTATAGTCAAAAATTTCGAATGATTTATCTGATACATTAATTGTATTAAAGTATTTATGATTGTGTAAATTGAAAGAGAAAATATATAATTTCAAATCTATACACTCTTAATATTAAATATAATATTATTAAGCAACGAAAGAACTTATACTGCTTGCTACCTTAGAAAAATATGAAGTAAAATACACTCTAAAGTAAGTAACAGGCAATGGCTAACAAAAGAAACCCCCAAGCCAACGGCGAAATAATATCATTTCACATTGCGAAAAAAAAAACAACAAATCCTCCCAGTTACATTTCTACAAGAAAAATAATATTAACAGAATAAGCGAGAGAAAGCTGCGCTGCTCTCAACAAATAATAATGTTACCATTCGCACTTTTCCCCCGTGAAATGAGGTAAAACTAAATAATACGTTAGTTCCGGGAAATGGCAAATTGCTGAATACAACAGCAACGCTAGGTGAGCGATGCATAGTGCAGGGAGACGCGAGTAATACAACCATTTCAGGAGTCAATAATACAATAACTATATATACTAACAACAACCCATAAATTGATTCGCAATGATTTATACAGTGTGTTAGGGATCGGACTTCCGATACTTTACCAACGTGTTGTATGTTAAGTTTTATCGACAAAAACCTATACAAATGGGGGTCGCATCTCTCACCCCTATGAATGAGAGCTATTTTAAAATTTTATTTCTCGTATTTTAAGGAGTTTATTAAATCTTGCTGTTTTACGATTTTATTTGGTCTACATACACAAAAGTGGCCTTATTTCAAAGTTAATGAGCTGTGCTAGCATTTAACAATAAATTTGTTAAGAAATTCTTTACAATAATAAACAAAATCCTTTGATTTAGACGGAAAATTGGGTAAAATGATCTATTTTTTTTAAGTTATTGGGCTCTACGTAAAATTCTGGGCCCTTGACATATCATTTTTTTTTGTTTTAATTTATTGGCGATGAGTTGAGCTTGTAAATAAACCTAAAATAAGTACCGCTAAACAGGCAAATAGTTAAGAAACGGGTCTAACAAAACAAGTCAAAATTGACAAAAAAACCCTATTCATAAGAAGGTAATATTTCTATTGTTTGTGAGAGAGAGAGGTACTTTTACGATTAGAAGGTGTAAGTAAGCCATTAAACTACACATTATTTGAAATAAAAACAAAGAAAAAGAGAGCACGAGAATTAATTCAAACCTATTTTTTTACAAAATTTGTTGTGTCACAACAAAGTTTTTACAAAATTTGTTGTTCGAAGTGACCGCCATTATTTTGAAGGCATGTGATTGCTCTCAATCCAACTCGTTGAGTGGCTCTTAATATTATATCTCTGTCGTTCCGTATCTTTTCAGCTGTAGCCATAATCCTCTGAAGGAGCTGCTCTCTGGTATTTGGAACTTCCCGATAAACTTTCTGTTTTAATGTTCCCCAAAGAAAGAAGTCCAGAGGAGTCAAGTCTGGTGAACGAGGCGGCCAGGCGATCGTGCCGCCACGTCCGATCCATGGCAATCAAATCAAAAATCAAAATAATCTTTATTCAACATAGACCTTTTCAGGCACTTATTGACGTCAAAGCAAACAAAAAAAAAGCTTAAAAAAATCAAAAACCTTGTCCGTACGTACGAATAAGGAAAAAAAAATATTGACTCTACACCTGTTCGGAAATTGGGAGAGCCTTCTCGAGAAGAGCAGGCAAGAAACTCTGAAGGTCTATTTTTATCTCCTCTTTTCAATATTAATAATTATAATAATACAATATAATATAAGATACAATCATACCTAATACGATTACAGTCGTATGTATGTTTACATACAACTGTAACACAAGCCTTACTTTGGGCTAGGCTAATTGATGTAAGGTGTAAAAAAAAATTATACCTTATCTTAAATAATGACTGGTAAATAACCACCATAATTTTTGGTTCTAACATAGAGTAGGCTCAAGTCCCTCTGTTGGGACATATGTGATGATGATGTAATTGTAAATAAAACCTATTGGGAAACAGACGTAATAAAATCTGTAATACAGATTTGGTCCAGTACCCACGTCATGCTTAAAATCAGTGTAAGCGCATCGTAACGATTGCATTGTTGAACTGCAAAATTTAAAATTGAAGAGAAATCATAAATTAAGAGAGATACATAAAAACAAAGACTACTGCTATTGTTTTAACTGTGGTGGTGTAGGCGGCACAGCGCTCGCCGGAAATGAGCTTTCGATATCCGCCCGCGCCCACTTTGTCCAAATCAATTTGCTTTACAGTACGCCGCCCGCCGCCAACGGATCGACACAACATAGCAAACGTTTCAGCTGCCACAATGTATTTAATTTATTTGATTTCAAATTTTTTTACGGTGACGATGACCGACTGTCTGACGAGACAGTCAATTATTCTATACTAGTTGGTGCCCGCGACTTCGTCTGCGCATGAGTATTTCGAGTAGCTTATATTAGCGTGGTTCGAGTAGCCTTATATCTAATGTATAAGCTATATTATTGTAAAATTTCATTAAAATCCAGTTAGTATTTTCTACGTAAAAGAATAACAACGATCCAAGAACAAGGATCCAAACTTTGGCGTTTATGATATTAGTAAGAATAAAATAAAAAAATCGAAAATTTTAGTACGTAATACGTCAATAATAACTAATTCAACTATGAGAACAGTTTTTATTGCGTAGGGAAAAGTGGTGATTTCAAGGTAAAAGGTAATAGCCGAATTTGTAGCTGTATGTGCGTTTATTACTCATATATCTACGCTTTATAACGTCAAAGTTAAGTCTACTTGTTAAATTGTAAACAAAAGTTTAAGCAATACCTTGGTGTACCGACGTTAAATAAACTGAAATTTTAAATATATATTCTTTTACTTTCAAGATTTCCTGTATGTTAATAGAAAAATATATATTATCGTATTCGATTAACGAGTTAAAATACTTAAGCTTCGTTCTGAAACAAATTTAATAATAAAATTAAACTCTTAAACTCTTCTCTTCTTTGGGTTTAAGCAAAATAAACACTCAAAAAACACGAAAGCAACTCATATATTTTTTATTATTCTGTTTTTTTGTTACAATAAAAAACACGTCGCGGGCTATTTATTGTAACAAAAAAACAGAATAAAATAAATCCAATATAAACGCTAATGTACAGACGTCAAGCTACTTTGTTATTTATTCCATGTTGATATTGCTTGTATTGCATTCGTTAGATATTATGTTGAAAATCAATTAAAGTAATGTAAATTTATTAAATTTAATATACGGTTATTTGTAGAATACAGAAAGTTTTATGTGTTATAGAGGTTTTACTGTAATATGAGATTTAATATATAAATTTGATTTATGTGTACAAAAATTATAACACATTTCATACTAATTTTCAAATGTATAATTTAAACACAAGAAATAAAAATAAACTTGCCGTTCCGTACAGGCTACAAAAAACTAGAGGCTCGTTTATGGGCAAATGTATAATTTTTTATAACAAGATTCTACATAGTGTAGCTGAATTGCCTCTTCATAAGTTCAAGGTACATGTTAAAAAGACGCTAATGAGTAAGGGCTATCACAAAGTCTATGATTATTTAAATGATGCCAATGCTTGGCGTTGATTTGAGGATGCATTCTAAAGTGTAAATATTTGTTTTCCCTTATAAATTGTAAACATATATGTACAATGTATGATAACAACATAATTTATTGTAAATGTTGTTATTACTTTTGATAAAGCTGATAAGTTTCTTGCGCCCATTCTTCTTATCAGCTAAAACATACGTCCTGAATGGGTGGTAGGAAAAAAATTTGGACGATTCAAAAGAGCTTTCTATAAGTAATATTTGAATAAAGTTGATTTTGATTTGATTGATTGAACAATGTCTAATTTTCACTGAACAATGGCTAGCACTGACTGAATAATAGATGATACAATCCTAGATGTCATTGATCCTTTCATCTATTTATCAGACTATTTATCTGAGGCCAGCTTCTAAGTAACGATTAAAAATACAGGGGAAAAAATAGCCTTTGCTTGTTCTTTCCAGTACGAGGTCTCCTGTTATATAGAGTTGTGAATCAATTGTGTGGCATCTTTGACGCGCAAAAGTAATTTAAAAAATATATTTGAAGAATAAATTTTCGATTTTGATTCTAATTATTTAAATTAATTTAAAAAACAAACTCTTCCGAATTATTGAATTTTATAAAAGCCTATTAACGGTATACGCTCCACAGAATGTAAAAACAAAACAACGATCATACAAATAATTGATAGAACGCTCCAATCGAAACTTTCCCGTTCCTCAACCGTTAGATAAAACAGAACATCTCCTAACAACACCGAAGTATCTCTCATTAAAAGTAGTGTAGAGGGGAGAAGTGTTGCAGCGGTCCCGCGTTTGCACCCTGAGCGATGCCACAACTTTGCTGAAAACCTCCGGAATCGAAAGGCAATTATAAAGTAGGATCAAAGGAAAAGTGTTATAGTATATTTTCCCATAATCAAATTGTAGATGTAAAGAAACTGAGAATAACTTTTAACATGTCTCTTAAACAAGTTTGAATCATATGTTATTTGATAAATAATTGAAAACATCTAGTGATCAGTCGC
Organism: Scirpophaga incertulas; assembly: GCA_036419045.1. Lineage (NCBI taxonomy): Eukaryota > Metazoa > Arthropoda > Insecta > Lepidoptera > Crambidae > Scirpophaga > Scirpophaga incertulas. The sequence continues at coordinate 3,626,064 of CM071631.1, read as the reverse complement.
GACTTCATTACAAGGTAAGATAGAATCAGAAAAAAAAATATTGCTATAGTAGCACGTCACAACGACGCAACGCAACCGACACAATCCAATGACGACTTCGAAAATATTGTATATTTTCTATTTCCAATTGAACTACTAAATACTTTATGAATCGGAATATGGTTCCGCGTCCTGAACAAGTTGTGAATGCAGTAACCAATCCAACCTGGTCGAAAACTGTATTGTCAACTTTTTATCTTCATTATCATTAATTACATATCAACCTTCAACTATGATTACAATAAATATGATTAATAAAACTTAATTAATCGCATGTTTAAGATCTGAATTCCGCTTGCATATTTACACTTCATTATAATGTTCCAGCCGCTGAGAGAATGTTTCCGTTAGTTCCTTACGTACCTGGAATAAAGTTCAATTTTGTATTATCCTTATCACGATTCTCGAAAGTGAACTTTTATTATACCGGGCATAGGAAACTGACACGTCCTGTCAAAAATCAACTGCAAATCCCCAAGGACGAGAACCTATCCGCATCGCGACGACTAGAAGTTTCTGTCCACGAACAAAAGCAATATCAATTTAAATAAAATAGTATCGATGTTAATTTAAAATTCAAACAACATAATGTACCGACAATGCAATCAAACGAATTATCCAGTGGGGTGGATACAATTGGATAATTCAATCGTGAAGTTAATTAATTGTCGTTATTCACTTAATTCAACACTTTTCATTAGTCTGCGCCGCACACTAGGGACACTCGCTTGGCGCCATCCATTTTGTTCTGTAATCGGAATCTAATAATCGATTCGAATGAATAATTCGATTGCTTATCTATAACGTGTTAATATAGCTGTTAATTTAGTACAATTAACGTTGGCATTACATTTGACAGCTTGAAATCGAATGACAATGTACTAAAATATTACTATATTACAGACTTATCATACATAAGGTAAAAGATAAACAAAAAGACTCTTCATCATACTCTTGTTCGTACATATCGCACTAATAATACAATAGTGTATCAACTCAAAATCGAACATTTTTCAGAATCAACAAAAAACTTATTACTCACTTCATGTATAATTGCAAATTGAATAACTGTCACATAAGTTTTTTAATTTATCCTTATTCTGTTTTTGCACTAATCGAACGACGGTCTTGATCACGCGTGAGGAATCAAATTTTGCGTGTGTTTATAGTATTATGTCAAGTACGACGTTTTGAGTTGATACACTATTGTATTATTAGTGCGATATGTATTTTTGGTTATCTTTTATCTTATAAATACAGCAGCATTGGAGGAGCTGCGGTTTCGGCACTGATCTTTGTACAAGATTCGAGGGGCCCAGATTCGAGTCTGTCTGATTTTTTTAAATCATATGTACAGATCTTGCCAAAAGTTGTGATACCTGGTAATATCAAGTCACAATAACCACACAGTGGCCGAATTAGGTAAAATCAAAATTTTAATGTTATTCTACGCTATTGGTTCACAAGTGAGAGACTTTGTACTGGAAAGAACCAGCCAGAAAACCAGCAAAGGCTATTTTTGTCTCCCTGTATTTTTACAGAGTTGCCAATTAGAAGCTGGCCTCGGATAAATAGTTCCCAACTTCCTTTACAATCTTAAACAAGTTCATATTATAACTATAAAAGGTATAGTTTCATCTGTTATTTACTACAAGCCCGCGACTTTGTCTGCTCAGGATTAGTATTTCGAGTAACTTATAAAATAGCTAGCTATTGTAATCAAACTGATGAACTAGTCTGGAAATTCACTTAATTAGCACTTCACTCTGTCACGCTCAACAACCAACCTCCTTGCTCCGCCCCACTACCACCTCCGGCCTGCAACTAACCTCCTTTCGTTTCAGGATGGAAACGGTTACAAGTCTCAGTCAACATAACAACTTTTTGTTATAATTTCTTATGAGTAGGTAATATGTAAGATTATGATAATCGTATTATATTTAGTTTAAAATGATTTATTTATTAATGTAAGTGCAATATCAAATATATTTTACAATTTTAAATAAATGGTATAACCCATGGGGTCGAAAAGGAAGTTTAGTTTGACAACAATATTGTGGCAGTGAGACTTCTTCTATACTAATATTATAAAGAGGAAAGATTTGTTTGTTTGTTTGTAATGAATAGGCTCCGAAACTACTGGACCGATTTCAAAAATTCTTTCACCTTTGGAAAGCTACATTAGCCCCGAGTAAAATAGGCTACTTTTTATCCCGATAAAATCGACAGATCCCACGGGATGCGCAATACAGGCTTCGCTCAAAAACTATTGCACAGATTTTCATGCAGTTTTCATCAATAGATAGAGTGATTTGGAGTGATTCTTGAGCAAGGTTTTGCGGTATTTTTTATTTCGGAAAAACGGTTAGACCAACGGGAAGCGCGATAAAACCTTCGCGCCATAAACCGACTTCCGCGCATATGTAGCCGTGGCCAAACGCTATGACCCTTAACCCTCTTAATTTAAGCAGACCAAACCCGAACTGCGGATAACTACGACCAGGACGTAAATCTAGCCTAGTGCAGAGTAAAATTATTCAAACCCTTTGAAATTTCAATACCGTATAATCAGGGGGGCTCACCAAGCTTACGCGATGATAGGACCAGGGTAAACAACTAATAATGTATTCATTGAATAATTCCACATCATAATGCATGGTTGGATTAGCGATTATCAGTTGCTTGTAGTGATATCCGTTACCGTATCCGCGGATATCCGAGGCAGAAGAGATTCGCATCCGTGTCCGTATCCGTTACTTTTTGGCGGATCTTTTACGGATCTATTTAGCAGAGTCTTCTTTAAAGAATAAGTCATATTCTTGAGGATGTTTTCTTGGTAGTTTGATTTTTTAAGGAAGTGGAGCCTTTACCCTTACGAGAATACTTTCCATCAAAGTTTTACAGTTTGCACATTCATCATTTATCATCACAAAATATTTTGTTTTTTATTCCATACGGTGGCAGACGAGCAAATGGCCCACCTGATGGTAAGTGGTAACCATCGCTCATGGACATCTGCAGTGCCAGGGGCACAGCTGAGCCGCTGCCTACCTGGAGAGAAATACTCTTTTTAAGCCTCGTTTGAAGTTAGACATATCGTAGCGCTCAGGAAACACCGCAGCTGGGAGCTCATTCCAGAGTTTGCATGTACGCGGAAGGAATAACGCTGAAACCGAACTGTACTAGACAAGATCGGTTCCAGGTGATATGGATGAACTCTACTGCGGTGGCGGGTGGTGCGATGGTAAAAAGGTGACGAAGGCACCATTGCAAATAGTTCCTCAGAGGACTCTCCGTTAAAGAGTCAATAAAGAACACACAGAGAGCCAAAGTCTCTCCGCTGCTCCAAGGTCTCTGTTGAGGCCGTAATATATTCCATATTACACTACTAAACTTCTATGTAGACATTTTTTTAAAATCATGTACCAATACCAAACACAAGTGTTATCTATGCTGCCCACTGTCATACTAAAGTAAAACAAAAGAAGACTCGCCGCGCAATGCAAGTCGAAACATGTTTCAACTCAAGATCTTAACACCAAATATCCGTATTCAGGTCTGTATCCGCGGATCTAGATTTTTGACGATCTGGCACATCACTAGTTGCTTATAGCACTCCGAAACTGAAGAGTATTCAACATAACTAGAGATCGGATAATCGGATGCATATTTACCTAAAGTTAATTTTTGGCTCACAAATTATGGAAGCGGCTTTTTAAAATACATTTTGTTAAATAAAAATCCCAGGAAAATACGGGACTGCAAATTTAACGTAGTGATATTGTTTGAAAATTACTAAATAGCACGTGGTATTTATTTTCAAAAGACCGAGACTCCGGGTTCATTTATGCATACGTATTTATGTTCTACAGTACCGGAATTCCGGGATTTTTATTTATGGAAATAAAATAAAAAGACAGTTCCATACTTTGTCAAAAACTAAATTAGGTAAATAAATAAACATTCGGCTATCCAATTCCGCAATCCCGGGATTTTTATTTAACAAAACAATAAAAAGCCGTTTCCATACTTTGTCTTAAACTAACTTTAGGTAAGTAAATCTGCATCCGATTATCCGATCTCTAAACATAACATATAATATTTTTTTTTTAATTTTTTTTTTTATTTAATAGTTCCGTTTCGTTTTTCTTTTATTTTTAACTAGCGACTCACCCCGGCTTCGCACGGGTGCAATGCTGTTACTAAAAACACTACAGAAATCTGCCATATATATATATATATATATATTAATATATATTTTAATACATTGTTGATGTAATATATATATATATATATAATATATATATATATATATTACATCAACAATGTATTTAAGGTATTTAATTGAATAATGGTTTTTGTGGGATATCCAAAAGAGATAGACATATACCATCGCGAAGTATTCTGTAGACCTTTTCAATGTGCACAATACATAGTACATTATTTTGATAAATTTCGTAGGGTTCGACCTGCGTTTGCAATGCAAATGCAAAAAAAAAGGAAATATTTACGACATCACATTAGAAACCTCAAAAATAACAGTATTTCTCCACGCCGGCAACGCGTTGATGATACCTCTGGTGTTGTTTGTGCTATGGGCGGCGGTGATCACTTACCATCAGGTGACCCGTTGGCTCGTTTGCCTGCTATAATATAAAAAAAAAAACTATTTAATGGACGTATTATACATAAGTATAAACCTTTCTTAAGAATTACTATTTTATTTATTTTATTTTATTTGGGTAGCTAAAAGCTTGCAATAACAATGTAGTAATAAAAATAAGAAGCTACAAGCTAATAATAAGCTACCACATGTACTTTTTGCTACTACTTACTACTATTACTATCTATTAAAAAAACCGCACCAAGTCTGTTGCGTAAACAATATATCAACTTTTTACTTGAATACTTGTAAAATTGTATCAGAAACAACGAGAGCCATCTTGTCTATCAGAGAATCTTCCAGAAAACTGTCAAACATCAATTCTGTATCCGTTAGGCGATAACTGAACTCCCCAGTTCCAGAGAGCGCCATTATTATATTCGCAAGAACATTTACCGCTAATATTATGTAAATAGAACGACGTTTGATATAACAGGAGGGTCGAGCGATGTCTATTCCTCTGCTTCTGATAAAATATGTATTAAACTGTAAATAAGTCATGTAGTTAATTGAGCCGTGTTCCATTGAAGTGCCCATTATGTTTGCAAATTTATTTCTAGCGAAACGTTGTAATGTTCTTTTAATAATAAATGTTCAACGCAAGTTCTGGCCGTGCGTTGCTCTATGGGGATCGCTCTATCATCACGGACAGGATTATTGCGTGCAATAAACCTGTGGTGGTCGACCGCTCCCAACGCCATGCAATGCTCGTCGATATTACCATCCCACGTGATGAGAATCTCGTAAAAGCCGAGAAGGATAAAGCCAGTAAGTACCTTAACTTGGCATACGAGGTAACCGCCATGTGGGATGTTGGTTCGACAATCATTGTTCCGATAGTTGTGTCTGCGAATGGCTTGATAGCAAAGAGTCTCGGTCAACATCTTAAGAGGCTCTCGCTTGACGGATGGACCAAGGGCCGGATACAAAAAGCAGTGATTCTCGACACGGCACGTATTGTCCTGAGATTTCTTAGTCTGCAGCCCTAACCACCGGTTTGCTTGGGCCTGGAATAATAATGTACTAATATTTTAAATCATAAATGTATTTTTAAATGTATTAATAATGAAGTCCGTACAAACGTTGAGTTTAAGTGTACGTGAAGTAAACTAAGTACCAATATTATGTAATCTCTACTAAAATAAACGTGAAAGTTTATAAATATGGATGGATGTTTGTTAGTCTAACAACTTTTCAAAAACTATCAATAGATTATAACAACTTTACAATAATATAGCTTATATATGAGAATAACACACACGCTATAATTTATACAGATTTTGTCTGAATTGTATCCTGTGCAGACGAAGTTTTCAAATAACTTCGTGTGGAGAGAATAAAATAGTTATCGAATTACAAAATTTCATTATAGCGGGCGATATGTTGTTTTTAGATAAGTCAAGCAAAAGTATTAAGCAGAAAGAATTGGAACTTTAGAATTTCTTGCCTGCTCTTCTCAAGAAAGCTACTTTCCTAACAGGTGTAGAGACAATCATTTTCCTTATTCATATGCACGTACAACGTCTCTTATGCTATTTTAATATATATATATATATATATATATATATTATATATATATATTATATATATATATATATATATATATATATATATATATATATATATACATATATACCGGGTGTCCAAAAAGTCGTGGATTACCTTTTACCTACTGACCGCCATTTTGATCACCTGCTGTAGTTGAAAACAATAAATTTATTTTATTTACATATTGTTTTGTTGTTATTTACATCCACACACATAAAAATGTAAACATGTCTTGCTATTACAACTTTATTTCAAACATTTGCAAAAATTATCATTTTGGATTAAACTTGTTATAACAAGAGTTTATAAGTATTCAATCGATAGTAGAATGATTCGAGATTAAAATAAAAAAAAAGTGTACTCGAAAAAGTTTTCATTCGTAGAAATGGCATGGAAAAACCTATAGATAAAAGGTAGAGATTTTCCAAAATTTCATTAAACATCAAAAAACTCGGAAATCATAAGACTTTTACTGTGGTGTTTTTTTTTATTGGTAGATCCCAATGTGGCCCATCAGTAGGTAAAAGGTTATCCATGACTTTTTGGACATCCGGTATATATTTTAATGTCTGTTAATAAAAAATAAACTAAATATTATTTTGATTTAGTAAATCTAGTATATAATCTTGGTACTAACGAAAAAATACTTAATTGAATCAGTTTTTGACATGACAAGAAAGCTCTTAACCTGCCCCACAACTGACAGTGATTATAAGGTCGAAGTTGGAAGCGAGCTTCGTCTGGATACCTAAAGAACTGAAAAGCTGTATGTCTTATCTTTAATTGTTGAAATATGGAATGCAACAATGTTATTATAGCGAATAATTTAGGTATGGTGGTAGCTAGCAAACTGGATAGAAATAAACTACTAGTAAATCGTAAATCGAAAGTGTCCTCAAAAAAGGCCAGGTCAGAAGTACCCGCAATCGTCGAGCATGTATGAGGAATGTTATGAAAGTAGATGAAGCGAAAGAGATATGTAAAGACCGTAGCAAGTGGAAAGACGTAATCTCTGCCTACCCCCGTGGGAAAAAGGCGTGAGTGTATGTATGTTTGTATGTAAATCGTGTCGTAGGTACTTTGCTCAGTCATGATAATGAATACTTTTCATATCGTATAACACAGCATTCATACCAATCATTGGCGCAGACGACTTTTCGTTAGATTTCGTCCCACAATTTAGACAAAAAACGCAAACAGTCAAAAGGCGGCTTTTATACGACATATAAAAACAGTTCGAAACTCAAATCCACACTTAAAATTTCAAACTCTTTGAAGAGATCGCCGCATCTGCGTGACACTCAAACGATGTCATTCCCTTCGCCTAATTAAAAGTAAGTTTCTTACTTCATGGCGTGGCTTAATTAAAACCAGCATTAATTCAAAGCGGTTTGGTCGAAAACGCGGCGGGGCGATTTTTTAATCTTTTTAAATTTGGAATTTCCAGCGAGTGCTACACGAGTGTTTGAGTGTAAATTCCGAGTGAGATTTTTTGCGAATGCACGGATGTTGTAGAGATAAAGTTACGTAACGTTTTACGCGCGGACTGAGTTTATAGCGCAGCAATACTATTTCAGTTACATTAACAGATTGAATAACCGACTTTTAGGTACAGCATTACATCCGGCTCGAAGGACCATTGTTAGGGTCGTAGTGGACGTTAAATAATTGGACTGTATATCTTGCTGGTTAATAAGTATAATCCACCGTTACAATATTACATACAAAGTTAAAGAAATAAACTAAGAAGGCGGTGTCGTCCGTACGCGAGACAGCTATGAGAAGAGTGTCGGGCGCCGTCGCCGCGCCTACCGTCCCACCGCGGCTCCCCGGGGCTCCGCAGAACAGGTTTCGCTGTACGACCCAGCATATTATATTACATAAATATGTGCGTGAACAGTATCTTAGTCGTAATTACGACTGTAAAATGTCGCTGAAACTTATAAAAGCATTATAAAACGTGTATAGTCTAGTGCCGATTTGCTTTTGTGCATAGTATGTAGGCAAATAACGAAGTGAGACGAATTTCTTTATTTTTTTTTTGCAGAGTGCACTTTTATTTGTTAATGTGAAAATATTAATTTGGTGATAGAACTTTTGGCGCATCGTTTACCGACCTACCATTTTCCTGCATGGCTTGAAGTCTGTCAAATAATTACTACTACATTAGTTAGAAACAAATAAGTAAATATAATACTATGAAATAGGCACATTATTATGACATTTTATGTCAAAAGACTTTATTCGAAATCATTTGAAATGGAATTATAATCAATAAAAAATTGCTTTTAATAAAGATACAAATTATATTGTAATGACCAGATTGGAAAAGGAATAGCAAAAAAAAATTAAAACTTAAATGAAACAACATTTTATAAGAATGAATTATAAATTATAAATTTTAATTTATAGTTCTACTAAATCAATGTTATTATTTTTTTTTAAGTTGCCCCTCACTCTAGGATTTTTATGCTAGTGTTGTATATGTATAGTGGGTTAATCTGGAATAAATTTTCGTAGGTCATACAAAAATTGTCCTTTGCAGGAATTGAACCGACGACCCGTCGCGTGGAAACCGATCACTCCATCGCTGCGCCAAAATATTAGAAATGAAGACATACAGTTAGAAAGAAATGGCGCTATGTGGGCTCATAGCACCGTCTTTTTCTAACTATTCTGAAGCAGGTTTTTCTGGTAAAATCAACAAAGGTGTAAGTGACAAAGCCATGTTCGTCGGTATAGAGTGCGTATTTGTGTGCTAGAGGTAAGCTAATATATACATTAGTACTTTTGAAATAAGGTAGTAGGTTCCACTTAGTTTACAGTAGCACTAACATTTATATTAGCATTTGTAGATTTTGGTTGCGTTTATACGAACATTTGGAAATTACGTTCTTTGTACACACGGCTGTATTAACTAAGCAATAAAAGTTGTTTTCGTAATTCAACTGTTTACTTCACCCTGCTGCCAGCTGTACATTAATAAATTTCTATCTGAGACTACTTAGAACTTATTTCAATACACATTCACATTCCGTTACCTGCAATATAACCCCCCCCCCCTCCCCCTCTTTAGTACCGCTTAAATAAAACATAAACAACAATAGCAGCGGCCCTTTATTATACTCATAACCGGTTTATTGAATACCAAATAAGATCTAAGATACAAAAACCTTTTTGCACGGTCGCCGACTCAAAGCAGGTTCAGTGGAATTCCATTACAGGAGAAGTTCAGCGTAATATCTTATTCCCTTATTCCGGTTTCGGGGAGGATTTATTTATTTTTGTGAATTAAATGAACAGAGTTGAGTATTGTCGGACGGCTCAGCCCGGATTTCCGTCATATATCGGGCGCCGCGTAATTTTTATATTAACTTTGTACCGTTTATTATTTGACCGTGTCCGTTGATGTAGAGTCCTCTGCCCTTAATCTACGCTATAGACCCGAGGTTCCAAAATTTTTTTGTGTTGTAGACCCCTTGCCGTGTTTTGACGTGACAACGTCTTAAATTAGGTTGCGGCTGGGAGTCACTTATGAAAAAGTGTAACGCTCGGTAACGTTACGATGAGTCACCGAACGAGAGAGAGGCCCGCCGAATGCCTTGCGTCTCTCTCCCACTCAACTATGATCGGTCTGCCGCGCGCGCAGCACTAGAGAATTAGGCGCATTGAATCGGCGCATGCTTGTGTCTCTGTCTATTTTCATTCAATTCCTTGTTCCTATTGTGCAATTTAATTATATTCATATCAATAAATATTCTACCGAGAAAAAGACGTTGTCACGTAAAATCTTCGCCCGTAAAACCGACTTTACAGGCAACCATTTTTTTACTTACCTGATATTGAATATCTACATCCTGCAACTTAAAAATTGGTACTATCAGTGTATGTTGAGATCCATTATCGTGGACCCCTATTTCATTTCATGAACCCCAATGGAATGTTTTGTTTCGTTGACGTAGATCCCTTGCAGGTTGTCATAGACCCCTAGGGGTCGATATAGACGACTTTGGGAATCATTGTTGTATAGTAAGATAACACTCACCTACATTTCCATGCAATTTAGTATTGATAACCCAACATTTGTCAAATATTACCGATTTTTCTTTATTATATTCTTTTTTAATGGAGCTGGGTGTTTACGCCATGTATTTATGATTTATTTTATACTAGCTTTCTGCCCGCGGCTTCGCCCGCGTGGATTTCGGGATTGGGTGTATAGAGGGTTAAGGGTCATAGCTTTTGCCCACGGCTACATATACGCGGAAGTCGGTTTATGGTGCGAAGATTTTATCGCGCTTCCCGTGGGACTATCCGTTTTTCCGAGATAAAAAATGCCGCAAAACTCCTCAAGAATCACTCTATCTATTGATGAAAACCGCATAAAAATCTGTGCAGTAGTTTTTGAGCGAAGCCTTTATTGCGCATCCCGTGGGATCTGTCGATTTTTCCGGGATAAAAAGTAGCCTATGTTACTCGGGGAGAATGTAGCTTTCCAAAGGTGAAAGAATTTTTGAAATCGGTCCAGTAGTTTAAGCGTGAAGAGGTAACAAACAAACAAACAAACAAACAAATAAACAAACAAACAAACAAACACACTTTCGCATTTATAATATTAGTTGGGATGGCTTTCAGTTTCAGTTTATTATGTCATCACCGGTAATCAAATCAAGCCATCAATCAAAACAAATAAACCTGAGAAAAGGTTGTTGTGTAGAAATTATTTCCAGAACGCTGCTCAAACAAAGTGGATCCATCTGTGGGTTTATTTCTGGAAATTGGATTAATCTGGTTTGACTATTCGTTCCAGGTATAGTCATCAACAATTTCTAATGTAGAGCTACTAAGCTTCACAAAAATGGGTGCCACATGGGGATTCGATATCATTTCTGTTTTGTCTATATTCCTTTTAAGGTCTACTTATTGGGAAGCTGTTTTAAGTAAAGTAAAAGTACCTTCAATATTATAGCGGATATTAATAATGCGATATGACATTTATCTGATTGTTTAATGTAAGATCGTTCCGATTGACACCCTAGTGAAAAGATTACCTTTCCTGTATTTCTTGCTGGTTCTTACCAGTACAAGATCTTCTGCCGTAGTGTTCGCAACTAATGGCTCAGCTTTTTCGATGTACAAATGATTATGTTAATTCAAATTGAAAAATTAAAATTTTGGACTTTTATATAATGAGACGAGATACCTAATTTATTGACCTGCTCGCTTCCGTTTAGATCAATGTGACGTGACAACGCAGTATTATTACCTCAGGTAGCTGAACTAGGACAAGAAGTCTTTAATTAATCAGGGGCGCGCCGCAGTAACCGTGCCTGTATCTACCTTCGTCGTTACTTCATTTACGCAGACAGATCTCGACGCCGTTTCATTTGAGTCCCAAAACTGTTTAACATAGCGTTGCTATCTCCTAAAATACTAAAGACGAAATTATCATTGAAAAAAAATCGGTCATTTGGCTCCTGTTAATGACGTATCCTCTTTTACACCTACATTAATTATTTTAAATTTATTTATCTAACAAATACCAACATTACAAAGATTAAATATAACATCGATAAACCACAAAGACTTGTAAAAATAAAAGCGGTAAATTTTTCAATTCGTAAAGTAACTAAATTCGTAAATAACTTTATAAAAAGAGTTGCTATGTTACAATGTAGACAAATTTTGGTAAGGAGATATTACAGTTTACACGTTGTTTGCTCAAAGAGATATTTAACCGGTTTATTGTTTTTTTTCTCCATTCATCAAAACGATATTTTAAGAGCGAATAACTAACCCGTGCTCATTAATGAGTATCTTGCTCATTGATGAGCTTCCATATATATAGTGCTTCAATATATCAATTTCATTATCCTTATATAAAGGTTATGGTGTTTAGGACGATGTAGTTAAACACGTGGGGAGAGATGATTTAAATCGTTGACCAATAAAGTGTCATAGAGAGGCGGCAGCACTGAAGTACCTTCTGTACAACAAATTAAGATTGCTTGCTCGCTCTCCCCAACATATATCTGTCCGGCCCACTTTGGGAACAGAATCTGCAATCAGAGGGTTATAACATCACTAAGGGCTACGTCGCAACCCACAACACACCTCGCCTGAGAGAGCGAACGCTCAGAGAAAGCCAAAAAGGCCTCTGGTGTTCTGCCGGGCCAAAGGCATAAGGCAGTGTTCAATTAGTAGGCTGGCCTTCTGCCAGAACATAAACATCCACCGTAGACCGGTTGCAGGTGGTATTTGATGGTAAGCAACAGGCTTCAGTAGCGCAGCCCTTATGAGAATTCATTGCCTCCTCTCGCCAGGAAGAAAAGAAGAGTGTCAACGCAACCACGTTAATATTTGTTATGACCTGACCGGACATTCGAACAGCTGACAACCTTAGACACTTTAGTTATGTTAAAGTAAGTTAAACATTTAATCCCGAGGTTTTTCACAGGACAAAGCGGCCGCGACTCTTCCGTATTACGTAGGATGCACTCTGCGGGGTGAATTGGTAATTGGCGACTGGCTGCTCGCTCGTCGCGACCAGGATTAATCCTTCATTTTGCATCGCCGGAATATTTGCATCATCTGAACAGTTCGCATTATTCGAAATGCATAATGTATGATGGTGAGTCAGTTTTTAATGCGGCTTTGCTGGCAGATCGACATTTGGCGTTTGGGACTTAAGTAATTAAACATCAATTTCTTTTGTACTTTATATATTCTGTTGTAATAACTTATTATTATATAGATTAAAATTTTAATATTATTCGACGGTACGAAAACTTGAAAAATGGAATATCTGTAAGTTTTATATATGAGGAAATCTACCCGAGTAACGGGAGCTTTATTGCACGGCAATACAGTTGATTATTGAATAGCATCTAAAGTCATTCTCACTCTGTCCAAATAATCCAAAATCGATTTTTACTAATGTCGTTACTGACGCACTTTCAATGTTATATGAGTTTTGTTGTGTTCTTTTTAATACGACAATGTCTATTTCAGGTCCGCTCGCTTCAATATTTTAAAACTGACTTCTTTAAAAAATTTGCGGTAATAGATATAAAGTGTTACACATTACTAAAAAGGCATTACGGAATGCGCCTGATCCGCGTCAGAATTCAAATCTAATTGGGCAATGCCGACACATATAAGGTCACATGCAGACCTCGTTACTTTTTACGGCGGCCGAAGTGTCAGCGAAGGAGGTCGCTGTCGATGGCGGCTTGGCAGCATTATAGCTCTCTTTTATCGCGGACACCGGGCTCTTTGGTTACAGCGTACAGTAGCTGTTTAAGAAAACTGAACTACCCGCGCTTTTATCACATACTTTGATCTAAGCCGTGTTAAATTAAAATTGTGGTTTTAGAAATTTAAATCTCTGATACTCTCTAATCTATATTACATGCGGTTAATCTATTCAATATATTTAACTATATATACCTAACGACATATAATCATAAATGCATAAAATATCAAGCGAAAACAACTTTACTTCTTTACAACATTATAGTACAGTCAATCTGTAGATTTAGTGGTGAAAAATTACCCCAAGGGTAAGTCTTGTTTTTTCTCCTGTAAAATGACGTGACTGAATGTACCTTACATTGGTGATGAACTCGAAAAAACCTAAAAAGTAATTGAAATGCATTTTTCTCGATTTGTATGCATTTTAGAAACTTTTTTTGCAATAATTGTAGAGGGCGTTGAGTACTACAATTTATGTCATTGTTGCAAGACGACGACATACGACATTTCGTACGATATTTCGTACAACAAAAAATGCACATTGTAGGTGCCGCTAAAGTCTCAAAAAAAGTGTTTTTTCTTGTTTTTTACCCTGAAAATATCATTTTAATGGGAATCTTTAAATGGAAATGTTGTTCCTTACATTATTATCAACAACTTCTGTATAAACCATTTTTTTGTAAAAAACGATAAGTAATACCGTTCTTTGTATTACTTACCGGTTCGAAGGGACCGTTTTTCGTTTTTAGAATTTAATATGTACATTTATCTGACAGTCCTACGGTGAAAGAAACATTGTGAGCATCCTGCTTATACCTGTGACGAAATTCATAGCTCCACCCTCGGCAAGCGTGGTTAAGTAAGGCCCAATTGCCCTGTATTAATTTAGGTAGCCTTGAGTCCCCTCTTTGGGGATATATATGAACTGTGACGATGCAATAAAGGAATGTTAAAGTTATGCCGTCCGTGTTTGTTCAAAACGCAGTTTCCACTTTCGTCAAAGTTGAGAATTCCGTTTACATTTTTTCTAATTAATCAACAGGGCATGTGTACAGATATCTGAATTGGATGTGAGTGCGTACTTATCAACACTGAATAAAGACTACTTTGGCTTAACAAATTAAAAGGTGAAATGGCTAACTTTAGATGATGGTATAGGCCGAATTATTTAATACTTCAGCAAATATTACGTTTGTCTTATTAATTTGCTATGTTATTTGGCTTTTATAAATAAAATACAAAGTCACAAACACAAAAATTATCTCAAAATGGGATACTGTCGAATAGAAATGATTAAGTGATATTTTAATGGCCAATAAAGGATGAATAATTCAGGTGAGCCCTTCAATTCCCAACGTTTAACAGCACAAAGACGCTGTACGTGACGGACCGACCGAACGGTTAACGTAGTTAGTTATATATATGATAGGTTTTGCGTAAGCTTTATGTTGTCTATTTCTGACACAAAGCCGTGTCAAATCAATTGCTACTGAAATTATCAATACACTATTTAAAGACTACCCACATAAGAGTTACTGAAATACGGTTTGAGATGTCCTTGATTTTAATGGGTGCGTTGAGATCAACGTAACGTAGATACGTTACGTTGCTCGCTAGGGTTGTCGCTACACTCGATACCGACCGTATAATATAGGTATATTGAGCGTCAAAGAGCGCGCAGTTACGGGCAACCTTGAATCGTTCATTCCGAACTGCATAACAATATTGTCTGTGTGAGTGAGCGTACCCACCCGATGCAGGAATCTGGCCTTCAATATTTTGTGATTACTCTTTTCGACATTTCCCCGTCACGTACCGGATAGATTCTCACCCTCGACTACACGACGATCTTGAGCGTCCGAGTCACTAGACAGCGCGCTCAAACTGTGTCGACTCTTTTTGACCCGATCCTAACGGAACGGCGCCGGGGTCGCTAGCAGACAAGGTCGAACCTTCCATTCGTGCGGTAAAGCTGCATAATAGCCATCTGCGGCTTCAGCATATGTCTCTCATAAAAAAAAAATATTTTCGACTTTCTCTTGATTTCTAGACGAACCACCAGCGCACCTACTCTTGCATATATTTGCTAAGCGATATTGCTTCTTATGAGAATTCAAATTAAAGTCTGACACTGACGTAATAAAATTTGGAAGCCCATGAAAACAGAGCAGATATAAGTACTTATACATTTTTATGCCAGCAATTTAAAGCCACACGTCTGCCAACAGGCAGCTGCGGCAGCACTAACGACTTATATCGCCGACACCGTAAACCGGCCGCGGTAAGCATTGAATTAAAAACATTTCCTCCACGAAACTCTGCGAAGAGATTAAGAGAGGTTAGCGTTGATCGTTTTATTGTGCGAGGAACTTGCGTAGTAGAACCCAGAAGACCGATGTCAAATGACTTCATGTGTTCCTTTTTTAAAAACCTTTTTGTTAAATCAGTAGAGTGACCATCCGTTAGTGAGTCTTGTAACATAAACTTCTGCTCTTTAAGCAGAGAGAGTATCTGTTATAAGGTCGTGTGCACGGGTACCTTTTTCTTTGCCTTTTCTGTTGCAAAACATTCTTACTTACATTATCATCTTGTACAAAAGTATGGAATTAAGTTTCCAGTTGCACGTCATTATAAATTATTGTTCATTCAGCCACACTTTAAGTAATACGTTTGCACTTTCAAAACTACTGTTGCGAATAACGTAAGAGCTGGCTGAAAGTCATGTAGCGTCAGTTAGTCTCGTGTAATTTTGTGAAGCTAACAATAGAATAGAAGGCGACGGATACCGGCAGCGTATGATTTGCAGTATGGAGATCGCTTGGGTCAAACCAAAGCAGTAGTAGCCAAAGTAGATGATCCTACCTAGATGTCCTACACTTACCTACAAGTATAGATTAATAAAAATTTAATATACGTTTATAATAATTTTGATTAAAATTTCAATATTAAACACGAGAAATAAAAATTATCTTGCAGTTTCAACGTAAAAGTTGCAATAAACTAGAGGTTATTTTATGGGGAAATGCTTTTACAACAAAGTTCTACAAAGTGCGATCTGCCTTTTCATAGATTTAAAACAAATGTTTTAAATCTAAGCAAAAATACTCTTATGAAAAAGGTTAGTATACTGTTAAGGATGACGTAAATAATAACAATGCTTAGGTTTAATTTTAACTAGCGACCCGCCTCGGTTTCGCCCGGGTGCAATGCTTATGTAAATATACCTACTACAAAATGACCTTTATACAAGGTTCACAACTTTTTTATCATTAGACAATACAAACATGTTTCTCTACTATATTGCATGTATATATATATATATATATATATATATATATATATATATATATATATATATAAAAACCTTCCTTAAGAATCACTCTATCTATTAAAAAACGCATCAAAATCCGTTGCGTAGTTTTAAAGATCTAAACATACATCTACTTACATGTAGTGATAACTAGAGATCGGATAATCGGATGCATATTTACCTAAAGTTAGTTTAAGACAAAGTATGGAAACGGCTTTTTATTGTTTTGTTAAATAAAAATCCCGGGATTGCGGAATTGGATAGCCGGATTTATTTATTTACCTAATTTAGTTTTTGACAAAGTATGGAACTGTCTTTTTATTTTATTTCCATAAATAAAAATCCCGGAATTCCGGTACTGTAGAACATTTTGGTAATGCAAAACTAGTCGGTAATATGAGCTTAAAAACGACGTTACATGAAGGTTAGTTTCAGTTCCCCGTGTGATTTGTGAGTAGGTATATAGAGTTTTAGAGGAAGAATTTCTTATACAACAGCAGGAATCCGGTCGCTAGTAGTCTGTACTTGCTCACAACTGCCGTCTCACTCACACTCATTAAATCGGAAGTTAACACAGAGTGAGATACTAGACCATACTTACGCCCGGGCACCATTTCTGTTTTTTTATTCAATTATTTAATTGGTTATTGTTTAAGTCAAACTAGCTCACTACTTTCGTATAACACTCTTCATGTAATAAATCGTACATTCATAAATCGCACGGGGAACTGAAACTAAACTTTATGAACCCGCAGTCTCGGTCTTTTGAAAATAAATACAACGTGCTAATTTAGTAATTTTCAAACAATATCACTACGTTAAATTTCCAGTCCCGTATTTTCCCGGGATTTTTATTTAACAAAATGTATTTTAAAAAGCCGCTTCCATAATTTGTGAGCCAAAAATTAACTTTAGGTAAATATGCATCCGATTATCCGATCTCTAGTGATAACTCAAAAGTAACATTGCCAAATATTTAAATAAATAACACAATGAAACTATAGCTTTTATAGATATGTGAACTTGTTTAAACTTGTAAAAGGAGTTAGATTCAGGCTATTTATAAGCCAGCTTCTAATTGACGACTCTGTAAGAATACAAGGAGAAAAAAAAGTGCCCTTGCTAATTTTCTTACTGGTTCATTCCAGTACAAGGTCGCCCGCCATAAACTTGTGAACCAATTTCGTAGTACTCGTATCTTTGACGTGAAAAAGTAAATGTAAAAATGCAATTTGAAGAATAATCTGTTTTTTTCAACGGTGAATATATATTGCAATTTTGGCTCTGACCTAAGCTCAGAGCTTGGGAATAGGTTAATAGGCAAAACAGAGCAAGCTGTAACTAGTAATAAAGGCGGTGTGTCGGCACTCTAATAGAATTCGGGGCCTATTGCATTGTGCGGTTGCTACGTGGAACTACGTGTGATTTGCGCATAATATCAGAAACTAAGCGCTGGAGTTGTATTATTTTCGTGTCAGTAATATTATCTCATACGAATTTTCTATACCATGATGATGGCAAATTGTAGAATTTAATGTACTCGTATATTATGTTCATTACGACAAAACCAATGGCGAGTCGAGTGGTCCCAGGTTCCCAGGTCGTGGCAGATGTTAGTGTGATGAATGCCTGTTTATAGTATAGTATAATAACCTGTTCCTTGTGATATAGCTAGAATTATAATTTAAACATTGTATATTTATATTGTTAAACTTGTTTAACAAGTTTTTGATTTTGTAATATTTATTTTAAATTTAAGTCAATGAGTATCTGTAAAAAAGTAAATTGTATAAATTATTTGGACTTTGACTTTTGCCTTAGATAGCCTCCCTTTTGTGGGTCAGTTCACATGTCATAGCTTAGAACAGTTTTGCGACTGTGGAGCTGTTGAGGTTCAAACCAGATATTTGACCGTGGTGTGACTTGCGCGGAACTGCCGGAGTACGAGTTCTAAATGATCACAGCATTTGGGAATAGGGACATTATTCATAGAGCCATGTTTGGTAACAACATTATTTATAATATTGTATTATTTTTATATGTGTATGTAAAAATACATACGACTGTAATCGTATTAGGTATGATTGTATTTTATACTATATTGTATTTTAAATTATATTATTATAATTATTAACATTGAAAAGAGGAGATAAAAAAAAGAACTTCAGAGTTTCTTGCCTGTTCTTCTCGAGAAGGCTCTCCCAATTTCCGAACAGGTGTCGAGTCAATTTTTTTTTCCTTATTCGTACGTACGGACAAGGTTTTGTTTTTTTTTTAAGCTTTGTTTTTTGTTTTGTCTGTTGACGTCAATAAGTGCCTGTAAAGGTCTATGTTGAATAAAGATTATTTTGATTTTTTTGATTTTACGCTAACGCCTGCTACACTTCCGTGACCAAAGAAAAGGGAAACAAAATATTATAGCTGCTATCAGTGCCAGATAGAGTAAAAGTTAGCGCTATTATTAATTTCCACGTTAGAACTAGAGTTTACTACATTTACACACACTGTACAAAAAGCAGCGACAGAAGCAAATATAGCCGATGTAAAAAGAATAACACGATACAGAAACAGTGCTATCGTGTAATTTCTGCATGCAACAATGGTCAGGCAATTGGTGTAATCATTTAGTCGCACAAAAATACCGACTGAATTAAATCGTCGTTTCTGACTTCGATTCTATGTTTAGCTGACGCACCACTATCTCTTTCTGTCTTGTACTTTTTGTATAATCTATTTCATTCTCTAACAAATTGCGTGAAACGCTTAATCTGCACGCGAAACGGGGTTAGTTTTTAAAGTACCCACATTATGGATATTCCTGAACGAGATGTTGGTGTAACGCGCGTCTTATATTACTCGTATAACGGGTACCGCGGACAAATCAACGGTGCCAACATAAATAAAATCATATTTTCCGAACACTCAATATCAAGAATCTCTGTATTTCCCCGGGGGGTTTTAATGGGTACGCAAATTGCTTCATTACGCAGAAGTCAGCTACACTGAATAGTTCATCAGCGCGCTCATCATTTGGAAATTAACTTCGAAATTTACGTCGGAATAAGAAAATGGATCGTTCGTCAGCTTATTTTTCAAGGGCGAAGCGGCAATTTGTTAGAATAAATTTAGTTGGCCGTTTGTATCTTAATTAATGTCTACATTCGGCGAACTGTGGGGGCGGTGCGTATGCACTGCTAGGTTCTTTCAAATATTGTTGTTACGAATAGTTTTTATGATTATTAACTATTTATTAACTCAATGTTTTTTTATAAGATTAGCTCTAAGTTTTTATACTTTATTATATCTGCTCTATGTTTTCTCTCCTTCTTTTTTTATGTCATATATATTTTTCATGTCAAATATAATTGGTGAAAGTCAGCTTGTTTCTTTTGCCCTCCAAATTGCTATCGATCCTCAATATTTTCTAGATCCTGATCTTCCCAGAGGAGTATGGCCATTAGGCCGTGTGACAAAATTATACCCTGGTGCCGATGGAGTTACACGCGTAGCTGACGTTCATACCAAGGGAGGAGTCTTCAAGAGGCCAGTACGGAAGTTCGCGTGTATAGGTCAGCAAATAATTGTGTAGCTATGCTACACGGGTGGGACGATGTTACGAATAGTTTTTATCATTATTAACTATTTATTAACTCAATGTTTTTTTATAAGATTAGCTCTAAGTTTTTATACTTTATTATATCTGCTCTATGTTTTCTCTCCATCTTTTTTTATGTCATATATATTTTTCATGTCAAATATAATTGGTGAAAGTCAGCTTGTTTCTTTTGCTCTCCAAATTGCTATCGATCCTCAATAATTGTTCTTTACGCATACTTAGTCAAACTAATTAAGTATGTAACGAGTTGACAATTTTAATTTAATTTCGCTATTGTATTTTACATCTCTTTGTGATAAATTAAACATGTCATATTTCGGTGGTCATATAAGGGGTTTATAGGGGTTGTATATGAGCCAATCTTAAACATTTAATAATGGAGTACACATTCCCATCGGGTAGACCTCCTTCTTCACCACATACCAATGCAAAAAGCAGCAAATGAGTCGGTCTGTTTTTTCTTTTTGGTACCTGATGGTAAGCGATAGCCGTTGCCCATGGACACCTGCAACACCAGAAGAGTCACAGATGCGTTGCCGGCGTTTTAAAAGAGAGTAAGGGGGGAAGGGGGTGTTGGGCCTCCGGTACCGTCACTCACTCGGCGAAACACAGCGCAAGCGCTATTTTACGCCGGTTTTCCGTGAGTCCGTGGTATCACTCCGGTCGAGTCGGCCCAATTCGTGCCGAAGCACGGCTCTCCCACGGTTAAAGTCGGTCTGTAAGACCGAATTGGATTACTAAAATACGATATTAAGTCATCGATATCACGACATATCTCGTTTAAACATGTAAGTTAGAATTGTCAATGAACGATATATTGTCGCTTAAGTCCTAACACCGTGTAACTCAACATTTTCAACTTTCAAGCGTCAATTAAATGTTTAATTTTGCAATATGCTGGACGTATATTTTTAGTTACCACAAATATTTCATTATTATTAAGTATTTGTGATAAATATTTTGAATGAGAAATGTTTTGGTTTGGGCGTATGTGTATATTAGTTACACGTTTGTCATTTGCACCTACGACACACAGGATAAAACTGTAGTGGTGAAGTTTCTTTATTAAAAACTAGCTGACCCGTGCCCACTTTCGTTGGGCATAATATTAATAATCCCCGAAGCGAGCACGAACGCGATCCGAATTAAACCCGAAGCCATCGCGCGCCGTCCGCTGCCTGTTTTTTTCTCCGATTCACTTTGCAAAACGGACTACCACGTAAAAACCTTTTTATTTTTCGGTTTTTTATATAACCTATGACACTCAGCAATAACGTGGCCTTCTATTGCTGAAAGAATTTTTAAAATCGGTTCAGTAGATCCTGAGATTACCCCTTACAATTTAACAAATATACAAACACACAAACTTTACTTCTTTATAATATTAGTATAGAATACGAAAAATCACTACATAGAACAAAACAAAGTCACTTTCTCTGTCCTTATATGCCTATGTATGCTTACATCTTTAAAACTACGCAACGGATTCTGATGCGGTTTTTTTTTAATAGATGGAGTGATTGGACGTTTATATGTATAATAACATCCACTAAATAGTGGAGAAATACTGTTATTTTTGAGGTTTCTAATGTGATGTCGATAAATAATGTACTAAGTATTGTACACATTGAAAAGGTCTACAGAAAACTCCGCGATGGTATTTGTCTATCTCTTATGAATATCCCACAATAACAGTTTTTTGTCATTAACTTTTTACAACAGTAATTTTTTTAATTCAATCAATTTTATAAGCGTGTTTTTTTAGTTTTTTTTATTATACACAACGTTTACAGTATTTCTGCAGTGTATTTAGTATCATCATTGCACCTGGTGCGAAGCTCGTTAGTTATAAAACAGAAAAAGACATCATAAATCCCTCTGTAAGAGCAGGATCCTCTAAGCGAAGTCTTCTTCTCTTGGAAACCTTGGAAGTCCACGTGATTTGTTTTACGCGTTTAAGTATTATATATACAGGGGCCGAAGGTGTAATAGCTTCAGTTATTTTTTATGAAGCACCTTACCTACTTTCTACTTTGTGGATATTCCTTCAAGGAAAATGATCCAACATTTTTTATTTGCCAATTAAGCTCTAAAAGCTCACTTGACGGTACGTCACAGCGCCACGTGGTTCATCTAGACTCTTGTGGAACTGTTGGAACTTGTTGTAACTTGTTGAAACACTATGCTTTTAATGTCATATCAAAATTAGATAATAATATGGCGCTTTTGGGACAGAATTCAATGATCCAACGGTAATAAAAAATAAAAACAAAAACTTCAGCCCAAACAAAGCGTAAAGAAGCGAAGTAGACGAAGTGTTTTTCCAATTTATTATTCTCTTTGCACATTTTACTGACGCTCCTAAAAAACTTCGTTAAGTGTCAAAATAAAAGTCAACTTGCGTACCGCTGCGAGAAACGCAAAGGTTTTATGTGAAGTCTACCAATGCATACTGGGCACTGGCCATGTCAGGCTCGTATTCTTCGGTAAGAAAGTACATAACCTGTCGATGACAATAAAAAAAAATAGAACTAAGGTCTGAAGCGTCTCAAATATAAGAAAATGGATAAATAGAAAAATACTTCAATGCGCTCAAATACAACAAAAGCTTTAAGAAATGAACTTTCAATGACATTTATAACGTGATCAAACGCCATTTTATTAGTGTGAGCGATCTTTTCCATGTCTATTTATTTCATAGTAACTTACTCTCTCCCCAGTAATACACGCAAATACCTGAAAAAATATAAACATTGATTAGAACATTTGTTCGTATATTCGTTTTTATGTAAGAATTTGTTAATGAGACTAAGGAGTACTCGTATGTCATAGATAGCGCTACTTTCAGTTCAATAAACATTTTTCAATTTATATATAC
Organism: Scirpophaga incertulas; assembly: GCA_036419045.1. NCBI lineage: Eukaryota > Metazoa > Arthropoda > Insecta > Lepidoptera > Crambidae > Scirpophaga > Scirpophaga incertulas. Next base: position 3,602,756 of record CM071631.1, on the reverse strand, counting down.
CTACATATATATACACGTATATGAAAGAAAGTGTTAGTTACATCACTTGTAACTGAAAAACGCGGATTTAAATAACTATATACGATAAATTATATAACTTTATATGCCACTAATTGACATTTCAATTTCGAATTATAAATATTGTTAATCTCACAAAAATAAAATTTTATGAATTTTATGAACCAGCTAGTTTCAACCTCTATTTTAACCCCTTCATCCCTTTTTTTCGAAATAAAAAGTAGCCTATGTTCTGTCTCAGGGTCTAAAGATTTTCTGTACCAACAACAGAGAGAACAGACAGACAGAGTTACTTTCGCATTTATAATATTAGTTGGGATTTTTGATAGAAATATATATTTTAACAACCGTGACTAAGGTACAAATGCTCGTATTCATCACACAACCATTTGCCCCCACCGGAATTCGAACCCAAGGCCTCAGAGATGGCGACAACTTGGTGTACTATCCACTCTACTATGGAGGCATTTATCATACAGTTGCTTTATTAACATATTTTTTTATCTACATTTTTCTTCTTTTTCGGAGGAAAATGCTCCTTATGCACCATGGCACCGCGTTGGCAAGGCGCGGCCGTGTGTGGGGCTCTCCGGTCTGAGGGACCGGCCAACCCACTAAAACCCCTCTGTGTGTCCTCTGAGTCTTACCGGGGCGTGTGGCGGGTTGCGCTTTGGGAGCGTTCAAGTATTACGTGACGCAATTGTTGAAGATGTTTGCCCCCCCCCCCCCCCTTGTAACGCACCGTAACGTTAAACAACTTGCGTGAAAAAATTAAAAATGACGATCATACTAATACAATCGAGGGATTCCTCGTAAAACGTAAACGAAAAGGGTTGCCAATTTGTTATCTCCTGTCCCTATAACGCATCGTAACATTTTACCGAACCCCCCCCCCCCCTCCAAATTACGTAATACTTGAACGCCCCCTTTCGCGATTCGATTCTACCGCCACACGCCCACGGGCTAGCTCGACCTAGCCGAGAACACTAGGACAGTCCATCCCCCGAGACGTTTGTAACACTTATAAATCAATTAACAAATCCAATAATATCCTAATATTTATAATATTACAATTCACTTAATTATTCATGCTAATTTAATATTTACGCGAACCAGCTTTGAATACAGCGTAGTTCGTGTTGCGATTTCTCGCAAACGCGCAAGCCTCGCGTAATCTAAGTGCATGGAGCGTGAAACGCGATTCCCACATCAATCCATGCCAACTTTTTCAACATTTCATTTGAAGCGATAGGGTTGCGAGATCGGATCGATAGCTTTTATTATACAATGTAGGCAGTTTCATAATAATTATATAAACGACGACGTGAGGTTAGTACACTCGTTTCAAGGTGTTCCCAACTCTGAACTCCCAGGTTCGACTCCCAGTGGAAGCAGATGTTTGTGTGATGACTGCGAGCATTTCTACCGTATCAATAAAAAAATCCGTTATCCCAGTTCAAATAACACAAACCGTTACAGAATTTACTTTGGGCTAGGCTTATTGGCGTTAATGTAACAGATATTTAAAATGAAAATAAAAAACATCACAATATATAGACCACCGGTTCCCAACTTTTTTATGACCAAAACTATATATCTTTGTCATTAGTAGCGACGTCTATGTAGGCAATAACATATTATACTCTGTCCATTATATTATTTTCTTTTTGACAGTTTAAGATATTTTGAAATCAGTGATGAACTCGCAAGTTACCGATTCGATTAACAGTTTGAGTGCCCATTACGCCATGGGGCGTGAAAGGGAAAGCGGGCGGGACGCCCGTCACGCCGCAGCGCGTGATCGGGCCATACGGCAGTTTATGAAAATTCCTTCCTAGGTGCCCGTCACACCTCTAGGCGTAATTTTTTTTTAATCAATTTTTACCCCTTTTTACATTTTTAATAAAGATTATATATTCTTTTTTAACATAATTTCATATAAAAGAGGCTAAATAACTCGGAATTGAAAATGGGCCCCTGGCTGATATTTCGCCGTTATATGGGCAGTCAAGCTGTTAAAACAGAATATCGATTTTATTTAAGAAGAACTTTTAATCGATTAATGCAGCGATATTATTTTTATTATAAATATTAAATTCGTTTATCTGGTTTTTTCAAATACATGAAATAAATTAATAATGTCTGATTGGGATCGAGATGTTGCAATTGATAACATGATGGCACAAGAATTGGTTATTTATGTAACAGAGGACTCAACTGACGAGTCTAGTGTAATTTACGAAGAAGAATCTGATGAATCTATGTAATAAATAATGTAAATAAATTTACTTGTTTAATTTTTATATTATATATTTGGCGAATTACCCAATTGGGGTAATTCGCCAAAATATATAAAATTTTGCCTAATTTCCTTGGCATGTGTAAAACTTTATTTTTTCGTATATTTCTGATCCATTTAAGAAAGTTTTCCTTTTTCTCTCTTAAATGGATCAGAAATATATGAAAAAATAAAGTTTTACACATGCCAAGTAAATTAGGCAAAATTTTATATTTTTGGCGAATTACCAGTTACCTAGCTAGTTTGTTAAAAAAATGGTATGTATGTGATTTTCTAAGTATTCTTGATCATAATTCTTGATTTAAACTTGACGTAGATGTTATTAACTACATATGCGTTTTAATATTAAAATTCACATACCTATAAATAATGTAAGGTAGCTGTCGAGAAGGAAATAAATAAATTTACAAATATTTGATTTGAAGACAATTTATCGATTTATCTGATTTCAAGAACTGCTTATTGTCTGTGGTAGTTTGTTATGCACAGAGCACTTCACTATGTGGGCGTTACCCGTCTAGAAAGTATATTATTACTGTAGTACTATAATTTGAAAATAGAAACAATATTTCATACGCGCGATCTGTCAAAAAGAAAATAACATAATGGACAGAGTATAGTATTGTTTACAACTAAACTTAGTTAAAAAATTAGAAACTTAATTTATTTAGGGTTCATTATACATAACTAAGAAATATGTTTCGTCTATATAAGATTAATAGCAAATGGGGATGAAAAGGTGGACCTTCAAAGATGTTCTCCTCGAGAAGGCTTTCCCAATTTCCGAACAGAGGATACAGCATTACTGCAGCGGCCAGCAATAGAGGCATCGATGGACGAACATGTACATGTGTGCCGAAGCGAAACCGAGCACACATACGTAAGTCCATCAATGCCTAGTTGTGGCCAAGGCTTGTATAGTACTTTTCTCAAATAATGCGCGGAAATTAAAACTAAGTAGTACCAAGCAGAACTTTTATTTGAAAATACAGTTATTGAATGTACAATTATTGAAATGTAAAGTGGACTTTTCAAATTCAATAACCAACAATGAACAAAATTTTTTACGCGCCAAAGGATTCGTTTGTTTTTGTTTTTCATTATAAAACAGGTTTTTTTTTGCAAGCCAGTTCGATATTTAAATAAAACTCTGATAAGTTGCCTCCTTGGTTTGCCATTTTTCAGAGCAACAAATCGTTCTCTTTTTAAAATACATGGTAGATATGAATTTACATGTATATTTATTTGGCCGCTAAAACACGACAGATATGGATTTTCATACATTTTTTGCCGGCCGCTGCTCGCATGTATTTGGCCAGTACAGCAATTTCGATTTATCTCGAAGAAGGTTGTCAAAATAATGCTCAAATTTCCAAGCATGTTTGAGAAATAGATCTTAAAAGCTAAGTGTCCTTTAAATTTCATATTTGTTTGACATCAATAATAATAATAATATTGTTTGCCTTGCCTCGCTACCGGCGGCATACTAGGTTTAAGTTTTGTATTATAAAAAACTTAAATTTAAGATTATTTTTAAAGACAATAATAATAATAATATAAGTGCCTGTAAAGGGCTATATTGAATAAAGATTATTTCGACTTAAAGGAAACCGTAATTATCACATGTTTTTAGTTAATTTTAGATATTCCATATTTATTGCTATTAAGGAGAAAAACATTGGTCGCAAGAGTAGACTAATTCGACTTCGAAATCACCGATGTGACTAATAATCCCCGATTTTCAATAATTCTTATTTTTGAATATTACTGATGTGACTACCTTAGTTACAGCTGTGATTTCATTACGAGTGCCCTCACCCACTCGTAATCAAGTCATACTTGTGGAAAAGTTATCTGTGTTTTGTTTGATGTGTGTGTGATGTGTTGAGTTATGATATATATATATATATATGTATATATACATATATAATAACCATAATGGTTAAGCCGGCAATAACCGGCAGCGGCTACATTCTGCGTGGAACCGAACTCTTACATTTATGTGTGTACTTTATCTATGTTGGCAGCTCTGCGATCGACTTTCAAAAATTTGATGTTTAGGAATCCGTGACCTCAAAGTCACCGCTGACTATTTAGTCAACGGTGATTTCGAAGTCGCATTCGTAATTCAAAAATAGGTCTCCTGTTCTAAAATAATAAAAATATTACAATTGTATAACCATTGCGTCTAAAATAAATAAGAAAACTGGAACCATTCTACCAATCTTATATTAAACATGTTTAATGTCAAAATTTTCTTCAATAATTACAGAGTAAGCGCCTGTGCGGAGTTAACTATTACATCCTCTACCAGGGTAGACGACCCACGTTCTTCTTTAGTGATTACAGGCTTAAAAGAACGCCTCGTCGTTTCTAGCCCTCAGTTTTATGGTAAGTTTTTACGAGTTTATTTGAAGTGGCAGCAGCGCCTAGGGACGCGCCACGCTTAAGTGATTAAATCGCGTCGACTGCACCAATACAAAGAGGGCGAATGTTCAGATGAATTTAAATGGAGCTACGAAACAAAGGAACCGTGCATCGCGCGCCGGCTTGTTATCCTGTCGCGGGGTGCGTATTCTGGGCGACGGGTTGAAATCGATTAGACATATCGATAGTTACATAATATCGATTTATATGAGAGAATAATGTGTTTTTAAGTTGTCGAATATAATTTGTAGATTTAGACGTCCGGTGGAGACAATGCGAGCTGCGTAGAGCAAGGGCATATCCGGATCGTGACCGATTATCAAAAAACTCACTTAAACTCGCACTGCGCGAACTATTATATATTTTTGGCAACTATTAAAGTATTTTCTTCATTTATTATAATATCTTTAAAACTATACAGTCCACTCTTTCACTGTTGTTAGTATCGGCGTAATTATTTATAAGGACTAATGACCCCACCGATATCTATCAACAGCTTTTTTAGTATCGTTGATTCCAAAATTTATACCGACAGAGTGCTTTCTGAAACTAATTTAGTTGAACTATTTATCCCAGATAGTACTACTTGTCAACAATTTTCAGTATAGAGCCTCCAAAATGAATAGTAATAAATATTAATATTTTACTTCCACACAAATTCGCCTAACCCAAGGTAAGCTTAGAAATGCTTGTTAAGAGATACTAGCCGGTGCCCGCTACATCGTCGGCGCAGGATTAATATTTCGAGTTGTCATCATGGCGTATATCTTTATAAATTGTAGCTTTTTTTTTTGTTTCCCTGAGGAAAATGCATTAAATTGCATACCCCGGCTGTGGCGAGCCGGCGGTTATGTGGGGCTCTCCTCCCCAAAAGGGGGAGGCCTACCCACTAAAAACCTCAGGGATGGCCTTCCTCAGGCATGTAGGGAGCCCCCGGGAACATCAAGCCACTTCCGGGAACCCCCAGCCTCCGCTCCCCTGCCTAGAGGGGAGCCCTCCTCGGGGAGGCTACACTACCTCCCCCGGTCTCCTCCACCGACGACGCCCCCCGGCCACGGAGGGGCATGGTCCATACCGGGTCGCCGTAGCAGTCGCGACTTCCTCGCGCCCGCTGGCGACCCGCATCGGCGCCGCAGCTGTGCTACAGAGCCCGGCGCCGCCTCCTTCTGGAGCATCACTGCTTCACAGAAGGAGGCCACAGCCCTCCAGCCTCCCTCATCCACCAGCATTGCCGCAATCAATGCCGGCGAAGACAGATCTCGCCCGACCTCTGCGACCAAGACTCGGCGCTCGGAGGCCCACGCGGGGCACTCCGCCAGCGTGTGCTGGGCCGAGTCGAGGTCGGGTGCGCATTATAAATCGTAGCCTATGTGTTATTGTGATGTATAAGCTATAATATTGTAAAGATTTATTAAAATCCATTGAGTAGTTTTTATGAGAAAGAGTAACAAACATCCATCCATACTTACAAACGTATAAATAATTTTGCCATGAGCAAGGCAATTCAGTACACAAATATTTGCCCACAAAGATCGCAACTAAAAACAAAATATATAGAGTCACAAAATCGCAATTGTGACTTCGAAAATTCTTCGATCGCGTCAGGATACGTCTCGGAAGCGCCATCACTTAAAGGAAAGGTCGTCTTGTTGTGTTTAATGTACCTTTTGAAGGAGTAGGGAACCTGCCCCAACGTGTTTCGGTCTGAGCCACTGCGCTATTCAAAAGTCTGGAGGGATAATTGCGACCGGATAATGGAAAGTGAAGGCAGACACCAGATTCTGATCTTTAGTAAATACGGAAAAGGTAGCTCAAATAAAGTTGGGAAAATGTAAAAAGAAATTATATAAATTACTATAATTGAATTTAGTGTCCATGTACAATAGGTACTAATATGCCTACCTAAATAACCCCCTTTATTTTGTCTTTAATTATTTCTTCTACGTTAGGTCTATTCAGTTTTAGAAACAAATTACGTAAGTTTTGGAAACAAATTTCTTTTCCTTAAGAAAAGATGGCAATAAACCTTAAGAGGGCAACAAATCTTATTATTTTTATGTACAGTAAGCGCTTTATTCTTAGACTTTTGAATAAGTACTGTTTTTATTGCACAAATGTAAAATTTATTGTGACGTCAACTGTACATAGGTTCTGCTAATATCATAGGAAAATTTATAACATCAGAAGTGCGCCATATGATTATTTAAGTTACAACACTCAAAATTGTCAAATGTCCAAAAGGCAAAAAAATACAAATTTTGTAATTTATGTGTATTTATTTTTCTTTTATAGAGGGCCCAGCAGATGTCTTACATGCGTCTGATGTTAAGTGATGAGAGACCCAAACAAAACGACAGATAGAGCAGTGACTTAATACTTAATAAAGATGTTTCCTCATGCCACTTTTGAAGGATTTGTTATAAGATAGAGGAATTAGTCTGCAGGTAGACAATTATAAGTGTAAGACGAGCGACAGGAGAAGGAGTCATGAAATTATTTGGTATGGTTTGAAAAGGAGAAGGTTTAGAAATGCTTACGCATGTTTCTGTTGAGGAAAGGAGAGGGAGGGATAAGGCTAAACAGCTCCTCAGAGTAAACCAACATGATGTAAGCTATTACCCGCCGGTTAGGACGTATACATAAGTTGTGAGTGATGAAGATGATAATTATGATCACGTATAACATATGACCATTTTTTTTTCTATTTGCTGTTGCAAGTGCAAGTGCAAGATGCAAGTGGTCCACAAATTGAGCACACGAAGATGTTAAATATTATGTTACAGTTGAAAATCAGCAATTTGCTTGTTTACCGTAAGCAAATATTATGCTGAGCTGTCGCCTAATGTCGCCTGCTGTGGCGCACACACACACCGGCATAAATAATGAAGACAAAGGTAAATAATACACGTATAGTTTATAAACCTTTGTCTTCATGATAATACATGTAGAGTTAAGTCATTGTCTGTGTACTATGCTGTTATCTATGTTTTTTATGTTGTATTTTATATGTTGTTTCCTGTTTTTTTTAATGTGTTGTCTTTTTTATTCCCATTTGCTTTGTGTTTATGTTCTGCAACAGTGGAATAATAATAATTTATAGTGCGTAGGGAAGTGACGCCCCATCGCCCGCTGGTGGGGCATTTAATGCCCCTTGACTGCCATAAATACCCCATCAGTGCAGTCAGTCTCCGTCAGGGCAGCTTGTGGCGAGCTGTCGGTGAGTTGCGTCACCGAGGGTACCGATGTGCTTCAGGGGGCCGTATGCCACCCGCCTCTGTGTTGCCTTAACCAGCCGGACAGAGTGGAGTCGCAAGAGCAGATGCTCGAAGGGTGGAAGTGTAATAATGTCATAACGCCGACGGCGTCTCGATCGCTGTCGCAGACACACCTCTCTACACCCTTAACCGTTCACACCAATGTTGCTCTCTTCGCACCAATATTGGTCTGCTTTTTTGAGGGGCCCATTTAGTGAGTGGCGAGTCACCACCTGCCATATTTAAAATCAATTAGGAGGCTTTGAGAAGGCAGGTGACCGGAGTCTCTTCCATAGTCCGGTTCTCATTACCACCGAAATCGAAATGCAATAGTCCACGGGTTTTTTGACCACTAATGACAATAGTTTCTGTGCATCTAACTGGGTGTAGTCTTTAGCTGCATTTTTCATGATGCAGATAGAGATTGGACCTAGTTGGTACACTCCACGCACACTTTCATTAAATTTCGCTTAAATGGCCTCTACGCGTTGGATCTGTGTCCACGCGCACGCCTTATAAAGGACCGTGTCTTAATTATAATAATTATTATTATTATATGACCGCTCAGTAAACTTAGATCTGCTATTAGAATTTGAGAACAAGTTTTCACAACAAATACGAAATTCTGGTCACGACCACACTAACTGTTCATTTACTAAAAGAACATTAAAACTGTTGCAAAAGCGTGGATAAAAACCAGAACCCAGTTTGCGTCCCTGTAATTATATTCAGTCGTTATCTAATTATTCATCTGGCCATTGATATTCCTCATGAGCCCGAGGCCTGGGGATAAAAGTTATTCTTATCTCGTCGCTGCGTTTCCAACTGACCCCTTGCTTAATTCTATTCACCTGATCGCTTGATTTAAATTCATTACGGCGTCAATGCAAGTCTTTGTGATGATTGCTGTCTGAATGCAGCAATGGATGGACAATGACTGACGTAATCAAAACTATCGTGACACTCTTTTAATTTACGCAATAAGAGCCAACCGCAAATTCGCGGACGCTCGCATCGCTCTTCTTACATTGGAGATAGATCAGAAATTTTAACCTTTTTAACATAGAATAAGCTGCTGACCTTTTCATTTGATGGCAAGCGATGAGGCCTAAGGGGGAGGCAAGCTTGTAAGCTCAGTAGCAAGCAAAGCAAAGAAGATGGATTCACCGAATTACACGATGGCGTCAACGCAGCATGTTGAAGATACGAGTTCAAATCCCGTACCGAGACGAATTTTTACACGGTTCTGCAGCGCTGAAAACATTTCTTTGGACTAAGGAGTGCACTAGGATGTGCTAGTACAGAGAAAACTTGCGTACCGACAGTTAAAATTTGTCCACGACCAAGGTTCAACATATGCCGGCCACTATCAACGACACAGATGTCGGGTCGCAGTATGAAAGGCGAAGGCAATTATATCGACGCCATCAGATTATGGTCATCCATTGTTGTTGTATAATGCTTCGTTATTTCACATGCTTCCTGCTTTGATTTCCGACGCTGCCGCGTCTATAGCGGAATAACACACAGACGCACAATATAACATATTATGGCGGAATTACTTTGACAAAACTCGCTCTTTGGTACACATACACAACTTTATTTTTATATTAAATTATTTTAATATTCATATGTATATAAAATTATATTGCTACTAGCGGCCCACCCCGGCCTTTATAGTATATATTTTCCCGTGGTAAAAATTATATTACAGCGTAGATTAATGAGGCGTTCTAATGGTAAAAAATGTTTGGAAATCGGTTCAGTAATTAATTTCTCGCATTAAAATTATTATATGTGTATGTTAATCACGGATAATGAAAGCCTTCTAATGACTAAAGAATTTTTGAAATCGGTCTAGTAGTTATCGAATTTTCCTATAGGAAAAAAATATTTTCCCGCGGTAAAACTTATAATATAGTTATGCGGTAAAACTTATAATATGGCTGTAACTGTATACTGTATGTTTGTATATATTAGGATGTTTATATACTTTAGCTTGCAGCTTTACCTTCTTTTCCTGAGTTTCCAGTCTAACCAGTCAAGTGCGAGACGCAGTTCTGCAGATATTATCGAAAAAGACATATATTTTCATTGTGCTGCAACTAAAAATTTACTGATCCAAAAAATTTACAGGTGATATATGATTATACTTCCTGTAAAAAATTCGAGAACGTAAGGATGACTCTGAGTCGTCCTCCACGTGCATAGTTACTAAAAGGACGGTGGTGCAACTTAACAGAACGAGTCTTATAAAAATTTTGAAGCAAGTTACTCTACAACGATACTTAAACTTTGAAAGTTTAGCGTCATCAGAACGTCGAAACGAATCAACCTGATAGCTCTCTACAGATTCGTTCGAGCTATCAGCTGGATGCCATTCACTAGACTAGTTTTTTTTTTATAGCATAGGGCAGTAAACGCATCACCTGATGGTAAGCGATAACCATTGCCTATGGACACCCGCAACACCAGAGGAGTCACAGATGCGTTGCCGGCCTTTTAAAAGGGAATAAGGGGGGAAGGGGGGGTTGGGCCTCCGGTACCCTCACTCACTCGGCGAAACAGCGCAAGCGCTATTTCACGCCGGTTGTCTGTGAGGCCGTGGTATCACTCCGGTCGAGCCGGCCCAATTCGTGCCGAAGCATGGCTCTCCCACGGTAAACGGCTGGTGTGGATGAGTCTGAAGATATCGTGACGTGTCATAATATATTCTATAGCAATGATTCCCAAAGTGGTCTATGTCAGGGAAACAAAAATTTGGGGGTCCATGAAATTAACACGAGGGTCCACGATATATACTATTTACTTACATTACTCGTATACTATCTTCTAATATAAAGACATTAAAATTATTTATGAAAGCACCTATGATGTAAAAAAAAATATTATAAATGTTTATAAAATTTTGTAATTTTAGGATGTAGGCATTCAATATCAGGAAAGTAGAGGGTCCACCCAAAACCGAAAACTTGGCAAAGGGACTACGACACAAAAAAGTTTAGGAACCTCTGCTCTACAACGATACTTAAACTTTGAAAGTTTGGCCTCAGAATGTCGAAACAAATCAACCTGATAGCTCTCTACCCTGATTCATTCGAGCTATCAGCTAAACACCACTTAGTAGACTGGTGTGAATGAGTTTGAAGATATCGTGACGTGTCATAATATATTCTATATCTACTATATAAAAATAAGTCGGGTTTTCCTTCCTGACGCTATAACTCCAGAACGCACGAACCGATTTCCACGGTTTTGCATTCCTTGGAAAGGTCTCGGGCTCCGTGAGGTTTACAGCAAAGAAACTTCAGGAAAAATTTCAGCAAAAAAGCGGGAAAAACTTTTTCACATACAGCGAGATAACATGACATTTGACAGGACAACGTCTATCGGGTCAGCTAGTCTTATATACATATATCTTATCTAAAGGTTGTAAATTGCTCGAGACATCTTCATAACTTCGATTATGAACTTAGACAGCCCTTAGCCCTTCTGTTTGTGAATACGTTGACCTAATTAAACCTTCCCGCATCATGTCTCCTCAAATTACGATAAGGCGGTTGATATCCTACGTACACTATGAACGCTGATGGCTTCTAACTGACAACGTCCGACGCCATTATTATACAATGTCATATAGGCGCCTATCGATGTTTCCAACATATCGTCGCTTAGCAACGCCACTTAACTCATAAATTTGTAGCTTTTAGTTTCTAAAACTAATTACTTCAAATTTATGATTCATGAGTAATTTAAATAGTAAATTTATTTGTAAAGTCTACACTCAATGCGGACATTATTTATTATTATTTTTTATATATCTAAATTTAAACTTATTTAATTTTAATTAAAATATCAGCTTTTTAATCTAACGTAAAAAAATCGGTTATTCGTTTATATGTTATTAAATATTTTTGCCACTATTTTATTTATGTTTAAATCGCTAAGGACATGTCGCGGTCTGCGTATCCTCTGCCGATTTTGATTAAATGCTCTTCTAGAGCATATGCTCTCTTTTATAGGGCAGCGCTGACTGTACCTCTCCTGAGATGTCTTCCTTATCACGTCAAGCCATAGGGTATTTATATATTAGGCTGAGTTAAGTTGGCTCGGTAGCACAGATGCGGCGCCGCCACGGGTCGCCGGCGGGCGCGAGTGTCTCCCGCCGCGGATACGGCGACCCGGGAAGGACAACGCCCCTTCCGTGGCCGGGGGGCGTCGTCGGTTGTCGGTGGAAGAGATCGCGGGAGGTATTGTAGCCTCCCCCAACGATGGCTCCCCTGTATCGGCAGGGGAGCAGAGGCTGGGGGTTCCCGGAAGTCGCTTCGCGTTCCCAGGCCTCCTACATGCCTGAGGAAGGCCATCCCTGAGGTTTTTAGTGGGTAGGCCTCCCCCTTCTGGGGAGGAGAGGCCCACATAACCGCCGGCTCGCCACAGCCGGGGTATGCAACTTGATGCATTTTCCTCAGGGGAACAAAAAACTCTCCTCTCCAGAGGGGAAAAATAATATCCAGACGTCACATTATAACAGAACGCTGATGAAAGACGTTGTCATGTCAACTGAATCGCGCCCTCTCCCGGGGAGCATTCGTTTTCAATACAAGAGATCATTAGCACCAAGTCTTAGGCTGAGTTTGGTGCAGGATGTCAGACACCCAGTGCTGGTTTTCAGCTGGCACCCACTATGAGTGCCAGCTGAAAACTGGCTCACAGACTTGGGTAAGGAATAAAGTACATATTTAAGTAAGAGTAAGTTTATATATATAATAAAAAGATAAGTATGTGTGTAAATAAATATTCGTAATTAATGTGGATCCATACGGCTACTGGCGAAACTATGTAATCAAAGTGAACTATTCTGTTTAAACGAAAGATTAATATTAAGCATACGTAATTTGTGATTATTATTATATTGATATTTAATGTAAGAATTGATATGTAATAAATTAATAAATTGAGTATATTGTGTAGAATTAAATAAACGATTTGTCTAGATTAATTTTATTAAGCTCGAGTTGTGAATCCAAAATAATTATTATATTATTCCAACATTATTCCATATTATTCCAACATTTGGAGGCCGCATATCGAAAACTTCCTCGGAATGCTGCTGTATGATGATACGGGGGGAGTCTGACATAAGCACCGTGGCACTTGGTTGCGATATTATCCACAAGGACTATCAGCCGTACCTCTACACAGGGACCTTATGCGCCATTATAATTTGCGCTATTTCGACGCTGTTGCCTTAGACATGACACATGAATGACCATGAAACTAAAAGATTTCTATTTTTCACTTTTTAAACAAGTTGTGACGACACGTCTGTCACGAATGGCACTTGAAATTGGTATAAAAAGTTATCGGTCATTTCTATGTCTTGAAAATCATTGCGAGTAACTTAAATTGCATCTCCTTACTTATTCTTAGATGGAAAAGACTCTAGAATACTTTGTAAGTGCGACACGAAATCTATACAGCTTAGTTGAAATTATTCATTCATCGCACTCAAAATAAGTCAAATAAATAATAGGAAATGTAAACTTATAATCTTCATTGTTTTTTCGAAGAATTCAAAGCAACGTTCTGTAGCTTAACGTTTCCTTTTACTTCTATTTGTTTGACAAAGTTACTTAAATATTAATAAGGGTGTGGCGACTTGTCTATCCTACCCCTTAATAGGTATTTAAATATATCCGTAGTCCTTAGATAGTATATATCTCCTTTATGACCAGGTTGTCTGGGCAACTAATAATAATAAAAAATGTCGGAATTACTACAAAAATATGTGTTTGAATTTTGTCAGTTTGCCAGTTAACCATCACATTCCTTTACTCCAAAAGGTGAAGAAATAGAATAACAATATAGAATAGAATAAATTAAATAACAAGAGGAATAAATAAATATTGTTTATGAATCATCCATAAAACTTTTCAATTCTCCCTGTTACTTGTACAATACAGTTATAGAAACATGTCAAGACTGTCTTTTCCAATTGACATATTGTCATTTCGACCACTAGTTATTTTCTCCGTGACATTATGTGTTCCTGTCATACCTGAAACTGAAATGACGAGAAACATGACGAGAAAATTGGACGTTAGCTGTAAATTGAGTTTCACTCGCAACATACAATGTTGAACAAGGAATATCCAGCCGATTGAATTAATAGGATTGTTTACTTGCATTGGAATCGTGTTATTTATTATAATTAATAGAATCAACAATGCCATCCGGCAAAAACCGAAAAACATTCAACGAATGATTAATGATGAGAAAAGTGGAGACGGAACGTCAAAAGATGATGAAGAAAAAATGGCAAGACTAAATTACGATTAAGCAAGTGGTTGCCGTTGAGATGAAGAATGATAATAATGATATAAGATATCTAAGTTGATAACAATTTATTTGTTGCACGATTATATATATATCGATATATAAAAACTATTTCTTTTTTAATATCGGGAATCCCTAAAACTGAAGAAAGTTTACCTCTAGCAAACCAGTTTTGTGTATCAAAATTGTTATTTTTATTTAATTCGAAGCATTTTTATATTTATTCCTTTTGACCTTTCTCTGGACAAATAATTCAAGCCCAAAATTAGCCAAAACAGTCTCACCGTTCTTGAATTCGATAGAATATGTGATGCACTAAATAATTATCTGGCCAATTATGGTTTCTTTTTTTCATGTTCTTTAGTTCTAATGGTTGATTTTATTTAACGTTAGAAACTGATTATACAAATCTTAATTGTATAAAATGATCCTTACGTTTAATCACAAACATGTTCACATTCGAACTCATTAAAGTCACTCCAATTTCTACAGTTTCATAAACTTGTTCCAACGTAAACATTCCACGTAGGGTTGCCTCAACTAAAAACGATTAATAATTGGTCACAACGGCGACGTTTGTTTAAACTGTTTTAGTTCCGTGAGCTCGAAGTGGAGTTGAATGTTCGAGTGTTTACACGGCGAACACGTGGCGCATGTTGATAGCAAACACCCAACTAAAACAATGCAAACTAACATGCAACGGAAAAACGTTCACTAATGCCAGCCGAAGCATCGTTAAACAAAAAAGGAAATCGACTCGGTTCTTGTAAAGCAAACTAAACAATGTCGACACCGTCGTGAATGGGGAATGAGAAACGATTTAACAAGTTGGATCGTTTATGGAGAATCTATGTGGGCTAAAATACAAAGGTGATATATTTGGTGAATGGATTGTTATCGCTCATGAAAATCAGATGGCGCCGCTTGTAGCGTACGAGCGACGGCAACCGAATCTATCCGAGCGCCCTCGAGTTTCTTTTGAATCTATCTATAATTGCCGGGACAGCGCGAGATTCTTATTGTTCATACAAAAATTGATAATTTTGTATCATGGTATCAGATAGTCTTAGTTATATTGCTAGAGAACTGGAGGAGCTCAACGTGTCTATGGCATTTAGATGTCGACCAGAAGAATGCATTAATTATCTGAAAACACACTGCCAAATCTTGGCTGTCCTACAATTGAACATTCGCAGCATACATAGAATGCTGGAATACTAAATCGCCACACTTACCTGTATTGAATGGTTATGCTATTTACAGTACTAGCAAGAATATAAATCAAAATAGTGGAGTTGTTATTTATGTCAAGGAAAACTTATCATGTAAGGTCTATGAACCTGAGTTGGAAGCGAACTGTCTGGTCTGTGAGGTTGCATCCGTGGCTGCCGTGGTAGCTATTTGTCGATCACCTTCTATATATTCTGTTGAAAATTTCTTGTATGAACTCGACCGACTATTAACACCACTCTCAAATTTCCAGGTCTTGGGTGTTATGGGTGACCTAAATATTGACATAAAAATAGACTCCACAGATACGCCCGCGAATGAATATTTAATTCTACAAGCCGCGCATGGTCTCCTTCCAGCGCAATTACTAGATCATGTATTTCTTAAGAGTAAAATGCAATCCACTACACTTGTGTTGGAATCCTACATCACTGACTCCATTGTTTTATTGGCGAATATGAGCACGAAAGCACTAAAACCCCTTAAATCGAAAATCAAAGTAGATTATAATGTAATCCACACTACTATTTTAAGTACTGACTTCTCACTGATACTTCTATCAACAGATGCTAATTTTGCTAGTGACTATCTAGTGTCAAAAATCTCTTGCATAGTAAAACAACACTCTAAAACACATGTTATTTCTCACTCACATTATTGCCAAGTGTCATAGGTTATATAAAAAACCGAACAATAAAATCGGAGAAAAAACGGTCGAATGAAAGCATTTCTTACGAACGCTGCCTTAACTATGAAAGATATATTTTTGACTTCTAGAGTAAAGATGTGGACCTTGAAAATGCCTACAAAAAAGTCAACGACAGCATATGTCTAACTTTTATATTTAAGTTACAAATAGTAGTATTTTTAATATTACAGTTAGAAATCAAAACATAACACTCTGTACTAAAAAGGGATTATGTATTAATATTACCCCCAAAACAAAAGAAAGTTTACTTCAAGCGACCCTGTTTTGTTCAAAATTGTTGTTTTCATATAATTCCGAGCATTTTCATATTAATTCACCTTATAAACCTTCTTTGGATTTAATTATTTGTGGAAGTAAATAGTTCAAGACAAAATTTGTCAAATCAGTCCAGCCGTTCCCGAGCTTTAAGCGAGATAACAGCAATTCATTTTTATCGTACATAGATTGAATAAAATCGTTTTAAAAATGGTTTGGCAGCTAAACAACTTTGAACAACATAACATATCCAAACATGCCAAGCCTGCGAGGACGCATCAGAAACACAGCGAGCCGGCGAAATTTCGATAGCACTCCACACCACTCAGACGAGCGCAAGATGTTTGTTAGTCCCGCCGAGGGCCGCTCGTGATGCAGGCGCCGGTGTCGCTGCAAAATGGGCTGATAATTAATTCAGCGCGGCAAGGGGGATGAGGCCGGCGTACAATTAGGGTGAGGCCAAATGAGCGTCATTTTTGACTAGCGAGTAGCGGCATTTCGATCGTAGAAAACGTGAATTTCCGGAATTACCCAACCAGTGTTCAACTTCAATAAAAACAGTTAAAAAAAAATTTGGGTGACTAATAACAAAAAAGAAGTGACAATAATTGTCAAATGCAGCAAAGATGTTGTTCTAAATTTAAATGAAAATTATTTGCCTTTTTTTTACAACAATTTATTGCAAATCATTTTTTTCTGTTGTCTTCAGAGCATTATGCAACTAAAATTACAAGCGGATTCTCATGTAATCTGTTCTTTATTGACATACCGTACGAACGTAAGAAAACATATGACGACAAATTAAAAAAAAAGTTAACATATGCCAAAATTTTTTGATAAAAAAATTCTTTTTATTCCGTATTGAATTCAATCTGGAATTTTGGTATATTATAAAATATGAAAACAATAAATAATGTATGGAATTTTATAAAACACTTTATAATAAAGGTAACTTGTTGGAAGTTGTGATCAAATAAAAACACCACCTAAGAATTAGACTTAAACTTGTGACACTCAGAAAACCATTCATTGGTTTGCAACGGAATAAGTACAACACAGTCCAACACAGTAAGTACAACAGCTGTGATAGTTCTTTCATACATCCCAACTAATATTATAAATGCGAAAGTAACTTTGTCTGTCTGTCTGTCTGTTACGCTTTCCCACTTAAACCTCGCAACCGATTGAGATGAAATTTGGTACAGACAATCTTTAGACCCTGAGACAGAACATATGCTACTTATTATTTCGAAAAAAGGGATGAAGGGGTTGTAATAGAGGTTGAAAGTTTGTATGGGATTTCTTAATTTTAAAAGATAAAACCATGAAACTTTATATTTAAGCACTTGATAAGAAATCATTAAACATTTGTTCTAGCATTTTTAAATTTCGACCAGCTAGGGGGTGAAATAAGGGTTGAAAGTTAGTATAGAAGGCCGGCAACGCATCTGTGACTCCTCTGGTGTTGCAGGTGTCCATGGGCAGCGGTTATCGCTTACCATCAGGTGATCCGTCTGCTCGTTTGCTGCCCTATCTCATAAAAAAAAAGTATGCACGTCGTCAAATATCACGTCATAAGAAACAAAAAATCGTTTGTTCTAGCATTTTGAAATTTTTACCAGTGTCAAATAGAGGTTGAATTGAAGATACATGAATCTTGGTACCTTAGACATAAGGGACCAGGATTGACAAAAACTGAATTACACGCGGGCGAAGCCGCGGGCGGAAGCTAGTTATCTATAAACTGTTCGGATCACTTTATACTTTATGATGTCACCGTAGACTTGTGAGCCTTCGACTACCTCTTCTTTACAGCAAATCAACTCCAGAAAATGTACTCAATATATTATTAAAACATTCCTTACGAATTTTTTATTACACATCCAAAAAACCTCTCTATCCATGACAACTTTTATCATGTCAGGAACACCGTTCAAAGTATTCTTCAAAAACCATAAGGCACAAAATGCGGCCTATAAAGGTGTTCCTATTACAATGACAGCGATAATTATATAATAATAGTTAACTTTTATATTACAAAAATTACTTGACAAGATGAAAACATATCGTTTATCATTTATTATGAAGTTTCATATAAATATCGTCTGTACATAGACATAATTATTTGTACGTGTTCAAAAGCTGCTGGAAATATGTATTTAGCCATAATAATAAAATGAAACAAATAATATTTCATTGAGACAGAGTTTTCAGAGTTCAGAGATTTTATTTTAAACTTTAATAACCTTTAAAGGCATGGAATGTCTACTTTTTACCATATAACTTTATTTGGGCAGTAAACAGTTAGCACCCCTAGATATAGGCAACTCTCATTACCACAGATAAAGTAAAGTGTAGAGAGGGCCACAAAAAATATACGAAAGAACCAGACGCGGTAAATGTTCTTCTGGCATACATACTGTTATTTTTATCTGGATAGGACTAATTAAGCAGCGGTATGAAGGAGATACTAAGACCTATTTATTAGTTATAGCAGTACTTATTTTTAACTTTATTGCACAACATTTCAAAGTACGTGTTAAAAAGACGCTAATGAGTAAGGGCTATTACAATTTCAATGATTTTTTTGTAATTCCGAATTTGAGTGCGTTTGACAACGATCGACGATGTTGCCTAAGGTGGAACACGCAAACTCAATGTTTGATGTTGATTTAAATACATTACATTCTAAAGTGTAAATATTTGTTTTCCCGTATAAATTATAAACACATATGTACATTGTAATTGATAACGACATAATTTATTGTAAATGTTGTTATTACTTTTGATAAAGCTGATAAGTTTCTTGCGCCCATTCTTCTTATCAGCTAAAAAATACGTCCTGAATGGTGGTAGGAAAAAAATTTGGACGATTCAAAAGAGCTTTCTATAAAATCATATTTGAACAAAGTTATTTTTGATTTTGATTTCTCTCCCAGTCAAACAATTTGGCGTGCGGACGAATATGAAACATACTTTAAGACATGGTCGTCACTACGAAATATAATAAAATATATTGAAGAGACGAGACACGAGATATTTATAGAGAATAATAATTATGAATTGTGACTTACCCAATATACCTGAAACTGCCCTTTGGTATTTATCGGTAGAAAATTGATTTTTTTTATAAAATAAATGTAACTAAAATTACACGGCCATAAATAATAATAATGAATTGTCTTTTTATACTAATGTTTGCTTGTAACACTTAAATTTTAATTTTAATTGAAATTAATACTTAATTAGACTAAATTCGAAAACATGATTTAAATGTATAATGTAGTAAATTAAGTTGAGATTTATTTGTGTATTGTTTTTCATTCGAATGTTGCCGAGCTGTGCTAGATTTTGCTCAGAATCTAATTTAATATCTGTATTTGGACACTTTGTTGGTTTATATTTATTATTGTAACAGTTTGTGTTGCAAATTAGAAAATAAAAGACAACCACACCATAAAATTAAACTCCAATAGAATTGCAGGAAGCTCAGCTTAAGTTGGGCATGGCACAGACTATGAACCAAAATTGTTTTTCAGCTAGTCTCTCAATTCTCAGATGAATATCAAGTTGTGAACAGTACAGATTAAAACAAACATACAAAATTGACTTGTCAACACAATTTAAAAAAGTAGTTGGTATAATTAAATAATGTAATAAGTATACCTTTTATTTTTAGTAGATAGGCGTGAAGCAAGAGGAAGACCGAAGAAAAATAGATGGATTGTGTGAATCATGACATGTTGAAGAAGGGAGTGTTTAAATGGCGACTGATAAAAGAGAGTTGCGCCAACCCCAAATAATATTGGGACAGGACAAGAGAAAGAAGTTGATACAATTTAAAACAATCATTACAATAAAATGAAATATGCGACAGCGCTTCAAACGTACCCATATATCTCCGTTTGGCTTCACCCTTAGTCGAGGCATTCATTACGGCATTACCCGCGGCGCCAGCGACGAGAGCTTAGAAAGTTGGAACTTCGCGATTTGGTATGAGGTACTAATTTGTGATCGCAGCTCGACTGTCATGTGACGCAGTAAACTAAAAACTATTTCTGCGCTCGATGTTGGAATCTTCATGTACTGGAATGTATGTTGGTTAGCGTGGTAATTGAAATGCAGTGATGCTGGAATTTAAGCATTGTTTATTAGCAAATAGATACAACAATACACCGCACCTATTATAATAATATACAATACAACAATTATTAGTGTTAATTTATAGATATTTAAAGTATAATTGCGAGATTTGTGTATAAGATATACATATACATAGGTATTGTATTCATCTATCAAGTATTGTTTTTTTTTTATTTCAATATTTCAATTATTGCATGTTTATAATTTTTATCAAATACATGTATTGTTTTTATGTATTGCATAACACTTTGTATATAGGTTAGGTTGACTCTTCGGTGAGTATCTGTGTCGAATAGGACGGGAGGGATCGACACATTGCCACCATTGCGCATACGACCTCGACTCGGCCCAGCACACGCTGAGCGCCGAGTCTTGGTCGCAGAGATCGGGCGAGATCTGTCTCCGCCGGCATTGATTGCGGCAATGCTGGCGGACGAGGGAGGTTGGAGGGCTGTGGCCTCCTTCTGTGAAGCAGTGATGCTCCAGAAGGAGGCCGCCGAGCGGGGTCGGGAGATGGCCGATCCCGCTACGGCGACCCGGGATGGACCACGCCCCTTCCGTGGCCGGGGGGCGTCGTCGGTGGAGGAAACCGGGGGAGGTAGTGTAGCCTCCCCCGAGGAGGGCTCCCCTCTAGGCAGGGGAGCGGAGGCTGGGGGTTCCCGGAAGTGGCTTGATGTTCCCGGGGGCTCCCTACATGCCTGAGGAAGGCCATCCCTGAGTTTTTTAGTGGGTAGGCCTCCCCCTTCTGGGGAGGAGAGCCCCACATAACCGCCGGCTCGCCACAGCCGGGGTATGCAATTTAATGCATTTTCCTCAGGGGAACAAAAAAAAAAACAAAGGTTAGGTTGACTGGAAAAAATGGCTTTTAGAAGTAAGTCCACCAATTGTACATGTTATTTAGGTTTATGTTATTCTATTTTATTTTTGTATAATAAAGTGTATAGTACAAATAAAAAAAAATATGATTACAAAGAAACCGACCTCTTAATATGGTGGTTATAGCAAGAAGAACAAATATAATAAACTCAGCACTAGAAGGCGCTTCACTAGCAATGAAATTACACCGATTGCCCCACTTCGAATATCATAGTTTCGAAGCACTAGTGTAATATCTATCTCCTGATTTTGCACGTCATTGCACGCAGAAACTACACGACAAAAATGTGTATCTTTCGCGCGTTGAATCACGGGATCCTGTTATATATATAAATATATAAATTATTACTATTCATCAATTTATTATCATTAGTAGAGAACTAATATTTAAAACGCGAAAGTTTGTAAGTATGGGTGGATGTTTGTTACTCTTTCATGTAAAAATTACTGAATGGATTATAATGAAACTTTACAATAATATAGCTTGTACATCAGAATAACACATAGATTACAATTTATGAAGATCTTGTGTGAATTATATAAGCTACTCGAAACACTAATAAACACTAATAATATTTTTGATAAAACCGCTGACGCTCGTCACGCAATCCACGCCCGCGATGATAAACTGATCCGCACTGTGGCAGCCTCTTAAGCGCGTAGTTAGAACCACATGAGTCATGTTTTTACAAAGCGGCAGACTAGCTAAAGGCAATGATATGTGAGTGAGACGTCTTTGTGACGTCACGCTCTTTCGTTTGGGATTATTAAGTACATAGAAGAGATTATACTTTCGGCGTCTGTTATAAGGCATATTTTACGATAACGAGATGCGTGCATCTTCAATAGATTCAAATAGGGTGCAGTAATTGGACTGGAAAAAAGAGAGAGACTATAACTATTTTAAGCTAGAGTATCATTGAAAGGAAGGAAGGATCAACATGAATTTGATTCTTAAAAAACTCCAGCGTTTGCGATTTCTTAATTCTGTCAGGAAAAGTTCCCTAACTGGACGGTATAAGCCGAAAAAGTGTGTGACAGGAAATCTCTACTGTCATGATTAGAACGTATAGCACAACTTGAAGAATAGGATCGGAAAGAGAACAAAGAGAACTTAATAATGTATTTAAATAATACGTCCTTAACTATGAAATTGGGGTTTTTTCACTTCAACACTAACTTTTAAATTGAAGCGCACTAAAATGTAAGTTTTGGTGACAATTACTACTCTTTCTTTTTTTTTTTGTTCCCCTGAGGAAAATGCATTAAGTTGCATACCCCGGCTGTGGCGAGCCGGCGGTTATGTGGGGCTCTCCTCCCCAGAAGGGGGAGGCCTACTCACTAAAAACCTCAGGGATGGCCTTCCTCAGGCATGTAGGGAACCCCCGGGAACGTCAAGCTACTTCCGGGAACGCAACGCATTCGTCGCCGCGTACATGTCGGCCAGGATGTCGAATGGGGAGGAGCGTCCCAGAACCGTCGCCGCCTCACAAGAGATGGTACGGTAGCCTCGTACGATCTGTATGGCCATTATCCGCTGCAGACTCCGTAGCAGAGCTCTACAGCGGGGGGACCTCGCGCAGTCTTGCGACCACACGGGAGCCCCATACATGGACACGGATCGCACGACGCCCTCGTACAGGCGGCGAACTCCATCCCTCGGTCCCCCGAGATTGGGCAGCAGGCGATGCAATGCGCCCGCCACCCTTTTGGCTCGGGGGACCAACCGCACGAAATGCTCCTCGAAATTCCAGTGGCGGTCCAGGGTGAGGCCCAGGTACTTGATGTACAGCCCCACCGGGACCACCGTGTCACCCACCCGGGACAATTACTACTCTAGTCCGAAATAAGATATCCCAACTAATATTATAAATGCGAAAGTGTGTTTGTTTGTTTGTTTGTTTATTTGTTTGTTTGTTTGTTTGTTTGTTACCTCTTCACGCTTAAACTACTGGACCGATTTCAAAAATTCTTTCACCTTTGGAAAGCTACATTCTCCCCGAGTAACATAGGCTACTTTTTATCCCGGAAAAATCGACAGATCCTACGGGATGCGCAATAAAGGCTTCGCTCAAAAACTACTGCACAGATTTTTATGCGGTTTTCATCAATAGATAGAGTGATTCTTGAGGAGTTTTGCGGCATTTTTTATCTCGGAAAAACGGATAGTCCCACGGGAAGCGCGATAAAATCTTCGCACCATAAACCGACTTCCGCGTATATGTAGCCGTGGGCAAAAGCTATGACCCTTAACCCTCTATACACCCAATCCCGAAATCCACGCGGGCGAAGCCGCGGGCAGAAAGCTAGTTTTAAAATAAAAAAGAAGTTCGTGATATGGTTTTACGTCAGAATTTTGTACATCATTAACTATAACTTTATACAACATATTTTCTTGGTTTCAAAACTATGTTATTACTTTGTTCAATGTCTAATAACAATGTGAAATAGTATAGTAAAATTTGCTCTCTTGGTTATTAATATATAATATAACATAATAAGCCAAATTGTTTGATATCTTCTTACAAAACGCAATTTCATACTTTAATTATATGTTGATAAAATTATGTTTCTAGGGCGGGTTTTGTCACTTTTTAAGTAAAATTGTAAAATTGTTGCGAGTCGTATTGTCTTGTCAAGCATTTACTATGACTCGTTTATGTCGACGCTGAGGCAGCCAGTATTAGTTAGTTGACAATAAACTTTTAACTTTTTTGCAAGCACATAGATAATAACTATGCTTCGCTACGTTTTAGTCTAGTTAGTGGTAAGTCGTTGAAAATTATTATTAGTAAATGCAGCACCTACTTATATTTCGTGTCGCCAGTATAATGAGCTCGTCAGGGCTTGCGCAGACGCAGGAATTGATGCCGATATTTTTCAACGTAGTTTTAATAGTTTTGAGAATTTAAAGCAACTTGATTATAAATAACGTATGTAGGTTTCTTCTTTTTATTTTTATCTGTGTATTGTTTTCTGTATCCTTGTTATTACGAAATTGGTTTTGTTATTCCAACATATCAACTTGACAGTTGTACGAGTATATTTGCTGCACATCTTATATATAAAAATGAATCGCATAATGTGTTGGTAAGCGCATAATTCAACAACGCCTGGACCAATTTGGCCAATTCTTTTTTAAAATGTTCGTTGAAGTTCAAGGATGGTTTTTAAGGGAAAAATTCGAATAATTATCGGAAAAACTCTAAAAACAGCCCTTTTATTTTCCCATGCAAACGTTTTCTAACTAAAACGTACAGTCTAATTGATCTTTATTGTTATTATATAAAGTTCATATTGCAAGCACTCGTTGTTGTCTAAGCAATGAAGGTGTGTTCCTAACATCAAAGAGTCAATTTGCGCTTTATTAACGCTACATATAGTTGAAATTCAATCATATCTATCAAAACAGTGTGCGTGCGTGGGTTGGAGCACAGAATACATCGTTGGAGGATTTAATGTCACGTTCCAAAATTGAATAGCCACAAAATGTAATAGGTCATTTAGACTTTTTTTGCAATTTGGTTGGCTATGCGACATTATCTATAAAATAATTAGGAACAAAAAACTGCCATCTTTTTGACAGGACGAAGTCTGTCGGGTCCGCTAGTTAATAATATAATTAGTAGAATGTACATATATATTGGGTTTAAACCTAGTTTTTTAAGTTAGGTATATATTATTTTTGTTTTAATTGGCTATTATTAAATAAATAAATAAATTTCCGTTTCATTTCACGAAAATCCCACATTTCGGCGCACAACCACTACAGACTTACGACGTGGGCTGTAAGCCCTATTAATCAACGTTTTCAATTACATACAGAGGCTAAATCAAAGTGATAATCAAAGAAAAATATATATCACTGAAATGTATTATTACCACCATCAACCTATCAGTATTTAAGTTTCGTTTCACGAAAATTAGGTATTACGAGTGACGCACATTCACGAAGCGTTTATGACATGGGCTGTGGACTTTGCGGTACTGTTATCTGCTGATGTCGCGTCACGCTGTAGTCAAATTTTTGACAAGGGTGGGCCGGACAATAGCGCGCTCGGTCTAACATGTGTGATGTAATAATTATGCCAAGGAAAATATTACTAGACTACGTTAAAGTATTGTGGATAAAGTATGCACTTATCCAAGTTTCTTACAAATGAATTGAAATACCTTTCCACTGACAAAATGATTGCCGATGTATTGACTAAGGCTCTAAGTGTAGATAGTCATAATAAGTGTATAAAAGGCGAATTGTCAACCACGTAAACTACTTTGAACTATTTCTTATTATGATGTACTTTTGTTTTTTTTTTTTTGTTTCCCTGAGGAAAATGCATTAAATTGCATACCCCGGCTGTAGCGAGCCGGCGGTTATGTGGGGTTCTCCACCCCAGAAGGGGGAGGCCTACCCACTAAAAACCTCAGGGATGGCCTTCCTCAGGCATGTAGGGAGCCCCCGGGAACATCAAGGCACTTCCGGGAACCCCCAGCCTCTGCTCCCCTGCCTAGAGGGGAGCCCTCCTCGGGGGAGGCTACACTACCTACCCCGGTCTCCTCCACCGACGACGCCCCCCGGCCACGGAAGGGGCGTGGTCCATCCCGGGTCGCCGTAGCAGTCACGACTTCCTCGCGCCCGCCGGCGACCCGCGGCGGCGCCGCAGCTGTGCTACCGAGCCCGGCGCCGCCTTCTTCGAGCGGGATCGGCCATCTCCCGACCCCGCTCGGCGGCCTCCTTCTGGAGCATCACTGCTTCACAGAAGGAGGCCACAGTTATTATGATGTACTACCATATAGTTTAAGGGCCGGTGTTGGAGAGTTTGGTATAAACTCTATGGTAGCTTTAGCTTGTCACTATGGTTTTTAAAATTTGATGTATATTTGCGGTGTTCTACTTCACTGCATTATATAGAACTTCATCTTGAGGAACATCGTTTGATTCACGGCTTTTCCAAACCTATACGATAATTCCTACAGACATTATAAACTCGCGAGTTTCTAAGTACGGATGTTTGTTACTGTTCCACGTAAAATCTACTGAACGGAATTCAATAAAACTTTACAGTAATACTTCATACGTCAGAATAACATATAGGCATACAATTTATAAATATATACGCCAAGCTAATATAGGCTACTTGAAATAATAATGCGCAGAAGACGTTGCAGGCCCGGCTTGTAAAATACAAATGTAACTTTTTCGGTCTTATTTCTTACCAATGATGTTAATTTAAAATGAAAAGTTATCGCACTAGTGCGTTAAAACTGTACCGTTCAAATTCGGACAGTTGGTGTAACAGAACGACAATTACAACTGATTATGGCCGTTTTTATACTATAATAATATGATTTGTGCAATTTATATCTCATGAAAATATGTCAATATTGAAATTTTAGTATTTTTTTTTTAATTATATTGTTTTGAGATTTCTAAGAAATGTGCAATTATTATTTATGTAATTCTAATGAAACGAACACATTTCTAGCGTTCTCACATTAAATGTAACATTTTTTTATATAAAAAGTATACCTATAAACGTACAAATAACAAAGTTATTTTGATATTTGTTTATATGCTCATACAAATTAGATGAGTTTACTTAATAATGACGTCACGATTGCAGTGCTTTTAGTATGGAGCATTTTTGAGCAATCCGCGACAGCACCGCAAACAGGTCGATGTATCTTTAAAAATAATAGGCGCAGATATACTGTTGATTCTACAATATTTCTCAGTTAAAGGAGTACTCTTATTATATATAGAATTTAATAAATTGTCGTCTACCCAATTTCATTCAGTCATATAGCAATAAAGAAAGAATGAAGATGTCGTTCCTCGCTTCGTTTTGTTTGGCTAACGCAACGCCATCTCTTTTCGTCCCGTGCCTTCTGTATGTTCTGTTTCAGTCACTAATAATTTCATAATACATTAAAAGATATGTATGTACAAGCAAAGTGTAAAACAGTAAAAATCCAAAACTAAACATCGCTTTCAATTCTAAATAATATACTTTTGTTTCGGTATAATTGCCCAGTCAGAAATAGCGATTAGGAAATTGTCTGAATGGAAAACCCGACACATTCCATTCAGAGAATTAGGATATCGTCCAAAAATAAATACACCAACAAATCAACCGGGGTAATAGTAAAAGCGGCTATTAGGACGAATTACATTTCCCTTTTATAAAAATGAAGGCATAACGTTTTTCCAGCAGCCAGAAGCGGAACAATAGACGAAATATTGTCGCCGTCAGTTAATTACACGTTCGATGAAGTTTTGTTTAAATTTACCGGAGAATTTATAAACTTGAAGCTCTCCGTCCGATCCCGATATTACGTTTAATACTAATTGACAGCTAATTAGGAATATGAGAACAGCAATGCTTGTTTATTAGTATAAAGTTATCGATTCACAAATTCATTCACACTAGAGACGTGTCAATTTTTACAGAAACGACACAGTGAGTCGTTTCTTCCAAGTGATTCTCTGATTCAAATATTTAACAGCGCTTCAAATGAATCATTAGCTCGATTGCATCTCGGTTTTAATCAGCACGCGGCGATTGTTTAGGGTTAGGTGATGAGAATCCTCATGGTGAATCAAGGCGGCTCGACCCAACAGACCTACCGACTAAACTCAGCCTAGCCTTGGCTATAAGGGCCCTACGGCTTGAATGGAGAGGTTTGCCGCACCGTCAGGAGAGGGCACGACAGCGCAGCCCTCCGAAGAAGACATATGCGCGGAGGAAGGTGCGGTAGACCAAAGTGGCTCCGGCCTGTGAAATGATGGGAGCACGCGATATACGCACGATTGAGATAAGTAAATAATTCAGAGTCGGAGCGGTTCGGATCACGTCGCTCAATTGCATCTCGGTTTCATTCGATACGTGACGCTTACACAATTGTCACTGATACAAATAAATGCATTTGCATTCCATTTTGAATTTATAATACAGAGAGCCCACAAAATACTGGGATTCCTCCATAGAAGTGCTAAGCCATTTAAAAGAATTCAATCTTTAAAAATATTATATTTTGCATACGTGCATTGCGTAGCATTGTGGAGTATGCTTCACCAGTATGGTCCTCATCATATGTCACACAAGGCTCGTATCGAATCGGTTCAGCGCTGTTTCACTCGACGTTTAAACTATCGCCATAAGAAACATGAAAGCTATAAGGAAAGACTTCTAACTTT
The DNA here is from genome assembly GCA_036419045.1 of Scirpophaga incertulas. Lineage (NCBI taxonomy): Eukaryota > Metazoa > Arthropoda > Insecta > Lepidoptera > Crambidae > Scirpophaga > Scirpophaga incertulas. The sequence continues at coordinate 3,574,011 of CM071631.1, read as the reverse complement.
TGAAATGCACTCCCTGGAGGACCGGCGTATGGTCGCTGATATGAAGCTACTATATGATATAGTGAATGCTACACTGGACTGCCCGGTACTTACGGCGCGGATCGCTCTTTACGCTTGCAGTATGCGCACCAGGCGAAAGAGCTCACTTTACGTTGGATCAGCTCGCTCAAATTACGCCAAACACTCCGTATTATATCGTCTTATACAAACTTACGAAGATAGATTTTGTGATACGGACATTTTCTTTCTGACTCGCAACCAATTCATAAACAGTATTATAAAGCATTTGCCCCGGTTCCTCAACAGTATTTCAGAGTAGCCACACCCACCCACACACACATACACACACACATGCACACACACGCATGCACACATACTTCTTCATATTGTTAGATAAATTTCATTATCTCAGATGTACTTATCCATATACTAGTTACTTGTATTAGTTACCTCTAATGTACTTATCCATATTCTACTAACTACATACGTCATCTGCTAATTTTAATATGACAAACTTTGTTATTGGCTATTTATGTATTTAACTTGAAGATTGTATTACTAATGTGAAAGCTGTTAAGTTTGCTGAATAAATAAATAAATAAAATAAAAATGAATATCAATATTTATAGTATCAATGACACTGAACCGTTTTATTCGGTTTTACTGATTCGAATCTTTGTACTGATCCGGATACAAATGATCCAATCTCAACAAAGATACGTTTTTCCGTAATTAATTCACACATTGAATTCATACTCGCATAAAAATATAACAACTTGCAAATATAATGTTTTCGAAATTGTATATGTATACCCAGTGAAGTAGAGTGAGAGTCCAAATGGTTTCAATTATGCTTTTAATTAAAAAATCGCAAAAGTTTGTTACGCATGCCCTTCGGTGGCGACATGTATAAACTGTGATAATTATTAAAATTATGACATACCTAAAAGTTGCGGTATTACAACAAAAGAGTTCGAAAAAGTATATACAACCTTATCTATTTCGTAATTAAAACACCTCAATAACATTAAGATCCTAGATACAAAGCTAACGTCCGCAATTCTAGATAGATAGGTATTATTATGCATTCAGTTTCACCGAAGAACATTATAATCCTGCCGATGCTGGCAGGCCCCAGCGGGGAGCGCTGTTTGCGGACTGCGGTGCGTTTGCAAATAGTCGGTTTGCACAGGACCGGGCCTGGAAACCCCACTAACCCTGCTCTATTTGGCTTAACACTTTAGATAAAACGCCTCTTCAGCCTAGACACTGAATGTAGAGTATGGATTGAATTATTATTAAGTGAAGTTCCATTTACTTGGAGAGCGGCACTGCAGTGGTTTTTGAAAGCACTTTATTAATATAATAAAGTATTCATATTATTGCAAGTTTTCCTCCCACGGCGGGACCCCGTTCCCAACGGGAAAATATATCTTTCTTTTTGTAAAATGGACGAACCATTTTTCAAAAAGAAAGATATATTTTCCCGTTGTTAAAATTATGTTAGGTTCTTCCCTATGTTTCCAATCATCCTTATATTTCCAATCAAATTGCATCAAAACTCGGCTGGCTGTTTTTATCAGATATTCCCGCAGTAAAAATATTTAATTACAAACTATCCCTTTTTTTATACGCAAGGAAATGCAATTACGCATACCTCGTGCTCTAGGGAGCAGCACGAGGTTATGTCGGACTCTCCGCTGGTAGATGGTAACGCGGCCTACCGACTAAAACCCTACGCCCCTGTCTTCACGCCTGATGTTCGGGGCTACGGGAACCGTCAAGTATTCTTCCGCGGCCCTAATGGCGTCAGCTCGCAAACAAGCCTATCCTAAAAACTCCCTAGTCATCTTATGGGGAGCCGGACATATGAACATGCGCAGCTCTCTCTCCCAAGAGTCCCGACACTAGGTGTCACGGGGCTGTCCGCTTTTGAGATGCTTCACTTCCACTCGCGGCTGTCTCTCGGGCGATGGGACCCTCGGTGATCTCCATCGCTATTTCTCCCATGGTCTCGGGTGGCGCCGCGCCGCCGGCCCCCTTTTACGCCGCGATTTAAAATTCGCCTTGGAGGCAGAGCACATTTTGCCCCCAAGGCGATGATCGGCTTTGGTTTTGCCGCCGCTGTATAAAGAGGGCATTTGGGCTTTGATGTCACGAACCATCCCTACACCAACTTCCATTAAAATTATTATCTTTTGCTAGGGTAAATTTTACAAACTATATCTTATAACAAAACTACTATTACTACTAAAACTAAAATATAAGTTTGAAATTTCTAGCTTTAACAACAGTGTGCATTTCATACAAACATTCACCTTAACCTAGGCGTACCTATTAGTCCAAGTTGTGTTGTGTTGTATATCTAAGTTGTCCCCTACCAACTTGACCATTCATATTTTCCTTATTCTTTCATCAGTCGTCTTTCTACCTGTTCTAAGCTAATTCTAAATCATTTAAATGATCTAATGTGAATGATATTAAGAGATTTAGCTAGCACCACTTTGTTTTAAGTTCATAGATAAATTTTGAGTATATTGTGGCTGAGAATATAATTATTGATAACAATCTGAATGTACATACATTTTTTACAATGAATACAAAGAACCAATTAACACGTATTTCACAATTGAGAAGTTTATCAGATAAACTTGGAGAAATTTAGAACCCCTATTTCCTACGTAAAAAAGGAATATATCAGTCCACAACGGAATGTCTCAACACCCAGGACATATTTACGCGTACCACAGTAAGTAAATAAGGGCTGCATATCCCGCACATTCCGTCACACGAGACAAAGGGAATAAATTTCAACCCTTTACCCGTGAAAGATGAAAGGTTCGGGAAGGCAATAGTAAAGTGGGAGTCATGACTTTTGCAAAATTAAATCAATGAAAATATTATTAAATACGATTGGCTCTTGGCACTGACTTGATTTAATATAAAATTAACTATACAGGTATAGTTAAAACGATTTGTTCACAAATATGGGTGATGGATGATGGAATGAATACAAATGGTACTGTAAAATCTGCACAATTATGAATAGGCCACCCCCTACAATAGGCAAAAAAAAATGTTGCAGTTTTCGTAAATAGATTCCGGAAATATATTTTAGAACAGTTTTATAGCTTGTTGTCTAATTGTTTTGTTCAAATTAAATTATATATCTAAATAAATGTTTGTATATATTTTATTTTGCAAAAACTCGTGCTACACTTATTATTATTATTTATTTTATTCTTTGTCGTGGATGCAGTTTCAAACAAAGAATCTCACATACACAGACGCCCCAACTGGAACAAATATCTGAAGGTCATACAGAAAATTTGCTCCGTGCGGGAATGGAATCCGCGATACAGTAACCGATCACTAGATTAAATAAAATGTGTTATGTGTGATCGATTTATTTTAATAATGGTACACTGTCATTTGCTTTATAATTTCAAAAACAAAGGTTGTGTTTTGTGGAAATGAATAAGTTCTGTACAATACAATTTATCCTTTATATCCTATTGTGTAAGATATATTTTTCTACAGCAATACAGTCTTTAGCATAAGGGCACATGGAGCCACAATTTCTCTCACACATTTATTCTCAAAACATTTTTATCGGACATATTAGACATTACTTTTTTTCGCAAATTAGTTACTTTATAAGAAGATATTTAAGTGGCATATACTACGCCATTATATCAACGAAGACAGATGGTCCAAGAAGGCTCATTTGTATCTGGAAGCTGAGGCCAAGAAACGCCTATGGATTTGTAGTTCCGGATTCTAACAACTGAAGCGCTAGCGTCGATATTGCTTAATCAAGAACGGTATTTTAGTGCAGTATTCCAACCGCGCGATGGCGCGAGCATAACTAACTTATTTTAAAAATGTTAGTATAATTCGCGTTTTGACATGAAACGTATTTAAAATCGCGCCGAAACATACGGGTACCAGGTTTAAAAAGTGGACCGTAACGAAAAGGTCTATATCATCGTACCTGATTAATTAAAAAACTATTAGTCTTTTAGAAACAAAAATGTGGTGTGAATATTTCACTTATATAAGTCAGCTCGCTGTTGTGACATTGAGTTTTTTATTAAAATACTTAAAACACCGTCAATCTTGTTTTTATTTCAATCTTTTACTTTAAAAGCGATTCCCTAACATTGACGTTTTTTTTGCTTTCCAAAAGGGTCTGGTGTGCCCAAGGGCACCAGTTTAAGACGGCGGTGTGTACAAATCTTGTTTAAAACCGTTCTTCTAGAAACTTCTTCAAACTATCGATATAATATCCTTAAGCGAATTAGTTTTCAGAATCAAATAGCCTTAAAAAAGTGCCATCCAAAAATCAAACGTAAGTACACGTGAATTAAGACGGAGGCACCATCTCGTACCTACATACTTCTAAAACTATTCTGTTTCTAATCAAGTCGTGCGTAACCAGAGTGATTAATGATCCTATTAGACAAGCATCAATCAAAGACGATGTCTAATTTCCCGGATTATTGCATAACGAGGAGTCGCGGACAATATGGTTATTCTAAAATTAAGATAGTCTTCACAGTTTGGGTAATAGCCTGCCTTGATAGACACAAGTGTTTTCCTTGGGTTTGTGTCTAGATAACAATACAAAAATACAAAAATACAAAAAAGTTTATTTTCTTTAAATACTTAGAATTAGTTACAAATGGGGCAGGAGCCTCCTTTTAAGTTTTATGGACCTGTGTTAGGAGACTCCGCTCTTCATAATTACACTCTTAATGATATAATTCACAACGTAAAATTAAATTAAAAATAAACGTCGCACATAACCAAACAATAACACATTTGTTAATAATAATTATCAATAGCTTGTCTAGACTAACAATCTCTCGACCTCTAGGTAGTCTTTAGATTCTATCCACTTCTGTACTATTTTCCTGCACTCATAAGACTGCTGAACGAGCATTAAATTGTCTTCTAGCAAATACAGAATAGGTTCTGGGAATGTTAGCAACAACGTGTTTTCTTCGTTTATTCAAAGCCCTAGAATCATATGGTAACTCTTTGTGTTTTTTTATTACAGTATGAGTGATGTACAATTTCCTAACAGATAAAAGCTTGCTCATCTCATATAGAAGCTGAGTGGAAAATCGCAATTTCTTAAAGTACATCACTTTAATTAAACTTCTCTGGGCACGTTCAACTTCCAGAAAACGCGTTTTCGCTGCACAATGTTTACAATATTGTTCATAATCATCGCAGCACCATACCCAGACCCCATCGAAGGACTCCACCCTACTCCGACTGTCATTATTCCTTAACCCGTCATAAATATTGATTACAATAGTGAATTTACTTAAGGCATTTTCTTACAATAAACATTTATGGTGGTTACACCACACGAATCGTCTGAATAATACATATGCATTAAATATAGATTTTCAAGTATACAACTAAAATATAACTCACTAAAACATAATAGCGTAACAGAATGATTTAACTATAATTATAAAAATGAACTCGTTATATTTCAAAATGTCAAAACCAAGCTAACTCTTGCAAAATAAATTTTTGTTTTGATTTTGCGGTCTTTATCTATCCTGCATGATAAGTTATAAGCTTAGTAACTTAATAGCTACGGATATTAAAAAAAAGTATAGTCCCTACCAATATTATAAATGCGAATGTATGTAAGTATGGATGGATGTTTGTAAAAAATACTGAATGGATTTTAATGAAACTTTACAATTTATATAGCTTATACATCAGTATAACACATATCAAAATCAAAAATCAAAATAATATTTATTCAACATAGACCTTTACAGGCACTTATTGACGTCAACAAACAAAACAAAAAAAAACTTAAATAAAAAAAAAAACAAAAACCTTGTCCGTACGTACGAATAAGGAAAAAAAAAAGAAAAAATATATTGACTCGACACCTGTTCGGAAATTGGGAGAGCCTTCTCGAGAAGAACAGGCAATAAACTCTGAAGGTCTATTTTTTATCTCCTCTTTTCAATGTTAATAAACACAATAATACAATACAAAAATACAATATAGTACAAGATACAATCACACCTAACACGATTACAGTCGTATGTATGTTTACATACACATATAAAATAATACAATATTATAAATACTGTTGTTACCAAACATGGCTCTATGAATAATGTCCCTATTCCCAAACAGTGTGATCATTTAGATAGTCACTTACTTTATAATAACCTTTACTCATGAGTGTCTTTTTGATATGGTTTTTAAATTTATATAAAGGCAAATCAATGACACCTTGCGGAAGTTTGTTAAACATAGATATACATTTCCCCAAGAACGAACAGCTAGTTTTATGGAGTCTGAACATTGGAACGGCAAGTTTATTTTTGTTTCTAGTATTCACATTATGTAGATCACTGTTTTTATTGAATTTATTATAGTTTCTATATACAAAAACTAAATTATCATATATATATTGACTAGCTAAAGTTAAAATATTAATTTCTTTGAACAATTCTTTTAGGGATTCTCTAGCCCGTAAACAGTAAATAGCACGAATCGCTCTTTTTTGTAAAAGGAAAATACTTTCAATGTTAGCCGCTGATCCCCATAGCAGCAGTCCATAGGACATAACACTATGAAAGTAGCATAGGCTACAATTTGTAAAAATATAAGCTACGCTAATATAAACCACTCGAAATATATAAGGAATATTACTAAATAAGATAATAACAAAAAATGTGTGCATCTCTCAGGCTCAGATTTATAAAGCATTCCGTTACCCGTGCGAGGGTCGCGTTACCAGTGATAATACAATTACCGTTAATTGAGGTAACATAATACCACAATATAATAGCTTTCAAGACCGCATAATACGATACAGTGTTACCCGTTATGATTGGCACTGGTGTCGTCGTACCTGAAACGAGAAACGCAATTATTAGAACAATCAGTTAATAACTCTCATACATATGCGTGTATTTGTATGTGTACTAACAAACAAACACCACGATTGTACACAAACAGAGGTAATTGCGACGATTCGATAATGATTTGTAATTAATTAAATGTATTTAGAAATGGTTCCAAGGGAGCTCGTTAGTGAGTGTTATCATTGACATATACAGCTATGTTAGAATTAAACATCGGATCAAGTAAGTAAAAATGGAAACTAGACAATTTAGCATGCTAGCAACAAATGGAAACATGTTAATTTAGTAAGATAGAAACAAATAGAAACTTGGTCTTTAAAATATCCAACGCTGCGCGCAGGTCCTTACTCGAGGAAGTATACTATCAATGCAATTTTTTTTGTTTTTCTAATTCAGCTAGAAATGTGAAATTTAATTCTTCTTTTATCAGAAGTGAACACTCTGTAGGAGATATATTTGCGATAATCACTTGTTTTTTCTTACATCCTACTACTATTATAAAGGCGAAAGTTTGTAAGTATGGATGTATGGATGTTTGTTACTCTTTCACGTAAAAACTACTGAATGGATTTGAATGAAACTTTACCACAATATAGCTTATACATCAGAATAACACATAGGCTACAAATTTTGAGGTTTCTAAAGTGAAGTCGTAAAAAAAAACACATTTTTTACGCTTACATTGCAAACGCTGACTGAATCCTACAAGATAGATCAAAACAATTTACTACAGTATTGTACAACTTAAAAAGGTCTACAAAAAAGTCCGTGATGGTATATGTTTATCTCTTAGGAATAACCCACAAAAGGAAAAAGATCGTTAAATGTAGTTTATAGGAGCATACTGCAGTAGCTACCTATAGACCTATGATTAGGGCTCTGCAGTGCTTAGTAACCGTATTTCTTACTTATTACTAGACTAGACGGGACGAACCTGAAGTCCACGCGAACGAAGTCGCGGGCAAAAGCTAGTACGAAATAATTTCTTTAATCCTTAGCTTCGACAGCCCTACATCAGCGTACGTGGAATACTAGGCAGCAGTCTACTGAGCGCAACTGCGTCTACAGCTAGCTAGCTTGTTCTGTAACAGCCGACTAGGGGTGTCATTTGAAAGTTGTTGCATATTTTCTATATATCTTTGTGAGTTTGTAATACTGTTACGATCTGTCAGATAAACATAAACAAAATTCTCCGTTACAGTATACAAAAGGGTTGTAACAAATCCAACTCATATCTTAATTTTACAAGGGTTGTCATCGCTTCCCATTATTGGGAAGACCTACCGATAACCACAAATATTAACCACCAAAAAAGCAAACTTAACGAATCATGAGGTCAAGCTGTTGAAATTCGCGAGGAATTGATAAACGTATTCATTAAAATTATAGTCCCACTTGTTAAAATGAAGTGTTTAAAAGTAATATGTTTATGGGTCCAAAAATATATAATATGATTCCTCAAGTCTACAAAAATGAAATGTAGGCTGAGCCAAACTGAAAATGTATAATTAAAAAAATGTGACCATAGTATGCAAAACTTTCGTAATGATAAATTATAAATTCTCTTCTGTGCTATAAATAAGACATAATAAAATAATTAACTCTTAGATCTTAAGCAATAATGATTTCTTTTTTTTTTATTAAATCAATAAGATTATGACTATGTAAATGTACTCTTGCAAATATTCGAGTATTTTTAAAATTAGACATAACAATTTAATGTCTTATTCGTAGAATGTATGAATTAGTAGAATGAATGTTCACTGTGTGTAATTAAACATTATTATCAAAGCTGACATAGCTATTATAAATCAATTTGACATTCTGTTTCTAAATTATCTATGGTTCAATTTTATTTTGTAAAGAATATTTGCATGCTTTCAAGTAAAACATGCTGGACTTTACCAATATTGTAACAGCTCTACATACTTGTATATTATTGAAATGTATTTTCTTTCGTAAATTTAATTACGTAATTTTTAAAACATATATTGACGTAATTAAATATTACATACATACAAAAAAACGGACAGGCGTGAACGGATTTACCTCCGCTAAAAACTTTCACGTTTTCTTAACACCTTTGCTCGTAAAGCTGATGTAATTTCACCGGTTTTAAATATGTAAAGCGTATCATAAATAACGCGTGTGTTACCAAAGCAAATAGTTAAGTTATAGTCTATACAAATTCCATAACAGTATTAGGTATTTGCCATTTCGCGCGATGTTGCAATTCAAATTTCGAACTAATCGGCGCGCGGCGCCAGTCAGTAGTAAAATGGCGGGAAAGCAACAGTGTGCATTCACAGATTGAAGTATTTGAATGTTATTTTTTTCTGTTTCCTCGCAAATGTGTTAAAAAACGTTGTACGACATACGTGCGTATTGGTTATAACATTCTCGGCTCAATTACGCCCTTGCCTTCGGCTCGGGCTGCAATTCCGCCTTGCATGTTATAACCATCATAACGCACTAATATCGTAATGTACTATTAAACAAAAACAAGTTACGCAATAAAAAATCGAGTTAACAAAACCGAGAGCGCACATCACGAAATCGCGATTCAAATTCCTCCGGCAAAACCAATCTGCGTTAAATAATAATTGCACCAACTGTACGGCAGGCGTGGCAAGTCGCGCGGAAACGGCCGTACAACTTCCTACAGAATCCAAAACAACTTTCATAGCGTTGGCCCTTTTGAGTCGTGACGCTGAATTATTTGATTGAGCCTCCTAATAAATTGCTAGCGTCTCCGCTGTATTGCTCAGGGAATAGGGGCCTTTTCGCATAGACCACCAGGGCCCACTTGGACGTGCGCATGCATAATTTCGGCACACATGGTTTTCAGAGTTTACGTACTTTTAATGCGTCCTGCATACGGTTCGAATGGTGTCTCGAATAATATGGACGGATTGTGAATCAATTTTCAATGGCAATTCCACGCTTTATATTTGCTATTAGATTAATTGTAAAGTAGGTTGGTTGACTTTCGTCGACTTCCGTTGTTTATTAAAATTACTAACTGGTGTCGGCGACTTCGTCTGCGCAGGATTAGTATTTCAGCCTATGTGTTATTCTGATGTATAAGCTACATTATTGTAAAGTTTTGTTAAAATATATTCAGTAGTTTTTACGTGAAATAGTAACAAACATTTGACAGAGTTATTGCTGGAAATACAGTTTCTAAGCTAAACGGTTGGCTTGACTTCTATCACTATAGACAGATAATATGTATTTTGAAAAGCTTTATTGAAAGTGATCTATGAAACAAAAGTGTTTGGAAATCTTTGGTTTAAAGTATTAAATTGCCAAATTATCTTCTTTTGTGAAATAACTTCAAAATTAAGGTGTATTAAATAAAGAATAAAAAAAAACTACAAATGTACGGTTTTCGGTTTAGTTTAGTTTAGTTATTCCTTTACTTGTGCTACATGATATTGCTTCTTGCCAAGTTTCATAATTCTAGGTCAATGGAAAGTACCCAAAAGAACAACGATCACAGGAGTTGATGATGCGTTGATTATGTCGGACTCCTGGTGAATCGAGGCGGCTCGACCACACAGACCTACCGACTAAACTCAGCCTAGCCTTGGCCCTAATGGCCCTACGGCTTGAATGGAATGGTTGGCGCACCCTCAGGAGAGGGCACGTCAGCGCTGCCCTCCGAAGAGGACATATGCGCGAAAGAAGGCTCGGTACGCCAAAGTGGGTCCGGCCTTGAAATGATGGGGCCTACTCGTACATGTGCAGCAAGCTGCGAAGTATGGACTAAGGGATGGCGGCGCAGATGCCGCCTCTCGCAAGGCTTGAAGAGCCAGCGTCAATGAGTCGGGAGGGTCAGAAAGGACGTGTCTGGGTCGACGGTATTCTGTGTTACGCGGATTGCTTATATACGAGTATACAATTTTTCCCTAACACTAAGGGCACTTTCAAGCATTAACGAAGTTAATATTTAAGTGCTCTACAAGTCTGAAGTCAAATTGCGGAGCACTAAGCCTAGTGCCAGCATACATGTAATGGAAGCACTAATTGTGAATAAAACATTACCACAAAGGCCAGCGATGGCTCGCAAAATACAGAATAGAAAATTGGACACAATCTAAAAAAGACGACGTCGCACGACCTTACAGCGCGTTTACCTTTTTAAATAAATAATTCACTCCGCACAACATTCCATCCAATTATCCAAAAATCCCACCTTTTTTATAAATTGTTGATTAGCTTCCAACACTTGGCTTTGGACTGTAACATTATTCTACTGGGTGATAGAATGATTTCTGAATCTTCATACATTGGTGACGGTATTTTCATACCTTTTTTATAAAAATTAAACTCAGTCACTCCTTAGCTAAAACTCCAACTAACCATTCTTTTATTATGTGATCCAGGGTAACGGATAGACATACATACATTATACATATATAAAAAATAATGAAATATATATTAACAACCACAACTAAGGCACAAATTATTAAATTAAATTACAAATAAAAGAGATCTTTAAATACTTTCATATAAATTCATTGCGTTAAATAACAATAAATATTTTCATAATATTCCAAGACAATAAAATAGAGTATTATATAACTTTTTATTATAATAAAATGTAACAAAAGATAATAAAATGTCAGATTAAAATAACACTCGAAACGGATGCCCTCTATATTGACTGCTACTGTGAAAGATGCTTCTCGAGATGTTGTTGGAACACATTTAATGGTTTTATAAATTCAAATTCAAAATCCAGTCTAGACTGTTTGAGCGAAAAGCTACGCCATCGGTTCGCAAATCTACGGCGGGAGACCTTGTACTGAGAAGAACCGGCAAGAAACTCAGCAAGGGCTGTTTTTTTTCCCTGTATCAAATAGATACAGAATCGTCAATTTGGAAAATGACTTTAATATGGATAATTCATGAAATCACTTTCCATTACATAATATAGGAAATACAACTAATAAAAATATAATTTGAAAACATGCCTATATTAGGAATGCCGTGTCATACAGTTTTAAAAGAATATATTAAAGTTAAATTAAAATTATAATAAATAGTACCCAGTATAGCAAAGAGAGTCTGGTCTTTGCTATCTCCGCATATATTCCCAATAGGCGGATATAATAATATAACATAATATAATAAGATATAATCTAATCTAATAGAATAAATGAATAATTTAATTTAATAAGGATACATTGTGATTGAATGTCAAACTCTTTCATTTGTCTATCAAATCTGTATGGAAAGAAGGTTTGCCCTTTTGTTGTGTGCCCATGTTAAAACAAATTATTGACATGTACCAATTATCAGCACTTTGATCATAGACCGCTTCGAGGAATCCCTAAAAAAAGCGCCGTTTAAACGGCTCTTAAGAAACACAAAAGGCTTTTGTATAGCTTCTCATTTTCGTATTTCAAGTCGGGGGCAGGCACCGTTTCTTTCGTAACGAGATACCGGTCGGGAAATAAACAACCTCTCAACTAATGGAGAATTATAACGCTTCTGGATACATTCAGATGTAGTTCAGAAAGTTCAACTTTACGTCGCTTCAGCTGCTCGCCGTTTAACGGACGCTGTTTATTTGTGTTCGCTTTATTTATTGGACTCTGGCCGGTTATTTATACGTCGAGTTATATGGCCTAATGCGTTCCTAGTTCTGGAAGGTACATTATCGATTCTTATCCTACATAAGTATTGCTGTGTACTTATTGGCTTAATTATATTTATTGCTTTTGATGTTTAAAGTATGTGCATTTGTGAGGTGATTTTTTCAAACAAATCGATTTATAGAATTTTAGTTCATTAACATACATCTTATATATAAAAATGAATCGCAAAATGTGTTGGTAAGCGCATAACTCAACAACGCCTGGACCAATTTGGCCAATTCTTTCGTTAATATGTTCGTTAAAGTTTAAGGATGGTTTCTACGGCGAGAAAAATTCGAATAATTATCGGAAAAACCCTAAAACCAGACGACCTTATTTCCCATACAAACGTTTTCTAAATAAAACGTATAGTCGAGTTAAGCTTTATTGTTATTGTATAAAGTTCATATTGCAAGCATTCACTGTTGTCTAAGAAATAAAGGTGTGTTCCTAACATCAAAGAGTCGATTTGCGCTTTATTAACGCTACATATAGTTGAAATTCAATCATATCTATCAAAACAGTGTGCGTGAGTGCGTTGGAGCACAGAATACATCGTTGGAGGATTTAATGGCACGTTCCAAAATTGAATAGCCACAAAATGTAATAGGTCATTTAGACTTTTTTTGCAATTTGGTTGGCTATGCGACATTATTTATAAAATAATTAGGAACAAAAAACTGCCACTGTACAAATCTTTTTGACAGGACGAATTCTGTCGGGTCCACTAGTATTATATAAGATTTACACCGTGACCTTCTTAAAAGATAGTGCGCAGAGTATCCTACCGAGAGAACCATTTTTCATGTAACAAAATTGGAGTTAGCATTAAAACAATCCCGCTGCGGAGCAGGCCTTTATAACCACACCCGTGTACGCCTTTTCCCAAATGGATGCGAATGTTTTTTCTATATCCTTTTGATGTTTATCCGTGGACATATTTTGTTCGATAGTTTTGTTTTTTCAACAAAAATCGACATGGTTCGCTTGAAATATTGTATTCAGTTTATTGATACAACGAGATAACAAAAACATTAACAATAACATCGTTATTGGTAATGTTTCAAAAACTTTTTAACAAATTGTTGTTAGAAAGTTTTTGATTACTATAAAGTTTATATATCCTACTACTATTATAAAGGCGAAAGTTTGTAAGTATGGATGTTTGTTACTCTTTCACGTAAAAACTACTAAATGGATTTGAATGAAACTTTACCACAATATAGCTTATACATCAGAATAACACATAGGCTACAATTTTTGAGGTTTCTAATGTGAGGTCGTAAAAAAACACATTTTTTGCGCTTACATTGCAAACGCTGATTGAATCCTACGTAGTTTATAGGAGCATACTGCAGTAGCTACCTATAGGCCTATGATTAGGGCTCTGCAGTGCTTAGTTACCGTATTTCTTACTTATTTACTAGACTAGACGGGACGAACCTGAAGTCCACGCGAACGAAGTCGCGGGCAAAAGCTAGTATGTGAATAAAATTATTATGTACTTAATTCACGATTTCCGCGAAGATTATTTCTTTACACACTTAATTTATTAGGTTTTGTAAATAGACGATGAAAAAGTTTAGATTGCTTTTGGTTTGATTATCTATATTTTTATCGATTGACATATTTGCCTGCTCCAAGTCCAACTTTAAAATCCGTGTCTTAAATATATTAAAATCTCAAAACGAACCAGACAAACATTAACACTCGATATGAAGATTTGTTTATTTGTGTGTATATGTTTATGTATGTATATATGTGTGTATATATGTATGTATATATTTGTATTGTATTTTATATAGTATCTTTGCTATGTGTTTGAAGGAGTGTGTCTGTATAATTTATTTTCTAAAATGAATGTGTTACTTTATGTATAATTTTAATACTTGTATAACTTTAATTTAGGTAATAGGCAGAGACTGTTCTTACGAAGTTATTTTAAATTCAAACATCCGTTGTTACTACTTACGAATGGTTTTGTGCAAGGAAACCTTTAATTGGCCTTGGTATTGGCACACACTGTAGAAAACATAGTCTGTATATCGCTGTATGGTTTCTTAGAAAAATAAAATAAAATAAAAATAAAAAAAATATTTATAATAAATCTGTACAGAGGTCAATTCTGTACATGAAATATTTTTTTTTTTTTTATTGCTAAAGTTGACAAACAAGCAGGCTGCCCACCTGATGGTAAGTGGTAACAGTCGCCTATAGTACATGTGGTTCCCACGAGATTCGCAGCAAATCTGCAAACCTCATAAGAACCACAGTGTACGTTGCCAACTTGTGACATAAGATGTAAAGTCACAGTACCCAGTAATTTCACTGCCTATCTTACCCTTCACGCCGGAACCTATCAGGGGATGATTAAGGATCGATACTGATGCCAAAAATTCAATAACACGTGTGATTCCCGATGGCTTAGCAGCTCGAAGCATTCTGATCATATTTACCTACTCTTACGTTTATAACACTCTCAGTCATTAAAAATGCTACCTAAAATTACGATTCCACGCGGACGAAGTCTTGAAATAAAACCTTACCCAAAACAATTTAGTATTACTACAACGAGAGGCCTCTTAAAATATACCAATATTAACTAAATATTAGATTGGATAGAATTCAAAATAATAATCTCGAAAATATCATTCTTTAAAGAGCGTTTCGTGCTATTTACTGTTTACGGGCTAGAGAATCCCTAAAAGAATTATTCAAAGAAATTAATATTTTAACTTTAGCTAGTCAATATATATATGATAATTTAGTTTTTGTATATAGAAACTATAATAAATTCAATAAAAACAGTGATCTACATAATGTGAATATTAGAAACAAAAATAAACTTGCCGTTCCAATGTTCAGACTCCATAAAACTAGCTGTTCGTTCTTGGGGAAATGTATATCTATGTTTAACAAACTTCCGCAAAGTGGCATTAATTTGCCTTTATATAAATTTAAAATACATATCAAAAAGACACTCATGAGTAAAGGTTATTATAAAGTAAGTGACTATCTAAATGATCACACTATTTGGGAATAGGGACACTATTCATAGAGCCATGTTTGGTAACAACATTATTTATAATATTGTATTATTTTATATGTGTATGTAAACATACATACGACTGTAATCGTATTAGGTATGATTGTATCTTATACTATATTGTATTTTTATATTATATTATTATAATTATTAACATTGAAAAGAGGAGATAAAAAATAGACCTTCAGAGTTTCTTGCCTGTTCTTCTCGAGAAGGCTCTCCCAATTTCCGAACAGGTGTCGAGTCAATATTTCTTTTTTCCTTATTCGTACGTACGGACAAGGTTTTTGCTTTTTTTAAGTTTTTTTTTTGTTTTGTTTGTTGACGTCAATACCTGTAAAGGTCTATGTTGAATAAAGATTATTTTGATTTTGATCAAAGCTGATAATGACACTATAGAAAACACTGTCCACAAACAACAACCACAACAGAAATCGGCTAACGATAAACTGGCGAACACAGCGCGTGTTATATCAAAGCAATTCGAACGGCATCAACAGCTGTAGATAATGCCGTCGTGACAGTTTCAGGCCATATTTCATGAGGCACCAATTTAATGGATTTCGGCAGAAAGGTCAGAACTAGCACTAGATTCGATGCCCGTAATAAATGTTCCTGCTATTGTCCTGTTTTTGGTTTATTTCGTTGATAAATAGATAATGGCAATTAAGCAGTCTCTATCCGATAAATCAATTCACAGAGACATAGGTACATATTAATTCGCTTAAAGTTTGTATATGATATCATTTTAAGCCACTGTATTTCCACGTTCAGTCAAATAATAGAATTTCTCAATACAAATGCTGTGGGATTGGATTATAAAGCTATAGGTTCTATTTCGATAGATTGTTGTATCTGATGAAAGAATAGGCACTAAACTAAGATTATTAAGAACGACTTTTCAAACAATTTCATAAATTACTGTATTTACTTTTATATCAGTCATTATAGCAGGTACAGCAATATCATTTATTATTTAAATATTTCCCATAATTTAATAATTATAAAGCAAGAGAAAAATTTTAATAATAAATGATGTTGCTGTCCCTTCCCTAATGAATGATAAAATGTTAATAAAGCTATTTACGAATTTGAACAGATAATTTAATATTTAGTACGTATAATGGTTAACATAAGAAGTAAGTGCCAACAATGCACCCATCGGAGCAGTGGGTGACCCATGATGATGATGATGATGATGATGATGATGATGATGATATAAACGTGTTGTCTTTTGTTATACTTATAATTATAACTACATAATTAGTTTGGTCAATTTATTTCAATGTTTAGCGAGTAACGTAAAAGTAACAATGTGATTGATGCCATCAATTATTATTTAGATTTGATAATAAACAAATTGCTTTCTCATACAGTCGAAAATTAATTCTGGAAATTAGAATTTACAATTAATTTTGCACGTCTATTTATTATGATAATATTTTACATGTTTTTCTTATATTATATTTCTATTAACATATTTTTAATTAGATGTTTTATTTTTAAGACTTGCACTTCAAATTTAATTTCTGTTCTATTTAGCGTTCTATTTATTCAAATCAAATATTTATTTGCATAGAATAATGATAAGAAAGATGGGTAAAATAATTTGAATATCTATTACATTTTAATTAGTTTGGCGGGCAAATATACGTTTAATATTCTATTTATCATAATTACAAATGTTATGGCAAATACTTAAGAAACCATATTGAAAAATATTTAACGTTTTGGATAATTTCTATTTACATGTTTATAAATTAAATTTAGTAACGCCTTGTCCTTAATAATAATAATAGAGAATAAAATCAAATAATATTAACGACCTCCGTAGTCGAATGGTTTCAAGGTGTCGCCATCTCCGAGGTTCCCGGGTTCGAATCCCGGTGGGGGCAGATGTTTGTGTAATGAAAGGGATCATTTGTACCTTAGTTCTGTTTCCGTCCGTTACCCTAGACCCCATAACACAAGCTTATAACTTAAGCTTACAGACCTTACTTTAGGCTACACTAATTGATGTTTTTATTTATTTAAAAGTTCAATATTTTCTTATTTATTGAAATGAAATACAAAACAAACACTCATCTAGAAGAAGAAGTAAAAATGAAATAACTCTCCAAATATGCCTTTTCATAAATTAAAACTTAAAAAAATTGAAATACAATGTAATTTATGGTAATACTGACATTACAACTTACTAACAATATTTTTTTAATGTCTATTAATATATTTAATTGTATGTTTCTTACAGACAAAATGTATACAATCAATTCAAGCTCATTCTGCTATATAAAATCCTGTATGACCCCCGCACCCCACTATACCTTAAAGAACGTTTTCGATATCTTGGGTCAAACCACAATCGGGAACTACGCTCCAAGTCTGATAATGTACTTACGCACCCAATTGCTTCAAGCTATTTTATAAAATCCTTCACTGCGAAATCTGCACAACTATGGAATAGTCTGCCTCAAAATATCCGTGAATCAAAATCATTAACGATTTTTAAGAACCAATTGCGCAAATATCTATTGGAACGGTCCGTTTCTTAACTTGCTGTCTAATTATTTTGTTTTTAAATAAATATTTATAAATCAGTTTATCTATCTTTATCATTATATATTTATTACTATTATTTATTTATGTAGGTATATAATTTAATGTAGGTGTATATAAATATAAGTTTAACTACTGGTAAATTTAATTTGGTGCTATGTTGAAATTTTTTATGTTTAACTTTTAATGTTATAAATGATGGTACACTGCCATACTTTAAAATTCCACTCTAAATGTTGTCTGGAAGAGATCGCTCTAAGCGATAAGACCGCCTTTGCCCACAATGTAATTTATGTAATACCTGTGTTGGAGTATTTTGCGTAATAAAACGAAGTGTGTGGTAATGATCAGATCTTATTTGAAAAAGTAACGTGTTATAGAAAAATTTTACAATATTTAAATCCGCCAATCACAGCGCACTTGTCAAATGCGGTCCGTACCGCACTCGCGCGTCGAGACATCAGTTTCGGTTCCCAACATGCCCCCGGCCTTGGAAGCACCTGCGTCCAACATCTCCTTCTCATCTTTGCTCTCTGTCTCAATGTCGAAGAGCGGGCAGATTCGTGGAAAAGCGCGTCGAATTACTCCCGTTGCAGTTTGAATGTCAGCGACTCTGGACACTCCGTCTTTTCCTGGCTTGGTAGATAGGATGCGGCCTAAACTCCATTTTAATGGCGGAGTGTTGTCTTCTTTGATGACAACTAGCGTGTTTGGTTGAAGATCAGCTGCATTCACCTTCCATTTCGCTCTAACTTGCAGCTCTGCGACATACTCCTTGGTCCATCGGTTCCAGAAGTGTTGCCGGATCTGCTCTAGTCTCTGGTACCGGGATAACCTGTGAGCTGGGACGTCAGTTATTTCATCGGTGGCTGGCGCTGTAAGGGGCCGGCCAATTAGGAAATGAGCGGGGCAAAGGGATTGAAAATCACTAGGATCGGCAGACATGGGACTCATAGGACGGGAATTTAGGATAGATTCGATCTGCGTCAATACAGTACTAAATTCCTCGAATGTCAAGTGAGAATTACCTATTACTCGCAACAAATGATGCTTGCATGATTTTACCCCGGCTTCCCATAATCCACCAAAATGAGGCGTATGCGGAGGAATGAATGAAAACTTAATGTCCTGACTTGTTGCGTATTCAATTATCTCTTTCGAGCAGTTAGTTAGGAATTTCGTAAATTCATTGGCTACTCCTACAAAATTTTTGCCATTGTCTGAAACAATTTTAGCAGGTTTGCCGCGCCTTGAAATAAATCTTTTTAATGAAAGAAGATAGGCATCCGATGATAAGTCACTGACAAGTTCTAAGTGAATCGCACGAGTTACGAAACATATAAAAAGACAGATGTAACTCTTAACTAGTTTAGCACCTCTACCTTTGCGATTAAGTGTAAGCACTGGCCCAGCGTAGTCTACACCACAATGTAAGAACGGGAAGCACGGTGTTATTCTTTCCTGGGGTAAGTATCCCATTATAGGACATAAAGTCTTACCTCTCAATCGTGTACAAGTAATGCAATCGTGCACAGTGCGCCGTGCAAGGTTTCTACCGCCTAATGGCCAGTAAGTCTCGCGTATGTTGTATAACAGCGCTTGTGGGCCAGCGTGATATAGCCGCCTATGTTCGTGACGAAACAATATCACTGTAAACCAATGTTTAGATGATAATAAACTAGGGTGTTTCTTATCAAAAGCAAAAGTAGAAGAATATTTTAACCTACCACCCACGCGTATGATCCTATCACTATCTAAAAATATATTTAACTTACATAACTTATTATTATTACTTAAATTGGAATTATTAATGAGCAATTTATATTCGTCAGGGAAGGATTCTTGTTGACACAGCCTAATTAAAGTTACATGTGCGTCTCTGATTTCGTCAACTGAAAGACTTCCATAGCGAGCATTATTTTTGTTTCGCGTGTTGTATATAAATCGTAATACATACGCACATGTGCGTTTCATGCGTTTGAATTGTGAAAATCGTTTGAATGGGAATAAAGAAATATCGACACTAAAATGTGCGCAAACTGCCTGCGGTTTTATTTCAGGCAAATCAGTCGGTACGATTATGTCCTTTAATTTTTTGTGTTCTAAATCCACTTTATGAAGGAATGAAGGCCCCTCCCACCATAAAGTAGAAGACTTCAGGTCAACTAATTTGACTCCTCGAGATACTAAGTCGGCAGGGTTGTCTTTACCGTTAACGTGACACCATGGCAACTCCTTCGTGATTTCAATGATCTCAGCGACCCTGTTCTGAACAAACGTTTTTAATAATTTAGGGGTCATGCGCAGCCAACAAAGCACTATATTCGAATCGGACCAAAATGTGACTGTGTTGAAATTAGTGTTCAGTGACGCTTGTACTTTATTGTATAATCTAGCGCCCAATAAAGCCCCACATAACTCCAACCGTGGTATGCTAACAGGTTTCAAAGGTGCAACCTTTCCTTTCGAACAATATAGCCTAACGGTTACCGAGGAGTCGTGGTTAATTGTACGTATGTATATACAGGCACCATACGCCAATTCAGAAGCATCACAGAATATGTGGAGCTCCTGACGTACGGGATCTTTACCCACGACATGTCGCGGCACACGAATATCGTGTAAGATAGATAGGGAACTGGAGAATCCATTCCAATCTTTAATGATGTTATTAGGCAGCTCATCATCCCATCCTATCTTCAGCAACCACAACCTCTGGAGTATAACCTTAGCGATGATGATGAATGGACTCAGAATACCTAACGGATCAAAAATCTGTGATACAATTGACATAATGTAACGTTTAGAAATTACATTATTCTCAAATTTAAATTGCGAATTAAAATAAAATTCATCACTGAAATTATACCAGTTTAAACCTAAAGTCTTTGAACTAGAGTTCTCGCTTAGTGTTAATTCTTTGGATAAGTTTCTAATTTGATGTTGTTCGCTATCAATATGAAAATTAAACATCCACTTTCGAAGTGGGAAACAGGCGGAACTTAAAACATTTTCTAATGAAGAACATATTTCTAATAATTTATCTTTCTTATCGCAACTGAAAATAAAATCGTCGACGTAAAAATTTTCAGTTATTACCCTGGCGACGTCAGGATTTGAAGTTTTGCATTCTAACGCTAACTGCTTGAGGCACCTACAGCTTAGAAAGGGTGCAGAGGCGGTGCCGTAAGTGACAGTGTTCAATCTATACATATCTAAAGGCTTAGAGGGATCGTCACGCCACAAGATGAGCTGAAGGTCACGCTGGTCTTCGTGAACAAGACACTGTCGGTACATTTTTTCAATGTCCGCGCAAGCAGTGTATTTATAGTACCTAAACCTCAGCAAAATAGCAACAAGATCACCCTGTATTGCTGGCCTACCATTTGTATTTCGTTTAGCGATACATTGTTACTAGTGGCAGCACTAGCGTCAAACACCACGCGTAACTTGGTAGTGGTGCTGTGCTCGCGAAAGACGCCGTGATGCGGCAGTACATAGTGAGGTTTCCCGCACTGCTCAATACGAGTCATATGCCCCAGACGTATGTACTCCTCCATGAAATCGGTGTATAATTGCTTATAACTGGGATTACGCTGTAAACGCTTTTCTAACGCAAAGAAACGATTTTGTGCTTGTGTATAACTTTCACCTAATGAGTCGGGCTCCCTCTTAAAAGGTATTCGAACGCAAAACCTTCCTTCAACGTTGCGTGTTGTATTTTTAATAAAGTGTTCCTCACAGGCACGCTCTTCGTCAGTCCGCGTGTCCTGTGCTGTGAACACTTCCTCAAGCTCCCAAAACTGGCGCAACTGTTTATCAAGCGACTGCGAAAAATTACATTCTATATATTTGTCATTCCGAGATATAGAACAAATGGGCCCGGAAATAACCCAACCGAATTTTGTATCTAATAAGAAAGGCCCATTCGATAATTTAATTTTATTCGAGTTATTTATTAACTCCCAGAAAATATCAGCGCCTATCAATATATCTATAGTGTGAGAATTATAGAACTGCGGGTCGGCCAATTGAATATTCTCAGGAATGTTTAACTGTGCGCGCTGTACGGCTAAAGCAGGTAACGATGACGTAATGGTAGACAAAACGAAACATTGTAAACGCGTACGGTAATTATCAGTACGAGACCTAACTTCGATGTTACAGATCTGCGTTGAATGTGCAACTAAATTACCAACACCTCGTATTTCTTGAGTGGACTGTATAACTGGCGTTTGTAATAAATCACATAGTGATTGTTTTATAAAGCATCTTTGACTCCCACTATCAAGGAGCGCACGCGCAACATGATAATTGTTGTCCTTATCAGCTATTTCTATTAAAGCAGTCGACAACAAAACCGATTTCATAGCAGACTCTTGCCCGCCTGTTAATTCTATATGAGCTTTATTCGATTGAATTACAGCATGTTTTTGCATTGACACGGGAACGGTAGGCAAGTACGGCGGGAAGGCTGCGGGGGGCGCGCGTTGCCCCTCCGCAGCGGTAGCCGCCTCGCGCGCATAGCCGACTGAACTCTCAGTGCCAATGCTGCGGCCGTCGTGCGACAAATTAAGTGCAACTGAACTAGTGTTCGACGTATGGGAGCTATTTGGATGAATTAGCGAGTTATGTTTTTTGTTACACAATCTACACGGCCCAAATCTACAGTTTTCAATAGTGTGCCCAGAACGTAAACAATTGTGACATAGGTGTTTGCTGTTTATAAAATTAAGCTTAGAATCTAAATCATAATCTAGGAACTTCTGACATGAATATAGTGGGTGACTTGCGTTACATAACAAGCACAGCTTTGTAGTGAATTCGCGTGAGCGATCGGACGGCTTACCAGTAGCAACATTGCAGTGAATTTTGTTTTGAATTTGCGTGTGATATTTTTTAGGTTCTAGCGCGTTACTATGTACTGTTTTATTATGCGAAGATAGCAATGTTTCTAGCATGTCCGCTCGGTCTTTGAGAAACGTCATTAGGTTATGCACTTTTAGCTGTACTTTGGAATTATCGTGTCCAGAAAATAAACTACATTTGTGTTGTTCCCACTCGCGTTCTGTGACAGGGTCCAGTTTCGAAACTAATAAATAAATTATGAGTGTGTCCCATGAATCAGTTGGCTCGCCCAATACTTTTAAAGCACGCAAGTTTTTTAGCACTGTGTCGATTAACTTTCTAAGCAGTGCTGGGGACTCTTTGGTAATACCCTGCATTGTGAACAAAGCCTTAACATGGTTATGTACTAATAGTCTGCTATTGTTGTAACGATTGAGAAGTAACTCCCAGGCGACTAAATAGTTGTCACTAGAAAACTCCACTGAATTTATGACTAACTCCGCGCTTCCTTTAAGAGATGATTTTAAATAATGGAACTTCTCAATATTGCTTAGGTCGCTGGAATTATGCACTAAAGATAAAAATGTGTCTCTAAACTCAAGCCATTGCTCACATGAACCATTGAAGGTAGGCATAGAAATAGTAGGCAATTTTACGGATTTATTGCTCACATTACACTTATTTGAACTGTCAGTAACCTGATTAGGATTTAATAGGTATTCTGCTTGCGACATTATACCGTAATAGCTATCTTCAAATATTTCTCTCTGCGTTAACTGCTCATCAACGTCAGAGGCTAACTCTTCTAGCTTATTTTGAATGATGTTAAATTCATTAAATAAATTAGCGGCTCCTTGAACACGCAGCTTAAGATCTATGCGGTTGTGTGGACATAGTCTCAGATTTTAACAAAGACAAGTAGTTCGATGTAAGGGAGTAGGGATGTAAGGGAGCGAACCACTATCTTTTTGCCCCAAGCCAACCTCACCTGCACGCGGTGCATCCCGCTGACCGACGGACGAGGCCCTGGCGACCGACTGATGGCGGTATATCCATCCTTTTCAGGCGTAGCTAAATGAAGCAGGCCGGTGATGGGCAGCAGCGTCACCGGTGCGAGAAGCTACGCCCTGCGATCGCCAACCCGCCTGCCCAGCGTGGCGATTATGGGCGTGACCTTCATGGGTACCAAGAAAAAGCCACGGCCCCCAGTTCCCGGCGGTCCCACTATTCCTGGTTACGGTGGCGACCATGGTAACGGTGGGACAGGGGGTGCGAAGAATCTCCGGGCTACGGGAGGCCACCAAAATAAATTGACCCTGGCGACGTACAACGGACGCACGCTACGGCTTGACTCGCATCTGGCGCAACTCGAGGTGGAACTTGGGAAAATTAGGTGGCACATATTGGGGCTGTGTGAAGTCCGAAGAGAGGGTGAGGACACCATAACCCTTGAATCGGGCCACCTAATGTACTTCCGAGAGGGAGACCAAAAATCCCAAGGTGGCGTTGGGTTTCTGGTGAATAAGTCCCTATCTGACAACGTTGTGGAAGTATCTAGTGTGTCGAATAGGGTAGCGTACCTCATTATTAAGCTCACCGAGAGGTATAGCCTCAAGGTTGTGCAAGTGTACGCACCGACCTCGGCACACTCGGACGATGAGGTGGAGGATATGTTCGGTGACATATCGAGGGCCCTCCACTTCACTACCAAGACCCAGTACACCGTTGTCATGGGGGACTTCAACGCTAAAGTGGGAGTACAGAATTGCAGTGAATCGGTAGTAGGATCCCATGGAATTGGAAGCAGAAACCATAGGGGACAAATGCTCGTTAACTTCCTCGAACGAGAGGGGCTCTTCTTGATGAACTCCTTCTTCAAGAAAAAGCTCCAAAGGAAGTGGACGTGGCAAAGTCCCGATACTATGACGAAAAACGAGATTGACTTTATCATGACGGACAGGAAGCACATATTCAGAGACGTTTCCGTGATCAACAGGTTTAATACCGGTAGTGATCACCGACTTGTCCGAGGCTCTCTGAATATCAACTTTAAGGCCGAACGTGTCCGTCTGATGAAGGCCAGGCTCCGACCATCACTGCTTCAAAACATGGTAGGATCTGAAACATTCCAGTCAAATCTGGAGAACCGATTTGCTGCCGTGGAAACCACAACAGATGTTAACCAGAACCTTATGGATGTGGTTCGAGTCCTCAGGGAGGAAGGCACGAGACTTTGTGAAATGCAGCGTAAGGGCAGGAAGTCAAAACTTTCAGAAGAGACCTTAGGGCTAATGAAGGAACGACGTGAAAACCCACCCGTCACTTCGTCAGCAAAGCGGACTCTAAACCGAGAGATCAGCAAGCACGTACGGCGTGACCTCCGGTGCTCCAATGCTCTCGACATCGAAAGAGCGATCGAGCAAAACCGGGGGTCAAAGGTGTTCGTACAATCTCTTGGAAGAAGCCATCTGGCGAAGTTGACCACAGCAAGTGGTGATGTTGTTTCTTCGAAGCCGGCAGTCCTTTCGGAAGTGGAAGACTTCTACGGCCGATTATACGCATCGCATGCATCTCGACCTGATCCCGAAAATGAGTATTCCAGAGCCAGATTAACACGCCATTTCACTGAAGACCTGCCAGAAGTCAGTACTGGCGAAATCGAGATCGCTCTGAGACAGCTTAAGAATGGAAAAGCCCCTGGAGAGGATGGCGTTACTACAGAGCTATTAAAAGCAGGAGGGAAACCCGTACTGAGGGAGCTCCGGAAGCTTTTCAACGCCGTCCTATTGGAAGGGAGAACTCCAGAGGCGTGGAGTAGGAGTGTGGTCGTCCTGTTCTTTAAAAAGGGAGACAAGACCCTGCTGAAGAACTATCGACCCATTTCCCTTCTAAGCCACGTCTATAAGCTGTTTTCTAGAGTGATCACGAACCGTCTTGCGCGAAGACTTGACGAATTCCAACCACCGGAACAGGCTGGGTTTCGGAGCGGATATGGCACCATAGACCACATCCACACAGTGCGGCAGATTATACAGAAGACCGAAGAGTATAATCAGCCCCTGTGTTTAGCATTTGTGGACTATGAGAAGGCCTTTGACTCGATTGAAATCTGGTCAGTTCTGGAGTCCCTGCAGCGTTGCCAAGTAGATTGGCGATACATCCAAGTGATGAGATGTCTCTACGAAGCCGCCACTATGTCCGTCCAAGTACAGAATCAGCAAACAAGGCCCATACCGTTGCATCGAGGAGTGAGACAGGGGGATGTTATTTCCCCGAAACTGTTCACTAATGCAATGGAGGATATGTTCAAGACGCTGAACTGGAAAGGACGCGGTATCAACATCAATGGTGAACACGTCTCTCACTTGCGATTTGCTGATGATATAGTCATCATGGCAGAAACGCTGCAGGACCTACAGCATATGCTGAACGACCTGGCTGAATCTTCTTTACGCATCGGCTTACGGATGAACTTGGACAAAACCAAGGTCATGTTCAACGAACATGTTATACCGGAACCGATCGCGATACACGACGCCGTTCTCGAAGTTGTTCACAAATATGTATACCTCGGGCAAATACTGCAGTTAGGCAAAAACAACTTTGAGAACGAGGTGAATAGGAGGATTCAGTTGGGTTGGGCGGCATTTGGGAAACTACGTCGAGTCTTTACGTCGTCGATCCCACAGTGCCTAAAGACGAAAGTCTTCAATCAGTGCGTCCTACCCGTAATGACTTACGGAGCCGAAACGTGGACACTGACGGCACGACTAGTCCACAAGTTCAGAGTCGCTCAGCGGGCTATGGAAAGGGCTATGCTCGGCGTTTCTCTGAGGGATCGCATCAGAAATGAGGTGATACGTCAGAGAACCAAAGTCATCGACATAGTCCACAGGATTAGCAAACTGAAGTGGCAGTGGGCTGGCCATGTTAGCCGTAGAACCGATGGCCGTTGGGGCAAACGTGTTCTAGAGTGGATACCGCGAAACGGCAAACGTAGTGTAGGACGTCCTCAGGCAAGGTGGAGTGATGATTTGCGCAGGACGGCTGGCAGGAGCTGGATGCGAGAAGCCGAAAACAGATCTCAGTGGCGTACACTCGAAGAGGCCTATGTCCAGCAGTGGACGAAGAGGGGCTGATGATGAAGTAGTTCGAAAACTTTGTTAGTCTACCTTTAACTACGCCGCGTTTTTTTACCAAGTCTTTAATTAAGCTTTCATTATTGTGTTTAAGCGGGGATTTATCCCGACTGTAACAAGGATCTAAGCTCATTTTGGTGAAAAGTGAAAAGATGAGGTACTCACGGTTTAAAACACCTTTGATGGACGGTTAGTGGGTGCGCTACCGGGTAGGTTGTACTACACTAGCAGTAGGCAATTCTCACTGAAATCACACAGAACGCCAAGTATTACACAGTGGAACTGGAGGTGAAGTAAGATAGGCAGGATGGCCGGCTGTACCTTTTATGCGCGTTATCAGGCCCTGGACCGGTTAATCCTCCAATCTGCGGCTATACTTCGTAGCTCCTTGTAAGTAAGAAAGATCGAGCAATATTGCGTATTTGCTGCTTTCTTGTAAATGTGAATGCTGGTTCTGGTTCTCTTGATGCCTGGATGCGGGTTCTCAGGTCTTGATGTGGCTCTGAAGGTCCAAAATGTTGGAGTATTTTGCGTAATAAAACGAAGTGTGTGGTAATGATCAGATCTTATTTGAAAAAGTAACGTGTTATAGAAAAATTTTACAATATTTAAATCCGCCAATCACAGCGCACTTGTCAAATGCGGTCCGTACCGCACTCGCGCGTCGAGACATCAGTTTCGGTTCCCAACAACCTGTATGTTGTTTAATGTTTCTTTTGTTATTGTGAGCAATAAAGAATTTATCTATCTATCTATCTATCAAGCATATATATTTACAGATTAGTCATATCAAGTGGTAAGCGTCTCTGTTTTACCAAGAGATACAAAGTTCATGAACACAAAGAAACGAAACGTCATTGAACTAAGCAGACAAGCGGGAGATGTGAAAAGGAGATAGTATGATAGAGATCGAGTACGCCTGTTTATTAGTTCATTTAGCTGACACTGATCAGATTGATGCTGAATCGCTTTAGCTAACGAGAATGCGTGATTGATCACCGGCTGCCGACTGCCAACTGACGAGGTAACTACGATATTATTAGAAAAAGTATTGGAGACTATTTAATTACTAGAAGAAAATGAATGACACGTTGAGCTTACTGTACTGAGTTATAAGTAAAAAACAAATTAGGGGTCATCCATAAATTACGTTACACTAATTTTGTCCCTCCCCCCGTCCTTATCACAGCTAGTCACATTTGTGAGACTAGCCTAGAGACCCTAGTGTGACGTCACATATTTTGAAAAGGACAATTTACATTTAGAAATTATTGAATGATAAAAGCGGTTTTGAAATCAGTTTTATTTCCATTTTAATAAAATTAACATCAAATCAATTAACAAAACAAAAAACGATTACTTATATTAAATAAGTAGGTATATGGTGATATTATGATTTTCATATTAATTTTTCAAAATCACCTACTATAATCAATTAGAAAAGTAGTACCTTTCAGGAGTACCCCTATTAATAAATAGAAGAAGACATTATTAATTTATTTATTCAAAAGAAAGTATACAGACGCTGGTTTCGGTATTTGCCTACAACTTAGAAGACTACTACTACGTTGCTAGCCCCCAACGCCTTCCTGCGAATTTCACCAAATTACCTGTCCATTTAGCGGGAGACCTAGCAACGCTGGTTTCGTTATTTGCCTACAACTTACAAGACTTTCGGCCATATTTCTTTTAAGTATAAGAAATAACCAATTAACTTAACCCAAAGTAAGCACACTAAGTGTTATTGAGGGTGCTATTAAAATACTTCGTTTACCTAATCAAGGATAATAACCATAGACGCGTACACAGTCGTACCTCTATCGTCACTGAAAATATAAATTTAATTGTAAACTACAAGTTTATAGGTTTTAGTAGGACTATCATTAATTTAAGTATAGATTTGATTTATTGTCTGCGCCGGAATCACAGTGACAAGATGGCTACGATCGCATCGAAAAAGAACATACGCGCGACGCGACGTGAATACGATTCTACTGTGGTGACACGGAATGTTATAGAATATTTAGGACCTAGCGAATAGTTTGTATTAGCGGGGCGTATATCTTTATAAATTTCTGTGTTATTCTTAATTATAAGTTATTGTTAAACCTTAATTATTATACGCAGTCATTGTAATGTAAATATGCAATTCTACTTCTCATGCTTGAGATATTATACCATGATGATAGATTGCGGATTTGACTACTGTTCTTTTTTTTGTTTGTGACATTATCCAATAGATGGCAGCACAGTGAGCCACGTAGCGGAAGAGTCGCACATTTGATTTTAAAGGGTGTAATGATTAGATGACTTGGTTGCGATCAGTATTCAGTCAGTCGGGAAGAGTGCATTTCATAAAAGTCACGCTAGTATTCCATTGCTTTGATTAATTAAGCCATTAACACAGCATTATATTATTGTAAAGTTACATTAAACGCCATTCAGTGGTTTTTACATGAAAGAGTAACAAACATACATTATTTTTTTTTATATAGGATAGGGCAGCAAACGTGCAAACGAATCACCTGATGGTAAGCGATAACCGTTGCCCATGGACACCCGCAACACCAGAGGAGTCACAGATGCGTTGCCGGCCTTTTAAAAGGGAATAAGGGAAATAAAGGGAAATAAGGGGGGGTTGGGTCTCCGGTACCCTCAGTCACTCGGCGAAACAGCGCAAGCGCTATTTTACGCCGGTTTTCTTTGAGGCCGTGGTATCACTCCGATCGAGCCGGCCCCAGCATGGCTCTCCCACGGTAAAAATCCATACAAACTTCCGCGTTTATAATATGAGTAAGATGTTTCTAGACAGATATCAGTCATCAATAAAGACGGTGACTCACAGTGACTTTTCCCACAAGGTTGCCTGTAAGACATTGCTATTTAACAATAAGGCCGCCTATTGTGCATTTGTTATTTATTGTAATTTTTTTGGCTATGTTCTTCTTTTTACCGCTTTTCACCGCTTATAATAATTCGAATATTTTACACGTCATACTTCAAATGTTACAACACCACGTAAACATACCTATAAACTGCAATTATACATACAAACTAACACGCAAATCTGTTGTAAACACGGTTAATTGAATCCGTGTTTAGTTTGCGAAACACGGTTACGCCGAAGGGCTCCGTAACCAAACACCGTATGTCTACCCTCACCGCGCACAAAACAATGCACAGAGCACGGCGCGCCGAAACCCCGCTGATTAAAGAAAAATAGGCCGATGAATAATGAGATGGCTTCCATTAACACCCAGTGTTACATAAAGCTGGCTACCCACGATGCGTGATTTGTCGGATATGGAGATAGAGGATTAGTAAACAAATTAAGTTCTTAAGTTTACATTGTATGATGTTACTACGGAACTAAATAAAATTACACCAATTGCCCGAATATCAACGACAGTATCGACGCACTAGCGCAATATCTACTTGTTGTTTATATATATCATTGTTCTTGTAAGACTCTTTAATCTGCAACAGCTACCTCCAAAATGTTTTTTTTTTGTTCCCTGAGGAAAATGCATTAAGTTGCATACCCCGGCTGTGGCGAGCCGGCGATTATGTGGGGCTCTCCTCCCCAGAAGGGGGAGGCCTACCCACTAGGCCTACACACAGGAAGGACCTATGCTGAAGCCTCAGATGGCTATGTTCAGCTTTGAAATGAGTGTGTTTGGTGGAAGGCGCACGAACAGAAGGTTCGACACCTTGCCTGCTAAGGACGCCGGCCACCGTTCCGGAGCCGTTAGGGCCGAAACAAGAGAGTCGACGCAACTTGAGCACGCCGTCTAATGGCTAGGACGCTTAAGTTCGTCGTGTAGTGGAGGGTGAGAATCTACCCGGCACGGGACGGTACCGGGTATATGTATGACGAGTGTGTAGCCCGGGTCTTCGCGCTTCCCGACGAGCGCGGTGAGTAAACACGGTTGGTGGCCGGCGGAAGGAACTCATTTGCGCGAGTGATGGGATCGGGCAGGTCGGATAAGATGTTTTTAGGGCGACGGGCTCTAGCCGAGACGCTATTTATCGGGGTTGTCGTCAACTTATCCTGCACCATGTAATTTCACTATCAATTTTCCCATGCAAACCATCAGCATCTCTGTTCCAGAGACAATATACCAAATGACGCTACTGTATGTGATGTATGAGGGTAGTCTGCAATTGATTTTTGTATTTCCCTGTCGTAACCCGTACAATATGACGTGATAAGGTCTACCCCGCGTCCGTCGGTGATAACACGGACCGTGCACAGCGAGCATTATGCATGCACAAGCCACTAACGAGCCGGAGGCATTATGTAAGCGGGCGTGCACCGCCGCATCCAATTAGGACCGGCTAATGACGCGAGCCAACGATGTCTTTAAAATCAAACCATTAAAACACCCGCAAACAGCGCGCTCTGTTGTGTTCTGTCGCTTGGAAGCCATGTTTGTGACTTTACGAATACTGCCTGTAAAACAGAGTAATTATCCAAAAACTGCTCTCGTCATACGCTCACGTATACCATTTATTTTTCGAGGCGAAATGCGTGTTATTGTACCACACCCGTTGGCTATGCGGCGGGCGTGTGTGGGGCTGTTCTAGCTAGAGTGCCAGGGCTACCCACTAAAACCCCCTGACGTTCCCCTTTGGGCACGTGCAGTAAGGTCCAGATAACAAGACCACTACACATTCATGTATGCAATACTATGCTGAGCGCATTTTGATCGTCTTATTTTTATAAAAAAAAAGTCGCCGCACACGGGTCAGCGCCGCAGTAGGGTTTTTATCCTGGTTCGTGGTTCAAAAAAAAAATAGAATTTCAGATGCACATACACCAAGACCGGATCAAATTTTTTAAGGTCACACAAAATATCTGTCCGGTGCGGGAATTAAACCCGCGACCAGATGCACAATAGCCAATACAAACGTGGTTAACTAACTCTATATAGTTTAAAAATGTGGTATCATTTGGCAAGTGCGATTGAATTTGTGAAACATAAAAATATGCATTTTAATTATATAAGATAACTATATCATAACATTGCTACTCTCTTGGTTATTTATTCACTATTTTTACCACGTTTAGGGTAAAATTTGTACAAATTTTTAACATCTTAGTTATGGAAAGTACGTCATTCAGAAACTTATTTTTCTGAATGACGTAGTCTAAAAAATAAGTTTCTGAATGACGTACTTTCCATACAACCTTTCACCCCCTATTTCAAAACCTTATCGCATTAAATAGTACCCTATGTCGTTTTTTTAGCTAGACTATCACAGATTACCTTTAAATCGGTTCTGTAATTTCGGCGTGAAGTTCTGTAGTTTCGCAACAGACAGAGCAACCGCATTTTTATTAGGAAGGATTGAATAAAAACAATCGAATATCAAATAGAAGCAGAAATCGTAAACTTAAACAAAAGAAACATAAAATAGTCAATAAAAAATTCATTACAAACAACACAAAAATGGTGTCTTCAATTCTGAAAATGAGTACTCCCACACATAATACTTTATTAAGTGTAATGCTGATGAACCCAAACGATAAACGGAAGCCATCAAATGTTACCATAAATTATTCAACGCTGTAGTTCCTCCGTCCATTTAGGTTTTGCCGTAAATCCATTACGCATTCTTGAAGGATACGTCAATAGTCAGACGATGCCGGCACATTTGATGCAGGCGCAGGCCTCAACCGCCCCTATGAGGGATTAAAACGTCGTAACTCGTAAACTCCATATTGGACAAGGGCGTTGTTCGCTTTTAACGAGCTATCAAGCCCATGAGATGAGAAGTGCTAGAAAGCCATAACTGTTAAGATCCTTACCCGTAGCATGCAAATAGAAGCTGATTCTGTTTAAGGAAATAGTGTCAACGATTAAGATTATCCGACCAAGTTGCTGCTGAACGGATTTGGTGTCGAAATGCGGGATTTACTAAGAATGCCAATTTCGTCCCTCTGGGAATATGAATGCAAAAGATATTGTCTCCGGGGAGAAGTTTGCAAGCAAATTTTAATATTGCGCCCGCTGGCTGACTGACTTAATTTCACCATAGTCTGATGTACGGTTTTTAATGTTTACGAAATACGGTTTTAATATCATCTAGTTGGTCGGACTTGTTTGAAATTTAATCAAAAGATTTGCACATTTTCATCAAACCACTCTAATTATGCGTATATGTCATAAATCCAAATCTAAGTAAATAGGATTACGAAGGAATTTGTATTAAATGAAAAGATGAAGTAAACTTAAAAATGAACTCGTTTCCCGTCTCATCAAATAACCATTAGATAAAATTGAAACCAACTATGTATATGATGATCCTTATAAAGACAAAACTAAAAATAGTATGCAGAATCTGCCCCTTTGTCTGAAAAGCTTCTTGACCAACTGCACTACATGCAAAATGAACATGTCAGATTTGTTTATAGTTTACAAAAATTTAACAGATTCTTACCATCGGTTTCATCTTAAGTAGCTACCAGTTAGACAGCATACAGACATCCATATAATATTTTGTTTACAATATTTTGTTTCACCCATCATCGCCTTTTCTTAATTCCCTTTACTCATTTTGTTCCGCTAAATCAACTCTGAAGCTGTTAGGTGCTGATTTAAACGATATTCCATACGCCATAAAAAATACAAAACGAAGCTTCGAAACGAAAATCAAAATTAACTTTATTCAAATATGACTTTATAGAAAACTCGTTTGAATCAATTTTTTTTCCTACCACCCATTCAGGACGTATTTTTTAGCTGATAAGAAGAATGGGTGTAAGAAACTTATCAGCTTTATCAAAAGTAATAACAACATTTACAATTATGTCGTTGTCATACAACATACATATGTGTTTACAATTTATACCGGAAAACAAACATTTACACTTTAGAATGTAATGTCTTCGAATCAACACCAAGCATTGGCATCATTTAAATAATCATTGACTTTGTAATAGCCCTTACTGATTAGCGTTTTTTTAACTTGTACCTTGAACTTATGAAAAGGCAGCTACACTACGTGGAATCTTGTTATAAACATTTATACATTTGCCCATAAACGAACCTCTAGTTCAAATTATAATACAAATAATGTATTATAAAATTACGTACACAATCACGTTAAAAAGAAGGCAACGTCTGTGTGCAGGGATACGCGCAGACAACCTCGCGAGTACCACACGTTACATTACGTTAACGATCGTTCACAATTTCTTACTATTTTTACGTCTACATTATTTTCATTACTAACGAACTTTACTATATAATTGCAGTTTATGTTTCATTATTGACACTTCATTTTCATGCAGTTCGTTTATGCAACTTCTCCCCGAGAGAATTAGAGAGCACGAACGACGAGTTAATTTAAAAATCTCATTCGCAGTTATGGCCTGTCCTCAAATCCCGTGCTGTTGTTCCCATTTCTATTCCATTTTCAATCACACATACAATTTATAATTTATTTTTGAATGTCGGTTGGCACGTCTGCTTTCAGAACTAGTATAATAGTTACTGAGCATGCATCTGATAAGTTATATTCAATCAACCTTTCAACGTTCAGTCCACGTTCATTCTTCATA
Source organism: Scirpophaga incertulas (assembly GCA_036419045.1). Lineage (NCBI taxonomy): Eukaryota > Metazoa > Arthropoda > Insecta > Lepidoptera > Crambidae > Scirpophaga > Scirpophaga incertulas. The sequence continues at coordinate 3,539,296 of CM071631.1, read as the reverse complement.
TCAAACAACAATATACCTGCCAAGTAAATCGCGCATAGAACATACTGATATATTATTATTACGTGTTGGCGTGCCCACATTTCTATTATGAAAATCTGTTTAAATTTTCTTGTCGCGTCATCTCTGTATAGAGGTAATTTTCCGAGCCACCGACGGAGATTATTTGACGTTCATAAGCGTAAGAAAGCCCAAATTGAATAGAGATATTCTATTTGTATTATCAACCTCATCTGAAGTTAATTAAACGTCTGCGCACTATTACAAGTTGGTCTAGAAACCATTTGCTATAAGATTTAGAGAAATGTCATGTTACATAATACGTAAGTAACTCTGTACGGGTATTAGTTATACATTATTAATACCAGCAATTAATAAATTTTAGCTTTTCTAGTTTTTTACCTTCTCAAGCGTCTAAGTATATCCAAAAAAGGACTCGTGTCGTGGATGCTATATTACTCGTATCTGGGACGTATAATAGCAAATAATATAATAACAACAGAGCCTATGATTTAGTATTAAGTGTTATTCTTTCTTCTTCCTCCTGTTCTGTTCCCAATTTTATTTGGAATCGACGCAATATGTCTTCCTATACCAATCTCCTCTATCACTCACCATTTCAACACTCACTCCCTTCTACAACACATCATCATTCACACAGTCCATCTATTTTTTCTTCGGTCTTCCTCTCTCTATACGCCCATCCACTTTCCTGTTCATAACTTACAACAGAATGTTACTGTCGGTGGTCTCTCTTCTTAATACCTGACCATACCAGGAAAGTATCTTTGCTGTCAATTTATCAACAATAAGAGCTACTTTCAGACTTCCCTTGATATATTTATTAAGTGTTATTATCGTAAATTGTATGTTTGGCGATCTTCAAACTTCATGTAAATTTATTCGATGTTCCTCGTACAACGAAAAAATAGATTGCTAACCTGTATACATATCGAAGATACTCGGCCTAGGGATAATCCCCCAACTCCCTAACTTAATAGATTCCAGCTGTCGACGCATATAGAATCCTGATAATAATGATTCGTATACATATAAATATATAAATTGTATGAGGTGAATAGAAAAATACCTCTAAATCTTAATGTTATTCCAAACTAATGGCCCCAGTAATTACACCTTTAGTCACTAAATTCACTATTATTTGACAAGGGATTTAGTCAAATGTAACTAGAGAACTGAACCTTGGCTCCATCCACGTTAATCCAGCCAAAGTATAACAAATAACAGTCCACTGCTTTATATTTAGTTTTAGTTTTATGGTGATAGTTACTATTTAAATTTACATCATATAACCTTTTATCCACTCGAGGCAAAAACACACGGCTATTTTTAGGAACTTTTCTTTGGAAAGCAACGTTTTAATGATAAATGTAATATGTTTATAATTCCAAACTTTTAGCAATTACAACGAAGAGACGGTGTTGTTCGTAATAACATAAAACATATAAGTAATTTCTACTTCTGAAACTTTACTGTAATATTTCATTTGCGGCAAATGAAATAATAATTCATCTACAAATATGAAAGTAAAACAACGGAAATATTATTTGTCAACTAGAGTAATCAACGTTATTCGATTCAATGTAATCAACAAACTGAATTCATGGCATAACCAACTAATTGAGCAAATGCGCACAACACATCCAAAACAATGGAAATTTCAACTTTATTTTTAACAAAAATTTCTTCTACAATACCTATGTACCTCCTACGTCGCATTATATTTGTTTTTATGACATAATATATTCCCCGATACCAGTACTAAGATTGAGATAACAAGGTTTCAAGTTAGATACTCGAAGTCTATAAAAAGACATCAGCAGACATGAATATTAATAAAATTTTAAATAAAGCCGCTCTCATTTTCCAGAATTGTGCAGTTTTTTCGTCGTTTCCCAGTCTGCAAAGATTAAAGCGACACTGAATAAATTAGATAAAGCCATTCAATTCTCGCTCAACAAAAGTCGACCAAAAGCCGAGGATCTACAAGAATGACAAAAAGTTTCCTCTCAAACTTTCAACAATGTCCATTATGACGATCATCAGTATAATAATGAGTAGAATTTCATTAAAATCAGAAACATCTACATAATACTCGAAAAGTATATACAATAAAAAAACGCGTTCTGTGTTAGCGTGATTTAAGGGTGTAACATAGTATTCCACTGAAGATATTGTCGCGAAATGAAATATAATAAATATGAAACAAGATACAATAACGAGCTTACATTCTGCGAGCAACTTAGGTCGTGAAGCTAATGGGGCGTAAAGCCGATACGAGAATTGCCAACACCGGCGTCTCTTTCACTCCGCGTATACCGAGAAAGGGAGGGACTAATTAGCGAAGTCTTCCAACTTGCGAAGTTGGAGAACCCGATACTATTAAACTTGGGATACGCCTATAATGGTAATTTGTATGGTAGGAAGCAATGTGCCGAATTAGTTCAATTGTTTTAGGCAGACTTACATGATCGTTTTACGTATAACGATAATAATAATCGTTGTAAATATGGCTACGATAATATTAATTCACATAGATATAGTTTAGAATATGGTCACCTATTAAGAAGAGACAATGATGATGTCTTTCTAAGACCATGAACCAATACTGTTTTTCAGCCACTCCCTGAACACTCAGATAAATATCCAGTCGTGAATAGTAGAGGACTTTATTACCTTTTACAATAAAACACACACACAAAAAATGATGATTAACACAATTTGAAAAAAGAAAGAGTTGATATAATTTATTAAGTATAATATAATAGATCAAAGTAAATATGGATAGACTGTATGAATGATGATATGTTGAAGAATGGAGTCAGTGTCGAAATGGCGAGTGAGGAGAGTGGAAGAAAAAGACATGTTGCGCTGAACCGGCTAGAGAAGGAAGAAAATTATATATAATAGAATACAGATGTTAAATTCATATTGAATAACGTATTTTGTAGGACGCAACTCAACTGAAATGCTTTTACGGCGAAATATTATCACATAAAATGATGTAAAGTTCTCGAGCGTTCAGCAAATGAAATGTCAGAATTCATAAGAACTTCAAAACTTTAGCTACGTGTTAGATCTCACAACTTCCGACAAGTTTTAACTCAGTAGAAATAAGCTAGACCTGATGGAGCACATCGCATATTTGAAAATTTCATATTTGCAAAGGGAATAACGGAGTAGTATTTACATTTGAATCAGTGATTTGAATCTATTACGTTCTTAAACTTTCATTAAATTGGGTTGATCATGAGGCTATTGTAGTAACTTCTATCAAGTAGTTATTTATATACAGATAATAAGGCAGACATTAAAATGTCGTACTACAACGCTGAATGTTAAGGATATTTAATAACTTTTCACGTAAAATGTACATTATGCTTATATTAGACCAAAAACCCCAATTAACATTATTTTCAAAGTACAGAAGCTAAACAAATAAATCTTACTCATTCGCAGACTGCGTCGCTTAGTTTGTGGAGACATAGAAATGAAGTTTCTACTTTTAATTTCAGCTGTCGCAAACAGGCGCTCCGTTCACCGCTAGAAATGCTGGAATATCTCCCTGATAAAACAACATGTTTATTGTCTAAGTCAACACGACCACAAAGCTTGGGAATTACAAAAACCAAGAGATCAAAATGTCGGCAAGGGTGTAATGAAAGATTTTATTTCGTTATATTTTGTTTAGAATATGAAAAGTTTAAACGAATATTATTTATTTTCTATGGTGGTAATCTATTAAGATACCTAAAGAGATCTACAACAACCTTTTAATGGAAAGTATTTTTTTTAATATTCTTTATTTTATGGCCATCGACCTCATGGTTGAGTCGGCCAAACATTGGTTAATAATAAATATATCAAATATAATGAAAAGTACAATAAAGACATACCAAATATCAGCCGGGCCAGCTCATTAGAGATTAATTCTCTAAGAGAGAGACTGATAGGCAACGTGAACTCAACCTCCAGGCAGTGTCTGATTGGGGCGATGCCAATTTGGTTGAGTTCAATACCTCTAAAACCCAAGCGTGTTTGTTCACCGCTAAACGGAGTGCCTTTCATCTATCTCCGACTTTCCGAAGTGTAACCTTGCCGATAACCAACCACCTACAGCTCCTCGGCATGGATATTTCGTCCAACCTAAACTTCGGGGGATAAATTGAGTCCTTCGCGAAAACTGCAGCTAAAAAGCTTGGCATTTTATCCAAAGTTAGGCGCTACTTCACTGCAGAACAGATGCTCAACCTATATCAAGCCCAAGTTCGATCCTGCATGGAGTACTGCTGCCATCTTTGGGACGGTTCTGCCCGCTATCAGTTGGCTGCCTTGGACTCAGTAGAAAGGCGAGCTAGAAAACTTATCGACGACGAAATACTTATAAACTCACGTCTTCAGAGTCTAGAACACCGTCGAAGAGTTGCTTGCCTTTCGGTTTTCTATAGGTTGCATTTCGGAGAGTGTGCGTTGGAATTACATGAGTTAATTCCACCCGCTCCTTTCCACCACCAGTCAACCAGACGTAGGCTTAACTACCATCCTTACGTGGTGGACTATCCTCTTACACGTACAAAACGGTTCCAGTCTTCGTTTTTAATACGAACAGCTAAGATGTGGAACTCTTTGCCGACGTCTGTGTTCCCGGAACAATATAATCTTACGGTCTTCAAGTCACGAGTGAATAGGCATTTGCTAGGTAAGCGTGTTCCATCCTAGTCCTCATCGTCACTTACCATCAGGTGAGATTGTGGACAAACGCAAACCTATTTTAAATAAAAAAAAATAAAAAAGAAATATAAAGCTAATTATTATTATTTAGCGTTCTTATTTATCTAGCCTACTATTTAAATATATGGAATACAATCAATTCTTCAGCAAGCTGGTCGCACAGTCATAAACATATACCATAATTAAAATTCTAAAGAACAAAAACAAAGAGAGAAAAACGCGGTTAAGAGTAGGTACGACCCGGCCTCAATCTAAATGATTGGAACTTAATAAAATCTGTCATTGTGTTTTGTAGAAAAATTGGAACTAAGGAAATCATGTATATAAAAAAAAGATTCTCCCTTGAATTACCCGTATCACTCAGTAGTTCTCTTCTCAAGGATTCGTTCCAACCACATTCAAGAAATAGATGTAAAATATCCTCTTCACGATTCCAATCTTCACAATTTGGACTGTCAATCATTCGCATGAGATATTGGAATTTGTTTAATGGAATGTGGTATGAGTGAATCCTGGAGAAGAATGTAAAGTAATTAAGAAAAACATATGCCTTACGATAAAAAGTTCAAGCAATATTATAGAGCTACCAAACCGAAGAAAAGTAAGGGAGCACAAAATTAACGTTATAATAATCTGTAAATAGAACGTCATAGACAGAAACCAAGTAAAAAGATAGATTATCTTTAAGTTCGGAAACATGAAGAAATCGAATCTCTTTTTATATGTTTAGTGAGAAATCTAGAAACAATGAACGACGTAAATATTAAACAAACAGATCGCTAAAGGCTGAAGATCTATGCTGCGCCGCAATTTTCTGCAAAGTTCCAGTTCCGAGGAACGTGTGCTCTGGTGTTTGCTCGAAGTGTCGATAGCATGTTGACAGTATTCTCGACTTGCGCCAGCAACACCACAGCGATGTGTATCAGCATTTTCGTCTGCATCATAATTTGCATATTCGTCAGCATCAACATCGCTAACGCTTTTGAGAAATTTGAGACCAGCGTATTATTAATCGCCAAGAAAAGTCACCAACATCAGGTTTAAGCCCAAAACACCAAAAGTTATGTAATACACAATACGGGACTTACAATTAACATTATTGTCTAGTATGAGTTCCACCAGTAATACTTACCTGATTATTTGAATTGTAAAAACAATACAGCGGGCCGTTCCATTATGGAATTTCAGATATAAGGTTGGGAATTATTGTATTAATTACAGACGAATTCTCACAAATAATCGTTTCTACTGATTCAATTACTTAAGTTTCCAATCTCACCCTTAGGAATGATGTGTGTAGCATTTAATAATAGTTAGGGAAATAAATTAACCCTCCCTATCCAAACCAGTGGTGACCCAAAAATCTTTTGAAGAACTTGCGACATACCCCATTATTACTCATACATACATATAAGCAAACGCGGTATCTCTTTCAGAATTTGTGTCAGTTTAAAATTTGTCGTCACAGATCCACTTGATTCTGACTTCAACGACAGTACTTATTAGGCTCAAAACCGTTCGGCAACAGTGCTGCACGTGTCTTACGACACTCAACTAGACGTTCGCAAACACGCGCCAGTACTAGATCCAATGCCCTCGGGAACCCCGGCGGCGCACCTTCGCATTTTTCTGGACATGTCTGGAATTTTCCATTTTGACGTGCAAAGATAGGGAGGGATATACAAAAGATTTCTTATCCTATTTGGAAGTCAAAGGATTCCGATGCGTTTTGCGTTTCAGCGTCTGCATTTTAACTTGCATTCGTTGCATTCTTACCTGTAAGTCATACTTTGATACTTCTTGAGGATTCTGATACGGTATGCTACGTTCTAATATATAAGAAAGATCACTGTTGAATACTGAGTAACATATTTGGGATATTTATTTTTTCTTTTTTTATAAATATAAGATGATGTGACTTCTGAAATCAATTATAGAAGAACGTAATTATATCTTATGTCATATACTCAAATCAAAACGTAATGGTAAATAGAAAGGAGATTTTTAAAAATGATTTATATACTTTTTGTAATAGATGATGATTCTTTAGAAGTCAAAAGTTATTTGAGTACACTTCTCGACTTCGCCTCAAAATATAAATCCGAGAAAATGGAAAGCAAATAAAGCGGTATGTTCTATGAAAAGGTTACATAAATCATAGTATCCTAACAATGTATTTATGAAACAGCCTCGTGTTTGAACAAGCCCTGGCGATAGCAAACACAAAGCTTTGATGTTTGCTATAGAAGGAATCGAGTTCACTCCATTCATCGAAAGCAGAAATTCTTTTTTATATATACGTTGACGTCGAGGAAAAAATAAAAGCACTATTATCGGGAAGCACTCGAAATGAAATCGCTGCCGCCGCATCGTAAAATAGAAATGGGATGTGGGGAACAGAGGGTCTCCACATCATCTGCGCTCCATCGAGAGCGGCGTGCTTAATCAACCGTCCTATACAGACATTCGTCGGGTGTACAAAGCACCTAAACACCTAAGTATCGAGCCGGCAGCTGAGTGGTCGACTATCTTACTCTTCGCGCATCTTACTCCCGCATCATCCATACTTATCGCGGCTCCATCGTTATCGCGGACGAATGAAGCACTAAACGATCTCTTAAAAGCTGTTTAGGGTCCATTATAAGCGAAAATACCGAGGCACTTAAGGAGTGCGGAATCCGGAGGCGTGGAATACGGCGGAGTACTTTTTCAGATTAAAATTTTGGCATCGGGGAAAGCGGTCTGTAATGAAAACCATACGGGCCATTAAGCAGCGGGTCGAGCGCCATTAGTTGTGCGCTCGCAATTACACCAGTGGTGAGCGACGGGCGGACTCGCACGCACCGGCCGCATCGATCCCCTCACGTGCCATACCCACGCCGGTAATTGCACAAATTACGAGCGTCATGCCCGCTCATACGCTGCAACCGCATAAAGGTCGGGCCCGCGACTCCATAATAAGCGGAATTTGAAACAAATGCCTTTCTATTCTGGAAATGAAGAGAACTATAAAACACAATATTGAGTTATATAGCTTTATTATACTTGGTTGTAGTTTGATTAGAAAGTGTATTAAATTCGTTAAATATTTAAAAATAAACGAGTTGATGATCCTCGACTTAGCGCTCGTTGTAAGGATGTTTTTTCTGTACACTAACACCAAATATGACAAAAAATTTCTCAATATAGGTATATTTAATTTCAATTAAATACGACTAAATTTAAAAACCTAGTTATATTTTCATTCGAATTATGCCCAGATGTACTAGAGTTTGCAGAGAATCTTATGTAATAAATTGGCTTATTTTTTTCAAGTTTTTTTAGTTTTCATTTATTATTGTAACTGTATGTGTCCTAAGAAAGAAAAAAATGTATACTTACTAGATATACTAACAAATTATTACCGTCTCTGTCTTCTAGCATTTAACAGTCACAGTTTTTCTTTTGCGCAATGAAAATATTCAAAGCATAAGCATGCTAGAATAAATGGATAATAAATGTAGATTCAAAAAACTCTCGCAACCGTAAACTTGGAAGATTTTAAGTACCTATACCTACCACTACAAAGGATCGAGATAAAAAGACGCTAATAACGAACGGAGCATTTGAGAATAAGCGCTCCGAAGCGCACGCCCCGGGATATTCCCGTTTTACTAAACAGAAATATGTAACTAAATTCAATTCAGGCTTCGTGAACTAGAAAACTGCGGCGCTCGTTATCTCAGGCCGAATTCTCAAAAGCGTCCATGTAAGCTCATGTCACGTTCAAGAGACCGACGATATAAGAGGATTAAAGATTATTTTCGACGATACCGTGGCTGGACAGATTATGACCAGACAACATGGCTTGGGATGACGAATGTACGCCAGCGGAATGATATGGTGTTGCGAAGACGTTTGTCATCGCTTACTTTTCTTCTAACTAAGTCTTGGTAGAGTGCAACTTTTTCATAATCATATTATATTCTTTTAATGTAAATGTCTGTTAAAAGCGATACAACAGCAAAATTATCTGTTAAATCAATATTTAAATTAACGAATAGTGACGTTCAGCTGCTCCAGCTCAAGCAAATAAGTGTCGGTAATTGAAATGATACATAGTCACAATAACCTCGTAGAGGCCGCTATCGTGCGGCCGAACAAAACGATGCACACGCGTTTTGGACTCGTTCGATCGTAAATTCGCCTGGATGTCACATATTTTGCGATACATAATAACCGAATGACAATACTCCCTTTAGATATTGGTGTAAAGGAGAATTTTATTAAATTCATTGTTTGTGTTGCGGATTCGGTTGAAGCCAGCTTAGCGCACCCCAACAACGGCGCGGGTGATAAAAATGAAAGTACTGGAGGAGCGATGCCAGTTAAATTTTAGGGTTAGGTCGTAAATTTGTGGTTTAATGGGCAGCGTTATCGCAAATTATGATAATGATGTTTGAAAATATTTTATGATTGGAACGTAAAAGATTACATATTGTAACGTCACTACGTAGAAAGTGTATTGTAACAGTAATATACAGAACTATATACATAAAATTACTGTATTACTATTCTATTCTATATATAACATTTCTGCGGACATGTTCCCAGGAATTAGTAGAATCATAAGAAGCATAAGTCTTGCTGTAGCAGGTAGACAGAACCAAACAATATTAAGAGGTACAGATATTGAAGTTGCAGTAATATTATGGAGCATTGGTGCAATTAAAGTTGCAATAATCAGCCTGTAACGTGAAGAATGACGAATAACAAAAATTTTCACCCTCTCTCGTTACAATGAAGCAAAATAAGATAAGTCTTTAACACTTTTCCTCAATGTCACGAATCAGTATAGTCTACGTGACGTTCACCTATAGTTTTGCTAATGAGATTCTTTAACTCGTATTGTAATAAAACAAATTGATAGTTCATATCGTTTTAAATATTATTCTAAGTGGTCTTACTCTTGCAGCATTTCCCTGGATAAAAACAATAAACAGCGAGCCGCTCCAGGAAATTGGGTCGCCGTCCAAACTAGGATTAACGCGATATCCCGTCGCGTTAATATTGTCCATTCCATTCTGCGGAATTATGAAAAATACGAGACTTTGGCTCGCGAAAATCGGATCAACTCGCAAACAAAGACAAGATTGTCTCATAAAGCAGGCTCGCCATTGGCGGAGCCGTCTAAAAAAGTGAATTGCTCGAGTGATTTATACCCTTACCTGGCAGGAAACATTTCATTGAGCTTTGTCCTCGGCGAGTATCGGCAGCGGAGTTGGGGCATCTCTATCAATGGGAGATGGTTGGCCGTAAATTAGGCTGGTGAATGCCGGGCGCGGCGCTCCTAGCCACGGAATTAACATAATAAAAGGGCACATTCATATGCCGCTCGTAAATAAAGTTTTATAGTCATCGCTCTAATGCGCCGAAAAATGTCGCCGGAGGGGAAACAAAGTTTATATTCGGCAAGAGTTCGCTTCGCACCCCGCGAGCGCTTCGCTCGCTTAGTAATGATCTCGAACACTGCACGGCCTATGGGTTTTAGTGATTGAAAAGATATCTCAATATCAATAAAGTCGTTTAAAGGCAACGATAACCTTATGATTTGATAGCGAAATTCGGCTCTGCTCAAAATTATTTTGACAAGTCTTCTTGCTAATCTTTTCGCGTGCCGTGCATTCAATATGGCAACTACTTCAGAGGAATAAAATATTAAACACTCAAGTAGCTTTTTTTACGAAAAAACTTGGTTAATAAAAAAAATATATCATAAAATTTCTTGGCATATAATTACTGTTAATATATAACTTATTAATGAAATCTTCGTACGCAAACCATCAGCAACCATTTTTGGTATCAATCTACAATAAACTTCGCTTCCATCCATTTGATATAACTCAGCAGATAAAATATTAATTAACGGAATTCATAACGGGTGCCCCGAAATTTTCGATTCGGCACCCGCCTAACCTCGGCGTACAATACAAACGGGACTTTGACAAAACAAAAGATAGCATGAAAACTTTTGATTTACTAACCGAAACACCGGAGCGCGAAAGTTCCATAAAATGATTATGAACGAGCCAAAAGATATTATTAAGTCCATGAATTTTATTAACTGTGGTTATACCTTGTTTATTATTTATCATCCCACTAATTAATTTCTGTTTCTACAAAGGCATATTATGTCTCACTTATTTTCTTGTCTATTTATTACAACATTATAGGTACATTTGTACTATTATTTTAGTACTTTAACGAAATATTACACCAATTCGCTATTTGAATGAAACAATTACATTTTGTACAGTAAAAATATTGTTTCTTAATAATTGATTAAATATGTGACAACCACAAAAGGAATGCAGGAAGACATTTGACTTTCAAACCAAAATTTTCTAATATAGTTCCCAAGCAATGGTCAGCCCTTTTAATCCCTTACCGTGGACGTTGAACTTGTAACAGGAAAGAAGCTGCAAAGGAAACATTGGTCCTTCGGGGCTCAGGAGGAATCGTGGACGTCCACACAATTGTGTACGTTGGACTTTTATAGCGCAATTCATATTTACAACATCTTCTAGCTCGGTGTCCGACCAGTAGCTTCACGTGGAATTTATTGTGCACAATGTTAATAAGAAGAACTTTGAATTTAGTACCAGTTCAAAATAGTAGCAGTGATATAAGAGATTCGTATCGGCTATTTCAGGCTTACAAGTTCGAATTTACCACGTTGGCTATAATTGTTGGTAGATTTTAGTGTACCATTAGCATTGATACAACCCTCTCGACGAAACATAAGGTCGTGAAGCATCCTGCATACACTTGTTATTAATAACTCGTCTAAAAATGACAATTATAATTATAGAAGACATGATTATAAGCAGAAAAAAGGAAGAGGTGTATTTGTCTTAGTGTTTATATATACTTTATAGGAAATAGTGTATATTTTCGGCAACCCATATTTGATCAATCACAGCAAAACAACATAAAAATATATAGAGCACACACACAAATTTTAAATTCGTCTTTATTGGTATGGTGAATATAGTTGTAAACAGTCAAAATCTCTGTTATCCGAAAAAAAAAGAAAACATTATAACACCGCTGCTTTATTACTGATTGAAATGATGCAATGGGGGTACTCATCCAGACGAATTATTATAGGTCTCCTGATCGGATGGTTAGATCGAACAAGTTTGAACTTGTACGACACTCACCCTACAGGTTTTACGTGAGCCGACCCTATGCTGGTCCACGGCGTTGGCTCGACGTTTATAGCCCGGTTTATATTTAATGTCGCTTATCTGTAGGAACGCATCCCGACCGCCGATCTGCGCTGATACGGCGGACATGACGGCAATATATACAAAGAGACGGCTGTTTACGTCCGCTGGAAATATGTTTAATCACCCAAACACGAATACAGTAATCTCGGTACACTTCAGTACGATTCAACTGCATCTAAGCCAAAGGTTCTTAAGACCAAGGCTTTTGGGTTGGTTCTAATAATGGCAAAAACGTATCTTTGTTGAGATTGGATCATTTGTATTCAGATCAGTACAAAGATTCGAATCAGTAAAGTGCTTCATTTGTATCAATGACTCTGAACCGAATAAATTGGTTCAGAGTCACAGATACAAATGACACAAATTGACATTGTCAATCGTGCAAGCGTCAAGCGAAAATGCATTAAGTTGCATACCCCGGCTGTGGCGAGCCGGCGGTTATGTGGGGCTCTCCTTCCCAGAGGGATGAGAGGGGATGGCCTACCCACTAAAAACCTCAGGTATGACCTTCCTCAGGCATGTAGGGAGCCCCCGGGAACGCGAAGCGACTTCCGGGAACCCCCAGCCTCTGCTCCCCTGCCGATACAGGGGATCCCTCCTCGGGGAGCATTTGTACCTTAGTCATGGTTGTTATAATATATTATGCCAAATTTATTTATATATATATTTATAATGTATGTATGTCAATCCGTTAACCTAGATCCCATAACACCTTACAAAGCTTACTTTAGGCTAGGCTAATTGGTGTAAGCTCTCGCAAATAAACAACAACACTAATAAAATCTTAACATATATTTTTTAGCAATTTAATAAATATATACAGACTAGCTATTGCTCGCGACTTCGTCTACTTACAGTCTACAGGACACGTATTATCATATTTTGGACAAGAACACAACATTATTTTAAATAGTAGTTTAATATATGTCATTCTGATATATAAGCTATATTATTGTATAACGATGAGCCGAGTGCGGTTTGACTCGAGTCAGAGTCGATTCCTGCATTGGACTCGCCTACTCGAATACCAATTTATTTTGATTCGAGTACGGCGGACTCGATTCCGGTACTCGAGTCGGGAAGAATCGGTTCGTACTCGCTAACTTGATTCTATTTATACGACTCCTACTGACTCAAGTCTAGTGCTTATTCGAGTTTGGTAAACACGCTTGTACTCGCAAACTGTTTACATAAGCTCCTATGCTCTATGTCTTGATTCAATGTTTATTATCCTACTACTATTATAAAGGCGAAAGTTTATAAGTATGGATGTATGGATGTTTGTTACTCTTTCACGTAAAAACTACTGAATGGATTTGAATGAAACTTTACCACAATATAGCTTATACATCAGAATAACACATAGGCTACAATTTTTGAGGTTTCTAATGTGAGGTCGTAAAGAAAACATCTACGCGAACGAAGTCGCGGGCAAAAGCTAGTCTTTTAATAAAAATGACAGTATTATTATTTTTGTGTCATTGCGCTTAACCTAACCTACACGCTGTATGAAGCTAATTCCTTTCTATATTTCCTTTTTGTTCTAAAATCAGACTCTAATCCATCATCATCAGGACTAGAATTTCCAGACTCGAGTCTAGGAATCGGACTCGAGTCTAGGAATATTCGAACACCAAACACAGAATTCGAGTACTAAGCTCGAATCAGGGAATCGAGTCCTGATTCGAATACTGTATAAACTGACTCGAATCGACTCGATCCACCAAAACGCGAGACTCGGCACATCACTTTATTAGTTAAGAAACATCCATCCATACATACAAACTGTCGCGTTTATAATATTAATATAGATTGCGAAATTTCAGAATCAATATCAAAATCTAAAAGTTAATTAACATTATACCTGTTTGTGTAGGTATAGTACGAGTATTATACTCAAAAAGTATTGGACCGATTTTAATAATTCTTTTTTCATTAGAAAGCTACATTATCACTGAGTAACATAGGCTATATTTAGCACTAGATTACTATAGAAATCTTTAGAAATTCTTATTAAAACCAACCGAAGGTGTAAAAAAATTAGCCATAAAATGTCTTTCATCGCATACGCTGGGCCTGGGAACAACTCTGTTTCCCTACTTGCAGCTGGTATTGCAAACGCAGCTTATGCAGACGGCACAATAGATGATGCAGCTATTAATGCACTGGGTGCATTAGGATCTGGTCTGTCTGTATCAGTTGCTGCAGCTTATTCAGACAGTGGTGAAAACAATGGTGCTAGATCAGTAGATAATGCACCTCCTTCTATGCACTATTTAACTCCACACTTAGAAATATCCATGGCTGATAATAATGAAACTTTTGCTCCTGGTGGTACTAATCATTTGACCAACTCAGGTAATCCTATTGTTAATGTTTTCATCATTTAAATAACAGCTTTACCTATTTACATATTAAATCTGTTGTCTGTTTTTACAGATTCACGAATGAATGGAAAGGGTCCCAGTTCTCCTCAATCTGGTGACAGTGCTATTGCAAGCAGTTCCCATACGATAGGACAAAAAATGTTCGACAATATTATAGAATATATCAATATCTACAAAAAACTTCGCGAGACCATATGTCTAACTGTTGTAGTTACGTCACTATAACTACTTTTTTACATTTAATTATCTATAAAATAAGTAGGAACAAAAAACTACCACTTTACAAATCTTTTTGACAGGACCAAGTCTGTCGGGTCCGTTAGTAATGTATATACTGAAACGCGGTCGGCATCGAGTGTTTCTACAAGCTTAGCGCTGTTTAGACAACAGCATAGCGCAGGTCAACGAACCCGTCGATATTAAACACAATTAGAGCCAGCCTTCTGTACCTATTTATTTTGTACGTCTGTCTTTGGCGCTACGTGAGTGCTTTGTGCGCAAACATTTGATTAGTTTCACTTTTATCCCCCAGAATTATAATTTGCATTGCTTTGGGTAGATTCTGTAATCTTACAGGTTCACATATCACGACAACTTCCATTTAACATTGACATATAAACATATGACATGCTGTCTATGACTATGACATATAAAATAGGAAGAGCTATTTGTTCTATTTTATAAAACTAGAGGAAAGTTAATAAATATTAACATAACCTCAAAATACAGTAGCATCAGTTGACTGCATAGAAACACATTAGGATTTTTATGTTAATGAAATAAGAAAATAAATACATTTATTTTGGAGGAGATAACGCCACCCACAAAAAGAATAAAACTATAATAACTAAAACACACCGCTCCGTAGGTCCGTCCAAAAAAAAAAACAATTCCCTTTATTTGTGTTTTTAATTTTAAATGCGCAAAGAAATAAAACTTAAAATCAATACTAATATTATAAAGAAGTAAAGTTTGTGTGTTTGTATATTTGTTAAATTGTAAGGGGTAATCTCGGGATCTGCTGAACCGATTTTAAAAATTCTTTCACCAATAGAAAGCCACATTATTGCTGAGTGTCATAGGTTTTATAAAAAACCGAAAAATAAAAAGGCTTTCACGTGGTAGTCCGTTTTGCAAAGTGAATCGGAGAAAACACGGTCGAATTAAAGCGTTGGTGGAGCTTGAAAATGCCTACAAAAAAGTCAACGACAGCATATGTCTAACTTTTATATTTAAGTTACAAAAAATAGTATAATATAAAATAGTAGTAATAAATTAATAGACGGGCACGGTTCAGCTAGTCAGATAATAAAAATGCATTCATTACTGTATTATAAATTATAACTAACAGACTATCGACACAGCGTTTTGTATTGATACTTAATCGTGCTTCACAATAGACGACGCATACAGTCAAGATGTTTAGAAACCGACTCGATTTGCACGTACGTACTTAGTTTATATAAGTGTATATATATTAAATGAAAGTACGGAGGAAGACGTATTCACTCTTTTGGTATGTGACTAATTGAAATTACACTAATTGCCCGAATTCGTACGCCACGGTTTCGACGCACTAAATTCAAAAACTTTAGTGTGTATATAATATAATTATTTATACAATAATAACTGTCGAGCCCTTTAATATATAAAACTATAGCCACGTTTTTTTTTAGTTAGATGAAATAAATTCTGCGAACTCTTTGGTCCGCACTCTTTTTTTTTGTGTTTATTTTTTTATGTCCTTATTTATTATCTACGAGTATTTACAAGTAACATATCAATTCTCGGTTGGGAGAAGGTGGCTTTGTTGTGAGAACAGATGGACCCGTCCCCCACAGTCATAGCCCCATCTATATCTATATTCTATTATAATATACTATTACAACATTATTAACTATTCCTTAAGACTAACAATGTTAAATATCTATGGTTAGTTTGTACATTTTGTTTATTATAAGTTAATACTAGTATTAATACACAATTTATATTGTTTTGGTTGCTTATTATTTAGTTATTAGTATTTTTTACATTTTTTTATTTATTACAAACTAATATTATTTACTATATATATAAAAGGTTTCTTGGTTAACATTGCTAATATATTATTCAGAACATTTTTTTTTACAAATGTTTTATGGTTAATCTTGTTTTCTCTTGAACCTTGAACTTGAACCCTATTACTACTGCTTACTTACTATACTACTACTACAGCCACGTTTGCTTCGTTTAAAATTTGCTATATCTTTATTTTAAAATACTTTCTCTACTCGAGATAAAAAAGTCACCTGTATAGTACATAAAACTACATACATTAGTAATACATAAAATTAAAATCAACTGTTACACATATTTTTTTTTTTTTTGAAGAGAGGAATAAACCATTATAAATAATCAACTTTTCTCAAATATGTTTTCAAACATTTGTGTGATTTTTGTATGTATATATAGCAGTAATATAAGCACTTTTATAATAAACTAGCTTTCCACCCGCGGCTTCGCCCGCGTTATATTCGAATTTCCCACAGGAAGGATATGTTTTCCGTCGGTAAAATTATCTTATGTCCTTTTTCGGGCTTTAGACTATCTGTGTACCAAATTTCATTTAAATCGGTTCAGTAGTTTTAACAATATTTCTCTACAACCTATTGTCCCTCCTTTCAACCTTTTACAACCCTTTACAACCTTTTTTGCATGAAAAATCGGTTCAGTAGTTTTGGCGTGAAAGCGGAACAGACAGACAGACAGACAGAGTTACTTTCGCATTTATAATATTTATATAAGGTTCATATTATATCAACGTTTTACAAATAGGTATTTTTGATGTTTAATTTGCACTTTCGACCTTATGCAGTTGGAGCTGAGTTTAAATCCCATCAGTGTATCTAAACAGCACTTGTAGGTACGTAATTTTAGTAGTAAAGTCCATTTTATCTTTAAACTACACTTTAAAAATTTAGGTTAATCCGCGTTTAAATGTCCACGCCAATCTGCAGCCGTAGCCTATGAACATATTAACAACAAGCTTTGACAACTAAACGCAGTGTCAAAGAAGCGTGACACCGCTCACCATAACTTAAACAATAGGTTCAAAGGGCAAGTCACACCATCAATAAGCTCGGATCAAGAGTTCTGACTAATCCAACAGTTTTGTTTGACAAATGGCCGTAATTCATCACCCATTGTGTTTCCGATGATGCGGTCTTTTGATGAGTTCTCGAGGCAAGGCGCTCGGCGAGCGTACAGGACAAAACTGCTCGAAACAAAGCGTATACATGATGCATGGTCTTCAATTAACTGGATATTTGTGAGTTTTGGCAACTTAGACGTTGCATCCATTGATATAGAAATCAAATTCCAAGTACGCAAGTTGAACAGAGTTATATTTTTTTTTATTAAACTTATCAGCATTTATATAATACACACTAGCTGCGCAGGATACTTACCGTAGTATTTTACATCTATACATACTTACATACATACTTACAAACTTTCGCGATCATATTATTATAGAGGCTAACATAAAGAATGTTCTGAGAACCTTTTGGTATGTTCGCGATTATGTCTTCCGTAATTTTATAACTTAAAACAATTATTGGGATAGAACGGAAGAACATCGAAGTTTTGTAAGGAATTAAAACATAGAATACAGTTTAATTATTTTCTATCCTTCATACTTTGCGTATCCTTCGAACGATTTTTATATCGATTACAGAGACTAACACACAAAATAATAATAATAAATATTTATTGATTCTTCACACAAACATTTGCCTCCACCGAGACTCGAACCAGATACCTCAATGATGGCGACACTTTGAATGCGGTGTACTAACCACTGGGCTAGAGAGGTCGTCGGCACGACAAATTTACAGCTACAACAGATTTTTTTTTGTTAATTTTACAGTAAGGAAAATCTAACATGTTTATTGTGACTATGCATTAAATAAAACAAGGCATTTGCATTTTCCAATTGCGGCAATCAGATATTTAATCGCCGTGGCTGGGCGGCGATCAATCACGCGCTATGACAACGATTGCCGTGCTGCGCGGGATTATTCAGGACATCGATTACCAACGTTACATACGTGTGAAAGTCTTTCGATATACATTACTGCTGTATGTTATAATTTCGTTTCTGTTAATTTAAAACGAACTAATATCGTCGGTTTGGAAGAAGACTATCATAACTCAAAATACACAAGCTTTCATGGGAAGCATATAAACATTTTATTGGATAAAATGTACTCAGATCTCGATCTCATTAAATAATTAGAAACCATATTCTACACAGGTGGCTTTATTATTATACAGGCATTTATTATTATTATTATAGACAAATTGAAGCTGTTTCATTACAAAAACATAACAATGCATTTTTTTGGGTTATGACAGTATTCTTCCAAGCCGACGATATATCGTTAAAACATTAAAGTTAGGTGCTGTTTAGACACAACGAGGTATCTATAACTTATTAACTACAATATAGGAATCGTATCATATGATAACATCTTTTTTAAATCATGATTTCGACGATCTCCGTAGTTGAGGGGTTAGTACACTGGTTTCAAAGTGTCGAAAGTCGAATCCCGGTGGGGGCAGATGTTTGTGTGGTTGTTAATATATATTTCTAACAAAAATATTTTTATATGTATGTCTATCCGTTTTTTAGGAGGTAGACTCTGTACCAGGGTCGTCTGCATGGGTACCTCCGTCTTACCTATTTCCGCCGCCAAACAGCAGGGTTCGCTTTGCTGTGTTCCGGCGTGAAGGGTAAGATAGGCAGTGAAATTACTGGGTACTGTGACTTTACAGCTTATGTCACAAGTTGGCAACGTACACTGTGGTTCTTATGAGGTTTGCAGATTTGCTGCGAATCTCGTGGGAACCACATGTACTATAGGCGACTGTTACCACTTACCATCAGGTGGGCAGCCTGCTTGTTTGTCAACTTTAGCAATAAAAAAAAAATCCTAGTTCCCATAACACAATTGGTTAAAGTGTGAGAAATATTTATTTATTTATTCTTACAAGCATTTTGTGAATAGACTGAGTTGAATTTAATGAGTGTTGTGAAACTCAACGCTAATCTTGGTCATTACGGACTTTCAGATTACGGAAGATTGCAGCTAAATGAATAACTGTTTCAGAGTATGCTAACGCTTACACAGTCTTAAATAGTATAGTGAAAGACCAATGTACATTAAACAACGAAAACGAGAGATCAATTTTCGAATGCGGAATAGCCGCTAGGAACGAATGACCGGAATTCAGAAAAAAAAATCCGTCCCACGCTATCGTGACAGTCTGCCGCTACATAAATCATGTCTGAGCGTCGGCCCTGGAAGTTAGTCGCCAAGCGAGCTGTATAAAAGGACGAATCATCATTACCGCAGCAGCATGCGGCACTCTCGTTCGCAGTTTTGTTAGAATTTGACGTTCCTTTTAAAGCCTCAGAAGGTTCGATATGGATTAGCAGAAATAAAAATAGATACACCTTGAGCTAAGGAAGAAATCTGGCTCACAGATAATAAATCTTTTGAGCGGCTGCTTCTAACCTATCCAATTTCCATTTGGTTATCGCGCGGAATATGCTCTCTCTGAAGTTGGTAGATAATTTCTTCGTGATTTCGAGAGGACAGGGAGTATAATCCGACCCTTTATCTGTCCCGTTGTCCACATTCATTGCCTCGATGCTAATGACTCTCGCATCTCTATCCAGGCATGGTAGCGATTCTCTTTGTTTTTTATATATTTCTTCTTTATAAGACTAGTCGTTTAATAAAACGCGTACAAAACGCCTGTTGCAGATATATTTTTGACGTCCCTCCGAGAAATCATATTACACCATTTTTAAACAACGCGTCTATATTAAATATGGAAGCTCGGAGAAAACTACATTTGGCATCATTAATGTTTGATATAATTAGATTCGGGAAGCCTGACTATCTACTTTCTAAGTTGAGATTTTTAGGATCCAATAGAGAAGAACGTTTTGAACCCAGATTTGTACGTCCTCCTCTTAGTATACATCCGCATCGAACAGCAGCATTTGCTGGCAGCTTTCGATACCACGCAACAAAATGTTGGAATAATATCCCTCCGCCTATGAGAATCATACAATCTAAAGAATCATTCAAGACTCAACTGAAAAATTTACTGCTGGAGAGACAAAAAAGTGGTATATCGAAATGTTTTGCATAGATGTCACACCGATATATATATATCAGTACGATATTAAATACAGTCCATATTATTATTATTATTATCATTTTATCTATGTGTATATATATGTATATGTGTGTATATTTAAGTAATATATCCCCAGGGTGTCGATACCGCAACTCTGTTTTGAACTAATATACCTAATCACAAAATACAATCGATAAGTGTTAAGATCAGTGCGTACATCGCGCGCAGCTGAGTGTCGCAGACTTGGTTCCTTCAGGCTGTTGCTGAAAATCAGCCATTTGCTCATAGATTATGAGCAAATATTGACGCTGAGCTATGGCCTTTTTGTGTTGCTGCAGCACACACACACAATATTGTAGCACGGTACACGAACTGTCCTGTATTTTGTTTTTCATTTATGTAATGTCGCTGATATTCTAACACTACAGTTATTTTATACTTACTGTGCTATATTTACTTTTAATTCTGTCCGTTATAACTGTATTTATATTTTGTGTGTGTGTGTGTATGTCCGACCAAATAAAGATTTATCTATGTATCTATCTATTTAATCTTTATGTACAAATATTTGAATAAAGTTAATTGTGAGTGCAGAGAGTAGGCAAGTAAGTTCTTGGTGCACAGCTCAAAGAGTACTCTATCGTTATATCCGCTCATCACAGATGACACCAGCTCCTCGGGACAGTAATGGCCAATTACTTTAATCTTATCTGCAGACGTAACGCAGACTAGCCGTTACTGCCCCTGTCGTTCCGTTATCAATTATAGGCCCCTTTTGTTATTTACTCGCCGCATCGACGGTTTATTTGCGGGTAGATATAACTTCGATGTTATGGTCGTATTTTGTATTTGTTGCGAATTATTAATTAACTTTTTTGCTCGGCTAGAAATATCAACTTTATTACCCGGAGTTAAGATATTTTCATTGGGACTATATTAGCCGGTTTTACGTGATTCCACGACGGTTTCAAAATTCGATCACTTAGACAATTATAAAGGGGACGGTATCATATGCTCCCCTCAATATTGCGCTGTCTCTTAGCTCATGCCATTAATTACTAGAAATGTCTTCAAAATCACAGTGTTATTGTGACAAGCGATTTAAATACATTTTGATTAATCTGTACAGTTATATTGTACAATTTTAATTACAAGCAGAATAAAGGAACAGAACTCGTTATAAATACAGCTCCAGCAACGGTACAATCAACGTCAAATCAATGAAAGGAAGGAATAAAAAACGGAAATATAAAAATTATGCAATGTCCGCTGACTGTGCAAACTGACGGCGGAACGGTTGGTTAGGGTGAGATTAATCATAAATAGATCTAACAAATTAAATAAAAATTAAATAAGTTAATCATCTACTAGATTCAGAAATATTATGATTTACCAATAATAAACACGTTTGCTCCCCGTGGTACACTGCCACTGTCCACTGCTTCATAAAGTACACTGCTACATCAGTAAATGTCAAAAAATATATGTATGTCTAGTAAATTCGTCATATTACAGGTCTCTAAAAGCGCAGTACAACCTTTTCCTTGATTGCATTGATTTGTTTTAACAAACTTCAATTCTCTTTAAAAGGAGTGACATCTCTGTTCTGTTACTACATCGATGGCAAAATAAATCTTAAAACCAAACCCTTAAAAAAATAAATTTATTTTTTTATAATTAATTTTATTTAAATTTGGAACATTATTTGAACATCGGAATTATCCTTCCCACTTCAATCGCTATATCCCGAGCATAGATGATATTGTCGAATTGTAAATTTGGGAACAATATCTGTTACCCAAAAGAAACTTAATTCAATCCAATCCCCACTGAAGCGATAACAAATACTAATTAGATAGTTTTACTGATCATTCAAAGAAAAATATAGTTTTAGAGTCAAAAAGAAGGAAATTTATTGTGATTATCGATCTTGATAAATCCATCCATGTTTGCACTACAGATTAGAAAACCATTTGAATTTGAAACAGTATCAGTCTCACCTCAGTCTGCGTACCCGTGCCGTGTACGCTGCCTAACTAGGGGCGCGTAATTTTTCTCAAATGACTTGCGAATACCGGCCATTTGTTTGAGAGTGTAATGGGATATTGACTTCAGAGAGTGTTCGCTAATAAACAGCCGCGTAACAAGACAGCCGACTGTCGAGTCATCTCGATTTGGGGTTGCCCTCCGAAAAAAAAAACTAAACGGGATTCTTTACTCGGCTTCGCATGGAAATTTTTATCGGAAGTTTGAATTAAATTCTTTTTTAATGGCATGTTATACTGTCTGGGATATTTTGCAGATTTGCGATTACAAAACAAGGAATTTATCGACACGTACCAATTGTTTGACGTTCACAGTTACTCTTAGAACAGATTAAATCTGGCGGCCATTTCATTTGGGGCTTTCAAAATCCAACATATTAATTATTTGTATAAGATATACATACATAAATTATTATTGTAATTGGAACAGTCAAAAATGAATAAAAATTAATTTCTTTGTCTGTTCTCGTGTGCGAATGTTTTCCCAATTTGCGAATAGATGGTAATGTCAGCAAGAGCGAATAACTAGCTCAACACGTCGACACTGGCTAAATGCTCTAAGCAAAGCCATGAAACAATAAATAACAAAAAAAATAGCTTTGCTGCATTGCTTGATTTGATTTTATGTAAATGAATGGATGTCGAACTCATTAAATAAAATTAAACTTCTACCCTGAAACAGATATTTGATTATTTAGTTAAACGCCATGTTGGTGCTCTATACAAACTTCCAACCGCAGTTATACTTGTAGGGGATGAGTTTTAGGAAATCCTTTCTTAGGGGACGTCTACATTATAATAACTATGTGTTAGTCGTAACGATTGTCGTATATACTTATATACAGAACATATTTGATTTTAATATTGTTAATAAAAAAATATATAATTTATGAAATTGTGTGCAAAAGGTTCGCTTAATTATGCTCCACTATCGCCGCTTCCCTTTTTATGCGCCCTCAAGCGGCAGTCGGTGTTCTGGCAATATCTAGTGGGCAGTGAACAGATATCGATGCCGTCGACTTGTTTGACCCGTGTATAGGTATAATGGATAATACGAAACGTACATCTGTCAATAGTAATAAGTAAATCCGAAATAAACCATTCATATATCCTCCGAACAGGAGACGTATTTTTGAATCATTAAACGTGAATTTGGAATTTGAATACGAATACAAATCCTACGCGAAATTATTTTCTACTGCTTACAATTGTATAGATTTTTGAATCACTCGAATTCAGTGTTGTCATTAAAAAAAAATTCTTAATTAGATTCCGTTTCACGCAGAAAAATTAAAAGTCACAACAACAAAAATTAAAATATATGTACTTAAACAATATTTAGTACTTATTATTATGCACCTATTTACAAGCTTTACATTAACCAGAGTAAATTTATCAACGTCACTTCGGCGTTGGATATTCTACTAGTAGAAATAAAAAACGAGTGGTTAATAAAAAACGAGTGGGTTGAATCACACGTTGCACAACGCACGAAATGAAAGTTCAGAAATAATGAATTCGGTAATTCGTATACGAATCTCACGATTTCGAATGCGAATAGGTTTTCTATTGTTTCAAAAATTCGTCTCCAGGTTCGAATAACAGGACACCTTTAGC
The DNA here is from genome assembly GCA_036419045.1 of Scirpophaga incertulas. NCBI lineage: Eukaryota > Metazoa > Arthropoda > Insecta > Lepidoptera > Crambidae > Scirpophaga > Scirpophaga incertulas. The sequence goes on along the minus strand of CM071631.1, from coordinate 3,515,035 downwards.
GAAATTTAAACTCTTAAATAAAATAATAAACTATAAATTTATATGATACGGGAAGTTACCACTAGTTCTGTGGGTGATACTTCCATTAACAAAACGCAATTTACTGAAGTGAACTATAAGCGTCAATCCACCGAACTGACGCAAGTGAAACGAGTGGGTAATTAGCCGCTACAAAGTAGCCAGTTTTAAGGGACAAGTTTGGGAGGAGCGTACCTTTTGGTAATAAATCACTGCCCTCGACTTTCCCTTGCAAATTGGGGCCACATCCGTACTTCACAGAGACAATGGTTTACTAGCATCTATTTTAATTAATTTCGTGTGGCGAAAAGTAATTTAAATATAAATAGTCCAAATAGTGATTAGAAAGAAATGTGGTTTGAAAGAGGATATCGTGACAAGAATAGAGAAAGGGATGCTTGGGTGGTTTGGGCATGTGGAACGGATGGATGAAAGTAGACTGACCAAAATGATTTATGAAGCTGGAGTGAGTGGAGATACGGGACGAGGAAGACCTAGGCGAACATATTTCGAACAAATCGAAAGTGTCCTCAAAAAAGGCCAGGTCAGAAGTACCCGCAATCGTCGAGCATGTATGAGGAATGTTATGAAAGTAGATGAAGTAAATGAGATATGTAAAGACCGTAGCAAGTGGAAGACGTAATCTCTGCCTACCCCCATGGGAAAAAAGGCGTGAGTGTATGTGTGTATGTATGTATAGTCCAAACTGGTAATCGTAATTATCAGTATGGCAACACTGAATTGTCTTTTCCTTTATCACACATTAAGAACTAATATGAGCTGCCGAGGCTGTGTTATCTGACGCTTTACTAAGTATACAATATTTTTATTTTCTGTTCCACTTTGTGACACAATAGAAATGTAATTTTTTTTTTTACTGTGAGTATTATACAGCGGCTCGCGACTGTGTTTTTGTTATTATTAATATTAATTAACACGTGGATAGCGTTGTGGGCTACAATATTGCCAACTTTTATGTAACGTTTTGTGTTTATTTGTATTTTGTAGCTGTTTATTTGCTGTTCCTTAATAAATTAAAATAAAAAATACATTGCCGGACTCGATTTAACGACCATTCAACAGCACTTCCGAACCTGCTCCGAACGCTTCTTCAAAGCCGCAGAGCAACACGCGAACCCTCTTATTAGGAAGGCAGTGGATTACACCCCAACCCTCCATCTCGTCACCTTCAACGTAGACCTCGTCACGTCCTCATCGACCAAGATAACCAGTTGACGCAGGACCTTCTGTCCTTGCAGGCAGCATCTGCGCTGCCGGCGGCATCTGCGCCGCCAAACCTCCATGATCCCTTAGTTCGGCAGCCTTCAGCATCGCCAAGACTAGGTTCCCTAATGATAAGGCCGGCGTCACTTTGACTTCCGAGCCTCTTCTAGCGCTTTGGCTCCTTTATGGGCCTGCGCTGCATCGCCCCTCTCCTGAGGGGCGGTCGCCTCACGATTTGCCTATATGGTTTTAGAACCTAGGCCAGGCTGAGTTTTGTCGGTAGGTGACCTCCGTGACACTTGAGAATTCTCAGCCTTCCTCTCCTGAGGAAAAAAAAAAACATTGCCGGAATTCCTACACGAGGCTATACCTGTACTGTAGACAATCTATTGTCACATTTTTTGATTTATAAAAAAAAAACAGTCCAATAATATTGGATCGTCTGGTTTTATGTTTGACAGGGGCGTTTAGTAGGCGAAAGGGAACCTTTTGAAACTCAGACAGACGGAGCGTTCCACGTCGCACATGGGCCATAACACGTACACGTGACAATGCGCCGGCAGGCGTTATAGCAGTAGGATAATTATTATGGTCTGTTCGCTCCTACCTTTGCTTTACTCTACCTGTCTGTCTGTATGTAGACACTTCATTCCGGCACTTATATCAGCATACACAATATATCACTCCCTTTTTTTTTTTTTGTTTCCCTGAGGAAAATGCATTAAATTGCATACCCCGGCTGTAGCGAGCCGGCGGTTATGTGGGGCTCTCCTCCCCAGAAGGAGGAGGCCTACCCACTAAAAACCTCAGGGATGGCCTTCCTCAGGCATGAAGGGAGCCCCCGGGAACTTACCAAGCTACTTCCGGGAACCCCCAGCCTCCGCTCCCCCGTCGATACAGGGGAGCCCTCCTCGGGGGTGGCTACACTACCTCCCCCGGTCTCCTCCACCGACGACGCCCCCCCGCCAAGGAAGGGGCATGGTCCATCCCGGGTCGCCGTAGCGGTCGCGACTTCCTCGCGCCTCGCGCGGAATATATCACTATCTAGTATAAAACAAAGTCGATATCCGCCGTCTGTCGGTGCCTATGTATGCTTAGATCTTTAAAACTACGCTACGGATTTTGATGCGGTTCTTTTAATAGATAGAGTGATTTTTAGAAAGGTGTATATGTATAATACATGCATATCAAACTTTTAACGTTGCTGAATTAGATTTGACCGTTGAGTGTTTTTCACATTGCCAATTTACTCGTATATGTCGCGCTGTCAAGAGTAACCTCTAAGCAAAACATGTTTGTATTGTCCAATGACAATTTTTTTTTTTAATTGATAGAGTGATTCTTAAGGAAGGTTTATATGTATAATAACATCCATTAAGGCCCCACAAATTTAACACATATACAATAAAAGAAAATAGAAACAATTGTATAAATGTAAAAGCGATTTGACTGTAAAGCACCTCCTTGTAGAATGTCTGTTCTTTAATCAAGAATTCATCGTTCGTTCAAGAATCAAAGGAAACCTTACTAAAATTAAATAAAATTAAATAGAAAGAAAGAATGAAATATTTATTGACTTTCACAGCAACAGACATGCAAAAACAAATTAATGGTGTATTAATAACATATACAAAAAAAATAACAATAATAAACCACCATTACAAAAAGTTTAGGGTAGGTGTGCTGCGTGAGGTCAACAGGTCACTGTCTCAGCTAAGCTTCTGTGATATAACCACAGAAGCGCTGATTTTCAGACAGCACCTTGAAGTAGAGGTGGCGTACGTTAACCATTAATAAAAAGTAGAATAAAAATTAAATAAAAAATATATAATGGGATTAAAAATATATACACATATAGCCATGGAATACATACATTGAAAAAAGAAAAAAGACAGCAAAAGTGAACGCGACAAGTAAGTAAGCGACAAACGAAATAGATACTCTGTGACGAGCGTGACGAAGGTCATAGACGTCGTTGTAGCGTAGTGTTGAATTGTCATCTGTGCTTAAATCAATGTTTAAATAAACCTCATAATATTTATAACTTTCTTAAATTAATTAGTTATTATAAATTGAATGTGAATTTGTTTAAAATTGTAAAGGAAGTTGAGTTCAGACTATTTATCTGAGGCCAGCTTCTGCTTCACGTCTCTGTAAAAATACAGAGAGAAAAAAATCGACTTTGCTGATTGTTTTGCTGTTGCTTTCCAGCACAAGATCTACAGTCGTAGGCTTGTGAACCAATGACGTAGCATCTTTGAGGTTTAAAAGTAATTGTTCAAATCCCATTTAAAGAAAAAAATAATGATTTTGATAAAAAAAAATTATTAAAGAAATATAAATAGTACTAAATTGTGGTCTCTAATGACCTTCACTAAGCCTTAAATATCATTCAAAGACTTACTAATAAACATTTGAATATTTTATAATATTTTTTTGAATGAACATTTGCTAAACATTTGATTTAAGACTTTAACTTATAAGTAGAGATTTTTAGCGTTAACATATGATGCATCAGAAGTGAAAACTCTGTAGGAAAAGTATTAACATTACAATCTTCATTTCTTCCTTACTATTTGATATTAGACGTTGTTAGAACTGATATTCTACGGGGTTAGTAATATGGTAATAGATAACAAATATTCTCAATATGCAATATACTTGTAAATGTCAAACAGTATCAAAATCCACAAAAAAAACGAAATCTTAAAGATTAAAGAAAAAAAATTCTTGAACGTTAGTACTAAATATTATTGTGCATTTTTCATATTTATTACAAAAGTACCGTGTTATTGTTACATTTGGGGATTAAATCATTACTGGTTTAATTAGATCGGTACTGTCCGCAACAAATCAGACTTTACATGCCCTACGAAAAACGTCGCTATTACGACCGACAAGTGCTATCTCTGGTTCAACATATAAAACTTGAAGAGTTGATGTGTGTACAAAGATATAATAACTACTTGGTTATCATTAAATAAATATAATGTACTGGTACTTATTATTATTATATTTGTTGCCTGATAAATAAAATAGTTCAAATCGAAGACTTAATGCAACAAGGTATTCTGTATTAATCAAGTTATGTGACCTCGCTGTCATGTACAAAAAAAATACTTCTAATTGAATGCTTATAAAGAAGATTGGCAAGCCTGGTACCCATTACATTGTTAAATGTACGATTCTGATTTTTTAATATTTTGTAAACGGTAACTGGTTACCTATTTTTCTTTCACTGAGAAAAATCTATAACTTTTGTAAATAAAGAAAAATTGAGAAGGAACAATTTCAGGGAATATTGATAACAAAACGTATTTATGTGCCAAGCAATATTAAAACGCAATATGCATAAGAAAAATAACTATTTCATTCGTTACGGATATATCGATTATAGATTAATACATATTCTGATAATTGATTAATGACAGTTAGAATACCGATAATATCACTAGAATTTATGAATGTAATATTCCTATTCCTAGCTGAGTCCTGTATTTTTAGATATAAATGAAAAATCTGTCACCATTATGTCAACTGGCAAAGTCAAGTTAACGTCACAGATTAGTATATTATGTTAACGTACGTAGCTTCTACTACTTCGTCTGTGGTCACATGCAATATCATTTATGGTCGTGTCGTGCATAGATTATGTCAATATTAAATCAATCACACACATATTTTGACATTTACAACGTTTTGATAACACATAGTTATCGACAAAGCGTCGCAAAAGTCAAAACATAAGTGATTTTATAACGTTTTCGTTACCTCTATGCTCTATTTTTTAAATGAGTTTATCTCTTTATTTAGCAGTTGCAGACATATGGTGCGATTACCTTTTTTGTTATATTATTAAAAACGAAGAAATACATGGTAATTTTATCGCCGTACACTTAGTCTAACTATGGTACCAACAATGTATAGTTTCCTGCCAATCTTCTATCATGTATTCTTAAAGACAGGCCACTAACAGTGTAACAATTGTTTTAATGCCAACATATTATCTGAAACGTAATAAATTAGAGTGAAAACAACATAAAATTCTGGCTGTCTCTACACACCCAATATTTCATCCAAGTCAAGACAAAAGACCAAACTTGAGACATACACGAAACACAGCTTAGAACTAAGGTAACAAATGTTTTCATACAACTAGCTGAATGTGCGAACTTCATTTCGTTAACAAATGTCCGCGAATTTCCTTTGGAGCTTACGAGTGTAGGGTGCATTCGCTTACGAAAGCTATTTTAGATTTCATATAGTATGTTATATGTAGAGATCGGATAATCGGATGCATATTTACCTAAAGTTAATTTTTGGCTCACAAATTATGGGAAAACACGGTACTGCAAATTTAACGTAGTGATATTGTTTGAAAATTACTAAATTAGCACGTGGTATTTATTTTCAAAAGACCGAGACTCCGGGTTCATTTATACAACTATGCATACGTATTTACCAAAATGTTCACAGTACCGGAATTCCGGGATTTTTATTTATGGAAATAAAATAAAAAGACAGTCCTATACTTTGTCAAAAACTAAAATAGGTAAATAAATAAACATCCAGCTATCCAATTCCGCAATCAGGGATTTTTATTTAACAAAACAAAAAAAAACTAACTTTAGGTAAATATGCATCCGATTATCCGATCTCTAGTTATATGTCAGCAGACTTGATGAATGCAAATAGTAAAAAGATTGGCGCGATTTTCAGGAATGCATTATTGTGTCATGTCATATATGTACCAATTAAAAGAAATTATAGCGCCGGGGGTACCTAAATTATTGCTTAAACACGAATACAACCACGTTGGGATGCCAATATAGCGCCGGGGGTGCTGTAGATGTGTAGTAAAACGTCCGAATATATATATATATATATATATAATCACTATATTGATCGTTAGATGTTAGACAGAAGCTCGGGAAAATCACGGCATCGCGCACGTCTATCTCGTTAAAAGCTCCGGCTATCACTCTCTCGCACGCAGCGCTAGCGCAATGTTACCAACTCATAGCACGCCTTGTAAAGCTACAACACATGCAACATCTATATCTTGTAAAGGCCGCGCACATGAACGCTACAAAATTCATTTACGTCAGTAAAGTGTCAAAATTCCTACAAATATTATAAGCCCAAAATTTGTAAGTATGGATGTATGGATGTTTGTTACTCTTTCACGTAAAAACTACTGAAGGGATATTAATGAAACTTTACAATAATATAACTTATACATCAGAATAACATATAGACTACAATTTATATTGAAATTGTTTGAATTGTCCAAAATTTGACGATAAGTGTCAAGTAAATAGGAGATTCTCTATCATCTGCGATCTATGCTGATGTGCGCTGCCAAAACCAGTAGAATTACACACATGAAATGTTTATCTTAAATAGTGCTACAAAAAAGACCGCCACAATATATATCTGTCGCAGCCAACTGGTTAAAATAGCCGTTCAATCAAACAGCTAGCCCTTTGACTGAACAACGCCATTCAATCACACAGCTATACGTCGTTTAGCCGACTTGTTGATTGCAACGATCAACATTACAGCTAGACGACGCTTAGCCAACTGGTTAAATGGCAAATTAACTAAGGTGACCATTAGTTTAGTACTTAATTTGAGAGAATAGGAAGACTTTTTGTAATTTCTTGGGAGGTTATTCTTGAAATAAGTTTAAGAGGTGACCAAAAGTTTGATGAAATAAGTAACAATGAAAAACAAATTATTAATCATAATATTGTTTATTGCACCAAGCAAAAAATTACAAACTCAAAAATTTACGAAGCAAGAATCATTTCATAATCCCGTAATTTCTCCTCGAATATTTGTTTAAATTTTGATTCACTCGTAATTGACCTCATAATTTCTGTGTCTTTAATAACACGTGTAACGTATATTTACTACTTACTTTCCGAAAAATATCTTGAAACAATCACAAACCACGGCTAGTTGACGCCATATTGAAAACAAAACGCACCTAGCGCTGCGGTGGTGAGCGCTGAACTAATTAAATTAGACGGCGGCTTTTGAATCAGCTGTGGTGTTGAACGTTTTGAGCGACTTAAATATTCAATTAATAAGCTAGATGTATGGTTAAATGGCGTTGTTCAGTCAAAGGGCTAGCTGTTCGATTGAACGGCTATTTTAACCAGTTGGCTACGACATATCTATATGTTATGTGTAAGCCATTATAGCCAAAATAGTGATCTAATCCTGCGCAGACGCTGTTGCGAGCACCGGCTAGGACATATATATATGTAAAAAAATTTTTTTAGTACAAGCTTTTATGAAATGCGCTCAAAAGAACAAAATTAACTTTTACATATAGAAGCTTGTCGCGAGATTTACTTACTTATAGAATACCTTTTTTACCTTTAACGATCAATGACACAAGTATATAAATACAGATATAAGATACAAAACGTACGTATTTTGGTAATAGATATATAATCTCAATGTTGTCGTAGATAAAACTTCACGCTCCATTGAATATTTAGTCTGGTATCTAAACGATAGATGGCGTGGCGATTCTTTCTTTCTACAAAATCATCAGCTATGCACCAATGTCATTTTAATTATTCCGCATAATAATCTGTGTTGGACGTGAACACGCTAAAAAATAAAAATAAACTTCCATTTAAAATGTTGTTTATTTTTAAGTATTTTACAATAAAAAGTATTCAAAAGACGTATTTCATATCTAATATTTCAGATACCATTCCAGAAAGTTATTTGCATGTGGTATCTGAATTACTCAACTTAAAAGTATTTTGTATTCCAAATGTCTTTCGCTAATCCAGATATTTCAGGTATCTCGTATGATATTTAATAAATAAATAAATAAATATAATAAATATTTGTTACACTTACACCAATTAGCCTAGCCCAAACTAAGCTCTGTAAGGCTTGTGCTATGGGATCTAGGGTAACGGATAGACATACATATATTATACATATATAAATAACTTTTATTGAAATATATATCAACAACCATGACTATAGGTACAAATGCTCGCATTCATCACACAAACATCTGCCCCCACCGGGACTCGAACCCGGGACCTCAGAGATGGCGACACCTTGAAACCGGTGTACTATCTACTCGACTATGGAGGTCGTCGTATTTAATATCTAATTAATATTCTGTGATTTTTGTGTCATACAATTGTATTATTAATTCTGTGTATGATTTAACAATCGATTTTGCCATACTATGACATATTCCAAAACTAACTAGGACACTGGTTTCAAGGTTTCGCCATCTTTCGAGGTTCTGGGTTCGAGTGTGATGAATGCAAGCATTTGTACCATAGTTATCGTTATTAATATATGTTTCAATCAAAAATATTTATATATGTATAATATCTGTATGTCTATCCGTTACCCTAGATCCCACAACACAAGCCTTATAGAGCTTACTTTGGACTAGGTTAATTGGTGTTAGTGTAAGAAATATATTTGTTTATTTAATACTAGCTGACCCGTGCCCACTTCGTTGCGCATAATATTAATAATTCCCGAAGCGAGCACGAACGCGAACCGAATTAAACCCGAAGCCATCGCGCGCCGTCCGCTGCTTTGGCCTTCACACTTATGACGATTAGTTTACTTGTTTTCATAGATTCATAATTTTTCGTAATATATGACTTAATGATTTGAATTATTTTATTAATATAAAAAATTAAATTGTCTATGCTAATGTTAAAAAATATACTTTTTGTAATTTAAATATAAAAGTTAGACATATGCTGTCGTTGACTTTTTGCAGGCATTTTCAAGCTCCACATTTTTTCTCTAGAACTCAAAAATATATCTTTCATAGTTAAGGCAGCGTTCGCAAGAAACGCTTTCATTCGACCGGTTTTTCTCCGATTCACTTTGCAAAACGGGCTACCACATAAAAGCTTTTTTATTTTTCGGTTTTTTATATAACCTATGACACTCAGCAATAATGTGGCTTTCTATTGGTGAAAGAATTTTTAAAATCGGTTCAGTAGATCCCTAGATTACCCCTTACAATTTAACAAATATACAAACACACAAACTTTACTTCTTACTTAACTATAATATTAGTATAGATGTAACATGTGCAAATTGTCTTATTTTATTTTATTTTATTTAACCCTATCATATATGTTACTCTCCTTAAAAGCGAATATAAAATTCACGATTCAAAGAGCAACCGTCGCATATCAGGTTCGGCAAATAGAATCGACGACCAATACGAAATGTTTATTGCGCTCCAGTGGTCTCACTTTTCAATCTTCCACGCATTTTATATTCAAATTCAAAAACTGAATATTTTATATGTGAACCAATCCCCATATTGAATACTGTACATACAAAAGATTTTATTTCTATTCAGCGTAATGTTATGCATGAGTGCTCGTACAAATAGACGAATAAAGAGTTTGCAATTTATATCAGAAAAATAACGCTGTATCAGGAGAAAATATGATAACCCACATCCTTTCATCATAACTCAAGAATCACAGGAAAAGACCCTTTAAAACAAATAAAAGTTTATTCCTCCTTTTATTCTCATTTACGAGTTACCATTGTCTTTAATCGTTTCCAAAGTATTTAGTTTGGAAAAGTATTCTTCTGTTCTACTCATTTCTCTGCCAGCCATCCGTCACTTCTTAGATCTTCCTTTATACCTCCATCAACTCGCATGAATATATCAATTTTCTTATTACATGCCATTCATTTAACAGTCTTTTCCCTCCCATCTCATTTAATGTAGAAGTTATTTTTATCCATTTAATATATTCCATCCAAAACTCAACCACTTATGTCTCATCACTGGTCCATCTTAACACTCCTAACTCTGTTGAGTGAAGAAACCATTTTCCGATCCTTAACAGAGGTTCAAATAATCACTACATAATATAACACAAATTCGCTTTCTCTGTCTCTATGTATGCTTAAATCTTTAAAAGTATGTACTAAGATTTTGATACGGCTTTTTTAATAGATAAAGTGATTGAAGTAGGCTTTATATGTATCATACATAACAATAACATCCATTAAATAGTGGAGATATACTATTATTTTTTAGGTTTCTAATGTGATGTCGTAAATAATTACATTGTTTCCGCTTACATTACAAACGATTATAAACAATGTTTCCTATTAACCTATAAAATAAGTTATCAATAGAACTAAGTTATTAGACCTATGTGTGGATTCGGTGATTATATAAATCTTTGAATTTATTCTAAGGTATACGGATCAATGTCAGATAAATATACATATAATAAATAAATTTGTGAAACGAGAAGCACATTAATATATGGCAGGGTCAAGAAAGTTCCCTTTTTTTCTTTTTTTGACGGCGGGAAATACGACCTTATGCACCATGACACCGCGCTGGCAAGGCGCGGCCACATGGCGGGGAACGCTTTCGCGATTCGACCGCCATAAGGTCAAGAAGGTTGAATGATTCCAGAGGGTCAAGCACGTCCTGGAATCATTAGACTCGTGGTCCACTAGAGCCACGAGTGACACCAAACAGCTTCAGAAAAAGCAAATTTCTAAACAAACTTTAATTCTGTCCTTTAAAGCTTTTCACGTGATATTTCGAGGTAGTTGTCTATTAAGTTCCGCACATGGATTCACCCACTACATGTATATGTATACTAATATTATAAAGAGGAAAGATTTGTTTGTTTTGTAATGAATAGGCTCCGAAACTACTGGACCGATTTCAAAAACTCTTTCACCTTTGGAAAGCTACATTATCCCGAGTAACATAGGCTACTTTTTATCCCGGAAAATCGACAGATCCCACGGGATGCGCAATAAAGACTTCGCTCAAAAACTACTGCACAGATTTTCATGCGGTTTTCATAAGTAGATAGTCATTCTTGACCAAGGTATTGCGGTATTTTTATCTCGGAAAACGGATAGTCCCACGGGAAGCGCGATAAACCGACTTCCCCGCATATGTAGCCGTGGGCAAAAGCTATGACCCTTAACTCCCTATAGACCCACGCGGGCGAAGCCGCGGGCAGAAAGCTAGTGTATATATATATATATATATATGTGAATATGTATGTATGTTTGTATAGTACTTAAATGTACGACGGTCTGTCTCAATAAATCAATTTCATTCATTCATGATAAAGACGTGGCGATGCATTGAAACGACAACAAGTGACATTTGTACCAAATCGTCTGAGTACTCATCCACAGCCACTATAGTTCCCACTATGTCCCCAAGCCACGGCTTGAAAACTTGTACAATATCAAAAGTGAAGACACCCGGGAGATTACGCCACATCCAGCGCCTAAATCATTTCGAGTGTCACAAGTTATATCAAAATTATATTTCCTCGGCCGATTTCGCTAACTGTGTAACTTTTAATGGATTTTGGACTAACTAGAATATTAAATTTGCCGGTACCTACGCAAGAAACTTGTTTGGGCGTCGTTGTTAAGTGACTGTGTCTTACGAAAAGCTTCACTGAAACACATATATGTGAGAGAGCTTTTAATCCAAGTTTTAGGCTTATTCGATGAGGCTACAAAAATAACCCAACTTTGAAATCGGTATAATCATGTCTTTTCAATACATAGTATAAAACAAAGTCGCTTTCGCTGTATGTCCGTATGTATGCTTAGATCTTTAAAACTACGCAACGGATTTTGATGCGGTTTTTTTAATAGATAGAGTGATTCTTAAGGAAGGTTTATATGTATAATAAATGCATAATATAGTAGAGAAACACTGATAAATTTAAAGGTCTCTAATGTGATGTCGTAAATAAGCACGTTTTTTTGGGCTTATATTGCAAACGCTGGCTGAACCCTACGAGATAGACCAAAATAATGTACTACAGTATTGTACAACTTACAAAAATCCACAAAAAAGTCCGCGATGGTATATGTCTATCTCTTAGGGATAACCCACCATAACCATTTTTTCACTGCACCCGTGCGAAGCCGGGGCGGGTCGCTAGTTATTAATAAATATGACTAGTGCTCGGAATAGGTAGTATAATTTTATGTACTTGCGATTTTGTGACATCAATAGTATGGATATGCCTGAGAACTTACTATTTTCAGAGATTGTAAAAATATTATATTGAACTTTAAAAATAGTATTTCATCTTTTAGCTTATTGTTGTAATAATAAGTTGTAAACATAAAATATTTTACAATAAAAGCGTGAAGAAACGAATAGCAAATAAAAACAGACAATTGTATTTTATTTTAGGTTTATCCATGTTCCGCTTACATTGACTTTCTTTCTGCAAGTACATAAAATTAAACTATCATATGACAGATTATTCTACTTATAAATCTATTTATCTATCTATGTGCTGTATATCTATACTAATATTATAAAGAGGAAAGATTTGTTTGTTTGTTTGTTTGTTTGTAATGAATAGGCTCCGAAACTACTGGACCGATTTCAAAAATTCTTTCACCTTTGGAAAGCTAAATTATCCCTGAGTAACATAGGCTACTTTTTATCCCGAAAAATCGACAGATCCCACGGGATGCGCAATAAAGGCTTCGCTCAAAAACTACTGCACAGATCTTCATGCGGTTTTCATCAATAGATAGAGTGATTCTTGAGCAAGGTTTTGCGGTATTTTTTATCTCGGAAAAACGGATAGTCCCACGGGAAGCGCGATAAAACTTCGCGCCATAAACCGACTTCCGCGCATATGTAGCCGTGGGCAAAAGCTATGACCCTTAACCCTCTGTAGATCCAATCCCGAATCCACGCAGGCGAAGCCGCGGGGCAGAAATTTAATATATTTTGATAAACTGTTTTATAAATTTATGATTAAACATAAAAATGTACAAATTTTAAATTAACTGTAATGAACTAGATAATTTACCTTTGATCAGAACCGATCAATTATTCTTTGCGTATGTATTACAAATTCATTACTTTTTTTTTATACGTCAATAAAACTACTTTGTTTAGAATAAGTAACAAAATTAAATGCAATGTTTTAAATTGATATCTTATTTTTTACATTTTACTGTAGTGTATAAAATAGCTACGTTATAATAAAGGTATTTTAATTACTATATCGCTCACACCATATTTGAATCCCGCGCCGCGTTCTATCACGTCGTAATCGCATCATAGACATATGATAACGTCGCAATGATCAGGACAATGACACACATAATCACTTTGTCAATTTTCATTCAATAATATTCATTTATTTAATGAATTTACTATAAGTGGAAATGTGTGTTTCAGTACCACCTGAATAAGAAGAGATAGTATTTCGTTAGCCAACCATAGTATAGGAATGAGAATCGACGTCTTCACTAACTCGCTATTGCTGTGCGACCAAATGAAATTGCCCGAATTTGGAAGGAACAGTTTTGAAACTTTTTTATGTTTATGTTTGGTTATAATTATCAAATCTATATGCGTTAGTAGTGACGCCATCTTGTTTCTTTTCATCATCCTCAGAGGTCGTAATTAGGTAGAGTTATTTATGTACTTGCATGGAAATGTTGATATTAATGTGGACCTTCCCGGGATTTCTAATGGACACTTCCGTGTGATCAACAATATTACAAATAAATAATAAGAAAGACAAAGATAATAAACATACATTTTTAATTCATCATTATCACAGCTCATATACTATACTATTATTTGTTCTAAAATCTGTAAACTGAAGATGCAAATAAATTGTTTATCTATCTATCTATCTATACATATTCCCACCGAGGGGCTCGAGCCTACCCTAACTACGTTAGGGCGATTAGGCCTTAGTTAACCACGCTGGCCCAGTGCGGGTTAGTTGACTACGTACACCTTTGAATCGCTTCGCAGATGTACGCAGGTTTCCTCACGATGTTTTCCTTCACCGTAGGAGCGTCGGATAAATGTACATATGAAATTCGGAACGAAAAACACATCGGTACACGGTGGGGATTAGATCGCGGGTCTCCCAATTCAAGGAGCACACAAGCCAGTGCCGAGACCACAGCGCCACCGACGCTCTAATTAGTTTACATTAATTCACAATACAAATTATTGATAGTCTTAAGCAAATTCTCATACGTAATTTAAATTGTATAAAAGTAATTAACTATTTATTTGATAAATCACGGGATTTTTTTCTGCTCTTTAAAATTAATCTCGGGATTTGAGGCATATCCATTTTATTCTTTCGCTGTATGAAATCAGTGTAAGTACATGAATAATGGCCGTTTTCACCAACCTTAGCTTAGGTGACTCCTAAGAGACATGCTGTCACTTTTTGTATTAACTGAAAAGAGTGAGACAGCATGTCTCTTAGGAGTCGCCTAGCTAAGACAAAGTTGGTGAAAACGGCCATAACTCTACCTAATTCCGCCGTCTGATCATCATAGTCAAAAGATTGTAATAGAAAAAAGGATTTCACAAAATCTCTCAATATTATATTTAACTCAACGTATTAAGCCTATCAAAGACCACTATTTCAGCTTTGCATCACCTTACACCCTGTTTACGCGAAGACAACTCAATCCAATTATATCGGACACAACTCAAGGACTGTTTATCAGATCAGCGGAGCTCTCGACACACTCGATTCCCGATTAGGGCTGCCATCTGTTCGGAATTAATAGGATATATACGTTTTTTGGTCGTATTCGGTCAAATATTCACATGTCTGTTTGATAACAGACTATATGATCTATGACCGGGCTCGTTAGTTTTAACCACACAGTTGTGTCGATTCTGTCCTGATTCTCTAAACTTAAAACTAAATTAAACAGCATTCTATCCTTGTCATACTCTATGCAGAATGACAAGGAGAGACTGTTGTCAAATTTAGTTTTAGGTTTAGAGAATCACGTCAGAATCGACACCATTGTTTGTTGAGTAAGACAACGTTGAGGGGGTTGATTCCAACCTCACCTTAGTTAAACTCACGTGGCAACAAAAAAAAATGGAGTTCGGCCTTGAGAATGAATATCTGACTTTTTACAATGACCAGTTTGGCTTTTGCATTTTAGGAAATGGCAGCCCTACCTCCGATCCGCGCCGTCTACCTGATCCAATCTATCAGACATCATATTACGGTCAGACAGGAGAATTACGCGCAGATTTATGCCGAGTATAGCGTCAGCACGGAAAACAGCCTCGGATATGTCGTAAATAACGTTTCTTATTATGCGTCCATTTCACATAGATTTATTCATAGTGCCGACGCCGGGCGTGGCGCGATCAAATTGACACATTTCCATGGCTGTTCTGTTAATATTTATGAGAGTGTCTCCGGGAGACTCCCGGAGAACAAATGCGTGAAGAGGCTTGCCTTCTCTTTGGATTGATGAAATACCCAGAGCTAGCGTGTTTGGATCATAAAATTGGTAGACTTGGCAAACGCAGACTACGTAAGAATGCATTGTTTACAGTAGATAATCATGCCCGTACAAAGATCTGCATATTTTAGGGTTGTTCGATATGATACTTCTGCTTTGGAATAATATCCCGCCACCCCTTTGTTTAAGCAGAATTTATATTTTATAAAAGCCAAGTCAAAAGTACCCGTTATTGACGAGCGCGCATGAAAGTATTAAAGAAAGTCGAGGAATCTTGAGAAGTATGTATCTATGAAGTAACAACACGAAAACTGTGCCTACCCTCATTTTTGTTATTATCATCTCTTATTTTTTTAATATGCCTTGTAGATTAAAATAAATGTTTCTTTATTGTAAACGCTGTATTATAATATTATTCTATTAGATATTAATTATGATATCTGGTAAAATAAATAGTGGGCCCTGTGGGTCAGTTCTACTAACAAATGACAACCACAGCGCAACGGTTCGTTTCAACATGACCAATAGCAGCGTATAAATAGATGGTTTGATGATGTGGCGTTCTGATCTGTTAATCGTAATAATTGAGAGTTGTTACAGTAATATTTTATTAGTGGAATTGATCTACTGCCGCCTTCATCATGAATTTAGATCGACCTACACTGAGGACTGAGAAATGGTAATTTTTGGATATTTGAGTAAAAACAGTTACACTAACTCGATCGGTATCCTGTTTAAGTAATGATCATAAGATTAAGATTTCCATCTAAAATGATGCCAGAACAATATATGATTTGCGTGGTCAAAAGATCTTATGTAGAACCAAGAATCCAACCCCGTAACCTTCAAGCCCTAATTTTAAAACACAACCTTAGTCAACACACGTGGCCTAAACGTTTCTCTACCGTCACAAGAATGTCTTCAGTCCTATACATTTATGATCCGAGATGGTATATTAATTTTCATCCAAATACATGCCACGATTGTGATTTCAAATTTCACTTTGGAATTTGGGTAAAATTAATACCCACATTTTCTTATTGAAAATGTTAACAACAATACTGCAAATATTATTTCATTTACGCAACACTTTCTACTTACACACGACGACGCCCTAAGTGAGAGACGAGAATCATAAACTAGAAATGGGGGCTCGAAAGCAAATACCATGAAGGGATACGTTATGTTGAAATAAAAACAAGATTTACGCGCTACAATACAATCTGAAGCCTGGCCCTGTACTCTGATTCACAAATTCGATATATCGTTGTCGAACCACGTCCTTCTCTAACTTACATGGACACAGTGAAGTTAGACCGAGATGTGTGGCGAAACAGTCAATACATCGTATGTTCGATTCTAAGAGTACGGACCCTGAATTGTTCATTTCATACAGTAAAGACTGCTCTACAAAATGGCGTTATACCGGAAATGGGCGAGACGTGACCACAAATATATTTATTATTTATAAAAGTAATAATCTAGTAAATCTTTATGACTAACTTGATGGTTGTGTTATGGTCGTCACAGATCTAATAGCCCGGGTCCGGGTTTGGATCCTGTCATTTACCATGTTCGTTATTCTATTTTCAGTACATGTAACGAAAAGCAAACTGCATACACATGCGAATGAATTGAAAACGTGTATGTGATGTCGACCCATCCACAATGGACGTGGCTGATTACCGTCTTTACCATCAAAATTGATTACAATCAAAGTAATCTCTATTTAACTTGCAGTTTTGGTGGTGTTGTATTCTCGACACTGGTCAATGAATCGGATGATTCGCGGGGCCCGGGGTCTATGTGTTATATGTATATATGTATCTATGTGTTTTTCGTTTTTCGAATTTCATGTGTACACTTACTGCCGCTCTTATGGTGAAGTAAAATATCATGAGGCAACCTCCATACGCCTGCGAAGAAATTTAAAGATGTACATATGTAGTTAACCAAGCTACACTGGGCCAGCGTGGTTAAGGTCTAATGGACCTAACATAATTTAGAGTAGGCCCTTCGGCGAGGACGTATGTGGTGTGTGATGATAACCATACCTTTACAAACACACATTAATGTCAAGAAAAATAAACGGTAAAAAATACTTTAGTTAACTTTGTAAGTGTAAGTCAAAGTGTCACTCTGCACTTGTATAAAAATAGGGACAGCCTTCTCTTTGGAGGGCAGTGGCCTCCTTCTGTGAAGCAGTGATGCTCCAGAAGGAGGCCGCTGAGCGGGCTCGGTAGCACAGCTGCGGCGCCGCCGCGGGTCGCCGGCGGGCGCGAGGAAGTCGCGACTGCTACGGCGACCCGGGATGGACCACGCCCCTTCCGTGGCCGGGGGGCGTCGTCGGTGGAGGAAACCGGGGGAGGTAGTGTAGCCTCCCCCGAGAAGGGCTCCCCTCTAGGAAGGGGAGCGGAGGCTGGGGGTTCCCGGAAGTGGCTTGATGTTCCCGGGGGCTCCCTACATGCCTGAGAAAGGCCATCCCTCAGGTCTTTAGTGGGTAGGCCTCCCCCTTCTGGGGAGGAGAGCCCCACATAACCGCCGGCTCGCCACAGCCGGGGTATGCAATTTAATGCATTTTCCTCAGGGGAACAAAATAAAAAGGGATAACCTTCTCTAGAAGAATAGACAAGAAACTTTGAATTTAAATTAAAAAAATAGTATGATACGCCGACGATAAAACGTATTTTCCCTACTTGCAGAATAACCGGTTTATAAAAAGCTAATATTATAATCGTCATAATCATCATTTCAGCCAACAGACACCTACTGCTGGACATCTTCCCCAGGCCTCCCGCAAGGATCTCCACATCGGTCGGTCTTGCGCTGTTAGCATCCAATGCTTTCCTGCGATTTACACCAAGTATGAAATGCCCATCTTGTGGGAGGCCTGCCAAGGCTGCGGTGTCCGGCATATGCCTGTTACTCAAGGACCTTCCCCCCATGTCTATTTTGAATATTGCTTTTACAGTAGACAATCGTATTTTTTGAATTACTTGCACAATTTTGATTGTGCAGGTTAATTGTACTTATCGCACTTATGGGAGATCAAAATAAAATTGTGCTTTTATATATAAAACAGCAATGTTTTATAAGATTCCTGTCGTTATATTTTTTTGTTACCGGATGAAGACTCGCAAAACGAATATTTCCAACAGCAGGTTTCTTTAAAATTCGCGCTCTCCAACTGTTACGCGAGTGTTTGCTGAACTTTCCAGCGAGGTCTAATCTGAGAAGCTTTCCCGGACTACAGGTCTGCGGCTCAAAGTTAAATAAAAATTTCCTTTGGTGCTGCATTAATTACAAATTCACGAAAGAAGTTTTCTATACTTACTTTAACATTCAATTTAGCTCACGCCCAGTCTCTTTTTTTTTGGACCTATTCTAAAGCCTCAGATGGTTATGTTCAGCTTTGCAATGAGTATGTTTGTGGAAGGTGTCTATCTATCGGATGTTTCATGGGGAATGCTCTGAAGAACTCTTTAGCCTTATCCCTCCCTCTCCTTTCCTTTATAGAAACACACGTAAGGGTCTTCGGAGCCATCCGTACACTACGTCCCCCATTCCACACCGCACTAAGAAATTCCAAGATTCCTTCTTCTGCCGTACTTCCCGCACTTGGAATTCTCTGCCTGCGTATGTGTTTCCTACATCCTACAACATGGGTTCCTTCAAAAGAGGCGTGAAAAGGCATCTTTTGGGCCGGCAGGGATAGGGCAGGTAAGAGAGTGGAGTAAAGTCACTATCCTATCTGTCATCTCATTTGGGCCTCTTTCACCGCTTAACATCAGGCGGGGGAAGGTCATCCGCCGCGCCTAGCATATAAAAAAAAAAAAAAAAGGTGCACGAACAGAAGGTTCGACGCTTAGCCGACTAACGACACAGGCGACCATTCCGGAGTCGTTAAGGTCGAAACAAAGGGTGTCGATGCAACTTGAGCGCGCGGTCTAATGGCTCGAACGCTCAAGATCGCCGTGTAGTGGAGGGTGAGAATCTACCCGGTACAGGACGATACCGGGTATATGTTTGTGGCCCGGGTCTTCGCGCTCGCCGACGAGCGCGGTGAGTGAGCGAGAGACGTGGGTGTGGCGTGAGGGACGACGCGGTTGGTGGCCGGCGGAAGGGATTCGTTTGCGCGAGTGATGGGGTCAGGCGGGTCGGATAAGATGTTTTTTTTTAATAGAGACTCCATTGCTTTATATTAACTTTAAAACCCTAACTTGTGGTAGTCTTATACCCCCCCCACAGGCGACATATATGAGCTGTAACAAAGAGATTACCCGACAAGTATTTCACCAATAACGTAATTTGTTCCGTACGAAACAAGTCTCTTTGATGTACATTTAACACCCTTCACTTTTAACAAGTCAAAGACTGACAAGAAAATATAATAACAGGCAATAATGAGCTACTGTTGGAGTTACGCGGGAAATTTCTCTCGGAATCTGTCAAAGCAATTTTTATATTGAACTCGTGAGTGATTTTAATTGATCACCGTTTTCTTGAAAGACGCGTATTTACTACGTTATAACATGCGTATATGATAGATAGATAAAACCCTAAGACCCTTTGTGGGTAAATGTTTCGATGAAAATTAAATTTTAACTTATCTGAAGCTGTTTTTATCAATATTTATACACACATTTATTTTAAATATTAAGCACAACCGAACTTGTAAAAACTAGGTGATGGAAATCAATACGAATAAGCACAGCCGTCGCGTACTAAGTTTACTTATTTTTGTGAACAACCTACT
The DNA here is from genome assembly GCA_036419045.1 of Scirpophaga incertulas. Taxonomy (NCBI): domain Eukaryota; kingdom Metazoa; phylum Arthropoda; class Insecta; order Lepidoptera; family Crambidae; genus Scirpophaga; species Scirpophaga incertulas. The sequence continues at coordinate 3,494,727 of CM071631.1, read as the reverse complement.
ATTGCCGCGCCGCACGCAGGCAAGCCGGTTTCTATACAGTGAATATGCGCTCGCGCAATGGCTAGGCAAGAAACGGCCGCCCGCATTCGCGATTAAATATAGAATATGTATGTATATAAAGTAAATATTATTATATATATATTCTAATTTTATTATTATACATAAGTTATTTTTATTTACACAAACCTTCATCACAAACAAACATGGCAACACAAAAAGACTTAAAATTATATTAATTTAACAATTACCCAATACAAACTAAATTGTGTGCGCTGCAGAACTGTAATAGGGTCGGACCTCAGCGAGTGGAATTTATATACGCATATATGTATAAATAACATTACTGTTTGTTTGTGTTACTGGCTTTGGAAATTGTGATGTTCGCGCTGATAGAATTTGATAATACAATTTGTTAATTTTCAAACGGAAACTTTTTATTGCAGGTTTATTGTTATTTTTGAGACGGTTTCAGGTTCAAAACCCACTACCTGCTACTCTACTGCCACCACTTTACACAACCAATCCTAGTTTTACGAGTCAATTCGTACCCCCGCGGCGCATGCGTCTGCACTGCACTGTAACAGGCGCAACATGCGCCTGCGCAATATCGCGTGCATATTTTCATAGGTTAATATTGAATAAATGTTATTTTGATTTTATTTATTTATTATATCCATATGTATATAGTCTGTGGTGCCATTTAGCAAATAGACATTCTACAAAAATTTCGTAAGATACCAATTAGTGACATAAGGTGCTCAATATTTACACTGCATATGCATAGGTGCTTTGCTACATATGTAGCTTAAACGAAGATTCATTCATTCATCATTTTTATTTCAGCCTGAAGACGCCCACAGTATGTATGAAACCGATACCGTTCTGGAGAGTCACGTCACAACACATCAGACAAATATAAATCCGCCTTAAGTAACCGAGAGTGTGGTATGTAAATAACATAATATGGTACGTAAATATTATGATTATTATCACAAGTTTAACATTTACCAATTAACTTCCATTCTGGTGTATTCTATTGAAGTGAATAGTCACCATTAGCCTAAATAATATACGTTTTACTACACCCGAAAGGCGAAGCTATTTGACCGGGTCATGTGATTATGGCGGCCATTATTGGTTTTCAAATCCAACGCGATGTCAAAAGTCTAGACTTTATTAATCCAACCTTTCGTAGCTTGTCTGATTGCCCAGTGGAACCGAAAACTATTTGGATTTGATAATGAGAAATAGATGGTGTGGTTTAAATTAAAATTAGATCTATAATTACATACATGTCACAGGAGACAAACAAATGTAGAATTGTAATGACAACCTTCGTAGTTGAGTGTAACCACAAACAGATCGGTTTTAAGGTCGCCATCTCTGAGACCCCGGGTTTGAAATACGAGCATTTGTACCGAGGGGAAATGCACCTTATGCACCGTGACACCGCGCTGGCTAGGCGCGGCCGTGTGTGGGACTCTCCGGTCTGAGAGGACCGGCCTACCCACTAAAACCCCCTGCCACTACTGCCACAGCGCCCATGGGCCGGCTCGATCTATAGATGGTGTTCGAGCCACCGCCAAGGGGGATTGTCCGAGAACACTTGGACAATCCCCCTTGGCACGAGCCTTGCTTGGGGTACGAGCATTTGTACCTTAGTCATGGTTGTTAATTTGTATTTCTATCAAAAATATGTATATATATATATAATATATGTAAGTCTATACATTACCCTAGATTATATAATGTAGGTTTTTTTGTTTCCTTGGATCGTATTTATATAATAAAATTAACTGTAAATTGCACATATATCACCTACCCAATTTTGAAGCCAAGCGAGTCCTTATTGATTGGCTTAAAAACCTTAGCTATAAAGAAACTGAATCTCTCTTAGAGGAAGCCTTAGGTCGTTAGTCTGTTTAAAACCATCTAATATTTTCAAAATGTCATTTGCATATACTTAACTCCTTTCCAATTATAGCTAATCATTCTCGCAATAATCTATAAAATAATCTATATGTTTTATGTAAACCCTAAGTTAATTTATTTAGGTACCTATATATTTATATATGGTTATTAATTAACTATGTATATCTTTTAGTTTACCTAATTTTTATTTTGTTTTAAGTGTTGATTGTTATTTCCGTTGAAGATTCGAATTTGATTTCTGGTTTAAATTGTTATGGGATGAGGGAGCCTGGAGATCTGTAAAGCTTTATCCTTTTTATCCTTTTTCAGACTCCAGACTCTCACATTAAGGTAGTGATTATGTTATTGCTAATGTCAACTATTTTGTAATTTATGACAACCTTTATGTGTGAGTAAATAAAGATTATTTATTATTATTTATTATTATACAACATGAGCCTTAAAGAGCTTTCTTTGGGCTAGGCTAATTGGTGTAAATATAACAAAATATTTATTCATATAATGAATCGGATTTTCTAAAAGGAAAGATATATTTTAGTTGACTGCTCTGAAAGATAATTTATCCTTGGGGATGACCGGGACCTTTAGGTTTTCTATTAGCTCCGGCTTCTATACAACATCTACGTACAGTTTTAGACCGTCCAATTTAACCTCAATTTTTGGGACTAGCCGAAAGTCCGACTGTTGACCATGGCCATTGTCGCTTGTCGAGGTCCCGCTCGCACATAAATCTCTCGGACGACCCACAGTGTACCAATCGACGGGTCTCGCGCAGTTATGCTCTAGGGTTGTCACTTATCTATATTTATTATAAATCTGTAGAGAGGTCAATTCTGTACATATAATATATGTCGAAAATAACTATCAGGGGGTGATTAGGGATCGATACTGATGCCAAAAATGCAATCAGTAAATTTTTTGTCTGTCTGTATAACCGTTATAGAAACAAAAACTACTCGACGGATTTTAACGAAACTTGCTACAATTATTTTTCATACTCCTGAGCTGGTTATAGTATACTTTTCATCACGCTTTTCAAGGGAAATGTTGGGAAAACGGAAGAAGTTACTCCATTTTTATTACAAGCTTTTATTTAGTTTCACTTGTCCCGTTGTCTGTCGTTCTGTAATCAAATCTTGCAACTTAAATTTGATCCACTTCCCGGTTTCCGATTGAGCTGAAATTTGGTATACACGTTTAGTTCGGATGACAATGCATGATTAACTGTGTGACGTCATTCTAAATCCAACATGGCGGCGTATCCAATATGGCGGACCAATTATTTTTAATGCACTCCTACAATATGGGTATCAAATAAAAGGGCTTGAAAAGAACACCGCGGTAAATAATGTGACGTCACTCTTAATCCAATATGGCGGACTTTCCCAAGATGGCGAACCAATTATTTATAGTGCACCCCTACAATATGGGTATCAAATGAAAGGGTTTACTAAGCTTGGATTTTTAGTCGGAAAATAAAAGTAAAAAAATCCTTTTTTAAAAACAAGCTTTTATTAAATGCGCTAAAAAGAACAAAATAAACTTTTAATACATATAAAAGCTTGTCGTTAAAAATATTCTATAAGTAAGTAAATCTCGCGACAAGCTTTTATATGTATTAAAAGTTTATTTAAGCTGCCGTCGCGTGTGCAACCTTAATAGTTAAAGCTACACAGAAATCATGTATGACGGAAATATTCTCCTTAAAATTATATGAAAAATATCCCACGACAGCATATGTCTATTTTTTATGGTTGACTCACAATCCCACGTTTAACTCCCGGTAGCGTAGCAATTGGAAGCATTCTGATTATATTTGTCTACTCTTACGTTTAAAACACTCTCAGTCATTTCAAATCAAAATGTTTACATTATTAACTATTATTGATATATTATACATATTATATCCCAGCTAAAATACGAAAGCGAATCTGTCTGTTACATCAAAATCACTGAACCGTGAGGAAGGACATAGGTGGCTTTTTTTATATGATATAAATATGTAAAAATTTTATGAATTGTGTCTTATTTGAAGAAAAATTTAAAATGCTATCTAAAATTACGATTCCACGCGGACGAAGTCGTGGGCACAGCTAGTACCTTATATATTTGTTGTTAACAACGATAAAACTCTTGTCTCCACTATAATGATAGTATAAATTATATACACACAAAACAAAAAAGACGATCTCTATAGTCGAGTGGATAATACACCGGTTTCAAGGTGTCGCCATCTCTGAGGTCCCGGGTTCGAATCCCGGTGGGGGCAGATGTTTGTATGATGAATACGAGCATTTGTACTCTAGTCATGGTTGTTGATATATATTTCTATAAAAATATTTATATATGTATGTCTATCCGTTACCCTAGATCCCATAGCACAAGCCTTAGCTTAGTTTGGGCTAGGTTAATTGGTTAATTAAAATCATATGCAACAAAATCAGTTGTGAAAGCTTAAGGTACACAGAACAAATACAAGTTTTTTTTTTTTGTTGCTAAAGTTGACAAACAAGCAGGCTGCCCACCTGATGGTAAGTGGTAACAGTCGCCTATAGTACATGTGGTTCCCACGAGATTCGCAGCAAATCTGCAAACCTCTTAAGAACCACAGTGTACGTTGCCAACTTGTGACATAAGATGTAAAGTCACAGTACCCAGTAATTTCACTGCCTATCTTACCCTTCACGCCGGAACACAGCAAAGCGAACCCTGCTGTTTGGCGGCGGAAATAGGTAAGACGGAGGTACCCATGCAGACGACCCTGGTACAGAGTCTACCTCCTAGAAATTAAAGTTATATAATTATTCTGTACTGCATTTTAAGCTCAATGGGTAAGACCGAAGCTGTTCATCGGGATGTACAGAGTTCGGAGGCTGTCTACTAAGACTCAATCGTCGTGTTCCAACAATCGAGGGTCAGACGACCCTTGATTGGGTACCAGCAGTGTTCTAATTGCTGTGATAGATAAAATAGGCAGAGACAATACTGGATACCGTGGCCTTACATATATACTTTTTATTTTATTTTAATGGGGGTTGCAAATTTGTTAGAAATTTTATTTGCTAGGAACCACAACAATATTTGGTGTTAATTTATATTGTAACGTGGTTTTTACACACGGTTCACAATTTACATATAAATGTATATGTAATGTTGTAAATAATCTCTTGTTTGATTTTGCATCCATCTGTAACTATGATTGAGTCAGTGTGATGGCGCCCATTATATAAATTTTTCACTCACCAGGCCAAACCGAACCAAATCGTCTGTCCACGCCTTGAGGATATTCGTCATTTTATATCTTGCTTTACCACTGTTTTCTTATCTCTTCATTTAGTCTATTAGCAATGGACACATTAACTTAGTACAGACAGACAGAACAACATAATTCCATAAATGTTCCACCTCCTAAAGAGGAAGCCCCTTACAGTCCTTACAATACTATATCTCCATTATGGATCCTATTAAGCACTGATAAAAATGAACTAAAAAGTTAAAAATAAATTATTAACACTAAAACTTTTCACCATACATAATTATTCAATCTCGTCCCCCTCTTTATCATAGTCCTCATTTATAAATAAAAGCGTGTTACATTATGATAGCTCGAGGAAAATGTTGTGTTGTATTAAATGTAACACGCTTTTATTTATAAATGGGGACTATGATAAAGAGGGGGGACGAGATTGAATAATTATGTATGGTGAAAAGTTTTAGTGTTAATAATTTATTTTTAACTTTTTAGTTCATTTTATAAACAAATAATAAAAGCTTGCTTTTAAAAAGGTTTTTTTTTCTTTAATTTTTTGGTGTTCCGCCGTATTGGATTAAGAGTGACGTAACATTATTTTTTTCTAGTTATTCTTGGCAAGACCTTTTATTTGATACCCATATTGTAGGAGTGCATTAAAAATAATTGGTCCGGCATATTGGATACGCCGCCATGTTGGATTTAGAATGACGTCACATTATTTTTTTCTAGTTATTCTTGGCAAGCCCTTTTATTTGATACTCATATTGTAGGAGTGCATTAAAAATAATTGGTCCGCCATATTGGATACGATGCCATGTTGGATATAGAATGATGTCACATTATTTTTCTAGTTATTCTTGGCAAGACCTTTTATTTGATACCCATATTGTAGGAGTGCATTAAAAATAATTGGTCCGCCATATTGGATACGCCGCCATGTTGCATTTAGAATGACGTCACACAGTTAATCATGCATTGTCATCCGAACTAAACGTGTATACCAAATTTCAGCTCAATCGGAAACCGGGAAGTGGATCAAATTTAAGTTGCAAGATTTGATTACAGACAGACAACGGGACAGGTGAAAGTAAATAAAAGCTTGTAAAATTTGAAGCGATCTCACAGAAACAACGTGTGTAGGCAACTGTAACCACTAAAGGAAATCGATCTGTTCGTCAGTACAGCTATAATTAAATTAAAAAAACAGCAACTTCCGCAGCTGTTAGACGTACGGCAAGGAGCAAGGAGAACCTCAACTCGCTTCTAATCAAGACTTAACACAAGGCGGTATCGATGAATACCCGCCTTCGTGTGCAATGTAAAAAGCAATTACATACATACATTTATTGGTGCTTGTAATCCACGAAGACGAGAGTGTTCTTTAAATCCCAGTGTTATAGATGCCTACCTGTATTACACTGAGTAGAGGGTGATTTGAGATAACATACCTTCATTTTTACGATACCACAACACAACAGAGAGCAATGACACATATATTCATAGTAAAGTACACACAACAATGCTTCAGAAATAACATATCAACCTTGAAACAGCTCTTACGCCAATCAAAATAGCGGCGATTTTTGTACTGCAAATGTAAAGCTTTACGTTCACGACACAATATTAATATTACTTACAGAGCACAACGATAAATTATCTATTGCATTAATTAAAGACAAATGATTTAATTTTGTAAACTCTTTTTTACGGTATCTATCCATTAATATAAACTCGCTAATGAGTGGATAAACGGCCATTATAAATGTTTTTTTAAGCAAATGACCCGAAATTCTGTATAAATAATGATTTTAAAATCGCCCGAGGACATTGTTTACTCGTTTATAATTAAGAAAAGAAAACTTTTGAATAATGAATTCCAGGCGCTCCCGAGTATCCCTGAGACGTAACGTTTTCTAAGAACTTTTATTTATTAAGGAATTTTGTTTAATCCTTTCAAGAAACGTATCTTTCTAGCTAAAATAATATTTTAAGAAGATTATTTACGCTACGTGAATTTTACTTTAAAAATGTTTATGCAAAGAGAAGCTCTATCGAACAACAGTTCATTGTTTCGAGTTATAAATAAATTGTTTACTTTTTAATATTCTGATGTCTAGAACGATATCATTTGATCATTAAGTACTCGTAGTAAAGTAGTAAATCTCAGCTTGCAGTCACCTTTGGTAAGAATTTATTCCGACTATAATCAATAGGCTTGTTGCCTAAATTTCAGTAGTTAGATACTAATATACCTTGATGCCTATTCTATACAAAATAATTATTATTTTTGAAAATAAATGCTTATTTATAAGAATAATTTTGCATTTAATTAAATATTTGACATTAGTCATCAAAAACGCTCATGAATGTCATGGCGTCTTGAATGACGTCACGCCGTGCAAAAAACAGCTGTTTTAGTATCGGAATATTCGGTATTGTGAAGTTATTTTAATAAAAAATGGATTCATCGTATTACAAGTACTGCATAGTGCCCCAGTGTACAAGCACAAGTATAAAAACACCAAAAAAAATTATTTATATACGTGCCAAACAATCAGCAGATACGTAAAAAGTGCTGACACTCGCGAGAAGGAATGATGCCCATTCTTTTTCGCACTTCCACAAGACACTTGGGAATGACATTTTGACTTTGACGTTTCGCACGGCGTGACGTAACACTTTTTAATTGGTGTTTGCTGTCACGTAACTTATGGCTTATTTTGTGCAATTTTATTTTATAAAAATATAAATAATCAAAAGTTATTATTTCATAAAACTTTGTTTTTTCATAATTAAATGATCATCTTAATAGTTATGCAACCTAATGCATCAGATTTGTTCATAGTGGATACAAGCCTATTATGCCAAAAACAATCGATCTTGGTGTCTTTGGTGACGGAGTTTCGAGTTTTTGTAAAAAAATTATGAATATTTTGCCGGTGTTATGTAAGATGCCAATTGGTACGTAGTGCGGCTATTGCATTGTTAATTGTACGTGGTTATTGCGAATGTTATGTACGCTATTATTATATTATTGCTATTGCTATATGCTATTATTGTATATATATAAGTTAGTATAAATGAAATTAAGTGAATCGCTTCAAATAAAAATAAAACATACTCGTGGTCCGATGTAATTTTGCAATATATAAGTTTCAAAATGGCGCCCGCGACTTCGTCTGTGCAGAATTAGAATTTCGACTAGCTTCTATTAGCGTGACATATCACTACATAGTGTAAAACAAAGTCGCTTCCTCTGTCCCAACAGCCTTATGTACGTTGACATCTTTAAAACTACGCAACGGAATTCGATGCGGTTTTTTAATAGATAGAGTGATCGAAGAAGAAGGATATAATAATATATATTACATCCAGTAAATAGTGGATAAATAATGTCAAATTTGAGGTTTCTAATCTGATGTCGTAAATAATTACATTTTTTCCGCTTACATTGCTAACGATTTTTTTTTTTATTATAACTTTTTTGTTCATCGACCATAGTGAAAAAAAAAATTACAAATAATGAATCCTTAAAACTAACTGTACAAAGGGCGACCTTATCACAAAGAGTGATCTCTTCCAGGTAACCTTAGGATGGACAGGAATTTAAATCAATTATTTCGTGGGAAGATGGCGATGTATAACTTAATGACATACTTACTATAAATATAACAATACATAGTATAATACATATGTATATACACTTACACACATACATACATATATATACAAACATACTTAACGATTATATACAATGTTCACAATTTTTTCTGTAGTGCATTGCAACCCGTGCGAAGTCGGGGCGGGTCGCTAGTATCTGTATAAATTGTATCGGTTTCAAGGTGTCGTCATCTCTAAGGTCCCGGGTTCGAGTCCCGGTGGGGGTTGATATTTGTATGATGAATGCGAGCACTTATGCCTTATTTATGGTTGTTAATATATATTTACCATACATACATACATACATACATACACTCACGCCTTTTTCCCACGGGGGTAGGCAGAGATTACGTCTTTCCACTTGCTACGGTCTTTACATATCTCTTTCGCTTCATCTACTTTCATAACATTCCTCATACATGCTCGACGATTGCGGGTACTTCTGACCTGATATTTCTATCAAAAATATTTATATATGTGTAATATATGTATGTTTATCCGTTACCCTAGATCCCATAACACAAGCCTTAGAGAGCTTACTTTGGCCTAGGTTACTTACTATAAGTATAAGAAATATTATTAGTATGTTATACTAATGTATAATCTATATTATTGAAAACTTTCATTTAAAACCATCCATTAGTTTTTACGTGAAACAGTAACAAACATGCAGTCATACTTACAAACTTTCACGCTTATAATATTAGTAGGGATGACTGTTATATATATGTTGTGCATATAAAAATAGATCGTGGAAGGTATTAAGAAATGTCGCGTCGACAACCCTAGCGGTATCTAAAATGTATCTCGTCCGCACCATTTGACGATTCGGCTCCTGCGAGCGTCGCCTTTTTGCAATTTATGTCGTTGTAATGCCCCAACTCTATATATTTTGCATAGGTATAGGCCGATGAAATTTTACAGTACCCAAGCGCATTTATTTACGTATCACGGTAACTACCAGTCGAACTATCTACTACTACAAATAATACTACCGTGTCCAAAAAATAAGGTGAAATTGGGTAGATGACAATTTTTTAAATTCTGTATATAATAAGAGTACTCTTTTAAGTGAGAAATATTGTAGAACCAACAGTACACCTGCACCTATTACTTTTGAAGATATATCGACATGTTTGCGGCGCTGTCGCGGGTCGCTCAAAAACGCTCCATACTAAAAACACTGCAATTGTGACGTCATAACTCAGTAAACTCGCCTAATTTGTATGAGCGTATAAACAAATTTTCTAATAACTTTGTTATTTGTACGTTTATAGATATACTTTCTTTATAAAAAAATGTTACATTTAATGCGAGAATGCTAGAAATGTGTTCGTTTCATTAGAATTAAGTAAATAATAATTGCTCATTTTTTAGAAATCTAAAAACAATATAACTTAGTAATTCAACTGAAATTTCTATATTGCCATACTTTCATTAGATATAAATTGCTCAAATTTCATCCCCTTCAAAGTAAATTTAATAAAACCTCTGTAGCAAAGTAGTCGGTACCGGTTTCAAAGTGTGGCTGAGGTCCCGGTATCAAGTCCCAGTAGAAGCAGATGTGTGAATGCGAGCATTAGTAATTTGATAATGGTTGTTAATTGTTAATATATATATTTCTAATAAAAATATTTATATATGTATATCTATCCGTTACTTTTTGATTGAAAAAATATTGTGGATTAAAATATTTTATTTATTGCTGGCTATTTTAAAACTTAATCCAAAACATTTGGATAAACAAATTATCGCCGGCAAAAATGAAATGACCGCATGAATGATGTAACTACATGCTTGTACAAGTTTCAATTTGACACAAAAATCCCCATTAACAAAATTATTCACCATTTATTGAATACATTTTTTACAAAAAATGTAATCAATCAAAAAATCAACGGATTTTGTGCATAATTCACATAAAGCATCTAGTAAATAGTCCAAACAATGCCTAATAAACATTTGGTTTGGATAAGTGAGCCATTTCCGTAAGAATAATATAAGCAAAAAGAAGAAGAATAGAAGAATGAAGGTAAACGTTGTGTGTTAATTAGTATAATGGAATTTATAAGAACTACGATACATTTAATACAAATTTTCAAATTCATCATTTTAACACAAGAAATAAAAATAAAGTTGCCGTTCCAACATACAGGCTTCAAAAAACTGGAGGTTCATTCTTAGGGAAATGTGTAACTTTTATAACACACTTCCAGAAAATATTACTGCTTTACCGTTTCATGGATTTAAAGCACATATTAAAAATACTCTAATGAAAAAAGGGTATTACAAAGTCAATGATTTCTTGAATGATAAAAATGCTTGGATGTCACTTTTACGATATTTAATTTCCTGAAACATGCTTGGATGTAAATTTTGCGATATATAATTTTAATGATTCTATAATAAATAATATTTTTGTTTTACCGGACATATACATATCAGATTTGTTTAATGCGATTTGACGACTGTTGTGACGGAAATATATATTTGTCAGTTGTTTTAACTTGTATCGGAGGTTGGGTTCAGACTGTGTACCTGAAGCCGGCTTCCAACTGACGACTCTGTAATAACACAGGAAAAAAAAATGCCCTTGTTGGTTTTCTTGCTGGTTCTTTCCAGTACAAGGTCTCCCGCCGTAGACTTGTGAACCAATGGCGTTGCATCTTTGACATTGAAACGTGATTTGATTTGCTTTGGAGGATTTTCTGATAGACAATAAAAAAAGTGTTGGCGTAATAGAAAACAGGTAGCGTCCTAAAGCGTCTTTTGTCCTAATAAAGAGCCACAGTTATGTTGATTTGTTACAAAATAATCTTTATATAATTACTAGCGGACCCGACAGACTTCGTCCTGTCAAAAAGATTTGTACAGTGGCAGTTTTCTGTTCCTAATTATTTTATAGATAATGTCACATAGCCAACCAAATCGCAAAAAAAGTCTAAATGACCTATTACATTTTGTGGCTATTCAATTTTGGAACGTGACATTAAATCCTCCAACGATGTATTCTGTGCTCCAACGCACGCACGCACACTGTTTTGATAGATATGATTGAATTTCAACTATATGTAGCGTTAATAAAGCGCAAATTGACTCTTTGATGTTAGGAACACACCTTCATTGCTTAGACAACAGTGAGTGCTTGCAATATGAACTTTATACAATAACAATAAAGCTCAATTCGACTGTACGTTTTAGTTAGAAAACGTTTGCATGGGAAAATAAAAGGGCTGTTTTTAGGGTATTTCCGATAATTATTCGAATTTTCCTCATTGTCAAAACCTCCTTGAACTTCAACGAACATTAACAAAAAAGAATTGGCCAAATTGGTCCAGGCGTTGTTGAGTTATGAGCTTACCAACACATTTTGCGATTCATTTTTATATATAAGATTATGTCTATAGATAATTTATAAGCACTGTTTTTAATCTATGAAATGTGATTTGAATTTATATAGAAGTGTAACGCCATCTATAGTCAGGCTTGGAAATCACGATAATTTTTGTATTAAAGTATAACTTATTTAAACATATTTATAATAGACATGAAAAGTCAATGATTGACAAATAAGGATAATTACTCAATTTCTAGAGGTTTCACCGCGGTACGATTCTAGAGGTGTTACCGTGGTACGATTCTAGAGATGTCACTAGCCACCACGGCACGATTCAACTCCTACCCCGCGTCGAAAATTTGGATTCTGTTATTTGATTTGTCCAGAAAATGTTCAAATCAAATCACATTTGCTTGCATGTACAGGTACAGTTTTTAATAAAACTATGCAAATATAAAGAAAAATTTTGGTCACATTACCAAATTTTTCTTATACGTATATTGACAAAAGACAAACACTAAACCATTAAATATATTGATACATTAAACTAATTATTATACCGATATTATTATTAATCGAGAAATCTATGTTAACTGGACATAAGTTACATATAGTTATCAATAAAAAATTAATCGATACTATAATAATCCAATGCGAGTAACATTTCTTTAATTCACACCGGAATGTAACAACGCTTGTTAAAACTAATTTATTAAGCACAGCGCCAAAGCTCAAAGCTACAAAACTACCCATAAACGTCTGTTCTCTTTAGACAGGGGTGTTAAGCCTAAAGAGAATATGCATATATTAACTCTCGATGTAACACGTGAAGCACTAAAGCTTCTCTGCAAAATAACAAAGGGACTACCCCGGTATATTAACCACAGCTAAGTGCATGCTGTCAGCCCGGTCGCCAGAAACCTGTGACGTCATCAATCAGTCGGCTCTCCCGCCGGTGATCGACCGGGATCGTAACAATCGCAGTACAACAAAATGTCGCGAGAAACTTAAACCAACTGTCGGCCATTTATCAAGCAGCTAAGTGGTGTATAGATCTTCCACCAATTATATAATCTATAATTATATTATATAACCTAAAAATATATTCAAATAAATCGACAAATAATTTGAATTGTTTAGAATATTACATGATAATTCAAACAATAAAATCGAATCATATGTATGTAATTAATATTAATTGGTTAAATGTTGTATATTTATACGTTTATATAGTTAATTTTATTTGTTTTATTTTAAACAGAAAAAATTAAATTGGTTGCTGTTTATGGTGTATGTGTATATATTTAAATTTAAAATCCCTAAATGTCCTTAAACAACGATGATGCTCTAAATATCATTTACTACCTTTAACCATGAGGCGTAATATTTCAGATATTTTATTTTTTTGTGAAATTGATTAGGGGGTTGGTTAATTGTCCGCAGCTTATAGAGAAAATTTCATTTAATGTCCCATTGCGCATGAGACGTAATCTTATCTTATATATAAAAATGAAACGCAAAATGTGTTGATAAGCGCATAACTCAACAACTCCTGGACCAATTTGGCCAATTCTTTTTTAAAAATGTTCGTTGAAGTTCAAGGATGGTTTTTACGATGAGAAAAATTCGAATAATTATCGGAAAAATGAAAAAAAAAATCCTTTTTTCCTATACAAACGTTTTCTAACTAAAACGTTCAATCAAGTTGAGCTTTATTAATATTGTATAAAGTTCATATTACAAGTACACACTGTTGTCTAAGCAATGAAGGTGTGTTCCTAACATCAAAGAGTCAATTTGCGCTTTATTAAGGCTACATATAGTTGAAATTCAATCATATCTATCAAAACAGTGTGCGTGCGTGCGTTGGAGCACAGAATACATCGTTGGAGGATTTAATGTCACGTTCCAAAATTGAATAGCCACAAAACGTAATAGGTGATTTAGACTTTTTTTGCGATTTGGTTGGCTATGCGACATTATCTATAAAATAATTAGGAACAAAAACCTGCCACTGTACAAATCTTTTTGACAGGACCGAAGTCTGTCGGGTCCGCTAGTATTTTATATAATCTTTTTAATGTGCCCTTTGCGAACACTAACTATAGACGTAGTAGCTATTTCATTAGAGTGATTAATCTTATAAATAGTATAAGTGGCGAAGTCGACATATTTAGTGATAGTTTAAAAAATATAAAAAATGCACCGATACCGATTCTGTCTGCAATTTCTCAGATACGGAATTGATTCGATTGGTTTAATTTGTGATTATTTTGTATTGTCCTAGTTGTTGTTGATAGATTGTAAGTAGTTTTACATGTGGTAGCTTATTATTAACTTGTAGCTTCTTATTTTTATTACTACATTGTTATTGCAAGTTGTTAGCTACCCAAATAAAATAATAAAAAAAAATATATATGTGGTATATGCGTGAATATGTGTGTCTGTGTGGGCGCTGCGTGGTGTCGACTCAAGTATAGCGCACAATTCTTGTTTTTTTTAATCTGTGGACAACGTTGTAGTATTGGCATGCATAGATTAAGTAAACTATAGTACACTTTATATTATAACTGTTTCTCATCCCTTTGAAATAAATAAATAAACAATACAAAAACCGCACTTATGATGTGGTATTACAGTATATTGTGGTTCAAGGATGGCAAGTAGGTTATTATATCATGTTGAGTATTTTTTTGTTTTTCTTGTGTAAGGTAATTTCGTTTAATTATTTAATTATATTGCGATATTAATAACGTTATATTGTCTACGAAAGAAAACATCGATAGCAAAATCTCGTAATAAAATCGTCTCCGACTAAATTTTACTTTTCAATGTTGGTATTTAAGAATTTGGAAATATGGAAATATTGTTCGGATCCCAGAGTTTAATGTCTACGAAAAGATTACACCTAATAAAATCGGGACAGCTCCAAAGCTACGTAACGTACGGAGGGAGGGTACATAATCGAAATAATATCCGGGACTAAATCATGTGTTCACACAAATACCTATGAACTCCCTGTTCAGCGCATACTGGGGACGGGATGAGTATATTTGTACCTGAAACAAACATATAATACATAAGTATCACTTGAATTGACTATTATAATATACTAGCTTTTGCCCGCGACTTCGTCCGCGTGGAATAGTGACTTCCGGCAGATTTTTGGTTAACCAACAACATATTTATATTTATATTTGAATAAAGATTAATATTATTATGTTGATACAACTTAAACAAATTATTTCGACCAAATTTGGTACCATAAAAACGGTCATTGTGACTAAACCTTAAAAGATAGACATATGCCGTCGCGGACTTTTTTTTAGATCATGTATAGAGGAATAATTCTTTCATACATATTTTTTGTGTATCTTGAACCGTTTTCGCAGCGCACGCAAAGAAAGCCTTCAAAAATGAATAATTTTCCCCGTTTTTTACACATTTACCGCTCTGTCTTTGCTCCTATTGGTCATAGCGTAATGTTATTTTGCCTATAGCCTTCCTCGAAATGGACTATCCAACAAAAAAGAATTATTCAAATCGCACCAGTAGTTTCGGAGATTAGCGCGTTCAAACAAACAAACAAACAAACTCTTCAGCTTTATATATTAGTATAGATATGATAAATAATCTATACATATGAATAAAATTGGAGTGTCGTCTGTCTTTCTGTTTGTTCCGGTTAATCTCTGAGATGGCTGTACCGAAGGGACTTTTATTGGCAGGTAGCTTTATTTTTATTTTAGTACTAGCGGACCCGACAGACTTCGTCCTGTCAAAAAGATTTGTACAGTGGCAGTTTTTTGTTCCTAATTATTTTATAGATAATGTCGCATAGCCAACCAAATCGCAAAAAAAGTCTAAATGACCTATTATATTTTGTGGCTATTCAATTTTGGAACGTGACATTAAATCCTCCAACGATGTATTCTGTGCTCCAACGCACGCACGCACACTGTTTTGATAGATATGATTGAATTTCAACTATATGTAGCGTTAATAAAGCGCAAATTGACTCTTTGATGTTAGAAACCA
This sequence comes from Scirpophaga incertulas, assembly GCA_036419045.1. NCBI lineage: Eukaryota > Metazoa > Arthropoda > Insecta > Lepidoptera > Crambidae > Scirpophaga > Scirpophaga incertulas. Next base: position 3,478,507 of record CM071631.1, on the reverse strand, counting down.
TTGCTTAGACAACAGTGAGTGCTTGCAATATGAACTTTATACAATAACAATAAAGCTCAATTAGACTGTACGTTTTAGTTAGAAAACGTTTGCATGGGAAAATAAAAGGGTTGTTTTTAGGGTATTTCCGATAATTATTCGAATTTTCCTCATTGTAAAAACCCTCCTTGAACTTCAACGAACATTAACAAAAAAGAATTGGCCAAATTGGTCCAGGCGTTGTTGAGTTATGAGCTAACCAACACATTTTGCGATTCATTTTTATATATAAGATATATCTTTTATAAGGAGCAAATAAAAAACAATTTGGTCTTTTTTGTTGAATTTCACGCGAACGAAGTCGCCGGTACAGCTAGTACTTAATATAAAGACAGTATTTAAGATATCAAAACTATAAAATATCTCTACTAATATAAACCTGAAAGTTTGTAAGTTTGTAAGTATGGATGGATATTCGATACTTTTTCACTGAAAAACTACTGAACGGATTTTAATTAAACATTACAATATCAAAATCAAAATTAACTTTATTCAAATATGACTTTCTAGAAAGCTCTTTTGAATCGTCCTATTTTTGAACTGAAAACTTCTTCAGCGGCGCTGAGCACTTTTTGTATGGGTAAAAACTTCCAAACTGGCGTCAGGGTCATGTGATGCTGATCGAAAAAGCGTAAGATCGAGGGGAAGGGAGAGGAACTTGTATCTCCGACTCTTTCTACCGCGCCTGAGTGTGTTGCTCCGTTTAGGCGGCACAGGGCGCTTGCGCGAATGTCTGTCATATTTGTGTACGATAGCGCAATAAACAAACATTGTATTCTACCTCATAAATGATAGTACTTTTGTACTTATAATTAAACACAACGTTCATATTGAAGTTTTTACAAGCTTTTATTTAGTTTCACCTGTCCCATTGTCTGTCGTTCTGTAATCAAATCTTGCAACTTAAATTTGATCCACTTCCCGGTTTCCGATTGAGCTGAAATTTGGTATACACGTTTAGTTCGGATGACAATGCATGATTAACTGTGTGACGTCATTCTAAATCCAACATGGCGGCGTATCCAATATGGCGGACCAATTATTTTTAATGCACTCCTACAATATGGGTATCAAATAAAAGGGCTTGCCAAGAATAACTAGAAAAAAATATTATTACGTCACTCTTAATCCAATACGGCGGAACACCAAAAATGGCGGATAATTTTCTTTTATTCGTTCCTACAATATGGGTATTAAATGAAAGGGCTTATTCTTAGCAAGCCTGTAGAGGTACTAAAAAGTTAAAAATAAAATAAAAAAAAACCTTTTTAAAAACAAGCTTTTATTATTTGTTCATAAAATGAACTAAAAAGTTAAAAATAAATTAACTCTAAAAAGAAATATAACACTTTGTAACTCGATTGTAACCTTTAACGACAAATAAGCGTCTTCGTCTAATTTTAATTTTAACACTAAAACTTTTCACCATACATAATTATTCAATCTCGTCCCCCCTTTTTATCATAGTCCCCATTTATAAATAAAACGTGTTACATTGTGATAGCTTGAGGAAAATGTTGTGTTGTATTAAATGTGAAAAGTTTTAGTGTTAAAATTAAATAAATTTGTACAATATGGAATTATATTGTCCTAGACGAAGACGCTTATTTGTCGTTAAAGGTTACAATCAAGTTACAAAGTGTTATATTTCTTTTTAGAGTTAATTTTTTTCCTTCTTACGACGTATTGTTTTAGGTGATAAGAAGAATGGGCGCAAGAAACTTATCAGCTTTATCTAAAGTAAAAACAACATTTGTAATAAATTATGTCGTTATCATACAACGTACATATGTGTTTACAATTTATACGGGAAAACAAAAATTAACACTTAGAATGCAATGTCTTCATTTAAATAATCATTGATTTTGTAATAGCCCTTACTCATTAGCGTTTTCTTAACATGTACCTTGAACTTATGAAAAGCCTTTACGGTGGAACGGCAGGTTTAATTTTATTTCTTATGTTTGAATTATGCATTCGGAAAATTAGTATGAAATGTGTTACAATTTTCATACATATAAATCAAATTTTCATAAATATACTGGCCTAGGCTAGGCTGGCTAGTCATTATATTAATCTCTTTGAGTAAATCTCTAAGAGAATCCCTTGCTCGGAAATAATAATATAGCTTTATACATCAGAATAACACATATGTAGGCTACAATTTGTAAAGAATTTGTGTGAATTGTCCAAAATATGGCGATAAGTGTCCAGCCCAGACGAAGTCAACAAGTTGGTTATAAAAAAAAAAAATCTGCCTATCTAATTCTACAATTTCTATCCTTTTTAATGATGATTCAACATTGTCGGATCTAGCCGAGCTTAAAAGGAAATCTTGGCATTGCCCTTTAATAAAATTAAGGGCAGAGCTTCAACGTTGAGTACGTTCCACCCTTCATATTGGAACGGATTCATTCAGTATTAACAAGGCAAAATATTACCAAGCTTCGCTTCATAGTGTTTAAACAAACAAACACTTAGCACCGCGTCCAATTAAATTCACGCCAGCGATCATTTATGAACAGTAAGAACTTAGCTTTATATTTTGATGAATAATAACGCCCACTATTGAAGAAGTATTGTTTGATTCCGATGAAAATACCGCTTTTTAACTTTAGACTAAATCTTATTTTACTTAGTAACATATCCATATCGTAAAATAAGAATATCTCAATGACGTGAGATTTTGTGTGAATTTTCCATAATATGGCGATGAGTGTCCTGCGCAGACAAACTCGCGGGCAACAGCTAGTTAGCTTATAAATTCACATCAACATCTAACGAAACAATGAAGGATTTTCTGAGAGTAAATAACAAAAAAAAAATTGTTCTATTTAAAATACCTAAGTTTTTACCTTGAAATATATCAAACTAGCTTTCTGCCCGCGGCTTCGCCCGCGTGGATTTCGGGATTGGGTGTATAGAGGGTTAAGGGTCATAGCTTTTGCCCACGGCTACATATACGCGGAAGTCGGTTTATGGTGCGAAGATTTTATCGCGCTTCCCGTGGGACTATCCGTTTTTCCGAGATAAAAAATGCCGCAAAACTCCTCAAGAATCACTCTATCTATTGATGAAAACCGCATAAAAATCTGTGCAGTAGTTTTTGAGCGAAGCCTTTATTGCGCATCCCGTGGGATCTGTCGATTTTTCCGGGATAAAAAGTAGCCTATGTTACTCGGGGAGAATGTAGCTTTCCAAAGGTGAAAGAATTTTTGAAATCGGTCCAGTAGTTTAAGCGTGAAGAGGTAACAAACAAACAAACAAACAAACACACTTTCGCATTTATAATATTAGTTGGGATTAGTTGGGATTTATGTTGATTTGTCACGGATATCTTTTGTTCGGATAATTATAGCATATAAAACACGCTATAACATATTTTCATCGTAATTGAATGTTTTATATACCGTAATTGAAAAGATAAATTTCTTAAAGCCTCCAAACGAAATGTTCAATTCATTTAAAACTAAAATAAGCCTATAATTTAAATAATTCATTCCATTCCATGTCATATAATGCATTTCATTCCATTCCATACCAACCATATAATCCATTCCATTCCATGTCATATAATGCATTTCATTCCATTCCATACCAACCATATAATCCATTCCATTCCATGTCATATAATGCATTTCATTCCATTCCATACCAACCATATAATCCATTCCATTCCATGTCATATAATGCATTTCATTCCATTCCATACCAACCATATAATCCATTCCATTCCATGTCATATAATGCATTTCATTCCATTCCATACCAACCATATAATCCATTCCATTCCATGTCATATAATGCATTACATTCCATTCCATACCAACCATATAATCCATTCCATTCCATGTCATATAATGCATTTCATTCCATTCCATACCAACCATATAATCCATTCCATTCCATGTCATATAATGCATTACATTCCATTCCATACCAACCATATAATCCATTCCATTCCATGTCATATAATGCATTTCATTCCATTCCATACCAACCATATAATCCATTCCATTCCATGTCATATAATGCATTACATTCCATTCCATACCAACCATATAATCCATTCCATTCCATGTCATATAATGCATTTCATTCCATTCCATACCAACCATATAATCCATTCCATTTCATGTCATATAATACATTTCATTCCATTCCATACCAACCATATAATCCATTCAATTCCATGTCATATAATGCATTACATTCCATTCCATACCAACCATATAATCCATTCCATTTCATGTCATATAATGCATTTCATTCCATTCCATTCCATATATACCATCCATATAATCCATTAATATTTAACATTACTGTATCCATAAACATACTATGCGATATATTCTTTATGAAAAATATTTAGAAAGTTTCACACACACCCAGACCGAAACCAATGATCAAACAAGCATGTATATGATGGTCCTAACGCCACTACTACCACCAAAATATTACATTTATATATAATTTTATTTTTAATTTTTATAGTACTATCATATACTTTTATCATGTGTTTAAGTTACGTATGTCTATTTTAAGTTATGTATAGTGTTAATAATGTATATTTATCAATTAATATATAATTGTGTATTATTTATTGTTTCCCGTACGTCACAAATGGTAAGGCCCTGCCAGAATATCAGCGCTTTGCGGCATCATATATGGCGCAAAGCACATGCTGAGGTAGGAACCTTTTGGCTTGGCACATGTATACATTTTATTTTAAACTATTTATTGTATTTTATTATTTGTAATGTTGTATGTCTGTGCGAGTCAATAAATGTTTTTTCTTTCTTTCTTTCAATTTTTTTGTAGGTCACAAAAGGTAGGTACACAATATCTGTCCCGTACGGGAATTGAACCGGCGACTTGCCACGTCGTAGCCGATATCTCGACCGCTCCGCCAAACGTGTTGTTAAAAAAAAAGTTTTATATTATCTGTACATATGCTACAATATTTTATTCAAACAATTCTTTAATACATATTTTATTTATTTAAAGAATTGCTAACCTACATATTTATAGAGTAAAGTTTAATTGTATTTAACTGTAATTGTTACCGTAATCATAATGATAGGACTGACATGTAATATTTTACAGAAGTCATAAAATAAAAAATATATATTTGTAATAATCTATTGTTGTTCTGCACCCTTCACATATACACTTCCACGGCATTGAAACAGTCAAAATTCAACTTTATTTACACTACAAGTGCAAGTAAGCTTAAAAAAAAAATCTCATAATGTTCTCGCGTGGAATAGACACGTTTACAAAACTATGGGTGTAGGTTGTTGCAATAGCGACAATTTCCTCATTGGGGGGCGACTAAAAAGCGTCTCGTATCGGAAATTGATTCCTAAACGCAATCAAGATAAAAGGGAGGTAATTGAAGCTCCTATGAAGACGCATCCCCGTTAGTGGAACTCATGAATAACAGATGAGCTCCGATAATTTCGGCATTTTTGTCTTCATCCAATGGCGTTGACACGAAATGTTGGCGACTAGAATAACTTGATACATAAATAAAAAAAATATTGGATTCCCCTGGGAATAAGGTAATAATACAAGTGAAGCTGCACGCAGAACGCTAGTTATCTGTGAAACAAATTCAGCTGCGGTCGGGTAACTATAAATTTAGTCAAATTATTGGACCTCGTGAATAATAGATGAGCTCCATGATTTTAGCATTTTTGTCTTCATTCAATGGCGTTGACGACGTATTGTAGATAAGAATTTCAGTATGTTACTATTATTTTATTTAAAAACGTTATCAACTCAACCCTATAAGAACCAACCAGCCTACGTTGAACTTGTGACAAGATAAGGTCACAGTACTTAGTAATCATGCTGCATATCTTAAACCCTTTAAGCCAAAACATAGCATAGCGAACGCGAGTACTGTTTTGTAAGAAAATAGGTAAGAGGGAGGTACCCGAGCGACGACACTGGTATACAGTCTCAATCCGATAACAATAAGATTTCTGGGTGTTTCTGAATGTCTTATAGAGCTACAAAGTTCCAAGACCGCAGTTACTGCATTTGTTACAGAGCCTTAAATGTCTGGATTCGAATCAAAATTAATTATCTCCAATCAAGATCGCAGTCTTTGAATTTGTTACACTGCAAAAATGTAGTTTATGACCGTATTGTTTGAATTTTGTGGCGATTTAAATATGTCGTTTCAAGTCCGTAATATCTGAGATCGAATCAAAGTTAGATATGTACAATCAAGATCGCAGTCTTTGAATTTGTTCCAGATCTAAAAATGTAGGTTATGACCGTAATTTTTAATTTTTGTAGAGATTTAAATATGTCGTTTCAAGACCGTAATATGTGGATTTGGTACAGAGTTAATTATGTAGTAGTTTCAAGACTTGTATTTGAGTTTGTACCAAAGTTAAATATGTACATTGAAGATAGCAGTTATTGAATTTTATACAAAACTAAAACAGTAGTTTCAAGACCGTTATGTTAGAATTCGTAACAAAGTTAAATATGTACAATTAAAATCGCAGCCATCGAAATTATTGCAAAACTAAATAAGAGTATGTAGTTTTAAGATCGCAGTTTCAGACCTAAATATATAATTTGCCTATCGCAACTTCTGAATAAAAAAACAAAAATGCAACAAATGTTGCATACAATATATGCAGAGGAATTAGTAACGAGACTTTACATCTTATGTCTCAAGTTGGCAACAAAAACTGTGCTTCTTGTGGGAGTTACAGTTTTGCTGCAATTCGAACAACTAAAGCAGTGAATATAACCAAAAAGGGTTTCATAGACACTGGTACTGAAATTTTATAGTTTAACAAAATACTTTTGATAAAACAAACTAACGCCCCGCTATTTGCTGTTATCAAACCAATGGCTGCCGAGAGCATTTTTATATTTATTTATGGTAGTTGTTAGTTAAATGGGATAAGAAATTTTGCAACAGAATATTGCATTCAACCCTCGGGGCATTATAGAAATTGTGATGGGGGACGCAGGGAAGGGTGCTAAGGGATCAGCTATCAGCAAGTATTTCAATGGAAATAAATTTAAGATTTCAAATTACATCGTTCCGGACGAATAGCTCTGCCAGCGAAAGTGCTTAAAGAATAATAAAACGGTTTAAGCACCAATTGAAATAGATTTTTTTTTAAATACTTATCAAGTTTCCAGTATTTTGTCCAACAGAACCTTAACTTATACGGAACATACAACGAAGAACAAGGGATTCGAATGAACAAGGAATAATTATATAAGTTGAAAGTAGCACCAGTGATAGAGAACAGAAGAAGTAACATATGGCTATTAAAAGAAAATTAAATAAGATTATTGCTAGAATAAAACTAGCACATGACCTAAGAAAGTATGGAAGCATTGCGTAAAGGTAGGTTTTAAAAGGTTGGGCAACACATTCGTGTTGCAGGCGTCTATAAGCAAAGTTTTTTCGCAACAATAGTGGCATAATGCCACCATTGTGGCTTTACCGTTGCTTTAAATTTAATATATATGTAAATTTATCTGATATTAACAGTGAAGAACAGCGTGAGACAAGCTGCATGCTTCTGTGAAGAATTTGAAAGATTTATGAAGTCGACCTATTCCATTGAGCAAGCGTAATAAGACCTAATCATTCAAACACAGAATAGACTCATGCTGTGGTAACGGGGATGGACTCGGAATTAATGTACAACTTAGAAATATTTACAGATAATTCGCAAATTGGTTAGGAATAAAACAAGATAACAAATTCATATTTTAGGTTTGAAATTATAATCAATACATAGTATAAAACAAAGTCGCTTTCGCTGTATGTCCGTATGTATGCTTAGATCTTTAAAACTACGCAACGGATTTTGACGCGGTTTTTTTTAATAGATAGATTCTTAAGGAAGGTTTGTATGTATAATAAATGCATAATATAGTAGAGAAACACTGATAAATTTAAAGGTTTCTAATGTGATGTCGTAAATAAGCACGTTTTTTTGCGCTTATATTGCAAACGCTGGCTGAACCCTACGAGATAGACCAAAATAATGTACTACAGTATTGTACAACTTACAAAAATCCACAAAAAAGTCCGCGATGGTATATGTCTATCTCTTAGGGATAGCCCACCATAACCATTTTTTCACTGCACCCGTGCGAAGCCGGGGCGGGTCGCTAGTTAAAATATATAATACTAGCATTCTGCCCGCGGCTTCGCCTGCGTGGATTTCGGGATTGGGTCTATAGAGGATTAAGGGTCATAGCTTTTCCCCACGGCTACATATGCGCGGAAGTCGGTTTATGGCGCGAAGGTTTTATCTCGCTTGCCGTGGGACTATCCGTTTTTCCGAGATAAAAAATACCGCAAAACCTTGCTCAAGAATTACTCTATCTATTGATGAAAACCGCATGAAAATCTGTGCAGTAGTTTTTGAGCGAAGCCTTTATTGCGCATCCCGTGGGATCTGTCGATTTTTCCGGGATAAAAAGTAGCCTATGTTACTCGGGGATAATGTAGCTTTCCAAAGGTGAAAGAATTTTTGAAATCGATCCAGTAGTTTCGGAGCCTATTCATTACAAACAAACAAACAAATCTTTCCTCTTTATAATATTAGTATAGAAGTATAGATTGATAAGCATTTTAAGGAATGTAAATATAACCTTTCCACTTACGATGGCGGTTGTAAGGAAGTTCAAAGTAACAGGAAACACCGCGAACCCTTTAGGGTTTAGTATTTCTCTGCGTGATCCAATGAGAAAAAAGAACTAGAAACACTGATTCATAATATTATAAAAACATTTTTTTAAAGTATGGATAAATTATGGACTATTCATACAATACCTATACAAATTGCATCCTATGTGTTATGCTTATGTATAAACTATATTATTTTCAAGCTTCAGTTGAATTCGTTTCGTAGATTTTTTCAAAACAATTTTAGTGTTTACAATATTAGTAGGAATGAAAATATAATGTTACGTTATTTATTTTGTAAAAAACTAACACCACAAATTACTATGTATTGTTATAAATACATTTATTTTCCTTTATCATACATACATACAGACTTTATCATTACAAAAACATCTATAGAAGAAAAACATCAGGTGGCGTCTTTGAGTTCCAACATCCTGAAGAAGATCCAAATGTTCCGAATCATTCGAGACACGATCCATCTGTGTGGTAAATAACATCTTTCTGGTTGCAGATATTCCAATTAAAACTATTCGCGTTCTCAATCAAACACCTACTTTAACACATTAAAACACCATCAACAAGAAGTAACTATGACTTTTCTATAAAATTTATATGAATGAATGACCAGCGTTCTTAATCGAAATGAAATTTCCACAGTCTGCAAATATCGTTTGGGATTTAACAAGAAGTAACTAGCTCTTTTGTATAAAATTTACATGTCAGAACTATTGATATGGCTGAATGACCGGCTTTCTTTATCGAAATGAGACTTGCATAGTTAAAAAATATCCTTTGGGGACACATTCCATCTGTGTGGCAAATAACCTATATTGGGTTAATTGTAATCGTAATCCAACCATTCCTAATTACATAACTACTTCAACACATTACACCTACTTTAACAAGAAGTAACTAGCTTTTTCTCTCTTCATGTCTCTTCATGTGACATTGGTGTGACTGAATGACCGGCGTTCTTAATGGAAATAACAGCGGACAATGGCTATACGGATCGTGCGAGGCTACCGTACGATCTCGTACGAGGCGGCGACGGTTCTGGGCGGTCCCCCCTTTCGAGATCCTGGCCGACATGTACGCGGTGATGTACAACGCACCGCGGCATGTCGGTCGGGGGGCGACGGGGGAGTCCCCCGGCACCAGCGCACGGAATGCACAGACGGGAGTTGCACCGACGGACCGAGAGGGCTTGGCGTGCGCAGCTAGAGCGTGGGGGCTGCGTGCGTCAGCGCGCCGTCGGTGCGATACTCCCGCACTTCGAAGCTTGGCTCTGCGGGAGGGCGAAGTCACCTACCGCTTGACTCAGATACTCACCGGACATGGTTGTTTCGGTGAGTATCTGAGTCGAATAGGGAGGGAGGACACGACACGATGCCACCATTGTGCATCCGACCTCGACTCGGCCCAGCACACGCTGGCGGAGTGCCCTGCTTGGGACTCCGAACGCCGAGTCTTGGTCGAAGAGATCGGGCAAGATCTGTCTCCGCCAGCGTTGATTGCGACAATGCTGGCAGATGAGGGAGGTTGGAGGGCTGTGGTCTCCTTCTGTGAAGCGGTGATGCTCCAGAAGGAGGCCGCCGAGCGGGATCGGGAGTTGGCCGATCCCGCTCGAAGAAGGCGGCCTCGGGCCAGATAGCCTGGCCTGAGGCGCCGCCACGGGTCGCTGGCGGGCGCGACGCAGTTCGTGCCCGTGGAGTCGACCCGGGAGGGACCTCACCCCGGATGGCCGGGGGGTGACGTCGTAGGAGGTTGGAGGGGAGGAGGCGGCAAGATCACTCCTCCCCGAGAAGAGCTCCCCTTACGCACCCAGGGGTGCAAGGGCCGGGGGTCCTCAGTTGCGACACTCGATCCTGAGGGCCCCCTACAACGCTAGAGGATGGCCATCGCTGAGGTTTTTAGTGGATAGGCCTCCCCCTTCTGGGGAGGAGAGCCCCACATAACCACCGGCTCTCCGCAGCCGGGGTATGCAATTCAATGCATTTTCCTCAGCGGAACAAAAAAAAAAAAAAAAAAAAGATTTCTAAGCGAGTCGTTCACAAGAAACAGCATTCATCATATAAATAATACACAAAATAGTTATATGTACCAAGAAAAAGAAAACAAATAATTATCTTGAGCCTAAAATAATTTCGCGCCGCAGTAACCCATTTCCTCTGAACTACCCCAACTATCTCCCGAATATTATTTGCTCATTAGTTTACATTATTTTTATCAAGGCGAACTTACGGAGGGAATTCATTTTCATTACGGGCGATCATTCATGCGTCCGCTATCCTTGTTCCTTGTTTATCAGTATTCGGGCTGCTTGGCTGAGTAATAGGAAAAGATTTAACGAAACAGAACGGCCGAGAAATGTTGTTGCCTTGTCGCTTTTGTTTTCCTCCGTTTCTCATAGATAATGTGCGCTGATTTATCTATTGATTGGATTTCTGCAGTTTTTTTTGACCGCGGGCAAATAAAGACCGCGTCTGGCCCTCGATGACCGTGGTTTTGGCGAAAAACGTCAACACTTGTTTATAAATACTATGTTCAACATCGAATTTCACTCAAACCATTGTTAGAACTCGTTTCATAATATCATATTTTCTTAGAACAGTTTAGTCAGTTCCAAGAAAATAAATGATATTACGAAAGCCTTTACTTAATCTAGGTTTAATCCATGTCATGTAATAAGGCAGTATGAGTTTGCAGACGAATGTCTATGCAGGACAGCGTAATTTTTCATACAGAAATTTTGGACAGCACATCTATTACAATGAAATATAATTAGCTAAAATAGCCGGTGCCAGCGACTTCGTCTGCGCAGAATTAGTTTCTTTTTCCTCAGGAGAGGAAAGCTGAGACAAGGAGTACGAAACGTGCTCAGTATACCCTCGCAAAGGTAAGTGTCACATAGGTACGTCGCTCCACGGGAAGGAGGAGGAGGCCGCCGAGCGGAGTCGGGAGATGGCCGATCCCGCTCGAAGAAGGCGGCGCCGGGCTCGGTAGCACAGCTGCGGCGCCGCCGCGGGTCGCCGGCGGGCGCGAGGAAGTCGCGACTGCTACGGCGACCCGGGATAGACCACGCCCCTTCCGTGGCCGGGGGGCGTCGTCGGTGGAGGAGACCGGGGGAGGTGGTAGCCTCCCCCGAGGAGGGCTCCCCTCTAGGCGGGGGAGCGGAGGCTGGGAGTTCCCGGAGGTGGCTTGGTGTTCCCGGGGGCTCCCTACATGCCTAAGGAAGGCCATCCCTGAGGTTTTTAGTGGGTAGGCCTCCGCCTGCTGGGGAGGAGAGCCCCACATAACCGCCGGCTCGCCACAGCCGGGGTATGCAATTTAATGCATTTTCCTCAGGGAAACAAAAAAAAAAAGTGTCACATACGTCAAACATATACCCGGTACCGTCACGTACCGGGTAGATTCTCACCCCCCACTACACGGCGATCTTGAGCGTTCGAGCCATTAGACGGCGCGCTCAAGCTGCGTCGACTCCCTTTGCTTCGACCATAACAACACCGGAACAGTTGCCGGTGTAGTTAGTTGGCTAGGTGTCGAACCTCCAGTTCGTGCGCCTTCCACAAATACACATCATTGCAAAGCTGAATATACCCATCAGAGCACAGGTCCGTCCAAAAAAAAAAAAGGTAAGTGTCACAAGGGTTATGTTGGACTCCACACGACCGGAGTTATCCGGTCATGTGACCCACCAATTAAACTCAGCCTAAGCCTTGACCATAAGGGCCCTATGGCTTGAATGGAGAGCGCAGGAATAGTATTTAGAGCTTATAAGCGTGGCGTATATCCTTATAAATTGCAGCCTATCCGATGGATAAACTATATCATTGTAAAGTTTCACTAATATCCATACAATACGCGAAAGAGTATACATACAAACTTTGACATTTATATTATTAGTAGATATTGAACTGAGTTTCTTAATCGATGAACAAGACTTTTATAATTGACTATATGACACGAAACCGATAGCAAACTCATGGTAGAGCCACGGGACGATCATTTGCTATATCGTGAGGCGTGGAACCATCACGGAGCCGTTGTCAAAGTACACCAACTGGTTTGTGTAATTTGTGGCGGTCACACATATACCCCGCGCCGCTCCTGCCGTCGGGTCGCGGTTAGAGTAGTCAGTGTAGGATTACCTTTATTCTATCGTTCATAGTGAAACCCAACGGCCATTTCTTTAGTTTGCAAAACGCCAAAGCTTCATCCATGTCAATATTGTCGCATGATCTATTACTTCCGTTGCGTCTTCAGCCGTGCGATCCTATCGATTTCAGAGATATTTGCAATCTGTATTACGAACATGTGTCGGGGAACGAATGTTGCAATAAAAGCAAAGGGTCGGGTGTGAACTGCCACGCAGCGGTGTCACTCGGAACCGAGATGTGCCGACGTACACACCGAATAGAGCAAACGCGATATGTACGTTCGTTGCGGATTCATCGTTCGTAAAAAAAAAACATTATACCTCTAATCATATTAGATCAAACATGGCAAACGCAGCTCATTATCACAGCCTTGAAATTTTAATCATAATAATTATCAATGCAATCCCCTGTGTGATATAGAAATATAGTAGTCACTATGGTATAGAAACTTATTTTTAATTTTGCAATTCTATCAATTATTGGTATAATTCTACCATGACGCTTCTTAGGAGATATGATATTTTTTTATGTATTATACTTATGTTCAGAATAACATATATAAATATTAAGACAGTCCTCGGTTCGAGTCCTGATGGGACATCTGATATGTTTGTGTGATTCATACCAGTATTTGAGCCTTAGTCATAGCTGTTAATATATATTTCAACCAAATAATATTTATCTATGTATGACTAATATATGTACATCCATGGAACGAATCGTACGAATGTATATCATTATCATCATATAACATTAGTTTCAGAATCATTACTTGAGTTATTCGTTTTTCATTCATTTATTTTAGGAAAAATAGGAAAAATGTATTTTATAAAAACAATTAAAACATTTACATTTAAATGCATACGTACATATACTCTTTTCCCTTGCTACAATCCAAAGTTACTTCCCTGGCTTTCTCAACATTCATTAATATTTTCATGTACTCTCGTCGGTTAATTGCCTTAAAATCTAGAATTTATTTGTTTTAAATTAATAAATTGATTAACGTCCTTATTAATCTTAAGTGTACGGTGTAAAGTTAAGTAATATTTTATTGGGGTATGCAAAAAGTTATGTCATCAGAAAAATTGAATGGCATTGTATATAACAATTTCTTTCTTTACAACTTAATTTCTATAAATATAAATAACTAACCTAGTACAACTGCCATAATATCATTTAACACGTGTGCAAACATCGCCAATGTTTTAATCAAACATGTATCTGCGTACTTCAAAGTCGCAGAATTTATTATTATTTGCTTTGCGGAGATGGCGGCAAACAACGCGTTAATCACGTACGCGCTAATAGAAGGCGAGTATGTCGTGAAAATGAGATCAATGCCGTTCAACGTACGACACATGTACATTAAGCGCGATGTGGAAAAAATCTGTGTTATCAATAGACTTTTCAATGTCATATGTTTACGGCCGTTTTCGCTGCGCAAATGTAATGTTAAATGTGGCGCCCACAGTACGACGTACTGGAGCAACGCGCGAGTCACTGGCTCATTCACGATGCGCTAACTAGGATTATTTTTAGCGCCTGTCTCCAGATCCAATGCGGTTACATACGTTACTGAATCGTCGCTTCGATGAATCTAAAGGATAACGAAAGGATTGAATGACATTAAAATATTGCTGTAGTTTTGTCAAATTTTCCCACAGGCAAAAGATGAATTCCCTTGGCAAAAATGGCCTTATTCTATCTCCAGGTCTCAAACTGTTCCTATATCATCTTTCATCAAAATGGGTTCAGTAGTTTGTGAACCTATTCAAACATACTTTCAGCCACTACGTCTACGCGTTTTAAGGAGTATTGTTGAAGAAACTTTAAAAATATTATGTTGTTTAGTTTTAAAAAAGGTGTCGCTATCCCTTTGATGAAAGAATCAGCACCAAACTGTGATCGTGTTGGACATTTATCGGACATCATTTCTCATTACTAACGACCAAACCTTACATTTCTAATAGAATGAAGATTAGAATGAATATCTACTAAATTTAAAAATGTATTACTTTAATTTTCATTTCCAAAACACGGTTCTTATGGAAAAACTCAATATTGTTGTCTGAGAAAAATGTATCGCTTTGAAATTTATGTCGCTGTCCAATTTGCAAAAGTAACGCAGGAAGAAAAAAATGTTGCAAATAAGATTCAGATGTAATGTAGCATCAATACACAACGCGATTTATGCCAACAATAATTTCCAAACCAGCAAATAAAACACTCTTTGTTCCTATTCACAATAGAATCTTAAGAATAAGACATATCTTAAGATTACTATTTTGCCAGATGTTTCACACATGAATCCACACATGAAACATCAAAACTGCGTCTCAAGATAGACCATAACTTTGAGATGCATTACGAGCCATATGCTCAGTCACAGAAACGTTCATAAATCTTAATGGACTTTAAGTCTGGTGTTTTCTATGCGTCTTACTCTATCATAACGTGATAGAAATTGAGAGCCAATATCAACTCCTCTAGACGCGTATCTTGAATCGTCAGTGACATGACCCAACAGAGATTTTGAACCTCAGTAGGCTTTTTAACGGAGACTGCTCTGAAGAACTATTTGCAAATATGCCTTATTACCACTGCAGCAGAGTTCATCCATATCACCTGGATTCAATCTCGTCTAACGCAGTATGATTCATTCTTTTGCTATATATGTAATTTTGAAATGAGCTTCCAGCTGTTTCGTTCCCTAAACGCTGCTGTATTTCCAAGTATCCATATTCAAGATAGATTTAAAAAAGGAATTTCGTCCAGGCAATGACATAACCATACAGTACAATTTACTATCACACAATAAAAAAAAAACAGCAACCTTAATTGAAGTATCTAATTTAATAACTGTTTTTATTTTGACTCCGCATTTGTGACACTTGAATTCGAGTAACATAAGCTGCTCCAGCATCACGTCGGTGTAACCGTGTATCTAGGGAGCGTATCTGAATCCAGATAACATCATATGTAGTGCAAAACGAGTAGCTGTGAGCGCAACTCCCTGCCAAATTATTACCATAAACACCAGGAGTCGCATAGCGGCTGGTTATCAGCTATATTGGTTGTCATAATTTTCTTCCAAAACACTTAAAATGTTTCGGGAATTCAGTGTTATGCAAATGTAACCTTTGGGCAATCGTTCGTAGGGATTTTAAAACTGTTACGTTCGATGTACAGCCTGGCAAGCAGTCTGAAACGTGTTCATTGTTCGCAGTCACTTTTTTTCGAAAATCATGAATATTAATAATGTTTGCACTTGAATTAAGAACGCAAAAGCAAATAGACACAATATTACGCAAAGACTAAAAAACGTTTGAAAAAACTTTTGTTTGTTATAAAGACTAAAAAACATTTGATCTAAAAAGTAGTAAATAAAAAAAAATTAAAAAAAACTTTTTAAAAAAACACGCTTTTATTAAAAAGACTAAAAACCGATCTAAAAACTTGAAAATAAAAATAAAGTCACGCTTTTAGAAAATTTGGGTACATATCAAGAAAAATTTCTGATGACAAAAAGAAATGTAACTCAAAAATTTGTCTATAATACTTAGCAAATTAGTCCAAGAACTCAATGACTATAAAAGCGCGGGGTGTTCAAAATTAAACATTACTCATTTAATGGTCTTAACATTTACACCCCACGCTTTTATAGTCATTGAGTTCTTGGACTAATTTGCTAAATTTTATAGACAAATTTTTGAGTTACATTTCTTTTTGTCATCAGAAATTTTTCTTGATATGTACCCAAATTTTCTAAAAGCGTGACTTTATTTTTATTTTCAAGTTTTTAGATCGGTTTTTAGTCTTTTTAATAAAAGCGTGTTTTTTTAAAAAGTTTTTTTTAATTTTTTTTTATTTACTACTTTTTAGATCAAATGTTTTTTAGTCTTTATAACAAACAAAAGTTTTTTCAAACGTTTTTTAGTCTTTGCGTAAAAAGCGTGTTTTTTTAAAAAGTTTTTTTTAAATTTTTTTTTATTTACTACTTTTTAGTCTCGTGATTATTATAACAAACATAAAGAAATGTACATAATTGTTCAGAAAATGTAGTATTAGAATTAAACATATGCATTATATCAAATTCTATCTGTTTGCTTCATTGAACCAATTCTCATATTAAAAAGTTTTTAATTTATTACAACATAATTATGTATTTTTATGATTCGAAAATGATTGAATATTGTATTGTCATCTAGAATACACATGTAAAAAAAATTTGAGCTCGATTGGAGCAGTAGGAGTGGTCGAAAAATCGATTACAAGATTTGATCATGACAAACAAACAAACAAACGGACAGAGTAAGTCAATAAAAAGCGTGTAAAAAATATGCTATGTTCTGTTGCTACGTGTATGATACTATAATTGCGTTGTCATTTTTAAATTATGGACAAAGAAATTGCAATTTACTTAAAAATGCGTGTAATCTTATCATTTCGACAACCTTTATTGAGCCAAGTCATAGTTAACCACTCTAGACCAGCAAATATGTCCGTCAGGAACGCGTGCATGATCTGACCCCGTGTACGCTGCCGTAAGGCTTTTTGGTCTGGGCATTGTCAAGTGTTCTCGGACAATCCTCCCTTGGCGAAAGCCCGACCAAATAGTTGGGCAAATCCGGACGCGTATGTAGTGGCATCGCAATGTGGACCCTACCGCACGAGGCAAGGAGAACACCAGAAATTTTAGTGGATAGTGGCACTTTTGCTACGAGAGCCTCAGGACACGCCCGCCGCCTAGCCAACGGAGGGGTACGGTGCGATTTCACGCGTTTCCCCTCGAAAGAAGAAAGTCCAGCAAATATGTATGAAAATCCATTAAAAACGAAGATTTTACTTTGATTGTTTTGTTTCTTTACAAGAAGTACAATCATCTTTGTCAATTACAAAGATAGAAACAAAAGTGCGTTTCGAGTAAATTTAATTACACTCATTGTTTAAAGCGCTATTCAAACCTTATTTTGCATTGAACGTGCTGCCTGCCTTGAGCTTATCTCAGCTCCGCTCTCGACGAGAACGTGATCACTGCAGCCCTAACTTCCCTCGCTGTGCAGGCCTGGAGCTGCACGGCGTTGTGTTCTGACAGACAGTTTAATTACATTACTGCTTTATTAAGATTTAATTTATTTATGTACATATATTGGTGTACAATGACGTTCTTAATGCATTAGGCATTTTCTACCAGTCAACCTTCAGGTGATGAAGAGATACAAAGAGGTAGATGTACAAAGGACATTAAAAACAGATGTTAATACATATACAAAAGATACCCATAATATAGAATTGATAAAAAATCCTAATATCTTATATAACATTTTATAGCCTAAGACTTTCCTCGAAAAAAAGGCTGCGCAATTTATTTTTAAGGCTAAACCTGTTTGGGGAGTTTCTCACTTCTTTAAGGGATGCATTCCATAATAGAATGGATCGAACAAAAAATGAAGAGTGTACCGTATCAGAATGGTGAGAGGGGCGTTCAAAGAGAGCATTAAAGGTAGAAGGAAAGGTCCTATACCTTCATAAAGCAGAAATCGATCTGTGATATCTGTCAGTTTTAATTTAATTGTGTTAACAACAGAGTTATGTACTCGTAATCAGTCTATATTACGCACCGCGGTGGTAATGTGATACGAGTATTAACGTTCAGACAATATTCACAGTTGTAACTTGACCTTTTTAATATAGTAAAATGCATGGATGAAAAAACTGTCGATTTGTAAAGATGAACTTAATTATAATAATACTTTTTCTTATTACTATGAATCAGTCCTCGTCTAAGCCGTTAACAACCATATTATATTTGTCGACAGACAGTAGTATTATTATTTAATTACGCATTTCAGTAATAGTAGTAAGCGCAGTCAATGTGGACTCTCCTAAAATTACAAAATTAAATATTCTAAAACATTCGTCACCCCTAATTCCTCAAGACTAAAACTATTACAATATTACACAACAACCTTAATTCAATGCTATAGATGATGAAACAAATAAATAACGGATACAAAATACATTTTCGATGTAACAAATTACATAGTACGAAGAACTGTGAACCTTTATATATAGGACACATTTACAAATTCTTATCAAAGACGCAACAACTAACTCAAATTGAATTAGAGCACAATGGAAAATTGAAGTAATACATGCAGACACGACAACAATGCAGGATTGCAGGATCGAATACACATTCAGCCTGCATCACAAAGGCCGTTCATTTGACGTGCGAGGTACGAGACTCGGATGTAACTCTGTCGCCGTATTGAAGTTCGCCTCCGGCCACTGGGAATAATTGCCCCAATCTCATTGCGGGAAACTGATTCCCCTGCAAACGAAACAAATGTCTCCGGGGCTCCACTGGAAATTATTACCAACCCCTACACTGGAGCAGCAGAATCGGTATTATCACAAACAAAAGCTACACCCACCTCTTCGCGCTTAATGTTCTGCACAGAATGAGAAAATCCACATCTTAGACAATATACATTCGAGTATTTGAGTCGAATATTACAAAAACAGACACAGCCACGCGGAGAGAAATGAAAACATTTATAAATTAAATGTTAATGTCAATGTTTTCATAAAGAATAATAAAGAACTGAGTCTAAAAATTCATAAGTGATTTGTAATTGTTTCTTCTGATTCAATTAATATATATTTGAATACATCAGTACAGTTTCCAGTGGATTTCCTAAGAAAAAAAAATAGATTACTTTATTAGACATTATCTATTTTGAAGATAAAAAGATGTAAAATACAGTAGAGAAGTGTTTCAGGATCACGAGTCAGATATTTTGGTAGGTTTGCAGTCAACAGAGAATGCATTTCTAAACACCAACAGAAACGATCTCGACAAAGCTGTTTATCGTTTATGTATATTATTAGACCGTTTGGTATGCAGCCAACACCGGTACGAATTATGAGCTATTTGCAACAATAAAACCAAGTTCACTTCGATCTTGCTAGACAACAGCACGATAGCTTTGATAAAATGAAAAGCATTCCACTATTGTAAACTGATTGCCTCTCCCGCAATCCTCCATGAAACAGCCCATTTCGAAATTAATTAATAATGGCCATAACTTAGCCCAAACTTCGAAATGTAATAAACTGAGATAAACCCTTTCGACCCGAACTAAGTCAACGCAAGATTTGCTTACTTCCTAATCTTTCGTAACAAACAGATATCCAATTAAAAGCTGAGAGTTTTGGTTAATAAAATTAGCGAGCGAATATAATTCTTTGGGTTAAATCGTTTCGGAAGACACCATAGAGTTTTGCGATCACAACTCCTCCGTTATGGATTTCTCACTCGCCTCTACGCTCGATATTTAACGGAGGGAATGGAGTGACATTACAAATGTCAAATCACATAACGCCACCTAACGGCATACAATATGTGCCCTTCCATTTATATCAAATATTCACTCGTCAGCAATACGCGACTATAACGTTGGCGCCAATAACAAATAGAAGTGGCATACAAAACCACCCTAACGTCCCTATATCGAAAGTCCGATTTCCAGTAACACAGGGCACAACTCCATGAATGGAGTTCTCACGTTTATTTAGCTGGACTTCGTGTATTATGCAAAACAGTATTTATTACAATTCTTTCTTCAATTCACGCTGGGGCATTTCATATCCCTTTAATAGCGGGAATGTGTGCTTGGAACGTACATTCATGATTAGTTTTTTAACGATTATGTAAATCTGTTTAATATAATGTAATAATGTCCACTCGGGTCGCTCGATATAATAATAAAATAGATTACTTTTGTTTG
Organism: Scirpophaga incertulas; assembly: GCA_036419045.1. Classification (NCBI taxonomy): domain Eukaryota; kingdom Metazoa; phylum Arthropoda; class Insecta; order Lepidoptera; family Crambidae; genus Scirpophaga; species Scirpophaga incertulas. The sequence goes on along the minus strand of CM071631.1, from coordinate 3,457,826 downwards.
CTGATATTTCGTTGCTGGTATTCTCTCAAAACATATAATATATGGCCTAGTCATTGTTTACATACGAGTAAATCGTTATTATCATATCAACCGGTTCAGCAACTGGATTGAACGTGGAATGGTGCGTATCGCTTATTGTTGCAAATAGTTAATGTGTGTTAGTCGAGATAAATGGATTAGAAAAAAGTATTCTGCATTTGTCTGGTCTTACATAAAATCATATAGGAAAAAACGTAACTAATTATAAATGAATAAAGAGATTTATTTGATGATTTTATCTCAGGTAGTTCTAAGCTGACAAAACCTTTATCCTACCAATTAGTCAATAAAAAAAAACACAATAAAATAGTTAGTAGATACAAGTTTTTTTTATCAAATTGTAAATAATAATTTATAATAGTAATTTCATCATCATCGTGCGACGAAAACGAGCAAAATGCTTACATTCTCAATTGCAGGTTTATAATGCTCCTAGAAATGCTATAAAAGCGACATACTGCTCGAATATAACTGTACTATTGGCTTGAACAACTTGCCCCGCTAGTAAAGCTTACGTGATCACAGTGGTTTAAGCATTTATGTAGTTCCAACCGGAGCGGGCCAAGTTGCGCGCCTTGCGCGACCCTCGTACGCTGAATGTAGACATAATAAAAAACTTTTGAATGATCTTCAACCTCGAATAAATCGACCGAACCTGCTTCCTTAAACTGGGGTAGATACTGAAGTACTTATTTTAAAGTAGGTATAATAACAGGACGAATTTAGTACTCGGCTTTAGTGAAAGATGCATAAAAGAATGTGTATTTTAAACTTTTAAAATGCAATATAATTTATAAAGATTTCAGTAGCATAAATATTGTTATAAAGTAACTTAAATTTAAAAGAAACATAAAAGGTTTTTTTATGGATAAAAAGAAGAAGAAGAAGAAATAAAGTATTTCATAAATGATTGTTAAAATAAAAACAACAGCGTATCTTAGAAGAACTTAAATGGACCAAAATTAAAACCTATTAAGAACCTGGTCGAGTTACGTGGAACGTGAACTGAAAGTTTAATTACTTATTCCTTTGTAAAGTACTTACTATCCCCCTTCAGACAAACTTATTATAGCCACAAGCATATTGTATCTTCACACAAAATCATAGACAAACCAAGTGAAAGAAACTACGCGGAACAATAAAGGATATACACATTTTTTTACACTACACTATTATCACCGCCATGAAATATTCTTTATATTGGATAGAAGTGTACTAGTAGGTACTGAAGATAAGGAATTTATTTAAGGCATACAAAATAGAACCACAACAATATCCAACAAAAAATTGTAATAGGAATGGGAAGAGATGATAAGTAAAAGATGATGTCAATGACAATAGTTTTAAGGCGTTATCTTAAATAGAAAGGTATGATGGTAGTGAACGCGACCGGAATAAATGGTGCCGATTAACAAACTTATTTGAATGACACGCGGTGCCGTAAACGTTGACCGCGCGGAACGTTAATGCACGCGGCATACATCGTACGAAGATTTTTCAATTTAGGTAATTATGTTTACATCTCTTCATAGTCATTCCGATCATAACACAGAATCTACTTTATTTATTGACAGGATTCACCGCAAAGGAGATCTAGTGTCTTTCAAAGTCATGCTGCAAGAGGTTTCATTTCAATCTTTTAATGGACTATAAATCATAAGGATAATATCAGCTACGAAACAAATAACTTTAAAGTAAGTTTTTTATCACATTATTATAACTAACTTATATTTAATCGTCTTAAATGTCCTAAAACTTAGATTTCTATTACATCTCAAAAATTATATCAGTCTTGTATGTAAGTAATTACCTAAATTAATATTATCTTGCTGAAAGAGTATAAAATTTTAAATATTAATACAATAAACAGTAATGTTCTGAAGTGTTTAGAATACACAATATACTACTTACATTATTATTGTGAATGGCCTTGAGTTGGAGTTTAACGCTATATTTGGAAATTTTAAAACAAAATGGCCTTCATCATTTGAATCGAGAACTAACACGAAAACTATTTGAAATCCATTGGAATCCATATGAGTTGGGTTGAGTTAATAAAGTCTTTTTCATCCATATGGGAATTGAAAATCTCCAGCCTCTAAGCAACAACAAAGTTAAGTCAGCCAGTGTTTACGACATGCGACAAACCAGATCTATAGACACTCTCCGTTTCCCATTTCCAGACACATCATGTTCCATTAGACGTGTTCCTCCGAATGCTCGTCAATCGGTGTACAGTAGTAACAGCACTTTATCCGAGTGACAACAGAGGTCTCCAGTTCCGATATAAAAAACTGGCGACACGTTTGCACAAGTAATGCCTCAGTCAACACACGGCACGACGGGGACCGATTCGTAGAGTGAACTTCTTTCACGATTTCGTAATGTTCACAATGAACGTAAAACACTTGTGATTCTGAGACAACAAATCTGTATCTGTCAGTTTATTTGGGTTTTAAGTTTTAAATTATGATTCCAAATTCAAGACACATCTGAGTCTTATCAACTTTTTATACGATGGCGGTAAGGTAAAATTTGAAGAACATATTGGTGCATTCAATTTCTTTCTTAAATCTACAATTATTCTAACTTTATATTCAGATCCTAGGTACTGTGAAATATGGCGACCAAGGACTTTTTACTCTCATTAACGTACCATATGACCGCTCGCGACCCCGACCGTGACAGCCAACGTAGCGCAGCGAAAAAGTCAAACGCAGATCAACCAACCGAAATGGGTAAAAAACGGCCGAAGCCCGGACTCGCTCTGGCCACTGCGTTATGTTTTTAAAATACCTCCGACAACATACAGTGGGAACGGGAAAATTAAAGAGGAAAATTGCAGCATTCGTCTCCTCCTCTCGCTTCGACGCGTATTAGTCGCGACAGTGATAAATCGACAAGTCAAATTTTATAGACGTTGTTTTTCACAATCCTTGATTGTTTCTGCTGAGGCTTAGGACAGAGCCATTTGTCTTCCACGTTGCGTCTCTATGGTAGCAATTTGCGAAAACATATAAAGTGATCATCAAAGAAGTGGAGATATAAAAGAACAAATAGAAACGTTTAGTCAGGACCCGGCGTGTTCGAGTTCGTTGCGCATACTCTTCAAAGTCACTACTAGCGATAAACACCTTTATTTATCTTATGTATAATAACAGCGTCAATTATATTCTTCATTAACTTCTCGAGCTCCTAAGCGTCACGTCGTTTGGGTTTATGTGCACAGTCTCTCGCGTAAATTAAGGAGAATTTCATAACGAGAGGAACTAGTCGAAGTATTAAGGTTCTACGCTCTTACTTAAGAAGCTTGTGGGCGTGCGCTCGCAGCGCTCGCTACGTCGCTTCTATCATCAGTAAAGCGAGCTACGAGCTCGTGCTGACGAGCTCGTATATCCGCAAACTGCGTCTGACGTATTCATAAGGCACGACGTTTGAGCAGGAATTAAATTACACTAATTTCACATGCAACATAATCACTTTGAAATAACGGAGGAGCGTCGCTGATTTTCTAGAATGATGCTGTAATAATTTATGCGGAACGGAATATCTGTTTTGCTGACGTGAACAGTTTGCAATAGTTAGGAGTTTGTTTACTCAACGAAATTTATTTAACATCAAAAGATTTCCCTTGACAGTCGAGATTGATAGGAGACCTTGGTCGATTGTTTATTTCCACTGTAGACTAAATATATTGTTGTAAAAGTTTTTAATCTGAGAAACGTTTAGATACGCTCGGTTGAGAAGATAAATTAACGTCGAATATATAAATAGCTTTAATCAGCGTGAAAAAAAAAATAAGAAATTAATGTAAAACTAGCTGGAAATATCTTAGGCAATACAAATTCACCTGAAAGCAATAACCATCGCGCGGGTCGCTCCGGCATAATTTATATTGCGTTCATAATTCCTATACAAGCGGAATTTATTAGGGCAAATTAATTTGGCGAGCAAGCCCCAGTAATCCAGACACATCTGCGCGGCTCCCGAATTACACTTCATAGTATCGATATTAAAAACATTCACGACCACCCGTGGGCATAATAACTAGCGTTATTAACTGCAGTCGCCAGTTTTTAAAACTTTATAAACTCAAGAAACCGCGCGGTTCGAATTTTCCGAGATAATCTTTCAAGACATAAGATCAGAATCACATGTTCCGCCGTTTCCAGTAATAATGTCAGAGAAGAAAAATTCTTGTAATATCATTTACGTGAAAAGAAAAGTAATATAAAACATTTCTAATTAATAGCAAAGTAAGCGACAGTAAAAGTGGCAACGTCGGAGACGGTCATAACTAGAAGAGTCCATAAATAAACAAGTTTTATTGTGTGATTACAGAGCATCGTAAAAAATTCAATTTGCTCAGCGTCCAGACATCTGTACTATGATAGTTGGAATATCATCAGTTTGTTCCCTTTGCTTTCTCTTATAATTTAATTATGACACTTTGAATGGTTAATACTTGAATGAGTAATCATATTAAATACTTATATTTCTTTCTCTCTGACTGGAACCTTCCAGTTACTATGTAAAGCCATTATGATTATTATATATTTGAATACTACAAATTATTATTAATTGATTTTTTATTACAAGGTTTCTCAAAGTGTTCATGTACTAATGAGATTGTACTATTAATATGAACACCTGGAAATGTCAACGTTATTATTATAATCTATATTTCAATACAATAATTTTAAGATTCAGCATGAGACTATAAGAAGCTATGGATGAAATCTGATTCCCAAAGAAGTTCAGAGATAATAAGGCAAAAAATGATTCAAATTATAAGTAACAAAAATATGGTTATTATTATTTACTAATAAATCTAATGGCAACTAATATAAACTATAACTAAGCTAAACCTAAGAAACGCCTCTGCAGCATTGTAGCTGTGAAGCTAGCAGCGTTTCCTCGCTGAATCGCTAGAACTTTGAGCAAGGAAACAATCCAACTCTTCGGTGTCCTGTGACCTTTTCAAGTCTCTTCTTACATAGTGTATAGATGTATAGTTTTAAAGTGACGATGATGACCATTAAATGGGCAGTCACAACATACCATAAAGATAAGCTATCGTAAAGTGACACCGCAGATATGAAACATCAAAAGCATTCAACGTATAAGGTGAATTTTCGTGAAACTGTAAAGATATTTGTGTGCACTGAAGATGTCGACGCCGTAATGGTGAATACAATATCTTGGTCGATTATGTGAAAGAACTGACTAGCTTGCATTTCGAAACCAGAGATAATGCTGTGCGCATTCAATTGAAAATCTATAATGGCATGTTCGTTCCTATGACAAGCGCAAATACTGACGTAAGACCGAATAAGAATATGTTAGTTGCCGTTTTGGCAAGCGCTTTCGGGATGTTTCAAGCGGAGTAAATAGTGTAAGCTTTCAGCGTCCCGGATTACGTTTCAAGACTTCATTAGGAGGAACGCGAGTAGTTGTTGAGCAATTAGAATTCTGCTTTCTGCTTTTAGATATTGTAATCGAATACATTTTCGATCGATCAGTTTAAGAGGCGAGTCACGTTTCCCTTTAAACTTTAAGTGCTTCGAGATCTCACTCGAGGAGATGATCGTTCATTTCGCAAGCCGTTCAAAAGCCGACGCGAATTACAAAGCACATACATCACAATATATTCCTGTTTACGGCAGTGACCAGCACATTCGTAGCAAATGGAACCTTTTTAGTAGATGGCAATCTGCACGGTCCGAGGCCGAACGGGACTGTATCGGATCGCCGGAGCACCCTCGTCAACTTGTGTCAGGAATCACCTCATTATAGTGACCTCTCGTTGCTTATTCGAGGTGGACGCTCTTTACATACTAAGCTGGACAGTTTCCCTGGAATGTTTACATTCTGGAATACATCACCGCACCTTCCCTTCAAATTGGAGCTATCGCGTTCGGGATACCGTACCCGGTTATTATGTCGTCCGAGTTTCCCGTTTGATGTGGGTTATTTGCTGTATGCCGCACGCGAATTTAGAGTCAAAGAGAAACGAAATGGAAATCATTTCAATATTTTTCTGTTGTTGTCTGCATTCGATAGAAACGTCAATATTTTTGCAATAACAAACCGGTACATGTAGTTAAAAATATCCTTAGAGCTCAAAGCACTCGCACTCGACTGCAACCTTACAACAAACTATTATACGACGACAAACTGCTAACATGTACAGACTACTTCTAAATCAAAACGAACCTTGCAAAAAGACTCTTAAGGTGCAATATTTGCCAACACATTCTGATACGTGTTTGCACTACACTTGTCAATTAAGAGTGAAAAATGGGGATGGAAAGAGCCGAGTGGGACAGAGAGGCAATGTCAACAAAAAATCGTCTGAAAACCCTTTCGCGGAAGACGCTGTTTTGTTTGACGCGGCGATGTCGAAGCCCCCGGTGTAATGCCACAGTATCGTACAGTAAATGGAATGCGACAAACATGGCAGAAATAGAATGAAATAATAACAGCTCCACTCAAAAATTTCATCTCACGCTTCTCAGTATACGAAAGGTCGACATCCTCATATATAACGAGATGAACCGAACTTTATTTATTTAATAAACGTTCTTTAGCTATAGCATTGCCCCCTTTATTAGTAAAATAATATATAATTGTAGTTTTATATAATTGTATTGTGCGTGTGTTATGGCTGAAGACTTGAAGAACTGCACCGATGTTATGTAATTTATTATGTGGATTCAACATAATTGTCACATCAATCCAACTGTTACTTTAATCAAATTTTATGGCAACACAGTTACAAACATATTTAGCCCACCACACTTTTAAATGAGATTACAAACCAGACTTTTTATGGAGGTCGTCAATTGTCATATCAATAGTCGATTAAAATATACTTTTTTCCTCAGGAGAGCAAGACTGAGAATCTATCACAAGGGGCACAAAACGTACCCAGGATATTCCTGCAACGGCAAGTGTCACGAGGGTTATGTTGGACTCCACGCGACCGGAGTGGTCCGATCGCGTGACCTACCAACTAAACTCAGCCTTAGCCTTGGCCATAAGGGCCCAGGGCTTGAATGGTCGATTAAAAACGTGATTACAATTATTACCTACTAATATTATGAACTCGAAAGATAGTAAGAATGGATGGATGTTTGCTAGTCTTTCACGTAAAAACTACTAAATGGATATTAATATAGCTTGACTCAGAAACTATAGCTTAAAATGTGAATTGTCCAAATTCCCCTTGCCCTTGCCCCTTCCCTTATCAAACTAAAGAGAGACGAGATCCGAAAGGTCATAGCTACCAACTGGACACTGTCTTTTAAACAAACACCTGTACACAATTGGTATAACAGACAACCCCTTGTGCAGAGGATGCATGGAGGCAGAGGAAACGCCACAGCACGTTCTTATGGAATGTGCAAGTGTGGCCGACCAACGGGAGAAACTTTTCCATTCCCCGGCGTCCCTGGCAGAAGCATGCAGCCCACGGAGGCTGCTGGCGTTCTGGGAGGACCTGGGATGGATGGAGTAGGAAGGAGGCGGACGCAGGAGAAGGACGCACAATGGCCCAATCATAAGGCTAAGTGCGGTGTAGCCCAGCCTAACTAAATAACTTGTGCAAATTATGACGATAAATTTGAAAGAAAGAAAAAATTGACTTGACGACCTCCATAGTAGAGTGGATAATACACCGGTTTCAAGGTGTCGCCGTCTCTGAGGTCCCGGGTTCGAATCCTGGTGGGGGCAGATGTTTGTGTGATGAATGCCAGCATTTGTACCTTAGTCATGGTTGTTGATATATATTTCAATAAAAATTATTTATATATGTATAATATATGTATGTCTATCCGTTACCTTAGATCCCATAGCACAAGCCTTACAGAGCTTAGTTTGGGCTAGGCGAATTGGTGTAAGTGTAACAAATATATAAAAAAATCCCTGCACAGAAGAAGTCGCGGGCACTATCTACTAAACAGCGTCACTACATAGTATACACCAAAGTCTCTTTCTCTGTCCCTATATCCCTATGTAGGCTTAAATCTTTAAAACTACTCAACGAATTTTGATGCGGTTTTTTTTAATAGATAAGGTGATTGAAGAGGAAGGTTTATGTGCATAATAACATCCATTATTATACTGTGTATTTGGTATCAGCACTGCACCCGTGGGAAGTCGGGGCGACAGGGTGTCTAGTATTTGAATATTTTATTTCATCTTATGAACATAGCCGTTGAAGTCCATATAGAAAAACCAATTCTATGAAGTGCAATGGAAATATTTTTATTTCGTATATATGACGAGAAACAAAAATTTTGCATTCAATGGATTCACCGTGCAGGTGCCGGGTCTGTAGTGCTGCAGAGGAGAGTTAGAAGCAGTGCCGTGAACTTATAACCCTGTTGTAGATCCCTTACGATAGTACCTTTTACGCTACATCATCATTTTCCATCACCACCCTGATGATTTCGCAATAAATCTAGCAACACATTGAATGCGCAAACTTTTAAATTAAGAACATTTATTACTACACTAGCGACCCGCCCCGGCTTCGCACGGGTTCAGTGAAAAAATGGTTATGGTGGGTTATCCCTAAGAGATAGACATATACCATCACGGACTTTTTTGTGGATTTTTGTAAGTTGTACAATACTGTAGTACAACATTATTTTGGTCTATCTCGTAGGGTTCAGCCAGCGTTTGCAATATAAGCGCAAAAAAACGTGCTTATTTACGACATCACATTAGAAACCTTTAAATTTATCAGTGTTTCTCTACTATATTATGCATTTATTATACATACAAACCTTCCTTAAGAATCACTCTATCTATTAAAAAAAAACCGCGTCAAAATCCGTTGCGTAGTTTTAAAGATCTAAGCATACATACGGACATACAGCGAAAGCGACTTTGTTTTATACTATGTAGTGATAATGCCTAGTAGGGTTATTATATTACTCGGAAACCAGCTGCTATCACTTGGTTTGACATTTGCAAATCAACCATCGCCTGCATGCTTGTAATTTATTTTGTACGAGAGGAAGAAAACAAGCAATGGTTGGTGTGCAACTAAACGCGATCGTGTCTGATTGCCGAATTACATAAAAACCTTACAGTATTCCGACTTCCCCGAAATGAACGATCTAGAAAATCACAAAAAATCATGAGCTAGGAAAGAAAAGCGTGCCTAATGTAACAAGATTTTCACGTCGTTAAAGCGGACTGGTTCAGCTTAATGTGTGTATTACTAACACTGTGAAGGGCTTACGACGGAACTATGACAGGCCAGGCGATTGAGTTACATAGTCGCATTATGTAAGCCAGGAGGAAGCCGGTGTAACTTTACACAACTTATTACAGACTCGAGAACTGCTAGTAATGTTGCTACATGGTATGTTATATGAGGACTTCGGTGACACAGTGTAGTATGCTCACGGCAGTATTTTTATTTTTAGCGAGCGATTATGTTTTTGTCACTTGTATAAAAATTAATTATCATCATTTCAGCCAATAGGCGCCCAGTGTTGGACATAGGCCTTCCCTAAGAATCTCCGCACCGGTCAGTCCTACGCTGCTTGCGTCCAACTCCTTCCTTCGACATTCACCAAATTGTCTGCCCATCTTTTGGAAGGTCTGCCAAAGCTACGGCATATGCTTGCATACTAGAGGACCATTATGCCCTAGTGGCCGTCCTGCGTTCTTCTTCTTTTAATGAATAATTAATAAATACATTTATTTACCATACACAGAAAAAGGAACAAATATAATTACATTACTTAATTAAAATAGGTTTAGTAGCACAATATTAGCAGCGTTGCTGGTAGACGCACTGTTTTACCAAGAAAGGACAAGAAGATGCAACAAGGTCATAATCTGGTAAGAAAGAAGCAGATATTTTAAAGACTATATCTAAAGGTATTTAGGAGATGTTGTTTTTAGTACGGTTCAAATCAGCGTGCAATAGCTTAAGGAATGCGTAATTTTCATTTAAATACATGATTAAACATGTCAGTCAGCTCACAAATTATTCCACTTCAAGTAAAATTTTGCCAAAATATAAGGTAAGAAATTGTCTTGCACACCTAATACCACATTATTTATATAACAGATAATAGGTACTTAAAGTTATTTTATTTAAAACAGTAAATAAATAAATCAACAAATTCAACGAACAATGTTAAATTCAATTAATATCAATTTATTTATTGAAAGATAACAAACAGTTACAATATATAAAGGATGATTTAGTTTACTATATCCAAGCATGCTAATACTGCAACCAACAGCGTTATCCACAAATTAAAAAAACAAAAATAGTACGCTACATTTGACCTCGGCACCACACAGCACACACACACTCACGCATACTCACACACATATATATAACACATATATACACCATGAACAGCAACCAATTTGTTTTATTTATTATGTTTAAAATAAAACAAAACAAAAAATATAAATAAATAAAATCAATGATACCAAATACACAATAAAAAACTATAATACGTCTACGTTTGAAAGTAAGTATGATATTTTCTAGAGATCTGTCTCCGCCGGCATTGATTGCGGCAATGCTGGCGGACGAGGGAGGTTGGAGGGCTGTGGCCTCCTTCTGTGAAGCAGTGATGCTCCAGAAGGAGGCTGCCGAGCGGGGTCGGTAGATGGCCGATCCCGCTCGAAGAAGGCGGCGCCGAGCTCGGTAGCACAGCTGCGGCGCCGCCGCGGGTCGCCGGCGGGCCCGAGGAAGTCGCGACTGCTACGGCGACCCGGGATGGACCTCGTCCCTTCCGTGGCCGGGGGGCGTCGTCGGTGGAGGAGACCGGGGGAGGTCGTGTAGCCTCCTCCGAGGAGGGCTCCCCTCTAGGCAGGCGAGCGGAGGCTGGGGGTTCCCGGAAGTGGCTTGATGTTCCCGGGGGCTCCCTACATGCCTGAGGAAGGCCATCCCTGAGGTTTTTAGTGGGTAGGCCTCCCCCTTCTGGGGAGGAGAGCCCCACATAACCGCCGGCTCGCCACAGCGGGGGTATGTAATTTAATGCATTTTCCTCAGGGGAACAAAAAAAAAAAAAAGTATGATATTTTCTACCAAAATGCAACGGTAATCATTTTAATTCGGCTCCATAATAGTACACGGTGCTGTAATATTGGTGCGAAATTCTTTCATGAATTATTTCTTCTTTTATTGACGTGTCCAATCAATATATACACCTTTAATCCGCTCCTATATATATCGCTCGAAATAACGGTGGTTTTCGTGTGCAAATGAAATATCTGAAGTAATGCTAATTATGGAGTAGTTTTTCTACTACGCATTTATTATACAACCCGATATATTATTAGATCAGGCACTCGTGAGGATTGTTACTCGAATATTTCGAGTTTTCGTTGATTTCCGGTCTGGGTTATTAGCAAAAGGGACTAGTTCCACCCGAAGTCAAACAACCTTCGCATTAAGAGAACTAAGTTTACTTTTGAATGGCAACCCATCCGACTATTAGGCCATGCGAAATGCCGGGACCTCATTAGTTACTATACCCGAGTTTAATTCGGGAAGTTCCACCAAGCACATGATTTGTTTGTGATCTCAGAGTAATGTTATCATCATTTCTGATTCAGTGGCTATAGTTACACCCCCACGTAATTCAAAACAGGGAAAGATCAGCACAGGGATAAAGAAATGTGCAAATATTCCAATACCAATCCTTAATATTATATGAAAAGATTATTTATCAAAGGACAATGGCGAACTTCCACAACAACCAACAATTTTTTGTTGATATATAGACATATAAAAATATAGGTATATTTATATCACAAAATAGAATTTTAATTTCTTAATGGATTACCGATAGTTATTCGATTGTGGTCAATCTAGAAAAAAGATATTTCAGTTTTCACCTGCCAATAAATTCAAAAGTGTATGTAAAATGTATGTATGCAATGTGGACTAAACACTGGGTGAGCGTGGTCAACGAAGGCATTAACTAATCGCTGTAACATTCTTAAGGTAGTCTCGTGCACGTCTGTTGGAAGACATGAGCTGCGAAATTAAATTTGACTATAATAAACTTAGATAAACATAAAATTGACATGTGTTAATTTATAAACGTAACTATTGTTTATTTCTGATGAAACGTTATTGAATAATAGGAGCATAATTACAAGTTGCACTCAACAAGAACAATACAACATTGTATTCTTTGTAGTTTGTAGATAGACGCCAAAGCATCATTACGATCCAACATTCTGTCGGCAACTGCGACTAACTTCATGCACAGTTGACTGTGGTGAGTCACAGTCGCCACGTGACAATCAGCTGACGTCTGATATCATCCGATGACTGCAGAACGCAGACTGCAGGGCGGTGCGCGTGAGTCGAGCCACGTGCAACGCAAACAACGCCACCTTTTTATGAGTTTATGTGCCTTTTATGTAGATTTTTTTGGCAAACACAATCTATATAGTTTATTGTATATCAGTGGATCATTTGATCTTAGTACATTGAGCGTTGATTAGGTACCTATCTTGTTTTTGTATCAAGGCGGACAATCCTGTAGACATACCATGGTCTCATAAATCTGTAGTGTACGCGAGATGGCGCTATACGGTGTAAGAACGGTATTTTCTATTTCAATATTGGCTTGACTCTATTTGAAGTGGTCACGGCAAGAACTCAAGTGAATTTCTGAATATGTGTGGTGAGAGACAAACCCGATATAATTTGATTAACAAGAAACATGCATACGTTAAGTGTTTACTGTGAGACATCAGCAAATGGCTAAATTTCAGTTACAGCCTGACGGAACTATAAAAAAATATAATTGACCGTACTCACTATTTGATTTCTTGTTTTAGTCTTTGCTAGTTCCTTTGCATACCCTGCCATTAATATAGCACATTTAATAGCTACTATGTGGCTATAGGACATATCTAAAATAAATGTCGGGTTGTAGAGGTAGTTGCTACATAATCGTGATGAAAAAGACAATTCCATCTCGATGCAAATAAAAGACCTTGTCTGCGCATTGGGTGCGCCGGCGCAGCCAACGTGATCGTGTATCGCGCGACCCTGAGCGCGGACAGCTGTGACATTGTTCTGATACTATCAAGATCAAACTATCCAATAATAATAATAATAAAAATAAATTATTTCGTATCATATACATAATAAAATTAAATTAATAACTGAACTAGGTTTGCAATCCACACAGCCAATAATCAGTACCTAAAACTACTTTCGTTTTGTATGTTTCTGTATTAGTATACAGAAACATAGTATCTAGTATCTAGTGATACTTGATTCGATTCAATCAAATCAGCAGTTAAATGTACACCAGACATTATTATAATAAATATAATAACAATATAATAAAATAATGCGTAGGGAAGTGATGACTCCATCACCCGCTGGTGGGGCATTTTGTGCCTCTTAACGTAGTACGTCATAAATGCCTCATCAGTACAGTTAGTCTACCTCGGGGCAGCTTGTGGTGAGTTGCGTCACCGAGGGTACCGATGTACTTCAGGGCGGAGTGCAACCCGCCTCTGTCTTGCCTTAGTCGGCCGGACAGAGTGGAATCGCAAAAGCAGATGTTCGAAGGGTCGAAGTGCAATCGCAGACACACCTCTCTACATCCTTAGCCGGTCTCAACAATGTTGTTCCCTTCGTACTAGTATTGGTCTGTTTTGGGGGGGGGGTCCATTTAGTGAGCTGCGAGTCATCACCTGCCATATTTAAATCAATTAGGAGGCTTTGAGAAGGCCGGTGACCGGAGTCTCTTCCATAGTCCGGTTCTCATTACCCCAAAATCGAAATGCAATAGTCCACAAACGTTTTGACCAGTAATGACAATAGTTTCTGTGCATGTAACTGAGTCTTAAGCTGCATTTTTCATGGTGCAGATAGAGATTAGACCCAGTTGGTACACTCCACGCACACTTTCATTGGTCTGTAATGGACCGTGTCTTAATCATAATGTTAATTTATTTGGGGCAATCTCAAATTCGGTTAGTAACAATGATCTAAATACATATGGTTGGTAAAATTAAAATTATACATTCGACATTATCTTATAATTAAAATTACTATCACTATGACATTGTGTGGATCTGTATCCACGCTTTTGATTATACCTGAGACAGAGAATAGTCAAAGTGGATGGACACTGTCCTACTACGATCAAAATCAAACAGCCTCTCTACATATGTATGTAATACGAGATACGTCAATCGGTGTATCGTTTCTTGATGCGATTGTTCCAACTTGAAGAGTCACGAGTCATTTGACGATCATCATAATCGTGTTGCTATCTAGAGTTATAGATATAGGTTGATGGCCGATACTTCACTTTTCACTTCGCTTGCAAGGAATGCAAGAAAATGCATTCCTAATCTATATATTGGAATTTAGATAGGAATATATCACTACATAGTATACTCGTAAAACAAATTCGCAACGGATTTTTGCGCTTATATTGCAAAAGCGCTGGCTGAACCCTACGAGATAGACCCAAATTATTTTCTACAGTATTAATAAGGGCATTTTGTAGTAGGTATATTTACATAAGCATTGCACCCGTGCGAAGCCGGGGCGGGTCGCTAGTATATTATAAAACAAAAAATAATTTGATGTTTATTTCATAGTTTCACTTTTTAAATAAATTGCTCTGTGTTTTGTATATTAAGTAAATTGTGTATTTGTTTTACATACATACATACATACAAACTTTCGCGTTTATAATATTACTAGGATATTCAATAAACACATTTTTTAAAATATTATTTAATATCTAGATACTAAAAGTTCCATACGAGATGCTGACGAACCTATTATATATTACTACAGTCTTACTTGCAGACTTCCAGCTATCACCAATATGTCCTAATTGGAAACAATCAAGAAACACTACCGACATAACTAAACCACCAAAATACTCGTATGTCGAAGTCCTACGAAACATAATTTTACGGATTAATATGTTTAAAAGACAACATATCAGAACCAGAGACGAACCTTTTGAATTGATATTATTATTTTGTTCGGACATGGCGGACCTATTTCGATACGCCGCAACATGCAAATGACACGTGTGTCACGTGGCCACCGTGTCATCGTCCGGTTGTGTTTTACATCATCAAAAGATGCAGCTTCACTTGAACTGTATACGCGATTGTATTAATTAAGTGAACGAGTATAGGAAAGAGTCAAATACGTTATCGAATCGTAGACAAAATTAAAATATAACTTGTAAATTAGGCGTATGTGAAGAAATATAAAAACAATTAATAGGTTTTATTCGTCAACAGACAGGTAGAACATCAAAGAGGCCGACGAAAACTTGTTTAATAATGTATTTTATTTTAAAAATCAAAGAATTAATTATCACTCACCAGCCTATGCTAACTGAACTCTGCCAGGTTTTTACTTTTTTCAATTAATCTACGGTATTTCACACAAATGCTTCCATTTCATGCCTTGTATATTTGATTTGCAAAATTTTACATTGTTGCGTCAGGTTGGTACTTACGAGTGTCCGTAGATCTGACAGTGATTCGAATTTTAAATCGCGAAACTTGTTCTAATGACATTTGTCTTCACCTCAAATCAAAAAAGAAATGACAGCTCACTACCTGTCCATTTCGATAAAAATAATTGATCAATGATGATTGATCAATAAACAAATGCAAAACAAACACTCGCAATAAACTGTAATGAACATTGTCGTTTATTTTAAGCTGCACACGACATTGATGTATTTTACATTGATATGTGTGAGTGTACATATTTATGTCAGTCATTTACACAGCAAATGCAAACAAGAATGATGTGTTTCATTTCAACTAACGCCATTCACGACATTACAACAAAATATCGCATGCTCCAATCTTATGAAAGCAAGTATAACTTTTACATCTGTACATTGCAAAGTCTTCTGTAGATTGTTCGATTTCTATATATCGTTAAATGACATTTATGTATTTTAGGTGTCAAAAAATTTTAATCAATCAAGTGTTTTGGGTCTTATATATTTTTCTCTACCATGTTTTTCCAACAAGTAATTTTATATGAGCCTGTATTAATACACTTGCTTCATTCACTCGCGTTATATAGCATTTTACAAAAGATATATTTTCCCGAGGTAGAAATGGCACTATATCCTTCTCTGGGTCTCAAACTATCCCTACCTATACTTTCTTCAAAATCAATTCTTCAGATTCAATAGTTTGTGAGCCTATTCAAACAAAAACTTTCACGACCTATTTTTACTGCCTTTAGAGGATTTTTTTTTAACTTTGAGGAATATCCAATTAAAGGCCTAGAACATAACTTATAACATAGACACTTTAGAACATACTTTAAAAATGACGTTCTTTGAATACAAACATACAACAAAAGTAACCTATATATTTCTATAACATTATCTGCGTACCATTGGTTCAGTAGTTTTGGCATGGAACTGCTACAGACAGACATACAGAGCTACTTTCGCAGTTGTAATATTACTAACGAATTGTATTGATTTACTCAACATTGATCATTTAAAATGGCGCACAATTTTAACACATTTAATAACAAGTGCATAACTTAACTCAAGTGATTGTGTTAATAACGTGCCGTTGTTTCGTACGGAAGGAAATTCGTTTAATTTTTTTTTTATTATATTACACCATTCAGAGTCATGTAAAGAGCCAAGGTCGCGTGACAGTTGACTACTGAAAAACTACTGCGTCTTATCAAGGCGATGTTTACATCATAAACACATGTTCATAAAAACAAATATTTGAAATTCTTGACAATGGTAATGCAATTGGGTAGATGACAATTTTTTAAATTCTGTATATAATAAGAGTACTCTTTTAAGTGAGAAATATTGTAGAACCAACAGTACACCTGCACCTATTACTTTTGAAGATACATCGACATGTTTGCGGCGCTGCCGCTGTCGCGGGTCGCTCAAAAACGCTCCATACTAAAAACACTGCAATTGTGACGTCATAACTCAGTAAACTCGCCTAATTTGTATGAGCGTATAAACAAATTTTCTAATAACTTTGTTATTTGTACGTTTATAGATATATCTTTCTTTATAAAAAAATGTTACATTTAATGCGAGAATGCTAGAAATGTGTTCGTTTCATTAGAATTAAGTAAATAATAATTGCTCATTTTTTAGAAATCTAAAAACAATATAAGTTAGTAATTAAACTGAAATTTCTATATTGCCATACTTTCATTAGATATAAATTGCTCAAATCAGATAATTATAGTATAAAAACGGCCATAATCAGTTGTAGTCGTCTACCCTATTATTCCTTACTAGTGCCGGCTACTTCGTCTGCGCAGGATTAGTATTTCGAGTAACTTATATAAACGTGGCGTATATCTTTATAAATTGTTTTATTTGTTTAATCAAAATAATCGAAATCAAAATATCAAAATAACACATAGGCAATGTGTTATTTTGATATATAAGCTACATTATTATAACGTTTCATTAAAATTCATTCAGTAGTTGTTACAAACATCCATACATACAAACTTTCGCGTTTATAATGTTAACATCCATCCATACAAACTTTCGCGTTTATAATGTTAACATCCATCCATACAAACTTTCGCGTTTATAATGTTGACATCCATCCATACAAACTTTCGCGTTTATAATGTTAACATCCATCCATACAAACTTTCGCGTTTATAATGTTGACATCCATCCATACAAACTTTCGCGTTTATAATGTTAACATCCATCCATACAAACTTTCGCGTTTATAATGTTAACATCCATCCATACAAACTTTCGCGTTTATAATGTTAACATCCATCCATACAAATTTTCGCGGTTATAATGTTAACATACATCCATACAAACTTTCGCGTTTATAATGTTGACATCCATCCATACAAACTTTCGCGTTTATAATGTTAACATCCATCCATACAAACTTTCGCGTTTATAATGTTAGTAGGATGATTTACCTAAAACATTGAATAAATACTAAAAAGTATTTAAATAATAAAAATACTACGCCCAAGGACTTTCCAAAGCGGACTTCATGGCGTCTCACATTCTCACATACATAACATTTAGCAAATATTGCATCATCTTTCACTTCAAAACACGCGTGGCGTTTTTAATCGACAAACTGTGAACAATATGGGGAAAATACCAGCTGTTAAGATTACCCTCGCGTGAACCGGTTTTAATGCAAATATAAAGGAGATTTATATTTGTCACCTCTGTTTATGGTTTAATGTTACACAATTGTGGCAACACTTTATTTATATGTTTCACTGCGCACTCAATATAAACAGAAAAGTATAATTTCTTCTTGTTGTATTAAAAATATGTTTTTAATTTCTAGTAATATCAAACTAATGTTTATAGATTGAACAGTTTGCATGTGTGTTTGGATGTCTGTAACTCTTTCACGTAAAATTACTGAATGAATTTTAATGAAACTTTGCAATAATATAGCTTTATAGCTATGTGTGATTGTACAATATATGACGAGAAGTGTCTAGCGCAGACGAAGTCGCGGGCAGTCCAATAGTCTTTTTATATACTTATTCACGAAGTATCAGTATCAGAAACAATATATTTTTTTTTCTTTATTTACCTACTAGCTTTCTGCCCGCGGCTTCGCCTGCGTGGTTTTCGGGATTGGGTCTATAAAGGGTTAGGGGTCATAGCTTTTGCCCACGGCTACATATGCGCGGAAGTCGGTTTATGGCGCGAAGGTTTTATCGCGCTTCCCGTGGGACTATCCGTTTATCCGAGATAAAAAATACCGCAAAACCTTGCTCAAGAATCACTCTATCTATTGATGAAAACTGCATGAAAATCTGTGCAGCAGTTTTTGAGCGAAGCCTTTATTGCGCATCCCGTGGGATCTGTCGATTTTTCCGGGATAAAAAGTACCCCATGTTACTCGGGGATAATGTAGCTTTCCAAAGGTGAAAGAATTTTTGAAATCGATCCAGTAGTTTCGGAGCCTATTCATTACAAACAAACAAACAAACAAACAAATCTTTCCTCTTTATAATATTAGTATAGATAGGCTAGACTAGACTAACATAATTTTACCTTAATTTTCTTACATATAACTAGACTTAAAGTTCTATTACATATCGAACTACGTCAGTCACTACGTCAGTCTTATTTGATTAAATTATTTGAATCAACATTAAATCGCCTAACTTATATCTAATTTTCTTAAATATAACGATTGAGTAACAAAACTTAGAATTCTATCACTACTTATGAGCTACAGAGAAATTAGAACTGAAAATGTTGCGCCTTTTAAAAAACAAATTGATTCTATGACAGCCTATGTATTTGATCAGTTCTTGTCTCAAGCATTTATTCCTCTCACATCCTATCAAAAGGTGGTATAAATCTTCATGACGGTTACATACTTTTGACGACCTCCATAGTCGAGTGGATAGTACACCGGTTTCAAGGTGTCGCCATCTCTGAGGTCCCGGGTTCGAGTCCCGGTGGGGGCAGATGTTTGTGTGATGAATGCGAGCATTTGTACCTTAGTCATGGTTGTTGATATTTATTTCAATAAAAATTATTTATATATGTATAATATATGTATGTCTATCCGTTACCCTAGATCCCATAGCACAAGCCTTACAGAGATTAGTTTGGGCTAGGCTAATTGGTGTAAGTGTAACAAATATTTATTATTATTTATTATTTATACTGTACAATTGGGACTATCGACCTTACCCATTAAAAAAAGAAAGTTATTTAGCGGAATGTGATTAGATCGAATACGAAGGCAAAGAGTTAAGTCCCGTCTACTTAAATCTGTAGATATGAACCATGGCTGTTTAGGCAGTGTATTCACAATGGTCGAGAACAACATATCCAAAAATCTGCTGATTCTGCCGAAAACCACGATTTTCTAATTCAGACTTCAGAGCCCCCTAGCGGGAAAATGAGTCGTTAACTTTTTTTGCGACCATTACATTTTTTGCTCAGCTCGACCGGGAGAACAATATATCCAAAATTTAGACCTGGGTCCCGAAAACCACTTGGCCATTTAAACGGTATCATCTACTTTGTTTTGAATAGCAAGATCCCTACAAGTTTCATAGAAGCTTACTATGAGGATCTCAGAAATATATAAACTAAGGCTAAGAAGCTTTCCAATTCCAATAAATAATTTAAATCGTTTGCTACCAACGCTGCCAGAAATTTTTTGTAACATCTCGATTTTGGATCTTTTTCAAAGAAAAATACAAGTTCTTAAATATTTAGCTTTTTTTTGAGTTGAAATAACGTTTAGGTGAGGTGACAATAGATAACAAACCATCCATAGACAATGTATTTTAATAGTACGCTGCATGGTCGAGTTATTCCCAAACAGCGGGACTAAGCCTATCCCTCGCGGGAAAATTATTTTTTATTTAAAAATCGGGACGTTTCGCTGAAATCAGGACGTCTGGCAACACTGATTATTACTTTAATTTTGATTATATATATTTCACTTGGTTGGCAGAATGCGTCGCGAGTTAGTAACATTACGTCTGGCGTTCCAAGGCATACGCCAATGCAGTGAGAGAACACTTAAAACCCTCTGTGTGATTCTTGATTCGGGAGAATCATGTCCTGCAGTGTGTATGTAAGTTTCAGCTGAAACTAAGAATTCTCATTTGACATAAACTCATAAATTTTAAATCATGTATAAATATATCGCACTAATAATACAATAGTGTATCAACTCAAAACGTCGTACTTGACATAATACTATAAACACACGCAAAATTTGATTCCTCACGCGTGATCAAGACCGTCGTTCGATTAGTGCAAAAACAGAATAAGGATAAATTAAAAAACTTATGTGACAGTTATTCAATTTGCAACTATTACATGAAGTTTGTTGTTTGTTGATTCTGAAAAATGTTCGATTTTGAGTTGATACACTATTGTATTATTAGTGCGATATGTAAATTTTAAATTTTATATATGTAATTGACCATTACAAAATTGGGAAACAGTACATAATAAACTTAAATTTGTGCTCTTTCTGAACGGTCCTTCAGAATATGCAATCCGCTCGTTTGCAGATTAGTAGTCTGAAGGTGTTAGTATACAAGTGACATTACATCATGACTCTATCACAACCCTTATCAGAATTAGATAGCTAACAATAAACAAGCAGACGAGGCGACGTGATTGGTCGGCTGTGTGTCAACAGGAGCCAATGTCAATGTGAAGGGCAAGGCGCCGCAAGGCCGACATGCGCACGCGCAGATGGAAACAACAAAATTTTAAGTCATATCAATACCTACAGATATTAGTTCATTGTATGAGTGTTCCTTTTTCCTTCCTCTTTAATTCGTTAATTGGGTAACGAAACGAGTATTTTACTAATGTCTTAAATTTTTACCTTTAAAAATATAAATGAAGTTAATTCAAACTACCTTTCAATTCGGTCAAATCCGTTAAGTGAATTACTAGTACCTAGTATATATCAAAAGATTCCGTTATCGGTTATGTTACGTAAATTGCTATTACCTAATATTACAAAAGAACGCGTCGCCTTCGATCATATATTTCTGTAGATACACAGTTACCGTCTAAAAAGTGGCACCGGCGAAACAAGGCACAAACAGTAAATGTGCCTTGTTTCGCTCTCATTCATTCGGTGGCCGCGCGCGATTGATAACGTCAGCGATGCCGAAATGCGTAGTTTATACTTGTAAAAATGACACACGTAAAGTGCAAAGGAAGGATGGAATGTCATACTTCCAATAAGTATATCTTTATCTTAATTTATTAGCGCATTTTTTATGAGTAAAACACTTTTATTCATTATGTATTACTAAAATATCAATTTAAAACGCTTGCGTACCATGCCACGATGCGTAACGCATCGCATCTATCTCTTTCTGTCTCGAGTGGCTCACTCATAGGAAAAAATAGCACAGAGCTAATGTTCAGAAAAAGGTCAGTGGAATGATGGAGTCGCCTATACCATTTTTTGTGATTTTCTTTTTTTTTTGTTTGATTGTTGTTGATTTATCAAGAATAAAAAAGTGTTAAATGGCATTTACGTAAAAAGCAATTTGAATACAAATCAAAATAAAGCTACTAACTACTAAGTATTTTTAGGTTATTTAATCTTCATGTTTTAATTGATTTCTCAATATCCCGTTAGATAAAAACAAGCTAATGTTCCTTATAATATCTAGGGTTAATAAGAAATTATTTAACGTATGTCTCATTAATAAACGTTACATTTTGTAGTGGGCCTATTCTCCATACAAGAAAAAATTATCTCCTTTAAAAAGTTTCCGTACTGTTAAGATATGTGTAAAAAAAAACTAAGCATCTCCACTGCTGTCTATGTTCAAGTAGGATGCGATAAGACGCGAGCACAATATTCGGAGTCAAATGGAACGTAGGAGCATTATTATATGAAATGAATTTGTGCTTAATTGCAACAGACTAAGGGCTTATTATCCAATATATTTGTTTTCAAATATGTTTTGTTCATTTCTGATTTCACGGCATCATTATATCATCGAAACCAGAAGATAATATGTAACGACCTTAACAAGGATTTATTTTCATACTTCATTACGTTACTTAAGATTTAAATTGGCTTAAATTATATGACACTTTAGAACTTTTTTCAAAATTGGTACTATAATATACATCTATTCTTCTATGTATAGACGCGGGGCCGATATTTTGTTTGATTTTCTATGGAATTGTGTATCTACAGAAATATATGATCGAAGCGCGTCGCCATTAGCGTGCTTGCGCCGCCCGGTAAATGCAGCGCGCTATAAAATATTAATAAAGTTTAGTTTAGTTACTCTATGTTGTTGCCTTTCTCCAGCTTTCAATAAAATCATAATTCAGAAAGAGGAAAATCGTAGGTTTATCTATATTAAAATAAGCACTAAAAATCAATAGTACTTTTTATACACTGATATAAACACCGATAAAAAACATGCAATTTTTGTGACATAAATTATTTTGTACCAAAGTACATAATTTATTTTGACGTGAAACGTCTTTAAAATCGCGCCGAAACATACGGGTAGCAGGTTTAAAAAGTGGACCGTAACGAAAAGGTCTATATCATCGTACCTAAATAATTAAAAAACTATTAGTCTTAAAAGCAAAAATGTGGTGTGAATATTTCACTTATATAGTCAGCTCGCTGTTGTGACATTGAGTTTTTTATTAAAATACTTAAAACACCGTCAATCTTGTTTTTATTTCAATCTTTTACTTTAAAAGCGATTCCCTAACATAGACGTATCACGTTAAAACCAACGGCCGTGTGCCACGGCACAGCCCCACCCGATTTTTTTTGTAAACGGATTAACCATTATTTAGTTAACTATTTCATTAACAGTGATTGATTAATTCTAATATGATAGATATAATCTTTATTAAGACCTTCACGACAAACCTAGTAGCACAAAAAGACTTAACACACTACAGAAAACCTGTTGTATTAGAAACCTCAAAAATATGAGTTTTTCTCCACTATTTATGGGATGTTATTCTCCACTTCAATCGCTCTATCTATTAAAAAAACCACATCAAAATCCGTTGCGTAGTTTTAAAGATTTAAACATAGGTACATAGGGATATAGGGACAGAAAAAGCGACTTTGTTTTATACTATGTAGTGATTACCAATACAAACAAAATCGTGTGCGCTGCAGAAGTGTTTTTTTTTTTTTTTTTTTATATAGCATAGGGCAGCAAACGAGCAAACGGATCACCTGATGTTAAGTGATAACCGTTGCCCATGGACACCCGCAACACCAGAGGAGTCACAGATGCGTTGCCGGCCTTTTAAAAGGGAATAGGGGGAGTAAGGGGAATAGAGGGGAATAAGGGGGGTTGGGCCTCCGGTACCCTCACTCACTCGGCGAAACACAGCGCAAGCGCTATTTCACGCCGGTTTTCTGTGAGGCCGTGGTATCACTCCGGTCGAGCCGGCCCAATTCGTGCCGAAGCATGGCTCTCCCACGGTAAAAAGTGTAAAAGGGTCGTAGCTCAGTGATGGAAAATTACTTGCAACAGGACTGGTATTCTGCTACAACCCGAGGGTTTAGTGTTTACCAGCAACTTGCCGAAATTATAAACAAAATTAATCAATGAACCTTCAAGAGTCCAGTTCATTCCATATATCATTGCGCTCTTGTATATATAGTATAGGTGGTGATAACGATGACGAACCAAATAAACATGTTCACGAGATACGGAGCACGTATTTAAACTTCGATCATATATTTCTGTAGATACACAGTTACCGTCTAAAAAGTGGCACCGGCGAAACAAGGCACAAACAGTAAATGTGCCTTGTTTCGCTCTCATTCATTCGGTGGCCGCGCGCGATTGATAACGTCAGCGATGCCGAAATGCGTAGTTTATACTTGTAAAAATGACACACGTAAAGTGCAAAAGAAGGATGGAATGTCATACTTCCAATAAGTATATCTTTATCTTAATTTATTAGCGCATTTTTACACTTTTATTCATATTATGTATTACTAAAATATCAATTTAAAACGCTTGCGTACCATGCCACGATGCGCAACGCATCGCATCTATCTCTTTCTGTCTCGAGTGGCTCACTCATAGGAAAAAATAGCACAGAGCTAATGTTTCAGAAAAAGGTCAGTGGAATGATGGAGTCGCCTATACCATTTTTTGTGATTTTATTTCTTTTTTTTTAGTTTTTCGCTTTCTTTGTTTGTAAGGCTCGGCAAAATAAAGGTTGAGAAACCTGTCTTAATAAAGTCTGTACTTTCCTTAGCACCTAATTCTACATACTGTACACGGCACAGGGATAAATAAACGTTGCGATGTTATGTTATCAGCAGGCAGTTTAATAATGCTCTAAAAATGGCGGACACTGGCTTTTATAATTTTACACAAGCAACTTATTAATCGATTTATAACAATATTAATACAATGCAATACAACAATAGTTATTAATTTGCATCAAAATTATTACTAAGCAGTATAATTATATAATTAAACATTGTATAGATTTTTAAATTAAATTAGGTTCCGTAAACCGGAAGTGGCATTTTCAGTATATTAGATTATGATTAAAAATTTGATTACGGCTGTCAGTATTGGCTTTAGATTAGTTTTATAATTTATTAATAATTTATAATAAAATAATTATGTGATAATTGATTAATATATGGAGGAATATTGATTAATATAGATACAATTTATGATTTAGCGGGGCGGCGTGCCGGAAGCTGAACTTGTAACTATTGTTACAATACTTCTTCTTGTTTATGTTTAAAATTTAAAAGTTTCCGTACTGTTAAGATAAGTGTAAAAAAAAACTAAGCATCTCACTGCTGTCTATGTTCAAGTAGGATGCGATAAGACGCGAGCACAATATTCGGAGTCAAATGGAACGTAGGAGCATTATTATATGAAATGAATTTGTGCTTAATTGCAACAGACTAAGGGCTTATTATCCAATATATTTGTTTTCAAATATGTATTGTTCATTTCTGATTTCACGGCATCATTATATCATCGAAACCAGAAGATAATATGTAACGACCTTAACAAGGATTTATTTTCATACTTCATTACGTTACTTAAGATTTAAATTGGCTTAAATTATATGACACTTTAGAACTTTTTTCAAAATTGGTACTATAATATACATCTATTCTTCTATGTATAGACGCGGGGTCGATATTTTGTTTGATTTCTATGGAATTGTGTATCTACAGAAATATATGATCGAAGCGTAGTAAATATAGCGACCGATTCAAGTTCAAAGTCAATGTCATACGAGTGCGGCTATTGCTACCGCTTAAAATTCTTATCAAACACGATTAAAGCGAGACAGCGCTGTCCGTTACTGTAGCGCTGTCTCTTTTAAACTTCGTTTATGCTTTACTTTAAACCGTTTTTGTAAGTTTACCATCTGAACAGCTGTTCAAGATTTACCCACGCACTCGTTTATCAATATTTCGTACAACATTGTGCTTCTTATCGGCTATTGCAAAATTTTACGGAGTTATTTAAATTTAGAACTAAAAGTATGGCGTCGACTGGACAATTATTGATTTCTATGGAATTAACAATTTGTTGTGAACGTATTATTTAAGATGTGAATTATATTTTATGTTTATGACGTTTAATTTTAAAATTTAAGTTTTATGGTGCCTATTTGTCTGTGACCTATTTACCTTAGTTGTAAATATGTGTACTGCTCTAGTTATGTGCCGTTCATGCTGTACTCACAAACCTTTTTTTTTCGAGGGAAAATCCATCCTTAAGCACCATGACACCGCCGCGCTGGCTAGGCGCGGCCGTGTGTGGGGCTCTCGTCAGACGATCGGCCTACCCACTAAAATCCCCCTCCCCCGGTGTCCTCTAGGCAACGACGGCGACTGTTGGAGAGTTTGGTATAAACTCTATGGTAGCTTTAGCTTGTCACTATGGTTTTTAAAATTTGATATATATTTGCGGTGTTCTACTACACTGTATTATATAGAACTTCATCCTGAGGAACATCGTTTGATTCACGGCTTTTTCAACTTGGTAGCAGAGCGTCGAACTGGGGATGGCGGTCGAACCTCCATTGCTCCATTGGCGGCACCAGGTTGTGTCGTCCGATTCGGGATCAAGCGTCCCCGGACCGATGGGGAGTTGCAGTTAGCTCCTGCAGACGTGCAGACGGCACACTTATGTACCGCCCCACAGTCGACCGCCTTGTGCCCCTCCTCGCCGCAACGGAAACATAGTCCGCTGCGTCCTTAGCAGAGGGGCATCGCTGGGTGGGGGACCCAAGCCCATGCACCTATAGCAGCGCATAGGCTTTACCTCCAGGGGTTGGATAGAGAGAGAACTCCATCCAACCTGTACGCTCTCGGCTGTTGCCAGGCGCGCGGCGACCTCCACCGGAGCTGTACTCACATTACCTAGGAATGTAATCTGGCCTGCTATATTGTAAAAGAAAATGTATTTTTAGGAATCAGAAGAGAAATTCCTTAAAAAAAATAATTTGGCAACAACATAATTTTACAGAGGAACAAAATCAGCCTAACGCCTACTTTACGAATTACGCAACGTTACGCAACGCAACACGTAATAACGTTACGACCGGTCTACCGCTCCGAATGCCCGACGATAAGTGAGTCGCTAGCCAACCGCAGCGGCTTTTATAGGCAACGGCCGGCAACCTTACGCAACGTGTGGGGTAACCGCTTATACGGCCTCTCCTGACATAGTGTCGTCCTCGACACGAGCCTCGGGGTTGTCACCACTTTGTATGCTGCCATCTGCTGCAACTCCACCATCCTCGTCTGTCAGTCATTCATTCATTCTTATACCTGTATCATCATATTCAAGCTACGTCCACTCGTACGTTCAATACATACAAAACTGTATGTCTGCCGGACATAAAGTCCAATACATACAAAACTGTATGTCTGCCGGACATAAAGTCCAATACATACAAAACTGTATGTCTGCCG
Source organism: Scirpophaga incertulas (assembly GCA_036419045.1). Classification (NCBI taxonomy): domain Eukaryota; kingdom Metazoa; phylum Arthropoda; class Insecta; order Lepidoptera; family Crambidae; genus Scirpophaga; species Scirpophaga incertulas. The sequence continues at coordinate 3,430,298 of CM071631.1, read as the reverse complement.
GACAAAAGTCCAATACATACAAAACTGTATGTCTGCCGGACACAAAGTCCAATACATACAAAACTGTATGTCTGCCGGACACAAAGTCCAATACATACAAAACTGTATGTCTGCCGGACACAAAGTCCAATACATAGACTAGGGTAGTTAGACTAGGGTTAGATAGTGTTAGTTTCACTAACCTCATGCTGATCTAGGTACCCTTTCACACAGCAGTCGCGAGACTTCACTTAAACCTTAATTCTATTCTTATTTTTAAGTTTCTGCATGCATTATTTTTGTGTCCCTGTACCTGTAAGATTAATTTATATTGTGTCTCGTGTCTGTTAATGTGAATAAAGAATTTGAATTTGAATTTTGGAATTTGGAATTTGGAACATACAAAACTGTATGTCTGCCGGACACAAAGTCCAATACATACAAAACTGTATGTCTGCCGGACACAAAGTCCAATACATACAAAACTGTATGTCTGCCGGACATAAAGTCCAATACATACAAAACTGTATGTCTGCCGGACACAAAGTCCAATACATACAAAACTGTATGTCTGCCGGACACAAAGTCCAATACATACAAAACTGTATGTCTGCCGGACACAAAGTCCAATACATACAAAACTGTATGTCTGCCGGACACAAAGTCCAATACATACAAAACTGTATGTCTGCCGGACACAAAGTCCAATACATACAAAACTGTATGTCTGCCGGACACAAAGTCCAATACATACAAAACTGTATGTCTGCCGGACATAAAGTCCAATACATACAAAACTGTATGTCTGCCGGACATAAAGTCCAATACATACAAAACTGTATGTCTTCACACTGAACGCCAAGGCCGCATCGCGTCTGATGACGTCCCCGACGCATTACATTCGTCCGCACTTGCATCCGCTCAACATTTTGAGGCTCAGCCGAGTCAATCAAAGGTCTAACCTTCTCCCGACTCGGCCTAACCTGACCTTCACTTATATTGCCAAGATCGACGCAAGACGGTCCATGATCGAATTCAATGTGGAATGAACAGCCAAATCCGGGGTATGTGACCCGCCTGAAGACCGCGATCTGTTCAAGCGACGATGATGGCGATCACGACTAGGCGTTCCTTCTGACGGTGTGAAATCTTCATCACGCGTCCCACCATATGACCGACGTCGCGATCGGCGGCTCCTAGCGGACACCCCGTGACGGCCACGCGAACGGCGCCGCGACTTATCACGGGAACGACTTCGCGACCCACGGCCACTCCGACTGGATCCGCCAGCCATTATCACAAACACGAACACTAAAGTACGCAGAAGACTTTGTTCCTCGTAATTGTGGGCTAAGAGTTGCTTATCCCAATTCTGATTTTAGGAATCAGAAGAGAAATTCCTTAAAAAAAATAATTTGGCAACAACATAATTTTACAGAGGAACAAAATCAGCCTAACGCCTACTTTACGAATTACGCAACGTTACGCAACGCAACACGTAATAACGCTACGACGGTCTACCCGCTCCGAATGCCCGACGATAAGTGAGTCGCTAGCCAACCGCAGCGGCTTTTATAGGCAACGGCCGGCAACCTTACGCAACGTGTGGGGTAACCGCTTATAGTATCATCAATAATCGATTGTATTCTGGTTTGTGTGTGAAATAATTAAATAAAAAATTGTTCAATTGTGTGCTTTGTTGCAATTTATATCAAATATATCCCTAACTTAAATTAAATGTTATTTAAGCGTCCATTATTATTTTGACAGAAAAATGTCGTTACTCCGCTGTCATTAATACTGTCAAACGTTCAACATAATATTCCTATATAAATCTGTCACAATTTTTTAAACTTAATAATTCCGCTACTCTTGTGACTTCAGGGTCACTGATTATTTCCTCTACTCCCAACAAAAGAAAATGTTGTCGGTTAAACAAAAATAAATATTCAAGGGCCCGATATGCAAACCGCATAAAAAAATGTTTTGCATAAAAGAGTTAGCAAGCTATTTATAGCAAGGTATAAATAGCTTGCCTCCGGCCTATGAATGAAGCCTAAAATATTTATTAGCAAACGGTGAAAGAAACAAAATGTTTAGATATGATATAATTTTTATAAATGATTTGTTAAGCAACTATGAAAACATTATTATTATATTTTTTTATAGAATTGGAAGAAAATTAAATTTCAAAACGTCCTAAGCTTTAGTTTTTTATCCGTTAAGTGATCGAAAATTCGATTAAAATTTTCATTCTATTAGAAACTTCACCGAAATAAACAAAATAAGGTTACTAAGTGTAGCCATGAAAAAAGTAATGTAAAATACTGAAGACTTGTTGAAATCAATTTAGATTCATAATAGTTCAAGAAATGTTATACGATATCTTTATTATATGTACATAAGATTTAAAATTCACTAAACATTTTCATGCTATTCAGTGGCTGACTATTAGGTAACTATTATGTAATAACTCATAGACTTTTTATAAACCTTTTGAACTAGTTAAATCACAAACTCAATGCCACGCTCGCGCTGTCTCCGACCCAAAAATATGATTCGGGCGACATCAACAATAAATTAATTCCTTTGCCTCACGCGACGACATATTTGACATTCGTGTGACATTTCAAATGTCACACGCACGTCCAAAACAGCTGCTATTTACGTCAGGTAGCGAGCGCGCGACGTTGCGGATAGAGCATTAGAAATAAATATTTCTATACTCTTAGAAAGGGTTATAGATAGATATTAATCGGTTTCCTTGGGTTTTTATTGTGTATGAAAGGATAATGTACAACAAGTGTATAGTTAATTATCTGTACAATCCGTTTAAGTCCGTGAGATAAAAGATGAACGCAAACAAAATATCCGATTACCTGGCAGCGGGCAATCACCCCTAGTCATGGAACAATAGTTGTTTTCGATACAAGTAAGATAAGTTGCTAATACTCCACAAGTCCTGGTTTTTTGGACCAAGTCAAGTCAAAATAAGGATCGATTGGATACGACAATTCCGCAAGCACGTGTTGAACGACGTTTTTAAATATATTTACGAAAAATCACTCGTCGGTTACCGGTACTCTTGACCTGATCTTCCTTTAGTATATCAGCTATTTGGTCCAAGTATGTTCATCTAGATCGTCCCCTACTAACTGGTATATATGTATATATTTGCCTTGTAAATTTCTTTCGTCAGTCGTCTATCGTCCATCCTTTCTTTCAGCAACAAGGTCTGATTGGAAATGAAGCCATTTATATCCCTATACACATTCTTTTCTGCCATTACTCTTCTTTCAATGTCAAACTCATACTCACTCTCTTTTATTTATTTATTTTTATTTGGGAAACAAACAGTAAATATTATACTTAAAAGCTATACATAAAATTAATTATCATTCACCAGTGAAGTTTCCACTTAATTATTAATACATGTTTGAAGTAGATCGCTGAACATTTTAAGAAATAAAAAAAATCGTATTTAAAACAACAAACATGGAGCGCTATAGGTCACGGATACTGCTCTTGAACTTATTAATATTTAACAAAAAGAGATCGACACACCCAAAATTATTGATATCAAAAGAACATGAGCGATCGAAAACAGTGTTCTTACAATAATTTGTTCGTCTGAGTGGGAGATGAAACAACGACATACTCCTAGAATTTAGTCGAGGGCATCTAAATGAAATTTTAATTTGAAATTGAAACATAGATCGTTTCAAAAGCTCATAACATTCATTTCCGATGCTCACCTTACAGTTTCGACTTCTTTTTGTCTCTTTCGCCTATAGTTCATATAATTCCTGTAAGATTCGCAGCAAATCTGATACAAGACCACAGCGTACGTTGCAAACGTGTGACATTAGAGGTAAAGTCACAGTACCCAATAATGTCCTTGCCTATTTTATCTTTCTCAAATACATCAATTGGTATAGCAATGCGTCACTGCTGCTTTACCACAGAAACAGGTAAGACAGCGGTAACCAAGCAGACGACCCTTGATTGTTACAAAATTTCAATAATTTCATTGTTTATAATACCGTTTATAAACGGTTTTTCACTGCTTATGTTATTTAGTACACAAACGCTATGTAAAGGTCGGGTGCATAACAATGTATGCGCCAGAAGCGATAAATAGTTATCGCCATGTAAATTGCATATTACGTACATGTACGAGCATTTCGCACGATAAGGCATTTGTTTTTAGTACAATCGTACGAAACTCGCTGTTGCTACCTAATGGTTTTGTGAACAAACGCAAAATGAATATTTCCCATTGCACTATTCATACGAGGGAATAGTGAATTGTTTACCACTAGCAAACAACTGTTCTTCTAACCAAGAGCCGAGGGACGAAAACTAGTAGAATTGGATATTTTACTTCTTAAAATGTTTGTTAATTAAGAACATATTTATGAGAAACTCTATAGCAGAATCCGTCTTCTCATCCTCCAGCTCTGGCTCCAAAAGTTACCGAAGCGTTTCATGACCTAGCCAGCTGAGCTAGTTACATGTTATATTAAGATTGTGGCAAGACATAACTATGATCTCCCCCTATAGAATATACGTATTCGATAAAGCGTTCATGATGGAGTGGAATGGTGTAGTGCAAGCGAGATAGCGCTATGCAAGAGCGGTATCTCTGTTTCTTAAATTTAACGTTGTTTTTTTGGTTGTTTGTCAATAACATTACTTTAAGTGCTCATGATAAGACCTCTATTAGTATTTACCAAATGATTGTAGCAATGTAAAATAAATAAATGATAACAACTCAATGAGAAACGGAAGAACCTTTAAATAAATTTTCATACATATATTAAAGATACAAAACCCCAAAATAAAACAAAAGAATCACGATGACGGTAATAGTATATGCAGTATCAAATGCCCTTTTTCCGCAAATCTAAAGAATCTAATTAAAGTATTAAAATTGGAAAATTCGCCGAAGGTAACATGGACGCAGACACATTTTTTCCGCTTGGGAATCATTTCCCGAACGACAAGGGTGACTACACTTTGCCAGCACTTCCGGTCGGAATCTATTTTAATAGGATTTACTTCAAAAAGTTTTTTTAACCGACTCAAAAAAAAGATTATTCAGATATTTATGAGAATTATTTTTTGTTTCATAGGACATAATTGTTGAAAAATTGAGAGAAAGGAGACTTTCCTGGTATGATTACGTTTTAAGAAGAGATGTTACTAAAAAAGTTATAGACATGAAAGCGGATGGGCGTGTGGGGAGAGGAAGACCGAAGAAACAATGGATGAAAGGGAGTGAATGTCGAAAAAGTAAGTGACTAAGATTGGGAACAGAGCTAGAGAAAGAAGAAGCAGAAGGACCGGATTCAGAAGATGTGGGACCACAGCATAAATATTATCGAACTTGATCGCTGAATCAAATTAATAAGAAAATAAACAATAACGAACAAAAAACAATGCGTCTGTTTAATTCTGCCTTTTTGATGACCGCGAGTTGGGTAATAGTTTAGCACTGATTCTAAAATTACTGTAAGTAAATATTAAATTGGTATAAAATTATCGACAATTTTGTCGAAGAAGTAGAAATTGCTTGAAGTAATTACAATGTATTTTTTTGTAGTTATAGTTTAAAATATAATTTTAGAATCGGTTTTTCAATATTTTTTTTAATTTAAAAACCGTGTAAAAACGCCCTTGTCAAAACATACCAAAAATATGAAAACACTACAATATTCTATTACTATCATTTTCAATACAAAGAAAGATAAGACAACGATGATCTTATTAAATTATAATCAACAAATGAACTTTCACAAGTTGTATGATGTTGATAATGACAATTGGAAGATGTCCTAACAAACCGTTTCTATCCAACGTGCAGGCTACAAAAAACCAGAGGTTCATTTATGAGCAAATGTATAAATTTTTGCTGAATTACCTTTTCATAAGTTCAAGGTACATGGTTAAAAGACGCTAATGAGTAAGGGCTATTACAAAGTCAATGATTATTAAATGATGCTTGGTGTTGATTTGAATACATTACATTCTAAAATGTAAATATTTGTTTTCGCGTAAAAATGGTAAACCCATATGTACTTTGTGTGATAACGACATAATTGATTGTAAATGTTGTTATTACTTTTGATAAAGCTGATAAGTTTCTCGTGCCCATTCTTCTTATCAGCTAAAAATACGTCCTGAATGGGTGGTAAGAAAAAGAACGATTCAAAAGAGCTTTCCATAAAGTCATATTTGAATAAAGTTTAATTTTGATATTACTTAAATGTTAGTTGCTCATATACACTTTCGTTGCTATAGCAACTGTAGCATTAAAAATATTTCATACGCAGCTTTGAATTGACTTAGGAGACGCAAGTTATAAGAGACACGTGCAGGAACTCAAAATCAAGAGATATAAGTCACCACGTATTCATTCCACCAGTAGCAGCAAACATGTACATATATGTTTCTGCGCATCCTCTCCTGAGGAGCGGTCGCTCTCATTTCAATTACGTCATTAGGGCACCGTGACACTTGGTCGTGGTGGTAGCCATGAGGGTCTCAACTTCTCCTCTCCTGAGGGAAAAAATAAATGAAAGTCCTAAGTACAATAAGAGGACAGTTGACAGTGGTATTAGGGTAAAGTGGAAAGTGTGGTTAGATCTGAGCAACTGATAAAATAATTCCCCTTTATTCCCATTTATATTGTATAGTTATAGTAATATCGGCAAAACATTTTATACTCGTACGGTACGTTCTGTACATTCTGTGGCATAGAACGAGTCGTCAAAAATGTGTTCTCGCGAACGTAAGAACTGTTTTAACAAAGATATTTTAATTGCCGTTTAGATATATAGCATAAGTTAGAAAGAAAAATAAAACTAAACAACCCAGATTTGAAGTAACTATAAATTATTACTTCAAATTCGTTACTTTGATCGATAGATACACGAACCTTTAAGAAAAATTTACATAGCGTAACAAGCTCTAAGCATTTCGTTGCTATTTCGGCTGGTTAATTTTTTATGAGCATGGCTGAGGAAGGAATGTTGCTGCAGTCATTTGTTTTGCCGGCGCCTTATCCGGCCGGGCGTAGCAGCGGCCATCCCGGGTTTCAGGCCATTTGCGAGTCACGAACCGCTTTTAATACGCCAGCGCCGTTCGAGACGGTACCACGATAAATGGCCGCCTAGATACGTTACCTAGATCATTTTGTTTGTTGCATCCAGTTTTTTAATAGGAAGTAAAGAGGATTCTTTCGCCCAACCTTATACATTGAGTCAGCGTGGTTGAAATTAAACAGCCTAATTAGAATAGGATTACAGCGAATTATTACTAATGAACTCACCATTGCTGACAAATTTGAGTAATATTTTGTTATTATCATAAACTACTGCAAAACTAACAACTAGGCTCGGAGCGTCAATAGGTGCTTTACCATCAACCAAATCGAGCAAGAGTCATTAATCCCTATGAAGAATAGAACACAGACCTCCGATTAAACCGAACACCGTCTCAGCCAACAGATCTGGCTGGTGATTAAACTATCAGTAATTAATTTTATGTTGAACGCCATGCAAGATTTTGAATCTATATAGTATCGAGTCACAAGCATCTTAAGTTTCGCAAACTATATTACAGGAAGTGTAAGTATATGAATGCCAAATATGAGGCACCATTTGTATTTTTGGCCATAGAGAAATCCGTTAAAGAATCCAATAAAGTCTGTCTATAAAATAATAGAAGGTTAATCACACATATAAGATATGTTCAAATATATTATAAATATATTCTCGTGGATTTCACGCAACGATATACGAGCTTTATAACCATCATACTTATATTATGACGAAAAACTATTTGTTTTTCACAATTAATCTCTCTCATATATCAGTCCCAACGATTCATTGAACAAAATGGCAACCCTAGCGCGAAACGAAACGATTTCTTAGGGGGTGTTCGTTAAGATCATGTTGCTGCCGTTGATCTCCTGGTTCTAGTGAATCGCCCGAGGCCCCCGAGAAATCGCAAACTCAAATTGGATCCTGTTTCTAATGACGCAAGATTTACAATGACTCGCCAGTTTTAAGCGAGCGAAGCTCAAATGTCAAAGCCACAGTCGAGAGCAAATTGTATCTTTACGCTGTCTTTTTTCAGTTAATCTAAACTTTGTAACATTTTCAATGAATTCAAAAACTGATTCTCTGTTTATATTTTTATGGATTAAATGGACTTTGTGACTGTTAAAATAAAGTGTATTATAAAAAGCCAAGGTCGGGCGGTTTAGCGGTGAGCAATTCACCAATGCGAAGCTGCAATCGTGCTCTGCGGAGTATTGAGGTAAGGATCTTAGGTCGCCATGTCCACCTCATGCTCCCAAAACGCTGACTCAAAAACTGCACTTAACTTTTATATTATAACTAACATATATTAATTTCCATCTTGGCAATTTAATTAGTGGAAAATGTACGAAACTGTTATTATTATGCTCACAACTCATGTACGTTTCCACCGAGAGACACGAGCCGACCCTTACAATGTTAGGGCTGATAGGGTCTTAATCAACTAAGCTGACCCTCGATTGGCTCCATTGAGCCGTAGAGCCCTTATGGCCAAGGCTAGGGCTGATATTAGTTAGTAGGTCACGTGGTCAGACCGCTCTGGCCGCGTAGAGCCCAACATAACCTCCGTGACACTTGCCGTTGCGGGGATATCCTGGGTACATTTCGTGCTCCTTAGTGAAGATTCTCAGCCTCCCTCTCCTGAGGGAAAAAAATCTTGATTGTTCGACTACATACACCTTTGTGTTTCTTCGCAGATGTATACAGGTTGCCGCGCTTTTGATGCCGTAATCTTTTCCTTCGCTGTAGGAGTGTCAGATAAATGTAATATTGAAAACGTAAAATAAATTGGTACATGGCAAGATCCACCCCGGGCTCGTCGGAGCTTTCGATATGAAGACCAGTGTCGCAACCACAGCGTCACCGCCGCTCTTATACCAGTTTGATGCTGAAGAATCTATTTCAGTCCAACTTTAGAAATAGGTCAACCTTATTATCACTGGGTTGAAAATCCTTGAGCAAGTGAATGGAAACTTACAAAGGAATTAAGTCTAAATGGTCACTAGAACGGAAAGCCTCGACAGAGTTGGTTAATAGCTTGGAGCTATATAAGCGATAGAGATGGTATTGCAAGGTATAGCGCCATCCCGCTCTGACAGCTGTTTTGACGACGTTTTACGCGGTTGTAGTAAGGTGCCACCAGGTGGAGACTGCATGGTGACTTCTTGGTGACCTTGCTACGCGCTATTGTTAGCGTAACCCTTCCATGGTTCAGGGCATTTATACGAGTAAGGCAAGAATAATTGGTTTACTATAAAGAGAGAGATCTTATACATAATTTCAAGAACAGTATTGAAGTTAATAAAAAAAAATAGTATTATATATTTAATTTTTTAACAGTTTTTGATTTGCACAAATTGTAAATAGTTTGTGGTTGATAATTACAACTGAATACACACATACATATATATATATATATAATATATATATATATATATATATATATATATATATATATATATATACATATATATATATATATATACATATATATATATATATATATATATATATATGCATATAATAATGGGCCCTTTCCCTTGACATGACTACCGCTCAAACCGAATCGATTTTTTTTGAATTGACGAGAATTAGCCCCCTATTTAGATATTTACCATTTCAGATCATTGAATCTATGTCAACATGGTTGAACCACAGCGCGTTACCTGAAACAAAAGAAAATGTACATTAATACGACAGTGCAAATTTCCGTTTAAATAGATAGATTCCAGTAAGTTTTTTTCCCCTCTGGAGAGGACTGAGAATCCTCATGGAGACCATCCCAGGGCCACGGTCATGTCAGACTCCTGACAAATCGAGGCGGCTCCGCTCAAAAGACCTATCGCCTAAACTCAGCCTAAGCCGTTTGTCCTAATGACCCTATGGCTTGACGTGATAAGGCAGACCGCACCTCAGGAGAGGCGCAGTCAGCGCTGCTCTATAAAAGAGAGCATATGTGCTAAAAGAGGCGCGGGGGACCTACTCGTGGCTAAGCAAAAGGCTGCCGAGAAGGGGATGGCAAAGGGTGTGGCGGTTCAGACGCCGCCGCAAGCAGGTATTGAAGGTCCTGCGTTAATTGATTGGGAGAGTCGCCGAGGACCTGTCGCGGTCTAAGAAGTCTCTGCCGATTTAAATTTAAAATATTTACGACTCTGTATGAGTAATGTGTTTAAATAAAAATTTATTGCGGTTTAAATAACAATGTCCTGTTTCGTTATTGAGATTGGTTGCTATACTACGAGGGCTGTCCAGAAAGTAGATTACGTTTTGGAATAAAAAATCAACAAAGTATAGGAAACAAATTTTATTATATACAGGTGAAAGCCACACTCAAATACTACTTTTCTACATAGTCACCATTCAAACTAAGGCATTTATCGTAGCGATGTAGCTTGGAAATTCCTTCGTCGAAAAATTCGGCCGCCTGCGCCTTCAACCACTTCGTTTTTCGTGCGACTGTTTTTTGGGACAGAAAAGGTGTGATTTTGGTGGACTTCCTGGAAAGAGGCACTACAATAAACTCTCAAAGGTATTGCCAAACTCTCCAAAACCTCAGAAGAGCAATTCAAAACAAGCGCAGAGGAATGTTGAGCTCTAAGATCTTGTTGATTCACGACAACGCCCGGCCCCACACGGCAAATGTCACTCGTGAAGTTCTTAAATCTTTTAAGTGGGAGTTGTTTCCTTATCCGCCGTACAGTCCCGACCTGGCACCGAGCGACTTCCACCTGTTCCCAGCAATGAAGAAGTGGCTGGCTATGCAGCGTTTTGATGACGACGCACAGCTGCAAGAAGAGGTTCTGGATAGCCCTCGTATAAAGAGTGTTTCAATAACAGGAAAACAATGTAAACCAAACAAATCTTAGCGTATTTTATGTTTTAAAGAGTTTTTCATTAAATTCGCTATATTATATGGAATTGAAACTGTATTTTATAAATGCGTATTTTTAAATTGTAGCGATCTTTATGTTATTACTTAGAGGAAACATCGAGCATATATATAACATGCATATACCTGTTTCTACCAACGACAAGCGCGTAGCGGTGGCATAAGGAAACGTATTGTTATTACTGGGAACGGCATACAACAAACCATGAGTGTGGACACAGAACTCCGAAGAACAATCTATTATTACCAACAGCATAACCTATAATTACGAAACGGGGAAATAATTACTCTTTCTATAAACTGCTATAATTGCATATCAATTTACCGCTAATGGCACTTCGAGCACGATAGAAGATTGAAGCCTTTCGCAGCCTTTTATTAATGCAGGCACCTATTGGATTAAACGGTACTCTTTGATATCATATTGATTCCGTAGGCTAACTATTTGCAAATTAAAAGAATCCGAACTAACCGCCACTCAGCACAGCACGCGAGCAATTTAAGGTTATTTTCAACCGTTTATGGTTGAAGCAGATAATAAGCACAAAATCTAATCGAAATAATCTTCATTTAACATTGACCCTTAAATACAACTATTGGCGTAAAATAGTAATATTGACTCAACCGAACTTTTACAAAGAATTAATGATTAGAGTGAGGAATCACGTTCAAAAATGACGTTTTTTGTTCCGTACTGTCGGACAAATTATGCTAAAAATACCTTTTTCCCGCGTTCTTGTAATTTTTATAATAAACTGTTCAATATAATAAAATGTATACAATTCTGGGTATACAAAAATAAACCTGCGGGTAACCTGTTTCCACAAACTATACATAAGTCATTTTTTTTTTCTTTACATGGCTAATTTATGTCTAATATTTAATATGTATATAATGGTTTCCATCACATATCTGTACACTCTGCTATAGTCATAACGAAAATAATGGTACTTCAGATCTATTTGTATATATATTTTCATACTTTATTATAAGACTGTTTGTTACTTTGATAAACAAATATATATATATCTTACATTCACACCAATTAGCCTAGCCCAAAGTAGGCACTGTAAGGCTTGTGTTATGGGATCTGGAGTAACAGCCATACATACATTATACATATGTCAAGATTTTTGATGAAAATATATATTAACAACCAAGGCACAAATGAACGCATTCGTCAAAACATCTGCACCCAGTAGTACTCGAACCCGGGATCTCGGAGAACTTTAATCCAGTGTACTTGATTGTGCACTTGTGTACTAAGGTCGTCACTTTACTTTTCTCGCATTTTTGCTTTTTACAAACATTTCTGAGGTATTCTAATAATTCAGGAAAATCATGATGCTTAACATCATAGCACATAATTATCGCCTCGTTTGAATAAAAATAAACTTAAAATCAATTTTTTATAATTTCCAACAGACTCTCGTTCAATTATATTTGACCAAAAGTTACTGGACATAGCAAGTAAATTTACTATACCTATTACAAACAGTTCTACATTACCAGACACCACCACTAAGGACGGTAGAGAACTCCGGAGATTGCTAGCTATCTAATCGAGTGATCTACCTGGGGGAGGTCATAGAAGATCGTCGCCAATTTTAAGTTATGATCGTACAAATAAATGAACTTGGCTTCATCCCAAAATAATATTCCAATAGTAGGATCATCATTGATTTGTTTGTAATTTGCATCCTATAAAGGACCCTCATGCATCTCCGCCTACTTATAATATCATAACAAACCCAAAATCCAGCCGACTGTTCGCTCGTCATCTCATCAGAGATAATTCGGAAACTTCGCTCAATAATCATGGGACAGGAGGCGTAGCGAAATATTAGCTCGACGTAGACGCGTCGCGGCGCGTCGCCTTGATGACAATGGACGGAGATGGATTGGCTTTATGAGTGAAGTTGGAGTGAATGATTATATGCCGGTATGCCGGTAACCCCGAATCGATACCCGTTGCCGTATCTCAATCAAACTTATCCAAAAAGATACCTAACGTTTGATCGATAAGATTAGCATAAAAAGGCGTTGTTATGCGATGGAGGGTTATGTAATGTCCTCTCTTCTGATTATATAAGTAATTAAATTATTACAAAATTGTTAAAAAGACAATCGTGACTAAAGATTATTATAAAGTCAGTGATTATATAATGATAACAACATATGGAGCTAGCGATAGTATTTGTTTTATATGTAAATATGTAATACTAGCTGTTGCCCGCGACTTCGTCTGCGTAAATTTCGAGTTGAATGTTATTGATACACAATCATATTTAATATACGATTTTACCGATTAAAATATTAATTAAAGCAAAATTCACAGAAATTTCCTATTCGATTCTCAGCGCAAAGATCATGAAAAGATACGAAGGAGATTTTCGCCTTATGTCGAAACACATTCCTTTATTAGGCTTTATTTGAAAAAACTACAATAGCGCGTTGTAGAAATTGATTAAATGAAACAGCGCCATCTAGTGATTTATGAAAAAACTAACATGCGTAATGAAACTGATTTACACTTAAATATTTTTTTCTGTTCTAATTATGTATAGATTAAGCGTGAAGAGGTATAAACACAACAAACTTTCGCATTTATCATATTATTTTGATAAAAACTGGTTTCGTTTCATCGTATTTTGGTTCCCTGTTCCATCTCACTGCCCACGAACATGCTAAACGTGGCCTTTGGAGTCTTATAACCTGTGGCTCTGTCTACCCCGCAGGGGATAAAGACGTTATCTTATGTATGTGATGATCATGATCATGATGATGAATTGTCTTTAGATTTTAAATTTCCTATGTAACTTATGTAAGAATGGTGTACAATTATAATTCGCAATATTATCATGCCTTGAGTTCATTAAAAATGACGATAACTTTTTTTTTAATGAACCGATTTTGATGAAACAAAGTTTAGATATTATTCTGAGTTAAAACAAAGCAAATAGTGAAAGTTTCAAGCAAATCGGTTCAGTACTTTCGGAGATAAACGTGAACAAACATACAGACAGACAGACAAAAAATTCCAAAAATTTTTTTTTGCTTTCTAATAATCTATTTAAGTGCCCCTCTATCCATTTCAGTCAAAAATACTAAATGTACAGACAAAATATTTTTACTGTCTTATTATATGTATAGATGTATGTAAGCATACAAACGACTACAATTTTACTACTGCGTATGTATGATTGATCCTAATTTATGTGTTATAGTAATGTATTATAATAATATTAGAAATGACGTTTGAAAAGAGAAGATAAAATAGACCTTCCTAGTTCTTTTTTGATCTCGAGAAGAAAAATTTACGAAAGGAATACAGTAATTTTTTTCCCTTGTCCGTATACACGTTTTATTTACATGAATATTTATAAGACATACATTTATAAGATCGAAATCACTTATAAATCAATTATATATTAATAAAAAACATCCATATTCATTTGTAGTCATCTTGTCTATTGACAGAAACAATAAGCGATCCATAGACAAACAGTGGTGTTCATAGACAAAAACTCGCCACAGATAAACGCTGGAAACGAGACGATTATGCCAATGCATGCATATTCAGCCATTGTTCGGTACGCGCGGACCGGAACGCGTCAATTATATTTTTCGACATAGCATGTACAACGCTTCAGGCGGCTTTAGATTAACTAGTAGACGAGAACAGGTGTATATATTATATATCACTTTTGACCGTGATAGTCAAAAGTGATATACAATATAGTGATAAGCAAGTGAATTAAAATATGGGATCGTTCAAGAAGGGAGTAAATAGATTTGTAAAGTGTTGGCAACACGTTTGACGCTCCTGGTGTTACATCGTCACAGCCCCTATACGACCCCAAATTATGGTAGGGCTTTAGTCGATATCGGGAGGCAGTCGCCGATACGGTCATTCGTCGAAGGAACCGGGAGAAGGGCAAACTACATCCGCCAACTGCCCCGGCAGTAAGCACAGAGATCCGTGCACAAGCTGTGACAGTGGATCGGGGAACCCATTGCCACTGATGGCTCGAAGAGGCGCGCGCCTCTTACAAAGAGAGACGGGACCCTCACGGGTCTGCATCACCGGAGTCGCGATGAAGCTACCATTGGTGGTCCCCGCGACTTCCGACAAAATGAGGAGAAGGAATACGGTGGAGTTTATAGTGGGCGCGACCCCACACTCCCCCTCCTCCCCTCTCTCCGCCTCCTCCCCTCTCTCCCCCTCCTCCCCTCTCTCCCCCTCCTCCCCTCCCTCCTCCGGAGGAGGGATAGCGCGCCGGGGACCACCATCTTCCCCCCGGCAATAGGCATTTCCTCTGCCTCAACAAAAAAAAATGGCTTTAGTCAACCACGCTGGCCCAGTGCATATTGATTGACTACTCTTTGAATTCCTTGGTTAGTGTATACAGGTTGCTTGCAATGTTTTCCTTCTCCATATGAGGTTCAGATAAATAAACATATGAAATTCGAAAAACACATTGGTACATGGCAACTTGCATACACCTGCGAAGAAATTCAAAGACGTATATAGTTCACGATTTGCCTATATGGTTCTTAGAACTTAGGCACAGGTTGAGTCGGTGGGTCACGTGGTCAGACCGCTTTGGTCGCGTGCAGTCCGACATAACCTTGTGACACTTGCCGTTGCGGTAGTATCCTGTGCACGTTTCGTGCTCCTTGTGATGGATTCTCAGCCTTCCTCTCCTGAGGAAAAAAAATATAGTCAACAGCAGTATGCCAGCGTGGTTCACTAAGGCCTAATCGCCCTAACATAATTTAGGGCAGACCTGTGCCCCTCGGTGGGACAAAGCGTATTTATAATGAGAGTACCGTTTCAGCTTAGAGATATTGTAGAAGTAACGATATATCTGCGATTATTACTTGTGAAGATACAGCGACATGTTTGCGGCGTCGTTGTCGCGGTTCGCTCAAAAACGCTACATACCAAATACACTGCAATCGTGACGTTATAATTGAGTAAGCCTAATTTGTATAAACATACATACATACCTATAATTTCTATATCAAAAAATGTTACATTTAATATGAGAAAGCTTAAAATTTGTTCATTTTTTTTGTACTACATATTTTTTTATTTCAATTTTTTTTTTTTTAAATAAATTCGAATTTTCTACTTTTACATTCTTGTGTGATATCAAAATAACTGAAATTAGATAATTATATAATACAAAACATCCATATTCAGCTGTAGCCATCTATCCTATTACGATTCATTTAATAATATAAATCAAATACATTTAACGAAAGAGGCGAGCCGATGAAGCGGAGAACGGTCCAGCGTTCGTTCAATACCATGATGACTCAGCGGTATCCGACCATGACCAATATAAGCCACCTCAATGGCGACCAGAGTTTCCTCATAGACCCTGACCCTGCCTAATAAATTTCTATACTATCTCTAGCAACACTGACAGCTTGTGAATGATTTATTTATTTGGTGTACGACTGTTACAGTTCGATCGCGAATACAAAAATAAAGATTCAAATGCCATTTATAATATTTCAAATATGTTCGTTAAATAATCAAATATCTAATCTATTAAAGTATAAAATAAAAATGCTAAAAAGACGGAGCAGGCACTAGTCGGAACTTGTGGCTTTAACTTTAAAACTTAACTTTAAATTTAGCCAGATACAAAGCGTACGTCTATTATCTGTAATATATATATATATATATATATATATATATATACATATAATTTCGGATCACATGCTACTTTACATGTTAATTTTAATTCCAATTTACGTGCATTATGCATATTGCATATTTCATTTAATTGTAAGTCACAATTGACGATTTGAATTAGACAATCAATATTTGCAGCAATAAACTAATAATTTTAATCGTGCAAGTGTTTGAACGGTTATAAGTACATCACATTACCTAAACGAGGACATCGTGTGGCTTGAAATCAATACAGCCTTTGAGTTTTTTGTCTTCAGATTTTTTTCTTTAACTTACCATGAGTAGCATTCTGTTATATCGATTTTCCCTAAAGTACTCGTAAAGGTATATTTCCGGGGTAAAAAATATCATATGTTCCCCGTGTCTCTGAAAATCCTCGTACCAAATTACATCAAAACTGGACCAGCTGTTTTTATCAGAATTTCCCGCAAGAAAAATATATTATCATGTAGTAAAAATGTCCTATTTTCTTTGAAGAAAATGCATTGAATTGCATACCCCGGCTGCGAAGAGCCGGCGGTTATGTGAGGCTCTCCTTCCCAGGAGGGGGAGATCTATCCACTAAAAACCTCAGCGATTGCCATACTCGGGCGTTGTAGGGGCCCTCAGGATTGAGTATCACATGCTAGGACCCCCGGCCTTCGCTCCGCTGGATGCGCTAGGGGAGCTCTTCTCGGAGGGCATCGGGATAGGAGGTTTGACAGGTTCTAAACTCAGTAGTTTTGGCGCAATAGCGGGACACTTTCACATCTATAATATTAGTACCTAAAGATAGTAATGAAGCACTAAACACTGCTTTTAGAAACATGAAGACAAATAATTCCAACAAAATACAAGTTAAGTTAGTTATTAAAAAAGCCCCCATCGTAACTGATTACGGTATGACAGTTACGTAGGCATCCGAAGCGGCATCAGCAGTACATTTGTGACCGTAACAAATAAAAGTATTTACCACACATCAGTACAATCGAAAACGCTTTCATGGCACAAGATCATAACATGAAGTCAAGTCACGGTGTATCAGAATCGTTATGTTATTTTTATATGGGCGTAAATAATCAACACAAAACGAGTGTACGCATTCATAGCGATGACATTTTAGATTCCAACGTTACAAGCTGACATTTCGGCAGATATGATGGACACGACACTTAAGGCCAATGTAAAGAAGAAAGATTACTTTCATTCGTTTACGACCTCCATGCTGATTCAATAACAACTAATAATAAATGTGATTTAGTGCCAAATTATAAAAAAACAACGGGCACTCTGTGTACGGTGCTCAGAACCCGATTCTGCATAATATATTGAGCATCGGCGAAGCGTTCGTGTCGCATGCAAAGCTATCTTTATTGATTTCATATGTACTTTTGATTGAAGGCACCGTCGCATGTCTGGTCGCATGGTAGCTAATTCTACACGACACAGACTATAATTAATATTGTATACTCCAACTCAGAAGCGACAATGTACAATTTCCCATAATGTGAGTCATTGAAAATACAATGGTGTGTACTAAAAGATGTAAAGGTTAGTTACAAAAATAGAAAAAATTGAACAAGAGTACAAGGTATTAACAAGAAGTACACCTTTACATTCCCAGCGATAGCTCAGCGACACTGAAAATGCAATCTTCACACAAAGTGGAATCCCGAGTAGTGATTAACAACATAGTGATAAAGACAACACAGTGCAGCTAGTCTGGAGTCCAGAACATAAGAGTTTCACTAGAAACGAAGAGGTTGATGAAGGTATCCGAAATCCATGTAACACAACTAAAACGGTCATCACAGGCATAAGGCACAGGCTTAATCATTAAGAAGGCAACAGAAAGAATAAGTCAGTCAAAAACATTTTACATGGCCGTGGGATGGAGCTCAGGCAAAATACAAAATACGCCTAATAGCTACGACGCTTGACGCTTTAACCAGGGATTTTATCATTAAGATCATGCTAGCAAGGATGATGCCGATATCAAAATATGTAGAGCCTGTAAGAAATTAACGGGAATCGGATACCCAATATCGGAAGACTACACAGCCGTGCCACCGAAACACATCATTAAGCTCATGGACTTATTAACTAGGTCGAAGAGGAAATGGCTATATGGACTAATAAAAGAAGGAATAACAAAAGGTCTAAATATATCAAAATATGAACATTTGGCGGCCACGTTTAAAAAACGTCATACTTTTATTGAATACCATAAAATATAAGAAAGAGACAAATGCACATCAACTACTTATCTCAGTTGGAGCTGCCACCACTTGTGACTCAGCGAAACATTAAACTTATTCCTTTTTACGTATTACTTAAAACACGTTCAAGTAATCAACGCTAAAACGATACAAATTTTCAATGTTCGAAAGAAATGGTTTTATATCCTCAAATAAAAGAAGCATCGCGAGAGATCCATTAAGAGGTCATTAAAATCGACCCTTAAAAGTACAATGGCTTAAGTTTAATTTACTTCTACATTTTCAGCGAATTCTTTTTATTCCATTCAATTCACTAAGTTTACAGAGCTGTTGGCTATCTGTTGTATAACGCTCACTGTTCTCGCTGGGATAAAATAAAATTATGTAATTAGTTTCAGACAAGAGGCTAAGGAAAATTTAAAAAAATATTCAGGGCAACAGAAATTTCGAATAGAATTAGAATCAGATAGAAGTGGTTGTTTCAAAATGTATATTTTATGAGATAATAACGCTATTAAACTGTCGCCAAATGATTCTATCATGCAATAAGCTATATTGTTTAAACTTTATTAGAAAGTTTTCCATATTAATAAATGATGCTTTTATTTACTGAGAAATTGTGGCAAATAAATTTCACAAATTTGAATTTTAACAAAACAGTCAATCAAGTATCAACCAATATAGTTGCATTCCACCTGAGAAATGTGTCAATTATTTACGGGTCCTTGATATGACTATATAAAAAACCACCAAAGGCATATCTGAAATTAAAGCAATCATGTCAGGTCATGTCACGTAAGAGAGCAACAAATATGAAAAGTCGTATATCATCAACAAATTTAATAACAACACAGCAATGTCACATTCTAATGATTGATAGGCCAGATATTAGATTGTAGATACTGAACGAAAATTATAATTAACATTGCCTAGTATCGCGCACATTAACGTGTTATGTGAATAAGCAATGTGTGGTAGTGACGCAAATGATAGTGAATTCTATTTGGTGGAAAGTAGGGTGCAATGTTATATAGTTTGACGAACCTCATCGGTACCTGCGCTTTTAAAATTATAGCGCCCTGTGCATTGTGATAACGCTAATGGCAAACGCATATCATTATTATTTATATAATAATAATGGGTGATACTTGGTAATGGGTGAAACCAATAGTTTAGTTTCTTGAGCCAGCTATGAAAGTTGTTAGCTTTTTATACCCTGTGCTAATAAATTATAATTTGTAAATGACAATTGAACAACTTATATACATATAACAAAATCCCTTTCTATAATAATTTATAAATAACTCAAGAACAGCTTAATCGATCTTAATCTGCATGATCACCTTTCTGTTAGACTAGTAGAATAACAGAATAATTATTAAAATATCAGAAAACGAAAACAGCTTATTCAATTATTATAAAACATGTTTGTAACACCACCATCTTCCGTTATTTACAACACTCGTCATTGGCGGTTAGACGATATGAAGTTCAAATTGTCAGATAGTTTGTAATATTTTTGTACACACAGTAGCTTATCAGATTTTAGATTTGAGACAGTTCTTACGTCGCTCCTAACAGCGGTTACTTTCCTATTGCAAATGTATAGTTTGACGTGTTGCTAATTGTACATAATGTAGTACCACAACAAGTAAACAGAGATGTTGGTAATGAGAACTACCACAAAATATAATTCACAAGACCAGAGTGCGAAGGTTTAAAATACACCTGATGAAATATTCAACTCCAAACCCTGGGGTAATCCCGACCATTCCAAATTAGAAAAACACATTAAGCATAATTCATCATGGCAGAACAATCAACTTCACAAAACCACCGGCCGGCGGGTGAAGGAAGCGAGGCTCCAACACAAATATGGCTCGCAATGAAAGGTTCATTTTCAATTCAACACGAAGGCAAAAACATCGGATTAATTACCGAGTGCACATTCAGGGAACGAATCCGGCAAACCTGAAAAGTGTCCGGGAGCACCCGTGCCGCATTCGCAAGAGCAAATGAACGGTTCATTAAAGCCAGTGCTAATGATTTGCATTTCCGCGGTTATTCCAACTTAAGCGGCAATGAAAGCACCGCGACCGTGTACGAACATCGCATATTAAGCTATATAACTAGGTACGTACTTGTTATATTCCAGACAGCGGCACAGAATAGGAGTTACATAAATATTTCCATTCCCACCGAAGTTACCCCTACGCTGTACTACCAACTCTCAGATTACACTCGATGACTTTTTAACGACGCTCTACCGTTCTCAAGATTCGAAATTTACAATTCAATTCGGCGAAATATGTTCTGTCATTAAGGTGGGAATAGTGCGCACTCCGAGCTCGAAGACGTTAAGCGTGCTACGAATTTATCAAGCTAAATGTTTTACTTCGCTGTGAGCTCGAGTGACCAGATCATTGTCTTAAGTTACCATATTTATGATGATAGCAAACAGTAAGCGATGAATTCTCGCCTTCATCGCAAATCACTAATCCAATACTTTGTATATCTTCATCATCACTATGAAGGATTCAACGTTATTGAATCTTAAGCTAATTAGAAGTAGGATCATCACTTACCATCTCCTTGTATTACGTGTTCAGTCATATTAAGTTCTACGCTATTGGTATAACGATCATATTCGTAATTTGCTATCTAAGGAATCAATTAGTTTATGTACATCGATGTACCCAGTACTAATTTTGGTTCCGCATTAATAAATCATCCTGAATTCAAGTGGTAGGGTTCAGGTGGGCGGAGGAACCAAATAGAAGCTGCATCCCGAGCGTGTAATATCGGGGCCCCAATAATATCGCTTTGTTACTTTGCATTCGTATTGGCCATCCCTCGGAGCGCTCCTTATTGCAACTATCTGAGAATTCAGACATGCAACAATGCCACTCGGAGGGAATTATTATTATATACATTTTTCTCCTCCCGGTCTGAGCCCTCACTACGGGCAACGGCTTTCCCATTGTGTTCGCTTCTACTGTTATCGGAAATAGTATTAATGAAGCTCAGTCTTCGCATTTCGTATTTATTATCAATACAAACGTGAGCTAGACGTGCAATTTAGCCGTTAATAGTCGAACCGTCGAATTCTGCAAAAGTTTTTGCGATTCCATTGTCAGATAGACGCTTGAGAAATTTCCCCGGGTCCGATTCCCTTTGATTCCCATCTTGCGTTCAAATGCTGTTGATTGCAAAATGCACCAGCTGCGCTCTTGTTAAAGTAATGCGGTTGGAGGATTTGTAAGTCAAAGAATCACCGGATGCTTTTTCGAAATCCGCATTTGCAAGCGAAAGGGAATAAATGCGCCAGACATCCGGTAGACGTTATTACTTAGACGGGATTGATGGAACTAGATGAACAGTTTTTTTTTTTACGGTGACATTCAAAGTAAACGACGACGCTACATTTTTTTATTAGATTTTTAGAGCGGGGCAAACACTGTCTCGTATTAAAAATTCGAAGGGGCAGCGTGTGTTTTTGTGTCGGGGTGATTACAACATCGGACGTGGCCGACCAACCCCAAATTACCGTCCTCCAAAGCGCTCCAGCTAGAACTCGACCGAAATAGACGGTTGCATATACCCAGAACAATAAAGTTGTTACGTAATTTATGGATCAAGATACGCGACCGGTCTGCGACACCCTTTATTCAGACCCTGCTGGCGTGACGGTTGAAGTTCGAGACCTGACCGAAAACAAAGTGTTAAAATACCCAGTGATTGTGATAACGGTAAAGTTCAAAACTGTTAACCTTAAAACAAAATGTAAGTTATACATACTATCTGAACCTGTTTTGGTGGCGTAACTGTTGGGACAATTTCTGGTACTATATACAAGAGGAGTTGGTTGCGATATCCACTTAGTCAGGTCATGATACAATAATTCATCAGCAGGTATACATCTTGGCGGCTATGATGGTTCTCAAGATGTTTAAGGGGATTTGAAACAATCTTATATAGTACTTCTAATAGTACTTTGAATGTTTTTTATTACAATTTATTTACATTATTTATATATTTGATTATTTATTTTAAAATTTTATTTATATATTATTAAAGAAAGATCTACAAAATATATAACACAAATTTAAGGTACGACTTGATAAATCACCAATAATAAAAAAAAACTTACATTTATTTTACATTTTTATGAAATACAAACTATACGGTATGCTTGTATGGCAAATTCCACAAACAAGCATAGATACTTGTTTTAGTTTGAATACCACAGTTATCATGTCATCCTTGGGTGACAGCTGAAAATCAGTGATCTTGTTGTCCGATTCCGATTATAAATGTCTCTTCCGTGTAATATGTACTTCATGTAACATGTAAGAATATGTGTTGTAACAAAATAAACTCTTCTATCTAACTATCGGATTATTATTGAGTTTATTTTTTAAACGTAGATAAACGAAAACAGCAGAATAAAAACAGCAACGTCGATTATGACATTTTAGTCAAATGTTAAATTGGCGACACCTAACATTATGTAATTCTGCTCACATACCAGTCATAGTTGCAATAATGAAAAGAAACTTGATTAAAAAAACACAAAACCCATCTATTTTATGCTTTCCGTGAAAACAGAACAGTTTGCATATTTCCTTTTTTTCAATACTATTAAAGCCGAGCGCGATCCGCTTCACGCGACCACCGCGCAGCACGTAATAAATTAATGTCGTCTCCGAAAATGCATATTTTTCATGAGAACGTACACACGACAACACACCAGAGTACACGGTTTTCTTTTCCAACCGCTCTTATGACTTGTGTAATAGCGACGATAATTGAAAAACTGTAAATGTTTGAAGGGTCGTCGAAAGTACATTTCACGTAAATGAACAGCATAAAGCCCGCTGCACGATATGAAATGGGCTTATCACACTTAATGGCGTTAGTTATTTTACCATTGCATAAATTGAAACGTGCTGCATCAAGTGTTTTAAAAATGGCGGTATTTATCATGTCATTAGGGAAGATTTCATCCAAACAATGAATACGCGGGCATTTACTGTTAATACTAGACACAAATCCTACAAATATAAACACGAAAATTTGTATGTATGGATGGCTGTTTGTAACTCTTTCACGTTAAAACAACTCAATGGATCTTAATGTAACTTTAGTGATATAGCTTATACATCAGAATAGCACAGGCTACATTTTATAAACATATATACGCCACGCTAATATAAACTACTCGAATACTAATCTTGCACAGATGAAGTCGCGGGCACCAATTAGTAATTTATGTAATTATTAAGGTTCCATAGTGGTTTATAATATGATCAGTCCTTGCTAGTACACCTGCGACTTCGCTTTAACTGGATGGGAAAGAGATAATTTTTCTTGGGATCATTCCTCTCTTGGAATTTAAACTCTCCCTGCACCGAACTTGATCAAAATCGGTCCATCAGTTTTTAAATTAATTCGTTACTTTCCTTTTTATAACATTAGTGTAAATAATTTAAACGTACGCTCCAGTAACTCATACAAACATTTATATCTATAAAGGTATTAAATCCAATCGTAAATCAATTCCCACGAGTATTCTTGGGCTGTCACTCCCATTGTCTCAACAGATGTTAAATATATTTTTTAACGTTTGCATGTACTTTAACTATAGTTAGGGTAACTAAACCTAAAAGAATTTTATAACTGTTCGCTTAGTATCTTTGTTTTCGACAATGTAGTTTTGGCTAATTAGGTTTGACATAAAAAGGGCTTGAAAACGAAACGTAAATGAAATATTTTCGACCTTACGAAAGAATTATTGTTATGCCAAGTTCAAGTTATATTTCAGCATACCATTACAATGTTTAATAACAAACTGTTTCATTTCATTACCAATTAGGATCGAGCTCCAAAGAATAGTATTATTTTTCATTAATATCAGAGGTCGGAATTAGGTACAGTTATTCATGTATTTGCATCGAAATGTTGATATGGACCTTCCCAGGGTTTCTCATCCCGTGTGGCTCGGACACTCCCATGTGGCCAACAATATTGCAAATAAATAATAATAAAAACTTCAGGGATAGACAAATAAAACAAAGAAAATTAACATACAATTTTTATTACTTTACATTAATTCACAATACAAATTATAAGTAGTCTTAAGCAAATAGGGAATTAATCTCTTTTTTGAAAAGAATCTTGATTTGATCCTTGCGTGTCAATAAACCATATCTAAAAAAATAAAAATTTTATACACTCGTTAAGTACTATAAAAATTGCATTAAAATTTAATATTTTCAAATTTCGCGCGTAATTAGACGAAAGCGCCGCACGAGTTGTTACTCTGTAGCGATGACGTCAATACGGCATGTAAATAATAAACAAAGCTCTATGTTTGATGCTATGTGTTATTATATTCATAATTTAAAAATGAGTTATTATCTTTTATATATAAACAACTAATAAAGGAATAATAATAAAAGAGTAATACTGACATCGATGTTTTATTACTCCGTAACTCGGCAGAACAAAAGTCGGGATTTGCAGCAAAGAAATTTCCGACCATTAATGCATTTATTTTTGGTAAATTCCCTTTTACAAAACTGCTTTCCATAGTGTGATTCACGTGCGATTTCAATTTAACTTACGAATTTATAACGTTCTCTTACATTAAAAAAGCAACCTACAAACTTCTTTTTTTATTGTTTTGGGCTTTATACGTACTATGATTCATAATGACATTGACACGCATAAGTTTACAGTACCTTATGACGTCACGACATGGCGGCCTATGTTTCGCTCTTGTTTTACGTATAGATTGAAAAAGTGAATACTTTGAAACTAATTTTTATATTATTTTTGTTATTTTATGTACTTAAACATGATGGTTCCGACTATTTGATGCATAAGCTATCATAGTTATATGCTTTTAGATATTTTCTAATATAGAGGGAAGTACCCTATTCTTATAAGCGTTATTAGCGTTAAGCGCGTTAGCGTTAAGCGTTATAAGCGTAATTGGACGTTGTTTGTGATCTGACGTGTTTTCTTGTGCTCCGGGATTTAAAATAAAACAACAGTTAAAAAAGTCGTTAATCAGCTTCGATCATATATTTCTGTAGATACACAGTTACCGTCTAAAAAGTGGCACCGGCGAAACAAGGCACAAACAGTAAATGTGCCTTGTTTCGCTCTCATTCATTCGGTGGCCGCGCGCGATTGATAACGTCAGCGATGCCGAAATGCGTAGTTTATAATTGTAAAAATGACACACGTAAAGTGCAAAAGAAGGATGGAATGTCATACTTCCAGTAAGTATACCTTTATCTTAATTTATTAGCGCATTTTTTATGAGTAAAACACGTTTATTCATATTATGTATCACTAAAATATCAATTTAAAACGCTTGCGTACCATGCCACGATGCGTATCGCATCGCATCTATCTCTTTCTGTCTCGAGTGGCTTACTCATAAGAAAAAATAGCACAGAGCTAATGTTTCAGAAAAAGGTCAGTCATGGAGTCGCCTATACCATTTTTTGTGATTTTCTTTCTTTTTTTTTTAGTTTTCCGCAAAATGAACTTCATAGAGACAAGTGGAGGTGCATTATCGCACAAAAGAGCAGATGAATTTTATAAACCGAATGCCTCTAGTGTGATTTGTTCCAACCATTTTTGTGAAAATGATATGTACACAACCAAGAAAGGATTTAGGAGACTTAAAAAGACCGCATTACCAACTATACAGGTAGGTACTATATTTACTCAGTATTTTATTGTGATATGAGTGTAATTAAGTTGAAAAAAACGTTTACTATAATAACGAGTTGCATAATGCATTATTATTTATTCTTTTAGCTATCAGGATCAAGAACCAAAGAGGTTAGACTCAAGAATCAAGAACCAAACGAGATAGAAAGTCTAGAAACTCAATGTAAATCACAAAGTACGCTTAATTTAAACATAGAGCTTAAATGTACGACAACGATTCAAAACAGACAGGTATTTCAACTCAATATAAATATGTACATATCTTGTATTACCGAATTGTATTAATATTTTGCACACAAGTTATCTAATCGACTCATAACTTTATTTTTTCACAGGAGCCGACGAGTTTGCAGACAGATAAATTTCAAATTGATACAGTGCCTATAGCCAATTCTCCGTGTACATCGTTAAGCATTGGGTCAGCTTTAGATACTCCTCGAAAAGCTATTTTAAGAAAAGATCTCAGACTCTGTAAGCGTAGTTTATTTGACAAAAATAATAAATTAAAAATTTACAAAAAGTTAACAAGAGATTAAGGAAAAAGAATGCTACACTAAAATCCTTACTCGCAGTTTTGAAAAAACAAAAAGATTTAGATATATCCATTTTAGATAACTTGTCAAGACACATAGAAGTAAAAGAAACATTTAACGCTTTATTCCTAAAAAATATTAATAGAAAAAAGAGACCCGTTTCGAAATATCCGCCGGGAGCCCGTAAATTTTCTTTAACTGTATATTTTTTTTCACCAGCAGCTTACCGATACATCAGAAAAATGTTTGATAATTGTTTACCACATCCTAATACTTTATTGAACTGGTATAGTAGCATAGACGCCAAACCGGGATTTACAGCTGAAGCGCTTGACAGGCTGAAACAAAAGTTTCAGTCTACTAATAAAGAAATTATATGCGCTCTAGTTGCTGACGAAATGGCTATCCGACAACAAAAAAATATGGTGCGGAGGTCGTTATATAGGTGTAGTTGATATGGGATTAGGTGAAGCTAATGATAATGATCCTATTGCTCAGCAAGCATATGTATTGCTGCTTGTGTCGCTAAATGAAAGCTGGAAAATACCTATTGCTTATTTTTTTATCACAGGTTTGAAAGCTGAAATGAAGGCCAACATTATCAACTTAGCACTTCAAAAATGTCATTCAGTAGGAGTAAAAGTAGTTTCACTAACATTCGATGGTTGTAAAAGTAATCTTCTCACAATGAAACTGTTGGGATGTAAAATTGATGACATTCACAATTTCAAAACATTTTTTGAACATCCTATTTCTAAACATATTGTTACAGTATTCCTAGACGCTTGTCACATGATTAAACTAATGCGCAATACACTGGAATCGAAAAAAACTATAATAGATGATGAGAATAAAACAGTTAAATGGTGCCTGTTGTTACAATTGAATAATTTGCAAAATAAGCTTTGTTTAAACTTAGCGAACAAATTAACAAACAGGCATATTGAATTTAAAAATGAGATCATGAAAGTCAAGTTAGCAACACAGTTGATGAGCCGTAGTGTGGCTAAAGCTATACAGTTTTGTCAAGATTTAAATATACCAGAATTCCGTAATAGTGACCCTACTATAAAATTTTTGCTGCTTTTGAACAATCTTTTCGATGTACTAAACTCCCGAAATTTAAATGATCCAGGTTTTAAAAAGCCATTGCAACCGACAAACGTCACCAAGAGTTTTGAATTTTTACAAAGCGCTAATCAGTACCTTAAATCCCTAAGTATCACTATCAGGAGAAAAAGAACAATCAAGAAAAAATCTGATACCAGAGTTGTATTTACAACAGAAACTATTCCTCTTTGGAAATGTCAATCAAACACTGGTGTGATTGGATTACTTGTATGCATAGAAAGTCTCCAGCAATTATACAGAAATGTTGTTCAATCGCAGTATCTTTCCTTTTTGCTAGCGTATAAAGTGAGTCAGGATCACATTGAACTCTTTTTTGGCAATATACGAAGCCACGGTGGTCATAATAATAATCCGAATGTGCAACAATTCATGGCAGCGTATAGAAAAATTCTTACATTCATTGAAACCAGGGACAAATTTACAGGTAATTGCATTCCACTCGAAGAAATGCCAATTTTAAATTGTGGAAACGCAGTAAAGAATTTAAATTGTACTTCTCTTGGGTATCGTTTAGAATTAGAGTTAGAGGATGATGAATCGCGTGAGACAGAAAAATGTGATATTGAAAATTATCAAGACAATTGTGACATTCTTTCCTCTACTTTAAATGATAAATTGGCTGGACACGAATCAGAACTAATGGTGCAGATTATAGGTTATATATCTGGTTTCGTTGTTCGCCATTTATTGAAACATGTAAAATGTGAATATTGTAAAGACAGTTTACTTGCCAAAGAAAAACTTAGGTTTCATAAATTAATAGACATAAAAGATTTGGGTGGGTTATGTTATGCATCAGAAGATGTGTTTTTAATATGTGAAAAAACAGAAAATATTGTTAGGAAATTTTTACGCACTGGTGGGTGTTTAAAGGAAAAAATGTGTATTACAATTTTAAAACAATTTATTGATTGCAATGTATTTAGAGACGTTAATGTACACTGTCAAGGAATGATCTTTGGTCACAAGGTCGATCTGTTAAAGGCTGTTATTGAAAAATATATTGATATACGTCTTCATTATGCTAGTAAATTAAAAACCTCTGAAATAAAAAACAAATCAAAAAGGCAGTTGTACAATAAATTAAATTTGTTCCAAGGCACTTAAGTCTTAAATGATCAGATTTATTGCGGCTAGTTACAATACATTTAAATATACATTATTTTTTATACAAAAAAAGATATATTATTTAACTGAGAGAAACTTTTTAATTTTATACGTAGTCGGATTTAATATTTTTTTAATTAAATTCTCTTTTTAGCGCTTTTATTTTATAATTTACTCAGTATTGTTTGTAAGGCTCGGCAAAATAAAGGTTAAGAAACCCTGTCTTAATAAAGTCACCTAATTCTACATACTTCTATTATATTGGTTTATGTTTAAAATTTAAAAAGTTTCCGTACTGTTAAGTGTAAAAAAAACTAAGCATCTCCACTGCTGTCTATATTCAAGTAGGAGGCGATAAGACGCGAGCACAATATTCGGAGTCAAATGGAACGTAGGAGCATTATTATTTTAAATGAATTTGTGCTTAATTGCAACAGACTAAGGGCTTATTATCCAATATATTTGTTTTCAAATATGTCTTGTTCATTTCTGATTTCGCGGCATCGTTATATCATCGAAACCAGAAGATAATATGTAACGACCTTAACAAGGATTTATTTTCATACTTCATTACGTTACTTAAGATTTAAATTGGCTTAAATTATATGACACTTTAGAACTTTTTTCAAAATTGTTACTATAATATACATCTATTCTTCTAGGTATAGACGCGGGGTCGATATTTTGTTTGATTTTCTATGGAATTGTGTATCTACAGAAATATATGATCGAAGTTAATCAGCAATATTCTTGCAGCAGTATTTTCTATAAACAATTACCTTTGTTTTGATGTGTAATTCGGTGGTGTTTATGAGGTGAATAATAAGTAATTGAGGATTTACGTGTATAAAGTGACGGTGAACTGTGACAGATTTTTTAAAAATATATGAATCTATCGTACAATTTTACCTTCACTTTCTAAATTGCTTTACTAGTTACCAATTAATATCAGTATTTCCTCTAATCGATACTGAGTGAGCGGTGTTGTGCCACGAACTGCCGCTAGTGGGTTGTGAACTCGAGGTTCAATCCCGTCAAGAAACATATTTTATTTTTTTCTCTTTTTTTTTGTTTTTGTCACTTATATATTTTTTTTTTACACTCTTAATTTATATCGTTTTATTCCGTTCCACAAACATTTATTTTTCTTTTTTAATTTAATCTAAATTTGATTATTATGACTGCCAAATCTTGCTCGGGCTGTTTGCAAGTCATTAAAAATAGACAATTTCTGTGTTGCTCTGTTTGTGCTGCATATTATGACATTCAGTGTGCAAATGTGTCTGAGCATCGGTATCGTAATACCCTGACCGGTGAGCACAGACTTAATTGGAAGTGCGCCGCGTGCCTAAGTCGAGAACCTAAGGGAGATAACAGTGATACGCCGGTTCGCTGCCACGACGATAAAGTCACGCGACATCGCGGAGCTGCGGTTAGGAGCCCTGTCGAGGGTAGAAGCCCCTTACCGGCTGCCGAAGTAGAAGCTTCGGGAGATAGAGACATGACGGCGCTCGCGGAGCGACTTGATGTACTTGTTGAGGAGATTCGCGGCTTCCGCAAAGAACTCACTGAGACTCGTCGTCAAGTACAAACGTTTGATGGGAAGTTGTCTGGTCTCGTTACTCAAGTGGAGATGTGCACGAATGAGTTAAGGGAGCTAAAATCGCGTGTCGAGAAGCTAGAGAACCGCACAGAAGCGAGCGTTCAGTCTCAAAGCGCTCACATCGCTCTGGAGGGCACGATCGAGGCCCTGAAAAGCGAACTGAACGAGCGGGACCAGGAGCTCCTCCTAAATGATGTGGAGTTCACCTGTATTCCAGAACATAAAGGAGAGGGTTTGCAACATATTGTTATGACTCTTTCGAGCAAGATTGGGGTACAACTGGGACCAGAGGACGTGGTGTGCGCTACTCGCGTGGGTCGCCCCCCAGAAGTGGGTTTGGGCGGCGCGGCGGCGAAGCCTCGCCCTATTGTGGTGCGACTGGTGAGACGCGCCCTTCGCGACGACTTGTTGCGGGCCGCCCGCGTACGCCGCGCCATTACCACCGACGGCGTCGGCCTGCCCGGGGCGCCTGGCCGTTTCTACGTGAATGAACGGCTGACGCGCGCCAACCGGGCGCTTTTTCGGCAGGCGCGGGAGGCGGGTAGGCGGCTGGGATGGCGCTTCGTCTGGACTAGGGATGGTAAAATCTTCGCCAGGCAACACCCTGGACTGGATGCTTCACGCCATCGAATACGCACTCAGGCCGACCTGGAGCGAATTTTCGGGCCAAGTGACGTCAGAATTTAATTACATAACTGATCCCTTATATAGTATGTTGCTTTTATTATGTGTGTTTTTGCTTTTGCTAATTGGCTTTGTATATTGTAGCTTTGTGCAAGCAATTTTGCTAATTTTACTAGCTGCGCTGCGCCACTTAGCTGTTTGTGCTGTGGTCGTCATACATTTGCTGTGCACTTATGTTAAGTGTAGTAATTACTATTTAATAATGTGTGCAAAAAAATTGCTAAATATACATATTTGTGCCTTATGTTTTAATTATTGCATGTACAATATTTCTGTTGCTTTATTTATTTGTATTTTTGAATATCTTCATTCGTCGTTTTCCCTTGTTGATATACTTTGGAGATGTTTGTTTACTATTGTTTGTTTACTTGCTTTATTGTTTACCATAGAAATAATAATTACAATCAAATATACTATAATATTACTGGTATTGCAAGTAAAAAGATTTAACATATGGTTTTGTATTGTGTTTGATGAACTGTGCTGTGTTATTATTTCTTTCTTGTTAAAAATGAGATCCGCAAAACATATGCAAACATTACATTTTAATTTATCTAATGAACTATACCATGGTATGTGTGCGGGAGGTAAAGAATCTCGTTATCGACTCATAAATAATACTGACTATGTCACTTATTCAATTAGATTTACTACGTGTAATACAGTAATTTGTCTATTGCATGTCTACATCCAGCTTAATTTAAAATATCTGTATTTAAAAATTGATTCGATGTCTAATGTTTCTCAATGGCTATCTAATATTATTATTGTGAAAAATAGATATTGTACTACAAATGAACTGTTTTCCACGATATTAGTGTATAGTGATATTTCCAAATTATACAATTGCAGGGTCACTTTTTATAACCATGTAGAAGTGATATATCATTGTTCCCGTGAAGCATATATTACTTGCAAGTTGATTTTCAAAGATTGTGCTGTTTCCGAATCAGTTTCTGTGCTATATATCTGTTATATTGTAATTGTAGTATTACTAATGTTTATTTGCTGTATTATATTTTGTGCGAGTTTTGTGTGTGCTGTCGGGGGTGTAAAAGAAGTAATCAATTGCGATATAATGACCGCAATTTTATGCAATTCACTCTTTATCTTAAATTTTTTCATGAGATACATCACATTTTTTAACATTTCACGTCAATACTACGATTATATTTACACTTATTTGTATATTGCATGCGCACTTTCAAATATATATGTAATTCACTGTTTTACACGACCACGATTATTATTATTCACTGTAATGTTTATTTGTTGCGTATTATGTTTTGCTTGGAATTTGTTTTAAATCGTCGGCCTGGCTAAGATGAAATTACTCAAATTAGCTCTGTATAATGCGGGATCACTAGGAACTGGGCATGAGGATTTCCAAGTTGCTATGAACCGGTTCAATGCAGATATACTTGCTGTTAATGAGACATGGCTACGTGAGGGGCAGGAACAGCGCGCGCCCGTCGTACCTGGCTACCGATTGCGTAATACTCCGAGACCGACAGCGATGCGGAAGGGCCGTGGAGGGGGTGTCGCATTTTATGTTAAAACTTGCGTCCGAGCGCGTTTTGTCTGCGTGTTTGAGCGCGTTGTGTTGTGTTGCGCCTTTTTTATAAATATGAGCGAATACTTTTGCTTCTAGCCTAGACTCGTGAGGTTATTCAAACGGCCCATCAGAATCATTTTCCTTGTCCGCATCATTATCAGTAAGATTTCAAGTGTTCGCTTCCGACATTACTGTATAACTTTTGTGAGAATTAAATATATAACCATTAGTTTTTCAATATATTCTGGCTTCAATGAATTTCTCCGAACGTCTAAAATAAATTTGTACATTGAAGAAGATCTTTTTATTTAAAAGATCATGTGATATTTTTCTGCTCTTTAAAATAAATCTCGGTTCGAGGCATATCCATTATATACTTTCGCTGTATGAAATTAGTGTAAGTACAGGAATAACTCTACCTAATTGCGACCTCTGGTTATTATCTGGTTATTAATTGGTGAAAATATCACTTTATACAATATAGCTGACCCATGCCCACTTCGTTGGACATAATATGAATAATCTTTTTTTAGTACAGTGTTATGTTTTAATTTCTACTTTCTACTACTGTAATATTCAAAAAACTACTTTTTGTAACTTAAATATAAAAGTTAGACATGCGCTGTCGTTGACTTTTTTGTAAGCATTTTCAAGCTCCACATCTTTTCTCTAGAACTCAAAAATATATCTTTCATAGATAAGGCAGCGTTCGTAAGAAACGCTTTCATTCGACCGTTTTTTCTCCGATTCACTTTGCAGAACGAACTACCACATAAAAATCCTTTTTATTTTTTTATATAACCTATGACACTTAGTAATAATGTGGCTTTCTATTGGTGAAAAAGAATTATTAAAATCGGTTCAGTAGATCCCGAGATTGCCCCTTACAATTTAACAAATATACAACACACAAACTTTACTTCTTTATAATTTAGTATAGATCACCAGTACAGAGTACTCGGTCTGAAATAAATTGGAACTGTTCACAAATTTCCAGCGAATGTTTTTTTTTATTATTCCTTCACTCGTAATCATTCCCCGTGCTTGAATTTTTAAATACGACGCACGCAGATATGCGTACGCTCCACAAATCCACCCCTTAACAAAACAAAGTACACAGAAAAATCGTCTAAAAATAACAAACGGATAGCGAAGGAGGGAGCAGTTATCAGCCCTTGCCCCCGGTAATCCGTGTCGACACCTCGCCGCGAACAATGGCGTATTATGTGGCCGAAACAAAGAATGCCTCCTTTGACTGGAGAGCTTTTGAATTACTCGTATTATTTTCATTTGGCTAATTTGTATTTTGTTAAAGTTTCGTTATGCGCGAGTTCGAATGTAAGTCGCGGTTTGTTGTGTGGATAATCGTTTTGGATAATGTAACCTGATCAATCACCTGTTCTTATTCCGAACTAAGTGAGATCGGCACGACTGGAATTCTTGTTACACTCTCCTCCATAACATCTCATATCTCAAAGCCACACGTTCCACGCTTGTATTATTGGTCACGCAATTCACTCATACCTTCTAAGGTCTTCCTCTGCCTTTGTCACCATAAACATTTATTGTGATGTAACTTTATCTTCATTTAAAAGTATCCCACTAATCCTATTACTATTATAAAGGCGAAAGTTTGTAAGTATGGATGTTTGTTACTCTTTCACGTAAAAACTACTGAATGGATTTGAATGAAACTTTACCACAATATAGCTTATACATCAGAATAACACATAGGCTACAATTTTTGAGGTTTCTAATGTGAGGTCGTAAAAAAAACCACATTTTTTGCGCTTACATTGCAAACGCTGACTGAATCCTACAAGATAGATCAAAACAATTTACTACAGTATTGTACAACTTAAAAAGGTCTACAAAAAAGTCCGTGATGGTATATGTTTATCTCTTAGGAATAACCCACAAAAGGAAAAAGATCGTTAAATGTAGTTTATAGGAGCATACTGCAGTAGCTACCTATAGGCTATGATTAAGGCTCTGCAGTGCTTAGTTACGTATTTCTTACTTATTACTAGACTAGACGGGACGAACCTGAAGTCCACGCGAACGAAGTCGCGGGCAAAAGCTAGTATTACATATAAAGGCAAAAGTATGGATGTTTGTGACTCTTTGACGTTAAAACCACTGAATGGATTTCAATGAAACTTTAGAATAATATAATTTACACATCAAAATAACACATAGGCTACAAATTATAAAGATACTCGAAATACTAATCCTGCGCAGGTCGAGTCGCAGGCTTTAGCTAATTTATAACAAATTTTCCCATTGGAATGACGATAACGAATTTAACCAAAATTGGGGTAGTATCCGAGATCAGCCTGAACACTCAAACGATACATCTACCTATATAATATTAGTATATATTTCTAAATCCAAATCAATTGAGTTAGTGTTATTTTTTTTAATAAACAACACAATTGACTTAGATACGTGTCATACTATGCTATTGTTAAATAGAGCATTTATATAACATTGATCCTATATTCTAATGAATTGAAAATAATAAAGATGGACGAACAGCACAGCATAGTATAAAAAAAGAATCAGAGATAGCCAACACTGTTGATTACAAACATAAAGCAACATCAACTCAAAGAAAAAGTCATCAATAGAATAAGCTCAGATGTATTCGCTCTATTGATTTAAGTATATGACATTATCAAGGAACAGAACCCGATCACAAAGCACAAAAGAGAGATGACGTGAGTCAAGTAAGTAAGGACGGATCTGTGCGGACATAAATTATGTCCCATATATATTCTTACAGTCGATTTACGAATCAGAAAAATGGTACAACAAAGTTTCAACGAAATAGATGGAATGGTCCGTGTATTCCTTCGAAACGGTTCCGTTGGAGGAAACACGAGGCAAGTATCAGCACGTTTTAATCTAATCAAATCACATGCCTCGTGAATAGAAATTGTTAATCTTCTTGTAACGAGAATTACTGAATTCTAAATGACTTTAATTTTACTGAAAGCCATTTGAGATACTTGCTTTTACCAGCAGTTAGGTATGTTTCTTAAAATAATACAAATCTACGAATTTGCATTCCCATTTCCTATACTAATGCATGCCTACATACATATCTATTTGAAGTAGAAAATATATTTTAATAAATTTTGAAAAAAATTGCTTTATTGTCAATAGTATTAAGTACTACAGCGGCTTAACATTAAATATTGCCATAAGTCTTTCAGACATACAATTTTGCGTATTACGAGTATTCGAGATTGCTTTATTTCAAGTTTAATAAACAAAAACTTTGGCTTTTGTTTGTATTATTGTGCCAACATTATCTGCCTTATCTATATAATATATTCCTACGAAGTCTTGTCTCGATTTGCAGCTCGAGCTACAAAGCAACAATTGAAGTCGGGTCAAATCTGTTACCTGAACTATGATCAAGGTATCACATTGTTTCTGTTCTTACAAAAAAAAACCTATTTTATTTGGCAGATAATTTCCTCAAATTAAGAAGCAAGAATATACATCGCTTAACTTAACATCTTGGCATAATTAAACAGAATATCTTTAAAGTGATAATTGACTCTGTCACAACACAAAACCTATCACCCTGAAACTAATTTGCACGGACACGTGTACATAGATAAACTCAAAACGAGTTAGCACTAAATAAGTATTAAATAAATTTGATTATCTTAAATGTTGAACTTTAGAGGCGATTGATAATTTATCAGAATTTAAAAAAGATAATATTATTTATGTGAAATAAGCGCGTTCAAATATGGAACAATCATCCATAGAGCGACATGAATATGATTTTTTTGTAATTTGGACGCCCCGTTTTTTTGTTTCATATAAATGTCGTTTCTTCATACTGCTTAAAAACTGACCCCGCTCTGCATGTACATACTTTTTTTTATTGTTTCACGAGATTCATACAGATCATACAGAAAGTACGAGACGAAAAGATATGTTACACTAAAATAGTTTAGGAGCAACGAACGACGTCTTCACTCACTCGCTACGCGAGTTAATGAAATCACACCAATTGGCGGAATTTGAACGTGTCAATCTCGAAACTAGTGCAATATCTCTTGTTTGTATGTAACACCACCGTGGACCACGATCGTGGATGAATTGATGACAAAATTGAAAATTATCTGTACTTTCCTAAACGATATAAACTTTAGAACTTATGCATTTGTTGAAAATGATTTCAGAATCTTCATCATTTGAATCACTAGCCAGTGCCTGCGACTTCGTTTGCGCACGATTAGTATTTCGAGTCGAGCTTATACATCAGAATGTAAAAGCTATATTAAAGGTAGTAGTAGGGATTTGATTTCAGATTCATTTACCATAGTTGAAGTATTGAAATACCGGCTTAAAGATGGAGGTCCCTCATACGCGGGGATGTTTTCATTAAAATGTCGAGTTCATAAACGTTATGGCATGTCTGCATGACTGCTTGTTTGCCAACATCTTTAAAAAAACATTATTCCAATTACTAATGTATTAATAATGGATGAACATTTATTATAATGAGTTTTTCATTTCCCTAGTAATGACTAACAGCTATTTGAAATGTAAAAGATGATAAGTTAAGTAATGGATGTTAATACACTTCCTTTTTATCAAATATGTTGTTTTTAAGTAGTTTTATCAACCATAAAATAATAATATAATAAATAAATAAAAATTTCTTAGATTAGCCTAGCCCAAAGTAAGGCTTGTGTTAAGGGATCTAGGGTTTCTTAAATTAGCCTAGCCCAAAGTAAGACTTGTAAGTAAGGGATCTAGAGTAACGCATGGAGGTGAGCCGACGCCGATAGGGTCGTAGTAGTTTCCTCACGGGATCCCAAGGCCCTGTCACGCCGCGGGCAGAGGGGCGATCGCACTAATAAATCGCAAGCGAAACGCAACCGAACCGTTCGGCTTAACCAATCCGAACGAAACAATACCACTTCATCTGTTCGATGACGTGATATTCTAGCTCTCGCATTGGTTGAGTGGAACGATTTGGTTTCGTGTCAGCTGCGATTTGTTAGTGCGATTGCCCCCCAGTTCTGCTCGGCGCGTCTGGCGGCGATGACGGACGCGCCGTCGATCGAGCGCCCGCGGCAGGCGTCAGTGGAGGGGCATCGCCGAGGTTTTTTGAGGGTAGGCCTACCCTCTTCTGGGGAGGAGAGTGCCACATAATTCTGCGCTTTTCCCGGGTGCAAGGTATGCAATTCAATGCATTTTCCTCAGCGATAAAATAAATGCGTAACCCACGCATGGACATACATATATAATAACAGCCATGAGGTACAAATGCTCACAGTCATTACGCAAACATCTGCGCCCAAAGGGATTCGAACCCAGGACCTCGGAGATGGCGACACCTTGAAATCGGTATACTGTTATACCACTCAACTATTAATAGAACTGCCTGTCTTATTATTAAACACAATTCTAACAGTATAAGCAAATCGTTGCAGCCAATCCCAGAAATTCTCTAACAAGGAGCACGAAACGAGGAGGTTATGTCAGACTTCACGCGGCCAGAGCGGTCTGACCACGTGACCTACCGACAAAACTCAACCTGTGCCTAAGTTCTAAGAACCATATAGGCAAATCGTGAGGACGCCTCAGGAGAGAGGCGAACCAGAAAAGATACGTTTCTCATGACTACCATATCTCAGATCTACAGATCTGAAGCTGGCGGCCTGAACAACAAATGCGTTCAAACGATTCAATCTACCGCAGATTTGAGATCATTAAATGTTCCTCAAATCCATTCAATAAATTCGTTCGCCTCCACCCGAATATTATGGCTTCGAAACATTTTCCAGTTTGCTTGGGGTTGTTTTTCCACGTGAATCTGATTGCGCTATTCAGGGTGCCGCCACGTTTTCTATTTCGGGAACTCTTTAATTTACCTCCGTCGCACATCGGACGCCTGCGACCTCTTCAGAAGTGAACCTTGTCAGGCTGGACTTACACCCTCTATTCATAACATTGAATGCTTTTGAAAAATCTCTTCATGCAATACTTTTCAATAGGAAATACGTGGTGTCTGACGTCCGGCTTTTCAGTGTTACGTTTAAACTTTGAATCTAGTAAATGCCATGACTTTAAATCACTTAAAAAATTCTATCTATTCAAAGATTTGTATGAAATTTATATGGAACCTATAAAATAAATATTTTATACTTTATGCACATGTTTATCTGCGTTTGTGATTGCGCTTTGGACACAGGATAAAAATATTAGTTTTTATATATAGGCTAGTCGGCATTTGGGTAGTTGATAAAGCATCGAGGTATATAGATGTACACACACACATATAATACACAGTATGTCTTTAACTAATAAACGAGCTCATAAATAAATAAATAATAAATAAATATTTCTTACACTTGCACCAATTAGCCTAGCCCAAAGTAAGCTCTGTAAGACTTGTATTATGGGATAGGGTAACGGATAGACATACATATAATATACATATATAAATAAATTTGGTAGAAATGTATTATAACAACCACGACTAAGGTACAAATCCTCGCATTCGCATTCATCACGCAAACTTCTGCCCCCACCATGACTCGAACCCGGAACCTCGGAGATGGCGACACCTTGACACCGGTATATCAACCACTCGGACTAATTCTACACTCTGAGAACTCGAAATAAATAAAACTATACATATAGGGTTAAAGGGAAACAGGTAAATAGAGTAAAGAATCTTTAATTTATGAGCGTATACATATCTTCTCTATTCTCTTACGTTCTCCAGAAGCGGAAGTTGGTCAGG
The DNA here is from genome assembly GCA_036419045.1 of Scirpophaga incertulas. NCBI lineage: Eukaryota > Metazoa > Arthropoda > Insecta > Lepidoptera > Crambidae > Scirpophaga > Scirpophaga incertulas. The sequence continues at coordinate 3,390,273 of CM071631.1, read as the reverse complement.
TGTCTTCTGACCGCGAGCAACGTTCCGTATTAATGGTCATCTTAAAGAGACCTTAGAGCAGCGACTAGACTTTTAGTTCTCTCTGCGTTGTCTATCGCTTCTTTAATAGAGTGTTCCGAGAAGATATATGCAACAGCAACTTCGTCACCATTTTATCATAGCACCACCTACAAACACAGTAGCGTTTATTCACACCTGAAATCGGTTTGATCAAGTACAGTTCGATTTTAGATTTAATAACTTGAGCCGTATTTAGTACAAGCTGCAACTGCGAAAGAGTTCTTTGATGGTAAGCAGTGTCTGAGCTGTGCCCCAGACTTTGCTAATGTTCCTGAGCGAAGATTACCATCAGTAGTGTCACTTGCTTATCTGACATCCGCTATAATAATGACTGAAGTATGCAGGGCCGATATAAAAATACGCGAGATCAGAGGAGCGGAGTGCGGGCGCTATTTCGATGGGCGCGATCTTGACATTGACGCGGCTGCGCGCGCGTCCATCACGCACACAATCAAGCTTCACTTGCATTACGAAATCCGCCTTAATGCAACCGACATAAGGATGTTCTCTAGGTCAACTTACAAAATCCGATGCGTTGGCATGTGTACAGTTATAAATAAATATAAATATTTATAAATCCATACTAATATTATAAATGCGAAAGTAACTCTGTATGTCTGTCTGTATGTCTGTTCCGCTTTCACGCCAAAACTACTGAACCGATTTAAATGAAATTTGGTACACAGATAGTCTAGAGCCTGAGAAAGGACATAGGCTACTTTTTCATGCAAAAAAGGTTGTAAAGTGTAGTAAAAGGTTGAAAGGAGGGATAATAGGTTGTATGGAAATATTGTTAAAACTACTGAACCGATTTAAATGAAATTTGGTACACAGATAGTCTAGAGCCTGAGAAAGGACATTAGATAATTTTACCGACGGAAAACATATCCTTCCTGTGGGAAATTCGAATATAACGCGGGCGAAGCCGCGGGCGGAAAGCTAGTATAAATATAAACAGATTATGTTTACAAGGTAAAAAAATTGCTGGGGTTGTGTACAATTCAGCTTTTATTTCCATGTAGTTTTAATTACATGCCGAATTGGGCCGGCTCGACCGGAGTGATACCACGGCCTCACAGAAAATCGGAGTAAATAGCGCTTGCGCTGTGTTTCGCCGAGTGAGTGAGGGTACCGGAGGCCCAACTCCCCCTTCCCCCCTTATTCCCTTTTAAAAGGCCGGCAACGCATCTGTGACCCTCTGGTGTTGCGGGTGTCCATGGGCAACGGTTATCGCTTACCATCAGGTGATCCGTTTGCTCGTTTGCTGCCATATCCTATAAAAAAAAAGAATAAAAAGTTTTATTTATTTTTAATCATATTTGCCAGCTGTTTTTATAACGAGTAAAGATTTGTATTTTTGTATGTAACGAATAAACTCAAAAAGTACAGGACCGACTTTAGTAATTCTTTTTTCATTAGAAAACTACATTATCACTGTGTAACATAGGCTATATTCAGTACTAGATTACAATAGAAATCTTTAGAAATTCTTATTAAAACCAACCGAAGGTGTAAAAAAATTGCCATAAAATGACCTTCATCGCATACGCTGCGAAGAGTAATGTCTACCCGTGCGAAGCCGGGGCGAGCCGCTATAAACTATATTATTGTAGTTTCATTAAAATCATTGAGTAGTTTTTACGTGAAAGAGTAACAAAACAAACATTTATCCATACTTGAAAAATTTCACGTTTAAAATATTAGTAAGGATATTTAAGGGCCATATTAATAAACATTTTGTCTAGTTTAGTTAATTTACATTGTTGTCTCGCTCTGTGTTTCACTAAATATCATAAGTTGGAAAGAGAAAAAATAATGTATAACATTTATATTTTTATTTAATAGTTTGTTTAAATTTTCTGCTTCTGAAGTTATACATAAATTAATTATTATGAGTAATGTGCACTTGCACACTAAATACAATAAGCATATGATTGCACATACATATGAACATACATTCATTCATCTTCATACAGAAGTTTATAGTTACAATAAAATTAAGCGTGGACTCCGTGTGGCGTCAGATTCGGCCGTTACGGTGTTTTCGAGAATGACTCCACGCCGTACCAATTTAATAGACGTTGTCACTAAGCGTGGACTCCGTGTGGCGTCAGATTCGGCCGTTACGGTGTTTTCGAGAATGACTCCACGCCGTACCAATTTAATAGACGTTGTCACGTCAAAAAGAGTGGCAGTCATAACTTTAATTTAAACTGAAAGATCTTGAACAAATAAAACCTCACCAAACTGTGAATCATAAACAATGGACATGGCAAGCTTACCAACTACTACACTATTATATGCTGTGCGTTAGTGTTATGTTACCAACCAAAGGACGCGTGAACGCCCGCCGGGCTTATCTGAAAACTGTTCGAATTGTATTTGTCGTGTTCGATATGACCTCTTTCGCATCACTCAATTACAATTGGAGAATATAAAAATATAAAGAAAGGTGTATTTATTATTTATTTCATATTTTTTTATACTAATGTGACAGTGTATCATTGTAAGACTGTTTTGAAAAGCGAACATATCTGCTCTGAACTATTAAATTCATTCATTATTATCAATTTTAGTCTATTAACAACTTAATTGATAAAATAAAATTGTTAGTAAAAGTAATATTTAATATATTTGTATTAATAATTTTTTTATTGTATGTTCGTATGTTATTATTGTTTCCATCGTCTTACTAAAGTAGTCAACTTCCTCTCGCGTTCACTGCTTGTGAAACCTTGTGACGTTAAGTGAGACGATTGAAAAATGTACAATAAATTAGTGCAAACATTGCAATTGTGCTTTATATTTGCAATATAATGATTAAAAATATTTAATTAATGCAATGGAAACTATTTATATATACATAGTATATACAATGAGTGTAAAGAACAAAAAAATATCAATCAACAATACAAAATAAACTATAACGTTCAATTAAACTAATAGAATGAAATGAGGTCTATACAATAATAAAAACACATTTCATCATTTCAGCCAATAGACGCCCACTGGGATCTCCACGCAGATCGGTCCTGCGCTGCAACCGTCCAGCGCCTTCCCGCGATCTTCATCAAATCGTCGGTCCACCTTGTGGGAGGCCTACCAACGTTGCGGTGTCCAGCATAATGCCTGCCACTCCAGGACCTTTCCGCCCCAACGGCCGTCAGTCCTGCGAGCAATGTGCCCCGCCATTGCCACTTAAGGTTCGCAATTCTTCGGGCTATGTCGGTGACCCTGGTTCTTCTGCGGATTTCACCATTTCTGATTCGATCACGCAGAGAAACTCCGAGCATAGCCCTCTCCATTGCCCTCTGGGTGACTTTGAGCCGCCTTATAAGGCCCATTTTAAAAACATATTTATTAAAATAAAAAAAAAGTATTATTCAAGCGCTCGACACGAAGTGAACGTTTTCAAAATAGTGCCCGAACTATCCGTAGAAGTTACGACAAAGAATTCGACACTAGTCTTGAGGTCTTTGGACGCGGTAGCATGTCGCTTATTGGGTTCTTGCTGCCCTCAGACTTGCTCGGCCCACGCCTGACCGAAAACAGATTGGCGAAAACACACTCATATCGCGTCCGTACTAAAAGAGGACTGGATTACCATTTAATCTACATATTTTGATGAGGGCAAGCAAATGGCGATGTGATGTCAGATTGGACGATTTGCCTACTTTTGGTACGATGTCACTGTTACACATCTGCAGACACGTTGTATTTTGATTTATTTTTTTGACCTTATAACACCATTTTTTTTTTCCCCTGAGGAAAATGCATTAAATTGCATACCCCGGCTGTGGCGAGCCGGCGGTTATGTGGGGCTCTCTCCCCAGAAGGGGGAGGCCTACCCACTAAAAACCTCAGGGATGGCCTTCCTCAGGCATGTAGGGAGCCCCCGGAACATCAAGCCACTTTCGGGAACCCCCAGCCTCCGCTCCTCCGCCGATACAGGGGAGCCATCCTCGGGGGAGGCTCACTACCTCCCCGGTCTCCTCCACCGACGACGCCCCCCGGCCACAGAAGGGGCGTGGTCCATCCGGGTCGCCGTAGCGGTCGCGAATTCCTCGCGCCCGCCGGCGACCCGCGGCGGCGCCGCAGCTGTGCGACCTTATAACACCTAATCTCATACCAGATAAGTCAGAGTACATTTTTATAGCTGTTAATTACTAAATAGGTATACAATAATAATGATCCAAATTTTATACTTTTTTTTGGACGGACCTATGCTGAAGCCTCGGATGGCTCAGCTCTCCCTTGAATGTAATTGTGGAAGGCACGAGAACTGAAGTTTCTGCCGTCTTAAATGCTAACAGACCCGGCGCAGACCGGGCCGTAAGTGCCTTTTCACATGTCCCGGTTGCCGGCTCACCGGCGCCGGGTACCCGGTGGTGAAGTGTATGGGCATGGTACGTAGCTTTCACATGTACCGGCGTAATTTATCCGGCAGGCGGTCGCCGGGTGCGCGCCGGATCCACCACTGTACGTCCGGTCACCGGGCGTCGGTTAGGCGGCGGCCGAATTGACAGTAGAGTTGAGTCGTTCGTGAATGAATGCTTCAATTGGACTAGTCCACATCGCAATTATATCTCCTTCACTCATTCATTCTGGTCCCAACTAGTTCAGTAGTTCATTTAGTTCATTAGTTCCTAAAACACTTCTTTCACTGAAGGAGAGTAAAGCGAACGGATAGATTACAAACATAGCGTGCGAGAGCGAGCCAGTTGATTGGCTTGGCATCCTGTGGGTCAATTCCACTAACAAAATAAACCGAACCATGCCGCTTATCCAATCCGAACGCTAGAATATCACGTCATCAACAATCTATGCAATTCTATTGGTTAAAAGTAATGGTTCGGCTGTGATTTGTTTGTGGAATACAGGAACTAGAATCTGTCTTATGGCGCAAACATTATGTTTAGTTTTACTTGAATAATTAGTTGAAGGAATAATTTCATATTCTTTGCTTAAGTTCTAGTCAGCATGTGCATAATATATATGAGTGTGGCGTATACTAATCTAAATTCATATGTAATATCTGAAAAACAGTGTAAACATTTCAATAGTTTTTAGTAACTTTTAATTACTCCTGCATTATGTATCATACATGTGTTTAGTTATGCAGTCAAATTGGCATAACGTCTCATACCTACTTAAAAGAACTACGATACAGATGGACTAATTGGACTATACGAATGAAGTGACGTAAATGAACTAAGCGATAAGGTGACTCAAATGGACTACTGAAGTATATCCCAACTAATATTATAAATGCGAAAGTAACTCTGTCTGTCTGTCTGTTACGCTTTCCCGCTTAAACCTCGCAACCGATTTTGATGAAATTTACAGACAATCTTTAGACCCTAGGACAGAACATAGGCAACTTTTTATTTCGAAAAAAAGGGATGAAGGGGTTGAAATATGGATTTCTTAATTTTAAAAGATAAAACCATGAAACTTTATATTTAAGCACTTGATAAGAAATCATTAAACATTTGTTCTAGCATTTTTGAAATTTCGACCAGCTAGGGTGAAATAAGGGTTGAAAGTTAGTATGCAAGTTCGTCAAATATCACGTCATAGGAAAGAAAAAATCGTTTGTTCTAGCATTTTGGAATTTTTACCAGTGTGGGGGTGAAATAGAGGTTGAATTGAAGATAAGAGCATGAATCTTGGCACCTTAGACATAAGGGACCAGGATTGACAAAAACTAATTTCACGCGGGCGAAGTCGCGGGCGGAAGCTAGTTATTAATAAAATCTTTGGGATTGGGATTAAGTACAGCCGGGCAGTTGGAGTAGGTTAAGGGTTATGAGGTTTCCATGCCACAAATTACCGGCCATGTACTGAACAATGACGGTGTCGCCATCTCTGAGATCCCGGCTTCGATTCCCGGTGGGGGCAGGTATTTGTGTGATGAATGCGAGCATTTGTAACTTGGTCATGGTTGTTTATATATTTGTATGAAATATATTTATATATGTATGTTTATCCGTTACCCTAGATCCTATAACACAAGCCTGCAGAGCTTACTTTGGGCTAGAGTAATTGTGGGGCAAATAAAAAGTAATATATATATGTCTTCTAATAGAATAACCTATAACCACTCAGCGGCTCAATTGTAATTATTTTCAAGACTTTTATTTTTTATAAAGTTACATTTTAAGTTAACTAATTAGATTTGTTTAATGATTTATTAATTAATAATTGAATGATATAATTATTTTGTGTGATATGATGCAATGTATTGTAAAACGGTTGTAATTAATTTGGTTATTTAAGATTTCTTTTTTTGTTCTGATATTCGATATTGTTGTATCACCAGCGACTGATAAGAGTTCTGACCGACCTTGTTTTTTTTTTTTGGGGGAAATGCATTATGCACCTTAATATAAATATAAATATAATAAATATTTGTTACACTTACACCAATTAGCCTAGCCCAAGGTAAGCTCTGTAAGGCTTGTGCTATGGGATCTAGGGTAACGGATAGACATACATATATATACATATATAAATAATTTTTATAGAAAAATATATCAACAACCATGACTAAGGTACAAATGCTCGCATTCATCACACAAACATCTGCCCCCACCGGGACTCGAACCCGGGACCTCAGAGATGGCGACACCTTGAAACCGGTGTACTATCCACTCGACTATGGAGGTCGTCAAACCTTGACACCGCGCTGGCTAGGCGCAGCCGTGTGTGGGGCTCTCCGGTCTGAGAGGACCGGCCTACCCACTAAAACCCCCCGGAGTTCTCTAGGCCCATATGGGACACATGGCGGGATGCGCTTTCACGATTCTACCGCCATGTGCTTCGGGAAAGTTCTGACCGCCCTAGGCTAATTGTAAGAACGCTCCTCCGCCAGGTGTGTTATGGTCGGCCTAAAAAGAACCGATTGGAGTCAAGTCAGGGCTTGTGTTACAGGCGTTTTTTTAAATTTCAAAATTAATTGTCCGCTCCCCGATCCTCGAGCCCTAGGCTGCAGCCTAATTAATTAAAAGCAGGGGGCTCCCTTCATGCCTGAAGAAGGCCATCCCTGAGGTTTTTAGTGGGTAGGCCTCCCCCTTCTGGGGAGGAGAGCCCCACATAACCGCCGGCTCGCCACAGCCGGGGTATGCAATTTAATGCATTTTCCTCAGGGGAACAAAAAAAAAAAAAAAGGCTGCAGCCTAATTAGTCTAAGGGTTAATCAGGCACTGTGTCATACCAATATGCATCAGACTTATACAAAAATTGTAAAATTTAACCTTATGTATTTAATGCATGCACTGCTGTGCCCTAATAAATAAATAAATATACAATTAAGAAATATTATATTGTAGTTCATTGGATTCCGAAGATTTACATCTTCCCTTAAATCCTTTAATCTATTACATCTTCAAATTCTTTTTTGTACTTCTATCATATACCTTCAGATTGTCAAACAACAATGGCGCCCAATATTTCACGATCATGGAATGTAGGCATTACGCTTTTATTAATGTTCAATAAAGCGCGCTTAATGAAACATGTTCCCGGCGAATTTAATATATTAGTCACTATTGAAATATTTCCAACTGCCGCGTGGCTCTGGTCCATTTAATGAGAAATTTTGACTGTCTGTGTCTGTTTTGACGTTTTCATTCCTGCTCACAATCTCGGCCGACGAATTTTTTTATTACAAAGTACATGGCACAGTTTATATTGCAGTTTGGCGAGCGGCGATCGACTTAAAATTTTCGAGAGTAATGTTCTCCTTGACGAGCTGATCACGAATATAGAAGTTTTAGAAAAAATTTGCAAAAATTGCCGCTAAGGGGCTCTGAAGTTGTCGGTATTAAAATTATCTATAGCCAAGCATTGGATCTGACTCACTTCGGCGATTCTGGTGGCGAGTTTTGTCGTAAACTTTTTCTAAAACTTTATATTCGTGATCAGCTCGTCCAGGAGAACAACATATCCGAGTTTCAACTGACTCTGACGTAAACCAGGATGTATGACAACGACCTCACCTGATGTTAAGTGAAGATGTTGCCTAAGGAACACGCAAACTCAATACTCTTGTCTTGAAAATCCCTATATTATAAGTATTGGGGAATAAAGACGTAGGTAGGGAATTCCGTTCCTTGGCGGTTTGCATAATGAATGACGAAGCGAAACGAGAGGTACGAAGTGGTGGAATGTCGACCACATACGGATGGAGTCCCTGGCCGCATCTCGTCGTCCGATGATGGAAGAGTGCAGACGGAATCAATTCATGTAATTCCTGAGCACACTCCCCGAAATGTAACCTGTAGAAAACGCACAGACACGCGACTGGGCGGTGATGTTCGAGGCTCTGGAGAGTTTTGGTTGTTAATGCCTCGTCGTTTATTTTCTTCAGAGTTTCTTACCTAATCTTACTAAAATACCCGTCTGTATGTACACGGAATAAGCAGCTCTATTGCCTTAATTTTAAAATTGTTTTATCCTCAATAACTGTAAAGGCCTATGTTCAATAGACACTAATTTGATTTGCATATCTCTTGATGATTAGCCTGACAACTTGTATTATGTTCTCGTAATAAACACGAGAATCGTACCTGGATATTAAGTATCCCCAACTAAAGACCAGATGCTACCATATCAAAGTGATAAAATATCTGTACATTTTAATAAACTGTCTGAACCATTTGCAAAACAAGATCAAACAATCAACATAAACATCAAAATCAAAACCACTTATCCCTGTCTCTTTCTAATCACGCACCAAGAGAAGAGACGGCACGCAATTACCCTATTGCCGCCGCTATAAAATATATGTTTCTATCATTCAATTTAAGTGTGCACAACAGTAAAAACTGAATTAGAATCAATACGCGCTCGTTATTTACTGCCGAAAAGTAATGGCGATTTCATTGTATCGTAAAACGTTTTATATCTGCTCATTCGGATTGTTATGACTTCTTGATTTGTCATTTCGCAACGTGGAATAGATAGACAAAGAAAATGGACGCGGTATTATCTTATCATCAAAATTATGACATTTTGACAGGTGAGTTATGGGGATGACACCTGTCAATACGGACTTCTTATTTTTACAAGATACTTAGATATTACTAGTATCTTATAACTAGTGCTCGGAATAGGTAGCTTAATTTTATGTACTTGCGATTTTGTGACATCGATAGTAAGGATATGCATGGGAACTTACTATTTTCAGAGATTGTAAAAATATAATATTGAACTTTCAAAATAGTATAAAGGCGAATGTCTATCTTCATCAGGATCAGCCATAGTGTGACTCGTCAGTGTAAGTGAAGGTAGCAGCAAAATAATACGCCGAAACTCAATTGAAAGGTTATTTAATTAACTAAATATCTCCCTAATTATATTAACAAAAAATCAAGACACTAGTATATAGCTTAACACTTATTAAATTTTTAATAATCACATAAAATATTAAAAGTCACTAAATTACGCGGATCAAAAGCGATCGGCGCATTCGTGGTGCGCTCACCATGCACGTCTCACAAAAAGTGAAGTCCGATATGGCCGCGCCAACCATCGACACGACGTTCCGCTAGAGTGACTACAGTCAATCTAGTTCCGATATAACAGGTGGCGCTAGCAATGCGCCGTCAAGTATTTTAGCTTATTGTTGTAATAATAAGTTGTAAACATAAAATATTTCACAATAAGAGCGTAAAGAAACGAATAGCAAATAAAAACAGAAAATTTTAGGTTTATCCATGTTACGCTTACATTGACTCCCGGCTACAAGGCTACAAGGGCCCCCAGTGCCCCACCGTATGCAGTCGACGGGATCCACTCCGGTCTCCTACTCCGGCACGACGACCGCATGACGGGATTTTCGCCGGTTGTGTGAGACAGCCTCCCAGGTAGGATAGGATATTCCTGGGTTCGGGTCCCCTACTGACCGGCAGGTGGCCGACGGTAACCATTTCCACCAGGTCTCCCTGTACCGCGTGTCAACCCGTCACGCCCAACAAACTCACTGAGACCAAACACTCCGCCGGCCTCGAGTACCGCCGAGATTCCTCACCACAAGAGGTATAGGAGGGGCGCATGAAGGAGCGGTTTCTACCTTTCAATCGAAATGCGTGATTGCTTCACGACCGAAATGGGCAGAATGGTGGTACCAACCCGCACAGACCCGGAAATAAGGCTATCCTTATTAGAACCGAGCCTTACTACAACTGTAATAGGAGAGGAGGAAGGAGAGGACATCGATGCCACGGAGGTTAGGGGCAAACGGCATCGAAGGCTCGAGAAATCGGGGTCACGTACCCGAGCTGTCTATAGAGTAACCGGACAGGTTACAATTAGAAAACCTCTCTGACTTTCGAATTGTAGGAATGAGTAGGGCACATTGCTAGTAGAACTGACGGCTGTTAGGGATGAAATCTATTCTACTAACGAGAGTGTAAATATACATCTTGTGAAAAATAATGTTAAAAATGAATCATTAAGTTAGTGGAAATGACAACTTTGTCAAAAACAGTTTGATGTATCTGTTATACAGAATACTGTATCTCGCACTTCGCGATCACAACAACTAACTCTGTTAACCAGCGAACCCAAAACATCCCAATTAATGAACAAAACCAATCAGCCTCAATCAACTAACAGCCAAACTGTACAACTAGTAGTACCCTGCCGCTTTAACTCGTCGCGGATTTATCTCCGCTCGCAGTTGACCAGCGGCCCGATTCCAATTTGACAAGGCACTAAAAGTGTACACGTGGCGAGCGCATAAAACGCGAGCACTGACCCTGGGGCCTATTCTTAAAGTGTTCGATTTCGAAACGAGCGTTAGATTTTCGTATTTGGGAAAAAATATTTCTTATTAATAAAAAGTAGAAATAAAAATGACTCAGCTGCCAAGGACATAATTAGAAATTAAATTACCTACCAATATTATAAAGAAAGTTTGTAAGTATGGATGGATGTTTGTTCCTCTTTCACATTAAAACTACTGAATTGATTTTACAATAATGTAGCTTAAATGTCAGAACATAGATCACAATTTATAAAAATATTGTGTGAATTGTTCAAAATATGAGGATAAGTGTACTGCGCAGACGCAGTCATCCGGCACCAGGTAGTATTCAATAATTGCTTTTATGGAAATATTAGAGGTGTCTTTACGTTACGAAAATAAATAAAATTTTAGCCATATTATACATATTCTTATTCCCACTTAAATACGGAAGCTACAAAGAATCGTGTTAGGATTAGTAATGTGCCGGATCGTCAAAAATCTAGATCCGCGGATACAGATCTGAATACGGATATTTGGTGTCAAGATCCGCAGATACGAATACGGATACGGATCTTAACTTTCTTACATAATCGGTGTCGGTGCGCGCGATATTGAGTTAAAACATGTTTTTTGTTTTGTTTTACTTTACTTTGACACTGGGCAGCATAGATAAAGCTTGTTTGGTATCGGTGCATGATTTAAAAAAAATGTTTACAAAGAAGTTTTGTAGTGTAATATGAAATTATTTTGAGATTGTAAATGTGCAAAGTGTAAAACTTGTGATGGAAAGTATTCTCGTAAGGGTAAAGGCTCAACTTCCTTAAAAAATCATTTACAAAGAAAACATCCTCAAGAATACGAATTATTCTTTAAAGAAGACTCTGCTAAATAAATCCGTAAAAGATCCGCCAAAAAGTAACAGATATGGACACGGGTGGGAATCTTTATTCTGCCTCGGATATCCGCGGTACGGATACGGATATCCGGCACATCACTAGATAGGATGTAACACCTAATAAAAGTGTAGAACAGAATAATTAAGAAGCGGTTTGCACGCACACGATAATGCAGCCGGCGCAACTTTGGCTTCCAGCTATTCTATTCAGCGCATGTGCCGTTTTTCATGAGGCAGCGTTGCACCGCACCCTGTCCTGAGGAGCGGTCGCTGTCATACTCAGCGACAAGCTCCATAGGACCAAGACCTAAGACTAAGTCGCGCCGTCCCGGTAGACATGGAATCCAACCGTCCCAACGACGGCTATCAACATTCGTAGTCATCAAATATATGCGTTATATTGCGCATACATCTAGTATGGCCACTCACAATGGGCCTTATAAGGCGGCTCAAAGTCACCCAGAGGGCAATGGAGAGGGCTATGCTCGGAGTTTTTCTGCGTGATCAAATCAGAAATGATGAAATCCGCAGAAGAACCAGGGTCACCGACATAGCCCGAAGAATTGCGAACCTTAAGTGGCAATGGGCGGGGCACATTGCTCGCAGGACTGACGGCCGTTGGGGCGGAAAGGTCCTGGAGTGGCAGGCATGTGCTGGACACCGCAACGTTGGTAGGCCTCCCACAAGGTGGACCGACGATTTGATGAAGATCGCGGGAAGGCGCTGGACGGTTGCAGCGCAGGACCGATCTGCGTGGAGATCCTTGGGGGAGGCCTATGTCCAACAGTGGGCGTCTATTGGCTGAAATGATGATGATGATGATACATCTAGTAATATTTTGTTAAAACCTTAATTATTATACGCAGTCATTGTAATGTAAATATGTAATTCTACTTCTCATGCTTGAGATATCCATGATGATAGATTGCGGATTTGACTACTGTCTCTTTTTTGTTTGTGACTTTATCCAATAGATGGCAGCACAGCGAGCCACGTGGCGGAAGAGTCACACATTTGATTTTAAAAGGTGTAATGATTAGATGACTTGGTTGAAAATAGATGGCCGCATAGTGAGCCACGTGGCGGAATACAGTTGGACATTTGATTTTAGAAGGTGTAATAATTAGATATGACTTGGTTGGGATCAGTATTCAGTCTAAGGCCTTAATCTAAATAATTAAGGCGTTATTTCTAGAAGGTGATATTGTTGACAACAATTTGTATGGGTAGGTTAGATAGACATTTTATTGTAGCTCGAATTACGCACATACATACATTACAAATTAATTAAATACATAATTGCACAATAAGTACGTTGAATAAATTTAACTAATATGTGTGTATTGCAACGAAACAAAAGACCATAGCAAGATATATTTAATTCTATTGCAAATTCAATAGTAAAAATGTTAGCATAATCAACACTGAAGTCAATAATAGTTTCATGAACATTAAAGTCTTCATAATCTAAGAAGCCTATTTTGACAGATGTGTCATGGTCATAGTTTATCTGTCAAAACTGTCATATTTTGACATAAGCAATGACCATGGCTATTTTGCCTATTTGTGACATGTCACGTGAAGACTTTAAATTAAGCGCAGTGCCTGATTAACCCTTAGGCTAATTAGGCTGCAGCCTAGGGCGCGAGGATCGGGAGGCGGACAATTAATTTTGAAATTTAAAAAAAACGCGCGTAAAACTAACCCTGACTTGACTCGAATCGGTTCTTTTTAGGCCGACGGTAACATATCTGGCGGGGGCGCGTTCTTACAATTAGCCTAGGGCGGTCAGACCAGTCGCTGTTAAAGCGACAGTACCGCTGTATGATTTGAAGACTGAACTCCTACTAGGGTTGAGCCTACCACTACATACGGTATATTTCACAAATTTCATATATATGTTACCGTAAAAGCTCGAACTACGGTAAATTCTAAGATTTTCCAGTAAAACCCAAGATTTACCAATTATTTATGGTAAACGTCCAAAGAGGTAAGCGATACGAACTTTTAGCACCATTCACTTGGTAAATCTTAGGATTTACGAGTACATTAAAGGCACGGTAAATGTTGAAAAAAAATCATGTCACAATGTGTTCAGCGCATCGACTCGTTGTTAAATGCTGAATAGAAAATACTGATCAGTTATTAGTCAACGTAATCGTTATGTTTGTGAGAAGATAATTTTACTTGTGTTATTTTTTATTACTTAGAAAGTTTTTCAAAGATTTTAGAAAATTAGTTCTTTATTAACAAAATGATATTCACAATGAAAATAATTTAAATATTAGTTAGGATTAGTTATTTAATTACTATCGTTTGATACCTTCATAATATGTATCTAAAATTTGACTAATAGTTGATTGAAATAAATTATCAAGAATTACTCATTGCTTTATTCCTAAAACCAACATTTACCAGCTGACAGCGGTAAAAGCTAACATATACTGTATTCGAATGGAAAAAGCCCGAAAATTCCATTTTCAGAAATACTTACATTTACTAAATTCATACCGGTAAATCCTAAGACTTACTAATTCTAAGATTTACCGTAGTTCGAGCTTTCGCAGTAACATAGAGATTGTAAAAAAAAACATCGTGAAATTCACCTGAGAAGAAACTCAAACTGTGTAAAGTCGAGCCGACCCATCCGCTTTGGATCAGCGTAGTTGACTAAATTCTATTTAACTGAACTCAAGACAGAAACAAACTTATCATGTGCAGTTACAAACTATAGTAGAATGCCAGATACACAAACGCCCAAACTGAAAGAAAGTCGTCACTCGACCTGTGCCAACCTTAGACGTTTAAGAGATACCAGCTAAAGTCGCATGCGATAAATACACGCTATCTATTCAAAATAGGAGCCCAGACCAACAACAAAACAGAATCAATCGTCCTTTACTACCGATTTATGTCAATGGCGGTCTCACAGGCTAATGCGAACCAGTTACTTAGCGCGACCGTAAAAACTATACGCGTTCACTGTTTCATGTTAACATACATATGAAGTAGAGGGTTTTTGCCCCTCGCTACTAAATGGTTATTTATTCAGCAACACAGCAACAACATATAAGTCACAGTAGGTATACTTTGTACATACAGATTGAGTGTAATTTCCTTTAGTACAGTACTTTAGAATTGCAAATATCAATTTTGTAATGAAACTGCAAATCGCTCAACAGGGACCACTTAGAAGCTGCTGACAACAGTTCAAAGAAATCCGTCTATACACCCTTACGCAACAAATATGATATTAAAAGTTAGTATGAAACTGTCGTTTTGTATGGAGATTTCAAATTTCGCTTATTCCATACTAATGTTTTTCTTATTTTGAATATTATTGAAGAGTTATCACTAGAGATCGGATAATCGGATGCATGTTTACCTAAAGTTAATTTTTGGCTCACAAATTATGGAAGCGGCTTTTTAAAATACATTTTGTTAAATAAAAATCCCGGCAAAATACGGGACTGCAAATTTAACGTAGTGATATTGTTTTGAAAATTACTAAATTAGCACGTGGTATTTATTTTCAAAAGACCGAGACTCCGGGTTCATTTATACAACTATGCATACGTATTTACATGAAGTTTAGTTTCAGTTCCCCGTGCGATTTATGAATGTACGATTTATTACATGAAGAGTACTCTATATACCTACTCACAAATCACACGGGGAACTGAAACTAACCTTCATGTAACGTCGTTTTTAAGCTCATATTACCGACTAGTTTTGCATTACCAAAATGTTCTACAGTACCGGAATTCCGGGATTTTTATTTATGGAAATAAAATAAAAAGACAGTTCCATACTTTGTCAAAAACTAAATTAGGTAAATAAATAAACATCCGGCTATCCAATTCCGCAATCCCGGGATGTTTATTTAACAAAAACAATAAAAAGCCGTTTCCATACTTTGTCTTAAACTAACTTTAGGTAAATATGCATCCGATTATCCGATCTCTAGTTATCACAAAGTTACAGTCAATAAATAATGTACATAATTTTAACGGAAACAATTGCAGATACTTTTAAAGCATTTTTTTGTGCAACCTAATTTTGAATAACTGACAAAATGGAGAATCATTTGATACGGTCGTGACCATACCAGAAAATTATCAAAGGCTACATGTATCAAGACGAGATGATGATGATCATGTTACTAGTAAACTAATGGACATGAAAATGGAAAGGGAGAGGTAGACTGAAGAAAAGATGAATGGACTGTGTGAACGATGAAGAAGGTCGAATATCGAGGTCGAGGTGAGTGTCGAAATGGCGAGTGATAGTGGAGACTGGAAGAGCAAATAAAATCGGGAACAGAGTAACAATACGAAGAGATAACCTAATTATAAGATCAAAATCTTGAACTTTAACGTCAGAAGGTAATGCAGAAATAAATTTTAAATGGTGCATATATAAAAAAAAAATACGAGTGAAAAAAACGGTAACTTAATAGTTGAAGGCCTATTATTAGTAAGTGCCCTAATAGCGAAAACATCAGTCATTCTGTTTCCGTCAATTGTTAAATTATTGTTCATAATTAGTTTATGAAAGGAAATTCGATTTTGTGAGTATTGTACAGCCATCACTTATATTCATACCAAGTATTAATAATAATAATAATAAAAAAGTTTATTTAGCTCACACAATGAAATTAATACAAATTTTATAAACAAAGCAAACAAAGATCGGCGATTGTTGCTCGTATGGGCAAGCCATACGAGCAACACCGATTTTCAGCCCTCGCCTTAGGAGGTATGCCGAGGAATTTATATTATTAGCACTTACAATAGGCTCAATCATAGTAACTATATTTACAGTTTTATTAAATTAACAATGATGCAAAAGATTACACATTTTTTGATATAAAAAAGAAAATTATTAAATAATTGTACAGGATGCTGCAACATACTCTAAAGATAAAAAAGAAAAAAAAATTGTACATGACGATTATGATAAAGACATTGAATATATTAAAGTTAGATTAAAGTTGTCTAATAATCAAACTAGGTAGGTCCAATTTCCAGAAAGAGGTAAATCGGCGGATCCGACTCGGCTGGGCAGCGTTTGGAAGCTACGCGGCATATTCTCGGCCCATCTACCGCAGTGCCTCAAGACGAAAGTCTTCGATTCGTGCGTGTTGCCAGTGTTGACATACGGAACAGAAACCTGGCCACTCACAATGGGCCTTATAAGGCGGCTCAAAGTCACCCAGAGGGCAATGGAGAGGGCTATGCTCGGAGTTTCTCTGCGTGATCGAATCAGAAATGATGAAATCCGCAGAAGAACCAGGGTCACCGACATAGCCCGAAGAATTGCGAACCTTAAGTGGCAATGGGCGGGGCACATTGCTCGCAGGACTGACGGCCGTTGGGGCGGAAAGGTCCTGGAGTGGCAGGCATATGCTGGACACCGCAACGTTGGTAGGCCTCCCACAAGGTGGACCGACGATTTGATGAAGATCGCGGGAAGGCGCTGGATGGTTGCAGCGCAGGACCGATCTGCGTGGAGATCCTTGGGGGAGGCCTATGTCCAACAGTGGGCGTCTATTGGCTGAACTGAAAGTTGTCTGAAACGTCAAGCAAAACCAAATTAATAAACTAAAAACTATGTCCGAAACAAAAAAAAAGAGAAATTAATAAATACAATAAAAAGCAAACCGTAATAAAGTAATCGTTATAAGGGCTTTCCAGTTTTTGTAAATTTAATAAATAAGCCTTCAATTTTGTTTTGAATGAATGTTTGCTTATTTTTCATTTCTAAGTGGTGGTGGCAAATCATTCCAGCACTTCGTGGCCTGGTATCGGAAACTGCCCCTAAATGCAGAAGTTCTATGCGGTATAACAATGAAAGGAGCCGCGTTACTTCTGGCTGGATACCTCTGCTGAGACTGACTCCTGCATTTGAGCTTTTCATGGAGATACACTGGCCTTTTGTACTTTACAACACCAAACACTAGGGTCGCCAGATGCAGTCCTCTACGCGCAGCTAAATTAAGCATAGATGCATCATTCAGGTATGGCGAGTATACCTGAATGAAACAAGTGAAGTATTAGAACAAGTGAAGCAAATATAACTAATTGCCAATTATCGAAAAGAAAAGAAAAATAGCTCTTTCATACCATGTGTATTCCAGGCATCACCTTAATAAAGACATAAAAATAACGACGGTTCTAGCCCAGCTTTCACCATTTCTGATGGCTGCCTAAATTAAATAAACCTCTTTGCCTAACAAGCCGAGCACGCAACACAAATGTTGCAAGGAGAAACTCGCAGAAATAAGACGGTAAGAAAAAGCGATTTCATTGAGATAAAGTGATCATTCAGATAAATTAATGCACTCACCAAATTCTCAGTTCACCAAATCATCAAGTTACAGTTTACATAAAACGAACGCATTATTAAAACAATAGAATTCAAAATCGTAAGATTCGAATACGAATTTCCAAATCCACTAGTTTTGATCAAACATTCCGAGAATTGTGCAACGAGTGGCTCCTACCACGCGTTTTTATTTCTACTAGTTAAATATTAACAGAAATATATTCATTGACAATTAGACAGTGAAATGTAGTATTTACGTTCCGTTTTACGTGGCATTCATCACTGTTTGTTTAATTCATAGTTTTATTTTTCTGTGTCAAACGGAATCTAATAATGAATTTGTTTCTAATAATAACACTGAATTCAAGTTATTCAAAAATCTATGAGTGTATAATTGTATTCGAATTTCAGATTCGTATTCTGTGCGCATATCACATTTTGGTGACATCTATCTCGCAACATGACGTGTCTATTGCCCGAGAATGTCTCAGGAGTTTGGCTGACGTCGGAAAAGGACGCACGAAGGCCGCAGTCGAGCGGAGTAGAAATTGTATCAAATAAACCAGAAACATAAAATTTGGTTTTCTATAATAAAACTAATAATAACAATGTAGTAGCATAAAACATTGTTACGATCTAAAATTTATAAATTTATAGACATCAAACTTTGTGCATATTCTGATGATGGACTGCGTTCAAGTGAAAGTTATCATCATAATTATCGTCATGATCAAACATGTCCTGATTTAGAGAAGCTGTATGCTTAAACATATTTCTTCCTTCTCTGGCGAGCGTGTCATAGTTTTGAATAAATTTTCTAAAGCGTTAAATTTTGATGTCTTCGACAGTAGCGAGGCGTCGATTAAGCGTTATTTTAGACGCTTGTTCTTTGCTAGTACCTTGTTCATAGCTACCACCTTGTAGTAATTACGATTTTTTAAGACACAATCATCTGTAAGAACCTATAATTTGCTATCTGTTTCTAAACAACTTTAATACATATAAATCTGCAGAAAATGTAATGTCACCTACTTAGTTCAAAGGTTCGCTATTAGCGAAAAGGTCTTTAAGTGGTAAGCCTGGAAACGTAGCGTTGGTATGTCTTCCACGATACGGATTTGGTAAAAATAGCGAGCAAGTGCCGGAGGCAGCAGTTTAAGATGAGAATATTTTGGGCAAATCACTTTGTAAAGTAGGCGTTCACTTCCTGTCAATGATTCCTTGATTTAAAATAATTATAGCCTATTAGTGTCCACTCCAATTACAACACCCATCCTCTATTTAAACGCCTATTGTACATATATTAATCGCTGTATTCTTTGAACTTAGTTCAAAGGTTCGCTATTAGCGAAAAGGTCTTTAAGTGGAAAGCCTGTAAACGTAGCGTTGGTATGTCTTCCACGATACGGATTTGGTAAAAATAGCGAGCAAGCGCAGGAGGCAGCAGTTAACATGAGAATATTTTGGGCAAATGACTTTGTAAAGTAGGCGTTCACTTCCTGTCAATGATTCCTTAATTTAAAATAATTTAGCCTATTCGTGTCCACTCCAATTACAACACCCATCCTCTATTTAAACGCCTATTGTACATATTTAATCGCTGTATTTTACAAGCTTTTATTTACTTTCACCTGTCCCGTTGTCTGTCGTTCTGTAATCAAATCTTGCAACTTAAATTTGATCCACTTCCCGGTTTCCGATTGAGCTGAAATTTGGTATACACGTTTAGTTCGGATGACAATGCATGATTAACTGTGTGACGTCATTCTAAATCCAACATGGCGGCGTATCCAATATGGCGGACCAATTATTTTTAATGCACTCCTACAATATGGGTATCAAATAAAAGGGCTTGCCAAGAATAACTAGAAAAAAATAATGTTACGTCACTCCAATACGGCGGAACACCAAAAATGGTGGATAATTTTCTTTTATTCGTTCCTACAA
Organism: Scirpophaga incertulas; assembly: GCA_036419045.1. Taxonomy (NCBI): domain Eukaryota; kingdom Metazoa; phylum Arthropoda; class Insecta; order Lepidoptera; family Crambidae; genus Scirpophaga; species Scirpophaga incertulas. The sequence goes on along the minus strand of CM071631.1, from coordinate 3,370,291 downwards.
TATGGGTATCAAATGAAAGGGCTTGTTTCTCAGCAAGCCTGTAGAGGTACTTAAAAGTTAAAAATAAAATTAAAGAAAAAAACCTTTTTAAAAACAAGCTTTTATTATTTGTTTATAAAATGAACTAAAAAGTTAAAAATAAATTATTAACACTAAAACTTTTCACCATACATAATTATTCAATCTCGTCCCCCCTCTTTCTCATAGTCCCCATTTATAAATAAAAGCGTGTTACATTGTGATAGCTTGAGGAAAATGTTATTTTGTATTAAATGTAACACGCTTTTATTATATGTTATGAACCATTTATTCATCTTCAAAACTAGTGGCATTTATAACATCTATAAAGTACTGTAATGAAAATATAGGGCCATGAATAAAAGTAACCTACTGTAGGTTTCATGTCAAGCAAGGTTCGCGACCTCCTGAACGCCGCGAGTCGCACGACATCTCCGCCGTCTTAAAGCCCGTAGCCCAACGAAAGCCTTAGTAATTACGAAGCAAGAAAACAAGTACATGCGCGCTTCGGCCGCCCGATAATCCTCGGTAATCCAGCTCCTAATCCGACGTTGAACAAGTCACAAGATATATTTCCTCTTTTTTCCCTTTGATGTGCAACTCAATCGAATGGTTTAGTCAAGTTTGTCTACAGCGTAAAAACTCGCATTTGGTATTACGTCACCTTAATCTTAACTTTAACTTATACGCGCCAAGGCCATTACTTAGACGTTTTTTCCTCCTCTGAAGAGGAGAGGCTGAGAATCCTCATGGATGCCACTGCCACCATTTGGAACGATGATTGTGGTGGATTGGCTCGACTGAAACGACCGACTAAACTGACTAAAGGCTTGAATGTTAGGTATACATAGATGATGAAACCGGCGTAAAATAGCGCTTGCGCTGTGTTTCGCCGAGTGAGTGAGGGTACCGGAGGCCCAACCCTCCCTTCCCCCCTTATTCCATTTAAAAGGCCGGCAACGCATCTGTGACTCCTCTGGTGTTGCGGGTGTCCATGGGCAACGTTTATCGCTTACCATCAGGTGATTCGTTTGCTTGTTTGCTGCCCTATCCTATAAAATAAAAAATAAAAATAGAACATCTTAACAAACCAGTGCAAGGTTTTGCTTCGAATTTTCCATCGTTTCTAAAGAGATATTTCATAAAAGTATTTATCTACAAAGCCGGCTTATCTAGCACCCTTAGAAACTATATCCCTGTAAGATTATAGTCTTAGAGTGTAAAAAGTCAAAAGATTGGTGCCGTTTTATAAATATAAAATATGGTCTATCCGCCTCTAATGAGCTGATTTTGGGAGCTTCATTGTAGCGCCACGTTAGATTATGGACATATGTATTGCAAACACCTCACTATAAGTAAAACAGCTCCTGCTAGAGTACGATAAGGCTTATTCACGTATAATTGTGATCATGCAGCGGTCTAAATCTAGATACGATTCAGAACCAACATTTCAAGGTTCTCAATACCGGTGTGCTTTTAGGTCCCCGATACATGTATTTTAAGTGAGCATATTGGGATATCGCGACAACCATAGCACTACCACGAAGCCAAGGTTTGACGTATCAAGGTCAGCTAAAAATATCTATTGATTATTGGTTGAGATGCTCGTTGATTCTGTAGCAACATTTGTGGAACGAAAGAGATTCGCTGTCGCTATCTTACATCACAGCTGCAATGTATTCTGAATAAAAGGGTAATTTGAACATCTGCACATGGCAACACGATTAATTTCACCCGCCAATTGATCGTCTCATCAGTGGGAATATTAAGTTTGGCGTGACAACATTAACTGTGGACGCCGCAGCATAATAGCATACATTAACACGAGGAAGTGGAAGTATATAAAACTAATTGGTACCACATTTATGGAGCTGCAAAAAAATTTGCATAACTTAAGACAACTTATCAATTAGCTACGTTATTTCATAAATGGAATCAAGTTAACTTTATTAAGTAGGTACTCACGTTGAACGTCGAATTAATGATTAATTAATAATCATAATTGAATTTTTTTTTGTTTACTCATTCATATTTTGCTGTTTTTTTTAATATACCTATTTTTAATTTAAAGCACTTCTAGTCAAGTACTTTCCTAATAAACTTTATTAATCATTTGTCCGTCAACGAACACGACGGTTAATTTTCAAGTGTTAGTTACAAGAATGTCTCCCACAAATTTCCAAAGTAATTCTATTAACTGGAAGTGACAACAGGCATACCCTACCAAACATTAGAAGCATAAAGACGCTGGAAGTGACCAAATGTGTAACTGAGACATTCCACTAAAGATGCTGAAAGTGACCACATATGTAACAAACATACCATGCTAAACGCAAAAGAGTCGGTAAAGTTGTGGTCTTGACAATGATTAGTGAATCGTGAAATTTGTGAGGTCCGAGGTTGATCCTGCCATATAACAATTCGTTTTCCGTTATGTGCCTGATGCTATTGCGGTGAAAAAAGTATCGTGAAGCAACCTACCTGCGAGGAAATCAAAGGTGTATATGAAGTAGTGTAATCCGCTTCAAGACAGCGTGTGACTAAGGCCTGGGAACATAGGGCAGGTTCAAACCCATGGGGACGGTTGTAAGCTATGACGATGATTCATACAGCAAAGTTGTAATTCTCAATACCAATATTGCTTAAGAAATAAAATTTAATGTTCCAATCTTTACTAATGTTATTAACTGGAAGCCCCTATTGTTGAAAAGTTGAGAGAAATAAGACTTTTCTGGTATGGTCGCGTATTAAGACATGGCGGTCGAATCGCGAGAGCGCACCCCGCCATGTGCCCCTTATGGGCATGAGAACTCGGGGGGGTTTTAGTGGGTAGGCCGGTCCTCTTGACCGGAGAGTCCCACACATGGCCACATCTTCCCAGCGCGGTGTCATGGTGCACAAGGTCGCATTTCCCCCCTCAAAAAAATAAGAACCGAAGAATAAATGGATGGACTGTATTAATAATATGTTGAAGAAGAGAGTGAGTGATAGAAGAGAATGGAAGAAAACATGTTGCGCCAACCCCAAATAAAATTGGGGACAGGGTAAGATAAAGAAGCTATGTAAAGTTTCATTAAAATCCATGCAGCAGTTTCTACGTGACAGAGTAACATACATTCTTCCATACAAACTTTCGCGTGTTTAATAATATAGACGATAGACGTTGTCCTGTCAAATGTCTCAAATGAGATGTTGTCACAAATTGTCTCGCTGTATGTAAAAAAAGATTTTCCCGCTTTTCTGTTGAAATTTTTCCTGAATTTTCTTTGCTATAAACCTCACGGAGCCCGAGACCTTTCCAACGAATGCAAAACCGTGGAAATCGGTTCGTGCGTTCTGGAGTTATAGCGTCAGGAAGGAAAACCCGACTTATTTTTATATAGTAGAATAGGATGCAGTTTGCAGACCTCGTGTGGCCTGCAAAAATTAATCAAAATAGTACAGTCATAAAATAAATTGTTTCAGTGAAAAAATTACCCCAAGGGTAAGTCTTGTTACCGTGTTGTGACTTTAGCGCCACTTACAATGCGCATTTTTGTTGTATGACATTGCAATAATTACATAAATTGTGTTACTCAACGCCCTCTACAATTATGGTAAAACAAAAGTTTAAAAATACATTACAATTTTTTTTGAGATTTTTTGAGTATTTCAAAAAACTGCTACGAGTTGAATATGCCCAACGCCAATGTAGTTAGTGACGTCATTTTACAACAGAAAATCTAGACTTACCCTTGAGGTAATTGTGCACCACTAAACCTACAGATTGTAATAGCAAATGAAGAAGGTCCTCCTCCCGATGGCACACCGTACAATTAGGACTATCGGTCTTTTTCATGAGGTATTTAAATTTATTAATCTTCTAGAGGACACACAGACCCACAAGAGAGATTAGGATAAACACAGTGACAGAATGTTAAGTTTTGTTATACATTCATTATATTTAAGATCTCAAGTATATAATTAAAATAATAGTTCTCTATGGATCCTATCACGGCTAACCCCTATTGGTTTATAATAGTATATAAGGTATATAATAGGTTATAAGTATAATAGAATAGAACTCATAATGTTTTTGAATAAGCCGGCTTAATCTACGATGTATGGCTTTATTTAAATAAAAGAATTTAAAAAAAAAACCTACAGATTGACTGTACTAAAATCTGAATTAAATTCTCAAGTCTGAACAAAACGCTTCATCTTGTGCGCTTGGACAGTGGCAGAGCGGTGGCAGGCCACTCACCTAGCCGCGGCGCTACGCACACGCGACAGTCACGTGGTCGCAGCGCCGCGTCCTTGCGTAACGTAGGGCTGGCTAGGCGTTAACTAATACATTTTTACCTATAAAAATAACGTTTTTTCGTTCGTATACACATTTACTTTTATACTCGTCAAACATATACTTAATGCTCTCTACATCAATATAAATCTTGGAAACCTCACACAACTGTATGCACTCCTGATTCATTTATTTATTATATACTAGCGGAGCCGACAGACTTCATCCTGTCAAAAAGATTTGTACAGTGGCAGTTTTTTGTTCCTAATTATTTTATAGATAATGTCGCATAGCCAACCAAATCGCAAAAAAAGTCTAAATGACCTATTACATTTTGTGGCTATTCAATTTTGGAACGTGACATTAAATCCTCCAACGATGTATTCTGTGCTCCAACGCACGCACGCACACTGTTTTGATAGATACGATTGAATTTCAACTATATGTAGCGTTAATAAAGCGCAAATTGACTCTTTGATGTTAGGAACACACCTTCATTGCTTAGACAACAGTGAGTGCTTGCAATATGAACTTTATACAATAACAATAAAGCTCAATTCGACTGTACGTTTTAGCTAGAAAACGTTTGCATGGGAAAATAAAAGGGCTGTTTTTAGGGTATTTCCGATAATTATTCGAATTTTCCTCATTGTAAAAACCCTCCTTGAACTTCAACGAACATTAACAAAAAAGAATTGGCCAAATTGGTCCAGGCGTTGTTGAGTTATGAGCTTACCAACACATTTTGCGATTCATTTTTATATATAAGAAGATGTACACACCACACACTCTCGGTTACGTATACTGTCTCATATATTCACATAATCAACACACACACACATACATAGATACGCAAAATATAGAAGTGATAGTCAAAATTGAAAAATTGTTAATTAATAAAGTTAAAACATAGGTTATCATTTTGTCGTCAAACTAGGAAAGTTTTGGAAGTCTTAGTATAACCATAGTATTGTAAGCACCTGTGGGACTCAAGATACAGGCTTTTGTCTAATTTGAATCCCGCTGGTACCTGATTTAAAGGCCCATGTAACTCAGTCTTCTTTCTCCTGCCCTGTTCCCAATTCTATTTGGGGTCGGCGCAACATGTCATCTGCTTCCATTCTCTCCTATCGCTCGCTAATTCTCTACACACTCCTTTCCTCAACATATCATCATTTACACAATCCATCCACCTTTTCTTCGGCCTTCCTCTCCCCACACGCCCATCCACTTTCATGTCCATGACTCTTCTGGTAACATGGTCATTCTCTCTCCTTACCACATGACCGTACCAGGATAGTCTCCTTTCTCTCAGTTTCTCCACAATAGGGGCAACTTTCAAACTTCCCCTAATATATTCATTCTTCACTCTATCCTTTCTTGTCACTCCACACATCCATCTCAACATACGCATCTCCGTGACATGCAATCTTTGTTCATCCATTCGTTTAACAGGCCAACATTCCGATCCATACATGACGACAGGCCTAATTAGAGATTTATAAATTTTCCCCTTCAGTTTGAGGGAAATACGGGGATCACATGTAGTTCCCGTAACCTGCCGCCATTTCATCCATCCTGAGCTAATCCTTCGCTTAACATCCTTGTCGACATCTCCATCCTCCTGCAATACTGATCCCAGGTATTTAAATTCTGAACAGATCGGAAGTACCGCTCCATCGAGTGCAATACGGCAAGGATTGGAGAGACCGCCGAAATCGCAGTACATGTATTCGGTTTTGGTTCTGCTGATTTTCAAGCCAACGTTCTCCAATCTCCGCCGCCAACATTCCAATTTGTCCTGAATCCGGGATCCGTCCTCATCGACGAGCACGATGTCGTCCGCAAAAAGCATGCACCAGGGTGCCTCCTCCTGTATGACCGAAGTCAAAGCATCCATTATTAGGAGAAAGAGGTAGGGGCTCAACGCTGATCCCTGGTGCAGTCCAACGGCAACAGCAAACTCTCCGGTGGTTCCAGCGGCTGACCGGACATGCGTACTGGTTTTAAAATACATTGCTCGGATTAGCTCCACATACTTACCGGGCACTCCTTTTCTTTTCAAACTCCACCACAAAACCTCTCGGGGGACACGATCGTATGCCTTCTCTAGGTCCACGAATACCATATGCAGGCTCCTACGTGCACGTATGTAACTCAGTATTTTTTAATAAAAATATTATTATCATTATTATATACGTAGCGGGTAGATTCTTTCCCTCCACTACACGGCGACCTTGAGCGTCCGAGCCACTAGACAGCGCTCTTTTGGCTTCTTTGACCCGACCCTAACGACTCCGGAACGGTCGCCGGTGTCGTTAGCAGGCAAGGCGTCGAACCTTCTGTTCGTGGGCCTTCCACAAACCTCATCGCAAAGCTGAACATAGCCATCTGAGGCTTCAGCATAGGTCCGTCCAAAAAAAAAACCTCATATATGTTATTTTATAACTTATTTAAATTATTACTTCAAGAAACTGTTGCACTACATTTCCACTTTTCACTGTCACATACCATTTCGACATTCACTCCCTTCTTCAACCTTCTTTTCTAGGAGGTAGACTCTGTACCAGGGTCGTCTGCATGGGTACCTCCGTCTTACCTATTTCCGCCGCCAAACAGCAGGGTTCGCTTTGCTGTGTTCCGGCGTGAAGGGTAAGATAGGCAGTGAAATTACTGGGTACTGTGACTTTACATCTTATGTCACAAGTTGGCAACGTACACTGTGGTTCTTATGAGGTTTGCAGATTTGCTGCGAATCTCGTGGGAACCACATGTACTATAGGCGACTGTTACCACTTACCATCAGGTGGTCAGCCTGCTTGATAGTCAACTTTAGCAATAAAAAAAAAAACATAACAAAATTCACACAATCGCATCCATCTTATCTTTGGTCTTCCTCTCCCTATACACCCATCCGCTTTCATCTCTATAACTTTCCTAGTAGCATGATCTTTCTCTCTTAATACGTGACCATACCTTTCAACAGCATTTATACATTAAGGGAACATATTTTGAGTTTATATTTAAATACTTCTAATAAAACTACTGAATGAATTTTAATTAAACCACAATAATATAGTTTATACATCAGAATAACACATAATTTATAAAGATATGCGCCACGCTAATATAAGATACTGGAAGTCGCGGACACCAGCTCCTTTATAATATATCATTACTATAGATCGGATAATCGGATGCATATTTACCTAAAGTTAGTTTAAGACAAAGTATGGAAACGGCTTTTTATTGTTTTGTTAAATAAAAATCCCGGGATTGCGGAATTGGATAGCCGGATGTTTATTTATTTACCTAATTTAGTTTTTGACAAAGTATGGAACTGTCTTTTTATTTTATTTCCATAAATAAAAATCCCGGAATTCCGGTACTCACACTCATTAAATCGGAAGTTAACTCAGAGTGAGATACTAGACCATACTTACGCCCGGGCACCATTTCTGTTTTTTTATTCAATTATTTAATTGATTATTGTTTTAGTCAAACTAGCTCACTACTTTCGTATAACACTCTTCATGTAATAAATCGTACATTCATAAATCGCATGGGGAACTGAAACTAAACTTCATGTAAATACGTATGCATAGTTGTATAAATGAACCCGGAGTCTCGGTTTTTTGAAAATAAACACCACGTGCTAATTTAGTAATTTTCAAACAATATCACTACGTTAAATTTGCAGTCCCGTATTTTCCCGGGATTTTTATTTAACAAAATGTATTTTAAAAAGCCACTTCCATAATTTGTGAGCCAAAAATTAACTTTAGGTAAATATGCATCCGATTATCCGATCTCTAATCATTATATCATCATAGTATAAAACAAAGTCGCTTCCCGGTGTCTGTATGTATGTCGCAAAGATTTAAGCTATGTATGCTTAAATCTTCAAAACTACGCAACGGATTTTAATGCGGTTTTCTTTAATAAATAGGTATATTCAAGAGGAAGGTTTATATGTATAAAACATGCACAATGTAGTAGTGGAACACTGTCAATTTTTGAGATTTCTAATGTGATGTCGTAAATCAACTCACTTTTTTGTGCTTATATTGCAAACGCTGGCCAAACCCTACGAGATAGACCAAAATAATGTACTACAGCATTGTCCACCTTAAAAAGTTCAACAAAAAAGTCCGCGATAGTATATGTCTATCTCTTAGGGATAACCCACCATAACAATTTTTACATTGCACCCGTGCGAAGCCGGGGCGGGTCGCTAGTTGTATATATATTGTAAAAAATAATCGCTCGGCGAAAGGCTTACCATCCAAGAATTTCCGTCCCTATCGCCGACAATCAAACGAACACTGTCCTGCCCACTGCGGTTAAGTTTTACAATTCTGAACTGTAACGTTGAAAAAATAGTCATATTAAATAACTACAAATACAGTCATTAAGTCACTGTTGCTAACAAATAAACTAAATAATAATAGACGGTTCTCAAGCCCAAAAGTGAGGTGCTGTAAATTGGAAACCATTTTGTAGCAATTGTTCATGTTTGTAGCAACAATGAATTGCTTTGATTGGTTAGTGTCAAAGTTAACCGGAGTGGAATTTAAGGCTTTAGTTTACTAATCAGTTGTGTTAACGGAACAACGCTTCATAATTCCAAAGGAAATTCATACACAGCGAAATACAGATGTGGCTAACACACAAATGTTTTTAAGTAAATCTCCGAACTAACATTTTCTTTGATCTGTATCTGGAATCAGTATCGCGAAATGGAAATTGTACCGTGTGTTGTTAGCTTAACACGCCAAATTAATTACACTGTTTTTGAAATAATTCCGTGCGTTTTCACATAAATCTTAATCGTTGGGCGAACTACAAAGGCTCGGGGCGCAGTTAACTGTTCTTATATTCGTGATTACGAAACTTCATTGCCTTCTTAAGCGATTAATTATCTGCAGTATTTAATAGTGTATTCGAAAATAAATTATGAAGCGAATTCTTTTTACATACATGACATACATTTTTTCTGTGTATCAGTTTCAACCCCGTAGCAGGATTGCATGAAAAAATGCTGTTATTGCAACGCCAGAATATATTTTAATGCAACGAAATCTAAGGTGAAAGTAGTGATGTGCTTACGACGTTGTCATCGAATCGATGAGGTTGGTGTCCAGGCCACAATCTCTGTATCCCATACTCACAAGCGATATCGAGCCTCTCAAGTCTTTGGAGAGACTTTGCGTCCTTATGTGTGTTCTACCGCCTATATAATAAATGGGTTATGTTCCGAAGAATTGTTCGATATGATGCCCGTGGCCAATTTCTATTATCACACCGCTCATCATCGACAAGGAGTTCACGCTCACACACTGGATGGTCACTTACAGTGTGGTTCCAAAGGAATTTCCTCTCGTGTACACTTATATTGCGGAATGAGTGCCATGGCGAGGTTTTCCCGGAGGGCTACTGTATGGGGTTCTTTAAAAGGACAGTAAATAGGTTTTTGAGGGTCGACAACTCTGGTGTTGCAAGTGTCCTTAGGCTCCGGCAACCGCTTACCATATGGAGGTTTCATACTTGGTAGGGGCACATCAAGGAATGCAAGGATTCTCCCTATATAATTTTCTGACACGCTAGAGTCACTTCAAAAATCCCCGCTTGGGCTCCCCTACTATTAGCTCTAGAACACGATAAAAGATCGGAAGACAACGTGCATACATTTGCTAAAAAATTCTGAAGCCGAAACCCCAAATAGGGTCAGCTTTGTGAAGTAATGCCTAATCGCTCTGCCCCTCAGTGGAGCTGTGATAATGATGAATCTAAAGTGAAATTCCATACTATATTAATGACGAAGCGTTAATTCTGAATATAATCTACATAATAAAAATCGTAACATTGAATTTGGCCATAAGTCTACAACATAACTCGCGCTAATAAAACTGGTAAGTCTATTTAAAGGAACAATCGAAAAAACTAAAATGGCCACAGCTTAATTACAGAGAAACACGTCGGGACATGTTTATACGCCGTAAAGCACGGAATAAATAATAGCCATAAACCAGAAGATACGGCCATCATAAAAGTCTTGACCCCGAATGAGTGCTTTCCACAATTTAATATGTCAATTCGTTTTAGCGTTTCGTCCTGCTGGCCATAAATCAAAATTAATTATTTGTAGCGATACTTGTTATACAGTGTATATTGTACATAACGATATCGCCAAGCATGTCTACTGGAAACGCCCAAAATGTTGATTGTGAACCGGAGACTAGAGGGACTATTGTGTAACTCAGCAACTAGTCGCGACCGCGTCGCTATCGCTTAATGTGACATTTGCGCATCAACCATCGTCTGCTATCTTGCAACATATTTTGTATGAGACGAAGGAAACGAGTATTGGTTGATATGCAACTAAACTGCGTCGCGACCGCGCTTGGATGCCGAGTAAGCCTACGGGGCCACCGCGGAAGCCACAATTTGCGGAAAAGTGCGCCAACAAAATAGGCTATTTGGACGTTCAAAAGCAGAGTTTATAGACAAACCTGGGCTCGTTGGCAACAAACAAGGCAAAGTTTCCTACTTGACGCTATCGGGAATCTCGTGACTCAACGCAAGCAGCGGGCTCTGGCGATACATCGACGTGTAGATAATATTTCAATCTATTGTTTTAAAGCCACGTACACTTACAATATTATTCGAAGAGACATTACCTGTAACAGAAAACAACACAAGATTATTAAGAATGTCTTTCACGAGAAAACTACTGAACCGATTTAAACTAAATTTGGCACACAGATAGCCTAGATCCTGAGAAAGAATATATGCTACTAAAAAGGGTTGTAAGGATTAAAATAGATGATGAAAGTTTTTTTAGGATAAACCCGCCACATTTAAAGTTATTAAAACTTATATACATATACTTGATGAAAGTTGATATAGGGATATTTTAATTAATAATAATTTAAAGGACAAAGGATTATTTTAATCGTCAGGAAAACATGATTTCCCACGGGAAAATCTAATAAAAACTGGCCAGGTGTTGAAGTAATTTGGTATGAGAGTAGGGACACGGCGAATAACATACGATAATTTCTACTACAGGAAAATGGCTGCTTTTTAATACGAAAAAAAGGTTGTAACGATTTGAAAGACGGAAACATATCACCATGTTTAAAACTAGAAGCTAGAAACTTATTTATTAAGACTGCTGATTAAATAATGACAAAATGTTTTACCGTCATCGCATATATTAAGAGCGCGCATACCGAGATATTTTTAAAAATGACAAAAATAAATAAAATAAAATTAGTTTCCGGCATGATGGATGGATGGAAATTTTAGCCCTCATAACACACTTCAAATAGGTATGCCAGACCCTTCCGGCTGAAAAAAGTGGTTTACGTGATTTTTTTCTAAAAGCCAATAAGATTTACAATCAAACATTATTTCATTTCTTTAATATATATTTTTTTAACATTGTTTCGGCAATAGGAATTTATGCCTATACTTATGTACTATTTATTTAAATAAATATTTTTTGATTCGCTATGACGGGACTTGCAGTGTTACCGCCTCTCCGCCTATTATAAATATACCGTCACGCTGTTACATTAGGTAATATGTAGTCTATCTGGCACATACCCACACAATACACATATCAAAATACTTATGCGTACATTGGTCCCTCGACTTGATAGATAAGCGGCAAGTTATCTTATACATGACCCATAAAGCTGTAGGTACTTTGCAAACATCTCTCTCAATTATTGAGATAGGACCGCCCCGTAATGTTTGGTTACAGGGACGCGAGACAATCAGCTTGTAGAACGCCAGGGAGCAAAAGGAATTGTTTCTTGGAACTCTCTGTATTACTTCTCAAACATTAATGTAGCTTTTGAATTATAACTTCCAGCTTATGCATTAGTAAATTACTGAGCCTTTAGTACCTTCACGTCTGCGAACTCTATACTCCGATCTCAACTAATATTAAAACTTGTGAAGGAAGTTGGGTTCAGACTATTTATATATGAGGCAGCTTCTAATTGACGACGCTGTAAAAATACAGGGAGAAAAGAAAGGCTTTCTGGTTTTCTTACTGGCTCTTTCCATTACTAGGTCTGCTGCCATAGGCTAGAACCAATGGCGTAACAACTATGATGTGCAAAAGTGATTTTGAAGAATAAATGTTTGATTTTGATTATAAACGAGAAAGTTTGTACATATGGACGATGTTTGTTACTCTTTGATGTAAAAACTACTAAATGTATTTTACTGAATCTTTATAGTGAACTAGCGACCCGCCCCGGCTTCGCACGGGTGCAGTGAAAAAATGGTTATGGTGGGTTATCCCTAAGAGATAGACATATACCATCGCGGACTTTTTTGTGGATTTTTGTAAGTTGTACAATACTGTAGTACATTATTTTGGTCTATCTCGTAGGGTTCAGCCAGCGTTTGCAATATAAGCGCAAAAAAAACGTGCTTATTTACGACATCACATTAGAAACCTTTAAATTTATCAGTGTTTCTCTACTATATTATGCATTTATTATACATACAAACCTTCCTTAAGAATCACTCTATCTATTAAAAAAACCGCGTCAAAATCCGTTGCGTAGTTTTAAAGATCTAAGCATACATACGGACATACAGCGAAAGCGACTTTGTTTTACACTATGTATTGATTGATATAGTTTACACATCAGAATAACACAAGTTACTATTTATGAAGATATTGTGTGAATTGTCCAAAATTCATGTTGTTGCTAATTATACATGGAAACGTCTGGATGATTCCCATGATAGACGTGAAGTGAAAACTGCACAGAACACCAGCCTTCCTTAATTAAAGTTAGCGAAACGTAGTACGTTAATTCCCCGCATATCCAGGATTTGGCAACGTTTTGTCGCCGCGCCTTGCCAAAATTCAAGGATAATAACTGAAAAAATTAGCTGCTATCAGAACTAAATTGTTACTCGCAAATAAGCCGCTTACAACTGAACTGAGCGCTCACGAATCTTTAGTGCGAGATGAGAAAAAATGCGAAGTTTTCAGCGGATCCGAATTTCGATCAGCATCTATGTCGGCTGGCTTCGTGATAAGCTTTTTATAACAAAGGGGATATCCACAACGCTACGTCCCTTGGATAGGACACAATTCACATGGGATATCTTACTCTCGCGTTGATCCTAACCACCTCTTAGTAAAATCAAATAACCTTCCTTTACATTATTAAAGTAGGCATTTGAATTTAATCTAATCAGGAAGATCGATGTCCTCGTTTTAAATATCCATAACAAACCATATTGAAATCTACCTTTAGCTTAGCTTCGCTTGCAGTCTTAGAATTGGATGGGATTTACCGGAACGGAAAGTCTCCTAATATTCTACTCAATTCAGGTCAGAAAACATCCGTGCGTCGAAATTTATCCAATTCCATCGAGCCGTTTTTGCTCGGGTAACAAACAAATATCGAAACACGCAAACTTTCACAATCATAATATTAGCAAGATTGTTATTCGACGTGCAGATAGAAGCTCGAATTTCAACTGGAAATCGACAAACATTTCTAGAGCCAAATACAGTTCAGCAGTAGATATTTCTATACTTATATAAACATACTTAACGTTCAATCGTTGGGTGGTGCCGTGAGGTACCCACTCACAGTATACAAATAAGTAAATCGTAAGCGATTGCTTCCTTCGAGCCTCTCAGTGGAGTGTCGTGAATGACAAAACATTCTTGGGACCTCATTCGCACACCTCATCGATTGGCCGGCGCGCGCTCCGAGAGCCCTAGAACCTTCCTTTGTTATCAGAAAGTTCCATTAATCCGAACACTATGGCAAATAATACAGATTTCTCTATCAAAGTCCAAGTCGGCTCTCAAAGGACTATTACACCGACAAAAGGAAATTTATAACCATATATTTAGTGAAATTATACTGTTGATAACAATGAAGGTAGATTGTAAAAACGTATACAATTCAGTAACTCGAAATATTCTAAGAATACAAAATATACAAATGATTTTTTTTTTTTGTTAAATATATTTTAATCAATTAGGAGGCTTTGAGAAGACCAGAGTCTCTTCCATAACTCGGTTCTTATTACCACCAAAATCCCAAATACAATAGTCCACAAACGTTTTGACCAGTAATTATAATAGCTTCTGTGCATCTCACTGGGTCTTTTGCTGCAATTTTCATGGTGCAGATAGAGATTAGATTCAGTTGGTCCTCCATGCAAACTTTTATTAAATTTCGCTTAATTTTCTACGCGTTGGATCTATATCTCCGCGCACGTCTAATAAAGGACCGTGTTTTTGACAATCTTTTAATATACGAGTATTATAATCATAAAAGCGCTTTAGACAAAGAGAGCGGTATGTTTTATGTACATACAGAAGGAAATGACAATAATCAGAATGCATATAGACATCTTTACACACGCCTACAGTTCCCCTCCACCGACACCTTTAGACTGACGAAAATATATTATGCAAATTGAGATTTATACGGCCGCTCGCCTCAGGGTACACTTTTATATTGAATCATGAAATATTGAGATAAATAAGATCGTAGTGATACTGATAAACAAGAAATCCGAGTGAGTCGCGCACCAGTTAAATAATGATAGAAGTAACGGCGTCCTCGGCGATGTTATAACTTTGCAGCGGCGGGCTCCCATTAAAAATGCTGCCATATTTGCTTTGTAGGCGGAGAGCGAAACTTGCGCAAACATTTTTACTTTGTCATTCATTTTCGGGCTTTCGACTTCGCCGTGCTTTTTAACATTCCTTAAGTATGATGAGGTTTCGTACTTTGAATAATGAAACAAACGATGAAAGAATCTCTTAATATCAAGTTCATTTTCAAAGTTCGTTGTCTTATCATCTTTGAGGTTTTATTTTACATACATACATGCTTATTGTAGATAGGCGTGCACTAAAAGCCAACTCATTAATCTGACTCAAATGTCCATGATGATTACATCTTCATTCGTTAAGATTCATCCAGATCGTTTAATCCTGGTATTATAAAATATGATTTCAAATCCAATCATGACATTACAGTACACCTAGCAAACAAATTTGAATTTTGATTATGCAAAAAAATATGAGCAAATATTACCAGAGGCAGCAGAGTTTTCGTTTGTTAAACACTCAACGGACTAGACAAATTGATTAACACGTCACATTAACCCGCAATCGCCCTTCCTGGTAGTACAGACCGAAAAAATAAGTAACCCTCATCCCGAGAGCGAGGGACAAAATTACCCATCGCGCAAAGTATTTGCGGACGGCTTAATAAGAAGCGCGTAATTATCCGCAGATCCGGCGTCTGAGCCACGAGAACCCATATCCGTTAAGGAGTTGTGCAAACTCAGTTTTGGGGCCCGACGCTAATAACTTTTTGCAAGTTCCCTAACGCAGCGACGTAAACGGAGCTCCATCAAAAACATTCCATCTTCGAGTCAGGACTTATCAAGTTGCCAGCACTTAGCACGATTCGCTAAAAATAAACGAACGATCTAAGTTGAGTCGTTATTAAAAAAGTAAATAATTTATGACGGCAGTGAGGCTGATTACGAAGTTGAGAACGGCATCCTCCCGTAGGGCGTGCGTTTTTATGTCGGTGCGGGCGAAGGCGCGGATAGATCGATCCTATCTGGTGGGGCGGATGGTTTAGGCACGACATGAGATTGGACGCCGCCAGCGAACGCTTCTGATGCACGCGCGTCCATCGCAAGCTTCATGTATCGTTGCGGAAATTAATTACACGGCTGCCGAGCGCGAATCGACATCAAAATAAAATTATTCGGCGATGACTTATTGATGGCTGAGTTAAACGAGCTGTATGATAAGTTATTCCCGAGCAAGGTTGTCGCGCAATTTCGCCGGGTGAGGGTAGCGCAAAATGTCTACGTTAAATATTACGTCACGATTCAATTTGCGGCGAACGGAGCGGAGCGTCGGCCGCAGTAGCGTATTTGACGACTAAAGTCTGTCTCCCTTGCTCATGGGGCGCTGTCTGTTATTATGTTTCATAAGCAAGCTCCGGACGAGTGTAACTTTAGACTATATATATATATAATAAAAAGGTATGTAATCAGCGAAGCGAGGATATCGACCATGAGGCTTCTGATCATAATCGGACCACAGACAATGTCGAGAACAAAGTGTGACCGACGCACTTATTATAACTTAGATAGATCGGCAGTTTTCACGCGCTGATTCAAAAATACTTCTTTAGCTTCACCAACTTTCCTTAATACCTTCGTACACGCTCTTATACATAAATATACATAAAATAAATAAAAACAAGAAGCACACTGACGGATTGCAATGCATAGTTACCTACATAAAATATGTGTTCCCTGCAAAGCCAAGGAAATAGATTAACGCATAGAACAATAGGGGTTGTACCATCGTGTTACACCAGTATTGGGTGCTAATATTGTAAAACGTAATTAATAACACTGGCCAAATTTGTACAAATTGATTTATTCCCCTCCAAGAGCTTTCTAATTTAAAAGAGCAAAAAAATACGAAAGCAGAATGTGATAATAAGAAAAGATCCTCCATCCGAAATGCCTACGAAATGTTCACGAAAATTAACATCTTACGGAGCTATTATCGTCCGGAGAAAATAATCAATAATAGGAATAATGAAGAAAAATTAGCTTCTCGAGGAAAAGGATTTGTAAAACTGGAGAGCGATCCGGCCCTCGGCGAGGCCCGCAGCCCGGAGAGCGTTAAATTTATAAAGACACTCGATACCCGACAACTTTACACAAAGTTGGCAATGAATCATCTGAAAATTATGCAAGCCGCTTTACACTTCCGCGGACTTTGAAGAATATTATGTATGCGTTAACAGATTTCAAAACTGGCCAATCAACTTACATACTCGATCCTGATTATCTATTTATAATAAACTAGCTTTCTGCCCGCGGCTTCGCCCGCGTGGATTTCGGGATTGGGTGTATAGAGGGTTAAGGGTCATAGCTTTTGCCCACGGCTACATATACGCGGAAGTCGGTTTATGGTGCGAAGATTTTATCGCGCTTCCCGTGGGACTATCCGTTTTTCCGAGATAAAAAATGCCGCAAAAAACTCCTCAAGAATCACTCTATCTATTGATGAAAACCGCATAAAAATCTGTGCAGTAGTTTTTGAGCGAAGCCTTTATTGCGCATCCCGTGGGATCTGTCGATTTTTCCGGGATAAAAAGTAGCCTATGTTACTCGGGGAGAATGTAGCTTTCCAAAGGTGAAAGAATTTTTTAAATCGGTCCAGTAGTTTAAGCGTGAAGAGGTAACAAACAAACAAACAAACAAACAAATAAACAAACAAACAAACAAACACACTTTCGCATTTATAATATTAGTTGGGACTAGCGACCCGACCCGGCTTACACTACAGAAAAACTGTGAATGTTGTATGTACACGGAAAATATGCAATTTAATTTAAAAAAACCGCATCAAAATCCGTTTAGTAGTTTTAAAGATCTGAGCATACATAGGGACAGACAGACCGCGTATAGCGACTTTGTTTAATACTATGTTTTTTATACTATTGAAACAGTTAATTTCGTATAAATTCGTTCTCCAAGCATTAACAGGTTTTTAAAAATGACCGCTTCGTCTGATGAGAAACCTTTTAATAGAAAGTATACTATTGTTTATTATTTATTAAATTACAATTCCAGAGTTTTATTATAATAAGGTTTTAGAATAAGTTTGTTAATTAGCAAATTTAGATTTGTTTAGATTGATTTTTTTTGTGTTTTCATTCTTAATTTAAATAGCATGCGCGTGACATTGCAACATAACTTTATTTTTCTAATATAAAAGTAGCCAAAGTTAGTGTCTATTACATATGCTACCAGAGATTAGCAGAAACAAACAGACAGACAGAGGACACTCCAATTTTATTTATATGAATAGATGACCCCTCGTAGGGATGTGATAACTAGAGATCGGATAATCGGATGCATATTTACCTAAAGTTAATTTTTGGCTCACAAATTATGGAAGCGGCTTTTTAAAATACATTTTGTTAAATAAAAATCCCGGGAAAATATGGGACTGCAAATTTAACGTAGTGATATTGTTTGAAAATTACTAAATTAGCACGTGGTATTTATTTTCAAAAGACCGAGACTCCGGGTTCATTTATACAACTATGCATACGTATTTACATGAAGTTTAGTTTCAGTTCCCCGTGCGATTTATGAATATACGATTTATTACATGAAGAGTGTTATACGAAAGTAGTGAGCTAGTTTGACTAAAACAATAATCAATTAAATAATTGAATAAAAAAACAGAAATGGTGCCCGGGCGTAAGTATGGTCTAGTATCTCACTCTGAGTTAACTTCCGATTTAATGAGTGTGAGTGAGACGGCAGTTGTGAGCAAGTACAGACTAAATTAGGTAAATAAATAAACACCCGGCTATCCAATTCCACAATCCCGGGATTTTTATTTAACAAAACAATAAAAAGCCGTTTCCATACTTTGTCTTAAACTAACTTTAGGTAAATATGCATCCGATTATCCGATCTCTAGTGATAACCCTTTGGGCGGTTACGATTGAGTGGTAGATGTTTCAATTCTCATTTAGACATTTACTTATATTCTGGAATGTAATTTATCGCAACGATAACCGTTGTGTTACACTTGTCTAACTTGAAGCCTATTTTTAGAAATCAAATGTTTTTAAAATTCAAATGCAAAAAAGGAACCCTTATATATTCGTCATATCTGTCTGTCCGTACGTATGTCACAGCTAATATTTCCACTGTTGTAACTTGATAAGTAGTATTCTGTAAACAGTATTAAGACAAAAATAGAAAATAAAACAATAAATTTTGGAGGTTCCCTATACATAGAACTGAATCCCATTTTTTTTTCCATCAAACCCATACGTGTGGGGTACTTATGGATAGATCATCAAAAATGATATTGAGGTTTTTAATATCATTTTTTTCAAAACTTAATAGTTTGCGCGAGAGACACTTCCAAAATGGCAAAATGTGTGTCCGTCCCTTGTAACTTCTAAAATAAGAGAATGATGAAACTAAAAACTATATAAGATCCAAACTTCCATTGAAAATTGGTTTGAACCAGATCTAGTAAGTAGTTTTTAATACGTCAAAAATTATGAATAACGACTCACACTTGGCCGCTTTTTTTTCAACGTTATACACGTTATACACGTCTCATCTCTCAACGTGTGTATGTTATTCATTAATGTTAGTTTTGTCAAAGCTATAAAAAAAAATATCTGTTCTTCTAGTCGAAAACAAATATATTCAATAAACTGGCATTGATTGTAACATCGTAAATTATAAAAGACATTGAGATTATAAATTTGCTGATTTAATATTGGACATTGAACAAAGTTCCTACAAAGTTACAGAGTAAACGGAATATAAAAACTCTGTGCATTGTGCAGCCGTCAGTTTCACAGATGGGGCTCATTCAGAGTGCATTACTGAACTCGCATTATGACGCCCGTTCCCGAGTACAGTATGAAAACACTTGTAAAGCGGAGCTGCCCTCCACACTAGGGTTGGCTGTTTCTAACTACCTTAATTAACATCACAATATTTCTGAAGATTTTCTAAGAAATCAGAACTTTATATAAGGACGAAACAACGGTGAATACTTGGAAACTCTTTGAATTATTAATATGGCTGTGAAGTTATAAATAATAGTATAAAACATTTTCTGTTTCTTTGTTTGATGTAGTACTAGCGAGCGGCCCCGGTTTCGCACGGGTTCAATGAAAAAATGGTTATGGTGGGTTATTCCTAAGAGATAGCTATATGTATACCACCGCGGATTTTTTTGTTGAACTTTTTAAGGTGGACAATACTGTAGTACATTATTTTGATCTATCTCGTAGGATTCAGCCAGCGTTTTTGCAATATAAGCGCAAAACAACGTGCATATTTACGACATCACATTAGAAACCTCTAAGTTTATCAGTGTTTCTCTACTATATTACGCATGTATTATAGATATAAACCTTCCTTAAGAATCACTCTATCTAATAAAAACCGCATCAATATCCGTTGCGTAGTTTTAAAGATCTAAGCATACATAGGGACAGCCAGACGGCGGATAGCGATTTTGTTTTAGTAATGTAGTGATAACTAAAAAGAAAATGGACTTAAAGAACAGACCATTGCTATAAATATTTATATTCTAGTATAATGTGATAAAGATGAAAGTACAAAATAATTTTAACCAGACTAGAACTATGAAATTCACTCAAAAAAAAAAACTACATAATACTCTTACAATATTCAAAATTAAAATCAACATTTTTAGATTAGAACTTTTTAGAAAGCTCTTTTGAATTCCAATTTTTTTCCTACAATATTAGTTTATTATCTTACAATATTAGCGATTGAGCTAAGCAGGCCAGCATTATTTTAGCGAAATGTCTATAATAAATAAGTACATATATAAATCCGGCTACTTCTAATGAAGACACAACTCAATACAAAAACTTTCAGGAATTATTAAGCGTTAACGATCCCGAGATTCTCTTACTCGGGGCAACAAAGGAACTTGATAGAATTTCTTGTAGACGGCACAACTACAGTTAATCTTATTGTGGTCTTGATGTTTCAAAGGGTCTTGCTAACTACTTGCTTACTAACCCCTTTGCAAGTGACATTCACTTTAGCATCATAAGCATTTCGTTCCAAAAGAGAAGTAATTTTATACAAAGAATTGTTCTCGTCTAATTTAATCACAACTTCAATACATAGTATAAAACAAAGTCGCTTTCGCTGTATGTCCGTATGTATGCTTAGATCTTTAAAACTACGCAACGGATTTTGACGCGGTTTTTTTTAATAGATAGAGTGATTCTCAAGGAAGGTTTGTATGTATAATAAATGCATAATATAGTAGAGAAACACTGATAAATTTAAAAGTTTCTAATGTGATGTCGTAAATAAGCACGTTTTTTTTTGCGCTTATATTTCAAACGCTGGCTGAACCCTACGAGATAGACCAAAATAATGTACTACAGTATTGTACAACTTGCAAAAATCCACAAAAAAGTCCGCGATGGTATATGTCTATCTCTTAGGGATAACCCACCATAACCATTTTTTCACTGCACCCGTGCGAAGCCGGGGCGGGTCGCTAGTCATCATATAAATAAACAAATGAGGTTCACAGGTGGACTAATATGTAAATTTAATAGTTAATCGATTCCCATCTCGATGTCCCGTTAATATTATCAATTCATATTCAAGTCTCTTGCATTTTATATGTCAAATAGAATATCTAACAAATTGTAACACGCAGATATGCAATTCGCCCATCAAACCGATTACACAAACTCACGACCGCTGCAGACTATAAACTTAAAAGCAGACACGACATGTCTTTCGCATGGAATGGTGCATTAGAAAGTTGGTAAAACTTACATTAGAAATATTTTTTGAAGAAAGAAGAAAGAAAGAAAGAAAGAAGAAAGAAAGAAAAACATTTATTTGTCTCGGTATACAATATTATTATAATTAGGTAACTAAAAAGTAAAAAGAGACAAAACAGGACCAAGCTCAGCGCTTAGCTGCAGCATCGCGAGACGCTGCAGCGCTGGTATTCTGCTTGGCCCGCAATAGGTATTCGCTCCTCGCGGAGCAATCGGATTACCACTACATATTTAAACTAATTTACAACCAAAAAATATATAACAAGTAATTGAATAAAAGTATACAATACACTGCTAAAGGATTATGCCATGACAATAAATTATAATTATGTTGACAAGGAGGTAGATCTACTGATAAAAATCAACTTATAAACATACTATTCAATAATTTAACACACTACACACTGTCAACACCCGAATTCATCCCAATGAATTACATGAAAACCCCAGAGCCATCAAAACAATTAAGAAAAAAAAATATAAAAAAATTAACAGTGTCAAATTAACAGTGTAAATATGTCAATGTCAGTGGTAATGTTAAATCGAGATAAATAGCTTTGCATTTTACATGGCTCGTAATAACAAAAACAAAGACTTAAAGTCTAGTTTAATTTTTGTTGAGTCAATAAATATTGTTTAAATCTTATACGGAAAGTTCGTACTGTATAAAAGACAGTTCTTTAAACACCGAAAAGTGTGAGTTTTTGTCTTTTGTGTCAGTGATAGCTTCGGTGGCCTCGGCATTGCTTTACGAATGGGATGATTCGAAGAGCCCGGAGTCGACCCTGATATGTACCCATGTGGTTTTCGTTTCTCGAATTTCATATGTATTTATCTGATGCTCTTAATGTAAAGGACACTCACTCACTGCAAGTTGAAACCTGCAAGAGACACCTTTACAACATGAAACTTAAGGACACTGACACATGCAGATTCTGCGAACAAGAGCGTGAAACACCAATACACCTCTTGTGCTACTGTGAACCGCTGATTCACAAAAGAAACAGACACCTGGGGAAACACATCCTCGACCCAGATGAAATAAAAACGATCCGAACTGGGAACATCCTATCTTTCTTGGTCAGTGCCCAGTTAAGGGAGCTACTGTAGGGCCTACATAGAACCTACATAGGAGGCTGGTCACAATGGATCTTAATAGGTCGCAGTGATGCATATCAGCCTCGACTTACACGAATAATAATAATAATGTAAAGGACAACATCATAAGGTAACCTTTGGCCACTTATTATGTAATAACTTTGCACTACCTTAGAAGATAGGTATTTAGACTTGGTGGTACTAGCGCAGCGGCAGAATATATAATACAGATTCCTCACTAACTACTATATAACTTGTATTTATTTATATTTATACGACATATATACTACATATACTATTGTCTTGCACATTTTACACACACACACACACACACAGATACTTAACATAAAAACTTGTTTGATTTTGAATAGCACAGTTAACTTTGCCTGCGTTTCATCTTTGGGCGACGACGGTTGAAAATCGGTGTTATTGTCTTCAGACAATCACACACCAAACTTCTTCTTGCTACTGTACACGTGTTGATTACTTTTGTAAATTTTGTCTCTGCTGTCTAATATATATGATTACGTGTGTAACTGAGTGACAGATTGTATAATGAAGTGATTAGAAAGAAATGTTGTTTGAAAGAAGATATCGTGACAAGAATAGAGAAAGGGATGCTTGGGTGGTTTGGGCATGTGAAACGGATGGATGAAAGTAGACTGACCAAAATGATTTATGAAGCTGGAGTGAGTGGAGATACGGGACGAGGAAGACCTAGGCGAACATATTTCGAACAAATCGAAAGTGTCCTCAAAAAAGGCCAGCCCCCTAGACAAAATGCCTTTCTATTAGCGTTTTCTATAATAGATAACATAAAAAATGTATGGAACTGACATTTCCAGTAGATACGTCACGTGACTTGGTGACGCTGATAGAAAACTCGCAGACAAGATGCTAACTGTGTTTCTATTCTATCGCTCGTCTGTGTTCTCTTTTGACAGTAGAAGAGTTCTATACAAATTCATAGACAAAATGTAGTTTGTGACGTAAGAAATAGATACGGTTCTATTCTATTTCTACTCAACAAAGCGATTGCTCCTACCCAATAGATTGGTGATAGATTGTTTGTTTGTTGTTTTAAAATAGTGTGTTTTGAAGTTCCTCCTAATGGCATTTCTTCTCTTTAAGCATAGGAACTTAAGGCGAAACACGGTAGATTATTTTCTATTTCTATTCTATTTTCTACTGTCACGGTAGACACAGCCATTCTATCAGTAGATACACTTTGTCTAGCATTTTTCGATAGAAAACGCTTAGTCTATTATAATAGTAGAAATAGAATAGAAAAGACGCGCGTGCTTTTTGTCTCGGGCTACAGGTCAGAAGTACCCGCAATCGTCGAGCATGTATGAGGAATGTTATGAAAGTAGATGAAGCGAAAGAGATATGTAAAGACCGTAGCAAGTGGAAAGAGGTAATCTCTGCCTACCCCCGTGGGAAAAAGGCGTGAGTGTATGTATGTATGTATGTGTGTTATTATCTATACTAATATTATAAAGAAGTAAAGTTTGTGTGTTTGTATATTTGTATATCTGTTAAATTGTAAGGGGTAATCTCGGGATCTACTGAACCGATTTTAAAAATTCTTTCACCAATAGAAAGCCACATTATTGCGGAGTGTCATCATCAACATCATCATCATCATCATCGATTTTAAAAATTCTTTCACCAATAGAAAGCCACATTCTTGCTGAGTGTCATCATCATTATCATCATCATCATCGATTTTAAAAATTCTTTCACCAATAGAAAGCCACATTATTGCTGAGTGTCATCATCATCATCATCATCATCAATTTTAAAAATTCTTTCACCAATAGAAAGCCACATTATTGAGTGTCATCATCATCATCAACATCATCATCATCATCATCGATTTTAAAAATTCTTTCACCAATAGAAAGCCACATTATTGTTGAGTGTCATCATCATCATCATCATCATCATCATCAGCGGACGGCGCGCGATGGCTTCGGGTTTAATTCAGTTCGCTTTCGTGCTCGCTTCGGGGATTATTAATATTATGCCCAACGAAGTGGGCGCGGGTCAGCTAGTAACAAATAAACTCATTATCTATCTGTCAATTCTGTCAATTTTATATTAATAATAATAATAATAATAATACTTTATTCATTAAAAATATATACATTTTCATCTACACACAATGCTTACTTACCCTCCGTACTAGTTATTAACTGTGTTACGGCAAGGTAATGAATGACGATAGTCCTATCAGTGGTATACATTTTTGACTGATAAAAATAAAACTTCACTTATACTATTACAAAACAACACCGTAAACATCATTACACACTCGATATGTCAAGTAATAAAATAATATATTACCTATATATGTAATAAAATACACATATACACATACACCTACATATTGAATATACACATACATATACATAGATAATCATACACATACATAAAATATAATAATAATGATGTAAAGAAAAAAAAAAACTTTGATTTAAGAAATACTTTTAAATAAAGAAATAATAATATATTTGAATTTACTTTATAATTTTAAATAGGTTTTCAGTCTCATCATAATCGCACATTCGAAGATATTGTTTTAGTTTCCTTCCACATATATATTTAGTCGAGCCTTCTAACTTCACGAATTTGTTGATACGATTGAATAAGAGTGGACACAGAAATATGGAAAAACGTTGAGCGAAGACAGTTTTACAAGAAGGAACCTTATACACAGTATGTAGTCTACGCTCTGAAATGTAGTTACGTTGTATAATCAGTTGTCTTAAAACAGCAGTCTTAATAAATAGTTGTCTGACTGTTAAAGTGTCAAATTCCTTGAACAACTCAGATGTGGGATATCTGAGGCGTTTAAACAGAATCACTTTTAGAATTAATCTTTGTGCTCTTTCAAGCTTAAGAAGTGTAGACTTAGGGGCACCACCCCAAGCAATGATGCCGTATGAGAGCAAAGATTGGCACAAGCTGTGATATACAATTTCATTAGTACGATTACATCCCAAATGACGAAGTTTCTTAAAAATAGGTATTAATTTACGTGTTCGGTTTTTTAAATTATCAACATGTTCCTGCCAGTTTAAGTGCTTGTCAATTACTATCCCTAAATATTTAACGCTATTAGACATAGTAAGAGTATAGCAATCACAATTATCTTCTGCGTTACATATATGCGCCCGCAAGGAAAAATCATGTGTTTGTTGTAAATTATGCGACCTAATAGAAAATTTTATATATTTAGTTTTACTTAAATTTAGTGTTAAGAGATTATTATTTAGCATTGTCATTACCTTTTTCATGCCTGCCTCGGTAACAGATTTTACCTCATCCCAAGAGCGCCCAGTAAAGAGCATGACTGTATCATCTGCATATGATATTATTTTACAATTTTTGAGGTTTGCGTTACATAAATTGTTTATATATATTAAGAAAAGAGTCGGCCCAAGCACCGATCCTTGTGGCACACCATAATTTATAGATGCCTTTGCACTAGACATATCTCCAACCTTGAGTGACTGCGACCTGCCTGACAGATAAGACTTTAATAGATCCAGCGGAAGACCTCGGATACCGCATTCTTCGAGCTTACAGAACAACAGGGGAATCGAAACGGTATCGAATGCCCTAGCCAGATCCAGGAAAATACCTACACATTTCAGTTCACTGTCAAGGCTTTGAACCACATGAGAAACCAATTTATCAATAGCATCGATCGTCGACCTATTTTGACGAAATCCATATTGGTTATCTGACAGCAGATTATTAGCCTCTAAATATTTGACAAGTCTAGCATTGATAACTTTTTCAAGAATTTTAGCAAGAGTTGGAAGGAGTGATATGGGACGGTAGTTAGAAATATCACATCTGTCACCCTGCTTAAAAAGTGGTATAATCATAGATTCCTTCAACAAATTAGGAAACAAGCCAGACGTTATACTCAGATTGCAAATATGAGTAATGGGCTTACATAAAATATTAACAAATCTTTTTATAAAACTAGAGGATATACCGTCCAAGCCAGTAGAAGAACTGTTTTTTAACGAACCTATAATTTTTTTTACTTCTTTTTCATCTGTCTCTAAAAGCATAAAGGAATTTACCAGGTTGCAATTAGATTTATAGTGTCTGGCTAAGTCTGCCTCTGTAGTGTTTAACCTGTGCAAAATTTTTGACGAATAGTTACTTCCCGCGGTTACAAAAAAATCGTTTACAAAGTTCAGAGACTCAAGTGGGGTATATTTCATTTTTAAGAGGTTGCCCGAAATATCTATCTGCCTTTTAGATTTGTTAATAGAACAAACACGTTTTATAGTATTCCACGTCTTTTTCATATCCTTTTGATTTTGTTGTAGTTCAGATATATCATGTGCTTTTTTTAAATTTGCAAGTATGTTATTGCAGTGATTTCTGTAACGCTTATATGTAATTTTTATATTTATATCGTTAGGATTATTTTTATATTTTTTGTGTAAGGTATCTCGGAATCTTATACAACGCAATAGTCCTGGAGTAATCCAAGGTTTTATAGTTTGTTTTCTATTAGGTAATTTAATTTTTGTAGAGCAATTATCAATAACATTATTTAGAAAGTTAAAAAAAAATTCAGTCGCAATATTTACATCTGTAATTTTTAGGAAATCCGTCCAGTTATTTTCCTGTAAATTAGTTTCAATCGCGTGGTAATCAAGTCTTCTATACGACGAATTTACAGTTTTGATACTATTAGAATTATGTGTCAAATCAACCTCCACATGCAACGTATTATGATCTGTTAGTGAAGACTCACAAACTAAAGTTAGAACTTTATTTTTTTGATTTCACCAAGCAATGGTCCAGGCAGCTTTTATCCCTGGTTGGCAAAAAGTGACTAGAATAAAGACCATGCATAGCCAAATTATCAAGATATTCATCTGATCTCTGGTCATTATTATCTTTACTAATGTTTATGTTAATATCACCGACCATGATAATGTTAGGTATTTGTTTTATTTTGAATAATAACGAGTCCAAAGAATTCAAAAAATTAGTAACAGAAACAAAAGATGGAGATCTGTATACACAAATCAGAGAGTAGCTGTCATCAATTCTTACCACAAGACAGTCACAATCGTCAATCATAGGCTCATATACATGCACATACTTTAAATTTTCCCTGACATAAACAACGACACCACTATTTTGATTTAAGTATCTCGTGGTACTGAAGTGTC
The DNA here is from genome assembly GCA_036419045.1 of Scirpophaga incertulas. Lineage (NCBI taxonomy): Eukaryota > Metazoa > Arthropoda > Insecta > Lepidoptera > Crambidae > Scirpophaga > Scirpophaga incertulas. Next base: position 3,342,245 of record CM071631.1, on the reverse strand, counting down.
TAAAACTTTCCAACTCTGGCACATTGTTATTGTATTGAAGCCAACATTCAGTCAATACAATCACATCGTAATTGACTTTGCATCTTGCTAAAAACACCTCGAAATCAGTAAAATTCTTATTTAAACTTCTTATATTTTGCACCAGTATTTTCAACGAATTATTAAACTTTGTCCTATACACCTGTAAAGAATTTAGATCTATCAATCTTCTTTTTCCTGCCCTGTTCCCAATTTTGTTAGCCGACCCGGCGTAACTTGACTTCCTCTTCGACTCCCTCTATCACTCGCCATTTCGACACTTACTACCTTCTAAAACATATCATCATTTTTTTGATCTTCTCCACTCTACTCGCCCCGTTATGTCCATAATCCATCTATCTACCTATATTTTATTTGGGCTCGACGCAATATGTCTTCCACGTCCACTCACCTCCATCACTCGCCATATCGACTCTCACTCGCCATATCATTCACACGTTCACCCATCTCCGGTCTTCCTCTCCTTACACGCCCACCCACTTTGTCATTTTGTATTACTTGTTATTTTTACATGTCATCTTTGTCTTTTTATTATTCTCTTGTTTTATTTTTTGTTTTTTAAATTTTTTGGCGTGAAATTTGTGATACGGTCCATATTGTCCATGTAATTTTCTTGTTGTGTTGTTTTCGTGCCTGATGTCACTACTGTGGCAAGCAGAATTAACAAACGCAAACTTCTTAATAAGTACATGCTTGATTGTTTCATCATGTTCTTGGGCTAAGTGTATCTGTTCTTTATTGTCGATCCACCACATATATATCTCTATTTTGATAGTTTATATGTATAAGCTAACTATATTAATTTGAATTGAAGTTTTCACTGATTAGACATTGTAAGTAGTTGTATTTATTGTTCCTCTGTCATGATAGACCGTTGTTTTAATTATATTAATTTCACATAAGCACTGATTACAGAAATGTTAATGTATTTTGATATAATGTTATCTAAACAATATGCGAAAGGTCTCGACTTTAGGACAGCCTATCCTGTCACTGCAAGTGTCAATGTCACGATCGCGTGCGTCGCCTGAGCAACTGCGTTCCGATTTACGCTCGAATTTAGTTTTTGGTTTATGCTCTATGTATCTTTTCAATGTAGTATGTCTATGTATGTATCTGATGTCACCATTGCGTGCAGCAGAAAACTAGTGCAGCTTGCCCTGCTGGCTGCTTATACTGAGCTGACGCAGTTGTGACATCGCACGGCGATATCACAGTTTGGCTGTTGTAATGTTGATTGTCTTGTCTGCATCTCATTTGTCAATTGTCTACTGTCGTGTGATGTTACAATAAACTGGATTTCTTTCTTTCTCTCAGAATACCAGTGCAGTAAGCCATGCATGCTGCTTATATTGAGCTTGCCACAGTGATGGTATCAGCGGTACATATGATTGTTGTATTGTTTTATATTGTTGTTCGTATCATTGTGTGGTCCATCAATAAATGTATTTCTTTCTTTCTTTTTTTTTACCACGATGGTGGCAAACAGGCTTACGGCACGCCTGATGGTGAGCGGTTACCGTAGCCTATGGACACTTGCAACACCAGGGGTGTCACTTGCGCGTTGCCGACCCTTCAAAAACCTATTTACTCCCCTTTTGAAGAACCCCATACTGTAGCCCTGCGGGAAAACCTCGGCAGGAAGCTCATTCCACAAACGAAGTGTACGCGGGAGGAGAGGTCTTTCTTTCTTTCACTTTCATTTCCATAATCTATCTATCTATATTATGAGACTTGCTTAAAAATACCGGTGAATTCGTTCAGACGACAACCCTGATCGGAAGCCACACTCTTGTTTGCACTAGTCCGCCGCATGCGAGCGGATCGGTTCGGTTGCCTGATATTGGTAAACAATTTACACGTTTCCTGCACAATGGTGCCGTCGAGTGCGCATGATGGCCGCCCCGACATATTTGTACGTGACGGCGGGATTTCTAGCGCTCGCTCCTGTTTTTAAACGAGGACGTGAATCATTTGTTGATCTTGTAAATAGGTGATGCGTAAAGCTGACGATGCTTCGCAGATCGTGCTAATCTAACCCTGTGTGATGTTAGATTTAAGGTACTGCTACTATGAATCCGACCCGATCACGAGAATCTGTAACCGACCAGCGTGCGTGTAAGTATTACATTAATACTTTCGAGTCGAGGAAGTTAGGAATGTTTGGATGTAGCAAGTGGATAGATGTGACCTCTAAATGAAAAAGAGGCGTGAGTATATCGCTCATCCAAAAGAATTTTGACATAATTACCAAAAAGTCGAAAATGAGATTTTTTGCACGTCTTATCTGTGGTAAAAACGACAGAATTTTTGTTCCATTGGTTTCCGACAGAAAGAGTCACTGTCGTTTATTATTTACTTAGAATTGTTTAATAACAGTTTATTTTTGTTTTCTTATGTTAAGATTTTTATAAAAAAAAATTAGTTAAGCTTTTGAAAAAGTTTACGTTTCAAGTTCATAAAATGTATTATAAAAATAAAACAAATTAAGAATTATGTAGTTTAAATGATTTATTCCCATATCCAAACCTGGTATAATGTCATAATTGTAATATTTAAATTACAAAATGTAATTTGGTATTTTTTAATAATTATCTTGAGGTTTCTCGCAAACTTTTTATGTAATATTATTGTTAATAAAGTAATACAACATAACTATTAAAATATACCGATAGAATGATTGGAAATACACAATATTTTCGATGTCAAACTTTTAAAACGCTCTCCTGAAAAATCGCAAAAACGTAATTATGTCAATATTCTTTTGGATGAGCGATATGTTTGTTATAATATTTAATTATGTGGCCGATATTGGCCGATTTCGCTCTGAAACTAATACGAACTTAGTTTGAACATTGAGTCACGATTTGGTTTACCTCAAGTCTTTGATGTATTACCATCAAAACTAACATGTTAAATGCAAGGAGAGAAAAATATTTAAGTATTTATAAATTTTTTATGAAAAAATGCCTTGGACAAAAGAAAAATTAAATTCGTTGAAGTTAAAGGATAGTTTTTACACCGAGAAAAATTCGAATAATTATCGGAAACACCCTAAAAACAGCCCTTTTTTCCCATACAAACATTTTCTAACTAAAACGTACAGTCAATTTGAGCTTTATTGTTTATTGTATAAAGTTCATATTGCAAGCACTCACTGTTGTCTAAGCAATGTAGGTGTGTTCCTAACATCAAAGAGTCAATTTGCGCTTTATTAACGCTGTATAAAGTTGAAATTCAATCATATCTATCAAAACAGTGTGCGTGTGTGCGTTGGAGCACAGAATACATCGTTGGAGGATTTAATGTCACGTTCCAAAGTTGAATAATTTTAAATGCTTATAAATGTTTTGACGACCTCCATAGTCGAGTGGATAGTACGCCGGTTTCAAGGTGTCGCCATCTCTGAGGTCCCGAGTTCAGATCCCGGTGGGGGCAAATGTTTGTGTGATGAATGCCAGCATTTGTACCTTAGTCATGATTGTTGATATATATTTCAATAAAAATTATTAATATGTATAATATATGTATGTCTATCCGTCACTCTAGATCCCATAGCACAAGCCTTATAGAGCTTACTTTGGGCTAGGCTAATTGGTGTAAGTGTAACAAATATTTATTTATTTATTTAATATTTTATTTAATTATTTTTTATTCACAACGCCCTGCCACCAGGGTGACGGTTCTGTACAGGAGACTTTTTTGCCCCAACTATAAAATAAGCAGGAACAAAAATCTGCCACTTTGCAAATCTTTTTGACAGGACAAAGTCTGTCGGGTCCGCTAATTAATTATAAAAAATAGAATCTATTTTCGAGATTGAATTTTCAATTCGTATATAGTAATTAAAATAAAATAGTAATCAAATATTGCACTGCCGGGTCAATTTGTCATGCAACACAAATAGTTTCTATTGCTTTTCTATTAAAAATATGTATATATATATATACACAAAAATTTATTGACGAACAAAAAGCAATTTTAAACTTGAAACACCTATTATTGCAGTCAATTAAAAAATCCAACCCAGTCACTCAACAAGCCGGGATATTTTACGCGTGAATCGTCCACACCATTTTTAATGCCAATATGCCGATATGATATGGAAATACCGCAAACAAACTTGTAAATCAATCAAGATTTTCGGCTTCTCTCTATAAAAAATGACAGGGAATTTCACTTAAGAGCACCATCGGATGTTACTTTGGGCGAGCGTTCGCGGAATAATCCATCATCGTGGCTCGAAGCAGACGACGCGTAGAAGACGCGGATAAAAAGTAGTCGCGAAGCATTATGGGCGCTGGCTGCGTGAAAAACTTGCCAACTACCATATTTGTCGGGGGTGCTGTAGCGAAGCGCTCGAGTTCAATTCGTACGCGACATCTAGGCGATAACAAGTAACAAAGTAAAGATACGGAATCTTTATTAAACAGTTCATTCGCACTCTGCTTCACACACACTTTACGAATGACGACCTCGGAGTCGACTGGTTATCTCTAGGTCCTGGTTCGACTCCCTGTGGGGGAAGATGTTCGTATGATGAATGCGAACATTTGTACCTTAGTCATGGTTATTAATATATATTTCTATTAGAAATATTTATATATGTATATTATTTGTATATCTATCCGTTACCTTAGATCCTATAAAGCCTTACAGAGTTTACTTTGGGCTAGGCTAATTGGTGTAAGATATATTTATATATTTGCATAATTATATGACCTTCAGAGTTTCTTGACTGTTCTTCTCGAGAAGGCTCTCCTAATTTTCGAACAGGTGTAGAGTCAATATTTTTTTTTCCTGTTTTTTTAAGCTTTTTTTTTTTGTTTGTTTTGACGTCAATAATTGCATGTAAGGGTCAATGTTGAATAAAGATTATTTTGATTTTATCTTCGTATTTATTTGTAATGAAACTATAAAATACTATACAAAAATAAGTCGGATCTAATATAAATTAGATTTTTAAAATTGTGCAAAGTATATATCGCCACACGTCTCGCTCTAACTACACTGTATGTAATATGTATATAAGTTAGAGAAGGACAGGGTGCGACAACGACAGCGATATATTGAGTTTATATGTTCAGAGTCCATGGGCAGCCTTCCTTGCCTTGTACCATTCCTATGACTTTCCGATACGATACAATACCATTTTTTATGTATGTCACAAAAAAAAATTCTCGATCTATTTCTAGCATCGCAATCATAATAATGACGTTAAGACAACAAATAATCGAACAAGAATACAATTAGTTCAATTTATTATTACAATAAATACATAGAAATAATGTTTAAGAAAACATTTTTATTTTGTTTCGATTCATTATCACACCGTAAGAAGGATGAATAACAAATCTATCCGTATGGAATTTGTTAAGCAACGGGTGTTATATTGTAACTCATCGTCAACTCCGGCAATCGAAAAAAGTCGATAGAGAATTCATTTTTTCGAACGTATTGGACTATTCATATATCAAAACAGCCAACGACAACGCTAGTAAAATCTTGGCGACATGAAGTTTCCCGTGGGAAATAGCAATATATTACAGTGGCGTAAGAGACAAAAACTTCTAAAAGTTATCTTTATAGATTGACAGTTCGCATAGTCTGATCTAGATCATTAAATTGAGACCTGTAAACTCCAATAACAATAAAAATACGATTAGTTTAAATGTGAAGATGCCGAATCTACCCCTTATTATCGTACTTGCTACCCTTAATATATAAATATTGTGATTGATTAAAGCCGCTTGACATAAATAACTTAAGTTTGTAATTTTATTGAAGTACCGACTTTCCTTCCGTTGCTTTGTCTGCTTTATTTAAAGAACGCGGTCGTATAACAAATAGGGGAGGCCGGGGTTGAAAGGGTCAAGAGTAAGATGTTCATTTGTTGATGATGGTGAAACCAACAATTTATCATATTATTACTACCAACGTGAACCGATGCGGTATCGAAACATTTAAAAAAGATCATATTCCCATTTAAAAGGCCGGCAACGCATCTGTGACCCTCTGGTGTTGCGGGTGTCCATGGGCAACGGTTATCGCTTACCATCAGGTGATCCGTTTGCTCGTTTGCTGCCCTATCCTATAATAAAAATTAACCATCGCGTTGTACACTTAATACGGTACCATATATTTATTAGTAGTCTTCTTCTTCTTCTTCTTCTTCCTGCCCTTTTCCCACCTTAAGTAGGGTCGGCACAACATGTTTTCCTCTTCCATTCTCCTCTGTCACTCGTCAGCTCAACATCGACTTCCTTTACTCTCATATCAGAATTCACACATTCAATCCATCGCTTTCTTGATCTACCTCTCATCCTAGGTCCATCTATATTCATATCCATCATTCTTCTTGTTATATGGCTTTCATCCCTCCTCATTACATGCCCAAACCATGCTAACCTACTGCTCCTTACCTTCTCAGTCACTGGCGCTACTTTCAAACTTCCTCTTATATACTCATTCTTGATCTTGTCCATTCTTGTAACCCCACACATTCATCGCAACATTCGCATCTCTGAAGCATGCAGTTTCCTTTCGTCCTTCGCTTTCGTTGCCCAACATTCAGATCCATACATAAGGACAGGTCTAACGACTGCTTTATAAACTTTCCCCTTAAGCTTAAGGGGCAGTCTTGGGTCGCATACAACTCCAGAGACCTGTCGCCATTTCATATTTATTAGTAGTAAAAAGACAAAATTATTTTCGTCTACTTACTTTTGATAAGTATGACACAGTTAAGCACACAAAACAATTGTACTTGAGGACTAGCACCAGATTGACAATAATTTGTTGATATAATTAACTGGGGACAGATGTAGCGGACGACTTTACTTTATAATATAAAAGAAATAAACTTGCTAAGCGATAATGCACCTTATAATATGTATATGCAAGTTGATAGTGTCATTATTATGTGTGTATAATAGACCTCCTTCTGGAAATTATTCAGAATTTGAGTCTGCTTTGGAAGATGCTCTTAGAATAGTATGCCGGAAAAATAAAACAATATGTTGTTTGTGGGGGATTTCAATATTAATATTTTAGAGGAATCCCCTTTGTCTACTCGGTTTGTTAATTTATTCAAATCTTTTATTTTAGGGTACGTATTTCTGCCATTTGTTTAGACAACATTTTTTGTAACTATATATTAGTACATAACAAGCTTATCGTAAATTGTATTAACTCTGACCATAGCGGGCAACTGACATGATTTGAGCACCATCATATTTGTTCTAAGCGTGAGATTACTTATAGGATTATCACAAAACGCGGTTCAGACAAATTTAGAAGCAATATTATTAATCAGACTGCAAAGTTTACTAAAGGATTAAAAGCCAATAATCTACACAATACTTTATTTTATGTAATAAAAAATGAATGTAATGCTATATTTAAAAAAATAATAAAAAATAAAAAAATGGTAGAAGGAAATTTTGTAGCCGAGCATAGTGTACCGAGCATAATGATGAAGACTTCGATAGTTGAGTGGATAGTACGCCGGTTTCAAGATGTCGCCATCTCTGAGGTCCCGGGTTCGAATCCCGGCGGGGGCAGATGTTTGTGTGATGAATGCGAGCATTTGTACCTGGGTTATGGTTGTTGATATATATTTATATAAAAAATGATTTATATATGTATAATATATGTATTTTTATCCGTTACCCTAGATCCCATATCACAAGCCTTACAGAGCTTAGTTTGGGCTAGGCTAATGTAACAAATATTTATTTACTAGCTTTCCGCCCGCGGCATCGCCCGCGTTATATTCGAATTTCCCACAGGAAGGATATGTTTTAACAATACTGCCATACAACCTTTCACCCCCTCCTTTCAACTTTTTACAACCCTTTTCTGCTTCAAAAGGTAGCCTCTGTCCTTTCTCAGCCTCTAGACTATCTGTGTACCAAATTTCAATTAAATCGGTTCAGTGGTTTTAACAATATTTCCATACAACCTATTATTCCTCCTTTCAACCTTTTACAACCCTTTACAACCTTTTTTATATAAAAAAGTAGCTTGTGTCCTTTCTCGGGCTCTAGACTATCTGTGTACCAAATTTCATTTAAATCGGTTCAGTGGTTTTAACAATATTTTCATACAACCTATTATCCCTCTTTTCAACCTTTTACAACCCTTTACAACCTTTTTTGCATGAAAAAGTAGCATATGTCCTTTCTCAGGCTCTAGACTATCTGTGTACCAAATTTCATTTAAATCGGTTCAGTAGTTTTAACAATATTTCCATACAACCTATTATCCCTCCTTTCAACCTTTTACAACCCTTTACAACCTTTTTTGCATGAAAAAGTAGCATATGTCCTTTCTCAGGCTCTAGACTATCTGTGTACCAAATTTCGTTTAAATCGGTTCAGTAGTTTTGGCGTGAAAGCGGAACAGACAGACAGACAGAGTTACTTTCGCATTTATAATATTAGTATGGAAGTATGGATAATGGCCGAGCATAGTGATACTATAACATTGTTTGTGCCGCCCGTACACTACCAATGTTTAGAAATAAATGATAAGATTTGATTTGAAAAATCTGGGAGGATTTGTAGCTAAGCGGCTTTCAGCAGAACTCGACCGTTTCAGAATACGCCGACCGCAGGCCGCTGTCGTGTCCAATCTAGGCAGCGCCGGCGCGGCTGTCATATCGCGGCGAACGCCAATTACTCACCACCTGCGCCTCGCGACGCGCCTTTCGACACTTTAATCTCGGGAACCTATTTATCCGCCGCCGTACCCTTTAATCGGATGATTTGGCTTGACGTGAGCTTAACGTGTTTTTGCCGAGTGCTGGAGTACTCGTGAATCGCGACCTTGCCTAAGGCATTGGCGATGATTAGAAGATTGGAAGAAGTGGGCGCAGTTCGTATTAAAATCAAAAATAACTGTCATTTGATATGATTAATATAAGAATTGGCTGCAAGGAATTAAATATTTTTTTCTACACGTTTCCGAAACAGTAAAATACTGTTTCCTTTTAAATTGGAAAAGCAAATGTATTGTGCGTCGCTAAATCAAAATCAAAATAATCTTTATTCAACATAGACCTTTACAGGCACTTATTGACGTCAACAAACAAAACAAAAAAAAAAGCTTAAAAAAAACATAAACCTTGTCCGTACGTACGAATAAGGAAAAAAAAAATATTGACTCGACACCTGTTCGGAAATTGGGAGAGCCTTCTCGAGAAGAACAGGCAAGAAACTCTGAAGGTCTATTTTTTATCTTGTTTTCAATGTTAATAATTATAATAATATAATATAAAAATACAATATAATATAAGATACAATCATACCTAATACATACGAAATTATTTGTATTATTGAATAATTATAAATATATAATATTATAGAGTTATATTAAAATTACTACTAAAAAAAGATATTAACACCTGCTATGCAATTAATGATTTTATGAAAAGAGCTTGGGAACAAATTGAAATAAAGGTTGTAATTATGTTTTTTAGTTCTAGCTTGGGCAAATTTTAAAATCTTACTTCTCATGTTGAGTTTTAAACAAGAATTTTATTTATAACATAATGAATATTTATTTTCGAGTAATTTCTAAAATTATGAAAAATAGCTGATCATTCATTTAGATACCTAATATATAAGGAGATTTTGGTATTTAGAATATTCAATTTTATTCGTATGATTGGGAAAATATAGATTATACATAAGTTGTATTATTATTTCGTTTCTATGTAATTTTTGTTCGTAATTAACAAAAAAATCAAATAGCCCTTCGACACAAAACTTAACTTTCCTTTACAAAATAGTAAAAGAACCTCAATCTTTAAAGTATATAAGTACACTTGTACATAAGTCACCTTTAATGCAAAAACAAACTCAAAATCGCTTCACCCGTTTGGGACCTATGATGCCACAGACACAGAAAGAATGAAAGAAAAACATTTGTTCACAGTGGCACATACAAAAAAATTATCCACATAATGAAACATAAAAACGTGCCACGGTCACAGACCCTCCGACGCTGGCTTCCGTAGACCATTCTTCAACATTATCACATTTTGCATAAGTCAAATTGAATTATATAGACAACGAATGAAGATAATCTATGATGACGAACTTGGACAGTCCAATACACAGGCAAGCCGGATTAAGGTGAAGCCAATATTAAGGCTGACATGAAGGCTCTGCGACGCGACGAAGATAGCTTGAACAAGATTATTCTGCGGTCTGCCAGCCAGGCATTACAGATGACACTGACAGGTTAAAGTCCCAATTCTGTAACTATATATATATAAAATAGGCTATTCTACTATTTTTTTAAATGTTCGTTTACATGCGATAGTCAAGTGTCATTTTTATTTTTGCAAATATTTATCCTGCAAGCAGGAAAAAAATATCAAAATATTATCGTAAAATAAAGGCGCCAAAATGCCGACCGCCATGTTTGTGACGTCAGTTGTACTAAAACAAAGAAATGTTAAAGTTATCAATTGTTTATTAAGGTTCCGAATAACGATTCTATGAGATATGTTTGGTTAGAACTCGCAGGACAAAATCCAACAAAATATTCTCTAAAATCTCATTTACGAGTATATCTTTGTGAGGATCATTTTAATGTAAGACATAAGTTTTTTTGATGAGTCTTCTCTTAAAGTACAAATTGAGGTTATTGTTTACATTGATTGCTATGTTATCTGGCTCATTTGTTTATGTATTTCTGAGTATGTATGTATTATAATTTAGGAATCCCACTTTTAAGAACAACAGTAAGCTCTTTATATCATTAGCAGATTTATAATTCGACTTTTTCATTTGATTCTGTCTTTAAAGAAAATGGTTCAAATATCATCTGTCAGTTATAATTTATATCCAATTATTTTCTAAATTCAAATAACGCCAGCGCTCGTAATATACAATACCCGGACGCAGACATGAGGAATTCCTCAAAAGAAACAAATATCTGGAAAGAATGCTCGAATAGGACGAGTTATCAAAGGGAGAATGCAGAGAACTACATTTTTAGTCGAGAGCGTCGATCTAATTTTTGAATGTGTATGTAAAATTGTATTATGTATTTACTGATTCTCACAAAACACCGCAATTCTTATGTATAACGTTGATATGTAAGAATTTAATATAGTCGATTTGATAAATCTACAATATACAATAATACATAACTAATAACTAGCTCTAAGCAAGCATATATCGAATAAATTTCCAGAATAATTAATAATAATTTTCCAAAAGAAAAGATATATTTTCGCGCGATAAAAATTATCTTATCTTATTAGCCGTGTCTTCGACTATTGTCATACCAACCAAATTACATCAAACCCGGGTAACTGTGTTTTTATAGGATGTTGAGTAGTGTGCGAACTAAAGCACTCAACCTCATTTTAGGGTGAAATTTTTACAAGCCTAAAACTTAAATTTCAATATTGTAGCTTAAATTACGTAGTTCCCTTACAAAAATTCATTTCCTACTCCAACACTTTTTTGGCATTAAAAAGTAGTTCACGACCACCTGCGTACCATTTATTTTAATTTGGTTCAATAATTTTAGCATTCACGCTAAAATTAAAATAAATTTAGGGTTAGCTCAATCTCTCTTATTGTCCTTAATTGACTACGCTGACGCTGCCTGGGTGGGTCTGTCGGAGGAATCACTTGACAAGCTTGAGCGTCTGCAGAATGTGGCCATCAGGTTTGTTTGCAATCTGCGTAAATTTGACCATGTTTCTTACCATCGCTCCAAACTTCAATGGCTTCCTATTCGGCAGCGCAGAGATTTGCATATTTTATCTCTTCTTTACAATATCTTGTTTCTTCCTACATTTCCAGCATACCTTAAGTCTTTGTTCTCTTTTCGGTCCTCTTCCTCCAGTCGCGTTTTACGAGCGAATTTTAACTTGACTCTTGATATCCCTTCTTGCAGTACTGATTTTCTCTCTTACTCTTTTCCCTCTTATGCCGTTCGACTTTGGAATTCTCTCACTGAGAGTATTAAGAGAGCGCAAACGTTAGAGTCCTTTAAGAACCAAGTCCGTATCCATTTCCTGTCCTTAAATGCTTAACGTAATTTTACTTTATTTACTTTCACAATAATTGCACCTATTCCCAAATTTCCTAGTTTGTTTTCGTTTTTCTCTTATCTAAGGTTGCCTGGAAGAGATTGCTTTTAGCAATAAGGCCGCCGTTTGCTCATAATTGTCTTTGTTTGTTTACTTTATTTCTTGTATTTATTTTGTGTGCAATAAAGAGTTTATTATTATTATTATTAGGGACAATTAATTTAGACTGACAGTTACTTTCGTATTTATAATATTATGTACTAAGGATTTCGTACCAACTTAATTAGGCTACATCAACTAATCTATCAGTATCAGAGATCAGCTGTTATCGGTAATAACTGAGGTAGAAGGTAATGGCTCGCTGTTGTGATGTAACGGTTTAATCTAATTATTGTGTCCACAATAGCATCAGTTTCAAATGTATACGCCATATTATTAATTGGACAACACATTAGATTTACATTTTTCCTTTAAGAATTACTCACCAAGAAACATATTAGTACAAACTGTTCTTTGAAAATAACTAATGTTATTAATCATTAATTCATTTGGTTGTTTATTTGTTCTTTACGTATTGTGTCCAAAGAGATAATTAATGACAACAAAAAATTCAAACAAATCAATTAAATACATACTGACTCTTTAAATACTGCCCCGAAGTACCAATTTTTTTTTCATATTATTTTTCGGCTTATGTCGTCCGTCGAGAGTGCAAACGCTCGAGTCTTTTAAGAATCAAGTCCGTGTTCACTTCCTGTCAAAGATTCCTTACTACTTTACTTAAACTGCCTATTGTCCTGTCCAATTGCTGCACCCATCCTATGTTTAAATCTCCTTTTAATACTTCCTTTTTCTTAGGTAGCCTGGAAGAGATTGCTGTTTAGCAATAAGGCCGCCTATTGTGCATTTGTAATTTGTTGTTTTCTTTTTTTGTGTATTTTATGTATACAATAAAGAGTTTTTTATTTATTTATTTAATTATACGTACAAAACAGGTTACAGCCAATTTAAAAAAAATCAAAAACAATCTATATCGTACCTTAAAAGCTAGGTTGAAACCCAAGATATGTACATTCTACTTATTGTATTGTTAACATGCAGCGAATAACATCCTTTATCTTGGAATAACAAAACTCATGATTGGATTGGATTACCGAGTATCAAAGGATAAACAAAGCAAAACAAAACATAGATAAAAAGAAAAAAAAATACATACATTATTTACAATTAAACCACAAGTTTGTTATGTTATGTTAAAAATAAGGAATGTAAATAAACGACTACAGATTTCGTATATGCAAAATGTGTATTTTTCTACAATAAAAGTCAAAGGGATAAAAACGGTGAATCAGTGCAATGAGCATAAAGCTGGCTTTTGGGGAAAATATGGGCTACGGGGCAGGGTAGGTGATATAGAGTGTCATACATATTGCAGTGTAGGGTTGACAAGAAACAAAATATATATGTTGCTGAAATATCTCTCTTCAATGGCAGTTATATACAAAATAATAATTCTGAAATTTGAGAGAATTTTTAACTTTAAACTACTTACAAAAGCCAACTCTGATATGTTATGTTGAAAGCTAAGGAATATGATTTACAAAAGCTATCCGATGAATTCTTATTATATATATATATATATATATATATATATATATATATATATAATATATATAATATATATATATATATATATTTCTTATTTCGAGAGAACTCAAGTGTAAATTTCACTCAAACAAAAACTTTATGTTTTATGATCAAATTCAATATTAATAATATATAGTATTTATTATCAATTGCTTAAAATTGTACACAAACAAATACATTTAAGTTTTGTTACTTTGTCTTTGTACCTGTGTGTGTGAATATGAGATTCTATGTTCGTGACTGCACCCACGATAAAGGATAAAAATCGCCGTCTGTCTCTCCCTATGTATACTTAGATCTTTAAAACTACGCAACGGATTTTGATTGTTTTTAATAGATAGAGCGATTCTTAAGGAAGGTTTATATGTATAATACATGCATAATATTGTAGAGAAACACTGATAAATTAAGAGGTTTCTAATGTGATGTTTTTAATAGATAGAGCGATTCTTAAGGAAGGTTTATATGTATAATACATGCATAATATAGTAGAGAAACACTGATAAATTTAGAGGTTTCTAATGTGATGTTTTTAATAGATAGGGCGATTCTTAAGGAAGGTTTATATGTATAATACATGCATAATATAGTAGAGAAACACTGATAAATTAAGAGGTTTCTAATGTGATGTTTTTAATAGATAGAGCGATTCTTAAGGAAGGTTTATATGTATAATACATGCATAATATAGTAGAGAAACACTGATAAATTAAGAGGTTTCTAATGTGATGTTTTTAATAGATAGAGCGATTCTTAAGGAAGGTTTATATGTATAATACATGCATAATATAGTAGAGAAACACTGATAAATTTAGAGGTTTCTAATGTGATGTTTTTAATAGATAGGGCGATTCTTAAGGAAGGTTTATATGTATAACACATGCATAATATAGTAGAGAAACACTGATAAATTAAGAGGTTTCTAATGTGATGTTTTTATAGATAGAGCGATTCTTAAGGAAGGTTTATATGTATAACACATGCATAATATAGTAGAGAAACACTGATAAATTTAGAGGTTTCTAATGTGATGTTTTTAATAGATAGGGCGATTCTTAAGGAAGGTTTATATGTATAATATATGCATAATATAGTAGAGAAACACTGATAAATTAAGAGGTTTCTAATGTGATGTTTTTAATAGATAGAGCGATTCTTAAGGAAGGTTTATATGTATAATACATGCATAATATAGTAGAGAAACACTGATTAATTTAGAGGTTTCTAATGTGATGTCGTAAATAAGCACGTTTTTTGTGTAGGACGTTTTAAGTAAGGACATTTTGTAAAAAAAAGGTAAGGACATTTTGTGGTAAGCATTGCACCCGTGCGAAGCCGGGGCGGGTCGCTAGTTATGAATATAACTGTTTAAATGTCTAGTGAAATTGGTAAGCAATAATAATTTATATGCTTATATATTATATCTTGTACTGAAATGCAAACCTAAATTGGTTCAACGTTACAAACCAAAGCACGTCCTTGCGGATATGGGTACAAAACGTCCACAAATAAGCTCGTCTGCGGCAATGATGGACGATGATCGAGCGAGTACTCCCGCCTGAAACGGGGCGTTCTGTGAGCAACGACATGGCCCCGTCGTTAACTTGTACCTACTGGTACACAAGAACTCGCATCTATTGCTTTCAGGAACGCTTGTGTACAGCATTCATGTGCTCAAGTTGTTTATTTTTGTTGTCAACAATATCAACACCTAGAAATAACGGCTTAATTATTCAAAGCAATGGAATACTAGCGTGACTTTTACAACTTGCACTCTTCCCGACTGACTGAATACTGATCCCAACCAAGTCATATCTAATTATTACACCTTCTAAAATCAAATGTCCAACTGTATTCCGCCACGTGGCTCACTGTGCTGCCATCTATCCTCGACCAAGTCATCTAATCATTACACCTTTTAAAATGAAATGTGCGACTCTTCCGTTCCGTTTCGCTGCATCAGCATTATTGTCGTGCCAAACAAAATTATGGAAGTTATCATGTATCAACAATTTTATAACACACACGTTTCTTTGCAAACAAAGCAGTCTTGTGTTAGCGCTTATGCTGCAATTAATTCACCATTGCCTAACGCAAAACGCGTGATTAGAAATGGTAAAAATTATTAATAAACTAACTTCAAAACTATGTACAAACTATATTGATTTATTTATTGATATCTTTATAACGCCACAAGGCGTACTCACTCCACTTCAGACTTCAGTAAGGCGATGGAAAAAGAAAGAAAAAAAACCATACGAATATAGATTATCTAAAAAGCACATAAAAATATAGAACGAGTTAAATCTCAGTTACTGATATGATACGGTTATTTGCACACTAGTCTTTTGAATGCTGTTTTAATTTGAGCTGGACGAATGTGCAATGAAATTCCAAATCAATCCCAACTATATCCCAACTAATATTATAAATGCGAAAGTGTGTTTGTTTGTTTGTTTGTTTGTTACCTCTTCACGCTTAAACTACTGGACCGATTTCAAAAATTCTTTCACCTTTGGAAAGCTACATTCTCCCCGAGTAACATAGGCTACTTTTTATCCCGGAAAAATCGACAGATCCCACGGGATGCGCAATAAAGGCTTCGCTCAAAAACTACTGCACAGATTTTTATGCGGTTTTCATCAATAGATAGAGTGATTCTTGAGGAGTTTTGCGGCATTTTTTATCTCGGAAAAACGGATAGTCCCACGGGAAGCGCGATAAAATCTTCGCACCATAAACCGACTTCCGCGTATATGTAGCCGTGGGCAAAAGCTATGACCCTTAACCCTCTATACACCCAATCCCGAAATCCACGCGGGCGAAGCCGCGGGCAGAAAGCTAGTTTTACATAATGATGAGCAGGTGTTTAGCTATACTATGACCGCTTAGAGCAGTTTTGTAACAATATTGAAACGGTAACACTACTCTTAAACCGTATAACGCCATCTCGCTTGCACTATAGTTTTATTATTGTTTTAAGAGATGGTAGCCATACCAGTCTAGATTCAAAGTCAGGATTTCGAGGTACATGAGTGAATTAAGCTTTCAAATACAGATAACCTAACATTATGACGGCCTCAGTAGTTAAGTGGTTTGTATACCGGTTTCAAGGTGTTGCTATCTCTGAGGTCCCGGGTTCGCGTTCTGGTGCGAGCAATTGTACCTTAGTCATGGTTTTTATATTTCTACTAAATTTATTTATACATGTATAATATATCTAGATACGGGACGAGGAAGACCTAGGCGAACATATTTCGAACAAATTGAAAGTGTCCTCAAAAAAGGCCAGGTCAGAAGTACCCGCAATCGTCGAGCATCTATGAGGAATGTTATGAAAGTAGATGAAGCAAAAGAGATATGTAAAGACCGTAGCGAGTGGAAAGACGTAATCTCTGCCTACCCCCATGGGAAAAAGGCGTGAGTGTATGTATGTATGTATGTCTATCCGTTATCCTACATCCCATAACACAAGCCTTACAGAGCTTACTTTGGGCTAGGCTAACTGGTGTAAGCGTAAGGAATATTTTTTTTATTATTATTATTATGTTTCTCTAATGAATGATATGATCCAATTTACGTAATCCAACGATTAAATGAAATGTTGGTTAACGATCTGATTTTGTATTTGCAATACGAAAACCAGCGTTATTATAAGCAACATAAGAGGTGTCTCCAGGTCAACATGTAAAGTTTTGTCGTGTGCCAGCCGAGAGTCGGGCTACAGTTTGACAAAAATTTCATTAATAACTATTAATAAATATATATCTATATATATATATATATATATATAGATATCAATAATGTTGTTGATTGTCCATTATAACTTTTAATGTAAAGTAATTACAGTCTCGAAGTTCGTAATTTTTTTTATTATTTGAAATTAAAAATTTCGATTAAAAAACATTAAGATTTTTATTTTTACACATATATGTGGCCTCTAAATACTACTAAACCTACCAAACAAAAAAGAAATCAATTTGTAATTGGCTGAATAATCGTGTATCCTCCTTTCCTCTGCATAGTTCCCAATTTTTTTTGGGTCGGTGGAACATGTCTTCCACTTCCACTTTGTTCTACCTCTCGCCATTTCGACACTCATGCCCTTCTTTATATCACCATTCAGGCCGAGGCAACCTGGTCGAATAATCAGGGATTATAAAATGTCTGGTATGTAGTGTCAACTAATTCCCTTTATTTATTAAAAATGACTACCATTTTAATATTTTATTTATATGTTACATAATTTTATAGTGATAATGCAGTAAGCAGCAAAACAAAGCTTTGAGTAGACGTGATAAGATACATAGCGATGATTCCGATGCGCGTGCAGACTTCATGCGCTCTACAAGAGTTCTGGCGGACGCGTCGTAAATCAGCCGGACCGTAGCCACATCGCCGATATTAATGGTAGCCGGCCACCTTCGGCAAATACGTTTTATTGCAAGCCCCCGACCGATCGCTGCCTGCTTTTAATCGCCACACGGCTCTGTGGCTCTTAATGGCGATTTTTATATAATCGATATGATATATCCGACCCGTGCCTACCCTCCGTTTCGCCGATTTATCATTTTCGGGCACTACATTCGAATTACGCGTTACCTAACACCAAAATAATTCGTATACGACGTCTTTCAATGCTTGATTCCTATTAAAGTTAAATAAATCCCTCGGATTTTCAGCAGAATCATCAATAGACTAATTCTCAGATCCTGAACAATATTGCGTAATATGATATTTAGCAAAATGCAGCGTTAGTTCCTATGTGGACTAAATTTACTATCCATGTCGCATTTACTAAGTTTGTTGGTAGTTTCAGCCGCTAATGCCCAAGAAATGTAGGTACAATGTTTACGATGCAAACTTTTATATTCCGCCGTGCTGCATGTTTTGATTTAGTCGAGCCATAAAAGCGACGTGCCTCTAACCTTTCATGAGGTGATTTACACTTTAATACTTCGCAAAGCATATAAAGGTACCTGGCGAAATGCTTCCTCGTCGCAAACTAAATTTCATTCATAAGTTTAGTAGCGAGTTACGCTCATTACAATATCGTTCGGGTTCTTTAGAAACATGTTGCGAGCTGCAGGGGAGGGTTGAGTGGCCGGAGCTTTACGACAAATCCATTCAGACCAGTATGTTCCGGCTTTAAATAAAATATCGTCGCCCGGATATTTCGTCTCTTCACTGCCGTCGACATACGAGTATCTCCAATTTATTCGTATTCACCGGCAGCGAAACCGCATTTTTTGACAGAGAAACTGTCAAATTTTATACCAGGCTTGTATTGTGTACCTTCATCTATACTTATAATAAATCTGTAGAGAGGTCAATTCTGTAGATGAAATATATTTCCAAAATAACTATCAGGGGTGATTAGGGATCGATACTGATGCCAAAAATGGAATCAGAAAATTTTTTGTCTGTCTGTATAACCGTTATAGAAACAAAAACTAGTCGACGGATTTTAACGAAACTTGGTACAACTATTTTTCACACCCCTGAGCTGGTTATAGTATACTTTTCAACACGCTACAATTGATAGGAGCAGAGCAGTGAAGAGAAATGTTGGGAAAACGGAGGAAGTTACTCCATTTTCTAAGCTTCCGTCGCGTGTATTACCTTAATGGTTAAAGCTACATAGAAATCACGTACGACGGTAATGTTCTCCTTAAAATTATATAAAAAATATCTCACGACAGCATATGTCTATCTTTTATGGTTGATTCACAATAACACGTGTAACTCCCGATAGCTTAGCAGTTAGAAGCTTTCTGATCATATTTGTCCACTCTTACGTTTATAAAACTCTCAGTCATTAAGATTATATGTGGACTAGCTACACTAAGAGATCGTTTGATGCTCTTCGCATTCAGTATAATAACGGTTTCAGGGCGCTGCTGGGTCTGCCTCGTTTTTGTAGTGCGTCGGAGATGTTTGCACACACGCATACGGACGGTTTCCTTGCCGTTATTCGCAAAAAAACAGCTTCACTACTGGAAAGATTGCGGGGCAGTACCAACAGCATCTTGAAAGCCGTGAGTGGGAGCTGTGAATCTCCTATGATTTGGCATTTTGTCCGCCTGTTGATAGGACAGGCTTAACCATCTGTTTTTCTTGGCAGCAGGAGGACTAAAATTATAATTAGATATAAGAATATTTAATGTTGTTTGCAAATAAATTATGCCATACCAATAACAATAGAAATAAGAAAATTTGTAACTGACCCATGGATCATGTTGTCTGTTAAATAAATAAATAATAATTAAAAATGCTACCTAAAATTACGATTACATGCGGACGAAGTCGTGGGCACAGGTAATCTTGCATATTTTTGCTGGAAAACAACTGTTTCGTATCTCTGTGTCCCGGTTCGACGGAGTAAAATTACTGGGAACTTTACACCTTGTGTCACAAGTACATACACTATTTTTCTTATAAGATTTATATTTTTTTTACACTTACGCGGACTCTGCTTATCTATACTAATCCCAACTAATATTATAAATGCGAAAGTGTGTTTGTTTGTTTGTTTGTTTATTTGTTTGTTTGTTTATTTTTGTTTGTTTGTTTGTTTGTTACCTCTTCACGCTTAAACTACTGGACCGATTTCAAAAATTCTTTCACCTTTGGAAAGCTACATTCTCCCCGAGTAACATAGGCTACTTTTTATCCCGGAAAAATCGACAGATCCCACGGGATGCGCAATAAAGGCTTCGCTCAAAAACTACTGCACAGATTTTTATGCGGTTTTCATCAATAGATAGAGTGATTCTTGAGGAGTTTTGCGGAGTCCCACGGGAAGCGCGATAAAATCTTCGCACCATAAACCGACTTCCGCGTATATGTAGCCGTGGGCAAAAGCTATGACCCTTAACCCTCTATACACCCAATCCCGAAATCCACGCGGGCGAAGCCGCGGGCAGAAAGCTAGTAATATTATAAAGAGGAAAGATTTGTTTGTTTGTTTGTTTGTAATGAATAGGCTCCGAAACTACTAGACCTATTTCAAAAATTCTTCACCTTTGGAAAGCTACATTATCCCCGAGTAACATAGGCTACTTTTTATCCCGGAAAAATCGACAGATCCCACGGGATGCGCAATAAAGGCTTCGCTCAAAAACTACTGCACAGATTTTCATGCGGTTTTCATTAATAGATAGAGTGATTTTTTAGCAAGGTTTTGCTGTATTTTTTATCTCGGAAAAACGGGTAGTCCCACGGGAAGCGCGATAAAACCTTCGCGCCATAAACCGACTTCCGCGCATATGTAGCCGTGGGCAAAAGCTATGCCCTTAACCCTCTATAGACCCAATCCCGAAATCCACGCAGGCGAAGCCGCGGGCAGAAAGCTAGTTTGTTAATATATAGCTATAGAAACTAACCTATATCCTGGAAGGCGGTGGTCGTTTACCTATCATCGATTGCGTTTACCTGTAACAAATAATACAATTTTAATGAGATATCAAAACAGATTGATGCAAATAAGTGCGAAAATTGTGCAGCAAAAATCACAGCTCTAGCAAAAGCGTTTAATATTTAATCCGGGACAGTGCTCGAGGAAAGGACAGCATTATTTAAGCATTTGAACATTATAAACAAACGCGGAGTAATTTGAACAAAGGTTAGGATGTGCCCTTAGGCGAAGCTGTTCAGAGCAGCAGCCATAGATACTGCTTAAGATTTGAAGATAGCTCCTTTGACCAGATACAATTAATTATGATAATTTAATTTAAGTGATGTGAAAGATGTAACGTTGGTAGAGATGTACCAGCCAATGGTTGTCAAATTTCAGCGCTGCCACTACAACGAAAATAATACACAAAATTTACGAGCGCCCTTATTAACCTAATCTTCTAAAGTCTAATATTATTTGTGGTAGTTCTTAAAACAGGTAAATTTAACATGAGTAGCAGTTTGTTATTTCCTTTTTTAATGCATATCTGTGTCAAATAATAAATCGAAAATAAAATCGACTAGCATTCATTAGCGGCTAGGCAACAAACCCGTATTTTGCAAATTTTATTATTATGTTATCAATGAAGAATTAATTTGCATAGATGTTATTTTTTTACGACGCCGCCTTTAGGTCTCCTGTAGTTTGGACACGTTTATTGTTAAAAAAACCAATTGACATAAAAAAATATTTTATTAACGTAACCAATATTACCATAATTATTATGGTATTATGGCATAATATATTTATGTAGTCAACATTTTTAATTGTTCAAATATATATATATATATATATATATATATATATATATATATATATTAAATATAAAATATAATTGAATATATATATATACATACTATATGACTCGTACAAAAGCAAATTCATATTTATTTAACATAAGTAGATTTTTACTTATTACTGGTCTCTTAATACTGACGTCAAGACAATATAATAAAAAGATAATACAAAGAAATACTTTGAGAGTAGTTGCGTGCAAAAATATAATGACTCTACATCCACTTAGAAATTTGAAAAGCCTCCGAAGAATAGCAAGAGTTTATTTATCCTCCTGTTTACAAGTGTCATTTAAAAAATGTTAATAATTATCTGAAACAATCAGTATCAGTATGCATCAGTTGTAAAATGTAATCAGAACAAAAATCTGAGCTCAAATTCCATTACGATATTAATTATATGTCATTTACACGCAATTAAGTCATAAAAATCAAATCTATTTATACATTATTATCAACATTAACTTTACACTAGCTTAAAGCATGAAAAAGCAGTACAAAAGACTTTGTACAACACTGTTGTAAAAAGCAATACTTTTCCACATAAACGAACCTTATTGAAGTCTGAATGGCACTTCGTAACACCAACATTTTCCATATTCCTAGCAATTTTTCCATATGTTTTCACAGTTTAAACCTACCTTGGAGAAAATAACTAAATATGTGAAACTGTACTATTTTCTATTAAGTTTAAATAGTAATATAACCAGACGATTGTGTTAAAATATTCATTGCGACAGCTAATTGTTTTAAAAAAGTAAATGAGTTCGCGATTAAATTGCATGTGAAGTGTTCAAGTGACACGAATGTCTTACGAACTTCCGTGGCAGCGGCAGGCGGCAGGCGGCAGGCGGCAGGCCTGGCTGCAGGGCGCGCCGAGGGGCCAAGCGGTGCTTTGTGCGGCGACGCGCAGGGCGCAGGGCCAGGGCTGCGATCGATAACGCTTACGTGTTCCGAGCCGCTGCCGCTCGCCACATTCTTTGTTCTCTTACGCCTTCCGTTATCGCCTCACACGGCGCCCTTTATTAACTTCCGCGCTTCAGCGTTTTCTTGACGATTTAATAGTCGAAAAGTCGCGTGCGAATACCGAGATTGGAATCGCTCGAAACCGCGTTCGAAACACAAGGGGCTTATTGTAGTGCACCGAACGCAACAAGTTAAGAGTGGGTTCCGTGCAATCCTTATGAAATTACGAGCAGCGAACGCTCGGTCACGGAAAAAGCATTACTCATAACGGAATGCCAGAATGGGTTTCAGTTAAACTAGCCACTCCTTATCCTTTGTTCGAGATAAGAGCTATTTATAGATGGCCACTTTTTCACTCACTGCATATTTCGTTTTGGTGACGTCATCATGAGTGACGCTTTTGTGTACCCCCCTACCCTTTGACGTGAAGTTTACAAGTGATTCATAATGTATATAAGTTTTGGTTTTGAGTTGTTTTATTCGTCTTCGTTTTGTAAGTAGTAAAATATATATAGTTATAGTTGTTAGTTGCAGCACTAGGCTCGCAGGGCTGTAACGCAGTAACTTAAAATTCAAGGGAATGGCACGCGATTAATTAAATAAATTAGAACTAATTAAGAAGTTAAGACTTTCAAACATACTATCTGTACGTTACGTAATGTTATAATAATAATAAAAAGGAAGGGCGAAATAAAGACAGGTACAACTACAGTAAATTATGTTTTTTTTTTAACAAATATAGTAACCTACTGGCAGAAGTCGGTTACACGAAAACAATATAATCAGGAACAGTGTATAGTGAGAGGGTAGATGTAAAATGTGAGGGGTAGTTGGAAGATTGGTATGTAAATTTGAGATAATTGTCAGAGTATTGGTGTTTACCGTTGTAATACATAAAAAGATATAATACAATTTAATTCATATTTTTTTACTATACAATAACTTATTTCATGAAAAAATGTTTTGTGCGTGGGTGAAATAAAATCCAATTTCAACCTTATGTCTCTTAGCTGACTGTCTCAAAATCAGATCAATACACAAAACATCAAACCATACAAACTTTATCACTATTTATAACGAGTAGATAAATTCGACCATAAGGATGGTTATCTAGAAATACAATCTTAATTATGTTTATAACATCTCATAACCTCTCGCTAACTTGACTCCATACCCCAGGGCCCACAAAGTGTCGCTTTGATGAGTTAGCAACTCGAGTCCTTATCGCGACCGTGCAAGACGCATCAACGTCCATTTTATCGGTTCCACGGCACTCAATAAAACGCCATGTGGCAACGACGCGACGTGGCCGCTCCGTTTTGTCGATGTAACGCGGGCGAGTCGAGATCGAACGATTGCGAAATCCAATCGAATCATCTGACGTCAATGAAACAGCTGACGAGCGGCATATAGCAGACGAAAACACTTATATTTGAAAAGTCAAATTGAATGATTAATATCAAATCAAAATGATCTGAATGAGCGACCGTGACACATTTGCAAATATATGCGAAAATGGCTTATTAATACCAAAATACTATGAAAACGTCGCTTTTGTATGTTCAGAAACCGTCCGATAGAGGGCGAAATGTCTGTAGCATTATTATTCCGTTTTGAACTATGAAATGATCATTATTCTGATCTGGTGTAAAGTTAACTGATTTGCATTTGTGTCACTGTCGCTCCAAATGAGCGAAATATAAGATTAAAATGACATAAAAACCTTTCGTTAGAATTATATAACATTGAACATATGTACGAGTATGCAACGTAAAATGACAAAAATGAATAAGAAAATGACTCTACCTATTCACAAATTGGAAGGGCTTTCTCGTGAAGAACAAGGAAGAAACTGCTGGTCTATTTTTACTACTATTTCAATATCATAATATTATACAGTATATATTTATTATTATTATTTTTTTAATTATACAGTCACTTGTATTAAAATCATTACAAGATTAGGTAAATGTCGGATCACAATAAAACTACATATTTACAAAATAGAGAATCATTAAATTATTTGTTAAAGAACATTAAAAACCTTACGTTACAGTATTTTTAAATTTATGAAAAGGGCAGAAACAGTTTATGAAAGTGTGTGTAAAAAGTTATACATTTCTTTACGAACGAGCTTTTACTCAAAAACTTAATTAAAACTTACGATAAAAGTAGGTATTTTCGAGGAAAATTCTCTTATTCAGACTAAAATGATTAGTGTGGGACGATGAAAGTTCGTTGGGACTATGCACTTTAAAAGCTCAATTTACGAGACATCGTGGGTTTTCGCTATAAGCTGTGACCATCCTTTGTGACTAACTGAGGACCTAATACCTGAGGACTGGAATTACGTTGATGAAGAATACCATGAAATAAACAACAAAAACTATTATTCCCTGCTGAATAATGTTGTAATACCTACATACTGAAATATATATAAAAAAAATATACACAAAAAAAATATCTAGACTCAAGAGAATATGCACTATACAGTGACATGAAATTATATATAACATTATACTTATAATTATTATATATTTAAAATGCAAAATGATATTAATAGGTTGTAGGAAAATTTCTTCGAAAAACAACTCGATGATTATTTTCTTTCCTGGAACAATCTCGAAATTACAAAATATACAGTAACATTCTAGAACTCTCTCGGTGCTTTCATACGAGGGCCATATATATTGCGCACAGTGCGCTTTTTCCGTAGTTATGGAGAATCGATCAATCGTCCAATACAGAATTATATATAAAAAATTGAAAAAAAAATCAGCAATTCTTTTTATTTATTTTTTCAATACGTCAGCCAATTCTCGATATCAGAAATCATCTTTAGTTCCAGAACACGTTCATACCCAAAAAGGAAGTGCTAGAGTGTGGCTCGACAACACCACTGGTTCAAAACATAATAATATACAATAGTTTGATGTTTAATTGCATTTTTATTTACGTCTTAATATCTCGCTATGTAATATATACCACTCAAAACAAAAAAATCAAGTTTGTTTTTGTCCTTATAATTTTTTAAGGATCAGATGGATGGATGGATGGATGGATGATCCGGCCTGGGTGTCTGTCATGTAAGATTGCTATATTTATGACTGCACCCACGACACAGGACAAAATCCTAGTGCGAGGCGACTAATCTTTAAAAGAAAATATTTTTATGGATGCTATCACGATCATCGTAAAACAGCAAGGTTACTCCACTGTGTATAAAAATGTTATATACACAGAGTTACGTAATCACACTACTAGTGTCACCATTATTCATCGCTTCAGAAGCCAAGAAAATCAAGGCTAAACACATAAAGTAGAGAACAAAATTTTATATGCACTTACAAACTTGCCGAGTAGTAAAAAGTTAAGTATTCATTATTGTTTCTAATTGGATCGTAAAACATCAAAAAACTTTGTAAATCAAATAGGGCATGTGAATGGTAAGAAAACCAATTTACATTGCATCAATAGAGAGAGTACTATAATTTACGCTTTAAGATAAGATTGACAAAAACATTATAAGACATTGTGAAGTTATTTCATTACGTTCTCGTAATAGAACGTGTGAAATATTGACAGGGCAATTTATCACCTGGTGGCCTACGCCTATCCAAGGCGTGTGGAGAGAGGGAGACTGAAGAAAAGATGGACTGCGTGAATGTTGATATGTTTAAGATGGTAGTGAGGGTCGAAATGGCGAGTGATAGAGGAAGACATATAGCGCCGACTCCAAATAAAATTGGGAACAAGACAAGAGAAAGAAGAAGTACCTGAAGGGTGGCATCGATTATTTCTTTCATATTGTTTATTTTATCTTAATCAGAAGACGAGATATCAATCTTTATTATGCCTTAGTTCAAAACGCCAATTAGCACAAATTATAATACAAGGGTATCTAGGGTTGGAAGTCTTTAAATAATTATATTGACCTTTGCAGGTCGTTTGCATTGCATTTGCCATAAAGTTTCAAATTCTAAATTAAACACAAGAATTAAAAATAAGCTAGCCGTTCCAAAGTACAGGCTGCAAAAATCTAGAAGCTTTTTTAATGGGGAAATGGATAGCTTTTTACAACAAAGTTCCACAAAGTGTTACCGATTTGCTTTTTCATAGATTTTAATCAATTATCAGAAACGCTAATACTGCTAATATATATAATACTAGCTTTCTACCCGCGGCTTCGCCTGCGTGGAATTTCGGGATTGGGTCTATAGAGGTTAAGGGTCATAGCTTTTGCCCACGGCTACATATGCGCGGAAGTCGGTTTATGACGCGAAGGTTTTATCGCGCTTCCCGTGGGACTATCGTTTTTCCGAGATAAAAAATACCGCAAATCCTTGCTCAAGAATCACTCTATCTATTGATGAAAACCGCATGAAAATCTGTGCAGTAGTTTTTGAGTGAAGCTTTATTGCGCATCCCGTGGGATCTGTCAATTTTTCCGGGATAAAAAGTAGCCTATGTTACTGGGGATAATGTAGCTATCAAAGGTAAAAGAATTTTGAAATCGGTCCAGTAGTTTCGGAGCCTATTCATTACAAACAAACAAACAAACAAATCTTTCCTCTTTATAATATTAGTATAGATTATACTGCTAAGGGTTAATTATATGATAACAATTCTTGGGTTTAATTTTAAACATTTGGTAATAGTTACGTTACCAAATGTTTTGAGTAAAAAACACAATGACTATAATGTTTACATATAATGTGAATTCGTTTAAGCTTGTAAAGGAAGTTCCGACTATTTATCTGAGGCCAGCTGCGGACGTGTGATCCAATCTTTGTGCAAAAGTCATTGTAAAAATCCTATTTGAAGAATCAATTTTGATCATGCATGGCTTTATTAAAGAATCCTATACTTTAGAGGGAGTAATCCAAGGAATACCCTTATCACCAATCGTAAAGACAAAAATTCTTTCATTAGACAATGGAATAAAAACGACTAATTAGATGCCAGACGTCAGATGGGACCATATTAAAATATTCGTCAAAGTCAATTACAGCCGTGCACAGCAGGGAAGGCATCCGAAACTAATAATTACAATGTTGACCGTCCACATCCCGCAGGATTTGTCGGAAGCTCATTAATGACGTCAAAGTAATGACTGCGACGACATCATTAGTTGTTTACGGATGACTACACTGCACTAATTACCAGAGTATCGATGAGCTAACGATTGTTGAGGCAACGAACGACAGAATTACGATGGATACTAAAAATGCTAATATTCGCGCTCCTCAGTGCTTCAGGTCAGCAACACGTCAGAATTTGACCGTGAGTTATCTTATGTCGCTCGTAATAGCGGCGATTTTCGTATTGTAAATATAATACTTGAGTCATGTACGATCGCGACAATTGAAAAACAGGCTTTTATAGAATCTATTGCTGTCGCACTATGTTCAAAGTCGCCCGTAGGGTGCGATAGAGATAACGGCAGTTTCAACAGACAATACTTACGAATAGAAAAATTTTCGTAGTCCCTTTTATTTATCTAAAAATGAATGGATTTAAAATTCCTCAATAAAATCTAGAAAAGCTTTACCTGTGGCCCTAATTTTATAATACCTTTGATTTCTAGATGTTTGGACACAAATTTCTTTTAATATTTTTCTTTTTGATTATTTATATTTATTACTAAATAATTTATGAAAAAAAGGAACGCGTACAGATATGACGATAGAAGCCATAAAATAAATTAGAACTATTAAGGAAATTACAGGTTAAGTCTCAAATATACTGTGGGTTAGAATTAGGTAGGCGCCATTGCTAACTTGGGGATACATTTTAGTAATGAGGAAATGCTGAAGGTCGATGGTCGGTATAATACCCTTAACAAGGGAAATGGCTTAGGAGGACTATTTAAATCAAAGCACTATTAAAGTCTCTCTTTATTATTTTATTATTTATTATGATTTTGATTTACATTGAGATATGACTCAACATTAATTTCTAAGCTTCATAGTTACAGTACTTAATATTTATAATATTATATTAAATGCGACTCGATTTGTGTTAGAAAACTTATTACCTTATCATCTATAAATATAGTTGATAAATAAAGTTATATTATCATTATGTCGCTTAAAATCTCTCGTCTTTATAAGACACGGCTCTTTATAAGGCGTCCGCGGGGATATAGATCCAACGCTTAAAGCGCTCCAGAAAAGCAGACCAAAATTGGTGAAAAAGGAGTAAGAGGAGTAGAGAAAGGTATTAATGGCTAATGGTGTGAGAGGTGTATCTGCAACAGCAATTTTTGCGTTATGACATATTATAATTAGAAGAGAACTTTTATCATCAAAATTTTCATGTTATAAAAACCACATCATATCCGAAACAATATAACATTACTGTAATAGTGATCTTCGACAAGATGTCATTACGTCAATACGAAGTTATTTGGGCAGCGGTCCTTAATATTGAGTGATGGCAAAAAACTGTTATTTTTTCGTTTAATTTGACAACTATTCGCCGTAAGGAAAATCACTTGTTAACAAATCAATATTGGCATTAACTCGAACGCGGTGTGTTTAAACGAACCTACACAAACAAAACAAGATCGATAGTTGCGCGGTATCGAAAAAGTTATCGCAAGGAGCCCTGATCTCACCCCTTTAAGGAGTTAATCGTCCAAGGGAACGCCTGCACGTGAATCAGGATTTACTCGCGGCACTTCACCCAACTCCTGTTTGTCACCATTAGTCATCAAAACAAATGGCCGGGGTCACTTGCCGGATTTTAATGAGTGTTTCTCCGCTACTATCCTGATTATGTAACTGTTGCTAATAAAATTATTGAAACTGACAAACAGTGTTACATTGGTGCGTTATGAAGTTGATTGTCACGTCCAAAGTTTGTACAACCACCAATGTAACTGCTTACAGAATTGTAACTTGTTTATGATACAATTATCTAAAAAACAGATACAATATACAAATTGTAGAATTTGCAATTTGCGTATTTTGTAGATTCTCATCGTAGATAAAATTGATAGGGGGCGTGACAATTGTTAATGTGTGACATAAATGTTATAGGCTATGCCCCTTGACTCGTGTTATTTTTAATTATTCCGCATAAAAGTCTGTGCTTGCGGGAGACACATAAAACTTTGGTCGGTCGGTTGAAGCTATGAGAAGATCGATTCTTTTTCTTCTCCTTGACTTTCTCATAACACTACTTAAAAAAGTAAAATATTTTATTGCTTTTTATACAAAAGTATTTTATCGGTATATAGTTTTTATATCTAGTATTTTGTATTTCAGATACTTTACTTAAGGTATTTCGTACATCACTGTCTACTTATTTTAGTTTCAATCGAAATTGACACTAAACAGATTTATATGAGAGGGCGGAAAATTTGAAGAGCACTTGTTATCTTATAAACAAGATAATGCAATTCTAAAGATCCCGACCAACCCTTTATCTTGAATTTCCCCTTTTTCGAACGAACACATTTAAACATTATTCATTCAAAAAATTATTGCTTATCAATAATAATGACACTAAATTAAAGCTAACATTTTATACTTTGAAATGACAAATTGATGTCAAAAATATGCGCGGTGAAAGGCTGAGTCGAGTTGCAAAAAGATTGCATTTGAGTTGCAAGATTATAAAAATAATCTTGCAACAATACCCATAATAATAATTTACACAGTGATGCTATAGACAGTCTCTATGGCCAGTAAAAGTTGATAAATAAAACGATGAACATATTTTAAAACTTCATCACTATTCATCGTAAAGCACAAGGAAATTTGGCGGAAAACAGACATCGGTTTAGACTCAGGAATATTTTGTGTGTATAAACGGGGGAAAATTTTAAGTATTGTAGGATTCTTATAGGCATACTTAACAAACCATATTGACGCCATAACCAATTAGAGCTCCAAGTATGTACAGAGACAAATTATCTGAATTTTTAAGTCCCTGTAACCAAAGTAAATATTTTTCATAATGCACTTCATAGATTCACCGTGGCCTCAACATATTTTCTTGAAGACTCAGATTCGAAGACGAACTTTTTTCTTCATTATAATTATATAATTTTTATTCGTAATATGATTATGATCTATGATGAAGTCTAAACATCGTTAAAACATTATTAGGCACTTCAAAATACATCATCGTATTCTCCGATAAATTATGGAGTTTCTTTCGTGTTCTCGAGATGGCTTTTGCAATTTACAAAAAGGTGGTAGAGGCAGTTTGTATTTCAAATCAGTAAGTGCTTGGTCTTTTATTTTTAGACTTTGAATTTGAACTTTGACACACAAATCGCTACTAGCGATTATGAACGCGAAAGTTTGTAAGTATATAGTTGGTTTTTGTTACTGTTTCACGTAAAAACTACTGATTTTAATGAAACTTTACAATAATATAGCTTATATATACTAGATTAACATATAGGCTACAATTGATAAAGATATAGTGTGAATTGTCCAAAATAAATGTCCTGCGCAGACGAAAACACGGGCAGCAGTGCGTAGGGTATATTAAACTCCGCGGGTCGCCGGCGGGCGCGAGGAAGTCGCGACCGCTACGGCGACCCGGGATGGACCACGCCCCTTCCGTGGCCGGGGGGCGTCGTCGGTGGAGGAGACCGGGGGAGGTAGTGTAGCCACCCCCGAGGAGGGCTCCCTGTATCGACGGGGGAGCGAAGGCTGGGGGTTCCCGGAAGTAGCTTGGTAAGTTCCCGGGGGCTCCCTTCATGCCTGAGGAAGGCCATCCCTGAGGTTTTTAGTGGGTAGGCCTCCCCCTTCCGGGGAGGAGAGCCCCACATAACCGCCGGCTCGCCACAGCCGGGGTATGCAATTTAATGCAAAAAAAAAAAGGGTATATTAAACTAATATTAATTACCACGGTAGCATAAACTCTAGCACTGACTTGTTTGTTGAATACATTTTCATGTTACCCTTAATGGGTCTACAGCTATCTTGTACTTTTGGAAATTACTTGGCTAGTCCCTTACAGTGCTCATTTCAGTTCACGAGCCATTTGTAAACGTGGCGTAAAAAATAAAGAGCCAAGGTCTGAGTAAGGATACGAGTTACAACTGGTACATTTTCCGAGGAAAGTCGAGATGAAAGCTCTTTCTATTTATATTAAAAGCGCTAAAGATATCAGCTAGTCTGATTAATGACAGTGACTGGAAACTGTAAGGAATAGTTGAAGACTCCTTTTAAAGAATAAAAAGTGGCATTTGCTGAAAATGAAAACTAAGAAATAATCATGATTATTCATTTATTAGGCCACCAGCAGCGCACGCATTTATACATAAGACTAGCGGCCCGTCCCGGCTTCGCACGGGTAGACATTAGGTACTCTTCGCAGCGTATGCGATGAAAGACATTTTATGCCAAATTATTTTTAATAAAATAATTATCATAGCAGCGCCATCTATTGATTACTTACTCAACCCAGTCGAAAGGTATCGACATCTGTTAGAATCATTTGGAGTTAACAGATAATTGTGACTGTCAAATAATAACAGCAAAATAATTAGCAATAAATTAAAATTGCAACGATAATTTGAGATTTAAACTATCCTATCTCTCAAGTTGGAACGAACTGCACATGGTGTGCGAATTTTATTATAATCGGTTAAGTAGTTTAGGAGTTCATTGAGCACAAACATTGTGACATGAGATTTATATATATTAGATTATCTTTTACAATCTTAGTATTAATCTAATGCAGATGACACAACATTGTCAAGTAACAGAATAAAACATTATATAACCAAATTAATCGAACAATTATTCATCAATTCACTAGCTGACCCGACAGACATTGTCCTGTCAAATGTCTCAAATGTCATGTTGTCTCGCTGTATGTGAAAAAAGATTTTCCCGCTTTTCTTTTGAAATTTTTCCTGAATTTTCTTTGCTATTAACCTCACGGAGCCTCACAGAGCCTCACGGGCCATAAATTGAGTATATTGTATAGAAGAAAGAATTTGTTAAGTCTAGTCCTAAATGTAATTAATTATATTTTGTTAAAATATTGTTAAAAGCTGGAGGTTCTCGGTCCAACTACAAAATTTGATAACGATCAAACCATTAATCATGGACAACTATTATCAACGCTGTAATAATCTACAAACTGAAGATGGTAAGCTAATTGAAAACAACAACATTAACCCGACGTGAATCAGGTGAGAAATTGTTACACCAGCTATGAGGTGGGTATGATATACCCAAAATTTTGATGTAAAATTTTTGATACTATGATTGTGTAATTAGAATTAATGCTTAAGATATATTAATAATAGTAACTATTCAACAAGATGAGTAAATAAAATATCAACATTAAGTTAAGCAGCATTATTTATTATTGAAATAACAAAATATCTAAATTATTTTCGAAAAATACAAATTTAGGCAATTAATTTCTTGTGCCATAAAAATCTAACAAAATTCCAACTTTGGTAAATCAATATAACAATAGTGTCTTCTAATTATTATAAATAAAAAAGGAACTGAAAAGTCTTGTGAGATCATGTAATAGAGCACCAAAATTACACCTACAAATCAACACAATTCCGTATCCCAGCCGCGGGTGTATGTGTATTTGCCATCGCCGCCGGTGCAACATTAAACTCGATACCGTACCTCACCCCTTGCATCTTTACCTCCAGCTACTGAAACAACAGGACTTGCATGGCAACAATAACATTAAAATATCTGCGTTTAGAAATTTTTCGGGTATAACATACCCAACATCACTCACGCCGGGTTAAAATGACATCACTAATTCGACGCTGAATTAAACGTAGCGAGAACATCTAGCAGTTGAAAGGTTCGATCCTAATCAGAAATGTCATACGGCGGTCATTCATAAATAAACAGCGAATCCTCAAGTCATTAGGAGCGGAGTCATTAGTTACGGGGATTAGTGGGCCGATGTGTCGACAGCGTCGGCGGCGGGTATTGATTGCGGGTACAACTGACCGGCAATGTTTGCGCTGGGAGCGGTGGTCACGCGCGGGAGGGTTGCCGATCACCTAAATGGGACAGCCGAAAATTAATTATGACCAATCGTCCTGATGATGATGACTCACTGGGCGCGATGGACAATTTTTTTATTGCGTGATGATCCTTACTAATATATGTCAAAACATTCCTTAATGAAATCAAAATCAAAATAATCTTTATTCAACATAGACCTTTACAGGCACTTATTGACGTCAACAAACAAAACAAAAAAAAAAGCTTAAAAAAAAAACCTTGTCCGTACGTACGAATAACGAAAAAAAAAAATAAAAATATTGACTCGACACCTGTTCGGAAATTGGGAGAGCCTTCTCGAGAAGAACAGGCAAGAAACTCTGAAGGTCAATGTTCATCAGAAAATGTACAAAAGGTTTTGTTCATAGTACAAGTATCGCTATTTCGGATACTTTGAGAAGAATGAAAGGAACACGTTAAGGGGGGGGGGGGGGGATATAGTGTATTCTATGGACAAAACAGTCATATCTATTAGAAAGAGTAGCATTGAGTAGTAAATAAAATACGCAAGTCCGGATACCTAGAAATCAATTGATAGATAGTAACCTCCTTACCTAACAAATTTGATTTTCTTATTAAGAACACAAACAGTTACAATAGCAGAGGAAACCAATAAAGTATTCACAAAAAGTTATTACATTAGATTCTAGAGCAAATTGAAGCACATCTGGCCATTCTAATATAAAACAATACAATAACCAATGACGACACACTTAGCGCAGTGGTCGAGTAATCGGCTTCTACGCAACGGGTCGCGGGTCAATTCCCGCACGGGACAAATATTTTGTATGAGGTCTCAGGTCTTCCCAGTAAGCCAGAAGCCTCTTGGGACTTCTGCATGTTTCCTGTACGGATACTGGGGAGTGGAGTAGTTTTGCCCGTTAAAACAATACATAAATAAATCCCAACTAAATTATTTTATTTTGATTAGGATTTTGAATTTAATCAGACATCATTAAACACTTTTAATGATCGTCATAAAATAGCAATATCTGTTAATTTTAATGAAAATTTGATAGCAACAGGCCTACATGATCCGACTGCTGAAGAAATAATTAAAGATCACATCAATCAATCATGAAAACTAATGAAGATATTTAAAGGACAAGTTGCAAAGCATACAAGACGATAAACCAGCCGGTACAAAGGTAACCGACCTCAAAACCGACTACGAAATAATTCCAAAACACACAAAAGAGCGGTCAGGCAGGACTTAGAACAGTATGCTAATATAAGCCCATGTATAACAATGAGAGACGGTCGCATTGTATCGAGTTTGACACTATAATGCCATACATTATCTAATGTCACCGAGAGACATAAATATTGCTAACAATGGAGGCTTAGTATTGCGGGTTACTTTAAATGGTAATTTCAGACAGTATTTCAGGATTAGAACTACTATTGTCACTGTATATTTGTTTATGACACAATATACATAATTAGTAACATAATAAAAGTTTTCGTAATATTTTCATTCATACTAGCGACCCGCGGCTTCGCACGGGTGCAATACTAAATGGTTATGGTGGGTTATCCCTGAGAAATAGACATATACCATCGCTGACTTTTTTGTTGAACTTTATAAGGTGGACAATACTGTAGTACATTATTTTGGTCTATCTCGTAGGGTTCAGCCAGCGTTTTTGCAATATAAGCGTAAAAAACGTGCTTATTTACGACATCACATTGGGAACCTCTAAATTTATCAGTATCAACCTCTAAATAAACCTTCCATATGAATCACAGAAAATATGGTTAGTTTATTGTTTAGTGTTTATTATTTGTGTTCTTTGCTTTATGTTATTTCATTCATTTTTTTTTTAATTTAGTAAATGGCGTCCGCGGCAGATCAGCGTCGTGGTGTACGCCCGACATATGCTGAGCGGAGACCATTTTGGTAACAAAACTTGTATGGATGTTTGTCTCTTTATTTTCCGAACCGTTATTTTGTTTACCAAATAAACGTTTTTCTTTCTTCCTTTCTTTCTAATCACTCTATCTTTTAAAAAAACTGCATAAAAATCCGTTGCGTAGTTTAAAGATCTAAGCATACATAGGGACAGACGGACGGCGGATAGCGACTTTGTTTTAGTAATGTAATACACTGGTGGACAAATAAATCGAGCCACTCTTAACTCTTGAGTTCAAATGCAATTTCCTTCAAATGCATGAATACAATTTTGATGAAAGTGGTATCATTAGATAAGTAATTTTATAGGCTTTACAATAAAAGTAAATTGTATGGGGTAACACCTTAATTTGTTGAGTACGTGCCTCTAGAATGAAAAGTCAATTAAAAGAAAAAGTAAAACGTTTTAAAGATTTAATTTTTAAAAGTAAAAAAACAAAGAAATAACATCGGAAAACAATTAAAAATTAATGTTTTAATAATGTGTATTGCCGCCTCTAGCTTGGACAACTGCTTGCATCCGTGTACCCATTGATCTTATCAATTTAACAATTAAGTCTTGAGGGATGTTCGTTCTATTCGTCCTCTATCGCCATTTTGAGCCCAGAAAGTGTTGAAGGAGCCGGAACCCTGGCTCGAACCCTGCGTTTTAACTCGTCCCACAGATGTTCGATGGGGTTCAAGTCAGGGCTCCGTGCTGGCCACTCCATAGCACGAATGCCAACGTCCCTAAGATACTGAGTAACAATTCTCGCTGTATGGGGTCTTGCATTATCATGCATTAGAAGCATCTCATCTTCGAGATATCCTGAGTAAGGTACCACATGATCCTCAAGAATATCACGGATATATCGTTCTGCAGTCAATCCACGTGACGGAGCATTGGATTCGATGAAAACCAGCTCTGTTCGTGCTGTTAGAGAAATGCCGCCCCACACCATCACAGAGCCACCACCATATGCAACCGTTTCTTCGATACAACACTGAGCGTAACGTTCTCCAGGGCGACGATAGACTCTCTGTCTTCGATCACTTCCGTAAAGACATACCCTTGTCTCGTCAGAGAAAAGAACATGTGCCCATTGATCCAGTGTCCATTCTCTATGCTCACGAGCAAATTGAAGGCGTGCTCTGCGGTGAGCTACTGTTAATTTTGGGCCTGTTGCAGCCCGTCGAGGGTCAAATTTCGTTCGGCCAACCTTCTCCTGACTGTACGCGCACTTATAACCACTCCACGTTCGTCACGAAGCTGTTGTTGCACCTGTACCGCGTTCAGACGCCGATTCCTCAGGACATTCAAATTGATGTATCGATCATCTGCGGAGGTTGTAGCCCGTGGCCTGCCTGTTCCTGGGCGTCGATCGAAGGCTCCAGTCTCCAGGTATCTTCTATAGACGCGCTGCACCGAAGAACGACTTATTCTTAACATTTGAGCAACCCGACGTTGACCAATGCCCGATTGAAGTAATGCGACAGCTTGAGCAGCTTTCTGAGGCGTAGTATCCATTATTACCAAGAAAAGCAACCGCAATCTGCAGACTAATGACAGAGGAAGCAACAACGCAAAAAGCCACAAAAAAAAATTCAATCTACCGACTTTTATACACTCAAAACAAACAAAAATTTTTATGATAATACCGGCAAAATTGTGATAATTTTTTTAACGCGCATTCTACCCTCATAAGATTAATGGAAAGCGTTTGTGTTTATTATCTCCGTATTCGATATGACTTGCCCTTTGCTGCCAACATAATTTTTATTTATCAAATGTACATATATTTGAAGGAAATTGCATTTGAACTTACGGGTTAAGGGTGGCTCGATTTATTTGTCCACCAGTGTATATCCCAATCTACAAATATACATACAAATAAAATATATACATCGCACTCATCATCTCACATAAGTCTACCTTATGTACCCTGGCTTTGTAAAGGCGATTAGGAATCAGTAAAACATGCTGGCCCAGTGCGGATTGGTTGACTACCTTTGAATCTCTTCGTAGATGTATTCAGGATGCCTCATCATGTTTTCCTTCACCGTATAGGAGCATCAGATAAATGTAAATGCGAAATTCGAAAAATCTCGACCCTGCGAATCATCTGATCAGTGCCAAGATCGTAGTTCCACCGAAGCTCTAAATCGCACTAGATTGTCGAAACTGTGGCGTTGAAATTCGGGCAATTGGTGTAATTGCCTTTAGTTGCGTAACAATAGCGAGTGAGTGATGACATTTCTTGCTCCGATTCTATATTTGTCTAGCGAAACGCTATCATTCCATCTTGTAAGTTAAGTATGATTTATTTATTTACTAAACTTTATTTAATAATCTTATGAAACGTAAAAAGATAAATATGTATATCCAAGTGACAAACCCAAGATCCATATATAAAGTGACAAATCCAAGATCCATATAAAAAGTGACAAACCGAAGCATTCATATAATGAAAACCGAAATCATATAAAATCAAAACATCCTTTAAGACATTATTGGTAATATTTATACTTAAATACAACTCGAATGTATTAATTTACTCCTGTAATTATTAGCCGACAATCAGACAATATTTAAGATAATTAATTAAGACCCGATTAGAAAAAAAAATGACAATTTCATTAATTAATTAAAAGCATAAGACGCGAAAAACTGAAATGAACCAGGCAAAGTTTCCAGTCACGGGATTAGTTTGATATAACAAATCCAATCAAAAAGTTCAAGGGAACGTTGTTAATGGCTAGCTCTGCAAACTACAAATTTCAATTCCATAGACCAATACGTATGATTAATGACTGAGAAAGTTTAACGTTATAGTTTTCGTTAAAAATATGATTATTTTGGTACGTTATGTGCTGGGAGGATACGATGATACAGATGTGAGCTTTACGAAAGAAAACAAAAAAAAATCGTACGTATTAAAAGTAATATATCGACCCCTAGCGGTTTATGACAACCTGCAAGGGGTCTCAAAATACATTGATAGTACCTATTTACCTACATTATACTATTTTCTAAAGACATAAAATTACTTTACAAAAGTACCTATGAAGTAAAAAAATTATTATAAATGTTTGTAAAAGGACATTGTTCCGGTTCCATACATGTTCTGCCAAGAGCCGTTTGAATCGAAAGTGACTTATATAAACTCTTAAAATTATATGGAATCCTATGAAGTAAGTTTTCACGAACGGACACTTTAGGAAACTAAAATATTTACGAAAAAAGTTAATATTTTGAGGTTATAAATAAAAAATAACCAACCTTGCGTGAAATATCAGAGTAGTAATATCAAAGTAATATTAACAATACTATGTACAGCTATATTATGTTCTCTTCTAGAACTAGGAAAGGACTACTACTCTACTAGATACTAGGAAAAGAGATAGTACCTAGTCAAGTTTAAGATAATTCTTTGACAATTGTCATTTTACAAAATCCAGTCCTTTCATCAAGCCAAAGTTGTTAGAATAAAACCATGAAACGCATAGAAAATCACAAAAGAAACGATAGTCGCAAAGCAATCAAAAATTTAATGAAACGGACAAGATAACGTATGAAGTACACCAGTGTTGCCAATTACGAAAACTATAATACTCGAATACCAAGCTAGAAATTCGCGATTTTGCTTAAAAAATATATAATACTAGTTTTTTTCTAGCTAGTCAATTTAGGTATTTAAATGAATAAAGTGTTATCAACTAATTTTAATAACCGACTTCAAAAAGGAGGAGGTTCTCAATTCGAACCGTATTTACCGAAATCGCGAAAACTTCCGAAACTGGCAGCACTGGCTGACGGAAAACATTTTATACGGCATCAATAATTGTGACCCAACTTTTTATTTGGAATTTATTTATTTGAAGTGTCCGTGGAATACTAAAATATGTTTCAAATAATATAAAAATAAATCAAAATTGAACAATGTCTTTATTATTAATATATATATCTTTGGCTTCTGCTTGTTTGTTAATATTATTAACAAACAAGCAGACTGCCTGATGGTAAGCAATTGCAATCACCATTACATATTTTCTATGAGATTCGGAGCAAATCTTAAACCCCACAATAACTATGGCGGTGCCAATATGTCAAGTCATTGTATCCAGTAATTTGACTGCTTAACTTACTCTTGATACCAGAACACAGTAATACTGCTATTTTACATACAGAAATAGGTAAATCGGAGGTGCACACATGCAGACAGGATTCTGGTACTCCCCCTACGGTCAAAGCACATTTTCAGTTCGAAATTGAACTTGAAGAAATTTGAATTTGAAATCCGTGATGGGCTTTGTTCTAATCATCCTAACTTAGGACGTCCTCACGTCATTTATTAATATACCTACTGTATATATATATATATAATATATATATATATACAGTAGGTATATATATATATACGTTGCTCTGAATCTTTTAGATTCACAATGTATCATATTACCAACTTATAATATTTTTCGAATTTCAAATTCGATTACCGCATAGTTTGGTAATCAAAAGTTTATAGTTTCGCAAAGAAAAGTCACGCTTTTATTCATAAGAATAAAAATAGGAACCAAAGAGAATTTATATGCAAAATGCTGAAACATTTTTGTAAATTAAATAATTTTGGCGTTTAGAAACACTCTTTAAAGATTTACAATTATAAAAACCTTATTTAAAATTACAATTATTAAAGAAATAGAAGTCATACATAAATATTAATAGAATATATTTATTTTGTAAAAATTATATAATTTGCTGTTTTGGCTGTATAAGCGTCGGTACCTTAGTCTTTCGCGCACAAAGCCGTCAATGAAAAAGTAAACACGCCATTTTTCAATTTCAGTACTATTTTGCAAGTAGATATTTTGCATTGTTTCTTTTGTTAAGATTTTTATATCAAAAATTCATTAAGCGATGAAATTGATTGTACGAATGAAATAACAACGAATATTTCAGAAATGACTGGCGATGAAGATGTAAATCCAAGGTATAATTTTTATAATTGTACTTTCACAAATTGTTTTTCAAAAAAATTTTTTATTGACCTGTAAAGTTTGTATTAATTACTCGCAATGGTGTTGAAAAACGTCGTATAACACTCGTAAGCAGTTAAAAATTACATTCTCGGCTGAATATTAAGCACTCGCTGCGCTCGTGCCCAATGTCAACCTCCAACGTAATTTTCAACATTACTCACTTGTATTATAATGTACTATTTATTACATTAGTTTAATGCAAATAAAGGTATCTCTGTATTTTTATGCGGATTCACATTTCGTCAACTGCTATACCTGACATTTCGACTCACATCAACATGAAGGTTCAAACCTCTAAATAAAATTAATGAAAGTCACATTCATTATATACCAAAATACTGGTGATTGTAAGATATCATAATATTAAAATAATCAGCAAAGTGATAAATCGAGGTACGCTTTGGTGTATCTCTCGCCATATTTGCACTCTCAAGATCAAACGAAATTATTTTAACACCAACTGGCAACATTGTCACATGTCAGCGGCGGCCGGACCCCAACCAAAAAGCTTCCAAAACACGGGAAAATTGTGCCGTTACACATAAAATTTACACATCAAACACAATTTAAGGTTAAAAGCTTTTCGCTTCCTCAACCTATCATTATACGGTGCCAAAGCAGCTATTACGAAAATCGTGTGGAATCGAAAATGTATGTTTTCTTGCGTACATTAGGAGCTTATCCAAGACCACGCCGAGTTGGGTCAAAGTCAATTATGGTGAAAAAATTACGCCTAGAAAACTCCCGCTGTAACTGCTGTTATTACAATAATAACAATAATAAAACATTCAAATTGTTCAATTATTTTCAATCATTTATCCGGAATGAGCAGTGCCGTTGTAAATAATTTATACACTTCTTTATTATTTCTGTCTTGGTCAAACGCCAAAATTACGCCGATTACGGGTGAAGCGTTTGACGAATTTTCTATTTTGGTGGTAATTTCGTAATGGTTCACACCTTAATTATAATAGTTCGCTTATTTGTAATTTCAATTAAAAAATGTTAAAAGTGTAGATTGTAGATAGTAAGTTCAACAAATTCAATTTGACGACAAAGGTTCAATCACTAATGTCGCTACTTAGTATTAATTGCATGTATTCCATTAAATAATACGTATTCAGTTGTACATCGTCCTCTCTCTTGCCCTCAATCGTAAATACAGTTCAATCTACGGTCACCTAGAAGAGATCGCTCTTAACGATAAGGTCTCGCTTTATACTATAGATTTTATGGTCACAATTTTTAATGTCACGTTTGAACCGGTCGCTTCACAGTAATAGTATATAGGTACTATTACATATTTCTCAATTTTAATAGACTGTACTTTAGATACCGATAAAATTTCATACGACTGTAATTAAACATAATAAAAACTAAAAGAAGGTTATGAGGATTCAGAGCTACAATTAGATCAGAATCGACAAGATCTCTATGTTCAAATGGCGACGTGACGAGTTTCTCATTGCGTATACCTGTAAAGTAACCTTTACGTGAAAGTGACATTTTCAAAGAATGAACACACAAAATTTCCTGCAATGAATTAGACCGACGAAACAACAAGGTGAAATGGCAGCTTGCCATCTAAAGCGCTGCAATATTTCGAAATTGTTATCTTAAGCTATAGAACATTGTACGCACGAATGTGAAGCGAACGGACCAGCACTGTACGAGGTTCGACACAAACAACGGTACAAACAGAAAAAGGTTCAGGACGATAATCTGCAACATCGGACATTCGTGATTTGAATCTTCCATCATACTCCGGCTCCATAAAAACTAAGCGAGCCTCCTGCGTGACCGACATTCGTCATTTGTATTTTGGGCGCACGACAAATCGCGTCCGTACATCGCGATAAGAGAAACACAAATCAAGCCCGTATTGTGTAACCACACCTGCCAAATACTGGACGTCTAATAATAGAGCACCTGCCCCACCGTCTATCAGCGGCCGTACCAATTAAATCAACACTACGGTACCAGAATACGCTTTCTATTCATCTGGCGCGGTTACCCTTACCCGCTAAGCCCTTTTAGTGTCAATTTTCTAATCACCATTGCGGCTTCTTTCGTTACTAATTTCGATGTGATTACAGGCGTAATTGCTGATTTCCCCGAATTTGTACACATGATTCGAGCACGTGATACAAGTCAACCAAATATTCTCGACTATTACATTGTAGGTATCGAAAACAGTCACCGCTAAATGTACATAATAAAAAACTGATATGTAATAGCAGTTATCATAGGAAGCACATTCCCGCATTATGTAATCACAGCAGCGGCACACCTGCCAAGTGCTGGAACATCTAATAATAACCGTTCCGTGCATACAGCGCGGCATCGCTCAGTCTCACAGTATCGTGTAATTGGAACGACAATATTAAAGAAGTTTGGCTGCCTCGCCGACAGCGTGATTGTAATAAGGGCAATTTTAGTATTGTCGCTTATATAAATTGTTACACGACTAGCGAACACCCAGAAACATTTGACGAGAACATTGCAATGTACGCTTCCTCGAAAAGAAAACAATATCGAAATTAGCACACGCCAACATAAATCAAACTTGTACAGCCAAGTTGGGAGTTGAAACCGCAAAATTATGACGACTAACGCGAACCGACTTGGCAAAACATCGCGAAGGTCGGTTATTTTCACGATAACGCCGCAACATAACCGCACTTTGAATCACGGAGTTTCACAAATATTAATTTAGAACTTATAGCGGTAATTCTCACGGTAGCGCAAGTGAGAGCCGAACCAAAAGCATCGTCTAAAACTAATATCTCGGGATTAGATGAAATATTGGAACGGAATACGCACCCGGCCCTTGGCGGGGCTCGTCGGGACGTCACTGGCACAAGCTCCATTATTTACCAACATTATAATCCTTGCGAAATATTATGTAACTCATAATACAACCGCCTTTAAGAGCAACTAGGACAGTAAATATATTTATAGAGACGGCACAAAACGAGACTTGAATCCTCGGTCGGCCTTCGATCTGACAAATAAAGAATATAAAAAAGCTAGTAGGGACCGTATAAGGCACGTGAATGTTCACCGGGGCGCGGCGAGGCCCGTGAGATGGAATTACGGCGACAACTCGAGCGAAATGTCCTTGTTAATAGAAACTACAAGCTCTTCGTTCTTACAAGC
This sequence comes from Scirpophaga incertulas, assembly GCA_036419045.1. Taxonomy (NCBI): domain Eukaryota; kingdom Metazoa; phylum Arthropoda; class Insecta; order Lepidoptera; family Crambidae; genus Scirpophaga; species Scirpophaga incertulas. The sequence goes on along the minus strand of CM071631.1, from coordinate 3,298,177 downwards.
CGTTCCCCTAACAAAGAAGAATACCGTTAGCTTTATGGGTCGCTTATAAGCGTATACGCATGTCAAATGGCGCCAAGTAGGTATGTGAAGCGGGGTCATCGCACCGCTGCCGCTGCGACGCCGCTCGCAAGCAGCTCCCACTCCGATCGTCTCCGGCCACTTGTTTCCAGCGAATTATAGTCGTGAATGGCTTCTGCGCGAATTAGACGCAAATTGGTGTAGCCACTTGCAAAACAATAAAATTGTCCATGTTAACACAAAAAACTAGATGAAATGTTAGCGTTCAAGCAAAGTTCTAGGTCAGCGGAACCACAGACATTGTCTGTGCTGACGCATATTGTTGCTTCTTTATTGCCCTCCAGGAGACACTTTACAATTTCCAAGTGAACAGACTGCGATAGTTTCCTACGATGTGGAAATGCATTTCCCGCTTTGGGTTAAAAACCTCGGCCGTTCCGTCCCAAAGTTCATGAGCCCTGTTACATAAAATATTATTACGCTTATCTCGGGAGCGTCGGGAGGAAAGTTATCCGGGAGGCATTAGCCACTTACAATGTGGATTACGCCCGGGCAGTGTTGTGAAATAGACGCCTTTGTGCAACTGGACCTTGAGTAAAATGAGAATTCGCTAAGTCCCGGCAAATTGAAAGCGTTCCAGTTGAGCGGGAGCGTAACCCGTAAAACGGGACGGCGAGTCGCCGGGAACGCCGGGATCGTATTAACTACGCCCTTTGTCAGGGCCGCCCGACGCGTATCGCCCTTTCACTAGCGTTTACAGGCATTGCTGTGCGCTCAGATAACAACGAACAAAGCGTTCCCGACGGCCGAATGCCAATTCGGGAAATGCTCAGTCATCCTTATGAGCTACTATCTATTGGCGTTTTCATTGAGTTTCAAAATTTCCATTCGTGCGCTGCTTGTTTAAAGCAAACATTATTCCGCCCGCATACATTCCTGATGCGACCACTAAATAAGATAAGAATAATAAGCACGTATGCTCGGATCAACGTAATCAAGTTTATCTCTGGATTCATTATGACGACGACGTGCGTAACATTTCCTGAGCAGTTCTCAACAGCTGGTGAAGATACTTCCACATGCAGCATCGTCGGTAGCGTCCAAGCAAGCAGCAGTCACGGCGCAGTTTGTAGAAATCAGTAAAAGGCCGAACGAAGCGTATCGTTCGCAGTCGACTTTCAGATTGGTTCAGATACGCGTGGAGTGCGTTGACCCCGGCGCACGCGCACGTTCGCACACCGCTCTCGACACAAACACGGTTATAAATAGCGCGTGACGTCATCTGTTTATCACCGTACGCAAGGTTACGCGGCTCCGGGCCACGAGCTAACCATGCCTTGACCAACCGATCGCAGGCATCGCCTCGGCCAGCGATCCACCACGCCGCCTGCGGACAGATACCTACCTGACTAGTAAAAAATGGAAACCGTCATTGTTCTCAATTATGACTGTCAGCGCTGGAGCGATGAAGTCATGCGAGTTGCGTAACTGTAGCTGTCGCAGTACCTACTAGTGATGTAACGAATATACATTTTTAGGTATTCGCGAATGCGAATATTTGTCGTCGATAATCGTGAATACGAATCATTCGCTTTTGCATTTGGCGCCATTTATCGACCGCTTCATTTCAACAGCTTAAACATTTCACGTATGTTAATATCGATCAACATACGTCAATTAAGTTGATTACTCGCAGTACGAAAGCGATACCAAATATATTTCTTTGTTTGATTTACCATTTTTAGATTATTAATTTCTTCTAATGTTGATATCCGGAAAAAAATATGACAACACACACGCGAAAATCTTTGACTGTCAGTGATGATGATGACGTATGGAACCGAAACCTGGCCACTTATGCCGGCCTTAAAAGTAGGCTCACTCTTCCGGCAATTCAGAGATCTATGCTCGAAGTTTTTCTTCGGGATCGTATCAGAAATTATGTAATCAGAAGAACCAGGGTCGCCGACATAGCCTGAAAAATCGCAAACCTAAGTAGATAGTGCTCTCAGGACTGACGGCCAAAGGTCTTCGAATGGCATCTCTCTCACGAGATGTGAATACCGCAGGAAAGCGTTGGACACTAGCAGCGCAGGACCGACCGGTGTAAAGATCCTTGAAACAGGTCCTCTATTAGTCAGTTTATCAGTCCTCTATGTCCAGCAGTGGGCGTCATTTGGCTGAAACGACAAACACGAATATTCGTTACATCTCTAGTGCCTGTGAAATATTAATTGTTCTCCTAATCGCAAACTAGGAAACTTTTCTACAACTGACACGTAAAACGCTAAACTTTTCACGACTTCTTGTCAAAGTTGCCATTAGTTCACTGCGAGCGTTAGTCATTTCTTTGGCGAAACAAATAACAGGAGTACCTTTACGTGATTCTAGGTTCGTAATAAAATAATAAATTACAGATAGTACTTTATCGGACGACTCCCTCGTGGTTGCGTAGAAAGTAGAGATAAAAACAATCGATTACAGCTATAAGTAACAGTTTTTGTTTAAGTGAAAACACCGAATTTTGTCAATTATCCATAATTACAAGCAATAACCAAAACAAATAGCTATAGAAACTTTTTACATTAATACTTGATTACTTAATTGCTTAGTTTTGAACTTTATTCTTGCAGTATAGTAAGCTGGTGGAGTTCTTGTGGTTTAGTATTTTCGTAACAATATGAAAATATTTCTACATTGCACCAATTTTTAGTTATTAGAAAATCATCATAATAATTCTAATTCGTAGTACCTGTTAGCCAGCTTTGATCGTGTTCGTATATAACGTTTCCCCATTTCTAACTAGACCAAACGCATGTAAATGTGTAAATTAATATTACGATTCGTGTAGGTAATAAATGCGATTATGCTAATTTCTGTAAGGATCGGGGATACATTTACTCATTCACACAAGACCGCATTGCTATTGATGGAAATGTACAAAATAAAACTAAACATCACAATACGAAGGAACAAATTGGTTTGAACTAATACATTTGCAGATTCTTATGTTAGTTTACAAATAAACAATGATTCATAGTTTCACCTGTTTGATTATCAATATGGAATACAACTAGAAGTTTATCTAAAATTTCCACCTAATCATCAGCAACATCATTTCAGACTATATAAAAGTTATTAAGCTGTTTACCTTTATCCATTTGTATTCCAAGACATTTAGTCTCATTAATTGTTTTAATTGCGTGTCGTACAAATTCAGTTAAAGTAAAAAACGGCTGTGTTACATAAAGTGTTAACGTGCCGCCACAAGTTTAATACGTTCGAGTCTGTTGTGTAACATGTGTCAGTCGAGCGGGAGGGTCTATTATATTATGGACGTATGCTCATTATACATACAGTGCGAGCACTCAAATGAGATTCTCGCACCGGGCTGAATCATTCCGAATTTAATGATACATAACTATCTCAGCTAACGCCACCAATATAACATATTACATCTTCGTAATCATGCACACTGCTATCTCTAGAAATAGAAATAGTTTTTTCCCTAAATAAGGAATAATTTATGATATGGTGTTTCCAACTATCTACGTTTTCATACAAAGTGCGGCAGGCAATTTTGAATCAAGCGCTCTGTCTACCATCCTAAATTGTTAAAACTATGTGCTCTAATTATTGAGAATAAAGCTGATAGTAATGATTGACTCAAAACTAGTGGACTGGATACCATACTCGACCTCCTTAGTCGAGTGGAGTACACCCGTTTCAAGGAGTTGCCGTCTCTGAGGTCCCGGTTCCCGGCTGAGGTTTGTGTGATGAATGCGAGCATTTGTACTTTAGTCATGGTTGTTAATTTATATTTATATATAAAAAAAACATTTATATATGTATATCTATCCGTTACCCTAGATATCATGAGGCAAGCCTTACAGAGCTTACTTTGGGCTAGGCTAATTGGTAAAAGTGTAAGAAATATTATATTTTATATTTTTTAAGGATAGTTCCAAAATAGATTTTATGATAGAAGAAATAGGGAAATCGATTTGTTTGTGGAACAAAAGCAATATACGATGAGTTAAATTATAATACATAATACTGCATCAATTTTAGGGACCCTTCGGTGAAGAATAACATACACTCAAAGTGGAAGATCAAAGTACTTGGAACTAGCCCAAAACCCATAAACTTCTATGGACTGATGGAAAAATAATAAAGATTCATAGAATACGCTCGACATTATTCCTATTATTGCGCTTAAATTAGGATGATATTTTCACACCGACTTCAAAGAAGGGTTTGATAAAAAGCGGTTACTCTCCTCCCGCCCTTTGATTGCTGACCAATATGCCTGGCAGCTACACTGATGTTTAGAACAATGTTAAAACTGTTAGAATGAGACAGAGCTATACTACACAATAGATATATCTTTGTTTTAAAACTTTTTCAACCTCGCTATAAACGCGTGTGGTAAGACTCCAGTTAAGTGAGCGACCCGAAATCATTGTTTACATACGCGCCTCCCTGATATCGTTTACGACACTGAACCCTACATAAATGTGTTGGACGCATGTAATGCGAGTGTAAATCGTTAAAGCCATTAAGGTTTATAGTTGTGTGTACCACATGTAACCGTCGATAACGATAAGAAAAACATTTGAAAGTATATGCTTCTTAGAATACGGATTGTTCCACTTTAAGCACTCGGGTACATGCAGAAAAAAATACAATTTAGAATATCTATATATTTCATCTCAAACGTACGTAGAAATATTGTCATCATATTGGAAAAGAGAACACGCGAATCGTATATACGTAACAAAAAAAGCGAAATTAAATATCTAACAAAAACGAAACTACTGAAATTGAAACTGTGGTGGTATTTAAAAATAGATCTCTTATCAATCATGTTAAAATTTGCTTTCAAATGGCTGTATAGCCTGACATACATTTACCTTTCAGTATAGATATTAAAATAAAAACTTTCAATGGCGATTTAGAAAATATAGAAATAAAGATATTTGTCTCGACATAAAATTATAGCTAGTTTATAAGTAATTGTTATTCATCAAACACTGTGTTATGCTATCTAAGCTGGAAACTAACGCAGACGGCGAAGACAAAGGCACTGAATTAAATATGTTTATATTATACCAAATTATTTTAGAACTAACATTGTAAATTTCTTAACGTTATGAATTTATTTATTCTCCTTTCACATTTCATTCTAACACTACTACAATCTAAAATTCTGCATCTAATCAAATTTAATTTAATCTATGATTTTTGTGAGTGTTGTAGATTTGCTTAAAATCTACTTACCATCAGGTGAAGTTTTTTTTTTACCGATATATCATAAAAAAAAATCCTTAAACAGGGTATCCTATAAGAATAGACTCAACATTTTATAAAACTCGGAATTTATATGAAGAAACGAATGGATTATAAATAGATTTCTGTATAAATAATCATAATAAAACCTCGGTTCTTTACGTAGAATTATTCACCTCTAGTACAACAAGCTGACTCAACAGCATAATAGCAAGAAGAGTTTCGAGAGCTTGCAGTTATTAATTTACGGCCCATTGAACTAACGAGGTCTTCGCCAAAACACAACTAAAGTTATCCAATCATCGTCAGCTCAACATTGACCGACTGAAAACTGCGTAGGGATTTATTCCTGAATATATTTCCAAAGCTGTTTTGAAAATGGAATTTTCGATATCTTCAAACATGACAAATAAAAGCCGAGGTTTTTTTTCTAAAACAAGGTCACTTTACGTTGGCAATGTGAAAATTACAATTTGCCGCAAACACATTTACTTTTACCCTCGAATACGACAACTTGACCGCCAAGCTCTTAATCCAATTCATTGTTGTTTATGCGCAAAGTACGATAATATCACGCTGACATTACGCGAGCGTACGACCTATTTAATTAAAGCGATTGTAAGAAACGCGTGGGCGTATGACGAACAACACGCCACGTATATCACCTGGCAATGGCGCGAGCGCCACGAAACTCTTATGTCATGGTGCACAAAAAACTGAGAACATCGCGAACGCGCGCCTTTGATGAATGGTATCCTGCAAATAATTGTCCTTCAGGACGAAGGGTGGGGCACTAGGGGCGCGGGCGGGGCGTGGGCGCGGCAGGGCCGTGACGTCACAAGCCCTGCGGTCAACGAACCCGCACAGCTGACGGAGTTCGGCTGTGGTTAGCCGACACTACGCACTTGATTGATGTTTGTGTATCTTCACGCGATACTCTGAAAGGGTACCCACTTCTGAGACGCCAGATTGATTTATAAAAACATTGCAATGCTAACAACATTACTTGTGCTGCTTTGAATCGCGTGTCATTAGTACAGTACAGCTTAAATTAAAGCATCACGAACTGAATTCAATAATTCAGTTCCAAGGTCAGCGATTCGGCAACTGAAGCGGAACTTGGTGTCCAAATTCGTAATGAACATGGAATAGCTCTTAATCATTCATCCCTAGCTCAGTTTTAATTGGCTCTTTGCGCCTGAAAGTGGGTAAAAATAATACAATTTTCAATGGAAAATGTGAAAGGGCGGGCGTTTGAATGAATTTCGTTTATTCCGGGTCCCGAGCGAAATTCCCGTAATCCTCGGTTACTATGCATACCAACCTAAGAGCGAAGTAACGCTGTTTGAGATTTCTAGGGCAGTGAGGAGTTTACAGCGCTCGATAACGAGCTTTCGGCTGCTTACTAAGCTTCACACGTTCTCTAATACAATGAATTTGTGCAGTCATCAAACGTACTAACCTTTGCGAAACATCCTCCGCTGCCTACTAAATCGTATAGAATGTTTTGGTTCATTACAAACAAAAGCAATTTCGTCGGGAAGCTCGACTCGCAGCCTCCGAAGTCTGAATCAACATCGATTATTGTGAATATCGTCGAAATGAGTTCTCAAGCAAACAATCAATTTCGAAAGCCCGTGACCTGCGCCGTCATGATCTCGGGCCCAAACAACAAACTCATTAAACTAATCCCAATTAACGGGTCCCAAAAACTCGTAATATAACAGCAAACAGTGGTATTAAATGGTACTTAATCGTTATTGAGCACGGAGCTGCTTGGCAAACAGCACGGTATCAAATCTATGATAATCCCTGTCCTATATTAGGCAAGTTAAACAATAATATAATGGAAATACACGTTGGAAAACTCTGTGTCGTAAAAGTATTGTGGTAGTAAGATTGGTGTACGCCGCGTGAAGGCGTCGTTATTTAAAAAGTCGATTAGAAGAATAATACTTACATGATAGCAAGCACGTTACAACAAAGTTACAACTGTAATAATAACGTTGAATGGTGCCGATGAAAGAAGCCCAAACACTGTTATCTTTATAAATTCAAATGTCATGAAACAACAAGCCAAAGCTAGTGGAAACAAAGTTTTCGATTCAATACAAATTAATTCTATAGAGCCGTTATTCCAAATTTAGACATCGGATAAAGAACAAAAGATACTCGTATGTACATGAAACTATGTAACTGGCCACTTATTTATTGGTTCACAACATTACAGGAAATAGTTTGAATGTGTAACAGTATGGAGTTTGAAACACTAATTCAACTTGCAATACGTTACACGTGAAAAGCCAATTATCTTAATCGCTACTAATATTATAAATGTGAAAGTATCTATATGTTTGTCTGTTACGTTTTTTATGTCAATACACCTGCCGATTCTGATGTAATTTGATATAGGAGGAAAATCGCTAATCACCGACGGAAAGTTAGTAAACAATTAAAATAAAACAACAGCCATGTTACGAAAGTTAAACATTATTTAGTATGTGACACAACAATTACTACAAAACCGGTGTCGGAAGATTAATATGTAGGTAATCATCTGAATGTTATCCGTCGATAATAAACGGTCCAAATTTGCAAGGGCGCAATTCTAATAATTAATGATGACCGATTTGACAGCGATAGGACAGGATATTGTTCTGCAGGAACAGGGCGAGATGAGGGATGAGCACAATACATGTTCGCTTTACACTTGCTACGAAACATAATAGACCTGGCCAATACAAAATCACCGCGATATAATTTAAGCATTTTATTAAGTAACCTTTAAATTTACTGCGCCAATAACGACGGTGGCATTCTATCATCGTGAAACTCGGAATTATGCTGTTAAGCTCGTAAACATTTTTAGGGCCCTCATAGGACACTTTAAGCCGCTAAGGTGGTTAAAATATTCCATTAAGAACTTTTAGGGCTGGTGAAACAGATGCACGCGAATATTATACACCAAGAGAAAGTTACACAACAGATTTTGAAGTGGCGTTTTGGATAACAGCCCCCTGTGTAACTCTGTTGCTGTCAAAGTGTAATAAAACTGACAGATATTGCAATTAAATTGCTTCTTTATTTAGATTCAAGGTGACATTTATCATCCTAAGGACGCAATCTATCTGTACTTTCTGTTAGCTTCATAAATTTTGATAGCAACGAATTTATTTATACATAGTTTGCTGGTTACCACCAGCCCGCGACTTCGTCTGCGCGAGACACTTATCGTCATATTTTGGACAATACACTCAATATCTTTATAAAATGTAGCCTATGTGTTATTGTGATGTACAAGCGATATTATTGCAAAGTTTCATTAAAATCCATTCAGTAGTTTTTACGTGAAAGAGTAACAAACATCCATCCATACTCACAAAGTTTCACGTTTATAATATTAATAGGAATCTACAAGAGAGGTTCCGCTCGCGCAGGAGAACGCGGCAAGTGGTTACCTCCCCACAATGCAACGCGAGTGTGTTGAAGGGCAAATAACGTCATTTAATTTTAAGTGGCATTTATTAAGTCGCTGTTGACGCGGCAGTTTCGTTCTGACCTACTTCGCCGTGTCGCTTTAACTTTACGTATTTACTCGGCCTGATCTTCGGGTCGACGCATCGAAATGTCGTTTCTAATTGAAGCCTTTAAAATTTAAAGTCTGACTGCTGATTTGGTGTCCTACTTTCTTATGGCCTCATTGCGCGTATTATTTAAGAGCATGCGAAAAAAAATGGTTACACTGTTGATTTCCACGTTGGTTAATGTAGTTTTCTCAGCATTGTTGAAATATCTCGGTATGCCCAGAACTTACTGGAATGGGTAATTAAGCCAGGATAATAATTGTAATTGCGATAAGTACTGATCCAATGTAACGGACCACTAAGCTTACACCTATTCACAAGAGCCACGTGCTGTTAAAGGTTTCCTTTTCTGCAAGTCTATCAAATTCAAAATAATCTTTTTTCAACGTATGCAAAAGCTGTAATTACAGGCACTTGTTCTCGTCCAACAAAGATAACATTTAAGGACACAAGATCTTAAGAGCTACATAATCTTATACGCTTTTTTCCTTGTATGCTATGAAACCGGCACCCACATAGTAAATTTTCGGAATACTAAATTCTGTCAAACATTTGCTTTCTATAAACGCAGACCCAATAGTGGAAAGATCTGTACAAACTATACTGAATGTTTAAGATATTAGATGGATGTGATATTTAACAAAATTTTGCATTTGCTGAATTTTCCTGGTATAAAAAAATGCAGTTTTTAAGAAACCTAGAACTTTCCGATATAACTGCCTACAAACTGTAAGCAAAATCTTTCAAATGACATCCCTAGCCAACTGAAAAATAAATGTTATACGATGTGGCGCGCGATGGGTTTCTGCGTAGTATTCTTTTTACACTGACGTAGGGCTATCGATACTTGGATAAAAAAATAATTTATTTAATGTGTGTGAGAAAAAAATACTGGATTAGCGTACATATTTTTTTACAGAATTCTATTTTGATGGATACACACTTAATGTTACTTTGCCGGTCCTAAAATATTCTGTATAAATACAACTCATCGTACCAGCCCATGTACATCCCCTCTGAGGGGTACGGGCCTACCCTGAAAATTCGAAAAAATACTGGTACACGGGCATCATCCCTGGATTCCGCGAATAATCTGATTCGTAGACCCACACCGAGACCACAGCGCCACTGAAATTCCTAAATACAACTAAATTATATAACTCCAACTGCCATCCAGTACAAGTACTCATATTCCTGAGATACGTCGTCATTTAATATTAATTAAACTTCGCCGGTGGGGTCAGGAGTTTGTAAAACAATACTTGCCAGGCCGAGTTTGCGCACGCAAGTTTGATCTCGACCACGTATCACAACTAATTGCATTTGATAATACCTACCCAGTGAATTAACCCAACCCTAAAGTTGTACAAGTCGCCGGGGATTACTGCTGAGTTTAATAGTATAAATTTATACTTAGCGCTAATGAATAGTAATGTAATAGTTAACAAATCATAAACATATTGAATGAAAGGTAGGTTCAGATTCTGTGAAGATGTAGGCACGAACGTACGAACTCATGGCTCCTACCCTTCTTCACAAATCTCTACATAGATTGATCATGGACTGCAATATAATTCACCTTTCTGTAATCTTCATCGAATCTTCATCTCATGGAAGCCCTACCAACACATCGTCGCCTGCAATTGCCGGACCTTTTGGACCTAACCTAAACCAACCGTCATTACAACGAGCGACGTGAACCTCCAACTGCCACCAAAGGTTCGCAATTCCTTGTTTATGTCAGATTATAAAGTTGTGAATATCTACAATTCAAGTTCTACGATACACTGCTTTCAATATACAATAATCTGAAAAAGTAATCTATCTGCACCAGTATGTTTATCGATAGTTCCTTCCGATGTCTACTATCTATGTATAATTTATTGCGTTTTCGTTTTTATGTCTCGGTACAAAAGCGCGGCGATAAAAATGTCACCTGTAGTCACGCAACACGGGCAGGACGTGACGAAAACTGCCATAGGAGCTATCGCGAATAGACATCTAGGAACACTAAACATAATATCGGGCGAGGCAGTAGTATTATCAAGCTAACTGTATATCTAAGACGATGAAATTTTTATATCATTGAACTTTGTAGAAATATTTTCTAAGACCTCTTTGATATTTTCAACTTTATTAGAGGGTGTTCGTAGGTGGCTGGTTACATACGAGTAAGCGGCTTCTTGGGTGAACGAAAGAAATGCTCTTGCCGTTCATTTCTTGTTGATACAAAAAGTGAGTTTAACTCAAAGAGTATATTATTAAATGATGATGATAAAGCATTAAATTACTAATGGATCAAACGTCACGAAATAATATTCCGTTCATATTCATCCATCAAAACTTTTTTTTACCTTACAAATAAAATTCTTAGTATCCACAGCCCTACATCAACGTACGTAGGAAGAGTACGCAAAAATCTAACACTGTATTTTTAGCTAAACAGCACTTCTTTTGTGTTAACAGCTGACTAGGGATGGCATATGAAAATGTTTGCTGTCATTTTTTCTACATAAACTAAATAAATATTTTTTTTATTCTAAGTATCGACAGCCCTACATCAGCGTACGAGGAAGACTTTGCAAACATCAAATGAGCGACATTGCGTTTATAGCTAGCCAACATTTCTTTTGTTTCCAACAACTGACTATGGGTGGCATTTGATTATTCTATCTAATATGTATTATAACTGTGAAAGTAACTATGTCTGTCCCTCTGTGGCGCTTTCACGCCAAAACTATTCGATTAACTTAACCGATTTAAATGAAATTTGGTACACATCTGTTTATGTCCTTGTCCGAGGTCTATGTCTTTTCTTAGGCTCTAGACTAGATAGTTAATGCGAAAAAATAGCTATAAAGGGTTAAAATGGAGGATGAAAAATGTTATACCGAAAATACGTCATTTTTAAAGCTTGAAACATATTTTTGATTCGATATAAATTAATACGACGTTCAAAATTTGTCATAATTTTCCCTAAGAGGATTAAAAATAGAGAATGAATGTTTTTGTATGAAAAGACTCATAAACTACGGAATCGATACTTCCAGGATGGAAGAGGAACTTCCAGATATTACGCGGGTGACACTGCGGGCGGAAAGCTCATTATATTATAACTCCGAATGTTAAATAGTAACACAGTAGACACAGTTAATTTCATATTTACCCTACAATCCCGCTTTACGACGTCCTAAAACATGTAACTATTTTCAAAGTGCCTTTGTTAGACGTCCAAGAAAAACGGTCACCATTGGTAACATACGAGCGAGCCGATCTAGCCAAGGCATTTGACGTGGATTAACAAAAGAGAGTTAACAAAGCGACGGGTCCACGAAACGAAACAGAATTAATGATTCAATATCGATACGGAGGAATAGCTGTCATTAACTTATCCCCGAGGACATTTCGTCCGATATCTCGATTTCTGTTAGCAATTCGAACGCCCATTCGAGTGAATATGTCAAAGGATCATATAAGGAAACTCAAAGTCAGGATTAAGGCAATGTAGAGATCTCAGAGAATGTCTGCGGGATAGTATTAGAAATTATGAAATCCGTAGACAGGAAACTACCTCGAGAGGCAGCCATATGCCAGGAAGCGATCAGTTGGTATAGCTACCAAGAAGAAAATTTGGTGGCGACGTGATGAGGCCAAAAACGTAATTTTCGAGATTTTGGGACTTTGGCAGAAAAAAAATTGAATTTAAAAGATAGCCTTTTATTTTTTGTAAAATAAGTATAAAAAGAAAATCTGATAAACCTTAAGACTTAAATTTTAATTTTCTAATGACTAAGAACCCTCTGTGAGTGAAGGCTTCCTCCAAAGACGCCCACTGTTCTCTATTCTGTGCGGTTTCCATCCATCTCGTAAAAGGTCTTCCTCTGCATCGTTTTCCAATAGGGTCTTCCCATCATGTCCCGCTTCGTCTTGTAACACTTTTTTTTCACTGATTTTAAGTACTATTAAAGACACTTTTTTATTCATATTGATTAAAATCACTTTTACAATTGTATCTCGCATTGGTTATGTTTTCGTCGAATTGTTACTTTGACATCGACAGTTCTGTAGAGTTCTATAGTGTGGACCGCTTATCATGATCCTAACACCATTATCTATGGCGCAAATTAGGCAATCAAATCTAGCCAAGCGTCGTCTACAAAGTTCTTTATCAATAATACTGAAACGTCACTCCGGAATTCATAGATTAAAAACAGTGTCGTAGATTAATAACTGCCCACAGATTATATACCGGATACTAATTAACAACAAATTATTTGCACTGCCGATTACAAAAATATCGTTTAGGATTAAACTTAAATTTAGGAAGAATTGATTTATTTGTGGCGGATCGACAAAGTTTCCACATCATCCTAGTTTCGTATAACAAACATTACATACATACATTCTAGTCTGGGATGCACGTGGGTGAATGTCTTTGCCTCATCGGTGGTAAACAATCTGTAATGGTATACTAATCTGTGACTTGGACAGATCTGAAATCTGGGAATCGATCTATTGTAGAAATCTCACGCATATTTCGGGATATAAAGACGTATAAAAGTTACGGAAAGTGGTGTCAGGATCACAAATTCTTCAGGATCGATTTCAGGAGTATTTTACTTAACAAAATTATCCATATCTGTTGGAACATAATTTAATTCAGTTGCCACCGGCACTTAAGAAAAAAATAATAAACTAAAATATATACATATTGAAGCCCGATAAAAAGGTCAGTAATAGTTGCATTTATCTCTTAATTTCAGTTGTAAAGCTCAAGTACTGGTGTTCCCAATAGTAATGATTTTCACAAATAATTATTGATATTTGTTTTGAGCGGGTAGACTTGGCCACCCATACAAAATCATGCTGAAATTAGTTGCTCAGCTGCTAATCTCATGTATTTGAGGTAATTGGTGTTTGTATTTAATCATAAATGTAAATTCTTGTTCTTTTAAGATGTAAATGTACCATAATTTGATGAATGTTCAATAGATCATGTTTGATATTTTTTCTTTGTAACCTAGTTGTCAGATTTAATTGTATGAAGAACAATAATGTATATGGGTTCCTTCTGAACCGCATAGACCACCCACATTGAGTCCATGACTATGATAATGTAGCATTTTTATGATATATAACAGGGCAAAAAGGTACCGGGAGGTAGTTATACCTGAAAGGCCCGGCCCTACAAATTTATGTAAGAAAAATATATAAAATACAATATCCTTGAAGAAAATTATATAAAAGTTAAGAAGAATAACTGCAATATATTAAAAGAAGAGTTAAAATAGAGTGTCTGGACCCAGTCTCAAGGAAGGTATTCAGTACTAACCACCGGGGGATGGGAATCTAGCATTAGAATACATGTTATTTTTTAGATTTTAGAATTACCATTAAATAGTTTATTTCAATACCCTGATCAACCATTGTTGCTAAATATCCTTGCCGAGATTGATCAAACAGCACCAGAACCAACCTGCCCTTGTGCTTAAGCATTAAAATTTGTTATTTTAATAAAGTTGTTCATAATAAAGAGTACACTTATTTTTAATTGATTATTATTTTATTTTTATTTAATTGTTAAAAAACTTTGTTAAAAAACGAAAAACCCCCCGGTGTCCTTCCAGCCCATATCGGGGCGCGTGGCGAGGTGCGCTTTCGCGATGCTACCACCACACTTGAACCAGGGACTTGGGAGATGACGACACCTTGAAACCGGTATGCCAACCACTCAAACACGGACGGCGTCGTATAAGGCCGCCTTTTGTACATTTGCTATTTGTTTTTTGTTTTTGTTTGGTGTGCAATGTTAAATTCAAAAATAAAAAAATATGCCACACATTTAAATTACAAAAAACTGTAATGTAATGATACATGATTCACATCAATATAGCGTCCGCTGTTTTGTTGGGAGCGCAGAGTAAACAGTACCAGATTAATTAACCTACAGATCCGATGGTCGCATCCAAACTGTCCTAATGAATTGGTTATCAGACGTTATTCTGGGGATTGCGATGGAGCGCTTACTATTCCGTCAGGATAACAGTTATTTTAGATTGAGGATGGTAGTAATAATAGTTCGCATGGGATTACTCGACGCATTCGTGAGTTTTAGTATATCATTCGATTGTATTTCAGTTTGCGAGTCCACGAATAATATTCTTATGTAGAAGCTATATTATTGTAAAGTTTCATTAATTTTTTTTACGTGCGAGTGACAAATATTTCTACTAATATTATACAAAGTTTCGCGTTTATTAATCCCTTTATTTGAATTGTCCAAAACATGACGACAAGTGTCAAGTATGTGGGAAATTATCTACCATCTGTGCAGACGAAGTCGCGAGCACCAACTAGTGTTTAAATAATATTGAATATAAATTTTGCAAGAATAATCCTAATAAATTTAATTTTCTAATTTCATGACAAAGAAATGCGTCAAGTCCTACATTGTGGATAAAAAGTAGCGAACCATAAAACTGTACAGAAACACAATAAGCACTTATTCTAATCAGCAAATAATTGACTTCCAAGACGACTGCTTTAAAACAGCATGCCGTTTTAAAATGCCAGGTTCAGAGCTCCGCATTTACCGAAAATGAGGATCTAGCGAATCCGCTAAGGAAGCATTAACCTTTTGAATCATAAATTGTAAAAATTGATATGGAAAGCAAAGCTCGAGCGGTGGTGACGTTTGTGAGCTGTGATGATGTAATAGCTTCAGTCCCGGCATGTTGATAATGGCCTTGACCGCAGCGCAGCGTAACTTCATTCCGGCACAGCGCCGGTATCACTGGAGTCCACGCAAGGACAAGCCAGCAAAGTGAAAACCAAGCTTGAGGCCTGAGTGAGGAGTTAAAATAAGATCGAAGTCATTAACATGACTGACAACACAATCATTGGAAACGAAGGAATGTATAATACAACACTCAAATACTAAATAGTTTTGTTTATACTTTTTGTGATGGGCGAAATTGGTTGGTCTAATACCTCCAGCAAAATAACAGTGTTCGCATTGCTGTGTGTTGCCGTGAATGGTAATGGGCAGTGAATTTACTGGATGCTGTTATTTTACATCATTTGTCACATATTGACAAGGTACACCAGTTTTTATAAGATTTGTAGATTTGCTACAAAATCTCAGAGGAACCATATTTACTACAGGCGACTAAAACCACTTAGCAGCAAGCGGTCAGTCTGCTCGTTTGTTAATATTTATCTATATATATATAGCTATAAAACTAACCTATATTCCGGTAGGCGGGCGGTCGTCCCGTTTATCTTTATCGAATGCATTTACCTGTAATAAACAATATAATTTTAATGAGATAATAAAACAGATTCATGTGAATAAGTGTTTTTGAGGATTGCAGATTTGCTGCGAATCTCACAGAACCACATTTACTTATGCGACTGTAGCGACTTACCATCAAATGGGTTGCCTTCTTTTTTGTCACATTAAAAAACACATTACACACTATTTTGAATAAAGTTTAAATTTAAACTTTAAATTGTGTGTTTTCTATATTCATTCAAATTTATAAAAGAGGAAGGCGTCCGTTCAGCTGGTGGCTGCTCCACCATGACCAAAATAATAAAGATTATAGTTTACCCGACCCAATAACCCAATACGAAATGTCTTGGCGCCACAAAATTAGGGGAACCGACCCCACCTAAAAATATAATTAAATTACGTATATTACTGTATTTATTGTTAATTTTTGGGGTAAATTCAGGTTCTATAGTTAAGGGAATTCCACCGTTCATTTTGGTATTTAGGGCATAGAATTTCTTCAAGATACGATGACCAACAACAATTATCGTTAAAATTAGCTGCAGAATGCTGACAAACCCCTAATTTCATGAAATAAATACTTTGTGTCTCCCCGAACAAAATGTAGAGTTGAAAACGGAACAATCGATACAGAAAGGACTCGTTCGCAATAAATTATTCAGAAGCGTAAATGTGCAATCTTTAATTTACTAACGTTGCTATCTGCCTATGCATAAGCATTTAATAAATTATGGCACGCGAAACGAAAACAATACATTGTTTCTTTCAAATGAAATTGTATGCGTGCTAAGTATTGATCACTCTACCGAGGAATTTTCAATGTAGTTTATAGTGGTTCAAAGAGTAATTATTGTTAATTACAATTAATATTTTTATTTTATTTAATTTAATTTGCTTGAAATGGACACTTCAAGCTACAAATTTATACCAACTGTCAAAAAATAAAAGAAGTTAAAAA
Source organism: Scirpophaga incertulas (assembly GCA_036419045.1). Taxonomy (NCBI): domain Eukaryota; kingdom Metazoa; phylum Arthropoda; class Insecta; order Lepidoptera; family Crambidae; genus Scirpophaga; species Scirpophaga incertulas. The sequence continues at coordinate 3,281,034 of CM071631.1, read as the reverse complement.
ACAAAATAAATTGTCAAAAGTCACGTACCATGTAGTCCCAAACAGTGTCTTTTAATGAACGTGTAAGCTGTTTATATGTTTTTCAAGACAAAAATTTTGAATTGTTGTTTTATAATGTTTAGAATTGACATATAACCAAACTTTTTGGTACGATTTTAATATTAAAGTCAACTTTTGAATCTACTCAAAGAACGACAGTCATACTGTAATAAAACTCTATTAACAGTGAAGATATGCCAATTATAAACAAGTAGTTATTGCCATTTAAAATTAAAAAAAAAATCATTGTAAATAAAGTAATCAGAATTATTTTTAAGTATAAAACTTGTGTCAGGAGGCTCTGCTCTCCACTTGACATATTTTAAAGACATTTGACATGAGCTTCACATTATAAATTTATAGTAAGTAAGAAACTTAACTACTTTTTATGTGCGAGAGTGTGTGTGTTTGTGTGTGGTTACAAAACTTAAAAAACCTATATAAATTTGTAAAAAATAATAGATAATATTATTGTCTTGTATTAACAATGAAAAGTTTACTACTAAATAATTTTTAAATAGTAGTCAGTAATGTATGATAACCATAAACAATTTGTAAACCTTAACTATTTTATTTTTAATTAACAATACTGTAGCTACGAAACACCTATTTTTAATAAAGATTAAAGTCCGACCCCCATTACACTATGCCCAGTCGACTCTATATCTCGCAAATACGAGTATATTAGATTCCCCGTGTACGCCGCAAAGAATAGTGTATAGCTACCATGAGTTTACATTCGTTTGCAAACAGATATCGACAGTGTAAATTTTTGTATGAAAACTTTGCACAGCACCGCAGCGGAACGTAATTGTACTACTATTCTTTCATATTAAACTGACATGAGCTCTGTAGTTCACTATACGTTAAATAACAGGACTCGGAAGATATGAAGAATCACGTCACGGTTCAACTTATGCAATTTGTTATATATAATGGTACATACTCAATAATCCAAATCTTATTCGCTCGCGATTCATCATGCTAATCAATGGACGAGACTGGTTCCCTAGCATTTTGGGAGACAATGAGTCATCTAACCTCAACTCGTCTCATTAGTAACTATGACGAACTCATTGGAAGTTCGCCTCTTTTCTTATCTATGGCTTGTGTGCCAGAATTTGAAATAAGAACGCTCCGCGACAGACGCGGCGTGTTCATAGCGAGTTGCAGTTGCCGTCAGTATTGTTGTGTTCGGATTGCCATTAATAAAATTACTTACTTACTTGTGTTCGGGTTTAAAGGGCTTGGCAGTTAAAGTACTAAGGACAGTGACTATTTTACAATATATACTATTATAATGATATGGTCCCTCTTGCATATTTTTGAGTCTTACATATACGCTGTAACTGTACACTGGCGTTACAAGTGTCTGTAAGTTGTGGAAATCTATCAAGCCATCCTGAAAATATACCCTTTTTGTGGTTATCTATTTCTAATCTACCTTGTTATTGAATCTATTTTATATCACTATGTAAAACACAAGCAGACAAAAATTTTGTATTATCATTATCACAGCTTTGACGACTTCCATAGTCTAGTTCGAGTTCCTGCAGGGGCAGATATTTGTGTGATGAATTCGAGCATTTGTACCTTAACGTGGTTGTTAATGTATACTTCTATCAAAAATATTTATATATGTATAATATATGTATGTCTATCCGTTACCCTAGATCCCATAACACAAGCCTTACAGAACTTACTTTGGGCTAGGCTAATTGGTGTAAGTATAAAAAATATTAATTATTATTATCAATTATTTATTCTGTCTGATTAAGTGAGATCAGGCATTCCTCGCAGTGTGTGCAGATTGCCTCACGATCTTCACCTTCGTCGTGGAAGCATCGGATAAACGTGACCATGGCGCCAACGACGCTCTCTTGCATTAAGAAATGCAACTCAACATTTTTGTATGTAACAGGTATGCATCTGCTGATTTCGTCCGAATAGCCGGCGAGCAATGGAAGCATATTTTCAAAGCCCCGAACGCCAGCCGCTCACCACTCCGCATTTGTTTGTTTTGCTACAACGCGAACCGAGGCGATGCGCTTCATAAATATTTAATGCTTAAGAGAACTAAGCACCAGAATTTAATCCTGTGAAAGCTCGAACACGCTTATAGGATGGAACGCGAAGATATAATGTATATGTAATAATGTTCACAATATTATATGTAATAAAGACTAGTCCGTTCCTCCTTCGTGGATGGTTCGGAGAAATTAGGATCTCCAATACCTGGATATCGAAGTGGTTTTTTTTTCCTCAGGAGAGGAGGCTGAGAATCCGTCATGGATACCAACGCAACAGGCAAGCAGGGATGCGTTGATTATGTCGGACTCCTGGTGAATCGAGGCGGCTCGACCCACCAGACCTACCGACTAAACTCAGCCTAAGCCTTTGGTCCTAATGAACCTACTGGCTTTATTGAAGAGGGCCGCACCTCAGGAGAGGCACGGTTAGCACTGCCCCATGGGGAGGGCATAAGCGCTAGAAGGAGGCACGGTTCACCAAAGTGGGACCGGCCTGTATTGACGGGAACCTACACGTGGCTAAGCAGAAGGCTGCCGAATAGGGGGTGACAAAAGGAGACGACGGCTCAGACGCCGCCGCTTGCAGGTCTAGAAGTTCCTGCGTGAGTTGGTGAGGGGGGTCGCTAAGGACATGACGCGGTCTGCGTATCCTCTGCCGATATGGATTGGGGTTGTCCGCTGAAGGCGGTGTGGAAGGGTAACTCGATGACTCGCGTATTAGTGGGTTGATGTGCTCTTCCGCGGCTCTGAAGAACCGTTTGGAGCACTCCCTAAAATGTTGTTGGTTGGATGATGAAATGACAAAGACACAGAGACGCCTATAGACTAGCTTTATAATGGAACCAGAGCATTCCATCTTAAACTGCATTTTTTATTAATTTATTTTGAATGTAAAAATCAACATTAGTTGATTAATAAAAAAAAACTTTTATTTATTTTACTGCTTCGAGAATGTTTCTAATATGTATTTATATACACACACATACACACACACATATTGCTGGTAATGTTTGTCTATTTTTGGTTAAACAAGTAATCTTCGGGTTGTAGCAGAATACCAGTTGTTCAGATCCTGATGTGACTAAATTTCAGTCACTGAGTTGCGACCCTTTTACGCTTTCGTTTAATTAGTAATTGTTAAGTTTATGTAATTTTAAGTCTTATTGTGTAGCTATAAAGACTAGCTATCTATATATTTAGCACACTTAAAGTATATTTTATTATCTCTGAAACAAAATTGCCACTTGCAGTGCGGTGCGGTTGCGGTTCAAAATTTGCTATTAGCGTTCGGTTACGGTCCAAAATTAGCTATCAGCGTTCGTGTGCATTATTTACATGCAGACATTTGGACATATTGCCCGTGTGCGCATTTGTAAGCGGTATGGCGTAATCAAAGACTTCATTGATACTAACAGTTCAAACAGAAAGCGAGTAGCACAGTCTCTAGAACTGTCAATTATGAACCATAATTGCGGACAAACATAATAGGATTCAGAGACACGACCATCGAAACAGAAGTTAGATTGTCGAGCAACAGTTATAACTCCCCAGTTCCTGGTCCCTGCGTGTCTATGAATAACTAAGACCTACAAATAGGTTTCACGTGCGTCCGTTGTCATAAGCGGATTGGTCGACGCCTCAGGTTTCGAAACACGTACTTACAGTTTTTATTCTATGAGCTAGCGTACCTACTTGACATCATTACTTGATATGTCAACATAGATAAAATAATAAATAAGTATGTTCATTTAAATGTAGCGATAAATCAACTTGAAGCAGATAAACTAGTCTTTTATCGATTTTTTATTAATTTAAAAATCTGTCTAACTTTCGTAAATCGTATCTATCTAATGTCAATGGTGAATTGATCATAATGACTTAAATTTATTAATTACAAAATAAAATATTTAGATATGTATTATATTTAAGCGTATACACAACACGACGGTACGGAAGAGTAAGGACAGAAATAACAAAACTATTAGATGTATATATGTATATATACCTTTTAATAAGTGTCAAAAATGTGTTTTAAATTAAAAAATAAAACAATTACAAAAACAACAATTTCTAAAACATATCTAGTTGACAGCATAATTTCTTTTTTATTCTCCAAATATATAATTACACATTACAGCCAAGATATACTATAAAATAATATAAACAGCAACAGCAAAAACTAATTTTCCAGTTGCAGAAAATGTGTTTTGATGACTCACTTGAATGAGTCCTACAAGTTAAACTACATCATAATAATTAACAAACAAACATTTATTCGTATGTAAATTTTATATATTTATATGTGAATATTTAGTTATTTGTTATTTAAACGAGCGTAATCTGCATCAGCCAAACCTAAACCTAAGACCTAGAAGCATACTTCGGTGAGCAACACGTCTGCAAGTCTCGCACGTCTCCGTGTAGGGTTACCATCAAGTAAGTAAAATGTATAATTGTGCAATTTAAAACTTGTAATCGGAAAATACGTGCACTACCCATCACATACTGGTTCGCGCTTGCCGACGATTGGCTAGTTACTAAAATAATTTTTCTTCCCAAAATAAACACGAGAAATGGTACATGAACGTTAAACATTTAATTAACAGCTAGTTTTTTTTTATGCGAACATTAAATTTCACATTGAATGAGTATGTGTCAAATAATAGTTTTGTATCTGAACTGTATTGCGTGTTTGATCTTCAAAATCCTCAGCAGATAAACGGATTGGTAAGTACTTCATAATAAATACAATATTTGAATATTTTTCTACAATTAGTAAAAATGATTATTTTGTTATAAGTGCACACGCTTAATTTAAAATATCCGAGCATTGAACATTCCTAAAATCCTGGGCATGCATCAGGAGACGAATTTTTGAAACAATAGAAAACCAATTCGCATTCGAATTACCGAATTCACTATTTCTGAACTTTCATTTCTTGGGTTGTGCAACGTTTCGTTTTTGATTTCTACTAGTAGCATATCCAACGCTGAAGTGACGTTGACAGTTATTTTACTTTGGTTAATGTAAAGCTTGTAAATAGGTACATAATAATAAGTCAATATATTTTAATTTTTGTCGTGTGATTTTAAATTTTTCCGCGTGAAACGGAATCTAATTAAGAATTTGTTTTTAATGACAACACTGAATTCGAGTGATTCAAAAATCTATAAAATTGTAGACAGTAGAAAATAATTTCGCGCACGATTCGTATTCGAATTCCAAATTCACGTCTAATGATTCAAAAATACGCCTCTTGATGTCCAAATTCCGACCTGAGATCTCAGATATGGTAACGCAATGAGCGTGACGCAATCTACGCGAGGGTCATCGAACCGTTTTTTGCGTATTCGGGTTGCACCTATTTGCGCAAACGCGTGCATCGGATGCGTAGCGCTATCGCGGCCCGTAGCGAAGTTAACGGGTCACCCGGGCTAAAGTTAATAACTACAATCGCATTGTGGCCGAGGGCGTCGACCCCGCGCGCGTGCCGCGTCCGAGCCACACGCACGACCACGCCGCGCACGCACCAACACTGCTTTGTTTATCATGTGCCAACGTGTCGATAGTGGTGCTAATATTAGCGCCGCATTCAGCGATCAATGTAGCTCACGCCGACTTTTTCGATCCTGAACGATGCTCATTGACAAATCTAACGTGACTCAACGACGTACACATTGATTTGAAAATCGGGTTTGGTATGTTGTTGTTTGTATGGTAGTTGTTTTGTGGTCGTGATCTGTTGACACCGGCCTTACTAATTAGAAATTTAGTAAAACGTAGAACATGAATCACTTAGCCGTTCTGTTAGATCAGTGATTCGCAAAGTAGTCTATACCGACTCCTAGGGGTCTGTGACAACCTGCAAGGGGTCAGAGAAAAAAACCATTAAATGAAAATGGGGGTTCACAATATACTGATAGTACTACTATTAATATAATTTATAAAAGTACCTATGAAGTAAAAATGTATAATATATGTTTAAAAAAAATTGTAAGTTCTGGGATAAGAAGGTCGGTGACAGGAGTCTCTTCCATAGCTCAGTTCTCATTAGCCCTAAAATCGAAATGGAATAGTCCACAAACGTTTTGAGCAGTAATGACAATAAGTTCTGTGCATCTAACTGGGTATTAGCATCTCAGTTTTTACCTGCATTTTTCATGGTGCAAATAGAGATTAGACCCAGTTGGCAAACACCACGCACACTTTCATTAAATTTCACTTAAATAATATTTACGCATTGGATCTGTACCCCGCGAACGTCTTATAAAGGGCCGTGCCTTATGAAAACACGTGATATAAGCGACAATAATAATAAGAAACCATTTATATGCAAGAATTTTAGGTACAGTAGATATTATAAATAGTTCTAGTTTTAACCTTGTCCACTTTTTGATAGATAACGGGGATGTACTAAGCGAAACGATAATAACCTAAATAACCTTTAGAAGTCCTAACATCAACCAAGTCACGCAAACTGACTTTGACTGACCCAAAGGGGAATCCTACCACAGTACTGCTGATCAGTACCCAGTGGCATCAACTCCTATATAAAGGGGGTTGCAAATAGATAATGTAATTATATATAGCATACCTTTGTTAGTCCAATGCGTGGTGAACCAAATTGAATTGTAGTTAGGTATTATGAATATATACAAAGACGATTAAAAAGAAATAAAGGGTGAATAAATGATAAAATGGCATGTATTTGTTAAATATAGTAATATTGAAAAAGAGATAAAAGATGCAAAAATTTGCAGCATAATATATGCAAGTTGACAACAACTAACAAAAACTGACAAGCACACTCATACTTTTGAAACACATATTGGCAGTCGAAAGAACTGAAAAATATGGGTGCAATAAGTTCCACAACGATATTAGAAAGTCTTTAGTTATATCGAAAAGAAAACCAAATCAAACCTAGATATAGACGACCGTAATTGCTGTAATAAAAATGAACCTGCATTAATACTTGTAAATAATCTTTGCAGTTTGCAGGTACGAAATAAACAAATAGAAGATTAGTAAAAACACTTGTAATGTCCTGCATAAAAGTACCCAAAGATCAAATCGAAAACCGAACCAAAATATCTAACGTTCAGATCAACAAAGTATTAGTACCCGTAGAATCTTATAGTACTTAAGACAATCTTCTAAAAAACATCACGTCACGTAAATCTCCGGCAAGAACCGAACCCGGTCTCACGAGATAAACATTAGCGAGGCGAAAACCAGTTAGGTATTCATTTATCACTTCATCCATTTCATATTTCACGCTGCGAACTAAAATGGCATACCCTAGGGTTGTTACCTACATAAGAAATTTATTTGATGAATATTATATGAGACACACTCAAGTGCCTCTCTTGCCGGTGTTCCATTTTAATATACTTAATATTATGATGTTGATCGTTGTTCTCGCATTCGTGACTGCTGGAGTAAATTCGTGTTACAGTTTTTCTATTAAATTTACGCCGTCTAACAAGAATGTGGATGGCGTTATTTTTACGCTAAGTGGAGAATATATTATTTCAATTCATTTCATCACCATGAATCATAAAATGACAATTTAAAGAACAAAATCTTGAAATGTTCTATCGTCCCGTAACTGACGAGCGTGCATGAAAATATTAATGAAAATCGAGGAAGCCAGGGAAGTATGTTTGGATTAGCAAGTGGAAAACTGTGATCTTTACCTACTCCCATGGGAGAGGCGTGAGGATGTATGTATGTATGTATATTACAGGGACTTCTATTGCGGGGAATTGCTGCGAATATTGAACACATTTTTATACTACAAAAAGATTAATTGCAATCTATAATTTAGGACCAAGAGAATCTCACAGGGACTTCTTTCATGAAATTAATTTATTGATACAATCAGAGCGTTACATGAATAAAAATATAATTTTCGTATATAAGCACTGCAACACATATGATACAATTTTGAAATTTATCAATCAAAACTCAAGAATGAAAAATAAATTTGTCATTCCAAGTTCTAGGTATAAATAACTAAAGGTTAGTTTTATGAAAGAATGTGTAAGAATTTTACAACAAAGTTCTAAAAACTATCACGAATATGTACAGTCAGACTTTTAAAGCACATTATTTGAATGATAAAAATGTTTGGATTGAATTTTTATTACTTAATAGTTGTTTGCAATGCCAACAAATGGTTTCGTTTATTGTGCAAGCCATAGAAATTGTTAAAATTACAATTGTAGCAAAATTGTATAATGTGAGCAGTGATTCGTAATATAGCTTGTAATGCAATTGTGCTAAAGCCTTGTATCCTCAGGCCAGCTTCCTGATTTCCATTGCATTCCTCCATTCCATTGACTAACAATATAGGAAAAATGGAAAGAAAGTAGCCTTTTCTGTTTTCTTACTTGTTGTTAACAAGGTCTTCCGCCTTAGGTTTACGAAACAAACGTGTAGATTATTTAACGTTCACAACTGATGATCAGTTGTGAACGTTAATCCTAATAAAACAAAATGTGTCTTTATATTAACATAAATATAGATACTAAGATTAAAGGCACAAGTTTAAAAAAGTATATCGCTGAAGCTACAAAACAGTCTACGAAGAAGTTTCTTTACGTAAAGTGCGACGTATAGAATAAATTGAAGGGCATCCTTTCAGCAGCAAAGAGGAACTTATGAGTAACGCTTTTTTCGAAGAAACGTCGTCGGAAATTCGTCAATATATCAGAATTGTTGGGTGGAGAGGATGAGGGAAAGTGCGGAGGATGCGATAGGACGCCGATAGTTTCGTCGATAATACTACGGCATGGCCCAATTTACGCACCCAGCGAGAACGAAACGCCGCCTCCCGGGAAATTTGGGGAGGTGCAGACGAGTTGCTGTACTTTGCCAGTATTAAACTTTGATATTTTACGATGAAAATTACAACGTACGTTTGTAAGACCAATTGAGGCGAAGTAACATCGTAACCAAGATGACTTTGATGCCACAAAACTAATATCCAAAGTACAAATATAATCTGTCAAGTGTATATGAAATAATAATACAGTAAGGAATGAATTAGATATACAAAGAATCGTGAACGAGTCCGCAGACGCCAATTGAGGTCGGCTGCAAGTTGGTCGAGTCTTAAATGGTCCGCCGACAAATCGCTGACACCCGCGTCCCGTCTGCAGGCACTTAGAAAGTGGTCTACAGTGGATACGCAATATGTGCGGTGCGTGCGCGCGCCATGAATAGAAATCGCTCGCTTTAACAATAACTTTCGTGCGACCACGCCGCCCCTGTCGAGGCGACGTAATAGTGAAACATCAGGGTGGACTACCCCGAGTTTATGGGCCTGATACATATTTATACATGATACTTGTTTCCGTACTCTCTCTGCGTAGCTAATCGAAGATATGCGATAGCAGCATCGAATATGATGTTAATCAACGAACAGTGTACGGCGGAATTGTATATGAAGCAGAAATAATTGCATAGCAATTCTGACGGAGAAAATGTTGCCCACAAAAAGGGGAACAGCTTTCAAATGGATGTTGGGGGCCCGCTAGTATTAAAGTTACGTCACGCAGTCACGTACAAACAACACTAGTTGATGTTATTTATTAAGATCGAGATGACATTTAGAACGCTACTAACAATGTAAATGGGATCGTATTTCGCCACAATGCATGAGAACATTTAATCGCGTGAGCAAATGTAATATAATCTTGCATATCAGTTCATTTGTAGCTGGCAGAGGCGGACGGATTGATTTTTTCTGCTTATTATGTTGTACATAATTGCCGTGACTTGAGAGCTACGTAAAACAAACTGAGAGACATTAATGTATCATTGGCGTCAGAGTTTTACATTGTAAATGACTTTATTGAAAATCTTCAATTTGTTAAAAACACAGAAGTTTCAAATGATCTGTGATTTATCAAGGACTACCCTAAAATTCAAATATAGATTAAATATTGTACATTGAACTCCTAATTCCTATTTTAAATTACTAATTAACCTATTTTATTACCGCATATTTCAAATATAATTTAATATCTACAAACAACATTAAAAAACAACACTGCACGCGATACATGAATGAAAATAAATGAAAATGAAAAAGCATTTATTCATTTTCATTGGTTAACCCTTATTACCTCATTGCAATAATTCTTACAATAAATCATATCGCAGGATAACGCAAAATCAGTGTCACTCTTCAATTTGTTCATTAGAGAAACGTTTGAAATGGACTATTATTATGTCAGTAGGAATAAGACTATTTATGTCAAAAACTACTGTCCAAAAATTTCGCAAATTTGATTATTAATGTTGAAAGTTTAGATTTGTTCAATAATATTAAATACATGATAAATCTACACCATTAGTTAAATGCTGATTATAACTAGAATTTCAATTCATCTGTACATGAAAAGTAGCAGTTCAGATGACATGACATATAGACGATCAAGATTCAACAGAGCTGGGTTCAAATGCATGTATATACAAGTACGTACAATAAATAAGATTGGCAGTGTAGCTGGAAGAGCGCGAAGCCAGCCTGTATGCAGGTCATTACCTCGGTCCTGAGTTCAACTGCACACTAACGATAGATCGAGTCACGTTTTTATCTCTAAACTGCTCAGATGGGTTGTTGCCGCTTCTCGTACTCACCTACTCTTATGTCTATGTGTGCTCGGCTAACGATTGCTAAAGTTAAGCAATGATGCTCTACAATTGATGAACAAAAATTTAAAACTTTGTCTCGTCAATTCGAATGCATACAGATCTGTGCCCTACTTTGTATTAGTAATATCAGTTAAAGAGTGCGAGTGTACAACGTTGGTGCACTATATAATATGTGAGATGTCTGTTCTCTGACGAATAATATTTGCCGCTGGCACCACAAATAGGTCAGGACTTGGCAATATGAAGGCCAACAGCGTCTTATTAGAACCGCTGACGACCCAAGCGGATATGACCGGTGAAACTAAATAAAATATTCCACTTTGATATCCAGGCTCCTTCCAACACTCCTTTTTTTATTTAGAGATTTGCTACACCCAGTCATCAAGTGCGAAAATTTATTGCTCCCTTCCCAACATCAATTTCGAATGTAGCAAAAACAAGTGATTTCCCTTTATCCCACACCATCTCTAGATACTAAAATCAAACCAAATCCAAGTAAAAAGCAAAGCTAGCAACACCACTTAACGCTGCAATCGCAGATTATAAAATAATAACCTCGTTCTACTTAAAAGCTACTCAAGTAAGTAGCAATCCGTAGATTTAATTACTTAAAATGTTAAAAGGAAAAACAAATCGGAGACTCGCTCAGGGCAATATGGCCCAAAATGCTCTCCCAGGATTATCCACAGATGTAACTTGACCTCTGAGCCTTTGGCTGGCTTAAAGCATTCAAAGTATGTTTACGCCAAGAACAATTTTCTTGCTCTGTAGATTCATTTACATAAGACTTGCTAATTTATTAAGAGTTTGTCATGGCGCGACGCGCAGTTTACCCGAAAACTTGCATTGTTTCTAAATTCATTAGCTGTGTAAGATTTAAGAGCTTTATTATAATTTCTCATTAAGACAAGTCAAACTATATTTGTATTATGCACATTCACGAGTTTTATACTTACATCTTCTTGTTTTGTTTAGTTAATGACACTTAATTTGTTTATCGTATTTTCGATTTGATTATTCACAATCGATGAATATTAAACTAGAACTGAAATTTTGCAACGTCTGGTTTAACAGCATGACTTTAATAGTAGTCTACCTCATTATAGGTACGTCGGACATAACTACAGACTATGATGCCTTATTATACTTTCCATCCAACGTCATCGATCAGTTACATAGTACCTACTCCAACACATGTACTCTAAATTATTCTCAGCACATCTTAATTGACGCCCGAAGTAGAAAAGCAACAATTCATTAATAAACATAAGTTGATTAATTCTGCAGATTATTATTACTTTGAAGAAACAAATTCTCAATCATGTAATGCTTAATTCGAAAAACATTATTTTCTATCGCTTACATAACCTAAAGTTAAATTAGTTATAAAACAGATTACAATATTATTGTATTGTCATTACAAATCCAACGTCACTCAATGAAGAATAATATGCTTATGCGGTGCTCATTAATGGGAGCGGATCTGGGTCAGCTAAAACAAGACCTGTGGAAGACAACGTGCTCCCAATAAAGGTACTGTGCCTTCCATCACGCGAGGACTCGTTACATAACAGCGCTATAGAAATCAACTAATCGACGTTAATTCAGAGCGCCCATAATGGTTTTGACTTGAATGTATTAGTCATAATTAACGTATTGAGATAAATTATATTCGTACATCGACCTACATTCAGTTATATTTCAAAACGATCCAGCAGTTCTTTGGAAGTTTGATTTGTGGTTAACATAAACTTCTATTCTGCAATTAAAAAATCATATAAACAAGGTGTTATTTGAAAATATTGTCTATTTAAACAAGAAATTATCATGTCTATCGTTTCTATCATAAACAGAGGTAAAATATAATAAAAGAGAATTCAGAATCGCTATATTATGAACTAGCTGTATAAGAAGCCAACGCCAAAAACGATGTCAAAAATTAAATATGCACAGAGAAACGGTTCGTTGAATCTGTTTCACACATTCAGCTGCAATCTTGCTTTGCCGACAACATAACATAAATAATCGACTAGTTTGTCGGTTTATCAGCGCAACGCAACACCGCCTCAGGCGTTGAACCGTTATCTTGAGAATTTTTAACATACACAATAGGCGAGATGGCATCGATCACGGAGCTAGTAACAATACAAGGTAATGGCGAGCTCTCCCGACACCGAGACCCTACCCTAATGTCGATAAGAGCTGACGTGTATTAGGCTCGCGACGCCGAACCCGGCCAAACAATGATTGACGAGGAAAGCCATTCTCAAAGTGATACTTCTCCAATTTCAATCGATGTCACATCCGACGACACATTAACAGACGACGCTGTATCGGCGTCGGCGACAATAAACTCCGCGCGAATCCATTATGCGAGGAGGACTAATTTAATGAAACTTCGCAATAACCATCGCCAACGCTACCCCTTATTTTGATTGCTTCCATGTAAATTCGTTCTCTGTTATTCGCATTCGGTTCTAAATGAATTTCGTGTCGGACGGCAGCCAGCCGCAACGGACCGACATCGGAAACTTTATAAATTATTATAACGACGAGCAAAACAATCTACGAATTCGGCTACGTAACAGGCATGCTCAAATTGAATTGTAAAACTTCAGATGTTGCGAGCGAAACCTAAAATTTAGTGCGCAACTATCGAGCGGTGTTAACGACAAGTTAATACATAGTTGGTGATCGCGTCGATAAATCACCGCTCGTATACTTGGTCACCGACTGAGCACGGCGATGAACGCAGCTAGCTTGCTCGAGAGCCGTAGCCGAAATGTGATAAAAAGCATTATACTTTGATGCGAAAGACAGAATATATTGTATGGACCAAGTCTGTTAACTAGTCACAGATTGATTTGGTAAAGACGATGTCTGTCTTGTGACGTTCCCGGTGGATTTCTGTCGGTTAGAAATCACCTCAACCGTATGCCCGTTTTAAGTATACGAGATGGACGGGAAATGCGAGTGGCAGCAAATTTTTATCAAACTTCCAATAAAGTTAGGTATTGAAGAAATCGAAACCAATCCTAATGTAAAGTGCAAAATTGGCAAAACGAGATTGTATTATTCGTCCTGCACTAATCATTTCAGTGTCTGTTCCCGCGCGTGAAAGGAATTTACGAGAAAATACTCACGCCCGAAGATATTTTTTTTTTTTAATAATCATAAATGAATATGAAAAATATAAAAAAAACATCAACCTTGCATTTAGGTTCAAGTCTTCATATAATACAAAAAAGTTTTGTGAAACAATACATCTTCTATCATCTAGTCTTATCACAATGTTTCATTGGCAACGCTCCCTACATATGTTGGATGTCTGTATAGGATTTTCTTGAGATAAAAATATTTTACAATCATGCCAAATTGCATCTTTTGAATCGCCGCCATGATTATAGACGACAAGTTAGCTGTCGCGACACAAATTACAAGACGTAAGATGATTAGTTTAGTTGCAGTGCAGCTATTTGCGAGTGATTTGCAACCGTCGCCCTCAGCATCCGAGGGCTGACGCGACCGTCACAAGTAATTAAGAAACGACCCGCGCTTATTCCTACCCCAGGGACTCCGCAGCTTTCCACACTCCCCAGTTACATAATTCGTATTAACTGTATAATCGATACTATCGTGTGTTCGAGTCGCTGGGATGTCAGCGTCTAGACATGGTATGGGGTGACGCGAGCTGCGATTCAAGAGGCTTAGATGCACACCAGCTCCCCGCCTCGGTCGAGTGCCACTCGAGCTGTGTCGCAATGCTCTCCAACTATTCGGGGGCACTCGCGCCCGTCGGAGTGGTAATAATCGCCCAAAGATACGTCTCGACTCGAGACCTAATACAAAAGTTCAACAGCCCGTGCGAACTTGGCGCGATATAACAGCATTTAATTGAGAACGAACGCGACAGTGTCACAGGCTCACAGCACTGGAGGGTTGCGGGCCAAACGAACCGCGTCTCTGTTAATGGGGTCAGCGAAATTGAGAAAAGTGAAACGTTGGAGTGGGCCGGGCGGGCATTTATTACTGGACCCGACCGCCAACCCTTGTTCGCCGAATGAGACGCCCCGATACTAGGAAAAGAGATGAGGCGTGTTCAAATATGGTGCCGCAAGCGAAAAAACTAGCGATAGGTTGTTAATCCGAAGCCACCGGCCAAAGTTCAATGCTCATCAATACTTCACTCATGATAAAACACAATGCTGTGTAAAAGCTACACACAGCAGACAGCTTAAATCAAAATACTGTTCCTTTATAGAGCTCAAAGTAAATCATATATCCCTGAGCGAAGAGCCCACTGACATTTCAATGGCCTTTCTAGCGAGCATCTACGCGACTCGCATATTTGTGTAGCGGGGCCCGTAAATAATTGAATATCGTGTAACCTCAGATGATAACCAAGGGAACGCCCGAGTTATTAGCGCTTCCAATATTTGGTTTCGTATAGACGACAAGCAAGATCCGCCACAGTGAAGTGAGCGAATCGCCGCCGGGCGAAGCACGCAAATCGGTACATCCAATCACGACGCGACGGCTCCGGATAGGGACTTGGGAATCAGTTTGCCACTATTGAATTATACGAGGGCTGCACCCGCGCCGTCATACGCCAAAGTTTAATCTGCCGGAGCGGCGGTCGGGCTTATTATGCAAATAGTAGCGTCTCCTCGGTCATCCTGCAGTCACGTACGTCGCGGCACGTCGCGTCGCGCCGCGAGAGACCGTGTGTCGCCGGCCGCTGCCGCCCAGACCCGGCCTGTATTCTGCTAGCTTTATCGCCTCATTATCGTTTGGCTAAAGCATTTTAATATAATTACATTTTGATATTATATTTTGCTGTTAAGGTTCTATTCTTCTTTACACGCCTATAGTAACGTATTAATTTCCAATCCTTCCCCATAGCTTGTCCATCATAACACAATTTAGCACATCGAACTGTCAAAATACAAAGCTTAAATTTCAAGATGGCGGTTTCATTTCTTGTGTCATTTCTCGTGCTACGGGCGCTATACAACGTACCTAATCCATTATTAATAACTAAAACAGAAAGCGTCAAAAATTTAAAGAATAAACACTTTGATCATGTCTTAATACTCCCTAACCTCTAAGATATAAATTTAAAACAATTTATTTAAAAAATAAACCAATGTTTTCTTTTTGACATGCATTAATAAGTGAAATCACTTAAATTTATCAACTATATAACTACCTCCAGTTGCAGGACACCCGTCTATTCCGCTACGAATTATGAAACGGACAACGAAGACACGAATACGATAGGTTTATATTATGTAACTCAGCAACCAATTACGATCGCGTCGCAATCTATTGCACATCCACTCATTGCTCGTTTCCTGCCTTTCATACAAAATAAGTTGCAACCAAGCAGACGATGGTCACGCAAATGTGAAATGAAGCGACGTGATTACGATTACTGAGTAATATCGCTTACGGCTAACTGCAAATAAAGCGCACAGTACATTGAACAAAACCGTAAGAAAAGCCGGCCGAAAGGAGACAGGGGGAAACCCAACTCCATCAGGCGCTAATTAAACGAAGATCGAAACGTCAGCGCCGGCCTAATGCAAATTCAACAGAAACGGCGTTCGTGGCCACAGCGCTAGAATTTTTATTGGCTCAGACGATGCGATCGAGCGACGTAATTAGGGGCGATAAGACGGCACGCACACGTGACCGTGCAACGTTTTATTGCGTTTGCTAAGCGACCATGTTTCTTTTTTGGTATCATAAACAGTAACTTACACCGAAGATAAACTTAGTTGGACTCAGAATTATTTAGCTATAACATGCAGTGAAACGTTTAAAAAGTGACCATATTTATTGACAACTAGCGACCCGTCCCGGCTTCGCACTACAGAAAAACTGTGGACCTTGTATATATAATCGTTTGCAATGTAAGCGCAAAAAAACGTGCTTATTTACGAAATCACAGTACAAACCTCTAAATTTATCAGTGTTTCTCTACTACTAACTACAATAGTTAGACATATGGTCTCGCGAAGTTTTTTGTAGATATTGATATATTCTATAATATTGTCGAACATTTTTTGTCGTATCATTAATACTCTTCGCAGCGTATACGATGAAAGAAATTTTTTTACACTTTCGTATAACACTCTTCATGTAATAAATCGTACATTCATAAATCGCACGGGGAACTGAAACTAAACTTCATGTAAATACGTATGCATAGTTGTATAAATGAACCCGGAGTCTCGGTCTTTTGAAAATAAATACCACGTGCTAATTTAGTAATTTTCAAACAATATCACTACGTTAAATTTGCAGTCCCGTATTTTCCCGGGATTTTTATTTAACAAAATGTATTTTAAAAAGCCGCTTCCATAATTTGTGAGCCAAAAATTAACTTTAGGTAAATATGCATCCGATTATCCGATCTCTATATATGACTGATAAATATGACCTAATGATTTAAATTATTTAATTAATATTAAAAATTAAATTATCTATACAAATATTAAAAATACTACTTTTTGTAACTTAAATATAAAAGTTACACATATGCTGTCGTTGACTTTTTTGTAGGCATTTTCAAGCTCCACATCTTTTCTCTAGAACTCAAAAATATGTATATATTTCAAGTTAAGGCAGCGTTCGTAAGAAACGCTTTCATTCGACCGTTTTTTCTCCGATTCACTACAAAACGGACTACCACGTAAAAATCTTTCTATTTTTCGGTTTTTTACATACCTTATGATGACACTCAATTTTTAAAATTGGTTCAGGAGATCCCGAGGTTATCCCTTACAATTTAACAAATATACATAACACAAACTTTACTTCTTTATAATATTAGTATAGATTTTCTAGGCCTGGTTTTGTGAATCGATGTAGTTGTTTTACTCTATTTCCTATTATATGGCCTAAGTTAGAAAGAGATAAGCTAACCTTTATTGATGCGGGCCTAAACATTAATTTGTCGACATTGACTTTGCAATGTTCGCTCTCAAACAGTGAAGGGCGAGCTGTCGCGTACCGGTGCGTACCGTTAGGACGCACGCAGCCCTCGCAAACAGGCTGCTAGGTACAGGCGGTGCCACATCGAGACTTACATTTGCACTATGAAAACCACCCTTAATACGAGCGATATTAGAACGATCCAGAGTTGAGCACATCAAGGCACATAAAATTGTAGTGTAGTGTTCTAAATTACAGTTAGCAAATATTACTCAAAGGAAAAATTTGTTTGAGAAATAAAATCCGACCAAGTACGAATCGATTCCGCAAAAAAGTTGGTAATGACGGTCTTCGTAGTCAAGTGGGTAGTACGTCGATTCTAATGTCTGAGGTTCGAGTCCCGGTGGGAGTATTTCTGCCTAAGTCATTGCTCTTAATATATCATAAAAAGAAATATCTCTGTATGATTGACTGTAAGTAATCCATTACCAACGCAATCCCATAACACAAACCTTCTTCTTACTTCTTAATTTTTTCGGGGTGAGTGTAAAAATAATAAATATTATTTTCCCTTACTTGTTCTATATCACAATTCTTCATTCGCAGTTTTATTATTCGAGATAAATGGAAAGTAGAGTACTTTCTATTTATCTCGAATCATAAAAGTTAATTAAATTATCTTAGTTAAGAGTAAAAAAATAACATTTCTTTTCGGATCATTTCATTTACATGTGCTACATGACAATGCTTTACGCCAAATTCCATAATTCTAGGTCAAGGGGAAGTACTGTATACATAGAAATAACAAATTTCTTATCGAAACATATAGGTTTAGATTTCGTTGCCAGTGGCAACACGTGACTAAAATGAATATTGAAAATCTGAATCGTTTAAATGTCGTGTCGTCTATTTAGAAGTTTTTCATTGATACAGGAATTTCCGACCTTTGATATTAATTTCAACATAATACCTCCACGCGTTTCATGAAGACAGACGAACAACGAAGAAATCTTATAATGGTTCCGCTCGTTTGGTATCGAATACGAAACCTAGAAATATCTATTCAGAAATTTTCCAAAACCCGTCAGAAGTTGAAATTAAACATCCGTCTATTTTTATGATTTCCACCACATGTGGAAGTCATAAGAAAGCTTGCTAATAAACATTACCTCAAGTCAAAAAGTATTTGAGAAAGATTTACCAGTTTCAGCATTTATAACACTTCTCAAGGCGCTTTTGACACGTCTGTATACCGTATACCGCACCGCGCTGTCTGCCGAGAATCGATCGCATTACATTCAAGCCATAAGATTATTGGGACCAAGGCTATGAACTGAGTTTAATTAGTAGCCATCGAGTCCAACATAATCTCCGCGGCACTTTGCTGTGAAATTATCCTTGGCACGCAGTTTCATGAACCTTCCTTCTCCTGAAAGAAACAATAACAAGCACACACCCCATACTGCACCACGCTGCAGCTGCCGCTGCGCACCGATTGGTCGACTCAAGGTCAAGTTATTACAATAAGGTGTTGCTATAAAACTGTTTACATTGATTTCCGTTTAAATAATTCCTTTGACTAAGTCCTGCTATTTTTCACATCATTTGAATGGAATAAAATAACATTTAATACAATTTTCTAATGACATTACTACAAGCGCACAGATCCAATGTTCCCCGATACTAGTACTTATAAATCAATAGAAGTTATCTGGAATTCGACTACAAACACAAATCATGTGCGGAACAATTCTTTATTTATTTATATTCTGTACTTATTTCAATTTTATATGTTTTTTAAAACACTCTGTTCGGTGTTTCTGTAAAGATCTATCTGTAAAACAAATCACATTGAAAAATAAAAAAATAGTACTCATTAATTTAAAAATAAACGGTATTGAGTAGTAGTAGTAATATTTGTCCACATGGACAGGCAAAGGTAGATAACCTTACAGCCAAATCTTGTATAAAACGGTATTGAATGATAGGTAAAACGGAACGTAGATTAAAAAGCTGTCAGTCGATTGTCAAAACATTTGGAGATATTGTGTTGATTATCTTACTCGTATTTTATTTATGAATTACTCTGGCTATAGTAGTTATATAAAAAATATGTTTACTTAGTTTATTAATTTATAAACCCGTATCTATCATTTAATACAGTTCGGTATTAAATACAAAAACTGAATTTAAGGAATTAATATAAAGTCGATTAGACATTATTAATAATGTCCAATAAAAATGCCAATGTCTCAGTAAAATTAATGGATTAAAATGTACTTTTAGTGGACATACTAATGTCCAAACAATATCAATTCTATGGGTATTCTACTAGTTGAAATGAAGAATGAATTAACATTCATAGTATTGATTTTAGAAATTCGTATTCGTTCTCGTATCTTACAATTTCGAATGGAATTTAAATTCTATTGTTCCAAAAATATCCACCCAGGCCTGTTGTTATCCGTGCTAAAGCATAGTGGGGCGGGGTTTAGTACTAGCATATTATGGCTCCATTTCCTTTGCCTAGCAGATATCGCTTACTTTGTTGCGTGTGTAGTCCCAACCTAAGATGTTTTTATATTATGAGGACGGTAGTTCTTTATTTAAATATTAATCTCGTGCTTGATCTGAGTCATTCGTAATGATAATTTTGACAGCTGTCATTACCATAGATAAATTGTCACACTGACAGTTAAATATACGGTGAAAGCTGTCAAAATTATCAGTACAAAATATGATAGTTCGCTACTGCTAGTCTCAACCATTTATAGCTACCATTATATCGTTATTTATTTATTAAAGGCTTACCAACAGATTTCACATTATTATCATGAAACATGAATGTACCATGCTAAATACATCCTACTTGTTCGACTAGAACCGAGGCCACGACATCCTATTAATATTTAATAATACAATCGTATCGCATTGGCGATCGATGTAATGATTGTGGTTAAGCAACGTTCGCCGTGGTGAGGACTCTGATGGGATAACGAAATTCGGTGTGAGTACAACAAACCTTGTTACGGAATAATACACTGATTTATCAATAACTAGCTTTCTGCCCGCGGCTTCGCCCGCGTGGATTTCGGGATTGGGTCTTTAGAGGGTCATAGCTTTTGCCCACGGCTACATATGCGCGAAGTCGGTTTATGGCGCGAAGGTTTTATCGCGCTTCCCGTGGGACCCGTTTTCCCGAGATAAAAAATACCGCAAAATCTTGCTCAAGAATCACTCTATCTATTGATGAAAACCGCATAAAAAAATCTGTGCAGTAGTTTTTGAGCGAAGCCTTTATTGCGTATCCCGTGGAATCTGTCTACTTTTCCGGGATAAAAAGTAGCCTATGTTACTTGGGGATAATGCAAAAATTCTTTCACCTCAGCTTTTTGGAAAGCATTTTTGAAATCGGTCCAGTAGTTTCGGAGCGTATTCTTTACAAACAAACAAACAAATCTTTCCTCTTTATAATATTAGTATAGATAAGTTTTTAAGTATAACATTTCCTATTCATTATTTTTCAAAACTTTTTTGTTTAATTGCTACAGAAACAATTTATTACTACATTATATTTCAATTTAAACCATTCAGTGCAATTTCTTGAATTTAATAATTACAGTTGAACAACACAATTTATTTATTTAAATAAACTCGTTGTCAAATTTACTTGTTTTCAAAATCATGATAAAGTTTGCCTCTTTCTTAGTTATAAAATGAATAAGATATAAAAAAAAGAAACGTTAGGATAAAAAAAAGAAATCGTAAGAATCTTTATAAAAGAAAAAGAAGATCGAATCAAAAAATATGGTCATCATTATCCCATGTATTCGATATACCTATGATCTAGTTATAAAATCACCCGCTACCGGCCCAGCTTGAACGATATGATAAAGCGTATGTCGTGCTGCTGAACTGTGGAAATACGACAAACATCTATTCTGTTTTGACCATGTCAATGTGGCAATTGTAGCGAACAAAAACGCAACCTCAATGTCCGTAAATCGAAATTGGTTTAAGAATCGCCTTGTTCATTTGACATTCTTTTTTTGAACCTATCTTTTTAGCGGATGGTTTTTATGACGTCACCTTGGCTTAGATTGGGGATGCAAAGAACTGATAAGTTTCTCAAGCCTTGCAGGCGAACAAATCTGGTGTATCTATATCCGAATCAAGGCTGCTCCAGCCGCAAAGATCTTCCTCGTAACTCTGGCTAGAGACTCTGACACTTTTATTTGCCGTTCGAGAGCAGAGTTCTAATTTATACAAAACAAATCTGACCCTCGACCTACATATAAGCAGTGCGTAGTCATACAATTCGCTACCTTAGACAGGTAGTGAAAGAAAAAACAGTCGCCACAATAAGGGCATGCCATTAGATACCGATGCTAATGTTCGTCGTGTAATACACAGTCAAAATCAAAATCAAAATCAAAATAATCTTTATTCAACATAGACCTTTACAGGCACTTATTGACGTCAACAGACAAAACAAAAAAAAACAAAGCTTAAAAAAAAACAAAAACCTTGTCCGTACGTACGAATAAGGAAAAAAAAAATTGACTCGACACCTAAGACAGTGTGTCATTTTGGGTCCATACTATCGAAGAAGATTTGGTCCTAAGTGTAATCTACTCTGTACGCACTACGATAGGCAGAGAAAGTAAAAACATCGAAACAGTGGCTAGCGCGAGTGGCGCAGATACGAGTACGTTAAGAATCCGGCACACGAGTCTCCCTCGTATCGTGAGAAGGCGCATTTAGCGCCTTAGTTATTCGGAGGCGAATCGCGTGATATCATTAGAGTATTATTGCCGCCACAAATTTCTTTTGTCACTTAACCGGGTATTCGGGGATTTATCGAGCGTGACGCTGGCGTGGCGGGTGGTTTGGCCTGCTTCACGGTGGAGACGCCTGCTGTGTGAGACAGCCATAGTTAGGCTCCGTGACGTAGTATAACATTAAGTGCTTGAAATACGTGTATAACAAAATTAGCTAGTAGCTACTATCACCATTTTTTTTCCCGTGGGGAAATGTTCCTTACGCATCGTGGCACTGTGCTGGCAAGGCGCGGCTGTGTGTGGGGCTCTCCGGTCTAAGGGACCGGCCTACCCACTAAAACTCCCTGGTGTTCTCTGAGCCCATTTCGGGGCGCGTGGTGGGTTGCGCTTTCGCGATTCTACCACCACACGCCCACGGACTAGCTCGACCTAGTTCGTCGAGTCATCCCCAAGGGGGGGATTGTCCGAGAACACTAGAACAATCCCCCAGGTGAGAGGCAACACCGTGCGCGGTAGCCAGCCGCGCACGCTGCCTTCACGGCAGGGTCATTAGACGAGCGCTTGCTCGCCTTCCCCTACAGTAGCTACTATCACCAAAATACGATATAACAGAGCCAAGTTATGTTTAGCCGTAATAAACAACTGTAAAAATGTAATAAACAAATTCAAGATGACGTTGTATTTGGCGACATCTTGAAGTACGTGGCATAAAATCTTCGCTCATCAAATAACGTTAATAATAGCAGAGAAATATTGTAGAAGCAACAAGAGTGTTGCTGCTTGATTACTTTTGTAAGTACTTACAGCAACATGTTTCCGTTCCATATTCAAAACACTGCTACCGTGACATCATATAAACAAAATTGTCTATAACTGTATTATTTATTCGTTAATATGTACCTATGCTGCCTATATTGAAAAATGTTGTATTTAAACGGAGAAATCTTAAAATTCCTTCGTTTTATTCAAATAATAAAAACAGTCATATTCAGTTGCAATAATCTATTTATAGCCAATTATATATATCTTAATTATTAATAACTTACACTGAATTATATAATTTAAAAAGTAATTTATTTTAAATTTTGACCTTGACATCTATAAGTAAAAATACATATTTTAGACTTATATAGTTTTGTTTATTAAGCAACGAAATGCTACATAAGTAAATTATGTTGCTCAGCCGAGCCCAGATGTCTGACGAATTGAGCACAAAAGCTGTTGGTATGGAGAAGCCAACTCGAACCTCACAACACAACCTGCTGTAAAGCACCAGACCTTGGAAGTAAAAAAAAATATAACATTCACCTTCCATTTGTCGCAGATAATCTGAAAATCACAATGTGTTCTTTTATGCTTGACGTAAATAAGTGCCTGTTAATATGTTAAATAAAGATTATTTTCATTTTGTATATTAAAACATAATATTTATTTATAATTAAATAAATACCCATTCGAACTTTCTTAAAGAGAACCAGACCCTGATAGTCATTTTTGAAGTACATAATGGATTTATATTCTTAGTGGTGTGGATAAAAAAGGTTTTCACAAAAAGATCACTGCTAATTATGGGGGTCTATCAACACTGCATTTCTCGGCATATGATACCTGTCATTCAAGGACCTTTATGTACCAAGGGTCGTCGGTCTCAGAAGTTCAGTGTCGAGACCACACATATTATCATATCATAAAATTTAATTATAATTTATATCTTCTATACATATATTAAATTATTACTCAGATTAACACTAGCCCAACTAATATTATAAATGTGAAAGTAACTCTGTCTGTCTGTTACGCTTTCCCGCTTAAACCTCGCAACCGATTTTGATGAAATTAGGTACAGACAATCTTTAGACCCTGAGACAGAACATAGGCTACTTTTTATTTCGGAAAAATGGATGAAGGGGTTGAAATAGAGGTTGAAAGATTGTATGGGATTTCTTAATTTTAAAAGACTAAACCATGAAACTTTATATTTAAGCACTTCATCTCATTAAACATTTGTTCTAGCATTTTTGAAATTTCGACCTACTAGGAGGTGAAATAAGGGTTGAAAATTAGTATGCAAATTCGTCAAATATCACGTCATAAGAAACAAAAAATCGTGTTTTCTAGCATTTTGAAATTTTTACCAGTATGGGGGTGAAATAGGGGTTGAATTGAAGATAAGACCATGAACCTTGGTACCTTAGACATAGGGACCAGGATTGACAAAAACTAATTTCACGCGGGCGAAGCCGCGGGCGGAAGCTAGTTACAAATATATTGTAGTAAAATCAGACATGTAGATCGACCGACACAAAATCAGATGCTGGTAGCACCGCCATTACGGAGAACGCTACTGGCCGGAGTCCGTGGCGTAATGGACAAATAATGCGCGCGTCGTCGACGCCATTATAATGTTCTTTGATGGCGGTAATCGCTCGCGCAGCCGACCGACGGCTGCGGAATCCAGTTACCATGCGATTTAAATTTGACTTTCCACTAGGTATATCTGTGTTCAAGCTGTTGGTATGGCGACCGATTTTACTGTGGTATGTGTAAAATCTTGATTCAATAGACAAATCTAACTGTACCCTTCTGTACCCATTTTTTTTATAGAATTTATATACGTAGCCGTCAATCTAGGATTTCAGTTATCTATTAAATTACTTTAGTCTAAATGGATTCCATGGTTTGTGTATGAAGGAGTACCGTTGAAAGTGAGAAGTGAGTATAATCTGTGATTGTGGATAGTCACAGATTATACTCGCTTTCCGCCACAACGCATTACGACAACCAATCGTGTAAGTTTGAGAGTAAAAACAGTCAAAACAATGTGGAGATATCTTCATATTAACTAGACAAATGTTACATACTTATATATTATTATTTCGCAAGATTATTTGTGAAACAAGATCATACAGAAAGTACGAGACGAAATGAGAAAGCGTTTCGTTGGCCGAACATAGCATCGGAGCGAAAAAGACGTCACTCACTGGCTATCGTTATGCGACAACATAAAGTTAAACCAATTGCCCGAATTTGGACATTGCAGTTTCAACGCTCTAATGTGATACCTTAAGTTTGCATATAATATAATTGATAGCAATATAATCTAAGTAGTATTCCGCATAGTGGCAAATGCCCAAGCCGTGGAAGCCAAAGTCAATAAAAACACAAGAACGTGATTAAGTTTTAAGCTGACATAATGGCATGCTCAGATTCAATCCAAAAGAGACAGATCACTGTAAAGATACGCTCAAACTAAACATCTATATCAGTTCCAATTTCTGCGACAAAACGAATACGAGTGGAAGCGCACTGCGTCTCGCGTCCGCTCAACATTCGAAGAGGCTAATTACCAACTCGACGAGAGCTAGTTCCGGAGGCGCTGCAACAATTATAAATTCAACAAAGTTCCGCCAGTGATGCAACTCGAAGACTCGATCTCGACATTTATCCCGAGTGACTCGATTAAACATATCAGTGGCGATCGAGTGTGAATTTTAGTCGAGACACCAAATGGATTTGGCGCCGACACAGCGGACAGCAAGCATTGTTTTGCATTAATTCGACAATGACAAGTTTCTCAGTTGAGTTCGAAACGTTCGTCGATAAACTGTCATTCCCGTCAATTTGAAATAGGCAGATTATTCATTGAAATCTCACTTTAGATTTAATATAAATTAACATTATCAGACACTTTAGATTCAATTTTAATTTGTTCTAGGGAATGCTACAGAACAATTACCAATGAAATATATAGTAAGCCGCAAACGGAAACAAATGTTATATATACATTATTTATGTATTTAAGATTGGACGGTCGATGGGGCAAAAGGGTTCTTGAGTGGAGACCACGTACCACCAAGCGCAGTGTGGGACGGCCACCGACCAGATGGACCAACGACCTAGTGAAAATCGCTGGGTCTCGTTGGATGAAGGTGGCAATGGACCGGTCGCGCTGGAAATCGATTGAAGAGGCCTATGTCCAGCAGTGGACAGCGATAGGCTGATATGATGAACTTTAAACGTTATAGTGTTTAAAATGCTGAAGCAAAAGTCTTGTAAATTTAAACAATTAAATCGAGCGACTCGAATTCGAGTGATGTACTACGTACTGTCTCGATTGAATCAACTCCAAAACCTTAATCGAGTCGCATCGTTAGCAACGCGTCTAAAGCGAAGCACTAGGTGTGCGATGTCCTCGAGGGTGCGCTTTCAGCTCAGCCCCTTTTATTTGTTGCATGCATTTAGTCCATAGAAACAGGGACAATAAGAACACGCCGTCGCGACGCCCTCGGCTGCACAACGCCGAGTTCTGATGACAATATCTATATGCCTAGGCTTTTTATGTAACGCTTTTATTATGAAAATCTATTTATAATCTGAATTAAAACTTTAACACGTCTATCCGTGTTAAAGTTTTAATAATTACAATTTTATTTGTATTTATAATAGATGTATGAAATTTATTATATTATTATATCAATCAATACAAGTATAAAACAAAGTCGCTTTCGCTGTATGTCCGTATGTATGCTTAGATCTTTAAAACTACGCAACGGATTTTGACGCGGTTTTTTTAAATAGATAGAGTGATTCTTAAGGAAGGTTTGTATGTATAATAAATGCATAATATAGTAGAGAAACACTGATAAATTTAAAGGTTTCTAATGTGATGTCGTAAATAAGCACGTTTTTTTGCGCTTATATTGCAAACGCTGGCTGAACCCTACGAGATAGACCAAAATAATGTACTACAGTATTGTACAACTTACAAAAATCCACAAAAAAGTCCGCGATGGTATATGTCTATCTCTTAGGGATAACCCACCATAACCATTTTTTCACTGCACCCGTGCGAAGCCGGGGCGGGTCGCTAGTTACTACTATAAAATAGTCTTAAAAATAATCAATTCAACTTGTGTTTGAAGTTTAGTAAACTTTAGAAGTAATTTGTCATTAAATCAGCGTAATTTTAGTTCATTTCGTTGCCGCTAGGGGCGCCGAACAAAGTTTGAATGTAAACTCGTGGTAGCTATATTATAAACCATTCGGATCTCTTACAGATCAGTTTAAAGGACATAATTTTTTCTTGTATGGAGAATAGGCCCACTACAAAATGTAACGTTTATTAATGAGACATACGTTAAATAATTTCTTATTGACCCTAGATATTATAAGGAACATTAGCTTGTTTTTATCTAACGGGAATATTGAGAAATCAATTAAAACATGAAGATTAAATAACCTAAAAATTCTTAGTAGTTAGTAGCTTTATTTTGATTTGTATTCAAATTGTTTTTTACGTAAATGCTATTTAACACTTTTTTATTCTTGAAAGATACAATCTTCTTTGGCCACTACCAAACGCCCGAAATCGTATTATTTTTTTGCATTCTAAATACTGGATACGGGAAAGAAAACGAAATCAAGCCGTTGGAAACGTAAACACAGAATTCGGTTGAAAACAAACCGACGTCAATTGGATCGTCAGTGTAGGTACCATTCTGTCGCTGTCATAAATGATGACGCGTTCCGTTTCACGACGATACTGGACTGACGAACTAATAGTTAAAATAATCTAAAATAGTATTAAAATAATTATTGAGAGTCAATACTTTTAAATAAAATAAAAAAGAAATAATACACTATTCTTTATCTATTATTATATTTATATATATATTAAATCATCTTTCATTTTGATTTAAAAAACGTTAGTTCTTTTACCTCAAATGTCATTACTAAGTTTAATTAATTGATTTTATTATTCCCGTTTCATTTTTACTCATAATATCGTGCAATTGCTTTTAATAATAAATTGTTATTTTAGAGTTCAGTAATATCAATAAACGTTGCCGTTTTCTAGTGGGCCTAAAAAAAATTATCTTCTTTATCATTAGGTATACTTAATTCACACCCGTTCAAATCCGAAAAGGTCCCAAGTGTTTTGCTCGACCAAAGGTAGGTAGTGTTTAGTTGGTAGGCTAGCCTTCTGCTAGAGTCCAACATAAGTAGTAGTAGGTATCCAGTGTAAAGTCATCCGAGCACCAGGGGGTGTTAAGACTACAATAGTAGCGCATCCCTTATGAGGATACACTACCACCCCGTGGGGGAAAAAAAGTAATCCTAATATACAAAATTAGGTAGTCAATACAAATCTTATACGTATTACATACAACGCGCATACTTACGAAACCATAATTAGAAATACACGATTAATAACACTCGGAAATAGTATAACACGCGACTTTATAGTGATTTAGAATAGGATCATTAAAGGTAGTTCTGCACGCGCGCCACGACGGCTTGCTTACGTAATGTTCCCCATCGTTGAACACTATGTACGGCAACTATAAAAATCTATTTTCACTGCTATGCCTCATTATTATATACTTGTAATTGTATATTTTGCGGTGTGAAAGAAGATAGAGTGACAAATTGAGAAGGGAATGCTTTTTTTCTGATTACTGTGCCTTATAATAATAAGCTTCGATACCTACATTATTTTAAATTAGAACGACAAACATTTGGATTAACTCATTTGTTTAAACTAGAAAAAAAAGTTTATCATTCCTTTTAGGACGGGCTACATTACAATCTGCTTCTTATAAAAAGGTTTTATGTACTAACTTTCAAACTTTCGTGTTGCATAATCAAAATAAATGTATAACGGGAATTAACACGATATCTTTACGTACCGAATTTTATTGCCTGACGTTTCGACCAGGTTGCACCGGCCGTGGTCGCAGGCGGACTGGAGCTGCGCTGTCAAGCTCCGTGATGCGGCAGTTTTCTTGAACCACCGACATATTTTTTGATATCCACGCACCGTCACACACCACACTCACTGTGTCCGTATTACGCATACCGACTGACGAGCCCGATGTAACCGACTGAGCAGATCGAGATAGTGTTTTTGTCACCACTGGATTCCACGCATTTGATAATTTGAAGCCGTCTTCTCGATTGAAATTGTTCGGATGTTTTTTAATTTCAATCGCTTCACGTACAACTCTTGAATAAAAGTGACGATCTGTTGAGAGGACTTGCGTGCGATAAAATTCAATCCAGTGGTTGGTGCCTGCTTCTAAGAGATGTTCCGCAATGGCCGATCTGTTAGTTTGTCGGTTCTTCACCGCTGCGATATGTTCCTTGACCCTTTCAGCTATGGACCGCTTCGTTTGGCCTATATAAGAACTACCACAGCTGCAGTCAATTTTGTAGACGCCTGGAGTTTGTAGTGGCAAGACATCCTTCGGTGTGCCCACCATGTTGTTTACTTTCATACCAGGTATGAAAACAGTAGGTATGCAATAAGTTTTTAATACCGTCCCGATTTTATCTGTCACTCCTTTGACATAGGGCATATAAGCTGGCTGCCTGCTTACCTCCGGATGCTTGCTTCTCCTTGTCGGTTGCTTCCGTCCCCGCGTTACTTGATATCCGTTGTTTTTGAGTACCTCCTGAACATGATCTAGCTCCCGTTCCAAATGCTCAGGGTCACAGAGTTCATAGGCTCTGTTCTTAAGAGACGTCACAACGGATTGTAGGTGACGCGGATGATGATGTGACGTCGCGTGTAGGTATCTGTCTGTGTGTGTAGGTTTCCGATACACACAGTGTCACTTTCACACAGTGGGTCACTTTCACACTGTGTGTATCGGAAACCTACACACACAGACAGATACCTACACGCGACGTCACATCATCATCCGCGTCACCTACAATCCGTTGTGACGTCTCTTAAGAACAGAGCCTATGAACTCTGTGACCCTGAGCATTTGGAACGGGAGCTAGATCATGTTCAGGAGGTACTCAAAAACAACGGATATCAAGTAACGCGGGGACGGAAGCAACCGACAAGGAGAAGCAAGCATCCGGAGGTAAGCAGGCAGCCAGCTTATATGCCCTATGTCAAAGGAGTGACAGATAAAATCGGGACGGTATTAAAAACTTATTGCATACCTACTGTTTTCATACCTGGTATGAAAGTAAACAACATGGTGGGCACACCGAAGGATGTCTTGCCACTACAAACTCCAGGCGTCTACAAAATTGACTGCAGCTGTGGTAGTTCTTATATAGGCCAAACGAAGCGGTCCATAGCTGAAAGGGTCAAGGAACATATCGCAGCGGTGAAGAACCGACAAACTAACAGATCGGCCATTGCGGAACATCTCTTAGAAGCAGGCACCAACCACTGGATTGAATTTTA
The DNA here is from genome assembly GCA_036419045.1 of Scirpophaga incertulas. Lineage (NCBI taxonomy): Eukaryota > Metazoa > Arthropoda > Insecta > Lepidoptera > Crambidae > Scirpophaga > Scirpophaga incertulas. The sequence continues at coordinate 3,250,371 of CM071631.1, read as the reverse complement.
TCGCACGCAAGTCCTCTCAACAGATCGTCACTTTTATTCAAGAGTTGTACGTGAAGCGATTGAAATTAAAAAACATCCGAACAATTTCAATCGAGAAGACGGCTTCAAATTATCAAATGCGTGGAATCCAGTGGTGACAAAAACACTATCTCGATCTGCTCAGTCGGTTACATCGGGCTCGTCAGTCGGTATGCGTAATACGGACACAGTGAGTGTGGTGTGTGACGGTGCGTGGATATCAAAAAATATGTCGGTGGTTCAAGAAAACTGCCGCATCACGGAGCTTGACAGCGCAGCTCCAGTCCGCCTGCGACCACGGCCGGTGCAACCTGGTCGAAACGTCAGGTTTTATGTAGTTTTTTTCTTTTGATATGTCAATTTAGTATCAAAATATAAAAAGTGGACGTTTCTGAGCGTCAGGGGACTTCTCGTTTCGGCATTCTGTGAAAAACCTCTGAGATGTACGCTTGGGTAAAGTAGATAGATAGATTAAATCTTTATTTACAAGTAAACATCTTGCTGTTGTTTCTGAGTTTATATCAAGTAATATTAATTACTAGCTTTTGCCCGCGACTTCGTTCGCGTGGACTTCAGGTTCCTAAAACCTCAAAAATTGTAGCCTATGTGTTATTCTGATGTATAAGCTATATTGTGGTAAAGTTTCATTCAAATCCATTCAGTAGTTTTTACGTGAAAGAGTAACAAACATCCATACTTACAAACTTTCGCCTTTATGATAGTAGTAGGATATGCAACATACAGACTATATAATATCTATCTTAATTGCCTCTTCATAAGTTCAAGGTACATGTGAAAAAGACGCTAATGAGTAAGGGCTATTACAAAGTCAATTATTATTTAACTGATGCCAATGTTTAAGTGTTGATTTGAAGATATTACATTCTAGAGTGTAAATATTTGTTTTCCCGTATAAATTGTAAACACATATGTACATTGTATGTTAACGACATAATTTATTGTAAATGTTGTTATTACTTTTGATAAAGCTGATAAGTTTCTTGCGCCCATTCTTCTTATCAGCTAAAAAATATGTCCTGAATGGGTGGTAGGAAAAAAAATTTGGACGATTCAAAAGAGCTTTCTATAAAGTCATATTTGAATAAAGCCTCTAATATAGCCTCTGTACAGAACTTTACTATATCTCTAACAACTGTATTGCAATACTATTTTACTGCTGCGACCAGCAAAAGAGGCATCGACGGACGATTGTGTAAATGTGGGCCGAGGCGAAAGTCAAGGCACACATATCAATTTCTAGTTGTGGCCAAGTCTTTTTCTAATATTGCCAATAATGAAAATTAGTACCTATTCAATAAACAGTTTTCTATTTGCAAGCGAGTTCGAAATTTAAATAAAACCTTTGATAAGTCACCTCCTTGGATGCCATGTTCCGGAGTTAAAGGTCGTTCCATTTTTAAATTACATGACACACGAGTTTACTTCGACGCTAAAACACGACAGAAATGAATTTTCAGAAAACTTTCATGCACATGTTCGACTTACCTCGAAAAGATATCGTGGCCAAGTATTTTACAAACAATCCCATAAAAAATAGAATACCTATTCAATTAACAGTCTTCAATTTGCAAGTCAGTTCGAAATTTAAATAAAACCTTTGATAAGTCACCTCCTAAGATGCCATGTTTCGGAGTTAAAGATAGTTCCATTTTTAAATTATATGACATGAGTTTACTTCACCGCTAAAACATGACAGAAATGGATTTTCAATCAACTTTAATGCAGTTTCGATTTATCACGTCATAGGTATACATAACCGAAAAATCCAAGCATGTTTGAGAAAATTTACTGATTCGCCAAAAGCATTAGACTATTAGCGAAATATGGATATATTGGATAAGACCTTTATCCAGATCTTACTATGTAATATGTGGGAAGCAAATGAACGGTATACCTGCTAAGAAACTCGAAGGTAGGTAGTGGTATATTAAGCTATGATTATGGTAATGTCGAGCCATTTAGTCCTATGAACATACTGTCACATCAGATGTGCAAATTACAGCTGGCAAATAAAAGCGATAAATCTTGGAAAAAAAATTACAAAGAATCCCTAGTAATATCACGTATATACTACTCAATGGATTTTAATGAAACTTTTTCAATAATATAGCTTATACATCAGAATAACATTATAAAAAAATTCTAAGATAAGTGAAAATTATAATACATTCATATGCTATTTTTAATCTATGGTAATATGTCTTGAATTTGTAAACAATGCTATTAATCAATGAAATGTGGCTTGAATTTAAACACAAACTAACGCCATCTATGAACAGGTTTTGAAGATTCGTTAATCTGTCACTCAGAAAATCCCTCATTGTACAACATTTCTAATAACTATGACTAGTCAGCAAACACAATGAGAACTCATTAGGGCGTTTCTGTGGGCTGCGAACGTGTGACATAAGACATAAAGCCGTATACATATTGGAATAGGTAAGTCGATAAAATTAACGCAAAGTATTCCTACAGATGAGGACTTGGCCTGGCTGTATTTATAACCGAGGTATTACGCAACGCCAGAACACCTGGCGTAGACAGGCACGGCCACAACCTAAGGCCCTTCCAAAACCTATTCAAACTAAAGCAATTTGCCGGTTTCGGCAAAATCGATACCTATACATAGTTTGCATTAGAAGTTGAGCTTAGTGTAAACGTTATAGAATAACTTTCCGTAAGAAAGTCATTTGCTTTCGAACATAAAAAAATAGTTTTTTTGAAAGAATTCAAATTCAACTAAAAATACTTCTCCGCGAAACTACTACCCATCCCTTCCTTAATATGCTTTATCCACTATCGTAATGATTACTTTGCTTGCTTTAAAAATGGAACAGCTCGGAGATGACCTTGTCACATCGGCAGCATCAGCACAAGAGAATACCTCGTACCTATCTAATATCTTTCTTAGCTCACTCAACTTCGTATAACTACAACCCATCACTAATATGCTTTATCCACTATCGTAACGATTACTTTGCTTGCTTTAAAAGTGGAACAGTTCAGAGATGATCTTGTCATATCGGCAACATCAGCAAAAGAGTACGCCCCATTAGTATATAGTCTCCGAGGTCGCTCTACTCCATATGACTGTCATAATTCCCTCCCATAATCAGGTCACGGAATACCTTTGTTTGGAAAATGGACTCTCATAATGCTCTTGCTTGAAATTAAACAAAATTGTATTTTTTACAGCAACTCCACACTTTACCTTGAGACAGCTCGCAACATTCGCAGTGCAAATGTAAAAGATGACGCGTTTCTGACTATACAAATAGGTATCGTTTAGAAATCGCCTTTTTGTTATTTATTATATTTTTGAAAAATGAAATCACCACTGAAATGACCCTTAAAAGAAAAAAGAATGATCAAATTAAATTAATAATTGGCTGAATAGTCACTTAACCTACAAAAACAATCGAATCGAACCTCATTTTTTTAAAGTCGGTTTAAAATTGGAACACTTTATAGATGACCTTGTCAAATCGGTAGTAGCGGCCAAAAACACACCATAACTATACAAAAATGGCGCGAACACTCGAGCCGTGCAGCGATGCTCAACGGGCCCTGCCTAATGTGTGTAACACTTCGCATCTCATCGAATACCCAATTAACAGCCCTCGCCGACCGGAGATTACGTCTAGGTACCCCGATACAGAGAGGTTACTCAATAAATCCATAATTAAAATTTCTAATACCAAACGAGCAGTGTAAAATAGGCAGTGAAAATTAGTATTTTTACACTGTTTGACACATTTATAATATTAGATGGTAATAATTACATATTTTAGACACATGAGACACCCTATAAGGGCAGGGACAGGGCACAATGTTTGCATTGTTGTCAAATAAAAGTAAAATATACAATATTAAACATCGACACATAAACAATGTAATACTATACTTATCAGATCTTCATTTAATTATACCTATGATTTAAGTTTAAAAAATTCGTCCATAGAGAAAAATATTCTCTGCAAGAGGCAGAGGCGCAATTCCTTTTTAAATGCGTTATATGGGAGAAACTTTATGTGTTATGGTAATTTCTTAAAGATCTTAATACTCATTGCATAACAATTTTTTGGAAGCATGCGGATCTAGGTGTTAGATCTAGTACTATAACATAACTATGTGGCTGTCTAGTATTTCTTAGATAATAGTCTTTTGCCTCTACAAATGAAGTGTAATTACTCTTGACATGCTTTCCTACTTCTATAATGTATAGGGATACAACAGTTAGAATGTTCAGTTCATGTAAGTATGGCCTGCAAGAAATATCTGGAGTCGTACCAGATAAAGCCCTAACGCAGCGCTTCTGTGCTATTAAAACTTCCGACATATCGCACTAATAATACAATAGTGTATCAACTCAAAACGTCGTACTTGACATAGTACTATAAACACACGCAAAATTTGATTCCTCACGCATGATCAAGACCGTCGTTCGATTAGTGCAAAAACAGAATAAGGATAAATTAAAAAACTTATGTGACAGTTATTCAATTTGCAACTATTACATGAAGTGAGTAATAAGTTTTTTGTTGATTCTGAAAAATGATCGATTTTGAGTTGATACACTATTGTATTATTAGTGCGATATATACACTGTTACCGCACACTGTAATTCCGTATCTCAACACCGACTCGACATATGCATAGTAGGCCATACTCGTAATAGCTGCCATTTTCTACACTTCGTCATTTTCGCAAGCTTGTAAAGAGAAAACGCAAAACTGCAGATTTTATTATTAACTGACTGGGTATGTAACTTCCAGTTTAGGTTTGAGTCAACTATAACCCCCAAGAATGTTACATTAGATTACATTTTATGTCGTGTTGCCAACGTATACTGTTTTTTTTACGCTACTGTAACCATTTATCATCAGGTGAGAAGTCAATATATAGTAATAAAAAAAGGCACTCCTCTGTGCGAGCATCTCCGTCGGCCACCACTAGTGTTGTTCTAAAAATATTTTACAAGTTGTTCATAATTTAGTTATTCGTCATAAATTCAAAATTAAACATTACTCATTTAATGGTCTTAACATTTACACCCCACACTTTTATAGTCATTGAGTTCTTGGACTAATTTGCTAAATTTTATAGACAAATTTTTGAGTTACATTTCTTTTTGTCATCAGAAATTTTTCTTGATATGTACCCAATTTTCTAAAAGCGTGACTTTATTTTTATTTTCAAGTTTTTAGATCGGTTTTTAGTCTTTTTAATAAAAGCGTGTTTTTTTAAAAAGTTTTTTTTAATTTTTTTTTATTTACTACTTTTTAGATCAAATGTTTTTTAGTCTTTATAACAAACAAAAGTTTTTTCAAACGTTTTTTAGTCTTTGCGTAAAAAGCGTGTTTTTTAAAAAGTTTTTTTTAATTTTTTTTTATTTACTACTTTTTAGTCTCGTGATTATTATAACAAACATAAAGAAATGTACATAATTGTTCAGAAAATGTAGTATTAGAATTAAACATATGCATTATATCAAATTCTATCTGTTTGCTTCATTGAACCAAGTCTCATATTAAAAAGTTTTTAATTTATTACAACATAATTATGTATTTTTATGATTCGAAAATGATTGAATATTGTATTGTCATCTAGAATACACATGTAAAAAAAATTTGAGCTCGATTGGAACAGTAGAAGTGGTCGAAAAATCGATTACAAGATTTGATCATGACAAACAAACAAACAAACAAACGGACAGAGTAAGTCAATAAAAAGCGTGTAATAAAAAAAGGCACTCCTCTGTGCGAGCATCTCCGTCGGCCACCACTAGTGTTGTTCTAAAAATATTTTACAAGTTGTTCAAAATTTAGTTATTCGTCATAAATTGTTTGAGAAGCACAATGAACCGAACGACACTCTGTTATCGGGTTTTTCACTTGAAGCGGAAATAGAGGTAGTGTTGGCAAGGACACAATTTGAAATATTTCAGTGAAGCAGTGAAGCAAAAATTTACAATTTTAATTTGTGTTCGTTTATGTAATCTTAATCTTTTAATTTGATTAGCAATTAAATTCACATACTCATCCATTTTTATTTAGTTTGATATTTACTTATTTCTTTCTTAACTAGGAAATAAAAATCATCTCGAAGTACTGATGCGGCCCACGTCTATGCAATCACAGACGTGCGCGACCGAGTTGGACCATAGTCTAATACCACCATTTAACACAATATCACCAGTTGATACATAATGAAGCGCGATTATTAAAGTAAAGCAACGTTAGATGTGGTCAATCCTATGATGGGTGACCAAAATGTAAAACATCTCGTGCTCGTACTTTGAGAGACACATTAAGCAGTGAGTCCTGTACCAGATCTTAACTGATCGTGTACTGTAACCATCCTAATGTACTATGTGAGAGAACGAACAGTGCCTGCGCAGACGCATGTGTATTTAGTCTCCGGCGCAGACTGCGCGTAAAAATAAAATGGTGTTTACAACAGACGTGTAATCGAAATTTATCGTAAAATGACTGAATATTATCAAATACATGACTATTTTAAGATTTAATATATTTGGGTCTTAATAAGATGAATATAACAATAAACCCCTAAAATGATAACTATCTTATCTGGATCTGTTTAATAAAAGTCTTCTATACAAGTTCTCGTGAGCACCATGAGCGGTCACCCACACTCATAGAAACCATATGACCAGAAGGTCGCAAGTTCCGACCTTCAATATGGTACTACGCTCTGCTGAGATTGTCCGCTGTGTTACCGTGCACTGAGATGTAGACTAGAGTAATCTGTCAAATGATAGCGTCGCTTCCATACTAAGCATCAAATATCAAAAGGGCTCAGTGCGTTTCGCAATCCGATTGACTCGCTCGCTTCCTCGCTAATTTGGGGGTCGCGGATCATCACGCCGGAAGCGTTCCAAATGAGTCTCTATCCGATTGAATCCCATACGTGACGGCATTCGAAAAACACTTTGATGTCATTTTTCAGATTGATCGTCGATTTGTTTCCAAATCAACATTTTTTTCTTCAAATAGGATTTCACTTAACTGTTGCACGTCAATGAGATCTTGTACTGGAAAGAAGCAGCAAAAAAACCAGTAAAGGCTATTTTTTTTCTCCTTGTATTTTTACAGTCGTCAACTAGAAGCTGGCCTCAGATAAATAGTCTACATTAAACTTCCAATACAAGTTTAAACAAGTTCTCATTATATCTATAAAAGCTATAGTATCATTATGTTAATTTACTATAGTCAAAATATAAGGCAACGTTACTATAGAGTTATTAAAATTAAAATTATATTAACTATTTTAATATACAGGCTCCATAAAAATAAAACGCATTCTTTACGAAATATATCACAATTTTAAATGAGCATCGTCAAAGTGTCATTGAGTTACCGTTGTATAAATTCAAAGATCATATCTAAAAGAGATTCAACAGTAAAAGCTATTATAAATAGATTATCTAAATGATAACATTACATGCAAGTATTTATTGATGTTTTTCTGGTTACAACATAATTTATTTAAAATATTGTATACCATTTTGACATTTAATGCATTAGGATATAAGGTTACAATTTCCCCAGCAACTGACACGAACAAAATTGTTATTGGAATTTTTTTGAAAACACAAGACAATTAAAAAATAAAGTATTCAAAAACTCATTATATACAATATTAAATACTTTTGTAGTGGCCAGAAATAACTCTGTAACTCATAGCTCTTTGTATGCATGTCTGTTTGAGATGTTATACATGAGATATTGCTATCCGAATTTCACCTTTATATTATAAATGCCAAAGTAACTCTGTCTGTTTATCTATCGCATTTTGACGCGATTGTATTTAAATCGGTCTAGTAGAATCCGATTTAAATGGAACAGCCTAGAGCCTGAAAATTATAAAGTTTACATTTTATTGTGTAAAAAGCGTTATAAGGGGTTGAAATAAGAGGGATGATAGTTTGTATGGAAGATACGCTATTTTTAAATCTGGAAGTGAAATTAGAACTAGAAACATTTGATCATTTGATTACATATGAATAAATACGAAATTAAAAGTTTCGTTTGAAAAGGATCAAAAATTCTCCAACCAATTTGGTGAGAGAGGACATAGGGACATTTTTAGCACGGGAATAGTTATTTGTTCAACTAGAGAGGAAAGTTGGTTTTTTCAAGCGAGTGCTAATTTTGAATCCCGAGTAAGCGAAAGATTCTAATAATTGACACGAGCGGCAGCGAGTGATTCTACATTAGAATCCTGAGCGTCGCGAGGGATTCAAAGGCACGAGATGGAAATAACTTTTCTCTCGCGTGACACATACAACTTTTCACCTTAGCAGTGAGAACATTATTAGAGATATAAATGATACAATATGAATTAAAATGAAACCACATATATTTGCAAAAACTAAGTATCTATTAAATTTTTTTGACATTTAATAAATCGAATTTCGAATGACGTGTTTCGTACATGATGATAATTCGCAGCATTCTAAATTCAAATCAATTTCCTCACTCTTTTTAAGCAGGGAACACAGTAAGGTGAAAAATATATTTTATCGGAAAACAAAACAATGTAAGCCGTACATTGTCAATGGTGTTTGACAAGAGGAGATGCAAAGTATACTCTCCGAGTTCTGATCAAGTCATCAAGTAGGGTCATATATTTATTCCTTGTACAATCAGCAACACGTCAAGTGACATAAGAACTGTCATCATAAAGTTATCGTGGACAGTCTTACGTGTTGTTGTTTGTACAAAAAACTAATTAGCTTTTTGTGTTCTCTTAATTTAAAATTTGCATACTACTTTAAAGGGCTTGTAAAGGCGTTCGTTATTAATTATTATAAAAACCATCAATCAACCAACAATCCATACTTCGTAGCAGAAATCTAGCAAATTGAGTCCGTTGTCTATCGCAGATTTGACACAAGCTAACAACTTTGAAATTGCATTGCAATCAATTTAACCTTCTATCGGCAAGGAAGGGAAGGTCTTGTTGACCATCCGGTGAACTAGACCTCATACCACGTCATATAATTGTATCCTCACTTAGAAATGTAATTTTATCGAACACAAGGCGAATGTCAAATCCATCCGCCTAGGCGGAGTCTTCGAGATCAAACCTTTTAATTGTACGGACTGGCGCGTATTTTTTTCTTTGATTAATTGAGGAACGCGACGACAAAGCGACGCTGGAGGAGCGACGATTTCCTGAAGACAATGGCCGCAATCACAGCCCGTGCGACGTGGCAGGTTATATACCCCACTTCGCCCACTACAGATTTTATTCAATATAACATACATATTATACAAACACTCGAAATAACTTCGAACTGTTTGAATACAAATTTCAAGATAGCCACTATAACACACGACAAATATGAAAGAAATGACAATTATATCCATGTAAAGTAAGGAGAAGTTATTATATCAGTCATCATTGTTAGTAGGTACCATTTCAAATGGGTCACAACTGTCTAATAAATAAGTGGTACTTGCACCTAATCTCGCTATAGTCGTGTTAAAGAATGTGATGTCTCTTTAGACACTGACCAATCCAATCTTAAGAACTATAGCAAAGAGCTCGATGGCTCAATGGTCTTTGGACCCATCATGAAACTACCATGCTATAGACATAGTATGCTGTAAGGTTCAAGATATTCAGATGCAGACACCACTGCATACACCCTCATAATAGCCGTTAGCTAGTCAAATTAGATGTGAAATGGGCCGTGATAGATTCAAAGGAGCCGTTCGAGCGAGCTTAGCATTTTTAAAACCCAATGCACACGGAGTTCAATCATAGACGTTTAAGATACAAGAGTCGGAAAGAATTCCAATATAACACGAGAGATGAAAAAGCTGGACGAAACGTGTCGGTATCATTTTTGTTTTAAAAAACACAGTGCATAAAACGAGTTCGCTGGCGAATTCAATTTGCGAATCTCGCGAGCGACGCCGAAGAAAGAATCAATTTACACAATAGTCTAAGCGAATTACGTCATTTGGCCGCCGAATATCGCAACAACAAAAAAGGCAGCAAGGCCGGGGTCGGTGCAGTCCGTTCACTTGCGATTTCGAATGGCCACAGGATGAAGACAGAACGAGTACGCTGGCGCCGCAATTAGGGCTGTCATACCGGACATTTTGTAATTTCGACAAATTTGAAAAGCAAAGCTATTACTGACGCAAATATAATTATTTTTCCCCGGGAGAGAGATGCTGAGAATCCGTCACTAAGGAGCACGAAGCGTGCCTAGGATACACCCGCGACGGCAAGTGTCACGGAAGTTATGTTGGATTCCACGCGACCGGAGGTGCACTTTTTTCACATCCCTGCGCCCCGCACCCAAAAGTCAAGGTGAACCGGTCTCCAGTTTAGCGAGCTGACAGATCATGCCATTTTGCTGCCTCCCAAAAATCGATGCGTCAATTAGTCATAGACACGTGGCCGTTTACAGCAATATGGCCGCTACGTTGAACGAGGTCGGTGAAACTCTTAGCGTACGTTTCATCAAATTTTATCTAAGGCTACATCTTATTGAAATTAACATAATTTTGAATGTACAATGAACATTGTGGTGTCACCGTTATGCCAAGTGAAGTATTGCCGATACTCGCTCTCGTGATGCAGCTTAATTATTGACATTGTTATAGCTGTCTTAAGACGGAGGGTTCTGCGGGTATTCCCCGCCTGCTGCAGGAATCCCACGCACACCCCACCATCAAGCCCCCAACATGACATGACTCTCGAAATTGCAGGCAATCGGGTACTAATTACATAATTATTGCGTCTCTTTATTTTGTTATACCTACTACTTTTATATTACTACAAATGTTAGTAATTGTTTGTTCTAATGACATGATCTACAAAAACTACGAAGTTGTCGAACAAGCATATTACAATAAATATAAAGTCATCGATTTAACGAAATTATATAAAGCAATTAATATTTTAAACAAAAGATAAAGAATATTAATTTTCAATTATTTTTATTTAAGTATCTTTATTGTATAATATTTTATAATATTATACTTTATTGTATAATATTTTGTACATACTGATGGCGGACTCAATGCTATTTCGTATTTTCTACCAGTCAACCAAATAACATACAAGTAATGACTAAGTAAATTTATATTGATTAATTAAAATCAATATATGCATGCAGATATTGACAACAAATTATTGTAAGAACACTGTTTCCGATCGTTCATGTTCGTTTTATATTATAACAATAATTTTGCATCTGACGATCTTTTTTTGTTAAATATTGATAAGTTTAAGAGCAGTATTCGTGCTAATTATCCGTGACCCATAGCGCCCTATATTTGTTGTGTTAAATACGATTTTATTTCTTAAAATGTTCAGCGATTTACTTTAAACATGTATGAGTAATTAAGTGGAAACTTCACTGGTGTATAATTAATTTTATGTATAGCCTTTAAGTAAAATGTTTACTGTTTGTTTCCCAAATATAAATAAATTAATTAATTCTATTTAACAACTTGTTAATGTTACAAATAAGAACACTATATCTCCGTGCTGTGATGCGTGAACTTTCTAGGTTAAGTGCCATCTTGAAAGTTGTCTACGCGTCGTGTGGTTTGTCAACACTCGCACTTGGTAATACGTGAATCGTGTATGTTTCTATTTTCTGTAGAACTAGCTGATGCCCGCAACAACACTTCCGAACCTGCTCCGAACGCTTCTTCAAAGCCGCAGAGCAACACGCGAATCCTCTTATTAGGAAGGTCTCCATTTTCAGGTGAGATTTAACTGTGATTGCCGTAGTTAAACGATAAGTTGCAATATTGTAAAGATGTGCTAAATAAACAATCACTTTGTATTTTCAGAGAAACAATTTATGGTTTATTTTAAAAAATCCTCAATAATATATCTTATACATATATAAATATTGTTTATAGAAATATATAGTAACAACCCATGGGGACCTCAGAGACACCTTAAAACCATTGTACAAACTACTCAGCTACAGAGGTCGTCTAATGCTGCATTGATGAATATAATTATATTACTTGTGTTTCTCGATCCTCTAGTACCTTAGAGATCAATAACACAGATTATATATGCTAGTATCGATACCTAGCTAACTCATACCGCTCCAAAACCTGTTCCGTAGCAGCACAACAATAACATTCTGATCATTTGTGCTCATAAAAAGATCACGTTACATCAATGTGATTTCATACAGTCCTTGTTCCAACCTGTCAGAAAGTCTGATGCGACATAAAATATATTGTTAGTTGAGCACGCATTTATTTTATAGGCCCATTGCGAGCATAGCGACTTTATATCCCTTGCAGTAAGACATAAATTGATCATGAGTAAAAATACTATATTCTTTATCGACCTGTAACTTTAGCAGTTACCCGTTGAACATACAGCAGGCTTTGTTTTTCCAAGTTTATTATTTTTGCAATTTTATGATTCAAAGGGTTCATGGTTTCCTGTTAAGGAATGCCTTCCTTATAGCTCTACTAGCGGATTCGATAGCTCCATCAATAATTATTAATCATCACAGCCCATATACGGCCCTACCAAAGTCTCAAGCGAGTTTACTCTATGTTAGCGATTTTAGGCCTGAGTCAACCACCCTGACCCAGTGCCTTGGTAGACTAAATACATCAGCCACAAATTCATATTTCGTATGTACATTTTTTATCTGAAGATCCTACGGTGAAGGAAAACTTCGTGAGGAGTGATCTATAAAATGTCTCTAAAAAATCTTTAAGGCCAAGGCACTATTACTTATTATTATTATTGTGGCTTATGTCACGTGGTTTTATAAAACACGGATTACAGATCCAACGCGTAGAGGCCATTTAAGCGAAATTTAATGAAAGTGTTCGTGGAGTGTACCAACTGGGACTAATCTCTTTCTGCATCTCTAGATGCACAGAAACTATTGTCAAAAGTTACTGGTTTGTATCTCGATTTTGGTGGTAATGAGAACCGGACTATGAAAGAGACTCCGGTCTACTGCCTTTTCAAAGCCTCCTAATTGATTTAAATATGGCACGTGGTGACTCGCTGCACACAAAATGGGCCCTCCAAATATGCAGACTAATATTAGTGCAAAGAGAGCAACATTGGTGTGAACGGCTAAGGGTGTAGAGGTGTGTCTGCAACAGCGATCGAGACGCCGTCGGCGTTGTGACATTATTACACTTCCACCCTTCGAGCATCTGCTCTTGTGACTCCACTCTGTCCCGTTGGTTAAGGCTAGACAGAGGCGAGTGGCATACCCCCCCCTGAAGCACTTCGGTACCCTCGGTGACGCAACTCACCGACAGCTCGCCACAAGCTGACCCGATCCCTCAGGGCACTGACTGCACTGATGTGGCATTTATATCAGTTATAGGGACATTAACTGCCCCACCAGCATTACTATTACTCGGTTGGTCACTCCGGTCGAGCCGCCGATGTCAGTTTGGAGTTCGACATTATCACTGTGATAATTGGTTGAATACCACTCATGAGGATTCTCAGCTTCTCCTCTCCAGAGAGAAAAATAATCTCTAAGTACCTTCAAATTTTTGCTTAAGTACAGTTAGAAAGAAATAGTGGTAGATACCATCTCTCTCTAACTGCTTCAGCAGCTATTTAAATTTGGTTTTAGAATTAGCCGTCGACTAGTGTTCAGACCAGTGCTATCGGTGCGTTTTATCTTGTTTACACCTTTTATATCCAAACATTAAAATAAAACTTTTGAAATATACGGAATCTAAACAATTGTCGAATCTACTCGACTCCACGCAATATTTCATCAAAATCAACCCAACTGTTAAGAAGTTCAAGTCATATACAGTAGTACAGTAGAATTTATGTACTCACGCCTCTTTCCCATAGGAGTAGGCAGAGGTTACACTTTCCCATAGGAGTAGGCAGAGGTTACACTTTCCCATAGGAGTAGGCAGAGGACACACTTTTTCCACTTACATACATACTTCCATAGCTTCCTCGACTTTCATTAATACTTTTATTAATTATCTAATTGATATATTTTTTTTTATAGGATGGGGCAGCAAACGAGCAAACCGATCACCTGATGGTAAGCGATAACCGTTGCCCATTGACACCTGCAACATCAGAAGAGTCACAGATGCGTTGTCGGCCTTTTAAAAGGGAAGAAGGGGGGAAGGGGGGATGGGCCTCCGGTACCCTCACTCACTCGGCGAAACACAGCGCAAGCGCTATTTCACGCCGGTTTTCTGTGAGACCGTGGTATCACTCCCGTCGAGCCGGCCCAATTCGTGCCGATGGCTCTCCCACGGTATTTTATAAGAAAAGTTCAAAACAACAACTAATGTATAAGAAATCCATCATATGAAATTGAGATGGTATTTCATACGATACTACACACGATGACAGTGAAACAGACACGAGCGACAAACATGTGGACGCTACTTTACTCAGCTGTCGCTAGGGTTGCCATCTACTAAAATATAAAGACCCGACTGAGCAATATAGAAAGCCAAACATTTGACTATCAAAACCGGCCATAATGTTATTTTGCAGCCAAAATGGCGAAGCGACCCGCTACCAACAGCGACGCAATGGAACAGCACAGCTACTGACTGACCTTGCTTAAAATACTTGAGTATCTATGGATGGATAGCTCTGATACGCGAATATACCAAAAAAAGCCGGCTAAGACCGGATAGATGACAACCCTAGCTGTCACATTTTATGCGAGCGACCCAAACACTAAGTGCATCTTTTGTTTTAATACTGTCTTGAGTCACAACCCCTATTAATGCCACTGCAGAAATTGTTCATTGTACATAAAGCGGTATGATCCGCAGCTCAGTGAAAAAGAAGATGGTGGCACTGCTCGAAGATTCTTTTTCGATTATGACAATTAATATTTTTAGGTTTACGTATTTTTTAAATTGTCAATCTTATATAAATTACATAAGGTTTAATGTCATAAGTAAAAACAGTGGCGACTAACAATTTGTAACACTTTCAGGGTCCACTCTCTGTACAGCAAAAAAAACCTTATAGTATTACTTCGTTACCCATCTGTGAAGACCCTTTTATCAGAAACGCATAGAAGAATCAATGTGAAATTAATATCAAAAACCATTGAAAAAATCAAACTTCTACGTTCAAATGATACAGCTTTGTATGCTGCATATTTGGACACTCGCAAAGGAATCCAAACCTATAGATAAAATTTGACATGAAGCAATGTTTAGTAGCCGAAGCAGACTTTGCATCAGAAAATACAAATATTTCTTGCGATCATACACTTATTGGCGCCTCGCACTTTGGTGGATTTTTTTACATTTAATAAACAGAATCATAAATTATGGCCCTCGCGGGTCATCATAAATTTACATACCGTTATCAAATTTTGAAAAATATCATACTGGCATACATTTGTTTTTTAATTTATTTTTGCAATCTTACATTGACAATATGGTTGTTGCAAGCTACAAGGCAATCATTAATAAATGAATGTTAGTTATTTAGGCAGCATTAAGGCGCATAGTTGTTGCAACGGCCTTGCTTCACAACTCGTATTTATCCCTACCGAGGAACTGGATCCTAGCTACTACAAAATAGACCTTCAGAGTAACCGGTAATTGGTTAGAGTAAGATTATAACGATAAAGTGATTAGGCTTTACCACCACGCTCACCCAGTGAGAATTTGTCGAATTCCCATACCCCTTTGAGGTTCGTCGCAGGTGCAGATTTTTTTTTCTTGTACATATGCTCGTATATGAAACTCTTAAAGCTCTTTGTGTCCTCTTAATTTTATATTTAATTTAAGTCAATGAGTCAAAACCCATGTTGAATAAAGATTATTTTGTTATATGCAGCCTGCATGTATGTTACTATGTTTTATATGTCTTTCGTAAAATTCAAAAATCAAAAACCTATTGCTAAACAAACATCGGAACTCAAGATCGCAATGCTAATGTCGAGACCACAGCGTCAGCGACGCTGTCTAAATCGTCATGCACTAATAAGTACGTTCCTGACACTTTTTTTATAGTGGTTTATTGACAAACAGGCAAACTGCCATCTGATGGTAAGTTACAGTGGTTACTATACACGTGTATTCTGTAAGATTGTAAATTTACATGCCCCACATTGTACATTATACAGTGTACAGAATACCTATCCAGTAATTTCACTGTCTATCACAGCAATGTAAACATTAATATTTTGCGACAACACCAAATAGGTAAGACGGAATTAACCAAATAGATGGCTTTAGAAATAACCGAGAAAGGAGAAATATAAGCGAATATAAAAATCCAAACACAATCGTATAGGAAGTACTCAAGACCATGATACACATATGTGACATACGCGTAATCGTAAAGGCACACACACACTCATACACACACACACACCCATACATGCATACACATATAGGATAATTGTTTAGTTCCACACAAATATAGTAGGTACATTGGTATGTGCGGGTGCTTGCTCTGGTCCGATTTGTTCTGTTGCTCAGAGACTGAACCACTGTCTTCCAAACCACAGGTTGTACCTAGCTTGGAAGCCAGCGAGCTTATGTAGTAGCTATAAGAACGTTTATTGTAAACTAGCTTTCTGCCCGCGGCTTCGCCTGCGTGGATTTCGGGATTGGGTCTATAGGCCCACAGCTACATATGCGCGGAAGTCGGTTTATGGCGCGAAGGTTTTATCGCGCTTCCCGTGGGACTATCCGTTTTTCCGAGATAAAAAATACCGCAGAACCTTGCTCAACAATCACTCTATCTATTGATGAAAACCGCATGAAAATCTGTGCAGTAGTTTTTGAGCGAAGCCTTTATTGCGCATCCCGTGGGACCTGTCGATTTTTCCGGGATAAAAAGTAGCCTATGTTACTCGGGGATAATGTAGCTTTCCAAAGGTGAAAGAATTTTTGAAATCGGTCCAATAGTTTCGGAGCCTATTCATTCCAAACAAACAAACAAACAAACAAATCATTCCTCTTTATAATATTAGTATAGACAAGAATTATATATGTGATGTAAGCTGTATGTATGTAAAATGTGAAATAAATCTATTATTATTATTATTAATCAATATCTCAAGTATTGTTTACTTTTTGTAGAAAGTAACAAGAAAGCAATCAATATTAGAGGTTTATTATAGTCACAACTTTTTTTCACAAGATTTTATCCCTCTCCTGAGGGGCGGTCGCCCTCACGATTTGCCTATATGGTTTTAGAACCTGGGCCAGGCTGAGTTTAGTCGGTAGGTCACGTGGACCGTTCCGTCCGCGTGGAGTCCGACATAACCTCCGTGACACCTGCCGTTGCCTGGCCGTATCCTGGGTACGTTTCGTACTCCTTGTGAGAATTCTCAGCCTTCCTCTCCTGAGGAAAAAAATCACAAGATTTTTGAACATATTCTTTTAAAAATACAATTTAAACGCAATATGCGCCTTAATAACGCCTACTTAGCTATCTGTCTGTTATTGAGTGATTACCATACGATACGCACCGCAACAAGAGTTTCAGATAAAAATGTAAACGCAGCGCACCGTGCGCGTACGCAGTGTATGCTAATGGGCGCACAGGAATGTACGCTTCGCCGATACGCATGCAAAAAGCCACCTAATTTGTATATCTCGTTTCCCACAATACTTTATTGGTTTGCGAGAAATTCACATAGCGTGGATAGGTTTACTTCATGGTAGAGTGAAAGTTATTTTTGAAGCAACGTTTAGCCCGAGCTTTCAATTAATGAAAACATACAATTACTTTATTCAACAAAGAAAATTTTGTTATTAACACAAAATAAAATTGAAAAAAAGACATTGGCTTTGTCAATTTACTGTCCTATTAGTAAAATTAAAGCAATTTTATAGAAAACCGCCCGCGGCTTCGCCAGCGTGAAATTAGTTTTTGTCAATCCTGCCCCTAGCATTTTTCGATAGAAAACGCTTAGTCTATTATAATAGTAGAAATAGAATAGAAAAGACGCGCGTGCTTTTTGTCTAGGGCTACTGGTCCCTCATGTCTAAGGTACCAAGATTCATGGTCTTGTCTTCAATTCATACCCTATTTCAGCCCCACACTGGTAAAAATTAAATTGCACAATAGGAACAAGGAATTGAATGAAAATAAGAATTGCACAAATTTTAACTATAGAAATATATTCTATATATTCTTGCTCAACACAGTTTAAATCAAGTTTTCTTATATCTGCCACTTTTTCTTAATATTTGTAATTTTAAAGAATCAATTCGAAAATCAAAACATTTATTCAGATTGAAGGTTCAAATTTTTGCTAAATAAATTTGAAATTAATGAAAATTTGTAAAATAATAATTAATTAATTAATTAATTTTAAACTAATAATTTACTTAACACTATCAACATTTATCAATAGTATGACATAACCTATAAACTCAGTTTCTCAACTTTTGTGTCAATCTAACAATTAATCAATCAATCATAGTTTACGATAATGAAATATCAGTGTACAATTATTTACCTTTATTGTTGTAGTTGTTGTAAATGACGAATCTAAGCACTCCACATTTTCACTACAGACACAGCTGACGATACTTTAACCACACGTGTGAACTTGTATTATGACGCTTTCTTGTTTTTCCAACGCCAAGAACGTTCGAGAAAGACAAAGACAGAGACACAAGCATGCGCCGATTCAATGCGCCTAATTCTCTAGTGCTGCGCGCGCGGCAGACCGATCATAGTTGAGTGGGAGAGAGACGCAAGGCATTCGGCGGGCCTCTCTCTCGTTCGGTGACTCATCGTAACGTTACCGAGCGTTACACTTTTTCATAAGTGACTCCCAGCCGCAACCTAATTTAAGACGTTGTCACGTCAAAATTTCAAAATGCTAGAACAAACGATTTTTTGTTTCTTATGACGTGATAGTTGACGCACTTGCATACTAACTTTCAACCCATATTTCACCTCCTAGCTGGTCGAAATTTCAAAAATGCTGGAAAAAATTTTTAATGATTACTTATCAAGTGCTTGAATATAAAGTTTCATGGTTTAATCTTTTAAAATTAAGAAATCCCATACAAACTTTCACAACTTCAACTTCTTTTTTTTTTCGAAATAAAAAGTAGCTTATGTTCTGTCTCAGGGTCTAAAGATTGTCTGTACCAAATTTCATCAAAATCGGTTGCGAGGTTTAAGCGGGAAAGCGTAACAGACAGACAGACAGAGTTATTTTCGCATTTATAATATTAGTTGGGATAAATAAAATAGGAGGTAAGATTACCTTTACCCATAGACTTTACAATTATAGTTCAAGTTTATTAAAAGCTATCGAAAGCTTATTAAAGTTTAATGTTGAGGCACATAATTTCATTGAATGTGTTATTGTAACAAGATATCTGATTCGAACATCATCAAGATGTCTGTTTTATCAGCATTATTGCAATTTTACAAATTTTTCGTAATAACTATATATTAGTTGTCATTTAATTTAATATCAGATATAAATAATTACATTCATTTGTTCAAATAAACTCGACCGCGTTCAATTACTTTATTGCGTAAAATCATTGAATCAGCAATAATAATTCACAATCGGATACTGATCACATTTTGCAAGAAATATAACAGGATTACGCGGGAATATAAAGATTCCTTTTTCGTGTTTCACAGTCGTTTGCCAAAATTCAACTGCCAACATGGCTGCCTGAGCAACGACAAGGCGTTTCGCTAGAATGACAATTCTCAAAACTAAAACAAGATGGCGAGTGACAATGCGTTACGTTCATTATAGCATTTCGGAACCACTACACGCGGAATTCATCTTAGGCTATACTTCAGCCAAATCCGATGACGAATAAATGTAAACAAACCAATTTTAGGGTTATCACAACCTATTTCACAAGAAACATTTTTTATCTCGTCGTTATCCTGTATCTAAAGCCTGATTTTGATAGCTACTTCAATATTAATTTTTTTTCTATCACATATTACTAGAAACACACAAAAAACTTCAACATTTATGTAAAAACTGAAATAATAAAATAAAATCTAAATAAATTTTAGTTGACATCCCTATAATCTGGGTAACGAAAGTGAAATGCAGAAGTAATAAACATTTTCGTAAATTTTAAGTTGTTTTTATCATACAAAATACCTAGACCAATAAAAGATCTTTCATTTAAATGTTGACTGTATTTGTATATTGTACTTGCATTCGTCCTCAGCCTATACACGACACACTGCTGGGACAGGCCTTCCTCATGGACATATGAGAAGAATGGGCCGTAACAACACCACGCTGGCCCAATGCGGGTTGGTGGGTAGAAACGGTCACAAATGTGACCGGGACCAACGCCTTAACGTGCCTTCCGAAACACGGAGGAACTCGAGATAAAAAAGTCGTGGTCACCCATCCATGGCATGACCATGGTGAGGGTTGCTTTGTTTTCAATCAAAGCCAAAGCGCACGAACCAATACGCCACTGAGTTCCTCACTTGCACAATACGCTAACAAGCTCCTCACTTGCATTTACATAGGTATGTATATTTTTTACCGTGGAGAGCCATGCTTCGGCACGAATTGGGCCGGCTCGACCGGAGTGATACCACGGTCTCACAGAAAACCGGCGTAAAATAGCGCTTGCGCTGGTTTCGCCGAGTGAGTGAGGGTACCGGAGGCCCAACCCCCCTTATTCCCGTTTATTCCCCTTATTCCTCTTCTTCCCTTTTAAAAGGCCGGCAACGCATCTGTGACTCCACTGTTGTTGCGGGTGTCCATGGGCAACGGTTATTGCTTACCACCAGGTGATCCGTTTGCTCGTTTGCTGCCCTATCCTATAAAAAAAAAAAAAAATTTCATGAAAAAATATCTGGCACTGCGGTGGTAGGACCTAATAACCCCCCCCCCCCCTCCTTCGCGGACGTATTAATATTTTGAAATAGAAAAAAAAATATTTATTCTGTTGCTTAGTAAAAAAGGTTATTAATATATGCCTGTCAATGGTTGCTAGGCAACGCTTTGTTGGTAAACATTCTTCATTGGATTTGGCTGGAGTATAGATTTAGATATTCCCTCACAATTGTGTACAGTTCGCGTGTTTGTTGTGACTACCTACATCCAAATATCAACTGTATATTGTCCAATAATTCGTGTTACATGGAACTGCATCGTTGTATGTGCAGTTGTTGCGGTCAAAGTAAACAAAATATTGTGTTTATCATAACAAGCGTTTACTGAGAATCAGTACAACTGTTCAGGTCAGAAAATCGCAATGTTATTGCGACTGTTAAAAGGGAAATTACTAATTGCGTTACAATGCACGGGTGATTCGGGATATTTTTTTGTCCTTCTAATAACGTTCGAATAATAAATATGTACGTAACATAAAAGTACTGAGATAAATAAGACCCTAAAATATATTCTTGGTATAAGCAATGTTATTACTGAATAGAGCTGATGTTGACATATTCTGTAATAAATTTCATTCATGCTGCTAATCTCTTAAGGTTTAGAACATGGGTCACCGATTACTTTCATTAGGGGTTTATTTTTTCTCAAAATAACATGACGGTTGCGGTCCGGAATGTAATAAACTGTACTATTTAAGTAATATTGTTAGATACGATATAAATTGACAAATAAAACGAACAACGATTTTAAAGTTAAATTTAATTGTTTTGTATATTTTATAAACAAGACAACTTTCTGGTATACTACAGTATATTATAAATGTTCAAATTTGTGAGGATAATGTAAGGATTCAGATGAAATATGGGGATATATCAAGGATATACTCGAGGAAAAGAAGGTTTTTTCATATGTACAAAAATATATTTTTTGTGTGAGTTAAATTCGAAAAAAACAGCTGAATAGATTTTGATATAATTCATGTAATTTGGTATGGAACTATGATTATTTTTACCTCAGGAAAGTCTCTAGTTCCTGACACCTGAAACCTGATATAACGTGAGCTAAGCCGCGGGCGAAAAACCAGCTTACTATAAATAAGACAATATACATACAATGTACTCACAATGTATGTATGTTGATATTGACTTAATGTATGTTATTCTTGATAGTCATCTTCAAATAAATATTTTTCATTTAAATCTGTTTTATCCTTTTCTTTATTTATAACAAGCGTCTAATGTCTTCGTACAGGTAAATATTTATTTTTATAAAAAATAAACAAATTTATTTACTTTATCAAACTTTTTAATCATAACAAAGTAATCTGTTAGTGAAAGAATTTTTTAAAACTCTAGTAGGTATTAGTATCAACTATATAACCATATTTATATAGAAACATACACTCACGCCTCTTTCCCATGGGGGTTGGTAGAGATTTTATAACGTTTCTCGGCTTTCATTAAAACTCGCATGCACAAGCCGACTGACAAAAGAAATTTATAAGGCATATATAAATAAGCCAGCCTAGACGAACATACTTGGACCAAATAGGTAATATATGGAAAGAAGGTCAGGTCTAGAGTACCCGTGACCAACGGCCGTGTATGTATTATAATAACGACGCACATAACACCCAACCTTATATAAACCTATAGCTAATTTATTTCAGATTTATACCTAACTAGCTACCTAACCCGCCCCGGCTTCGTATGGACGCAATGCTATTATACATATAAACCTTCCTCTTCAATCACTCTATCTATTTAAAAAAACCGCATCAAAATCGTTTGCTTAGATTTAAAGATTTAAACATACATAGGTATATAGGGACGGAGAAAACGACTTTGTTTTATACTGTTAAGTGATAAAAACAATCAAGCAGTTTTTAAAAAGTATCAATTTGTTTAAAATAAAGCTCATTTATACTGTTAAGGATTATTTAAATGATAAAAATGCTTGGGTTTAATTTTAATAACTCGTAGTTACGTTGCCAAATATTTTGAAAAACATAATAAACTATCTAGTCTTCAATACATAGTATAAAACAAAGTCGCTTTCGCTGTATGTCCGTATGTATGCTTAGATCTTTAAAACTACGCAACGGATTTTGACGCGGTTTTTTTAATAGATAGAGTGATTCTTAAGGAAGGTTTGTATGTATAATAAATGCATAATATAGTAGAGAAACACTGATAAATTTAAAGGTTTCTAATGTGATGTCGTAAATAAGCACGTTTTTTTGCGCTTATATTGCAAACGCTGGCTGAACCCTACGAGATAGACCAAAATAATGTACTACAGTATTGTACAACTTACAAAAATCCACAAAAAAGTCCGCGATGGTATATGTCTATCTCTTAGGGATAACCCACCATAACCATTTTTTCACTGCACCTGTGCGAAGCCGGGGTGGGTCGCTAGTTTACATATAAACCTTCCTCTTCAATCACTCTATCTATTGAAAAAAAACCGCATCAAAATCGTTTGCTTAGTTTTAAAGATTTAAACATACATAGGTATATAGGGACGGAGAAAACGACTTTGTTTTATACTGTGTAGTGATAAAAACAATCAAGCAGTTTTTAAAAAGTATCAAATTGTTTAAAATAAACTCATTATACTGTTAAGCATTATTTAAATGATAAAAATGCTTGGGTTTAATTTTAATAACTCGTAGTTACGTTACCAAATATTTTGAAAAACATAATAAAAGTATCTAGTCTTTATAGATATAATGTGAATTTGTTTTTTGTAAAGGAAGTTGAGTTTAGATTATTTATCTGAGGCCATCTTTTTGTGAACATATTGCATCTGATTTAGGTAATGCGAAATTTTGATTATATACATATATATCCTCTCTTGCTGAGTGTGAGGTCTCAAGGTGATTGCCGGCCTTTGTCTTTTTTTTTTCCTCAGGAGAGGAAGGCTGAGAATCGTCACTAGGAGCACGAAACGTACCCAGGATACCCCCGCAACGGCAAGTGCCTGTGCCTAAGTTCTAAGAACCATATAGGCAAATCGTGAGGGCGACCGCACCTCAGGAGAGGGACGTTGCAGCGCAGACCCACAATAGGGACCCGAAAGCGCTAGAAGAGGCGCGGAAAGCCCAAATAGAGCCGGCCTTGTCATGAGGGACTGCTGGCTTTGTCGCCAGTCATGGTTATATATAACATATATTTCTATCACAAATATTTATGTATATATGTCTATCCGTTATCCTAGATCCCATAACACACAATATTTCAGTCCTCAGCGCCAGGCTAACTGGTGCCAGCGTAAGAGAAGTCAAGTCAATCTTACATGAAAATTAGTACAAATACGTTTCTGGTAGGCGACAGCGACAAGCTGGTCAGGTTGTCCACGGGTGATCTGGAGTAATTGGGCTTCCAGTACGTAAATCGCCCTAAGTGAGGACAGAACGGACGTCGAGGTGGTTTGGTGGGTATGCCCTGCTTCCCGCTGGGTGTGTCCCACACACGCCTCTTAATTAGCCATTAACAGGTACAGTGCCCAACAGCATTCCACCGCGCTGAAAAAAATGGGCGCTGTGCAAAGTTGCAATACCTACAAAAATTTACTCTGTCGATATCGACTGCAGTGTTCACGAAGCTGATATTACTTCCTGTTCACGTTCTGTCATTTATATGAATAAGTAACGTACAAATTAATATTTGCGCTTAATTAATATGGGCATTGGTGGTGCACTGGCCTTCTAATTGGAAGGTCCGGATTCCTTACTGCTTTTTTTTTCTTAGGGGAGGAGAAGGTAATTATCCTCTTGGAGATCATTGCAATCATGTGTCTCAATGATTATGTCGATCGAGATTGCTCGATCGGAGTAACGTACTAAACTCCAATGCCTTGGTGCTACTGAGTTCATGCTTCGTAGCGAGAGCGATCGCTCCTCAGGAGAGGGTGCGGTGCAGCGCTGATCCATGTAAGAAGTTATATGCGTTAAAAGCGGCGCTGGAAATGTTGCCTTGTATGGAATGAAGAACTAAGTCATAGCGATAGGGAAGGCTGCCGAGCGAAGGGTTTGTTAGAACAGGTCTGAGATAAATACTTAGGATGAAGTCGTGCCTCATGGAAGGGATGTATGTGAGCTGTGATGGAACTTAAATTCTATTATTATATTCATTCGCTTATTATTGTATTATTATATTCATTCGCTTATTCATATTGCATTATTATGACATAATCAATCTTGCGCAGCAAATTCTCAATTTACAGCTGGAGTTGGAACAAATAGTATGATTTCAAACATCTTTGACAATAATTATTAATTTCAACTGATGTAAAGATGTCATTTGTCACACAAACTTTGAATGTTGTAAAATGTATTTTTTTTTCTACAATTGCGCATTTTGATGACTGTCTCGCTACTTATTTTATTTTGCCCGAATTAGTAATACAATCTAATAGTTAATAATTGTTTTACCGCAGATGTATTTGTTTGACAATAAAATCATGTAACTACCGGCCGTAAAGTTTTTTTGCATATTTTTATATAAAAATAAAACATGTTGCACAACTAAGTGAGAATTTGCAGGTGGAGTCACTGATTGTGACAGGTTGACAGGGTTGATTTTGGTTAGACACTATTCCATTAGTTTCAAATACATAAACATTTAAAAAGTACTATTTTATTTTATTAACTACTCTTATGAAAAAAGGTAACTAACTATTAAGGATTATATGATAGAACATAATGAAACTATGGTATTATTTATAGATATAATGTGAATTTGTTTAAATTTGTAAAGGAAGTTGGGTTCAGACTATTTATCTGAGACCAGCTCCTAATTGACAACTCTGTAATACAGGGAAAAATAGCCCTTACTGGTTCCTTCCAGTACAAGGTCTCTTGCCGTAGACTTCTGAGCCAATAGCGTAGCATCATTGACGTGCAACAGTAATTGTAAAAATCCAATTTGAAGAATAAATATTTTAATACGGATGTAAGTATCTGCTTTTCTATTCTTCTTATAAAATATAATTTCATAGCTGTATGCTGAACGGGCGCAACCTTCACACAAAAAGAGTATCTTTCTGTGCTTGTGCCGAGTAAACTGTTTTGACTTTAATTTGCTATATTAGGTACATAATATCAATTATGGGTTGCCTATTTATAGTCAAAGCACATTCGCACGTTACGCCCATGCACTGTTACACTGTGCGGATTAAAAAGCGGATAACCTTCTCGTGTACGAATAATACCGGCGCATGCGCAAGTGCGCGCGCAATCAGTGTTCATTACAAACGACCTTCTGCGTTAAGGCGCTCGCCGATGGATAATGGAACATATACCCTACATTATAGGATTCATTTTAGCACATAAATCGAGCGAGAACGGAATATTAGTAGACAACGGACATTTTCATTAATAATACGCAAAATTACGAGCCATACATTACATAACATATCCTGGTATGTATCAGTATCATTGTGTAATTAATAAATATCATGTCACATCAAGGGCGGATTCAACTTTGGCGACGAAGGGCGGGGGGGGGGGGATGTCACATGTACGTAAGTACTGTACTTAAAAATATTTATTTTTTATTGTACACTTGAAAAACTTAACGCGTAATAACTTGTATATATACACGTACATATTGCCATCTTCTCTTGAAGACATCCAAAGTAACAGCTAGAGTCGAGGGGTATGACACGAGTTACATAAAATCTGTACGACGACAAAATATATAAATAATATCATTATGATCAATTAGTGCTCCACCTAAATCCTGGAACCAGCTCAGGGGGAATTTTGAAGGTACTTTTGTACTCTGTGTTATCTATAATTTAAGACAGCGACAATCCCTCCGATATTTACTTAAGAAATTAAATATATTGACAGCAGACAACAATTTACTTGAGTACAGATACAATTAACAACAAAACAGTGACTATCTAGCGACTGTAATCTGACAAAACAAAATGGCGATCACCAGAACTACAAAGGACATTGTTCCGGCTCCATACATGTTCTGCCTAAGAACCGTTCGAATCGAAAGTGACTTATATAAACTTTTAAAATTATATGGAATCCTATGAAATAAGTTTTCACGAACGGACACTTCAGGAAACTAAAATAATTACGAAAATAGTTAATATTTTGAGGTTATAAATAAAAAAATAACCAACCTTGCGTGAAATATCAGAGTAGAAATATCAAAGTAATATTAACAATACTATGCACAGCTATATATGTTCTCTTCTAGAACTAGGAAAGGACTACTCTACTAGATACTAGGAAAAGAGATAGTACCTAATCAAGTTTAAGACAACTCTTTGACAATTATCATTTTACAAAATCCAGTCCTTTACACACATCCGAGTCTACCAAGTACCTACGCAATGTAATCGGAGTCCGTAATCAAGCCAAAGTTGTTAGAATAAAATCATGAGACGCATAGAAAATCACAAAAGAAACTGTAGTCGCAAAGCAATCAAAAATTAAATGAAACGGACACAGATAAGGTATGAAGTACACCAGTGCTGCCAATTACGAAAACTTGAATGCCAAGCTAGAAATTCGCGATTTCGCTTAAAAAATATATAATACTAGTTTTTTTCTAGCTAGTCAATTTAGGTATTTAAATGAATAAAGCGTTATCAACTAATTTTAATAACCGACTTCAAAAAGAAGGAGGTTTTCAATTCGATCTGTATTTTGCGAAAACTTCCGAAACTGGCAGCACTGGCTGACGGAAAACATTTTATACGGCATCAATAATTGTGACCCAACTTTTTATTTGGAATTTATTTATTTGAAGTGTCCGTGGAATACTAAAATATGTTTCAAATAATATAAAAATAAATAAAAATTATAGTATAATTTATATTCACATCGGTTCTTAGGCCAAAATTGAACAATGTCCTTTGATTACTGTCAAAAATGAGACAACTCCATTTTTGAACCTGTCTATATGCTCATTTAGTTATAAGCTTAAGTTACTCTTTTATGAGGAATCTCGTGTAACAGAGGCAGTCTGAGAAGTCTTATGTTGATTATTTGAAACCTGTCCATACTTTCTTTCTTATAGCCTTCACTATTAAGCTTCTGACTACAGCGAAGTTCCCCGAACCACTTACAAGTATAGAAAGTTACTAAACGCATCTCCGCCCACTAAAATTAAGTATTGAAAAAGAACTCGGAAAATTCTCAAGCGCGCCGCCGTACCTCCTGCCTACTTATTAAAGTTGGCCGTTTGAAATTTCTTACCAGTTCACCGGAGTCATGAACTAGTGGCACGGGTGATGTTCAAAAAAACACCAATCAATTTCAGCATTTAACCGGCCGGCGAAGTTTTCTTTGTTCACTGGTAGAACTCAACAACGAGAAGTTTTCATTAAGTTGGCCAATAAATTAAGTACAACGGGAATTTTTTATGAACACGAATCGTCGAAGAAAAATGTTTTTTTTTCCACTAATGGTTGATAATTGTATGTTATTATAAGAAAAATGCTTTCGTATTCTTGCTCTTGTACGTGCTGTTGTCAAAGAATATGTATCACTTTTTATCAATTTTCTATGTTAATTAATGTCTGCGTCCGTAAAATCCGGGCGTCTTAAAGTAAATGTATATTTAAGAGTATATATATATTCATTATATATATAATATTTTATGTCTATGTATTAGGTAGTAAGTTTATAATAGTTTTGATCTTTGTTTGCGCCACTGGGTTGACTAGTAGAGAATGATTTCTTGCCTTCAATCCGCCTTTTATACTTTGTTTATTTATTATCTACTGTTCTTAAAATGTTCAGCGATCTACTTTAAACATGTTTTTGTAATTAAGTGGAAACTTCACAGGTGTATAATAAATAACTTTATGTATTATATAGCCTTTAAGTAAAATGTTAACTGTTTGTTTCCCAAATGTAAATAAATAAATAAATTACGATTGAAATAAATAAATACAGCAGTAAGTTAATGTAGCGAATGTTTAAATCTGACGATTTGCACATGTACTTATTTAATAAAGATGATTTTTTTAAGCAAGCGTGGACTAAATCCGAACTTATGAGGAATAGCGAAAAGTATTCACATGTATTTTCGGGAACAAACCTACATCTTTTGATTTTCAAAAATTTTATATACCTTAGCCTACCTAAAAAAATACACACTGTAATTTATTACACCATTACATTTAAGGTGTATCAGATTGTTAAGTAAATAGGGGTGATACGATTGAAAATCACAGATTTGGAATAATTACAAACTTTGAAGCCAATCCTATTATAAAATCAAATATATCAAATTGAATTTGCTCGTCAGTGCCTGTAACTGACGCCCACTGACGCTCTGACATAACTGCACAGCAGAAAATTGAATAAGAGCGGTGCCATCCAGGAATCCGTATAATATTGTTCGGCATTTATGAGGGTTCAGCCAATATCAGGTTGGACGAGTATTATTTCCAGAATCCATTGCGTTTTCAGGGACAAATATCATTGTCGCTCGGTCTTAAAATACTATTGGTCTGATGAAACGTAATGAAAATCTTATATATGAAAATGAATCGCAAAATGTGTTGGTAAGCGCATAACTCAACAATGCCTTTACCGATTTGGCTAATTTTGGTCTTGAATTATTCGTAGAAGTCCAGAGAAGGTTTGTACGTAGAGAAAATAAAAAATAAAATTTGAAAAAGTGTAAAGTTAACATTTTTATACAAACAATTTGTACTAATACTTAAAAGCCAATTTGAACCTTTGGCAAGACAAAAAAGTGACGTTAGTTCTGTCAAACAAATTTAATGTCATCATATGTCATTTCAAGTAGGAACAAAAAACTGGCACTTTACAAATCTTTTTGACAGGACGAAGTCTGTCGGGCCCGCTAGTTATCTATAAAAATAAATAAAATTGGAGTGTCTGTTTGTAATATTAAAATAACCGCTTTCTACTACATTCATATGAATGTATATACGATACACATCCCAAAATACATCTTTTTAAAATGGTTGTATGTCTGTCTGTTTGTTCCAGCTAATCTCTGGAACCAGTGCCTGATTAACCCTTAGGCTAATTAGGCTGCAGCCTAGGGCGCGAGGATCGAGGGGCGGACAATTAATTTTGAATTTAAAAAAACGCGCGTAAAACAAACCCTGACTTTACTCGAATCGGTTCTTTTAGGCCGACCGTAACACGCCTGGCGGGGGCGCGTTCTTACAATTAGCCTAGGGCGGTCAGAACTCTTGATCAGTCGCTGTCTGGAGTGACTGGACTGATTTGGACAGAACTTTCACTGGCTGATAGATATGTAATAAGCAGTAACTTAGGCTAAAAAAAAGTAATATTTTTTATTACATTCCACGCGGACGAATTCGCGGGCACAGCTATTTTTAAATATGAAAACAACGCAGTTAATTTCAGGTTACTGTTGCAAACAATACCGTCTTAAACATATTATTATCGCGAAAGTTTGTAAGTATGTTTTTACTACTGAATGCATTTTAATATAACTTTACATAGCTTTATACTTCGGAATAGCACATAAGCTCGCGTCGCTTATTTAAGCTAATCGAAGTACTATAGTCTATTATAATATATTCTTTAATTTTAAACATATTAATGTATCCGTTACGTTTTCTTAACAGTTTAGCTACCATACCAGGATTCTAGTGAAGACCAGCTTTCCCATTCAATGTGTCACATATGATTGTGTTCTTACATTGTGTGTGTGTGAGAGTAATTAATATGCGAATGTGAAAAATATACAACATTAAAATACAATATAAAAAGTTAATAAACCGTGAATCAAATTTTAAATCATGTTATATCAAATTATGTCATGGTAAATCAAATTTTATTAAATACTATTGAATTTCATTGAGTATACTCTTTAAACAACCACATACACCATTTTCTTCTATATAAAAATGAATCGCAAAATGTGTTGGTGGACGCATAACTCAAACAACGCCTGGACCAATTTGGCCAATTCTTTTTTTATAATGTACGACGAATAATTATAGGAAAAATCCTAAAAACAGCCCTTTTTCCCATGCAAAGTTTTCTAACTAAAACGTACTGCCAATTTGAGTTTTATTGTATAAACATCATATTGCAATACACTCACTGTTGTCTAAGCAATGTAGGTGTGTTCCTAACATCAAAGAGTCAATCTGCGCTTTATTAACGCTATATAAAGTTGAAATTCAATCATATCTATCAAAACAGTGTGCGTGTGTGCGTTAGAACACAAAGATCGCTGGAGGATTTAATGTCACGTTCCGAAATTGAATAGTCACAAAATGTAATGTAATTGGCTATGGGATATTATCTATAAAATAAGTAGGAGCAAAAAACTGCCACTTTTTGACAGGACGAAGTCTGTCGGCTCCGCTAGTTATAAATATAAATGATAACAAAAAAAAACAATGGTCGTATAAATAAATGTATGACACGTAACGCATACTACAGAGTTAATCATTAAATATAGTGGCTATATCTTTCCCCGCGCAGACGCGACTACTGGAAGCTATATTTCACGCAAGACAACAATATGCGCGCCACTCAGAGCTGGAGGACATTTCCACCCGGCGATAAATAAAACGGAAAAGCACATAGTTGAGCGCTAGAGAAACCTTTTATTGTACAACGCCGAGGAGGTACATCAATCAAGTCGGTTCATAAGGAATTCTCGGCAGTGTAATGCTTCGGCGTAATCTTGTAATGTAAACGAGGGACTCCACCCCGGTGCTGGAGTGGAAAGTTTAAATCGTTGCGAGTTCGCGACATTCTGTCGGATGTTCCTAAGGGTCGGCTTTAACGCTGGCTTCCGATAATACATACTCTCTACGTATATATATGTTTACATATAATTGCCTACATATAGTCTTTTTGTGGCTCAAAAGATCAATAGGCATTATTTAAGTTTGCGTCTTCTACCTTCCGGCATATCTTCGCCTTCGATCTGACGAGGCCCAACCTCGTTAAACGCGCCAAACTCCATAAAAAACAACCACGAGCACAGATACAAAATAGATAAATTAACAAATAGCTAATTAGGACTCGACCTCACCATAGGCTACAACGAGCTAATCTGTGGCAGCGCTGGTATTCTGCTCGGGCCTAAGTTGTTTGAAATATAAAAGACACCATAATAATTAAACTTACAATAAATTATCATATAAATATTACAAAAAAATATAGAATAATATATAACAATAGATTATTGGCCCTTTGCCTTATAATATTGTAAATTAAATAGTAAAAAAAACAATTTATTAATACTTCTCTGTGTTTAAATAGTGACGTTAGTACATATAGTATAAATAACTAGATGATAAATGTATTAAAAAAGGGAATATAATATTAAAAATAAAAGAAAATAAAATAATAAAAAAAGGAAATCATATTTGAAAAATCTCGTGCTATAAACACGATAAGGGCACTTTATGTTCGTAGAATAAAGCTGTATGGATATAGTAAACACTTCAATTATTCTGAGACAGCAGCAGACATGTTCGAATAAGATAATAACCTCGGCCATATCTTGTTGCATTAACTTTACATTGATCAATCACTTTGAGTATTTCTTCAAAAGTAACAAAGAACCTGACGTTAGCAACAGTACTAGCTTATTTTAATTTTTTGAATAATGTGTATTTATTATTTATAATAATGTCGGTGTAATAAAAAGAAATGGACAAAATTCATGTGTAACTAAAGAGCCGTTTCCGAAGATGTAAAAAAAATCCTTTTTTAAATATATATTCATCACGTGTGAGTTAATTATAATACAATTCATATTTTATATATAACATATATTTAATGTATATCAATCAATCAAAGTAATTCTTCTAGAAACTTCTTCAAACTCAACTTTTTAAGACTAAAACGATATAAATCCTTTTATCGGTGATGAATAATTATGATACAGACAAATAAAAGTCAATCCAATTACTGCATTATGTTAGTTCGCAATAAATGTAATCTTACTTATTAACATAGAATAAATGTTGGCTTAACAAAGTAAAAAGGAGAAGAATCAATTAACCAAATGGTTTAGTCGTCAACACGGCTTGATTAAAGACGAGCGATCGAATCCCGGACGAGTCAAATGTT
This sequence comes from Scirpophaga incertulas, assembly GCA_036419045.1. Taxonomy (NCBI): domain Eukaryota; kingdom Metazoa; phylum Arthropoda; class Insecta; order Lepidoptera; family Crambidae; genus Scirpophaga; species Scirpophaga incertulas. Next base: position 3,217,375 of record CM071631.1, on the reverse strand, counting down.
TTATATCCGTTTATTTCATATATCATTTGTGAAAGAAGATGTAGAAAGAAAAATCGAAAAGAAAATGCTTTGATGCTTTGGTCGATAAAGGATGGACGAAAGAAATTTAAAAGGCCAATATAAATGCGCCAGTTGGTGTAGGACGTTGTATCATAGACCCTTTACCATGTTTTTCGGTTTTAGGTATATATATATATATATCAACTTGATGGTTCAGTAACTTATATAAAAAAATCATACACAGCTGTTCTTTACGTTGTCTTAAGGATAACATGTGATATTCGTTTAACTTTTCTGCATAACTCCCTATTCTACGGTGAACGCCGTCAATAAAAGATATTCTATTCAGAAACTTTTTTTGAATATTTTCGAGTCGCTCATTATCATTCTGACAGAATGGGTACCAAACGGAACTACAGTAATCGACATGGCTGCGTACCAAAGCAAAATACAGAACCTTGATTGCTTGAGTAGATTTAAAGTCTTTTGCATTTCTGAAGATAAACGCTAACATTCTCAAGCATTTGTTTATTGTATTATTTATATGGTTTCTAAATCTCATTTCAGAATCAATAGTAACACCCAGATCTTTAACAAGATCCACTTTACTCAAAACAGTATATATATAAGGTATTCAAATATTTCTCTTTTTATTTGACTTAAAATTACGTTTACGTGACAATAGATAGCAAAAGTAGCCATAGAAAATGGATTTTAACAAAAAAATAATATTTTAAATCAGTTTTACTCTATCGTTAAATTCGACTTTAGAATGATAAAATCGGGTCGTCCCGCCAAAATCGGGACGTCTGGCAACGCTGCTTCATAGGTACTTTTATAAATAATGAATGTTTTTATATTAGAAGATCATGTAAATAAATAGAGGCACTACTAGTGTATGTTCGGATACATCATTGTGGATCCCTATTTTCATTTCATGGACCGCAAACTTTTTTTTCACTGACGTAGACCCTTTGCAGGTTGTCATACACCCCTAGGAGTCGATATAGACATTGGGACTTACTGGTGTAGGCGAACATACTTGTACTAAGTAGGTGGCATACCAAAAAGGACAGGTCAAGAGCACCCCGTAAAGGGGAGCGTGCATGAAAGTATTAAAGAAGGTCGAGGAAGATAGGGAAATTATGATCTCGAATTGATATGTTACTTGTAAATAAGGACATAAAAATACTAACACAAAAAAAAGAGTGCGGACCAAAGAGTCCGCAGAAAACCAGACAAAAATTATATAAAAAAAAAAACAAAAATAATTATATCTCTGCCTACCTCCTTGGGACAGAGGCAGTAGTAAATGTATGTTGATTTCATAGTTATAATGTAATCTGAATTGTGGGTTCATGTGGATGATGCTTTATTAAAAGACTAGTGTGGAGATTGACTTTTTATTTTATATAACGGACATTATTACATAGAAGACTTGTGTCAACGTCGAGTCCCGAATGAATGCTGTCTTCTCTATCTGGATACAGATTATAAAGTAGCCAATGGGCATATGTCTGACTACAACAATGTAGGATTGTAAAAACGAGTTATACTTAAAGAATGGAGTACTGATAAATTTCATTGATGAATCGCTAAATCTTGTTGAAATGGCACATGAAGCACACGGGAACATGCTGCTCCTTACTTTTTATGTGGGTGTGGCAAAGGGACAAAAGCACAATTCGCAATGTGAGCTTCAAGAGAAAATACAAATACATTACTCTGATTATAAAATATATTACTAAAAACTCAATCTCAGATTACACGTAACTTTGAGATAGGTTGATGACATCGAGTAGATAACAGAAAAACGATATTTTTATGACATTAAATTTCGGTTTGAACGGCGTAACTAAAAAAAAACGAATATTTCCTACATTCATTTACCTATTATATCTATCTGTAATTTATAAACTCTCCTGAAATACAGTTCAGGAGTCAGTCAAATTGTATACTTGTTTAATCAAAATAAACCTTTCCCTTCTTTCACTGTCTCATTTTTTAATAATTAACAGTGTCTTCCCGCGTATTGTAATCACCGTGCAAAACAAGGATGGACGACATAAAAAACAGTTCAAGGCTATGCATGAATCACAAACTGTAACAAGAGGCGGCTGTTCCGTCCACGTGTGTGTGCAACGTGCATACGTTATACCAGCAAGCGCGCTTTCAACCCAAGTGGGGGTACTAACACTTTGACACAAAACCCATTGTCGAGAATCTGAGCACCGTGACAGTACCTAATTAATATGTGTATCTGGTTTCTGTAAATGACTATTATAACACAAAAATCACTAGTTCCAAGGTTTGTAGTGTTCAAAGCAGTTAAATTTTAAAAAAAGACTACTTTGAGATACATAATACGATACCATTTAACATTCGTCTAAAAAAGTCAACAGTTGCATTAGCAACTCAACTCATTAGAGTACAGTGTAAATCAATTGTCTTGTTGCGTGGATGATAGTGGCTTTGTAAACGCTGTATGTAGGGATAAGCCGATTGTTTAGGGTGCGTTAAAGGTCGGCTTGTCTGCCGGCGCGGGCTGCCCTGCCGACAGCGTGGCGGTGCCGCTGGCGGTCAGGTGACGGCAGCACCGCGCCGTGACGTAACAGCCCGCGCCCTGCCGTCGCTGCTGCCAACTGGGTTAGACAGTCACCGGCAGCGTCATCCGCCCCACCCGCTTCGTGCACTTCCCTTGCGACTATCCGACAAGGTCACTGCGCCACGCGCCACACATCACGCCGGTGCCGCGGCTCTCACTCACATCCCGCTCATACAAGTAATAAAAATCGACTCACCTGTTCTTTTCCAACTCGTTATGAGTCGTCCTGGAACAGAAAACACACATTGTAACCGTCCGGCGCACTGATTGACACTTTATCACTTCACTACCGGCGACTCACCTGCTGCCCTGCGATTTCTTCGTCTTCGGCCGCCTTCCACCGGTCCGAGCCTCCTCGTATACCGGCAAAGTCGACGCGTATCCGTGCTCCGCCTCTGCAACAAACAACACTGCCATTCCGTCAAAATCAGCTGATTCTGGCAGGGCAAAAATAGACGGGAGCCATGTTGACGTGTGTGTGTAGTGCACTCGATTGACAATTCAAACAAAGAAAGGCCAATTCACCTCTATCGCGCCTTTCGATGAATTCAGCGGCGTGGAGCAAGTCAGCAATACTCATATTTATGGAATCCGTGGTTAGCACAGGTATTCACAAACGCGACGCGACTTTATCCGATTAAAACTATAAATAAAAGTATCTCTATCCGCTCCGAAGTTCACGACTGCGTTTACCGACGTCAAAAACACACTAGGCGAGTCGGACGCGCGACCGTGTGTGCCGGCTCGTGATTAGTCGGCGCCGCTCGTACTGCGCTCGGCCGGCCAATCGCGGCGTTGCAATGCGCACAATAAAATACCTGGGTCAATCACGTGAACTTTGTTTCCAAACAAAACATTTTTTTTCTATGCGCTCGGCAGCGTGGGATATTGAACAATTTGAACTAGTTTTATTCCCATCTCTGGTATTACTGCAGCCATGGCTGTCTTAATAATTGACTATTTTTCTAATCTTTAAGAATACAAAACTTGAATGCTTAATGGCACAGTATTTATTTTATGCTCAAGTCAATAAAAGAAGTGCCTTTCCAAACATACATTTTTGATATTTTCCTTATATCATTTCATTTCAGTCAATTCAGTTACATTTTCAGTTATAATATGATGGAAATCCTCGATTTAGCTAGCAGAATTAGCTATTTGAGGTCCTGTAGGCTAAATTCATTCTCTCAACAATAAGTTGAAAGTTTATTCCTAAAGATTTATTACTACTAGACATAGAAAATGGGTTACTCACTTAGATCTAATTTATTGTTGTAGGGATTTTTCTTTGAACAAGTGACTCTACGAGTGGGTTAGGTGCCTTTTGTTTGTACAGTACTCGTTTTCATGATCCAATTTGACATATCCTCCCGCATGGACTATCAATGGGTTGTACGACTGATATAAGATACTGTTTTTGACAGATATAACATCTGTCAAACTTCAAAACAGTATTTTAAGATTGATTATTACAACAGTTAGTGGTCAAAGAATCCATCCATTAATCTTGCGTCTCTATTGGCACTTACCACCAAGGATTGAGCCGCCCATTAGCAGATACATTAATTCAGACACTGTTAAATCCGTAACAATAAAGTTCTTTTAAAGCAGTTTGGTCAATGTTTTTGCTCTATCTAACTTATGCTATATATTTAAAAATTGAACGAAGCAACTGCATAGATTATCTAAGCTAGACATTAAAAATATATTGATACGATCCATAGATTATAGGGAAATGAAATAAAACGATATTGTACATTTGAGAAACACTTTTAATATTCAGAATATTCAAACAGGTTTTCAGTGTGTCGTTCAATATTTTCAGCATGTGCACGCGGGCATACAAAACCGGCAACAGGTGGCTTCTCGGCTCCTGGAACAATATAATATCTACATGAGATTTACATACCTATTTGATTAATAATAAATAAATAAATAAATCTTTATTATGACTTATACATGTTCATAGATTCAAACTTAATGTACTTATTATGAAATTTATACATAGGTACCATTTCAGAGTCCTGTAAGTACACTATGAGTGAAAACGTCGGCAGTAGTAATAGTGAAAACTGTGTTACTACCGCCAACGCCCTCAGATATAAACATATGTAAACCTTTTTATATCTAAGAACACACAACATATATAAAAGATGTTTTTCAAATTATATGTTATTGATAAACAACTGCCAATAATTGGATAGGTACAGTATTGTTTGCGTAAAGATAAAGTTGTTTACGCTGATCTGATACAATTGTTTCTGGCCTGTTGGATCTAATTTAGGTTAACAATGTTATTTCATGATAATGGCTCATGCACACACGCAATCATGTCCTGTAAACAATTGGGTAGACGACATTTTTTTTAAATTCAATATATAATAAGAGTACTCTTTTTTAATTGAGAAATATTGCAGAACCAACAGTACACCTGCACCTATTACTTTTGAAGATACATCGCCATGTTTGCGGCGCTGTCGCGGGTCGCTCAAAAACGCTCCATACTAAAAACACTGCAATCGTGACGTCATAAGTCAGTAAACTCGCCAAATTTGTATGAGCGTATAAACAAATTTTAAAATAACTTTGTTATTTGTACGTTTATAGGTATAATTTCCATATAAAAAATGTTACATTTAATGTGAGAATGTTAGAAATGTGTTCGTTTCATTAGAATTACGTAAATAATGATTTTTCATTTTTTAGAAATCTAAAAACAATATAAATTGATAATTAAACTGAAATTTCTATATTGACATACTTTCATGAGATATAAATTGCTCAAATCAGATAATTATAGTATAAAAACGGCCATAATCAGTTGTAGTCGTCTACCCTATTCTGTAAAAGTAGTTATTATGAGGTGATGACTAATCTGTAGCCAATATCCCATAACAGCTATTTAACAATATAAAAAAAAATATGCCATAAAAATTGTAATTCTAGTTTTTAAACTCTATTATGCCAGGCAATAAATATGTTTCAGTTTAGTATACGCATTAAATAATTAATGACTAATTTCTTTGTTTTAAAAAGTTAGTTATCTTATTAAAACAAAGTCCTGTCAGTTACGTCACATGAACACCTGAAACAATTTAAAAGATTACATATTCAATGGATTCGTCCCCGTTAAAACTATTGAAATATTAGAAACAGCGGGGAAAAGAAACCACGAAGAAAATATTTATTTATATAACTTTTGGAAATACGCCATCTTGCTCAGTCTATGCTGTCAGCATACGTCTATTCAATCACCGTTAGGCAGTATGACGATCACGAAATGAACTAGTTTTAAAATAAAATATACACTCATAATATATACATAAAAATAGGGATTGCAATCCGGAAAAACGGATCCGGTAATCCGGCGGATCCGGCATCATTTAATGGTTACCGGATCCGGTCCTAGCAGTTAGTAATCATGATGGTATCTGTCATAATCATAAATACCTACAAGACTTGTTTGTTAGCATTGTCAAATACTTTAATAATGATTTTGATTTCATTTCAGTTAATTACGTAAGGTTAATTGTACCTATTAGATATTATAGTTACTTGATAATTAATATTGTTACTTATAATTGTACTATCTGTGAAAGTGAAATCTAGAAAGACTGAGTTACTCGTTACGTCGTAAAATTATTACTAGTTACTACCTACACTACTAAATTATAATTGTCAACATTTATAAACGCAATATATGACCTCCATGGTAAAATTCATTCTTATTTTGAAATACTGGCCGCTATTTTTTTTCCTTATGTACGCTAGTGTTTTGTTTCTGATGGGTTTAAACTGTCATATCGCTGAAATTATGGAACTCACACGTGAAAATATTCGTGCTATGATTTATTACGATTTTCGACGTGGTTTAACGCAACAACAGTGCGTAGATCAATTAACTTCAACTTTTGGTGTTGAAGCTCCATCAAAAATCACTGGTTTAGCGAGTTCAATCGTGGACGGAGTAAGCTCACGGACGAAGTTAAGGAAGGTCGCCCGAAATCAGTCGTTGTGCCACAAAACATTGAAGCTGTACGAAAACTAATTATGCAAGACCGTCATGTTACGTATCGCGAGATAGAAGCTACTCTGGGCATATGTATGACAAGCATTAATAAAATATTACATGAACATTTGTTCGTAAAAAAATTTTTTCGCGTAGGATACCGCACAACTTAACTCAGCATCAAAAAGAAGCTCGCGTCGAATGGTGCAAGAATATGTTAAAAAAAATTAACGGAGGTGACTCAAAATCTGTTTATAACATCTACACAGGTGATGAATCTTGGATCTATGCGTACGATCCCGAAACTAAGCAACAATCTACAGTTTGGGTGTTTCAAAATGAGCCGAACCCTACGAAAATTCGGAGTGGTACACGAACATTTGTTTGCCGGAAGTATTTGAAGAAATACGTAAAAACAACAAGCGACGCAGAATCATGCTACACCACGGCAATGCCAGCTGTCACACATCACGCGAAACAAATACATTTTTGGAGGGTCCAAAAAATAGAATTAATGGGTCATCCATCGTATAGCCCAGATTTGGCACCTAATGATTTCTATTTATTCCCAAATGTAAAGAATAAATTACGTGGTCAACGATTTTCGACCCGTGAAGATGCCGTCGACACGATCAAACAGCACGTTTCAGAGATACCGCCATCAGAGTGGAAAAAATGCTATAAAAATTGGTTTCAACGTATGCAAAAGTGCATCTATCATCGCGGAGAATACTTTGAAAAACAATAAACCCATATTTAGCCATATACGTTTGTTAAATTTTTCTATTCCGGATACATAACTAGCAGCCCTCGTATATTTGTCTTAACATTGGTTAGGAAATAAAGTGGATTTTATATATTTGTGATTTATTTTTCATAAACTTGTACCTACATATAAGTGCAGTGACACTTGATTAACTCACTTATTTTGTACTAAAAAGCGAAAATCATCTTGATTTAATCAATCGACCGGAATCCCATCTTGATAGGATTCCCGGATTGATAGGAATCCGGTCGAATCCGACCGGACTGAAAATGACGCCGGATTGCAATCAATACATAAAAAGTCAAGCAGACGAAAGTTATCTAACTTGCATTATCAGCCTACCCCTTCTTGCCTGACTTGTGTGTGTAGTTGATCATAGCTGACCTACCACATGTACAAGCTTGGTATTTGTCCAACCGCTTTTCCTACTTTTTAGTCCAAAAAATAATCAATCAAGTTTATGATAAAGTAGCTTAATTAGTGCTAATACTTTTTCTACCGAATCTTCAATTCTTATAGTACGGTTTATAAGTTGGTTTCAAGGTCACCATATCTCAAAGTTCCGGTGGATGCAAATATTTGTGTGATAAAAGCAAGAATATGTGACATAGTTATGATTGTTAATATAATATATATAAAAATGTCTATAATATTACAGCCATCTGTTACCCTAGATCCCATTACATAAGCCATGGCAATGCTTACGTTAGTCCAATTGATGTGAGTAATATAAATATATATAAAAATATAGTAATATTATCTATTATGAGTTTTTACTATACGATTGACGTAATATAGTTAATATTATTGTTAGTTTTAATATTTTTTTTTTCTATTACATGCTTGGAACACATTACTTTGGTGTGTTCATCTGTCTTATACATGACTTTGGCGAATATGAAATAAATATATTAATATAAAATAGATTTATTTCGTGAGGATGTTCTACAAACCGAGTTGACGGCTTAAAAATTCGGTTTGTTAATAAATACAGTTTCAATCATGTTCATACAGATATTGAAATCATCTCAATTTAATTGGATTTTATTTTCTGTTAATTAAAGAATAAATGTTAAACATCATTCTACATTACTGAACTGATATATTTCTATATGATTACTATATGTCTATGGGCCATCTGTTATCCTAGATCCCATTAAATAAGCCTTGGAAATAGCAATGGAAATTACATTAGGCTAATTGATGTGAGTATAAAAAATATTATATCATTTTAGTATATAAAAACATTGAAAAATATGGTGGTCTAAGATTTTTCCTTGAATTCCCTATTTCTCTACAGCAGTGATTCTCAAGCACTGTGCCGCGGCACTTTGTGTGCCGCCAAAGTTTACAAATATATCATAATTTTAATATTAATTAAACATTTAAAAAGAAAAATATTTTTAAGACAACATTAGAGGAGAGAATTATTCATTATTTCCCAAAATTAGATATTAAGAAATTTCATTGGGTTCAGCATTAGCTAACATTAAAACTAATAAAAGATCAAGATTGTTAAATGTAGATATGAGAGTAGCATTATCATTTTTACGACCAAATATAAATGAAATTATCAAAAAACATCAAGCTCAAATTTCGCATTAAAAATATTTTTATTATTAGCTTGTAATTAATCCCTTAATAAACGTTTAGTTATTATTGTAGTATATATTAGTTTATTTCGTATATTTAAAAATTTTGTCACAAACTATTAATGCAGTGTATTAGTAAGTAAATAATTTTTATCTTTTTCTTTGTGTGCCGCCAAATTTTGAAATAGTTAAATATGTGCCGCAACCAAAAAATAAGTTGAGAATCACTGCTCTATAGCTTCGATTCTTGAACTTCAACATTAGTAAACATGGGTGGCTGTTATACAGTTAGCGAAAATACTGAAGTGTAATTAAGAATCTATATACATACTAAATATACACTATAAGTGTTACAAACTTAACATAAAATGCAGACACTGCCATAAATCCTAGTGAAGCCAATAACTTGCAATGTGTCAATCTGATCATAAAATACATAATTGATTTAGTATTGTTAGAATGTTTAATTTGGGTCTTTAAGTGTTTTTAATTCCCAAGTAATACATATTTTAATCTACACCCACATAAAATATCTTCATTTAATGTTTCTGAAAGAGTTACTTTTGTGCATACTTTAAGCCGTAGTGGTTATAATATCATAACCGTAGAAACATATATATTACTAGCTGGTGCTCGCGACTTCATCTACACAGATGGTTGAATTTTTCCTACTTACTTGACACTTATCGTCATGTTTAGAACCATTCCCACAAATATTCTAAATCTCATTATACATCTCTTTTGGTTTTACAACAGTATTTTTACAGCACTTGCGTCTAGGCCTTTTGCCGAATCTTATTAAAAAGTTACATTGAATCTTCATCATTTACCATCAAGTTAAATAAAGCAATATATAAAATATCATCATCATCGCAGCTCATATACATCCCCGCCGAGGGACCTACCCTAATGTTAGGACGATTAGGCCTTAGTCAACCTCCCTGGCCCAGCACAGATTAATTGACAACATACATCCTAGAATTTTTTGTGGGTATATACAGGTTGCGATAAGATGTTTTCCTTCGCCGTAGGAGTGTCAGATAAATGTAAAAATAAAATTCGATAAGAAAAACCCATTGGTAGATGTCAGGATTGACCCCAGGTCCCCAAATTTACTGATTCAGAGACTAGTACCAAAATCTAAAATAAAATTAGGAACTATGACAGAATACAGTTAAAAATTATCTCACCGTAAGTATTCTAACTTTTCTATAATATTGACTGAAGACTCTGACCATAGAACAGAGAAAGCTGCATATGAGATGAGGTCTGAACTCGGCACTGCTCTCACTCACTGTAACACAGTTCTCTAGTAGCAATGGAAAACCCATTATATAGTTGAAAACCAGTGTCCATTCTTCCTGAAAAATAAAAATATTTATCATCAGAAATCGTGTTTTACATGATGATTTGTAAATTATTATTTAGTGTCAGCAGTATTGATTAATCCTGCAATGTACAGTTGGGGTTATATACTTTGGAAGCATGCAGATGGGCAGTAGAAAGCAGTGCTTGCAGCGTTGAAATTCATGATCGATAACAAAGTGACATGAGAGAGAGTATCTATCTATGAAGAAATCCTCAAAGAGAAAGAGGCCAGGAAAAGTCCTAAGCAGACAATCCCTAGAGGACCCACTCAGGTACATGGTATGTCACAATGACTAGTTGACTGACTGATTACGTATTATTTTGAACTTTATTATATAAGTAAGTAACTTTGTATGATATTTTAAATTTTAAATTATATTTTTTGTAAAGGTTACTTTTTCTAAGATTTTACAAAGGAATTGATTTGAAAACTGATTACCTTTTACTACCCCAATTGTACCAGTGTTGTTAGTTTTTGGAGTATCTTAGTTACGCAAGGCTCTAAATCAGCCCTTGACACAGCCTGTATTCCCTACGTAATATAAAGTCACTTCACTCAAGTATTCATTCTCAGTTTTTAGTATACAATGTTTAAGTTTCTATTAATCAACACTATTTACCTCGTGTGTAAGCAAACTGAAGTCGATATCCTCAAACTTGGGCAGAGATGGATATACACCTTCATTTACTTTACTGTTGAAGCTTCTGATTAGTGTCTCCAGTCTCGCACAGTTGTACAGCACAAAAGCAGCACCTGTAAATACACATTTATTTCTATTGAATCATCTTGCAAACTCGTTTCAATTGTACAGATGTGTGTAGGAATTTTCTAACTTTGCAACCAGGTCACAAGTCTCAGGTGCTGTTTCTGGTGCTTTTATCTGCCACTCTACAATCCTGTTACCAGACAGTGAGTCAATCAAATTAAGTTGTTTTGTCAAATATATACTATAATCAATTAATATATTTCCCTATGTGTAATCTGCTACCCATGTATTTAATATACTATTATTTATATATCAATTTAATTTCTACCATTTATTTAATCTGCAAAAAAGACAAGCAAACAAACAAAGGCAAGTGCTTGGCAGTCAAAATCAGGAAAATACACTTGATTACAATAAATTACATTTATGGAGGTCTGGGACTGTAGAATAGTGAACATACTGTCACTATATTAACATTTATTGCTTTATGTAGATGTCTTGAAGAGCAGTGTCATCCCCACATAAGTTTGTCAAACCTTTTTTTTTATTGTTTCCCTGAGGAAAATGCATTAAATTGCATACCTCAGCTGTGGCAAGCCAGCGGTTATGTGGGGCTCTCCTCCCCAGAAGGGGGAGGCCTACCCACTAAAAACCTCAGGGATGGCCTTCCGCAGGCATATAGGGAGCCCCGGGAACGCGAAGCGACTTCCGGGAACCCCCAGCTGCTCCCCTGCGGAATGGGAACCCTCCTCGGGGGAGGCTACACTACCTCCCCCCGACGACGCCCCCCGGCCACGGAAGGGGCGTGGTCCATTCCAGGAAGTTTGTCAAACCTAAAAGTTGAAAATCACCCTACATGCTTTATGCATGTAAAATTACTCAATTATGAACAAATGAAATCTATTATACAATTAATGTCTAGATAATGTCTTGACCTACCTTGAAATGTAACTTTAGTTAAGCTTTTGCCAGCTTCAAGGATTTACCTATCTCAATATCTGTAGATTACATTTCAAGGAAATAAACAATACCTTTACTTGATCCTGCAGAGGAACATTCAAAGTTAATCTTGACTGCACTGCTAGGTTTTGTTTGGAGTAGCTCGAATGCAGCTGCTGCTTCCCCAAGGTGAGAAAGAAATTCTCTCCAATTTTCATCACTAGACACTCTAACACCATACTTGTGTTGGGCTATTAATGTCATTTCTCCTTGTCTTAATCTGTAAGTAAAAAAAATTTTCTTTGAAAAAAAATAAATATTATTAAAGGAGAAATTATAACAAAATTAATAATTTTCTGATTGTTATAAACATATTATAACAATACAGTAGAGTCCCAGTAATCTGGCCCCTGTCTGATCTCCTGTAGTCCATATTATACATAACATTTATCAGGTACATACTGCCATATAAATTCTTTGTTAATAAATTTTCATCAATGTATGACTTCATAGGATATAATTAGTAGATGCCACTATGGTGCTCAACATATGTCTCATTAAATACATATGTTAAAAATATATGTAGTTAAGTACTTAATATAGTATGTTCAGATAGAATCTAAAAGTAAGCAATTCAATATTATAAGTTATGCAATTTATTTATCTATTAAAATACATCAAATTTAAGGTTTTGTTGTTTAGTATACTTAATTTGTAATAGGTCAGTTTACAGGTATACAGGTTTCTCATTTCAGGTGAAGTCTATGGACAGTAAACTGACAAATTTGGTAGTTCTGACACCATCCAGCAAAATTTTGTTATTAGCCAGTTTACTGGGTATCCACGGTATTGTGAAATTACTGGCATTAGTTATTTTTTATATTAGTTAAAGTCTAGTAATATCATACCTAATATAATCATCAGCCTTAATTTTTGTCTCTTTAGCTCCTGATTTGGCATTTAAGACTGCACCACACAACATGAGGCATTGTCCATTTTGATATTGTGCAGATCTTGAACTTACGACAATAGTGTAGTTGTGTGAAATGCGATCTTCGACTATAGGAATTAAGTTATCCACTGACTTTAACAAGTAATCACGACGTAATGATGTTATACTTTGATCGTCTTCAGCATTATTGTCAGATAATACTCGTCCAGTGGATTTACCCATCTTTAAATTCAATTGAGAATTATTGTTTAAGGCTTCAGATAAAGCAATTCTCAAGGATTGCGATCGATCCAAAAACAAGTACAGACGATCGTTTTCTGCGAAAACTTTTAGAATTTGCAGCCGCCACAAAGATGATTCTTTTATCAAATCATTGGGTACTTTACCTATAAAATCTAGAACAGTTTTTCCCCTATCGAAACCTATTATACTCCCATTATCACATGACAAATAATAATGCCATGATTTTATAGAAAGGGGAAAACTAAACTCACCATAATGATCAAAGTGTTCTGAATGTTTTTTCACTAACATTCCTCTGTTGACTTGGTTTTTCCCACATATAAAAAATATTAAGTTGTTACTAAATTCTTTTAGAGAATTTTCAATCATATTGTTATTAGTTTTTTGGAAAAACAATAAAATACACTTCTTCCCCTTCACACAATCTATTTCTCGTCCATTTTTTTTTAATCTTCGCTCGTATCGAGCAGTTAAAGATATTTCTCGTCCACTCCACCCGCAGATGAGTTTTTTTTGTTTGGAGTTTTGGCTTGGCTGCTATGACCTTTGAGCCATTATGTAAAGAATGCACCAATTGGTTTAGGTGTGGAAGTCCGTGGAGATTAATACCAAGCACGATAGAAGAATATAAATGTGGGAAACGATTAAAAAACTTTATGTAATAAAATAATATCATTTAACCATTAATAGAAATAAAAAGATAATATACACATTGTTGTTTACTTTTGAATTATTATCGTTCCCAACTTGTCAATCAGAAGTTCAAAAAAAAAAACATAGAGTTAACATAGCAGTCCATGACTAGTCAAGGATGATATATAATTAACCAAGACTATCCGTCTTCACACATTATCCTATTAATTTCTGTCATAGACCACAGATTACTATAATCACAGTTGGACAATAATTAATCTGAGACTACAAATCAGCGAGTCCAGAGGGCCTAGACAAGATACCTTTCGATAATCGTAATCGCATCGCTAACATAAAAAATGTGTGGTATTGACATAACCACTCGAAAAGTCAAGCGATCGTTTATGTCAATACCATACATTTTCTATTTTAGCGATGCTATTACGAAAATAGAAAGGCATCTTGTCGAGGCCCTCAGATTAGAAAACACACAGAGTACTTAATACTCTCAAGGACCGTATTAATAAAGTTATGTAAACCCTGAGTTAGTTAATTCACTTATTTTTCTCTTTTTGACTCATGGAAGACAAGATTGTATCGTCTGTGAACCTCTAATGTACATAATAACAACTATCCTTTCCTAAACATACGTATATATTTTTTAATATCTCTTATCTTAATTTCTCACAAAAAATAACAACAATCTGCTTATTTGTATTTTTGGTAATGATTTACGTGTTCCATTACAGAATGTTATTTTATTTACTTAATATCTTTTTTATTCGAACCGAATCTGAGACACGAAGTTATTACTCTCTTTTGAAATAACTCCTTAGACCGTATTAATAAATATCGTTTAAATCTAGTTTAGTTAAACGACGTTGTTATTGTCCCGTTTTTAATAAATATAAAAATTAAGAAAAATAAAATCATAGTTTTACTAACTAAAGCTTAATTTTCTTAATAAGTTCCAAAATTAAAAACACCTGGTTTACTAACTTATGCTTAACTTTATTAATATGGCCCTATGTGTATTGAGACGTTAGCATTCCTATAATGTGAGTGCTTACGAACTGACAATGTATAAAAAATCATGGTCAAATTGTGACTTTAGAGTCACAATTTGATCATGATTTTTGACACTATTAAAATAATCTAGGCAACGAGTCTCGCCAAAGAATCGCGACTAGAAAGGAATGGCGTCAAACTCTAAAATCCTTGAGGTGATAATATTCATTGAACTCTTAGTTGAAACTATTTTTTTTAGGTAACTGCTAGATATTGTCTATTTTAAATCAATTAATTATATAATATGCTTGTTCGTATGCATGTTCAAAGTTTTTGTTTTCATATACTTAATTAAATATTTCAGCTTAATTAATGCCGGTAGTCTCATCAAGTCTATGTTGAATAAATAATATATTAGTTTCCTTTGTAGTAAGTAATAATGGCTGTTTATCACAATTCCGCAAATCCTGAGATTAACTAAGTAGGTATTACTTACACAGAAAATTCCACTACGACATATACTTTCATGCCGAATATGGAATTCGGTTTATCTCAAATGGCAGTCCTATAGCTTTTGATTCCCTTGAGAGTTTTAAAATGTGCAACTGATGTGGAGCATTAAAGGTCATTAATTGCAATAAAATAGAAATTTAATTAAATTGCTACAAGAGCTTACGAACCTGAATACTTGATACCTCCACACTTTACAGGAAAAATCGATAATGACAGATGAGCATTTAAGTGATCCTTTATGGATTCTTTTTTTTAGTACGGAACATGGGGCCCTAAAAACTACGAAAAGATAAAGGCTGCACGAGTTAAATGTTAGGATGAAATAAAAAAAAATTGGCTACGTCGACATGACGTTGACACTATTTGACATTTGACGTTAGAAAAGCACAGCAAAGAACATTTTGCTCATTTCGCAGCGGCACGACGATAATAATAAAGTATAAAAATTATTTTAATGGAATGGTATGTTATAACATAAAATGTTTTACATCAAGTGTATTTCAATTATTGTTGTAAGCTGTCATATCTGTCAAGTTTTCTCACACGATCATTTGTTAGAAGGAATTTACTGTGGAAAAGAAAACTGCTACGATGTTCTAGGAGTAACTAGGGAAGCTACCAAAAATGAAATCGCCAAAAACTACAGACAGCTTGCAAAAAAATACCATCCAGACTTACACAGAAGTCCTGAAGACAAAGCAGTGGCTGAAGAGCAATTTAAAAAAATAGCAACTGCATATGAAATCCTCAGAGATGAAGAGGAAAGATCAGACTATGATTATATGTTGGACAATCCCCAGGAATATTATGCTCATTATTACAGATATTATCGCCGTAGAATGGCTCCTAAAGTTGATGTACGTATAGTAATATGTGTCACGATTACTATAGTATCTCTCATACAGTACTATAGTGCTTGGTCTAAATATGACACTGCAATCAAATATTTTATGACTGTACCGAAGTATAGAAATAAAGCATTAGAGATAGCTAAAGATGAACTCAGTGCAAATCAAAGTAAATATAAAAGAAACAAAGCGCAAATGAAAGAAGAGCAAGATAAAATTATTAGGAGAGTCATAGAAGACAATATGGATATTAAAGGAGCTTATGCCAAGCCTGAAATTGTGGATATCCTTTGGGTCCAGTTGATCATACTTCCATATACCATTGCCTACTATATTTACTGGTACTTAAGGTGGTTTTGGAAATTCACTATATTAAAACATCCATATGGTGAGGAAGAAAAATTATATTTAATAAGGAAATATATGAGTTTAGGCCAACATCAATTTAATGCAATAGAGGATGAGAAGAAAGAAGAATTTTTAGATGAACAGCTGTGGATAAAGGAAAACTATGTAGAGTGGAAGAAAATACAGGATGAGGAAGCAAAGAAAGCATTAGCAGAAAATAATAAATACAAGCAGTACAGACGGTATATAAAAAACCATGGTGTGGGAAGAATGACCTTTGATGATTCATGATGTTTGCTTTCCTTAACTTTATTTATGTATACCCATGCCTTATATTGTAAATTTAACATTTTGCAGTATGTAAGGGATAAGTATTGAACAATAAAGACAATTATTTATTTGAACTGAATTGTGATATACATATATTATAATGAATTAAGTAGATGCAGTTTTTCCACTTCTAATCATGATTGTACAAAGTTTATCAAAATTGAATAATGTACACTATTATATTTTTTCTTAAATTCAAGATCAATGGTGGTTTAAATAAACTATTCAGAAATTCTGACAACATATAGTTATAATTTAATAAATTTATAATGTTGGCAACTGTAACTGGTAGGCATTAACTCAATAATCTATTAATTAAAAAACGAAGACAAATAACCTTACATTACAGTTTCCAAATCCATGCACCTTTAATCCAGTATGATCTATCAATGTAATAAAGATTGCACAAAAACTAACAAGGTGCTTTCAGGGCATTTGACAACTGCAGCTCGGTGAGGATTCTATGATAAGCATTAATCAGAGTAGACAATTTTATTACAACCTTTTATTTAACCTTTAATGTATGTATGTATGTTTCCATTTAATCTTACAACTGAATTTTAAGGTAGTTATTTGTACTAGAAGGTAAATGAATGTCCAGATCACAAGAGTATTCAATTGTATGTAATTTGTATAACATTAACAAATGAATGATTAACTTGTATTATATCTTCAAAGTTTATCAGTTTTATATTTAAAATTTTATAAACTGTGCCCAGCTGTAAGTTAGTGTAATGACAGATCTGTCATTGTACAGTTGCATTTATTGTATTTTGTAAGGTGTCGAAAAATATTTATTTATTAGGTAATTATAATGACACAAATGAGAGACATATTTAAATAAAAAAAACAATTTATTACAGAATTTTTTACTCTTTATTTCTTTATATTAATCTCTAGTTGTCTCAACATGTACAAACAGCAACGCGTCAAACATTATATATTGACCTGAGACAGCTCTTATATCTCTCGTAGTAAGTGGTTTTTGTAGTGCAAATATTGTTTGACATGTTGCCGAGCGTAGCGTTATTATTTGTACCCATACATTCAATACTAGCATTCTCCATAAATGGCATTTGTTAAGGCATTCTAATTCAACACTTCATGTGCTCAATAAAACAAACTAGGCAAGTTGCAAGACAAGCATACACAATCACATTTGCCTTATAAATACATACATTGTTCTCATTAAAATAATTTTATTTTCATTACGACGTTAGTTAGGAACTAATAGGTTAAAAATATATATGTATAGATAAGTAGCTACAACCTATTGAACAATTTGAACTGATCCAAAAATAAATTCATGTCACACAAATAAATGTTAGGAACTGTAGAATAAAAATATTTCACTCCCTTACAGAGTCACAATTACTGTAATGAGATTTGTCGTAAAGTATCTTTCTTTTTTAATGTCTAGGAGGTAGACTCTGTACCAGGGTCGTCTGCATGGGTACCTCCGTCTTACCTATTTCCGCCGCCAAACAGCAGGGTTCGCTTTGCTGTGTTCCGGCGTGAAGGGTAAGATAGGCAGTGAAATTACTGGGTACTGTGACTTTACATCTTATGTCACAAGTTGGCAACGTACATTGTGGTTCTTATGAGCTTTGCAGATTTGCTGCGAATCTCGTGGGAACCACATGTACTATAGGCGACTGTTACCACTTACCATCAGGTGGGCAGCCTGCTTGTTTGTCAACTTTAGCAATAAAAAAAAAAAAAAAAAAGTCTGTTTTTAATGAACATTGATCCATTTTCTAGCAATCATTGACACTGCGGCACATATTTGTTAATTTAATGATTTTAATAAGAAAAACTGCAATATTAATATCAAATCTAAAGGTAAGGTGTTCACTGATGTGATGTTGGATGACCAACTGCCCATAATTTGCAACCATATTTAATCATACCAAAAATTAAAATTATTGAAATAATTTAAGGCGATGTGATTATATAGCCAGTCCATAAACAAATGAGATCCTTTTTAAATTAAATAAAAATAGGTTGCCTTATCAATTCAACAATTTTCATACATAATATCAAGCATTAATATAATATTTTCATTCAGACAGTAAAAAATACAAAGTATACACATCATTTGCAATTGGCAGTGCTTTTGAGACAATAAAATCGATTCTTAGTGTTCTCACAGTAAGAACACTCTAACACACTTGGTATTAAGATACATTTCTAAAATTTATATTAAAGCAGCATTTTAAGAATGTGACCAATTCTAGATATTAACTGTAACATTAACTAAAAAAAAAAAACAAAATCACACACATTCAAAGTACAGTCAATTTACATAAAAATAAAAACATATGTATACGTTATGAATATACATGTGTCCGCGTTCACACTGTTATATGTAATTCTAGGAGTTATTAACGAAAACTATTTGTAACGAAAATGGTAAACGTACATATAATCACAAATAGGTATCTAACTTAAAATTCGAATTTCAGATATTCAGAAAAACATACTATGTTATCTTGTATCACAAAAAATATACTTATTAAAATAATAAAAATACTCATGAAAGCAAGTGATCAAAATTTATTTCTCCAAAGTACAAGTAATGAAAATAAAAAAATATAAAAAAGGAATGTCATTGTATTTTTTTATAAATGCAGAAATATTCAGACTGAAGTATTTTTCAAATGGAATTGCTTCCTATTTACTTAGTTAAATATTTTTACAAATCAAGCTATGCATTGACAATAACAATGCATTGACTTGATTAATTGCGCCATATGAAAATATTATTTGATATACATATATATATATACTATATGTCACTTGCTATTTAATATGAATAATCTAATTATTGTTTAAATAAAATTATTTGCCGTATCACAATTTACAACTAGGCAGTATTTCATTGTACTCTGTTGTTTTTGTTTCGTTTTGTCATTGGCATTTTATGCACATGGCTGTTACTTTTCATATATAAATTCATATTTCAAATACATTTTTGTTCGAATTAATTCGTCGCCAACGCCGCAAAGGGGCGAATCTCATTTAAGAAAATTGTTCAGGAGAGCAAAAAAACGTTTTTTTTCCCCGATGGCGTGCATATTTTAGCTGTATTTCTATTTAGAAAAAAACTATTATAATTATAAAAATCAATTGTAATAGTATACTATGGAGACGTAGCTACTAAATTAATACAGCGGTAATATTTTACATCGCTGTATTTTAGACTGTTTTGTATGAAGTTCGCCCCTTTGCGGCGTCGGCGACGAATTGGTAGGAAGCTGTTTTTATTTATAAAAGAATTGTGCAATTAAGCTTAATTATACAGTTATTTTATATACAACCGTATATTATGTACTGTGTGAAACAAGAAAGTTACAATGTACTTCAGAAACAGATAAAAAGTGTTTGAACACTTCGAATACACAATTTGTTAAGTTACTGGCGATAACGAAGGCGAAATAAAGTCGATTACATAGCTACCCATTAATTTATTTTTTAACAGTATATTAACATTCCTATCAATTCAACTAACAAAATATTACATCTTATTATAATTCTGTTATGAACATCCGAATCACTGATGTATTAAGCTATTAATAATATTTGCTCGTAATATCTCACTTATATATTACTCTGTGACATAACATATGTGACCAAGTGTGGAAGTGACAAGATTTAAGATATTAACTGCTAGTATAGGGGATAAATTGGATACGTGATTCATCAAAAATGACATTGGGGATTTTGTGTATATAGGAACTACTAACAAAGGCGGTATTGACAGAGCCTGTCCGTTTCACAAGTCTTTTGCTATTTAGAAATATACTCTGTATATTTATTATTTTCGCTATGTACGTCAGAAATTGACAGGAGCTGTCAAACTCGCATTCTCTCAGCTCTCACGTTTGCGTGTAGTGATCCCATTATTAGATCGAAGTACATTCTATTTAATCGTGTAAATATGTTGTGACCAACGTGTTGCTTAGTACATCAAAAACACCATTAAAATATCCGTTTGTACTACATTCAATTAAACAATTGTATATATTTTATATAATCCTCATAATTATTTAAATATTTTAATTTTTATTAACACATTGCAGTATTGATACAGGCACTGCCAGGTTTGATTAACACAATAGCTCTAGTATTTTAGCGCTATATGATATAAAAAATTTTGTATCTAGTTTTATTTTACAATATTTCAATCCATAAAATAGGATTTCAACATGTCTACATTTCTTCCCGAACAGTGTCACTGCTTTGCTAATATTTACATAAACAATTTACAATACAGCTCTCATATGTAATTGTTAACAGACCAGCCCTAAGGAACTCCAGTAAAAATTTCATATGCAGTCATCATTTTGATTCTACCTGAGAAACTGACTGTATAGAATTCTACCTACCCAATAATATATAAATAGTATACAGAAAAATATGTTTCTAGTCTTTTCGGCGAATTGTCATATTTTATTGAACAATATCCCAAATTCAATATCTATTGATTCACTAAAGATCTATTTCCATCAGACTTGACTACATTTCCTTGGTTTGCTATAAAGTAATTTATTAAATTCCACGGTGAATTAAATTCCAGTGTGCATTTAACTTTGATAGTAACTATAAATATACACGTGAGTATATAATGTAACAAAACTGACACCGTGTAAATGTAGGTATTTTGCAAATTTTGTGCCACAATGGCACTCGAAATGCAATAACTGTATAAAAAAAAAGCTGCCATTATTAAAGCAAACGATTTAGAGACATACAGCCAGCAACAGCTGATTGCATAGAAAGTGTTTACTTTCAAAGCAATCGATGAATAGAAACAACCTTCGAGAGCGGTGTCAAACAAAGCACCAAGAAATAGTTCGTAACTTCAAAGCACAGCCGGTCCTTTACACTTCATAGTGTTCTTCGTAAGCGTTTCTTCGTTCTTAGTACGTCCGATTCAAATGTTCGATACAGTTAGATTAACAACTTTAGTGTTTGTGTCCTTGTTGGGGCATGCACTAGCGGCGCGCGCGCACGGCTAGGTGCAAGGCGCTGCCTCAGACGGGCGTTTCATGGTCTGTCTCTTCTATCCGCCCGAGTCGCCACGCGTTTGGGTCTGTCGCTATACATCACCAATATTTAATAAATCCACTTGTAAATAATAACCAAAAAAAGAACATCATCAACGTTAAATAAAGAAAAAGGGGGTGTGGCTGTGTTATGGACACGGCCGTTTGTTGTACGTGAATACGTCTCGTAACGGGTAATAGTACGCAGCAAAATGACCTTCAAATTGGCGGGGTTCCCCCTCCACCGCGCGCGATGTGTTACAGTCTTTAAAAATAAATTCTTTGATCCTTTAGCTATCCAGTGGTGTAATTGGAATTTGGATGGGGATGATAGATATGTAGCTACAACACTAAACTGTATTCCCCGATTTTGTTATCATTCGATTTTTTGATTTGCGTCCCTACGGAAGCAATTTTAAAGACGTATTCACGTCAAAAACTTGTGAAAAATCTAAAATAGGTATCAGGAGACGTATTTTTGAATCATTAGACGTGATTTGGAATTCGAATACGAATACAAATCGTGCGCGAAATTATTTTCTATTGCTTACAATTTTATCGATTTTTGAATCACTCGAATTCAGTGTTGTCATTAAAAACAAATTCTTAATTAAATTCCGTTTCACGCAGAAAAATTCAAAATCACAACAACGAAAACCAAAAACAGGCGATGACCCACACGTGAAACGGATCACTGTCAAGGTCACTTCAGCGTTGGATATTCTATTAGTAGAAATAAAAAATGAAAGTTCAGAAATAGTGAATTCGGTGATTCGTATACGAATCTCACGATTTCGAATGCGAATTGGTTTTCTATTGTTTTAAAAATTCGTCTCCAGACTATTTAGATATATTTCGAGTTACTCTAAATAAGTACAAGACACGTTTAACTACAAAGAGACATATAAAATTAAACGTAATTATTTTCATGATTAAAACGACCTAACTTATTAATAACTTTATATCATAGAGCTACCTACTAGTTAAAGAATAACCGATTCCGCTTTGTCAAAGTGACTAATTAATAAAACAACTGTGCAAATACAGACACAATTAAGTGTTATTACGCGTCGGCCACTAATTACTCAACCAAGGTTTATATTTTGTAATATAATTAATAATATTCGATAATATTAATTAGACAGTTAACAGCGGCTGTAGTTGGATTCGTTGTTAATTTTATTCTATCTAGCTGGGAACCAAAAAAAGAATAGTTTATTGATTTTTTTATTACAATGAAACATTGAATTTTCACGACATACCTATTGTAGAAGACGCGCCAATTTAAACAAATATATATTATTATACATATTACAATAAATAATACTTTTTGCATAGAAATAGTTGCACTCACCTTGTAGCGCCATCTATGTGCGCGCGGGTTGAACCATAGAGACGGTTTAAGAGGCTGCCGTGATTTTGCCGGAGTATTGTGACACACCATTTTTTGTAAAATTGAATTTATTTATATTAAGACTTTTTTTAATTTTAATTATAGTAAAATATAGTTTGTTTATCTTAATAAAAGTGTCTGGAGTTATTATTTACACCTATATAAGCACATTTCAGATACAATATTTTAATACGCGGCATGGTTTAGGAACTTTATTTAAAAAAAAATGTTTTTTTCTCTTCAGCATTAATTACTGGTAGGGTAAGCTCTTTCTTCGCTAACGGCGAACGGATTAAATAAAAATTATTTTTGTTTTTTTTTTAATATTTTAAAAACCTAGATTTAAAGACATCGTAAAAAATTATTTATAACAAAAATAAATACAGTCTTATTGCTGATAAGCAATTGTTCCAGGCTGATGGTAAAAAAATAATAAGAGAGCTGACGATACGAAGGGAAGTTTTTACAATTTCAAATTATTTTCAAATTTTAATGTATTGAGATAAAAAAAATATTTCGTAATAACGTAATTTTATACATGTCTTTGTAGCTTTGTACAAATATTCCAAATTCCTCTTTTTTATATTATAGAAACTATACAATAACAAAACATATATTTGTTAATCTGTTTCAATATAGTATATAGTTAATGATGTTCTTGTTGACTGTTTCCTAAATATTAGGAAGTAAAAAATAATATATATAATTCTTGTAAAACGGGTAGGTAACAAAATTTTAGTACAAACTAGACAAAGAGACTTGATAGATATTATCAAAATGGTCAAGCGTAAATTGAATATTGCGGAGTCAGATAATAATATTGTAAAATTTTGACAATAAAATATATATAATTCCGAATCTACAATACCATTATCTGGCCGTGATTTAAAATGAATATAACAAAACACTTTGTAATTTGCTAAAATTCAATCGAAATTTGTGTACAATTTCACCGTTTTCACATTAAAAACACAGCGAGCGAGTGACGGGTTGTTAGTGAGAAAAAAAAAGGCAATATCCCGAAACAATATTTAGAAATGCAACACAGATTTAACAAACAATGTGGGTGCGGTCGGGTGGAAATAAAATAAATAATAGAACAAAAAAATTACCTTCAACTGTAGATCTTCCAAACATGCTTTGGGAAACGGGACTCGAGGACAGGACAGTGGGGACAATAAATTTTATAAAGCTTCAAAACCTCACATAACATTAATGCAATATTTATTTTAGACAGTAAACAGACATTACATTAAAAGCACACGAATAAAGCGAGATGTGTAAGTAGAATGTGGATACAATAAATGTGTATTAACTAATTATGTGTTCACATAATACACTATTTATTTGTACTAAATTGTTAGTAAACGCTTCAATCTAGTTTTTCCATTATAACGTTATCATAAAACTTATGTTCACGACTTTACTTAAATCTAACGTCCTGTGTATAATTACTAGTGGTGTGCCGGATCGTCAAAAATCTAGATCCGCGGACACAGATCTGAGTACGGATATTTGATGTCAAGATCCGCATATACGGATCTTAACTTTCTTAAGGTGGATTTAGACTAAAAAAAACATAGAGCTAGAACTAGAGCATTCTTTCGTTAATATCTAGTGTAAACTAAAGCTTGACGTATCCATTTACTTCAAACGAACACCGAACTAAAACTAGAACAAGAATGTTCTTTCTTCTTTTGGTGTAAACAAGAGCTAGATCGAATGTTCTTTGCTCATTCGAGTCAATTCTTTGGTTGGTATTGGTAGTGCTTTGCTATGTCTGATTCTGATAGATCATTATTGCAAGAATCATTTATTATTTTGAAGCAAAAACTCAAAAATAAAAGACGGAAGAGACGCTGTTGGGTTACAAATTTAATGCAACGAAGGACACTGGATAATGTAGGTGTAACAATGAAACAAAGTTGTATTTTTATAGTGTTCATATGTCGGATCCCATAGACATCTGGCATTTTGGTAGGCTTCTATCATTAATAAACATTTCTCTTGAGACCAATCTATAATTTAATTGATACGATACGTAAACAATCACAAGAACACTTTGACGAGACCGCTCAGTGGAGCGAGCGCGTCCGAACACGCTAGAATGTTCTAAGCAACTGTTCACGCGCTCTTGCGCCGTTTACATCGAGCGAGCGAGCATTCTTAGAATATTCTATAGGATCTTTGCGAACGCACTAAGAACAACGAAAGAATGCTCTACGCCTGTTTACTCTAGAAGAATTTGACGTAGTGCGGATAGAATGAGCATTCGCTCGTTTGGTGTAAAGACACCTTCACACAATCGGTGTCGGTGAGCGCGATCTTGAGTTGAAACATGTTTCCACTTGCATTGTGCGGCGGTCCTTTTTTTTGTTTTACTTTCCTGTGACACTGGGCAGCATAGATAACGCTTGTGTTGGTTACATGATTAAAAAAAATACTATAAAGAAGTTTAGTAGTGTAATATGGAATTATTTTGTGATAATAAATGATGAATGTGCAAAGTGTAAAACTTGTGATGGAAAGTATTCTCGTAAGGGTAAAGGCTCAACTTTCTTAAGAAATCATTTACAAAGAAAACATCCTCAAGAACATGAATTATTATTACGGATACAAATATCCGGCACATCACTAGTAATTACGGAATTATTATTTCAGTGATGACCTTGAACAGTGAAAATTATGCACATTTAGGTATTCACCGATCTATTCCCTCAAATATCGTAACATATTATATGTTTTACGACTGTTATATTTTTAACGAAACTGGCATCTATTATTTTATACATAAATATTTATGTATGTTTGTTGTCAATGCGCGCCTAAGCCATCAATCTGTCTGTAAATAAACAGGGCAGGGTTTTGCATGCGCCTGCGAATGTTTTTAATTCAAAAGATAACGCTAATATATATACAAATAAATATGAATACTGATAGTTATATAAAACTACGATTTAATATTAAAAATACACGCGACCTTGAAATCATGCTCCTAATTGGTACCCATACGAACATACACGATAAACATTACCTATACACTCCTCGATCACATAAAACCCATGCTTATTACAGTTACCTAAGATTTAAATTAGCTTAAGCAATGATGATAACTTTAGGAGTGTATTTTTGCTATGCATTACATTTATCTGTAAAGTGACACGAGGTCAACATTTTGCATGGAACGGTGCATCCATCAGAAATATAGTATCTACATATTAGCAGTTAACACTATTAATAAAGTTTTTAATACATCCATATTAAAAAAAAAAAATTTTTTTGTTCAAAAATAGATTATTTTGTGCTAGTGCCAAATACACGTCTAAAATATAAAGTGATAAAATACATTCTAAAACACTTAGAGAGCTCATGTTTGTAATACGAAAGTGACATACAAAAATACATTCATACTAAAATAGTTATTTAAAGCTCGTTATACTTTACATAAATAAGCATTGACTTGACTACTTTTAAAAATCTCAAGTGGATGTTATGTTATTGCTTTCGTATTTCCAACACAACTTCATTGGTCAGAAGGTGTTCGGTTCATAAAAATAAATGTCGTGTTAAGCGAATATAATAAACGCTTTACATTATAATAATTAAAAGTAAAATACGGTCGGTGAAAAAACATCACTAGCAAAGTAATAAATAATAATACTATAAGTAAGTGTTTTTATGTCATCCACCCTTAGTATTGAATTGAGGTTAGTTCCACAAACAAACCGAAATTAATTTTAAAATCTCCCAATCGTATTACCGAAAAGCTTGTCTTTACATTAGAATGGACCATTAGACGTCGAGCTAGGCAGTACAGGTATGATTCGGTTTCAGTTTATTTTTGGAATCAGACCTTTGTAGTGTGAAGCGTGCATTTACATGTAATGATTAAAAAGCAAGAAGAGCTAGGGGTCGGTGGTAGGAAACAGAGGGCAAAGGAATCAAACATTAAATGGTGTAAAGCAAAACCTGAATTCTGCTAACTTCAATGTTATACAAGTGTTATTAGAAAGGTATATTGACAATAGTACATTACTGCAGCGGCCAGCAAGAGTGTGAAACGAAGCAGATACACATACATAACTCCTTGTATAACCTTTTCTCAAACAAGCCGCAGAAATTTAAACATAGTAGTATTAACTCGTACCTTTTATTTACATGCAAGTTCGAAATTTATATAAAACCTATGACTTATAACTAGAGATCGGATAATCGGATGCATATTTACCTAAAGTAAATTTTTTGCTCACAAATTATGGAAGCGGCTTTTTAAAAAACATTTTGTTAAATAAAAATCCCGGGAAAATACGGAACTGCAAATTTAACGTAGTGATATTGTTTGAAAATTACTAAATTAGCACGTGGTATTTAAAAGACCGAGACTCCGGGTTCATTTATACAACTATGCATACGTATTTACCAAAATGTTCTACAGTATCGGAATTCTGGGATTTTTATTTATGGAAATAAAATAAAAAGACAGTTCCATACTTTGGCAAAAACTAAATTAGGTAAATAAATAAACATCCGGCTGTCCAATTCCGCAATCCCGGGATTTTTATTTAACAAAACAATAAAAAGCCGTTTCCATACTTTGTCTTAAACTAACTTTAGGTAAATGTGCATCCGATTATCCGATCTCTACATATAACTTGTCTATAACCTACAACTTGTCATAAGTTACCTCCTTGGTTGCCATGTTTCGGAGTAAAAGATCGTTCCTTTTTTAAATATTTGACAGACCCGAGTTTGCATAGTAATTTATCTGACACTTAAAACACGACAGGTATAGATCATATTTTTCACCGGACGTTGCTCGCATACGTTTCACCAGTGCAGCAATTTCTATTTACATCGACGAAGGTTGTCAAAATAATGTGTAGGGGTTTGATATGTGGGAGTGCATTGTGTCAGCAAATTGTGGACGAGAGCGACGAATGAACGACGTCGTTACGTCCAGTTACTCACACGTCCGTGTATACACGTCCCGATTTATTTATTCTAAAGACGAATTTAACGATAGAATAAATCTGATTTAAAATATATATTTTTTGTTAATACACAATTTCTACGGCTACTTTTGCTATCTATTGTCACGTAAACGTAATTTTAACTCAAATAAAAAGATACATATTTGAAAACCTTTGGATTATATACGTTTTTTTTACTATGGCCCGCTTCTGACGGAAGAATCCCGCTATTTTCACTCAAAAAGTACACAAGTCCCGACTTGGCAAAAAATACTGGCAACGCTGGACTAGAGTGATAGAGTTTGGGAATTATTCGTAACTAACTCAGTTTGGAACATAATTTAGTTAAAGTCAAACTTTATTTTTATTTAAAAGTCAGTGGCAGTAACTCCCAATGTAGATAATAGGATCCCCACACAATACGCTGTATTTGGAGTTAAAGAAAACAGCGTAAGTATTACGTAGAATTTATTGACCGCGTGGCAACACGTATGACACATCGAATAATACACAGCCAATTTTTGAGAATATGTCGCACTAATAATACAATAGTGTATCAACTCAAAATCGAACATTTTTCAGAATCTACATAAAACTTATTACTCACTTCATGTAATAGTTGCAAATTGAATAACTGTCACATAAGTTTTTTAATTTATCCTTATTCTGTTTTTGCACTCATTGAACGACGGTCTTGATCACGCGTGAGGAATCAAATTTTGCGTGTGTTTATAGTATTATGTCAAGTACGACTTTTGAGTTGATACACTATTGTGTACGAGTAGCGTACATTGTTAAATCAGCACATATTTTATTTGACCTAGTTATTGTTATTCATGTTAATTATCCATATTCAGTTCGCAATCGGTCATCAAGCGCACCGCGCGTTCTCACATTTCATTTCAGTTATAATTCCTTTAATCAGTTAAATATAATCAGTTAAAAGTTTCACAGTATTTCATTTATTTGTGTGTATGGATATCCCGTACAAATTGGTATTATTAGTGCGATGTATTTTCAAGCATACGTGTAAATAGTGTTGGCAAATATCAAGTAATTAATTTGATTATTAAGATAATCATGGAAGAAAAAGATCTACTGCGCCGACCCCAGATAATGGGAAATGGGCAAGAGGATGACTATTAAGATAATCATGATTTGAATAATCATGAATCAAAAAGTAATCATAGTCATGATTAATGACTTCAATTAATTTTTAACGTCCGAATTCAATGAATTCTAAATTTGAAGAATTTTAAATCAACTAACCTCCGATGTTCACATTTTTGATTTCTTAATGTACAGAATTCAATTAGATTTATTTATTACTGCGTTTACGTACTACATAAGCTGTTAGTGTTGTTCATCCAATAAATTAATTAAATAAATAAGTAGATAATAGTTAATCAACCAATCAACTTTTCGATTGTTAATTACGATTAATAAACTTAAGATTATTGATAATTTGATTAAGATGATTATTAATTATTATACTGAATCATATTTGATTAAGATTAGATATTAATTAAATTGATTATAAAAAATATTTTTAATCAATTTTTTTAATTTTAATTTTTAATATAAAATTTAATCATCAATATTAAATTAGGTAAACTTTGGACCAACACTGCGTATAATGTAGTGATTATTTTGACAACCTTCTTTGAGCAAAGTCGCAGTTGCCTGGCTTACTCCGCAAAGATGTATGTTATCATACATTCATAATAGTTGAGATTTGCTAAACTTGCCCAACATGTGTAGAAAGTTATTATTTAGAATTAGGCCGTAGTCTGTATCACCTTTGCCTATTTAAAAAAAGTGTAAACAACGTTGTTTGAGAAAATTTAAATTATGTATGAGTGTTGCAATATACAAG
Source organism: Scirpophaga incertulas (assembly GCA_036419045.1). Classification (NCBI taxonomy): domain Eukaryota; kingdom Metazoa; phylum Arthropoda; class Insecta; order Lepidoptera; family Crambidae; genus Scirpophaga; species Scirpophaga incertulas. Next base: position 3,187,227 of record CM071631.1, on the reverse strand, counting down.
TGTTAGTTTGCAACGAGGTTTCCTGCCGCGCTATTATGGCCTTGAGCTTACTCTTTAATCCTAGCTCTGCAGTCCTTTAAAGGGTTTGGTAAAGGGCCGAGAGCGAGCTTATCCTATGTGGCTCTGTGTCGCCTTGAGTTATGCCCGAAGCCATAATAAGCGCGGCCCGCAACTATGCCATTAATGTACTATGTTTAATCTTCTAACAAATACAACTGCTTCAAAGACGAGTGTTTGCTCGCTCTGATTGTTTTAACGTTAGCAGAACTAGGCGGCAATGTTCTACGTATAGTATATTTTTTAATAAAATGGATCAAACGGAGCTATGGGTATTTGCCGCTAAATAATGCCCAGCTGTTTGCTCCAGACGCTAGTTTGGTCCATCTAATAAAAAGACATACTATAAACCAGGACATATGGATGCAAGCGGGAATAATATGAGTGTAAAGTGTGTAGGGAATGTGTGGAAGGGAGCAGGTCTATGGATTAAGGGTAGTAAGGGGTGGGACGTAGTCATCAGCCGAAGGCCGGCGGTCGGGCTCGGAGCAACGGCGCATGCTCGCCTGCCGCACATAACACATCACACAGACTTGCATCACCGTTCGACCTCATTGTTTACACTAGGTCCAGTATATCTTATACAGTCAAATGTGTAAATATGTTTTGGTTGCAGTATATTTGTAAGGAAACGTATGTTCCCTTGGGTTTCTTTCTTCGCGAGTATTTATTTATGTTTGTCTATGAAATACATTAATAGATCAGAAGATACAGAGGCATTTTGAAAGATGTCAATTGTCAAAAGAAAACTATCAGAATAGTTTAATTGTGATTTAATTTTTAATATTGTCGTAAGTAAATAAGTTTATTGGCGGATGTATAGGCTTAAAATGTTGTTTCTTTGATTTTTCTGGTATGTATTTTTGTTATCATTTGTGTTTTTATGTTGTATGATGTAATAATACCAAAAATATATGTTTAATTTTTCAGCAACACATTTTGTTTATTCTAACGCCAATTTCATACTCACGACAATATTAAAAATTAAATCACAATTAAACTATTCTGATAGATTTCTTTTGACAATTGACATCTTTCAAAATGCCTCTGTATCTTCTGATCTATTAATGTATTTCATAGACAAACATAAATACTCGCGAAGAAAGAAACCCAAGGGAACAAACGTTTCCTTACATATTTATATAGAAGCAATGTGCCCAACCGAAGGTAGCCTTCGGAACGCAGCAATGCGAGCGAGAAATGAAGATATGAACCGAAGCAGACGACCCAGCCTCCGTAGCATAAGCAACGAAACATGATGTTTTAAGTCGTTTATCGTGCGTTGTAACCGCCATCTTGTCATTTATCCTTTGTATTTTGACAGTTCAAAGTGACGTATCGCTCATCACATCGCGATTCCGCGGTCACGATACGGGGGACTATTCTCTGCTGCGGTGTCTGATTATATATTTTGTGCTATTGTTAATAACTATGTGATTTGTTTGGCGCCAAAAGCGTACGCGTCACCTCATGTTATGTGGGTATATGTGCATATTTGCCTGTACCAAATTATTAAGACAAATTTTGTACATTTTTACTAGGTACATATTAGGTATTGTTTTACACATTCTCGGGTGCACAAAATCTAGCCACGGTATAATTCCTGCACATGCTTAATTCACAGCCTCACAAATTAAAAAGTATGCTCATCTCTATAATTTCTAACTAATCTCTTATTTGACTCCAGAAGGAAGAAAAATATTGTCATTGTTCTCCATGAACCGTATTAATCAAGATTTTTTAAGTTTCATTCAGTAAATCTACGTGGCTGTTTCGTTCCATCTTTAGAAAGTATAACAATTATATACCCCCTATTATGTAACTCTCTTACTATTACATTTTTATTGAATTTGACAGATAGTGCATTTACATTGCTGCTTTATTAAGATTCAACGTGACCATTATCTTCATAAAAAAGCAACGTACATTGCTGATAAATAATAATTGATTAATGATAATTGTCACTTTGAATCTTCATAAAATAACAATGTAAATATTGAAACTGTATCTGTCAGTTACAAACAAATGCGATAGCAACAGAGTCATATAATCAAAATGATTGGAATATTTTTGTTGCAGCAGAATATTCAAACAATACATCAACGTGGCAATCATTGATATAATAAACTTTCTCAGTTATGAGGTTGTAAAGTCATGTTTATATGAAAATTTCAGTGTGGCTCGATTTTTTTGCACTTGAGTGTGACCGGTGTAAATAGAATACTGTGTACAACATATAAAGAATATACAACTATTAGTATATTTATACACTTGACTGTAATATGAGCTAAACATGGACCATTTTGTACATGCAAATTTGAAGAGCTTTAGTATCAAACATGGAGCTCACGATATGCTTCATCTAACTTTATATTGACATATATACAGTTATTAAATCTACGTATTAACACTAATTTGCTGCATTTGTTGCAAATTACAAAATTAATACGGCATCATGAATTCGTAAGATCCAAGTGAGTTTTGGTTCAATATAATTACAAATCGAAAGATCCATGCTTACTTATATACTTTATTAGCCCCCCTAAACGTGTAATATCCAAGGAGGTCGAGACAATACGACACCGCTTACGTCACATCGCACAACACATACCGGATATGTTCAAGACGATTTACACAACAAAATTTTAATGTTTCATAGTTAAAAAAATAAATCGCATATTGAACCACATTCCTTCCTTTGGTCGACAATAAATTCTGTTGTGTAAAGCGGTCTTAAATTCGTAACCTTTTATAAATTTGACAAAATATTAAAATAATATTTACACGAAACGAATATATGTTTAATTTATGGAGAATACCATTTTCTAATACATTTATTAGATAAAAATTCCGTATGTTTATAAGAATTTTTAACTATTTAATTGTTTAATACAACTAGAGGTTTGTGATAATTTATATAAGGTTTCAAAGTTGACGACATAATGACATTAGCCAACATCAATACATGAGTTACTTATTTATAACAATGTCTGCATAACTACAGCCACTATGAAATATGTTTATGTCAGATATGTCTGATGTAAAATATATGATGACATGGCAAAATATACAAATATGTCAAGAAAAATACTCCATTTGCTTTTAACAATAGGGAATATGCATAAAATTTAAATTTGTCTCAAATATTTTTTTCGGGATTCATTATTGATCTTATATTATACTTAAAAGGATCTTTTTTTTTATTTAGTTATTGTTTAAGCCCAATAAATATTATTTAAAAAGTGAAAAATAAGGGAGGGAAATTCGAACTTACACAACGCGTCACTATTGGTCGAAACGATATGTGACGTCAATGGCTATGCTTGCATTTATCGGCGTCGATATTCATACGTGTTCGTACTGTGTTAAATTGTTTAAAACTGTATTTCTGTGTGTTTGCTTTGTGAATATACATTTGTAGTTAATCTAAGACGATGACAGAAACTGATTTTGTCATAGCACAATCCGATAATCTGCCGAAAATAGATGCATTTATGATGTCAGCATATTTTGCATCAAATCTCGATTTTATGAGCGCAGAAATCAAAGGAGTGAAAGCTGCAAGGTAATTATTACATTACATGGTATATTTTAGTAAACTACATAGATTTTTGTTCATGTTTAAATAATAGAACAAAACATAACCTATAACATAACCATTTGTATTTAAAAAATCTCCGAATTTACCTCTATTATATTAAAACTATTAATATTAACGATATATTATATTGTTGAAGCTCACTTAAGTAAGATATAAATATTAGATAAATATGATATCCAATTTACATGAATATTTTTTTTTTAATTTAAGTTTCATTATATTCAATATAATTACCTGTATCTTCCTTAACTTGAAGCTCTTTAGAGAAATGTTTATAAACTTTTGTAAATTTGTGAACTAGGTTAGTTTTAGACAGAATCCTAATTCACACTAAGCTGTACATAAATAAATAAATATTTGTTACACTTACACCAATTAGCCTAGCCCAAAGTAAGCTCTGTAAGGCTTGTGTTATGGGATCTAGGGTAACGGATAGACATACATATATTATACATATATAAATAATTTTTATTGAAATATATATCGACAACCATGACTAAGGTACAAATGCTGGCATTCATCACACAAACATCTGCCCCCACCGGGATTCGAACCCGGGACCTCAGAGATGGCGACACCTTGAAACCGGTGTACTATCCACTCGACTATGGAGGTCGTCATCTATAATATTGAATAATTACGTCAAAATGATCGTCACTGCAAAATAAAACTGATAATAAAGATATAGTCTCCTTCTTCATCATCTTACACTATAGTTTACGCAATTTTTCATCGCGTGGAATGCGAAAAAACACTTTATCGGGTGTACTGATGGTAGTATTTTTACACTTCGGTACCATACAGTACTTGTAACAAGGTTTTTTTACTTCTTCCATGATTTGTTTGCTAATTAAAATTAAAAATTAGTACTAAGCAACTGAAACGCTACTAGTAAACAAACAGACCCAAACCAATGACGTCATCATAAGCGCGCGAAAAATGGCGGCGTTTGAACGGCTCAATTTTATTCAATGTTTTCAATTTCGCTTTGTATAAAAACTTGACTATTTTCAAGCCTATTTATATTTTTTTCTATGTTATAAAAATGTAAATGAATAATTTGAGACATAAAAAAAAAATCATGCATATTCCCTATTGAAAATTTGTTAAAATCTTAAGAAAGTATGCGGATCTTTTATTGTACAGTTCCAAGGCTGGCGAAATAATATTTAATATATGGATTAGACGTTCGATAATATTCTTCTGAAATCTAAAAAAAATATTTTTCGAAATAACTGACATTGAAAGCAAAATCTCAATTGACACCCCTAATCAGTTGATTAGTTAATAGATTGCCGAGGTATATTCCTCGTACGCTGATGTAGGGTTGTCGATACTTAGGATCAAAAATATAAGTATTGGAAATGGAAAAATGTAACTTAGTTAGCGCTAATATTTTTTCTACACAATTTATATACACTGCAAAATTATATTTCAACGACCTTGAAACACTGTGTCATTAATTATTTTATAGGTAATTGTTACAGTTTCATTAATTTGTTTACCTTATTGTTTTATTTCTTTTATTAACTCATTTATAAGCCCTATTATTTTAAATATCGAAAAAGAGCCAATACTAATCATATCAAAACATCTTCTAATTCGATTGTTTGATCCATACACTATATAAATGTATAACAGGAATAAGTAACTTTATTCCGCAAATTGAAAATATAATAAATAAAAATTACACGCAATTGCACGAGCAATCGTCGAGCAAGTAAGGTATACAATATACGCAAGTATACTGTAACCTTACTTAAACTCTGTTTTTTTATCGGTGAAACAAAGTTCACACATGCAAATCTCAAGGATGCGGTCCAAAATTTGATAACAGCGCTCGTATGCGCATACAACAGGTTGGTCATATTTGACAGTTCTGGAGACAAAACACTATTTTCTATTTGGCGCTAATAGATGACGTCATCAATCACTTTAAACACGGATACAATAAAATATTTTTCAATATCTGACAACATTTATTATATTATTGATTTTATTTGTGTAATTTCGATCTCTTAACTTGTACATAAGTAACAATTTTGGTACATTTTATAAATAAATAGACTTCATAATATTATTTTGTTTGACATTATTGTGACGTCACATTATATTTTGATATAGATCGTTTCCGAGCGATCCGCGACAATGCCACAAGCGTCGTTGTATTTTTTAAAGTAATAATCGCAGGTGCACTGTCACTTCTACATTAATTCTAAGCAAATCAAATAGTAATAGTAGACGTATAGTATAAATGTTCATAACTCAAAATACAAATAGAATAAAAAAATTTCGATACCCAATTGCACACAAAAAACAGATCAACCGTTTCCGTGCAAAAGGCGTACGAATTGCTGATAGCTTATTATGGACCGCACTTTTTAGATGTATCAACTTCGTCTCCGATATTTAAAAAAACCAGGGTTAAGTTAGTGGGCGGGCATACGGAGTACCTACCAAGGGTTAGGTAACAATTCTACAATATAATACAATAAAACCACAATTGAATGGAAACAGCACCGTTATTCGACCAAAAGGAGCGATTATATTGTGTCATTGTGATAGGCCAAACGCAACGGTTATGTTTGGCCTCAAGATTTATTTGTAGAATTGCCCCAAGACGCAATGACAACTTGACAGTATATAAAAGTACTACGTCACCAAAAAAAGAACGTTCGAAAAAATTTGTAATAGCCCTAGAGACTCTCATAACAACTAGAGTTTAGGCAACAAAAGTGTGTCATGGCTTTTTCTTAAAAAGTTTACTATGGGCAATATTTTGTCAAAGACAAAGTTTGTATGAATCGCTTTTAACCGATAATTCAATATCCAAAAATCTCTTCACAATTAAGACGGTGGGAGCGCCTAGATGAAATGTGGCATTGTATAACATGAAGTTATACTTGAAAAGAGGCTGATCTAAATAACAACCTAAACGAGAACGAAATGACTGCAGTGAAAAAGAATGGATTAAAAACCCAAGGACTCATGGATATTAAGTTTCTATCTATATTAATACAATTTTTGGTGTTGCTTTTGTTATTTTTTTCTTGTTCTTTTCATGTAGTTGTTATTTAATATTTATTTGGATATCAAATATATTTCGGTAGTGCCTAGTAGAATGTTGTCATTTGCTTCCTCGTTCTATTGCACAAATAGGCAAATCTTTATGGAATGGTCGGTGTCATATAACTGAATGTCCACATCATTAATTATGAATTTATACCATTTATACTTATTTATTTAGTTATAAGACTAAAAGATTTTATCCCACAGCTTATTTAGAAATATCAATTTCTAGGTCAATTATAGGTTTAATCCTCTTTCCTTAGTATAAAGGAGATAACAATGAGGATTACGATTACAAATTCATTCAAACCTTAACTTTGACGTGGATTCATAATGAAGCCTATAATATAATTTTAAGAAACACCAAGATACGATTACGTAATGCCAACTCTATTAAATAATGCTAACATGTGCAATTTCAGTGACTAGGATTGCTAGCACAGAAAACTCACGACTGGTTCTAATTTTGTTATTCAGTCGCTCACATTAAAATGTATTACGCGTATTTGCAAAATTAGTTGTATATTATACTTACGTCAGTGTGAACTGTACACTACATGTTGTATTCTACACAACACTACAACATTTACCTTGTAGCTGCCGATTCAGTAAGGCAGTAATGCCCGGTCCGTCGCCCGGCTTCTTGACTACTAGCATTGGTTTATCCTCTCCTTCCTCATAACTGTTTACGAGGTGACCGTTGCTCACGCCCATTGTTTCGCTAACCTGAAAAAGTAAGCAATTATTGTTTGCAGGAAGAGTATTAAATGTACTATATACAACATCAAAAAGATTCCTCAAATTTCAGGCATATTTCCATATTAACATCTCTTAGTAAGATTTTCGAGAAAATAATTTACAAACAGCTCTTAGTTCATTTGAGAACTAGTAAGTTAATAATGAATTAAACTCAGTTCGGTTTCAACTGGACGGGATGTCGAACATTTAGTTGATGTTTGTGAGGACAAGAGAGATGTAATTGAAATGTTTTGCGTTCTTTCTGAAGCATTTGACTGTGTGAGTTAAGAAATGCTTATACATTTTGTTGTCTAGGATAGAACTGTCTAATAAAAATATATTTGTTGTATAGACTACAGAATATTACTATTAACAGTCTGTTTACGCACCTATTATGATGTGAGTACCACAAGGATCAATATTGGGGCTTCTATTCATTTACATATATATAAAGATCTAAATGTCAAAGTTGCAATATATAGTATAACAATATATAATAGTACTTTTTCAAGTTTTGCGTGTTACAACTAATAAGTAGCCGTTCATTAAAAAATTGCAAAATTTATTTGATTTGCATTGTACATGTAAGGCAGTTTGGTTGGTATCCGTTTAAATTTGAATGATGATATCATTGACTTAGTAAATAACCAAAAATCTTGGCATTTCGTTGGATCTGCGTCTTTAATGGGACACACACATACTGGAACATTAGCAAACAAACGAAGTTCTATAGTTTATTAGACAAACTACTACATGTGATCTACAAATAACATAAAGACAAAGCAGAAAGCTCACCGCAAACACACATCAACTTTTTCACATAAATTCATAAATATCACCCCGTCGAGAGCCTATCGGATATGCATAGAAGACAGTCCAAGAATCTAAAGAATCATTCAAGACTCAACTGAAAAATTTACTGCTGGAGAGACAAAAAAGTGGTATATCGAAATGTTTTGCATAGATGTCACACCGATATATATATATCAGTACGATATTAAATACAGTCCATATTATTATTATTATTATCATTTTATCTATGTGTATATTATGTGTATATATGTATATGTTGTGTATATTTCAGTAATATATCCCAGGGTGTCGATACCGCAACTCTGTTTTGAACTAATATACCTAATCACAAAATACAATCGATAAGTGTTAAGATCAGTGCGTACATCGCGCGCAGCTGAGTGTGCAGACTTGGTTCCTTCAGGCTGTTGCTAAAAATCAGCCATTTGCTCATAGATTATGAGCAAATATTGACGCTGAGCTATGGACCTTTTTGTGTTGCTGCAGCACACACACACAATATTGTAAGCACGGTACACGAACTGTCCTGTATTTTTTTTTTCATTTATGTAATGTCGCTGATATTCTAACACTACAGGTATTTTATACTTACTGTGCTATATTTACTTTTAATTCTGTCCGTTATAATCTGTATTTATATTTTGTGTGTGTGTGTGTGTATGTCCGACCAAATAAAGATTTATCTATCTATCTATCTATCCATTTACGATACGTGACAGACAACGCAATATGAAGACACTACAAATAATTTAACACGAGTATACTGAACAAACAGTCCATTACAGGACAAATAAATAGCTCTAATCACAATTACAAAAGCAGATAACTTCTCTCGTCACTGAAAAACAGTCTCACCTGCATCAACTTATGTACAACGTCTCTGCCCAGGATGTGGTCGAACACCGCCTGCAGAAAGGCGTCCGACATAATGGACAGCTTTAGCTTGTCGCGGTGCCACACAAGCACGCGGGACTCCTCCATCGCCATTATTGACACCTGGAAAGAGTGCATTGTTTGCTATGTGATGATAGGTTTTTTATCAGGTACTTTAATTTTATATAAATAAATTAATAACCCGCAGTTAACAATATTTATTTTTTATTAAATAGGTAGCTTTGACTAGCGAATCCAATGTTATCCATAAAAACAAAGGGAAAGTACAGTCACCTAAACTTTGATATGCAATAATTTGATTATCAGTAAAAGTAGCAAACAGACATATGCCGCATAAATTTTGACAGAGTAAAGACAGATAGTAAAAAAATGTTATTTTAAGATATCTTAAAAATAAGATAGGTATGTTTTATCTGCATTGTATAAGTAATTTTGAGCTGTTGTTCAAAATGAGGGCATAACTATTACTTCGTGCCGTTGTTCCCTATCCTATATTATAAATACTAGCTTTCCACCCGCGGCTTCGCCCGCGTTATATTCGAATTTCCCACAGGAAGGATATGTTTTCCGTCGGTAAAATTATCTTATTTCCTTCCTTGGGTCCTCGGGTTTTACGATTGGTATATACGGGGTGGTTACCTCGTATATACTAAACGTAAAACAACCCTTCAACCGTTTTCAACCCTTTACAGCCCTTTTCTGCTTTAAAAGATAGCCTCTGTCCTGTCTCAGCCTCTAGACTATCTGTGTACCAAATTTCATTTAAATCGGTTCAGTCGTTTCAACAATATTTCCATACAACCTAGCATCCCTTCTTTCAACCTTTTACAACCTGTTTAGGACTTATGAGTTTCGGACCGCGGAAAAGGAAATTTAAAAAAGTAATAAAAAAAAAGATTTTGACATTACGGTTTTCGGTACTTGACTGTCACTTCGGATTTTTTCACGGCATTTTTATTCAGTTTATTTTCGGCGGATTAATAATTGATCATTTACGTGTCATTTAGTTACGTGTATAAAGTGTATCTAAATATACCATTGGACTAATATTTGACATTACGGTTTCGACGGGATTGGATTGGAGTAGTGGTCGGCCACGCGTTCTCCTATTTTTTACACTACAAGTATTGTAGTTTATGATATATATTTATAACCACATACGGTAGGGCACATTAGTACACACAAAAACACACGTTCAAGCCAAGCCAGAACTACGACCGGGTAAGTAAGCAATATTATTATATAGTTAAATAATATAACCAAATTACGGGCGTTCGGGAAAACGCATCATTTTTTGGTAGCAGAGCGTGGCTTCCTTTTCGGTTACGGACCTGTTATTTTGTAAATTCTTTGATATGTCGGACGGTTACAACGAAATTCGTCGCATATTGCAATGGTTGGTAAGCGCATTTTCTCTGGTGAGTAGACCAGACAGGGTTGAGGCCTTGAAAGAGCGGCTTCAAATGCGAGCAGATACATGGCGGACCTGGATCAAGCTTTACAAATGTGTTATGATAGGGCTGACATGAATCCAGACAATGAAACTTTGCAGGCAAGGTTGATTCAAGCTCAGGCAGACTACAAGCAATGCTTAGAATTATTACAGCATTATTCAGGCGGTAAGGACACTGGATCTGGCCAGTAGTCCCACGGTTAAGGGTCAGTCAAGTAGTAATGCCTCAATTTATACTAGATTGCCGGATTTAAATTTGCCCAAGTATTCTGGTGGGTATGAAACTTGGATGTCATTTATTAACATTTTTGATTCTTGGTACATTGTCGGATGGATATATCACACTCACAAAAATTAAGTTATCTGTTGAGTTGTCTATCGGGAGACGCTCACCAGGTTATTTCACATTTAACCATAACAGATAACAATTATGAGACTGCAAGGGCGCTATTGATGGGCAGATATCAAAATATTAGGTTAATTGCGGATGCCCATGTGGCAAAGATATTAAATTTGCCTTATTTAAGGAATATCATGTTTATAAGGGATGATTTTTTAAATCCATTAAAGGTGGCCTATAATTGTTTGGAGAAATTAAATTTACCAGTAACGGAGTGGTCATTCTTGTTGCTCCATATTGTATTGAATAAGTTACCCTCTGATTTAAAATTAAGATTTGAACAAAAATATGGAAGCGGAGATGAGGCATGCCCGTTGCCTAAATTTATTGACCTTTTGACCTTCTTGGAGGAAGAAGCACGGATTGTTGACAATGTAGGCTCACCTCCTGCAACGGCTACCTCAGGGCCATCTGGGAGGCCTGTGTCCAGTCAGGGAAGACCTGTATTCAGTCAGGGTAGGATTAGGCCACCCACTCGGGGGACTAGGGTAGGTATGGCTACATCGGACCATACTATTAATAATAGGTTGCAATCCAAGCGGGTTGGTTGCACCTTTTGTGGCATCATAGGCCATTTTATATCTAAATGCCAACATTTTATAAATTGTTCCCCTCAACAGCGGGCGTTTTGTGCAAAATCACAAGTTATGTTATTTTTGTTTAGGGGATCATCTTGTTAATAGTTGTGCAGTGGCACGGCCATGTATTCATTGTAACGGCAAACATCACGGGATGTTATGCCTGAATAGGAATGGTGGAGTTAGGCCTGTAGCGGCACGGATTGGTTCTCCTTCAGGAGGGGGTCAAAGCGGACAAGTACGGACTTCACCTCCTCATTCTGGACGAGCGTCGCCTCGACGGGTGGGCGTGCGCGCGACACCTCCATATACGGGTGGGGGTGGCTTTAGGCCTACTTCACAGGCATCTCCACATACGGGTGGGGGAGGCACCGGGCCTATGGTACAAGCACCCTATGCAGCGGGCATAGGGCATATTCAAGCGGACGAATCCCGTGACGTCACTGCGGAACAGTATGCGTCTGCGGCTTCGTATGCAGCGGAGAGCGAGGGGTTTCTCACCACCATTCGCGGAACGGCCGCGATTGAGGAACACGCCGCCATCTTTCGGTCATCCGGTTGGTTACCGGACACCGGATGCCAGTTGGCACCTGACTCGGGCACCATTGGGGCGCTCGAGACCCCCTACATATAACCCTCTGGCGCTGTCGGCAGCCCAGGTTTTAAATCGGGTGAATGCTTCATTTCGTGACGTTCAAGAATAGGTAGTCGCCGCCGCCTCGCCAAATGCAACCTTTTTAAATACTATTTTATTGCCTACCGTTGCGGTAAGGATTTGTGATATTAACGGTTTTTATGTTAGAGCACGGGCTCTAGCGGACACGGGTTCGCAAGGTTGCATGATAACAGTTAATTTGGCGAGACGGTTAGGCCTATACATATTTAATAATAATATTTCGGTTCGTGGCATAGGTGATGTGCTCGTGTCACATGTTTATGGTCAATGTACCTTTAACATTGTTGGAGAATCGGTCTCTCAACCTGTTATTACAGTTACAGCACTAGTGTTGCATGATATTTTAGGAGAACATCCACAGGTGGAATTACCTTCGGAACAGGAGGCTTTAATTTTACGTAACGAGCTCATAGCGTTATTGGCAACGGCTGGCTATGAACTACGGAAATGGATTTCGAACAGTCCACGTCTCTTAGAAGGACTACCAGCGGATCACGTTCAAGATCCATTGTTATTTGAGAATCCGGACTCTCCTCGTTCAACATCGGTTTTAGGTGTTCAGTATTTACCGGTTCCTGACATCTTTTCCTTTCGGGTTTTAACAATAACGGAAAAGATATGGACTAAGCGGCTAGTCCTGTCTACGGTTGCTCGTATCTATGATCCTAACGGGTGGATCGCTCCTATAATATTTTGGGCTAAATGTTTTCTACAACGGTTATGGTTGGCTGAGCTTAAGTGGGATGAGACCCTACCTACTGAACTCTTAACGGACTGGCTCGCATTTATTGATCAGTTACCCACTATCGGAAGGGTTGTTATACCTCGTAAAATACTTCCACCGGGGAAGTATCATGCGTCACTTCACGGTTTCTGTGACGCCTCGGAATCGGGTTTCGCGGCAGTCGTATATCTTCGGACGATACAGCCAGATGGTTCAGTAGCGTTACATCTAATCACGGTGAAGAGCAAGGTGGCTCCTATACGCAACCGCCAAACCATACCCAATTGGAGCTCTCGGGAGCTGCGTTACTTACTCGGTTATTGAATCATGTTTGTGATACACTCGGGAAGCACATTAACATAGGCAACGTTTATGCGTGGACTGACAGCCAAATTGTTTTGGCGTGGCTCCAGACCTCGGTACATAGGCTGGAAACATTTGTTGCGAATCGGGTTTCGCAAATTCAAAACTCGTCAGTGAATCTGAATTGGCGGCACGTACCCGGCGAGTTGAACCCCGCCGACGTGGCCTCTCGCGGCTGTTATGCCTCCTCGTTGGTGAGTCATAACCTTTGGTGGGGACCTGCTTGGTTGACGGCACCGGAGTCGTCATGGCCCCCTACGGTTTTAATCGGATCGGATCCGCTGCCCTGTGTGCGTGTCATGGCTGTGGAGAAAGAAATCGTCACAAACCCTCTTTTACTGCGGTTTAGCTCTCTTAATAAATTACTGGCCGTTACGGATGGATGCGTCGGTTTATAACGAATACTCGCAAACCGGTTGTAAGAAATACATCTTTGTTTCTGACGGCAGGCGAACGGCGTGCTGCTCTCATGTTTTGGGTACGACGGGTACAATCGGAACGGTTTTCTGACGAGCTTAAATCGTTACGGACGACGGGTCGGTTAAAGGGTGCCGTACAGAAACTTAACTTATTCATTGATGGCGAGGGATTACTTCGTGTTGGCGGACGGCTGCGCAACTCGAAGCTGCCGTATTCGGCTAGGCATCCCCTTTTGCTGCCCAAGGACGGACCCTTGACGCAGTTGATAGTAAGTGATCGACACATTACTAACTCGCATGCAGGTTGTACGGCACTGCTTGCTATTCTTCAGCGGGAATTTTGGATACTATCGGCGCGACGGTGCGTCCGATCGGTTATATTTAAGTGTATACCTTGCTATCGGTTAAAGGCTAACACCATGCAGCCTATGATGGGTGACCTACCTAGCGATCGGGTTAGTGTCACCAGACCTTTTCACGGTGTCGGTACGGATTTCGCTGGTCCTTTTATTGTCAGGGCTTCTCACTTGCGGACCTCTAAGACTTACAAAGTTTATTTATGTGTATTTGTTTGTCTGTCAACGAAGGCAGTACATTTAGAAATAGTATCTTCGCTTAGTACGGAAGCGTTTATCGCGACGTTCGGACGTTTTGTTTCACGGAGGGGGTTACCGAGTTTGGTACGGTCGAACTGCGGCACAAATTATCAGGGTGCTGACAGGTATCTTAAGGAGGTCCATGATTTTTTAACGAAACATAGTACGGACTTGGGACAAGCAATGGCTACTCAGGGCATTACGTGGAAGTTTGATCCTCCTGGATGTCCTCATTGGGGAGGCATCTTTGAGGCTGTCGTGAAGGTGGCTAAGATACATTTGAGACGTGTTATTGGGGAAACGGTTCTTACGTTCGAGGAACTTACTACTGTCTTTTACAGAGTGGAAGCAACTTTAAATTCACGGCCTTTATGCCCACTCTCTTCGGATCCCAACGATATGGAGGTTTTGACACCGGGTCATTTCCTCATCGGCCAGCCCCTTGCAGCTCTCCCTGAGTATCCCTTTGAGAATGTACCACTGAGTCGACTTTCTCGCTTTCAAATGCTGCAACAGATGTCACAAAATTTTAATAAACGGTTTTATTCGGAGTATTTGCACATGTTGCAGCAGCGGCTGAAATGGACAGATAAAACGGCTTCTGCACGGGTAGGGGATCTTGTCCTGATTAAGGATTCAAATCTTTCTCCTCTACGTTGGCGTAGAGGACGCATTTTGAAGCTTTATCCAGGCTCTGACGGTGTACCTCGGTTCGCAGAGGTCTCGATCGGCGACTCTGTGATGCGCCGTGCGGTGGCAACCCTGTCCCGTCTACCGGTAGACTAGCGAGATGAGGGTTGCTCATCTCGGGTGGGGGATTGTTTAGGACTTATGAGTTTCGGACCGCGGAAAAGGAAATTTAAAAAAGTAATTAAAAAAAAGATTTTGACATTACGGTTTTCGGTACTTGACTGTCACTTCGGATTTTTTCACGGCATTTTTATTGAGTTTATTTTCGGCGGATTAATAATTGATCATTTACGTGTCATTTAGTTACGTGTATAAAGTGTATCTAAATATACCATTGGACTAATATTTGACATTACGGTTTCGACGGATTGGATTGGAGTAGTGGTCGGCCACGCGTTCTCCTATTTTTTACACTACAAGTATTGTAGTTTATGATATATATTTATAACCACATACGGTAGGGCACATTAGTACACACAAAACACACGTTCAAGCCAAGCCAGAACTACGGACCGGTAAGTAAGCAATATTATTATATAGTTAAATAATATAACCAAATTACGGGCGTTCGGGAAAACGCATCACAACCCTTTACAACCTATTTTGTATAAAAACGTAGCTTATGTCCTTTCTCGGGCTTTAGACTATCTGTGTACCTAGTTTCAGTTAAATCGGTTCAGTAGTTTTAACAATATTTCTATACAACCTATTATCCCTCCATTCAACCTTTTACAACCCTTTACAACCTTTTTTGAATGAAAAAGTAGCCTATGTCCTTTCTCAGGCTCTATAGACTATCTGTGTACCAAATTTCATTTAAATCGGTATAGTAGTTTTGGCGTGAAAGCGGAACAGACAGACAGACAGACAGAGTTACTTTCGCATTTATAATATTAGTATGGATATATGACGGCGGCGGTAAGTGGTTAATGCTTTCCTCTCTTGATGGCGATTCATGACGCTTCATGACGTTGGTCTCAAGCTAACAGGTCACCCTCGTTCGTCGCTAGTCACAGAAGAAGTGATGCCAATGCTCGTGTAACTTGCCAACACCATTCCGCACGCGTTCAGTCACTCATTTGACTAAACTCTCAATCTTCATTCTCTTTTCAATCATGTAACGTCCCGGTGTTCACTCACTTCCGGTACAATGATAATCAAATTAAATTCTATTAACTATAGCTACAATAAAACAACGACATCTATACTTAGGTATAATAAATCTGTAGAGGGTCGATTCTGTGCATGAAATATATTTTCAAAATAACTATCAGGGGATTAGTGATTAGGGATCGATACTGATGCCAAAAATGCAATCAGTAAAATTTTTGTCTGTCTGTCTGTATGTTCCTTATACAAACAAGAACTACTGGACGGATTTTAACGAAACTTGGTATAATTATTCTTCATACTCCTGGGCAGGTTATAGAATACTTTCCATTACGCTACAATTTAACTGGGGCCCACATATTAATAGTATATGTATAAAACTGAGATCTATTCTAGCTAAATTAACTTTGCTTAGATACAAAATACCTTATAATATTCTGAGACTCCTATATCTATCTCTAGCACAATCCGCCATCGACTATGGTCTGAGTAGTTATGGGAGAACTTATAAAACACACTGAAAAAATATTTAAATTGCAACTAAAATTACTCAAAACAATTGTACCAAATCGGCTGAAAAAACACAAAAGAGAAGATATTAACTTATTTGCATATTGCAGTGTATTAAATATATCAAAGATTTAAAAGCTCTGTCCTAAACGAATACATTCATAAAGTAGACTGTCTGTCAAAACATGAGAGGAATAGAAGACTAAGACTGTTGGATTATGATCCTAGATTTCGGTTACCTAACTGTAATAATTTAATGGTTAAAGTCACATAAAAATCATGTATGACGGAAATATTCTACATAAAATTGTTTAAAAAACATCCCACAACAGCATATGTCTCTCTTTTATGGTTGACTCACAATAATCTATACTAGTATTATAAAAAAAAAGAAAAATTATTTTATTGAATAGCCCATTAATTGAGGAAGGCTTTAGGCTACATAACATCACGCTGCGACTAATAGGAGCGAAGAAATAAAGGAAAATGTGGAAAAAACGGTGAAAATTATTCATCTTTGAGGGTTTCGGTTGCGTGCGCTGCGAAACGGTTCTAGATACCAAAAAAATATGTATGAATGAATTATTCCTCTTAAAATGATCTAAAAAAATGCCCGCGACAGTATATGTCTATCTTTTAATGTTAACTCACTAGAATCGTTTTTATGGTGATCAAATTTGGATATGTCGCGAAGTCAAGATCGGGTAACACTTGAGGTGGTTGTTTGCAAAAATAAATATGATGCTCAAAATAACTATTCCACGCGGACGAAGTCGCTGGCACTGCTAGTATATAATAAAAATATTGTTATCTCCCACTCAATTAACTCAATCAAGTATATAGTGCCTCAATTAAAACAATATTTACAGTTTCTGATCACGACCCTTATATTGGCTTACTATCAGATGAGAAGCAGACTATGTGTCAAATGTAAAGTAAAATCATTGAGGAGTTTGAACTAGATTAGGCAACAGGAAGTCATTGTTTTGCAAGCAAACGCCACAGACAAGTAACGGGTGCTCACAAACAGTCCGCAGCCTACGCCGCGATACAAACGCGAAACAGTGAAAGCAATCCAGATTACATATTATGTTATAGATGCACTAACAAAACTGCCCACTTGCGTGCATTTGAGAGAGAGACCATATTGTCTTTCGACATGGTTACGGTTTAGGGTGCGTTCCGTTTGACGATCATACCGACGTCAGCGCTCTAAAATTCGTTTCGAAACAGCGCATTAACAGTATTCCAACTGACGTTCTTGATGACGTCATTTTAACGTCGCAATCTGACACAGCGACGACGCCTCTTGTCGTAATCGCTGTGAGCGTTCTCTCAAACGACTATTAATTTTCTGTATCAGTTTTGATTGTCATTTCATAATTGAAACAGAAAATAATACAAAAGTAGAGCTTGCCGTCATTTCACGTGCAGTGGATAGAGAAAAAATTATTAGTTTGTTTCATGATCATACATTTGGCGCTATTATGAAGGTCAAGGTGTCGCCATCTCCGAGGTGCCCGGTTCAAATCCCGGTAGGAGCAGATGTTTGCGTGATGAATACGAGCATTTGTATCTTACTTATGGTTGTTATCATATATTTATCTCAAAAATATTTATATATGTAAAATAGCCCCATCTATATCTATCTAGATATAGATGGGGCTACGACTGTGTGGGACAAGACCATCTGTCCCCACAAAACGGAGAACACCTTTCCCCTGATCGACATATGATATGATACTTGTAGAATAAATAATCAATCAATACATAGTATAAAACAAAGTCGCTTTCGCTGTATGTCCGTATGTATGCTTAGATCTTTAAAACTACGCAACGGATTTTGACGCGGTTTTTTTTTAATAGATAGAGTGATTCTTAAGGAAGGTTTGTATGTATAATAAATGCATAATATAGTAGAGAAACACTGATAAATTTAAAGGTTTCTAATGTGATGTCGTAAATAAGCACGTTTTTTTGCGCTTATATTGCAAACGCTGGCTGAACCCTACGAGATAGACCAAAATAATGTACTACAGTATTGTACAACTTACAAAAATCCACAAAAAAGTCCGCGATGGTATATGTCTATCTCTTAAGGATAACCCACCATAACCATTTTTTCACTGCACCCGTGCGAAGCCGGGGCGGGTCGCTAGTAATATAATAAATAAAATAAGGAAATGTAAAAATACTAACACAAACAAAAAAGAGTGCGGACCAAATAGTCCGCAGAAAACCAGAAAGAGTTAGCAAAAAAAAAATGTCTATCCGTCACCCTAGATCCCACAACACATGCCTTACAAAAGCTTAGTTTGGGCTAGGCTAATTGGTGTGAGTGTAAGAAGTATTTATTTACATTTATTATTTATATAAAAAAAAGTTGCGTTCCAAATAATCGCCTTTTGCCGGTTTTAGTGCAATATCCCATTTAACAACAGGAACAGCTACGAACGCTCAGAGTACTGTGCTACCGAGTTCACTCGGAACGTACCCTTAGTGAAATCTTGAGTGACATGCGATTGGCAATTACTATTGCTAATCGCATGTCCGTTCCAGCTCGCTCTAAGCGTAGTATTATTATAACGAAAAGATAGAACTATGAATCTATTAGTAAAGGTTCTGAAATGAAAATAAATTTTCACGACAAAAAACCTCATTGCTTCAGTTATATGTGAAATTTTGAGTCATACTTAAAGAAAAACGTATACTTATTTATAAATATTTAATTTAATAATAAGAGATTTTTAAATAAAATTAATCAAACTGTTAATTGAATTATAATTAAATAATGACGTAAGCTTTTCTAAAATAATGGAATAGATGCTTTGACACTTTATATTTAAATTGTAAATTTTAATCCCATAAAATTACAAGAACTTTCACAATTTTTGTTAATCATTGACATACATTCAATGATTTGAAATAACAAATTCGATATATAGTGTGACAGGAACACCGTTATAGGTCGAATTTCATACTTTATGGTTTTTGGACAATACTTTGGACGCTTCTTCTGACATGTTGAAAAAAAATGTCAAGAGTTGTCATACGAGTTTTTCGTTCGATAATTAAAATTATAAGGAATGTTTTAACAATAAATTAATTACATTTCCTCGAGTCTTATTTGTTGCAAAGAAGAGCTAGTCGGAGGCTCACAATTTTACGCTGACAAATAGTTGTCGTTGTCGCGACACGTTCTTCTCCAACTTACATCCACACAGTGAAGTTAAAGCGAGATTTGCGATTTAAAGAGTACAGGCCTTGGAGCCATAGACAAAGTATCATCCGCGATCGTTTCGTTATCGACTTCTATTCGATATCAAATAGCATTGTATGGGAATCATTCATGATGAATTAAAAAATTAAACGGAATGTATGATCACTCGCATACATTCCGTTTTACCACAACGATCGCGAATGTTACAAATGATATTTTGGCTACAGACTCATTTTGAGTACGTAAAGATGATCTTCTGGTTCGTTTGTTTCTTTCTGAAGAAGAATCTTTTGGTTAACTGAGCAAACTGTTTCCAAAAAAATGTAATTATAAACTCATAAGTATAATTATGCTTTTTTTTAAATACAAACACTAATCTTGATGTGAATTTATGAATAAATTAACATACATTCTATTGTGAGCAAAACGAGTGATAATTTAGAATGCTTAGATTTGCTACGAACTTATTACGTAAATGAAAAAAATGTGTTATCAAATTTCCTCTCCGTCTCTGGTGGAATTACATAACACAGACGTGATATTAAGGTTGGGGGAAAACTTTTATGTAAAAACTCAAGGCTTCTTTTACAAAGTTCTTTTACATTTAATTAAAATATACGTGTCATTATATGACTTTGTAAACACTGACGTGACTCGGTTGCTGTAGAAATTTTGGAACATCTGAACAAAAAAAATGAACAAGTAATTTTGGCAAACTGCTCTCGAAGTCAACCAAATAAGAATTCTATAGAGACAGAATCTGATCGGGCTTATAGCAGCCACATTCACTAGTTGCAGCTAAACTTTATATTCTGCTGAATGGCTAAAGATAAACAACGCAAAAGAGTTGTGATGAAAAACTAAATTATATCTATTGACTACTTCCAGTCGCTTTGTCTTAACTCCCTGTTGGTTTAATCTCATCATTTATTGGCAGTACAGATCCAAATCGATGGCGGTGGTAATACTCATATAATGTTCATTCCAATGCCCTTCCAATTCCACCATACATCTTGTTGTGAATGGATTGGTAAACCTGGGCTTTACCAATCTTTGAAGACTGACTGACTTTGTCCACGAACTCATCAGTTCCTTCTCTATTCTCTTCAAAAATGGTTCAGTCTCCTTTTCTCAATACTGAATCGAAGCAAAGAAGGAGAGAATCCCCCACAAACACCTGCTAAGTGTCGCCGAGAATATGTTGGACTCAATACTAGGCGAGATGGCTCGACTGGTATCACTTACAGCTTTGGTTCTAATGACCTTATGACTGGAAGTGAGAGCGAGCGAGCCCTCAGGAGAGGGCGTAGTGAAAAACACTATTTATTAAGCTTCATTCAGAGGGAGCGTTCAAGTATTACGTAACGCAATTGCTGAAGGTGTTTGACCCCCCCCCCCCCCTGTAACGCACCGTAACGTTAAACAACTTGGGTGAAAAAATTAAAAATGACGACCAGACTAATACAATCGAGGGATTCCCCGTAAAACGTACTAAAAAAATACTTGAACGCCCCCTGATCTTATACGTATATAGTTACGGCATACAAATATATCAAATATAAAGCATTTTGTTTACACAGCTTTTATAATTGTTTTGTGCTTAAATGCCCAAAATAAATACACATAGTATAATCATAAATATTTCATCCCAAGTTTACATATACTATATGTGAAAACACTTTTCCCGCTGACATATTATTTATTCTTTATTGTACACAAGAAATATCTTCATACAAATTAAGTGAGACATGTGATAAAGGCGGTTTCAAGTAAGTCGTATTCGTACATCAGATCTTACATGAAGACCTTTTTCGTAAAAAATGAATAGCTGTTCTGATTATTTTTTCATATATATCGTATTATCCTACATATTAAAGAAATATAGTAGTAGCAACTATTCTGAATTCGTCCCGGGGTCTCAAACAATGGAATACCAAATTTTTATAGGTATTTTAATAGGTAGAAAAACTATAAATATATTTTTTAAATAATTTTAAATGTTAAGTACCGTGTAACTGTATGTGGTACGAAATATATAAAAATACTATATAACAGTACAATTAGAAAACAAAGTTGTTGTAAATCGGAACGTCTCAAGGGATCAATCTGGAAATAAACCAAATGCGAGTAGGACTCGCCCACGAAGGGTACCGTGCCACTGTTAGAAATCATGTCTGTTGTATGGGAGCCCCCATTTAAATATTATTTTAATTTACATTTAATTGTTTAGTATTGAATTGAATGTAACTACCAATCTTTCTGTGAATATTTCAAGGCTCTACCTGTTGCCGGCAATGATATTATTGAGCAAATCATGTTCCGTTCTATGGGAGCCTTAAATATTAATTCTAATGTGTTTTAATATTTGTCATTAAATCCAACTGTAACGGTTCATGAGACACAGGCTGGCGACAGAGGAATGGAAAGACATCAAAGTTTTAGTAATAGGGTCCCGTTTTATAATTTAGGTATGGAACCCTGAAAACCACGTCACACACATAGATCTGCTTGAGCGAAATGGACCCGCATTTTCAACAAATCACTGAGTACTTATCCAGAGCGATTTAACATTAAAATGAATAATTCATATTTTACTTTGCGAGAGTGAACTTAATTCACTGTTAATAACAACGAACTGATATCTAATTAAAACAATTCTCGATATCCTTTGAAAATAAAGCAAACTTTGACGGCAAAACAAAATTTGACAACCTTGGTAGCTGAGTTGTTAGTACTCCGGTTTCAAAATGTCGTCGTCGTCGTCTCTGAAGCACCGGGTTCGAGTGGTGGTTCGGGAGGCAGAAGATTGTGTAATAATTGCGAGCATTTGTGCCTTAGTTCTTGATTTATAATATACAATACTATAAAAAATATTTATACATATAATATGTATATGTCTATCCATTACCCTAGATCCCATAACACAAGCCTTACAGTGCTTACTTTAGGCTAATTGGTGCGAGTGTAAAAAAATGTATTAGTTGTTACATTTAAAGAAAATACTACATTAACTTTAATAATCTATTTTCATATACTTAGTGACGTTAAACATACATCAAATTTAAGGCTACAAAAAGCTTAAGAGCCACATAATCTAGTACGCGGATACATATCTTATACATAAAAATAAATCGCAAAATGTGTTGGTAAGCGCATAATTCAACAACACCTGGACCAATTTGGCCCATTCTTTTTTAAAATGTTCGTTGAAGTTCAAGAAAAATTCGAATAATTATTGGAAGAACCCTAAAATAACCCTTCTTTTCCCATACCAACGTTTTCTAACTAAAGCGTACAGTCAATTTGAGATTTATTGTTATTTGTATAAAGGTCATATTGCAAGCACTCACTGTTATCTAAGCAATGTAGGTGTGTTACTAACATTAAAGAGTCAATTTGCGCTTTAATAACGCTATATAAAGTTGAAATTCAAACATATTTATCAAAACAGTGTGCGTGTGTGCGTTGGAGCACAGAGTACAACGTTGCGAGGATTTAATGTCACGTTCCAAAGTTGAATGGTTTTTAATACTTATATATGTATTATTTTTTATTCACAACACCCTACAACGACAGTTCCATAGAGGAGAATTTTTTGCCCTAACTATAAAATAAGAAGGAACAAAAAACTGCCACTTTACAAATCTTTTTGCCAGGAAGCCTGTCAGGTCCGCTAGTAAGGAAATAAAAAGTACTTTACACCAAAAGTAAAGGCGAGGATCTCTATAGGTCAAATTTTTATATCTCTTTTCAAAATCATAAAAAAAAACACAACTACATCTATTAACATTTTAGTACAATACAAACATCAGATGTACTTATGTCCAGCAGAAGGTATTCAGGGTGTCATTTAGAAGTCAGCTTATAGGATTTATGGTACAACCTACTTACTTGAAAATACTCGTCAGTGGAGACACCAAACCACTCCGGCGAATCTAAGAAGTGGTGCGGGAACACAATGTGCAGGGCGCGCTGATTTTGCGACACCACCAATCTGAAACGGACATGGATTTGGTTTTACTGGTGAAGGCAGAGGGCGGACATCACGGTTTGCAACATTTTAGGCGAACATGGTGACTGTGATTCTAGGTCCTGACTGGATACGACCCTTACGCCGCTTTCATCCGACGCAGACGGCTGGGTGGTAGAGGGCGAGTATTTATAGCCCCTCAATGACCACCAAGGTGTGGCCTGTGCGCTTAGGTGGCTCCTCAAGCGCGTCTGGGGATTATCTCAATGTTCACGCTCCACAGGCGTTAATACCCGAGCTAGCCGGTTGGTCCACGGATGATCTGGAGAAATTGGGCTTCCAGTACCCAGATCGCCCTTAGTGAGGACAGAATGGACATCGAGGTGGTTTAGTGGGTATGCCCTATTTTCCGCCGGGTGAGTCCCACACACGCCTGTTAATTAGCCACTGACAGGTACCTTTTTTTTTTGTTCCGCTGAGGAAAATGCATTGAATCGCATACCCCGGCTGCGGAGGGCCGGTGGTTATGTGGGGCTCTCCTCCCCAGAAGGGGGAGGCCTACCCACTAAAAACCTCAGCGATGGCCAACCTCTGGCGTTGTAGGGGGCCCTCAGGATCGAGTGTCGCATCTGAGGACCCCCGGCCTTTGCACCCCTGGGTGCGTAAGGGGAGCCCTTCTCGGGGAGGAGTGATCTTGCCGCCTCCTCCCCTCCAACCTCCTACGACGTCACCCCCCGGCCATCCGGGACTGGCAGGTACCTACGGTGCGTAACAGCATTCTACCTCGTTAAAAAAAGGTCCCTACTGGATGGACAATAAAAATATACATGACGCGATGAGTCGCCAACTTTATCTCCTACTGTCCTGCATCTTAAATGAAATTCCTTTTTACTGTTAAGAATCATTGCTTCTGTAAAAGTTCAAATCAACACCTTTTTGGCTAGAGTCGTGTCCTTGATAGAGGAGATAATTGAGCTAATGATAACGCTTACACTAGTTGCTCCCATATACATAGATTCTTGGTTTATATCCGGCGTGTCTTTTGTTTAATTAATAGAACTGACAACTTTTTCGGAAAACCCGTTAATATTAATTCAATACGCGTCATAAAATCTACAAAATTACCTGTTGCGCTTAACAAACCTAAATCTTCGACTAATTATGGGAGGCTGCCTGTTCAGCGGTTAATATTGTGATGCAAAGTTAATAAATCTGTGAAGGCGTGCGAAGCTGCTATTGTTAAAAGGACACTGGGTCTTTGTTAACACTGAACTTATTCTAAGGTTTTGTTATTAATAATTATTAATAAAATCAAAAATTCATTTTTCAAATAGGACTTTTACTGTCGAAGATGGAAAATACTGTAAGTAATCAATAGATATAAAACAAAGTCATGTTAGTTGCACTACATAACTAACTCGTATGGTTATACTCAAGAATTCGTACTCAAGAATGATTGAACTATTTGCCAAGGTTTCTTTTTATCTTCGCTATTACAATAATATTAATTTATTTTTAGGGTAGTTTTTTATCGTTAATTATAAATAATGCATGTTATTGTAACATTTATTAATAATTATTTATCTTTAAAGTGTATGTATTACTAAATATTCTGTGAATATTTCAAGGTAAGCTTTTTCTTTTCTTTTTCAATTATGAGTAAAAACAAGCAATATAATTATGTTTAATGAATTTCCATATAACCCCCCTTTACTAGAATAATATTTAATTTATTCCTTTTTATATTTATTGTTATAGCGGCAACAGAAATCCTATATTATTTGGGAAAATTTCAACTGTTCAACAGACGGTCGGGACCGGTCTTGCTCCCACAGCTCGTTGCATTTCATCAGCGGTCAAATAACATCGCTTCATAACGTAAAGAATATGTCACAGTTCAATTTTATCAAATACTCTAATTAATAACTTCCATTCGTTGAAACGGTAAAATTCAAACAATACAAAATTAATTAAGTATCAAAAGAAAACACTTTCAAATTGGAACAAACGTATTCGTATATAAGTTTGTGAAAACGAACAGCACAATCAAGTTTCTTTTTCTAACCAGCCAGTGTAGATAATCTGGAATCAAAAAGGTTACATACCTACCTACCTATGGTTAAAAAATATAGAATAATTGACCAATATAATTTGTAGAATATGTAAGTATTTTAAGCATGTTGCTCAATGTTTTTAATGTGTGTGTGTATATATGTACATATATATTACATTATAATATTGCTGAGTGTCATAGATTATATAAAAAACCGAAAAATAAAAAGCTTGACGTCACGTCACGTTACGTGGTAGTCCGTTTTGCAAAGTGAATCTGAGAAAAAACGGTCATTCGTACACCAGGAGTTACAAAGATCGAATATGAAAATATTATTTTGTGAACTGAACGAGAATTATATTCGACGAGATCTATACAGTCGACTCTCGTTAATTCGAAACTGGAGGGACTCTTAAAATTTACGAATTATCGAATGTTTGAAATATCAAATGGTTCGAAATTGTGAGAGAAAATAAATAAAACTTCGAGATTACTAAGTATTGATTAATAATTATATTAATATTTAAAATTTATTAACTGCTATTCTGTAACAATGAAAAAAGTTTCGATTGTACATACATGTACATTCGTATACAACATACATAACAACATACCTATTCACAATTTTGAATAAATTGATGTTTCGAAAGACCAGTTTATAAACTGGTTTGCTTTCAAAACACATTGCTGCTGCTCAGACTGCTCAAGAACTTTTTTTAATAGAAAAAGTGCCTAAAATGCTTTTTCATCACTTTCGTTTTGTAGACAGAAGCTGTAAGGTATCGAATGAGGATTGAGGAACTTGTCGCAAAATGTACATACTTACATTACAATCATTTCGACCTCTTTCTCTCAGCAACTTTGAATTGTCGAGTGTTGGACGCCGATAAGTTGGGATTAACGCGTCATTATATATATAGCAATGATTTTTTCGTTCGAATTACTAAGTGCATAAAAATGTATTGATTTGAGTTCGAAATGAAAACAGATTTTGGAAGGAACTTGTGATAACTTTGAATTATAGAGAGGTTCGAATTTATCGCAGTTGGAATTAACGAGAATCGACTGTATTCGGAGAATTTGTAGCCTTTGCCGTTTTCGGAACAGTGAATAATGACAAAGTGGCAAAATTCTCGGAATTGTGCATAGGCAATAAAGTGAACAGACTACAAAATCATTCTCATTACAATTAGCTAATGAATCTTCAATGGCACATGACTGAATGGTTGAGGCAACATATAATAAGGCAGGTTATTGTACCAATCAGTTTAAACAGGCCTAAGGGAAACAAAATGGTCTAGGAATCTGAACAAAAGTATTGCGATCTCGCGCCCTTGGTGCGACATCACCACCAACATCAATTCAGATACAAAAATATTTAAACACGTGTTAATTTCGTACAAATTATTAGATGGTAAACTTTAAAAACAATTTGCTTGGTAATAATTACTTCTTTTACGTAAACAGACGCAACGATTACGTGTCATTCAGCCCGCGGTTTCGTTACAGTGCATTTAATATTCCCCCACCTCGGCGTGACTGAAATAAATGGTAGTCGAAATGTAATCAGAGTCGATATTAAATTTCTGAAATCGACTGTAATTGTCAGCGCGGTTGTACTAGATATAGTGTCTGACGAATTGGGAGTAATTATTTATGAAGTCATCAATATGGAGAATAAACAAACATTTTGTTTCTTTTTTTATACCACGATGGTGGCAAACAGTTCTAGTTGGAATTATGTTTTGTAGAGTAGATTTATTTAGGTTCATTAATAATGTTTGCATTTATTTCTATTACGATATGACTGATATGTATGCAGCATGCAAATTTAATGCTTCACTGAATGATGTGAATCACAATTTTTTGGAAAGGGTTTCAAATCTTTTGAATTTTTGATTTGAATTTGGCATAATAACCTCCATTTTGCTGTTTCTCCGTAACTACGATCAATTCTTCTTCATGTGATTTTCTTTGTTTATATAACACCAGGCTTTCATTACAAATATCTCAAGGACCAGAAAAGGTCCTATCATTTCGTCTTACCTAATTAAAAATTATTGTTTTTAGTGTTTCTTTTAAAGAATATTGTGTTATGTTCATTTGACCATTAAGTATATAAAACTTACAAGATTCAGAGGTTTTGGTTAAATGCTCGAAACTTTGATTGTTCAATGTTCCAATTTCAATGTTATAAATTTGTAAATAACATCTTTCTCCTCTTGCTTATCTTAGGTATGTATTTCACCAGACTTTCAATAATAGGGATACCTAAACTCAATATTAATATTTTCAATGATAACACCAGACCAACATGTAATTACGAAACTTAACTGATAACAGTCAAAACAAATGAATAACAAATGAAAGTTGGTTATTTTGTATTTTTCTTATTATAAAATTTACTCTCGGGCGTAAACAATGTCGTGTAGGCCCATAATAAATCTTGTTAAATATCAAACGGGCTTCCAGTAACCTTTTTGAGTACCCGGTGACATTTCACTTAAGGTGGATCGTTCGATAGGCTCTATAAAAATACCGCGACCTGACCGTGCGAAGCCTCACAATGGCGCTGACTCAAAAATCACTAACAAGGATATTATGGGCATTAATTTAGGTCGAACCGGTTGGAGGTTATTAAATCACGTAAATTCTGGGATACCAAGGCAGAATTGGGCATAGCTAATTGAATACATTCCAAAAATAAATTAAGTATTTCTTGTCTGACTCAGGCAATATAATTTGGCATATGTCGGTTGTTTCTTGCGCGCTTTAATACTTTTAATCATGAGGTAGGGTAATTAAATAAAGATAGTGTTTCGTGGATGCATGAAACATTATCTTTGTGTAAAAGATGATTTTATTATACCGTTTGTCTTATACGGTTTGTTCAATAAGGTCAAGGGACATTAATACCTATTAGTTATTCTTCTTTTTTTCTCCCCTTCCTGTTCCCAATTTTACTTGGGGTCGGCACAACATGACTTCATCTTCTACTCTCCTCTATCACTTGTCATTTCACAATTCACTCCCTTCCTACACGCCCATCCACTATCATGTCCATAAAAATGGAAAACTACTAAATATTGCGTAACATACATTGAGTATAGTCACATGTCTCAATATTGGTATTATCAGTGTAACCTGACCACAGAATCACGCTGATACTGGCATCATAGGACGACCAGTAGCCGTAGACAAAAAGCGCGCGCGTCTTTTCTATTCTATTTCTACTATTATAATAGACTAAGCGTTTTCTATCGAAAAATGCTAGACAAAGTGTATATAATAATAATAATAGAAAATAGAATAGAAATAGAAAATAATCTACCGTGTTTCGCCTTAATTCCCTTTGCTTAAAGAGAAAAATGCCATTAGGAGGAACTTCAAAACATTTCAAACGTGCGTACTTCACAATTATTTATTACCTACTTCACAATTAATATTTTCCAGCTGTCGTCGATTTTGAACCCTGCCAAGCTGCCCACAAAAACCTTATCATGTGCATTTTTAGGAATAATTTGGCAAAAACACACTATTTTAAAACAACAAACAAACAATCTATCACCAATCTATTGGGTATGAGCAATCGCTTTGTTGAGTAGAAATAGAATAGAACCGTATCTATTTTTTACGTCACAAACTACATTTTGTCTATGAATTTGTATAGAACTCTTCTACTGTCAAAATAGAACACAGACGAGCGATAGAATAGAAACACAGTTAGCATCTTGTCTGCGAGTTTTCTATCAGCGTCATCAAGTCACGTGACGTATATACTGGAAATGTCAGTTCTATACATTTTTTTATGTTATCTATTATAGAAAACGCAAATAGAAAGGCATTTTGTCTAGGGGGGCTGTATTCGTAGAAGAAACTATCGATTCTAAAAGTTAATAACAAATCCTCTTATATAAACAAAGGCAAATAAAGAACACTATTAAAACAAAATAATACGACGAACATGAGACATTTGAGATTTTCTTTTATAGAGAGCCTAGAGACTCAGCAGATTTTTTTTTGATAGGGCAGCAAACGAGCAAACGGATCACCGATAACCGCTGACCATAGACACCCGAGGCAACACCAGAGGAGTCACAGATGCGTTGCCGGCCTTTTAAATGGCAGTATGCTCTTTTTTTTGAAGGTTTCGATATCGCATCGGTTCGAAAATACTGCAGGCGATAATTCATTCCACAGTTTAGTAGTGTAATTTGCCTTTAGCAAACTTTGTAAATATAAAAATTAGTATTAAATGGTGAACATGATAATATAAGCGGTTGAATAATTTTCATTCGTAACTCAATTCGAATCGATAATCACTTATAAAGTAGCGACTGATAAATGTCAGCAAACAATGACATAGATACTATCCTCTGGGATGGCAAGTTTATATGTAAATTGTGTGTACTTTAAGTATATACTATTGGAACTAAGCTACGAACCATTATTTGGGTACTGTCGAGGATTTTTCCTCGAACCTCTTAAACATTTCCCCAATATATTTATTACTTTTCATGACGGATTAAGTTAGTTGAAATTATTGACACTTACCACATTCGCCATTTGTCAGTAATATTTAGTTTTATAAGAACTATTGCTAGCACCATTACAAACAAAGTTGATTGATTATTATTATTTATGCCTGAAAATAAAAATATTAATACAAATCCAGTTCCGGCCAGCCGAATGGTATTCTACGCATCTTTCATTCATGTCAATTCAATGACGTCGGGTCGGGGCAGAGCTAGAGAACGAGACCATTTTAAAATTATATTGTCCAAAAATACTTGAATACGGAAACAAAGTCATAACATAAATGAAGAAAAGAAACATGGCGGTTGGAGTTTAGTCATGGAACGAGATCTTGTACTACCTGATGACTCTGCTTGTCCAGGACCCTAGAGGTAATGGACGAGCTACAGAAAATCAAAATCAAATTCCTATGAATAAATAAGGTTCTTAAAAACGAAAGAGCACCAAAAGTTATTATGAAATGTTTCAAGTTACTTAAAATTTCCATAATCTAAGAGGTCGAAATCAAAAATCAAAATTAACTTTATTCAAATATGACTTTATAGAAAGCTCTTTTGAATAGTCCAAATTTGTTTTTTAGCTGATAAGAAGAATGGGCAAGAAACTTATCAGCTTTATCAAAAGTAATAACAACATTTACAATAAATTATGTCGTTATCATACAATGTACAATTCTTGTCTTTACAATTTATAAGGGAAAACAAATATTTACACTTTAGAATGTATCCTCAAATCAACATCATTTAAATAATAATTGACTTTGTAATAGCCCTTACTCATTAGTGTCTTTTAGCATGTACCTCCCCAGTCAATCCGCGTAACACAGAATATCGTCGACCCAGGCGCGTCCTTTCTGACCCTCCCGACTCATTGACGCTGGCTCTTCAAGCCTTGCGAGAGGCGGCATCTGCGCCGCCATCCCTTAGTTAGTCCATACTTCGCAGCTTGCTGCACATGTACGAGTAGGCCCCATCATTTCAAGGCCGGACCCACTTTGGCGTACCGAGCCTTCTTTCGCGCATATGTCCTCTTCGGAGGGCAGCGCTGACGTGCCCTCTCCTGAGGGTGCGCCAACCATTCCATTCAAGCCGTAGGGCCATTAGGGCTAGGCTGAGTTTAGTCAGTAGGTCTGTTGGGTCGAGCCGCCTCGATTCACCAGGAGTCCGACATAATCAACGCATCAACATGTACCTTGAACTTATGAAGAGGCAATTCAGCTATACTATGTGGAATCTTGTTATAAAAGTTTATACATTTGCACATAAACGAGCCTCTAGTTTTTTGTAGCCTGTACGTTGGAACGGCAAGTTTATTTTTATTTTTCTTGTGTTTAAATTATGCATTTGAAAATTAGTATGAAATGTGTTAGAATTTTTGTACACATAAATCAAATTTTCATAAATATACTTACATAATTTTCATAAATCAATAGGATCGCTTGCCAGCAAAGCTAAATATTAAACCGTAAAACATAGCAAAGTGTCTACGACACAAAAAAGTTTTGGAACGTCTGGTCTAGGTCGTCCGGTACCAACTGGTCCATTCACATTTGCCTTGTAAATTTGAATGAATGAATGAATAGACATTTATTTGACACACATAGATAGTCCAATTATTAAACAATTAAGAAAAAAAAAACAAATAATGAGAAAAAAACACAAACACAGGTGCGATCTACATGTGTCAAAAAGGGTTCTGTCTCAGCATAATGCTTCCGTATAAAATCTTTTTCATCAGTCGACTTTCGTCCATCCTTTCTACATGTCCAAACCATCTAAGCATTCCCTTCTCGATTTTTGTCACTCTCTTGCACATTGCAAATTTAATAATGAAGCTTTAAAAAATTTAATCGCAATTGGTATCGCAAGTGTAAGGAAATACACTAAGGTCTTTGTACATATAAAAAGAAAACACAAAAGAACAGTAAATCAAGACTTTATGTGCTGACCTTGAGAGAGCTCTTATGTTGGTCGCATTAGACATTATTTTCGTAGTGTAAATATAAACCTTGACGTGTGCCTGACCGTACGTAAGAAAAAACAAATAAGTCTATCCAAAACTAGCGATAGGCAAGTAATACATCAAGCTCAGCACTTCAACTCGACTAAGTTTGCTTATCTCACGCCGAATGCATAATTAATTCGCAGAAACGAGGGTAGCCGGGAAACCTATCAAATAATTTATACATGGCAACAGCCAAATAAACAATTTGTGTTCTTATTACAAAGACCTTCCCACGCTTGGAATACTCAATTGCTTTGTAGGAGATACAATTATAAATATAGTTTTGTAAATCCAGGGTGAAGATTTTATAACTCTTGAATTGTAACTTAACGATTAAAAAAAAGAATTGTGTTCATTTAATGCTATTAAATGAACAACATACTATATGTATATTGGTTCCACAAAAAGTATATACATAAACACATTATACAATAATTATTTACACTTAGGCTATAAGTTTATTTATACACAAATAACAGGCGTCTACATTATTTGCTCAAATAGATAAGAGCATCAATTAACCACCAAGGTAATTTATCTTCGCATACCTAAGTATACATAAATACAGAATACAGATTGGAATACTTGAATACTTACTGTGTCGCTGCGATGCGATAAAGTTAACAGGAACTGGATACCCAAGGTCGTAAGACTACAGAGCCATTCCACACCACATCAATAAGCTCATGAGCTGATTGATTGGACCGAAGGAAGAAGCACAAAACATCTAAATAGGTCTAATTGCGAGGGCATCTATCTCTTCCTGGTCATCGTAGAATAGTTGATTATTCAGTAATACTATAATTACTGAATAATCAACTATTCTACGATGGCAAACTGGAACAATATTGCCCGTAAATTTCATAAGCTCCATTGGTTCGTCTCGTTATTAAAGTATCTATTACGTATTTTTTGTAATTATCTCTTCCAGAATGAATCGCCTATCATTACATTTGCCGTGGAATTCTAATCGTGATCCACGTTTCTGGAATACAAAGTACGAACCTTAATTATACATTCTCGGAGTCGTGGAACAAAGGAAACTATAAGTTGAACAGAAACTGCAGGTATGTGACATTGACCAAGTGGAAGGACACGATAAAGTCACAATGTGTGAATCATCAGGGAATCAGAACGCTTCAATAATATTTAATGATACTGTTTATGAATATGTAGAACTTAAGCTTAACGCGAACGGATGGAACGAATTTGAAATAATTGGCGAGGAGTGCGTGTCTACGCCTCTGCAAAATCTTTCAGAGGGAACGGGCGTAACGTAACAACACATTTTAATTTTGAATATTAATAGCAATAGCAATTGAAGCTGTAGGTCCAATTTTTCTGTGTTATCGAATCAGAAGGACCTGGTTTACTGACATACCCTAAAGAATTGCGAACCTAAGTAGCAGTGGGCTATCATTGATCGCAGGATTCCTAGGGGCAAGCACATATCAGGAAACAGCTTTAGTTAGGATTATCACACGGACTTCAAAGATTATTGCAAGATTGCATATTCAAAAATTATACGACGGAGAAGAGGTCTTGTATGAGGCCTAGCGCGGAGTTTCCGAATTTTAGGGTTCCAAACTCCGTACCAAAAACGGAATCATTATAGGATGACTATTGTCGTATATGAAGACCCTTTTGAGTCGAATTGAAATTATATAAAATACTCAAGGCTGCAGCGGTGAGAAACCCAAATTTCTAGATGAACACAATCAAAAGATAAGGCTTCTCATGCCCCATTTATGCTGCATATTTTGTGCAGGGAATTCAAAACCTAAAAGATACGTACCTTTAACGACCGCTACGAAATTTGGCATGAAGCAATATAATGTAGCACAAGGAGAGGAAACTCCGGACAGCGTAAATTTTTAGACAATCGCAAGGGAATCAAATCATATAATGCACTTCCTGTTGACCCAGAATTATGAAATTAAGCATGAAGCAATATCATGTAGTACAAGTAGAGAGAAAAATCCGAAAAACGAAAAATTGTAGTAGCATCACAAAAAAATAATAGTGATTAAATTCAACCTTCAGTGCTGGACTTTATACTTGATCGAATTATTTTATTGCAGAACAGCCATCCCGGCATATTTCGTATCGCCTATGAATAAAGGTGAGCTGCGGCAGACTATCGAACTCCCGAAATATAATAATAAAATACAATGAGGCATACAAAATATATATATACAAATATCCAATTTGGTGTATTCGAACGGGGTTATGCGAGTACATACATTTAAGCAAATAATTTTTATTTATATAGATAAGTGTTTATATAGATAACACCCATATTCCTGTTGAAAGCAGATAGCTGCAAAGTTCACACATCCAAATATCAAAAAGAAGGCGAACAAGTCGACTGCGTACTTACGCAATGCGTCGGCGACGACTCAGTGCCACATGGTACTCTTGCTTTCAATGAACTCAATCACGGGTTTCGTCAAGGTCTGTTAGCTCATCAATCAAGAAAGTGAGTCTTGAAGACAACCGGTGAGTTCAGGACTATGTTTAACACGTACTATATTGACTACTAAGTCAATATAGTACCGTGTAGTGTATGGTAATTTTTATTTGTGATCAAAATACTTACAGATCAGAGGTACCCAATTTTTTTTTGTATCGTAGACCTTTTGTCATCGTTTCACGGTTTGGGTAGACCCCTATTTACCTAAGATTGAATGCCTACATACAGCATTTTATAGCATATTTTTTTTATTTCATAGGTACTTTTATAAATAATGTATATGTCTTTATTTTAGACTAGCTGACCCGTGCCCACTTCGTTGGGCAACATATTAATAATCCCCGAAGCGAGCACGAACGCGAACCGATTAAACCCAAAGAAATCGCGCGCCGT
This sequence comes from Scirpophaga incertulas, assembly GCA_036419045.1. Lineage (NCBI taxonomy): Eukaryota > Metazoa > Arthropoda > Insecta > Lepidoptera > Crambidae > Scirpophaga > Scirpophaga incertulas. Next base: position 3,151,887 of record CM071631.1, on the reverse strand, counting down.
CCGCTGCTTTGGCCTTCACACTTAAAACGATGAGTTTACTTATTTTCATAAAGATTCATAATTTTTGGTAATATATGACGAATAAACAAGACCTAACGATTTAAATTATTTTATTAATATTAAAAATTAAATTATCTATACCAATATTAAAAAAAATTACTTTTTGTAACTTAAATATAAAAGTTAGATATATAACATTTTTAGGCATTTTCAAGCTCCACGTCTTTTCTCTAAAACGGAAAAATATATCAGCAGTCGTAAGAATCATCAGCCGTCGTAAGAAACGCTTTCATTCGACCGTGTTTTCTCCGATTCACTTTGCAAAACGGACTACCACGTAAAAGTCTATTTATTTTTCGGTTTTTTATATAACCTATGACACTCAAGAATAATATGGTTTTCTATTGGTGAAAGAATTTTTAAAATCGGTTCAGTAGATCCCGAGATTACCCTTTACAATTTAACAAATATACAAACACATAAACTTTACTTCTTTATAATATTAGTATAGAAGATAGTATAATATAAGTAAATAATACTATCAGTGTCTATTGAGATCCATTATTATGTTCGTGTATCGTTGTAAATTAAAACAAGTAAACTTTTACGATCATTTACAGTAAGCTATTATTTATAAGCAATAACACCAAATCATTACCAGTAATTACAAAGAAAATCTTGGTAATATGTATTTGGGAACTACAACAACAATAATAATACTTGGGCTCGTAAAGCGACTTTAAGCATCAATACACCTTGTTTATTGAGAACATCGTCCATCGAGTTTCGGCGGTTCACTTAACATTGACCGCTTTAAGTTTGCATAATTACAAACAAAAGTTACGTGGGTTGCACCTACTTGCACTTATTACAGGCACTAACAACAATGTAGTCAGTAAAGATAATCTAGTACGGATCGTATCGCAATCACGAATCCGGTTCGAAGGACCAAGTATTGATAATATAAACGAGAACTATAAATAAACGAGAAACAAGGCAGCAAAAAACATGAAACATAACTTACCTAATAACTTCATAACAAGCATTTTTAAGGAAAAAGAGACAAATTAAAAGTAAAAAAAAAAAAAATGAACCTATCTGTTGCCCGTTGGTAATTAATATTATTTTTGATTAAATTTGAATGATCAGTCAAATCGCCGTTTCTAATAATAAATTGGAGCGTAACTCCAGTATCTAAACTTTTACTTGTCCATAAATTAACTTAGAGTTTGTTTTGCCAATTTTGTTAAAAATAACGTTCATTTTATTTTATGAATAATATTTTGTGGTGTTTTGTACGACGTATCATGCGTACGCAAATGCCAAAAAAGTTATTTCTAAATACTTGTTAAAAATAACAAGTTTACGACAATCTAACAAAGTTTCGATTACATATTTCAGAGTACTTTATTAATTTCACTATAAGGTTCAAATCTTATAATGTCACATTTTGTGATTATAATGAATAAAAAAATTAAGAGCAAAAAGGAGTCTCGTGTTACTTTAAAGCTCGGCTCAATAAAAAAAAATCTTGTAATGGAGTAAAGTGCTTGATTGTGTATGTATTCCCTCCGTAATGTGTCTAAAAAATAATGTAATTTTCAGATGAGCTCACATCAATCATGTCATATTTCTTCAACGGAATCTTCATATCATTACTTATGCAAAAGGAAATCTGTGTAACATTTTTAGCCGCGAGTGTCCTTGCGTCCCGGAAAGGTTCCTTTAATGATTCCCGCGGGTGCTCCTGTACTTAGTTATATTTTTGTTAAATCCCCACCGCTGGTTCTTACCTAGAACATTTCACTCACTCTAATTTTTTCTTAATACCTGCAATACTTATGACCTTGAATTAGGTATTCGCTCAGGCATGCAAGTATTTCCCAAATAAGTAATATGAAGTATGATATTCAAAGGTTCTTCTCACATCACTGAATGCAAAGTTTCAACATCCTAATATCCTGAATATTATAAATATGGAAGTAACTGTCTGTCTGTGGTGCTTTCAGGCCAAAACTACGGAATGGATTGAAGTGAAATGAGGTAGTCCAGAGAAAGAACATACGCGACTTTTTAATGCAATAAAGAGCTGTAGCTGTAAGAGGCTTCAAATAGAGCATGGAAGTCTCTATTGCAAGTACGTTATTTTTAAACAAGCAATTTGAATCTCATTTTTAAGGCTTTTTATTGTATACTGGCTGTGTCCACGACTTCGAACTGCTAAGCTAAGCTTCGAACCGTTAAGCTATAGGGAGTTACACGTGGGTCGCCGGCGGGCGCGAGTAAGTCGCGACTGCTACGGCGACCCGGGATGGACCACGCCCTTCCGTGGCCGGGGGGCGTCGTCGGTGGAGGAGACCGGGGGAGGTAGTAAGCCTCCCCCGAGGAGGGCTCCCCTGTGTCGACGGGGGAGCGGAGGCTGGGGGTTCCCGGAAGAAGCTTGATGTTCCCGGGGGCTCCCTACATGCCTGAGGAAGGCCATCCCTGAGGTTTTTAGTGGGTAGGCCTCCCCCTTCTGGGAGGAGAGCCCCACATAACCCCGGCTCGCCACAGCCGGGGTATGCAATTTAATGCATTTTCCTCAGGGAAAAAAAAAAAAAAAAAAAAAAAAAAGGGAGTTTCACGTGTTATTGTGAGTTAACCATAAAAGATAGAGATATGCTGTCGTGGGATATTTTTTATATACTGTCAAGGAGATCATTTCCGTCATACATGATGTCTGTGTAGTATTAACCATTAAGGTTGTACACGCGACGAAAGCTTGAAAAATGGAGTAAGTTACTCCATTTTCCCCACAATTCCCTTCACTACTGTATGATTGTAGCGTGATGAAAAGTATACAATAACCAGCTCAGGAGTATGAAAAATATTTGTACCAAGTTTCGTTAAAATCCGTATTCGTTTTCGTTAATTTTAGTTTTCGTTTCTATAACGGTTATACATTGCATTTTTGGCATCAGTATCGATCCCTAATCATCCCCTGATAGTTATTTTGGAAATATATTTCATGTACAGAATTGACCTCTACAGATTTATTATAAATATAGATAAATAAATACGAAATTCAAGTCTTGTAAGTATTTTAATATAACGGGGATAAAAATAGAGGATGAAAGCTTTTGTTTGAATAGGCTCAGAAATTACTAAACCGATTTTAATCAAAATTGATATAGGGATACTTTGAGACCCTGGAAAGACAGGGATACTATTACTACGAGAAAAAATATAAAAGAGAATCTGATAAACAGCTGGTCGGGTTTTGATGCTATTTGGTATGGGGCCGGTTGGAGATCCTGCAAAGAACATACAATAAATTGTACTGCGGAACAATATATATTTCCTTTTGGAAAATCCGTAATAACGCGAGCAGCAAGCTAGTAAATAATAAAGTTGCGGTTATCTTTCACACTTTGCGATATATCTGTAATTTACAGACCGTTAATAACGGTGTCCTCCACCGAACTCACTAGAAGGTAATAAAATTTTATGAGATATTTTGGGATGTAATATTTATTACATCAGAAGACTTAAACTGTCTCGATCCGACGACGTAGTGCTGTAAATAGAAGGACAAAAATATAGTCCATATCTGTTTCGGTATGGACTTCGCGGGATGCTTGGCCAAGAATGTCTCTAGCTCAAGAGATACACACGAACAATCGCAACAGCGCTGAAACATCGGCTCGAGTTCTATTTATTCCGTAACTAATTAGTTTTAATCCATTTCGTAGAAAATAAGAAAACAAAAAAATATACGAACCATTTATTAATCGTAGTACTATTAGATAGTACCACGAATGGCACTTCCGAATATTTGCCACAATACTATAAATGACACAATGAGTTTTTTAATGAAGTCATAGTACTAGTCACTCAAAAGCTGTAAGACCAATTAATATATTTTTTATGGGAAACAGTGTATTCATCTCACAAGATGGACCTATGGTTTGGGGAAGATTGCAGGAAGGCACTGGTAATGGTGGCGAAGTATCGATCGATGTAAAGATCCTCCAAGGATAAACAAAAAAAAATTGATCAGAGCTTTTTGTCTAATCTTCTCGAGTCGGCTATCCCATTTTCCGAACAGGTATTGAGTAAATTTATTTCCTTGTTCGTATGTTTAATTAATTTTGATGATAATAAATGCCTATAAAGGTCTATGTTGAATAAAGATTAGTTTTATTTTGATTTAATACTGGAGACCAGCAGTACGTAAGTAGGTATGCGCATAACAGCATAAGAATTATTGAAGCAACAAGAGCCGAGTTGAATATGTGTCGTATTTACTTAATTAATGAAAAAAAAATCTTCCTTTCTATGGTATATTTTTTCACTGCTACACTGTATTGTTTTAAAATATTAAGCATTCAGCTCCAAATCCTGCTAAAGAACTATAACAATAGGATTATCCCGAGAAAAAGAAAATTCAAAACATGGTAGCAAGCCGTCTTAACCTGTTTATAGAGGCTTTTATGCCCCTTATCACGAAGTTTATAGCAGATCCGAAGAGTTTACGACTGTGAAGAACACGAACTCATTTGTAGCTAGTCATTGTAAGCTGATACAAAATGTCAACATAGTTATCGCAGGCTTGAAAGAAATAACGCTAGCATCGGATAATCTATCAGTGTATCGGATAAAAATTCAACAAGATAATTGTTCTGGATATACAGGTGATTTTTTTAGGTATGTGAGGATGGCAATCCGACATTATGAGTGTTTAGGATTTATGACTCCTGACAACATTCGGACCGTGGAAAAAGAAGAGCAATAAAAAAAGATACTGATGCACGTCACTGTTAGCGAAAAATACTCAAAAGAATATCGGGCCGAATTTTACCACAGTCGTTTGTTACCACAGTCTAACCTAGTATTACATAGGACTAGCCCGTATGTGATGGCCATAACAATATTCAACAAATTGCCAAACAATCTGATAAACGAGAAAAGTGATAAGAAATTCATTGCATTATTAAAAAGCATGCTATTAGCTAAGGCTTACTATAATTTAAACGAGTTTTTTGATGATAAATTTTAATATGAGTCTCCCTTCCTTCTCCATGACATAAAATCTATTTAATCAAATTAATTTTATTAATCTGTATCATTTATTATTATTTTTGTATTATATAATTTATATGAAATGATAAATAAAATATTTTGTTCTTCTGTACCTAATAGTAAGCACAATTAATGTACACATATATATGTATATGTATGTGTGTATGTATATATATATATATATGTGTGTGTATATGTATATATATATGTATGTGTGTGTGTGTGTGTGTGTGTGTGTGTGTGTTATTTTATTGACTATAAATTGTTTTTGTAATTATTTTAGTTATGTTGTATTTGTAGCAACATACCTACCATATTGTTGCGCCCAACAGGGTCCAAAATTGTCTGACCATCTTTTAAAATTTTGGAAACAATAAAGTATTGAGTATTTAATGAGAACTAAAACTGAATCATTGGATTTTGTTAAATCAGTATCCTAGCCAAGAATCAAACCCAAAAAATACTTGACGACCTTCGCAACCGAGAGGTTAGTACACATACATTTCATAACAGTACTTACTTTTCACTAAGAATAATTGATGATAGTGTACAAAATATTTATATTTGTTTATTATTAAGGAATGTAATGTATAAGATTTATCTGTAAAAGGACCTAATTGGAAACGCATAGGTACCGAAAATTATTTTCATGTATCATCATAAAACTTATGTAAATATACATGAGGTCTTTTCAATTATTGTTCATAATATAGTCATATCTAAAAACAGCATACAAAACAAAATCACTGGCAGATATACGCGAATTCTGTTTATTTTCATTACGATTAAGTGCATTTGACCTTAGCTCGCATCATGATAAGCTTGGATTTCGACGGTGAAACTTTCGTCTTGAAAAGACCCGAATTGAAGTGTAGTAGATATACGAACGGCGGCAAACAATTCCATTTCGGACTTTAGGAAATTTTTTAAGCTTTGCAATAATGCTTCACGTATCCCAAACGTATCAATCTTCGACAAAAGAAAGATTCCTCTTACTTCAAGTTTAAAAAGCCAAACAGTTCCTAAATACTGACCAAATTGGATCCTATAAATTCGATAAAGTCGACGACAGAAATTAACTCAAAAACGAAACACAATCGTTTCTATTCAGACATCTACTTATGTCAATTACTAGCCGGTGTCCGAGACTTCGTCTGCGCAAGATTATTATTATCTATACTAATATTATAAAGAGGAAAGATTTGTTTGTTTGTTTGTTTGTAATGAATAGGCTCCGAAACTACTGAACCGATTTCAAAAATTCTTTCACCTTTGGAAAGCTACATTATCCCCGAGTAAGATAGGCTACTTTTTATCCCGAAAAAATCGACAGATCCCACAGGATGCGCAATAAAGGCTTCGCTCAAAACTACTACACAGATTTTCATGCGGTTTTCATCAATAGATAGAGTGATTCTTGAGCAAGGTATTGCGGTATTTTTTATCTTGGAAAAACGGATAGACCCACGGGAAGCGCGATAAAACTTCGCGCCGTAAATTGACTTCCGCGCATATGTAGCCGTGGGCAAAAGCTATGACCCTTAACCCTCTATAGACCCAATCCCGAAATCCACGCAGGCGAAGCCGCGGGCAGAAAGCTAGTAAATTATAAATGGATTTTAAGTGAAAGAGTAACACACACATCCATTCATATAAAATTTCGCGTATAATACTCACTTGCCGGACAATACTAGCGACAAGCTGTCGACTTTGGTTACTTTCTCATGAGCGTACAGCTCGTGGCACTTGAGTTGGCGCACGTTGCGCATGCACATCAGCACACGCCGGAACTGCCTCCGAGACACGCGCAGCGGCTTGAACAGCGCCACGTATACCTGGAGACGAGAATTAAGCATCCAGTGATTAAAAAAATGGGTACACTTTATATAATACTTTATTGTACAATAAAAAATGAAAATTATAGTTATTTATAGTGTACAAGGGCGGACTTATCTCTAAAAGCGATCTCTTCCAGCCAACCCAAGTAGTGGTGCAAGACGTTAAAATTGCAGGGGGGGATAGGGTAGACGACTACAACTGATTATGGCCGTTTTTATACTATAATTATCTGATTTGAGCAATTTATATCTAATGAAAGTATGTCAATATAGAAATTTCAGTAAGTTATATTGTTTTTAGATTTCTGAAAAATGAGCAATTATTATTTACTTAATTCTAATGAAACGAACACATTTCTAGCATTCTCGCATTAAATGTAACATTTTTTTATATAGAAAGTATACCTATAAACGTACAAATAACAAAGTTATTTTAAAATTTGTTTATACGCTCATACAAATTAGGCGAGTTTACTGAGTTATAGACGTCACAATTGCAGTGTTTTTAGTATGGAGCGTTTTTGAGCGACCCGCGACAGCGCTGCAAACATGTCGATATATCTTCAAAAGTAATAGGTGCAGGTGTACTGTTGGTTCTACAATATTTCTCACATAAAAGGGTACTCTTATTATATACAGAATTTAAAAAAATTGTCATCTACCCAATTAAGTGTTTAACCTATGCAAATGTACACATCATTAAGCATATATATTCAAATACATACTTACACATAAATAAATATATACACACATACACACATATATATATATATATACATAAATACATACATACATATATATATAATTATATAATTTAATACAATTAATTAGACAGATAGTACTCTTTCAGAAGACATTTGAAAGATGTAAGGGATGGTCTCTCACGAATGGAAGCGGGCAAACTATTCCACAGCTTGGCAGCACGAACGGAAAAGGATTTTTGAAAAAATACGGAATTGGACTTAGGAATTTCAAGGACATTTTTAGTAACACAGGATCGCTTGGGAAAAAGTTCGTCGAAAAATTACGAACAAAAATGTTTTGTATTCATTTTCTTCATTAAAGTTTAGTTTTAATTTACAATTTAATCGCCGTCAGAACTAATGTCAGTGCTCCGTCTATTAGGAAGGTCGCTGATACCTCTGGCCCAAAACTGGAAGTTTCAGTTAGAATCAAAAAACTTTGTCACTTCTGTTTTCAGATTATTAAAATCTTTCGATTTTTTTTACTTAAAAATGTTTTAAATGCTTGAAAACGTGACAATCTGAAGGTGCCGAGTCGGGTGAATAATGGGGATGTGGTACGGTTTCCCAACCGAGTTTTCTAATTTTCTTTGAGTATTTTTGGCGGTGTGTGGTCGTGCGTTATGGGGTTATCCATAAATTACGTCACACGAATTTCGTGATTTTTTGCCCCTCCCCCCGTCCTTGTCACAGCTAGTCACATTTGTGAGACTCCCCCCCCCCTAGTGTGACGTCACAAATTTTGAAATTATAGAAATTATTGAATGGTAAAAGCGGTTTCGAAATCAGTTTTATTTTCATTTTAATAAAATTAACATCAAATTAATTAACAAAACAAAAAAACGATTACTTATATTAAATAAGTATATGGTCATTTCATGATTTTCTTATTATATTTTTCCAAATCACCTACTATAATCAATTAGAAAAATAGTTCGTTTCGAGAGTACCCCTATTAATATATAGAAGAAGATACTATTCCCTTATTTATTTATGAGAGTATTTTACAATAAAAGTTAATATTTACAGCACTTTTCATACTAATAGTAATAATTTAAAGTTTGCGTTTTAACAGTTAGCTTGTAATAGATTTTGAAATGTGACGTCACGAAATTTAAGATCCCTCCCACCCCCTTGTCACACAATGTCACACTTCGTCAACCCCCTCCCTCCCCCTAACCGTGTGACGTAATTTATGGATGGCCCCTATCTTGGAAGATGTCTTCTTCTTTCTTTCTCCTGCCCTGTTCCCAATTCTATTTGGGGTCGGCGCAACATGTCATCTGCTTCCATTCTCTCCTATCTTGGAAGATGTAAACTTTGAAAAAAAAACTTTTAAGCTTTGCCTCGTATGAAAGCACCGAGAGAGTTCCAGAATGTTACTGTATATTTTTGAATTTCGAGATTGTTTCAGAAAAGATAAGCATCTTAGAACTTTTTTTCGACGGACTATCCTACAACCTAATACTATATTAGAAAGAGGTTTATTATAATCTGAAAGGATGTGCCTTCAATCCGTTGTACAATTATTTAAAGTTTCTTACGGTGAAGAAAAACATCCCAAGACAACGTGCGTACACGTGCAATGAATCTCAACGATGTGAATCCAATCAATCCGCACTGGGCCTACGTTGATTACGATTAGTTAACTAAAATTAGTTGTACATTCAGAACTGATGTCACTTGAAAGTATTGACTCCTTCAAACGTCGCTAAGGGAATATCAATCTCTCTAAAATCCATCTTGAGAATTTTCAAATCAAATACCGTTTCCCAATAGGGTACTTCCCTCTATATTAGAAAAGATCTAAAAGCATATAACTATGATAGCTTATGCATTAAATAGTCGGAACCATCATGTTTAAGTACATAAAATAACAAAAATAATATTAAAATATTAAAATATTAAATATTTGTTACACTTACACCAATTAGCCTAGCCCAAACTAAGCTCTATAAGGCTTGTGCTATGGGATCTAGGGTAACGGATAGACATACATATATTATACATATATAAATAATTTTTATTGAAATATATATCAACAACCATGACTAAGGTACAAATGCTCGCATTCATCACACAAACATCTGCCCTCACCGGGATTCGAACCCGGGACCTCAGAGATGGCGACACCTTGAAACCGGTGTATTATCCACTCGACTATGGAGGTCGTCGAAAAATAAAAATATAAAAATTAGTTTCAAAGTATTCACTTTTTTAATCTATACGTAAAACAAGAGCGAAACATAGACCGCCATGTCGTGACGTCATAAGGTACTGTAAACTTATGCGTGTCAATGTCATTATGAATCATAGTACGTATAAAGCCGCAAAACAATAAAAAAAGAAGTTTGTAGGTTGCTTTTTTAATGTAAGAGAACGTTATAAAACGTAAGTTAACTTGAAATCGCACGTGAATCACACTATGGAAAGCAGTTTTGTAAAAGGAGATAGTACGAATTTACCAAAAATAAATGCATTAATGGTCGGAAAATTCTTTGCTGCAAATCCCGACTTTTGTTCTGCCGAGTTACGGAGTATTAAAACATCGATGTCATTTATTATTATTCCTTTATTAGTTGTTTATATATAAAAGATAATAACTCATTTTTTAATTATGAATATAATAAATACGTAGCATCAAACATAGAGCTTTGTTTATTATTTACATGCCGTATTGACGTCATCGCTACAGAGTAACAACTCGTGCGGCGCCTTCGTCTAATTACGCGCGAAATTTGAAAATATTAAATTTTAATGCAATTTTTATAGTACTTAACGAGTGTATACAATTTTTATATTTTTAGTATATGGTTTACTGACACGCAAGGATCAAATTAAGATTCTTTTCAAAAAAGAGATTAATTCCCTATTGATTTGTTTATTGTATACGTATTAAATTATATATTAATACAAAATATGTAAATATTTTACTAATAAATGAATATTTATTTACTTATTTTTTCTTCTTTCTGTCAGTAAATCAATTAATTAAACAAATTTCTCTTCTCGCATGTCTGCTGGAAAACAAATATTTTTTTAAATAAACAGTACCTTTGTATAATTGGTTTTTAAATAATGTTTGTTATATTAGTAACTAAATTAAATTAAAACAAATATTAAAAGTGGTTCTTCTACACAACAGAAATAATTTTTTGGTCGTTTTTATATTGTTACGGAACCTCTCTTCGTGCTCGAGTCCGACTCGCACTTGGCCAATGGATTTTTTTCTTCTACAAAAACTTACGAGTATAAATTGAATAAAAAGAGAGAACATGACCTAAAGTCAAACTACTTTGAGACTTACATGTATATAAATAAATTAATCAAGAAGTAACGTATGACGCCATTGGGCGACTCAATCGTCGTTTCTTCCAAGTGATTTTCTGATTCAATTGTCTAACAGCGCAAATGATTCATTCGCTCAATTGCATCTCGGTTTCAATCGGCACGCGGAGCTTACACGATTGACTCAGCGTCACTGATACAAATGATTCATTATCAATATTTATATCAGTGACCCTGAACCTATTGAATCGGTTCAGAGTCACTGATACAAAAGATGCAAATGAAGCACTTTACTGATTCGAATCGATTCTATCACTACATCTCCTTTCATACCGCATACACTATTTCGTATTTTTTTTTTTTTTTTTTTTTATTTATTGAATAACACAACAGATTACATCATGACTTAAAGCTATACCTTACAAATTTCCGGTTTTGTACGAGATATAATCCTTATTACGTGTTACCACGACATGCCAAAAACGAGGAAGGAACAATTTTCAATCTATATAAATATCTATATAATAGCTGGTTATGTTAACAGCTAAACTAATTAATATTAAAAAGCACATTAAAAGAACCTTAAAAAAATTACACATATTAAACATTAACTATTCTATAGAGATTTCCTTGAGGATGTCTTTCAAAGTGTATCTGAACCGGGCCAGGTTAGAGTCGAAAAGGTCAAGGTTGGCGAAGCGACAGCTATAATCCTCGTATAGGCGACATATATTCGATAGGGGTTGATTGTGTGAGATATTATTTCGTGAAAGGGGAATGTCATTCATCATTTCATCATTTAATCTTTCATCATCACCTCTTTCAACAGGTGAACTGTTACTCTCATTTCCACTGCGTTAATCTTGCATTTATCTTTCGTTTGCCACACTTGGCAAATTAATGTTTATATATTATTAAAAGGCAATTTTCATACTTGTAGTACAGTACGAAGATGTAACTTCAATTTGATGGAGGGGCGATCCGTTTTTAGCCCCTTGTTTTTATATTCATGGTCTATTTGTTTACAGCTTACAAACAGAAAACAGCTGCGTCAGGGAAAGCCCCTCCGACATAGTCCCGAGCTATTGCGGCTCATTTGAATTCAAGTAAATGGATTGTAGATAAAATAAGTATCACACATTACGTATTATGAACACGATTGCGTTTGTCAGGTGCTAAGTGGTTTCAATAACCTTATAACCGCTCGCTACAGTTTGTTTTTTAATCTGTGACAAAATTAAAAAGAGCAAATGTCAATCGTGCGGTCCAAAATGTACTGTCTGCGTTCGTATGTGTTATGATTGAATACAAACTGTTAGTAGAGTCAACAGCACATCATGACATACCGCTGAATTATGTAAGCAGCTTTAATTACGTAGGTAATAAAGGCTGTTTCAAAAAACGTAGGTAAAAAAGTCTGCCTTGCAACCGTACATAATTGCTCGTGTATGTTTTGAATTAGCCTGACGTAATTAATGGCGTCATTGATAACATAATGCTAACAGTTGAAATATAAAATGATTGTAGTAATTATTATTAAAATTATAGGAATACGAAATATTGCAAATGAGCTGCGCAGCTGGTCTTAGAATCAGAGTGACAATTAGGCGTAAGTTATACTTAATTCTAGAACGAAAAGAAATACTTTAGAATGAAGATGATACTTTAGATGTATTCACAGACCAATCATTTACATGCATCTGCAGCGCTTGTGTGCACTATCTAGTCCACACAGGCGCTTAGTGTAGATTTTGGACCGCACCATCAACAATTGTATTCTGTGACTTATATGTCAATTATAAATAAAATAAAAATCGACTTAAATCATTTGAATATATGTGAAAGAATGTGACAAAAGTGTAAAGAAATATCCGCAAACAAACCGATTTTAATAAAAGAAGCTATATTGTAGTACAGACATTAATCTTAGGTCAGTTTCTTATTGACGACTTTGTTAAAATAAAACTTGCTAGCAGAGCCCCACACACGCCCGCCGCCTAGCCAACGGATGGGTACGATGCAATTTCACGCATTTGCTAAAAGGATGAGATTCGCTACCTACGCTACCTAGTATAGCTGAAAAACTAACCAACGGGAATTCAACCTCTGACAAAAACAAAAGCAGCTGGCTCCATATTTATCATGGCGAAGCCAGTATTAATAAAGATTAAGTTACAGCAGCGATATTGAAAGAGAAACATAAATGTTTACAGGGTTATGTATTCCGAGGGATAGGTTTTCGCATCAAACCTCATTCCGTAATCTACCTTCTTTACAATATACGTAACAGTAATTCAATATTGTTGGCATTCACTAAAAGGTAAAAGTTTCGTCGTAAGTCTGTTGTTACAGTCGCTTATAGAACATGTAGTTCCGAATCTTACATAAATTGGTAAAAGGGAGGCACCCACACAGTCTACCTTGGTGAAGTCTCCTTCACGCGAGATTTATTAGTAACTAGCGGTCCCGACAGACTTCGTCCTGTCAAAAAAAATGTAGTGGCAGTTTTTTGTTCCTACTTATTTTATAGATAATATCGCATAGCCAATAAAATTGCAAAAAAGGTCCAAATGAACTATTACATTTTGTGACTATTCAAGTTTGGAACGTGATATTAAATCCTCTAACGATGTATTCTGTGCTCCAACGCACACATGCACACTGTTTTGATAGATATGATTGAATTTAAGCTTTATATATAAAGCAAATCGACTGTTTAATGTTAGGAAGAGATCTACATTGCTTAGACAACAGTGAGTGCTTGCAATATGAACTTTATGTAATAACAATGAAGCTCATATTGACTGTACATTTTAGTTAGAAAACGTTTGTATGGGAATAAAGTGCTATTTTAGGATTTTTCTGATAATTTTTCTCGCCGTAAAAATCATCCTTGAACTCAACGAACTTTTTAAAAAAGAATTGGCCTAATTGGTCCAGGCGTTGCTGAGTTATGCGCTTACCAACACATTTTGCGATTCATTTTTATATATAAGATTACAAAAAGTTTGAGGTGTTTACATAAATTAAATCTCAGAAATACTGTAGGTTTGATGAAGTTTGTAAAGGAACCTTTTTTGCAAGAGTCATATAAAAATATACGTTATACAATAAGTCATAAAAGACAAATTGAATTGTTCAAAATTACAATTGTCTGCAAGAGACCAGTAGTGCAATTCTCCTAAATAAAGTCGCAGCGAGTTAGCAACGATTTAGTCTAAAAACACGTTTTTGTATTCACGTCTTTCAATCGAACTTTGATCGGACTTGAACTAGCTCGATCCAAACGTAGCGCTAAATCATAATCGTTACACTGTATTCTCCTATTTTATCGAAGTTAAACTGCACTCTAACCGCAACAGAATCGGTATTCTACTAAAGTTTAGATAAACCTGTCGATCGAGGTTGAGCTACCAAACGTCAAATTCCACGATTGAAATGCAGTTGTCATTAAATATTTATACATCTTTGGACTTTTATGCCAATTAAATAATGATTTTATACTCTAAAATCTAATAGTATCGTTTATTTTTCGATATATTTATTTTTTTAAATTCAGTGGATTTTGTCTTGATTCAGTTGGCAACATTCCCACCTCGCAATCTAAAGTTCGCTGAAATTAAGTTTTAGTTTCAATTTAGTTTTGGTTTGTTCGGAAATGTGATACGTGAATACCGATTTTGGGTGGGACTAAGATCGAGCGATTGCTAAACTTCAACTAAATTGCGATTGTAAAAAAATACGAGAATTGCACTACAGGGGGCAATCGCACTAACAAATCGCAGCTGAAACGAAACCAAATCGTTCCACTCAACCAATCCGAGAGCTAGAATATCACGTCATCGATGAACAGATGACGTGATATTGTGGCGTTCGGATTGGTTAAGCCGAACGGTTCGGTTGCGTTTCGGTTGCGATTTATTAGTGCGATAGCCCCTCTGATATCGTGGTTGTCGATCGATTCCAACGCTGACGCTTATGACGATAGTCTCGTGAAAGCTGACAACGACAAAGCCAATAAGTGCCTCAACTTGGTCCATCAGATAACCGTCATGAGGGGTGTTGATTCGACGATCACTGTTCCGATACTTGGGTCTGCGAATGGCTTGTTAGCGAAGAGCGAAGATCTTAAGAGGGTCTCGCTTGATGGATGGATCAAGGATTCCAGAAAGCAAATGATTCTCTCTATAGCTGTCGATGGCATGGACCTTGCCTCGCTGCCGGCGGCATACTAGGTTTAAGTATTTTTTATAATATTAATTTTATAGTCTGAAAGTAGCTCTTATTGTTGATAAATTGAGCGAAAAGAAACTTTCCTGGTATGTTCACGTATTAAAAAGAGAGAACGATCTTGTTACTAGGGAAGTTTTGAACATGAAATTGGATAGGCATATAGGGAGGGAGAGCGGCGACGGTTCTGGGACGCTCCCCCCCATTCGACATCCTGGCCGAGCCGACATGTACGCGGCGGCGACATATGCGTCGCGGCGTGTCAACCGAGGGGCGATGGGGGGAGCGCCCTGGAACCCGCGCACGAAGTGCCTAAGCGGGAGTGGCACCGACGGATTGTGGCGGCCTGGCGTGCGCAGCTCGAACTACGGATCTGCGCGCGCCAGCGGGCCGTCGGTGCCGTACTCCCGAACCTCGAAGCTTGGCTCCACGGGAAGAAGGAGGTCACCTACCGATTGACTCAGATACTCACCGGGCACGGCTGGCTTCGGTGAGTATCTGTGTCGAATAGGATGGGAGGGATCGACACATTGTCACCACTGCGCGCATCCGACCTCGACTCGGCCCAGCACACGCTGGCGGAGTGCCCCGCGTGGGCCTCCGAGCGCCGAGTCTTGGTCGCAGAGATCGGGCGAGATCTGTCTCCGCCGGCATTGATTGCGGCAATGCTGGCGGACGGGGGAGGTTGGAGGGCTGTGGCCTCCTTCTGTGAAGCAGTGATGCTCCAGAAGGAGGCCGCCGAGCGGGGTCGGGAGATGGCCGATCCTGCTCGAAGAAGGCGGCGCCGGGCTCGGTAGCACAGCTGCGGCGCCGCCGCGGGTCGCCGGCGGGCGCGAGGAAGTCACGAATGCTACGGTGACCCGGGATGGACCACGCCCCTTCCGTGGCCGGGGTGCGTCGTCGGTGGAGGAGATCGGGGGAGGTAGTGTAGCCTCCCCCGAGGAGGGCTCCCCTCTAGGCAGGGGAGCGGAGGCTGGGGGTTCCCGGAAATAGCTTGATGTTCCCGGGGGCTCCCTACATGCCTGAGGAAGGCCATCCCTGAGGTTTTTAGTGGGTAGGCCTCCCCCTTCTGGGGAGGAGAGCCCCACATAACCGCCGGCTCGCCACAGCCGGGTATGCAATTTAATGCATTTTCCTCAGGGGAACAAAAAAAAGGCATATAGGGAGAGGAAAACCGAAGATGGATGGACTGTGTGCACCACGTGTTGAAGAGCGAGTGTCGAAATGGCGACTGACCCCAAATAAAATTGAGAACAGAGCAGGAGGAAGAAGATTGTAAAATTTAAATTTAAATTTAATAAGTAAATAATAATAACATTCTTAAACTATGCTAGTCTTAGTGGTCAGCGGCCTATTAAAAAAAAAATTATTTTTTATTAAAATAAAATATATAGAGAATTTTATGATCTACAATTTTTTTCTGGGATAATTTTACGATAAAACTAACCGTTTTTGTGAAAATCACGAACTTTTTTTACCTTTGACCTTGAATAAAAAAATTTCCATACGCCGGAATGATTTGGAATTTTGCAATGTTGTTATTAATCATGTTTTGAAATATTTTGAGTATTTCCAGCTGGATGGTAATTTATGTAACTTCACTCTGATTATTCGGTCTAACTTGACCGGACTAAAATATAAAAAAACGTCTTACCAAATCTATGTTGCTAAGGAAAATACAATATTACGGAAGGAAACGTGTTACTGACATCCACGTACACAGGAAGCTTCCAATAAGTTATCTTCCCCCGGACGTATCTGTTGCGTACGAATTTCTGGAAAATATTGGATGTCAAAAAAATATTCACGCGTGTACAGCGCGTGATATATTGTACAATATGACGAATGCGGGTAAAGAGTAAAAAAACTTATTATAATATCTACAAACATTCCAAAAAATTGTATCAGAATATTTTGTAGTAAGCTCTTGTATGAAAATTTCGTCAGCTTATTGCAAGAAATCGTTATCTTTTAAAATGATCAAGCTCTTATGAACGGTTTTAATTGTTACAATGCAAAATCTCTGTTCCGTAGATCGTCCCAAAAAAAAAAAACCCGCACCTCTGTCCGTGAACCAGGATAACTTCTTAGTCTGTCTGTCAACACCCTTTTTCTCGGAAACGTGGAGAAATACTCAGTTGTGCAATCTCTTGAACCAGTGAAAAAATCAAGCTTCTAAACTGGAGCTATCAAAATAGACGACCTTTTATTTTACGTTTATGCCGTTTATTAAGTATTTGTCACACACACAATAGGGTATTACGCACTATGAAAAATAAAATCTAAATTTATGTTTTTATAGTTCATTTATGAAAAAACAAACGAAAAATATTAATTTCTATTCATAAAACTGCAAAATAAATTAAATATTTCAATTTGAAAATACAAGTTTTTTTATCTGTGCTTCGAATGTCAAAAACGCTGTACGCCATGTTTGCATTCGCTGTGACGTCACTGGACTTGTAAATAAACAACCTCGGTTTTTGTTGTACATGTCTACTGTGTAATTTATTAGATTAACGAAGTTTCTCAGTTATTACTATCACGTTTCTTGATATTCTGCACCTATACTATATATATTGACCATGGAAGACAGCTTTGTAAAAGCAGAAAGTACTAATCTTCCACGAATAAATACATTGATGGTGGCGAAATTCTTCGCTTGCAATCCCGACTTCTGTTCTGCGGAATTAAGAAATGTCAAAACATCTATGTAAGTATTAATATACCTACTACAAACTTTCCTTTAATAACAACAAAACTTTACGATTATGCTTTATTTTGCGATCATAGGTATTATAACCTAAAATTTCCTTTCAGAAAAATATAACCTATAAAATATTAGTTTTGTAATGACAAGAATTTATTTTCACATGTTTATATGAGCTATTAAACTGCATACTTACATCGAAATGATCCTCACAAAAATAGTATTTCGTTTTTGTGGACAATGACTTTGGATCTCTTCGTGCTAATTTCAACCACGTATTTCTCATTTTTAAATCTGTTGGCACTTGTATCCATAACTTTTCCGGTGTTTTAACACTTGTATTCTTACATTCAGACACAAGACACCAATGATAAGGACTATAGCCACTACAACTCATTATTTATTTCGAAAATATGTTTATTTCTTTCAGCGAAGCGTAATGTTTACAATGCCCGTGACGTCACAGACATGGCGGCCTGAGAATTGGCGTTTTCGCGCCCAAATTTGAATTGTAAAATTAAAACACGTTTTTATGAAATAATTGGAATAAAAAAATGTATTTATATTTTTTTGTGGTATTTTATCAATAACAGATTAAATTAAAACACTTTTTGAATTAGACTGTAATACCCTATTAAAGGTAAAATCTGAAAACTGTATATGATATATTCATCAATTCATTTACTCAGGAGAGGAAGGCTGAGAATCCTCACAAGGAGCACGAAACGTACCCAGGATACTCCCGCAACGGCAAGTGTCACGGAGGTTATGTCGGACTCCACGCGGCCAGAGCGGTCTGACCACGTGACCTGCCGACTAAACTCAGCCTGTGTCTAAGTTCTAAGAACCATATAAGGCAAATTGTGAGGAAAAATTAAATACAAAACAGTTGACGAAAACAGAAGTAAAAATATATTAGGGTATTTTACAATGTATAATATAAAATATAAGATTATATTTTCCCAAACCCAGACGTCACAATATGTACATTAATATATACATTAAATACACACATAACAAACATATAGAAATACATATGTGTATTATCAACTGAATATACTATATGTATATTATTAGATAATATAATATCTGTATATTTGTTGTTATTTTAGATTTAATAACCTTTGCTCAACTTAAATGCTATGTGTTAAACGTAACTTGAAATGATCCCGTCACGCATAACTTCAACCGTACATGTTATATTTCAAATTTAAAAAAAACTGTATCAAAATAACTATTTCTTACACTTACATCAATTAGCTTAGCCCAAAGCAAGCTATATACGGCTTGTGTTATGGAATCTAGGGTAACGGACTGACATACATATATAAATAATTTTGATATAAATGAATATTTTAACAACCATAATAAATGCTCGCATTCATCACACATACATCTGCCCCCATCGGGATTCGACCCCGGGACCTCGGAGATGGCGACACCTTGAAACCGGTGTACTATCCACTCAACTATACATACATACATACACCCACGCCCCTTTCCCATGGGGGTAGGCAGAGATTACGTCTTTCCACTTGCTACGGTCTTTACATATCTCTTTCGCTTCATCTACTTTCATAACATTCCTCAAACATGCTCGACGATTGCGGGTACACACTTGACAAATCGTCGGCTTGGAAAAAGACTGTCATAACTCAATATGCATTGTTATGTTTTCGCAATGAAACAATATCAATTTGTCTATAATAATAATAAATAGTAAATCCACCTGTAAAGAATATGGTTTCTATAGTCGGAATTTTAATTCGATTCCAAATTTGACATTAGCTACTGTCATTTTGTGAAATAATGATACCATATATAATAGTGTAGTGATGTCACAAAAATCGGTAAACAATCGGTAATAATCGGTTTGCTGGAGTCTTACCAAAATTAAGACCAAACTCAATTGTGGTGATAGATAATGCACCTTACCACTCCCGAAAATTGGAAACTGCACCAAAAATGAGCTGGAAAAAAGCTGCCATTCAAGATTGGCTTTTAAATAAAAATATTCCTTACGAACCAGATATGGTAAAAGCTACGCTTTTAGAACTAATTCCACATAATAACGAGTCTTTTAATAAGTACGCTGTAGACGAAATGGCAGCACAACATGGGATCACGGTTTTAACACTCCCCCCTTACCATTGCGAGCTAAACCCTATCGAATTGATATGGGCGCAGGTAAAAGGGCATGTAGCCCAAAACAATAAAACATTCAAATTGACAGACGTGAGAAATTTATTTCAAGAAGGCATTCAAAAAATTACTGCTACCGAATGGACTAAATGTGTATCCCATGTTGTCATAGAAGAGGAAAAAATGAGTAGGCTAGATATGTTAATTGACAATATCACAGACACATTTATAATAAATGTTACAGAAAGTGACAGCGATAGCGATAGCGATGACGGCGACAATTTATAAAATAAATTATTACCATATTACATTATCTGCTTTATTTGTTATGTTCCTTCATGATCACATTTTTTTATTTATTTTACACACAATTATAAAAGAAAAGTCTCAGATCGGTAATTAATCTTCAAAACTAAAAATACCACTCATTTTATATAACAAAAATTAAAATATAAACTCTTTTGATTCAATAAAGTACAAATTATAATTAAAAATGTACCATTGTATTAGAGAAACTACTGTAAGCGTTTGAAAACGCTCATAACTTAAAAGGACTATGCTTAACTACGTCCAATTATAAACGAGAAGAATCGATCCGGAAATATTCCATTTCCATATCGAATAATTTCGCAACGTCACTATTTAGTACTTGTCATAAGGTTGCAACACTGAAACTGTCAAATCTGGAATCTAATTAAAATTCTGACTATAATTATTTAATGAGATCGAGAACATTTTATCCAGTAAAATGTTTAAATGCTTCCCCTGAAAGTTTGTGTATTTTGAGTTATGACAGTCTTCTACAAAGCCGACGAAATATGTATATAGAAAGATAATAAACTCTTCCATCTATTCTTACAAAATTATACCTCTTATGCAGTAGTGACAAACATAATAAGCCTACATGCGTCTTACATTCACGAAAAACAAGACTCAACGAAACGAGCACTGCACAGTTCGCTCGCTCTATAATTTGTGGTTCCATTCCTCTGTAACATCAAAGTAATCAGTTCCTTTTATAACATGCATGACTAATGTTGACATTGAATGCGTCAACACATTATTATGTTACTTTCGACTTATGCCAGATCGTGTCATTTGACTTTTCGTGGCGTCACTGAGTATCAATACAGAAGATGAATATCTTCTATATAGAATCGCAAACATCCATCTTCTCTTCTATATAAAAATGAATTATCTATAAAATAAGTAGGAACAAAAAACAGCACTACATATTGAAGTAATCTATTTAGATAACCCAACCTTTCGAATGCCATCCAACATTTTGGTTATGAGTACTTCCCTCCTGTCCTTCATGTCATATATTTATGTATCGATATCCTACTATATATACTATTATAAAGGCGAAAGTTTGTAAGTATGGATGTTTGTTACTCTTTCACGTAAAAACTACTGAATGGATTTGAATGAAACTTTACCACAATATAGCTTATACATCAGAATAACACATAGGCTACAATTTTTGAGGATGTGAGGTCGTAAAAAAAACACATTTTTTGCGCTTACATTGCAAATTGTCTGTTGTGTCTGTTTATAGGAGCATACTGCAGTAGCTACCTATAGGCCTATGATTAGGGCTCTGCAGTGCTTAGTTACCGTATTTCTTACTTATTACTAGACTAGACAGGACGAACCTGAAGTCCACGCGAACGAAGTCGCGGGCAAAAGCTAGTTTTCTATAAACGATGCATTAAACGAGGGCCTGGCCCCAATTCATCGCCTTACATCATGGTTGGGTTGAAGCCAGCCGCAACATTCGATAAGTCCAGACTTGTGTCATTTAAACCCCAAAACAATGGAACCTTTTTAGCCGACGAGGAAAATCCGAGCGCCATATTGTTCCAACGTTCCAGGCCATTGTATCAGATTGGAGCTCGTGCGGAATATTCATCTCGAGCACCCTCGCATAACGGCTCTGTTTACCAGACGTGCAGCCAAAACATACAATATTGCACCCCGAGTTTTCAACCCAATGTCTTTTTTTTTGTTTTACTCGTATTATATTAGTAGCAATGATAAATTACCTACTATACCCGTAGATGACACATATTGACAACTAGCGACCCGCCCCGGCTTCGCACGGGTGGAGTGAAAAAATGGTTATGGTGGGTTATCCCTAAGAGATAGACATATACCATCTCGGACTTTTTTGTGGATTTTTGTAAGTTGTACAATACTGTAGTACATTATTTTGGTTTATCTCGTAGGGTTCAGCCAGCGTTTGCAATATAAGCGCAAAAAAACGTGCTTATTTACGACATCACATTAGAAACCTTTAAATTTATCAGTGTTTCTCTACTGTATTATGCATTTATTATACATACAAACCTTCCTTAAGAATCACTCTATCTATTAAAAAAAACCGCGTCAAAATCCGTTGCGTAGTTTTAAAGATCTAAGCATACATACGGACATACAGCGAAAGCGACTTTGTTTTATACTATGTATTGATATACGGTTCTCTTTCCGTATACTCATATATATGTACATATAGATCGTTTGTTGCACAATTGCATTGGATTTGTAATTAACGATTAGTAAAAAGGTTAATCACGTGTCTGCCCAACTTCAACTTCTATGCTGGATGGATGCGGCAACGACGTCAGATTAGGACTTTAACTACTCTACACTCTGTTCTCCTAATTCGCCAACATATCTTAAATTCCACTTCAGTATTTAAGTACATCTCATCATAGGAAACTCCGCTCCTCGTTCATTCGACAACTTAGATCTCTTTCCCATCACACATGATATAGTTCACCCGTCATATTTAAATAACGGTAACATTTTCCCCCTGGGGTAGATTATAGTGGGATCATAAAAATCTAATGGTTTGAATAATCGATCACGTAGGTTATTTCATTAACCAATTTTGTAATTAATTTGGTAGTAAAATACAAATAAGAAAAAAAATAAGAATGTATTTTTTTTGTTCCAATTTTAAACATATTCATGGGCAGGTTCAGCCATTTAAAAAGAATGGCCAGTGACCTTTGGAAAGGCAAATGTTTGTAACACCGTGATTTGATTTAGGCTTAGGTTACAAAATAATGTACCTTGGTACGTCCATGCTATATATTTATAGGACGGACGTACTATTAAATTAACCAACTGCAGACATTCTAACACAACAGCTGTTTACATTTATCTGAGGTTACAATCTAGTTTATTATGTATTACGTATTGTTCAGTTATTTGAATTAAGTGGTGATTGCAATCAGTCAGTGTTACTTTCATAAATCAATAAATTTTAAGTATTGTGGCAAGAAATACACATTCCTAGCACCTTACAAAATTAGTCTATTTTTTTTATAAATCGGCAAAGACTTGCACACCGCGACATATTCTTAGCTATCCCCCTAATCAATAAACGCAGATCTTTCAAGACCTGCTTGCCTTAAAGCGACCAGCGGTGCCGGCCACCGGGAAGGCCGACCCTGCATTGCACCGGTCGCTGTCAGTCGGAGGCGAGCGAGCGGCTCACCTCTGGTGAGCCGACGTCGATGGGGCCGTGGTAGTGTCCTTACGGGTTCCCACGAACCTGTCACGCCGCGGGCAGTTCCCCTCGGCGCGTCTGGCGGCGATGTCGGATGCGCCGTCGATCGAGCGCTCGCGGCAGGCGTCAGTGGAGGGGCATCGCTGAGGTTTTTAGTGGGTAGACCTACCCCCTT
Source organism: Scirpophaga incertulas (assembly GCA_036419045.1). NCBI lineage: Eukaryota > Metazoa > Arthropoda > Insecta > Lepidoptera > Crambidae > Scirpophaga > Scirpophaga incertulas. The sequence continues at coordinate 3,128,183 of CM071631.1, read as the reverse complement.
CTGGGGAGGAGAGCCCCACATAATTCTGCGCTTTTCCCGGGGTGCGGGGTATGCAATTCAATGCATTTTCCTCAGCGATGACAAAAAAAAACTCCCCATTCAATACAGTATAGCCATTTAGGTTCTAGCGTAGCATATGGTCGCTATTGTATGGCAGCGCTGACTATGCCCAGGTGTGGTCTTCCTTGTCACGTCAAGTCATAGTGATTAGGGCTAACGACTCAAGAGTTTAGTCGGTAGAAGATAAGTACTGATAAGTCGAACAATTCCATAGCAGTTAGCTTCGTGAATATAGTATATCGAATCCATTGAACAGCGCACTGACTCTGCCGAGAGAAGAACGGAAACCGAATCGAGAAGGACGAAGACGCTTGTTACTACGGAGAAAACAATAAAGTTGTTGTACCTTACAACCTTCATAAAAACGCCGATTTCATGATGAAATTATTTTTAATGTGATAGTTTTTAATTGCAAACGTGTAAATATTGATACAAAACATGTATGTAAAATAGAATACGCTGTCGAATGACCTCCACCAAATACGTTCAACCCTGTTTTTGGGCTCGAATCAATTTTAAGCGCTGATCGAGCACAATATTACACAGTCTCGCTTGGACTGCTGTTTTATTCCCGATTTAAATTATCGTGGTAGACAGCGCTGCACCGCTACCTCTAAAGAGAAGCTTAAATAACCACAGAACTAAAGACAAAAGGCAGAGTTTAATCGGTAACATTCGGGCATAATCTATGCTGTCTGAATTGCTCGTAAAATATTTAAAGAAGACAGATGCTATTATAAATAACTAATAAAACCAAATAACTATGATGTGATTAAAAAGAAATCTACAGACATAATAAATGGGTCACTGTACAGCGTGATTGGCGAACAACGTTTAAATATTAAATGAACTGACCAAGACCAAAAAGTAGGTGAAGGTAAACCTAGCTATCTTGTTCAGGCAGGTCGTGGTGTAAATACAAACGGCTAGAAATAGTAAACAGAGACCTTACCATAACCACGTAAAGTAGGTTTAAAACAATATTGAAAAAGAGACACTGCTCTTGCAGCGTATAGCGCCATCTCGCTTGCACTGCGATTTTATTCCCGTTTTAATCGAGCATGGTAAGCCTACAGTAAGAAATAAGCGGACGAAATACTTATTTTGAACTAGCTGTGTCCATGACTTCGTCTGCGTGGAATCGTAATTTTAGGTAGCATTTTTCATTATTCTTCAAATAAGACACATTTCATAAAATTTTTACATTATATTTATGTATTTCATATAAAAAAAAAGTAGCCTATGTCCTTCTTCTCGGTGCAGTGGTTTTAATGTGACAGACAGATTAGACAAATATAATCAGAAAGCTTGGAACTGCTATTGGAAGTTACACGTGTTATTATGAGTCAACCATAAAAGATAGACATAATTGCTGTCGTGGGATATAATACAATTTAAACTATGATATATGGTGGTGTATGCAGGTTTGGGTGCGATGTCAGATAACCTCCTCGTGGTACACCCTGAGCAACGTCTTTTGACGACTAATAGTCTGAAAGAGAGCCCCCCGAGAGGGGGGGGGGGCGTGGGATGGCCGAGTCCAACCTGGTGGGTCGTTTCTAGCGGCCAGTGGCGGACGGGCGAAGCGTGGTGGCTTGGAGTGGGCGCTTGTCGCCATACGCCGACGGGGTCCTGGTAGTGTCCGCAAGGGTTCCCATGGTCTTGTCAGGGCGCTATGCAGCTCTCCTTGGGGATCGAACGCTCGCACCCAGGCGTAGTGAGGAAGATCATTTAGGAGAGCCCCACATAACCACCGATTCTTTGGGTATGCAACTCAGTGCATTTTCCTCAGGGGAACAAAAAAAGGTGTATGCAGGTTGCCTCGCGATGTTTTTGGCGAAGCGTCAGATCAAGGTACATATGAAATTCCAAAAAAAATAAAAACAAAAACACATTGGTACATGTCAGGATTGACCGCGTGGATCCGATTCGTAGACCAGTGCCGTGGCCACTACAGCACGACGCTCCATTTTTATTTCTTTTCCTTTTATTTATTTTTATTTTCTTAGTACTAACAAAATTGTTGTCTTGTAACTTTAACACCTTTGAAAATGCTGTAAAGCGAAACCGGTCAGGTCGATAATAATTAAAATTAGTGGAACAGTACAAGAGTTTTATTCAACATGTACGAGTATAATAAGTTCCACCAAGAGCCAACAATCAACTCAATACAGAATATGTCTTGTAACTGTTATATCAAATTTAATTTTCAAACTCTATAGTTTCTGTTAAATAACTAAAACTTAATTACACGTGAATAAGGAAACGGAAGTTATTATGCTTAAAATCGATAGAGTAAGAGACCGGAAGTAGACAAGTGAACACTACGCAGTGATTATCGAGCGTATAGTACGTTCCCTCCTATTATAACTACTTTTTAATGTAACAGGGTAGCAAATCTATTTTCATTGTCCAGATTCTTCATAGAGCTGTATTTACGATAAATTCCCTTGTTCACCACACAGAAACGTAGTCCCGTAACTAGTAAATATTCTTAAAAGAACGCTTCCTAGTTCCATACCTAATACATATTCTCAAAAGAACGCTTCTATACGAACTATTTTCTGAAATGAAAAATAAATAAAAAATGAAGAACAACAAAACCATACAATATGTTAACGAAAAAAAAAAATTACAAAATTAAGCATGATACAACCACATTACACGCCCAATTTAGACAAAATAAAGATAACAAAGGAGATGTCCTCTTATTACAAGGAGGTTGGTTTTTTGTGATCAGCGTTAACTAACAAACACCAAACTACATTAAATTGAAAGCCGAAAAAATATGAAGTATGAAACAAATAAAAGAAATATTTTTACCACCCCCAATTATTTTTAAATAAATAAAACATGTTTATAAGAAATATTTCATATGGCAACACCTTAATGATGTTTTTATTAATCTGTGACTACCGGTATCTTACTCTATGTCACAGATTAATATACTGTTGCTGGTCTGATCATAATCATAAAATCAAAACTATGACATTGACAGCAGGTGTCTGACTTGTCAGTTGATTTTTTATTAATATTTTTTTCTGGCTCTAGATAACATACATTAAGTAACATAGCAGTCCCTATATTTTGTTAGTTAAAAACTTCTCAAAATTAGAAATATTCGGTTCATTAAAACAATTATGTATGTATTTAGATTTTTAAAAGGCTTGTTGATAATTTTTTTAAGCAATGTGTAATTATTGCATTAAAGATATTTCATTTTTTATTATACTAGAATATGAATTATTAAAAATCGGGGGTCTTGAAAATAACATGACTTACGACGATTACTTTCTTTTAGAGCCTTATATATATCCAAATATATCAAATTTACCCGAGTTAGTTACTATAAACCAATATGGGACATCTCCTTTAAGAACAATACAATCGTATTATCAACTCAAATTAGACAGAATAAACCTCATACAATTAGAAACAATACAATTATACGTTATGTATTATATATAGTATGACGAAATAAAGATCACAAAATGAAGAACAACACAACCACATTATTTGAACATAAGTATATTCACAACAATAAGCAAAGTCATCACCTCATACGTAGAGCAAAGACAATGAGTGATCAAAAATTATATTGTGTTCGAACATTGATTTGCTTGCGATAAGTATGATTGCGAAAACTAAGCGCCATGTTTGTAGGTATGATTAGTCTGTTAACATTGGGAGAGACAAGCTTGATAGCTAACTATCTTTAGTTAACCAAACAACCTCTTTTATTAGGGACAGTTTTACAGCATGCGTTACCTCACTATCGATCGATCATATTTCCTTTAGTATTGAGGGTAATATGAGTACTGATGAGTTTTTGAGACGAACCAGTGTTATCGATTACAAACTACCCCAATTACGAAGTCCCATGTGACTATTACGATACTGTATACGCCTACGGTGATCAAGTAGTTAGATAGATAAAGTTTTAATTACAAAATCTCTTCATCACACACAAATAAAGGAACACAAAGAAACTAAAATAACATTTTCCTAAAACAAAAAGAGAAGTGTAAAAAAATCGTATCTCAGTGATTAGAATTGCTCACAAAAGGATGTGAGCAAAGCACTGGTATTCTACTATAACCAACAAGGTAAATGGATCTTTCTGACTAAAACATTTGGATTAATAATCCTGTAGGAATATTATGTAACTCAGCAACCAGTCGTTATCACTTGATTTGACATTTGCGCATCAACCATAGTCTGTTTGCTTGCAACTAATGTTGTATGAACGGAAGAAAACGAGTAATGGTTGATGTGTAACTGGCTTGGATCACGATTTGAGAACATAAAAAGAACTTTTTTTATCTTTAGTGTTAAATTGAAATCACTTTACAAGACTGTTGCGTTAATAATTTTATATCCCTTTGTACGTTTTTGAGATAATTATTATAAGAACATACATATTATGACTTTAGAAAAACATATACACCACTCCCTATAAAATCACTTGTATTATAATATCGACAAAATGATACGACTGGCTACTATAGGTTCTACATTAAGAGATGTAGGACCAAAGACGTTCATAATAGAACAAAGGTTTAAGTTTTCGCAAACAACACTAGTAAACTATTAAAAAGAAAAACAATAATCGAATTCCGAACTAAGTTACTCTTTTCTTTTTTAAATAATTGTATTGTACTTTTGTTTTTTGTTGATTTCATTGAAAACCTCCGTAAAGAAACATCGAATCAATCAATTTATAATTGGCTGTCTAATCGCGTAATAAACAAAATTTTACCTTCACTATTTTAAAACCAGTTAAAAATCTAAGCTACATATTTTAACAAAAAAACTGAACTCAACATACATATATATTTATATTGTAAATAAAAAATACCCGAGATAATTTTTCGCTCAACAAAGCTCAGACCAGGAGACGAATTTTTGAAACAATAGAAAACCAATTCGCATTCGAAATTGTGAGATTCGTAGACGAATTACCGAATTCACTTTTTCTGAACTTTTATTCTTGTGACCTTGACAGTGATCCGTTTCACGTGTGGGTCATCGCCGATTTTTTGTTTTTGTTGTTGTGATTTTGAATTTTTCTGCGTGAAACGGAATTTAATTAGGAATTTGTTTTTAATGACAACACTGAATTCGAGTGATTCAAAAATCTATAAAATTGTAAGCAGTAGAAAATAATTTCGCGCACGATTTGTATTCGTATACGAATTCCAAATTCACATCTAATGACTCAAAAATACGTCTCCAGTTCTCAAACACGAGTTCAATTTGCAATATCTGAATTCTGTTTGCACAATAATAATACAAATTCCGTAAAACCTTGATTATATTAATATGTGGATAAATAAAATTTGTTATTAAATTAGGTAAAATGTAGGTAAAGTGACAATACCTTAATACTTACTAGTCGTAGAAATAGTACTGTATGCAACGTTGCATACAAAAACGTTCATAGTGACTTTTTCTCATTCAGCTTAAATCGTACCCCCGCCACACGCGCTTTTGACCCTTATTATAAAATAGATTGCATAAAATACTAAAACAGAAAAACCCTTTTATACAGTAAAGTCACTATAAAAAAAAATTGGGCATGGCCCCGAACAAACTATTGTTCGTATTGTTACTATGGATAAGGTCATACGGTCCAATAACAGTAGTTTGCTAACAATAGACATTAAAATAGAGCATTTCACCTTTTTAGGGGTTCACCTTGACTCCATTATAAAGGTGATAATGCTTTAATTATAAACTAAGAAGACAGTTTCTATGTGACTAGCTTTCTGCCCGCGGCTTCGCCTGCGTGGATTTCGGGATTGGGTCTATAGAGGGTTAAGGGTCATAGCTTTTGCCCACGGCTACATATCTATTGATGAAAACCGCATGAAAATCTGTGCAGTAGTTTTTGAGCGAAGCCTTTATTGCGCATCCCGTGGGATCTGTCGATTTTTCCGGGATAAAAAGTAGCCTATGTTACTCGGGGATAATGTAGCTTTCCAAAGGTGAAAGAATTTTTGAAATCGGTCCAGTAGTTTCGGAGCCTATTCATTACAAACAAACAAACAAACAAATCTTTCCTCTTTATAATATTAGTATAGATAAACTAAACGCAAAATACTATGATGGACTATGACTATGATAATATAATAATATGAAATCCCATAATACAGTATCAATTCAAAATATTAAAATGTGACGTTCCGGTATAGAGTATCAATTCAAAATATTAAAATGTAACGTTCCGGAATAGAGTATCAGTTCAAAATATTAAAATGTGACGGTCAAATTAAATTGTAAACACATATTATGTACATTGTATGATAACGACATAATTTATTGTAAATGTTGTTATTACTTTTGATAAAGCTGATAAGTTTCTTACGCACATTCTTCTTATCAGCTAAAAAATACGTCCTGAATGGGTGGTAGGAAAAAAAATTTGGACGATTCAAAAGAGCTTTCTATAAAGTCATATTTGAATAAGTAATTTTAGTTCTATTCATTATACACTAACTTGAAATCATTATAATACCCTAAATAAGCGATAGTCTCGATTTTTATAAACAAAAACAAAAATTTAATAATTATATTCGGATGACCATACAAGTCAACTTCTAGAATTTCCTACCTCCTTCCAATGTTCTAATCATGAGGTCTTTTTAAGGTTTTTTGCTAAATAACATTTGCCAAACGAAATTAAACCTTAAGAATCAGAGTAAACTTTTAGTATAAGTGACTGCTGCTTACGAATACTAAAAATGGCAATAATAAAACAAACGCAGCATTAAGAAAAGCAATGACATCGGAAACAAAAGAACCAAGCATACACAATAGAATTGCACAAACAGTAAATACAGCAAAAACCGAACGCGACGACTCCATTGAAATGTTGAAACGGTGTCTAATAAAATTGTCTTTAGGGACGACAAAACAAAAGTAACAGTTGACGTCTGAGAAAACCACGATGACAATAAAACCGTTTGTGATTCAATGCAAATAGAACACCACAGTCAGTTGGCTAATTTTATAGTTCTTATGGCCGTGTTTCCACCGGCGCTTCGCCTCAGGTAGGGAAACAGGTAGGTCCCATTATCGAAAAATCCACTTTACACCGAAGCTTGAATAGAACGGGGCAACTCGAAGCCGACCTATTTTTACCGCTACGAGATTGTTATCGAATATTAGCAAACAGTTTCGATTTAAGTAAGAAACCGGATATTGAAACCACTTGTTTATACGATACGAGAGAGAATTTTGTCATGACGCATAAGGAATATAATTGAAAATCATGCTAATGAGTAATCATAATGTGAACAAGTTGGCATCAAACCAAATATGTTCTTTATGTTAGGAATGCAAAATGCATTTTACTGTTTCTACGAAATTATATTAATGCTGAAGGAACAACTTTTGATGTTCGCCATCCAGATTCCTAAGTCAGCCATAAAACTGTATGCTGCTTTTAGTGGGAATTTATTACTCTACTGCAACTTGCAAGCGAGTTAAGATATGACGTCATTACCAGAAAGGGCATTAACACTGGGTTGCCCTACTGACCCGTTCCTGGAAGGACTGCCATTTTAATCAAACGCTTGTAAAAGAGGGTGCATAAGTTAGCTTACTACGTAATGCTTCTAATTCAGCTATCGTAGTTCCAAAACTTGCACCCTAAGGAACAGTTTTCTGATATTTCAATCACAAATGCTCTGTCGATAAAGAACCATAAAACTGCAAAACATTATTTTTTTATCTAAATGACTTTATAACCATTCTCTTACATAATTGTTTTTTTTACATGATACGTTAATAAAACAAGCAAACAGCTCACCTGATGGTAAGTGTGATATAAAATGTAAAGTCACAGTACCAAGTAATTTCTCTGCCGATTTTACCCTGCACTGTTACTTTTTTGACAGAAACAGGTAAGACGCAGCAGGCACCCAATCAGACCTTGACATTGAGTTACCACCAGTAAATTATATAATACAAGAGCAAATCTTGAAATATAATTTACTCTTCATTCTCATAATTGTTCAACATTTGCGTAAAACATCGCAGTGCAGTGTTCATTCAGAGATCGCATTACTGCTTAAATAGCAGCGAACGCTCGAATCCGAACGTGGAAGTTTTCAGACAGAAATAGTCGTATATTTTACAGTGGGTATTATTTATTAGCCGTGCTTGGCCGGCTATCAAAGACCACTTTTATCACGTTTTTTAGGAGCTGCATGTTCATGAAACGGAATACAGTACTTACTAGAAAATTAAAGTTACTAGAGAAAATTAAAATTGAAAAGAGGAGATAAAAAATAGACTTTCAGAGTTTCTTGCCTGTTCTTCTCGAGAAGGCTCTCCCAATTTCCGAACAGGTGTAGTCAATTTTTTTTTCCTTGTTCGTACGTACGCACAAGGTTTTTGTTTTTTTTTGCTGCTGTGCACCTCTTTCGAGCGAGATCGGCCATCTCCCGACCCCGCTCGGCGGCCACTTTCTGGAGCATCACTGCTTCACAGAAGGAGGCCACAGCCCTCCAACCTCCCTCGTCCGCCAGCATTGCCGCAATCAATGCCGGCGGAGACAGATCTCGCCCGATCTCTGCGAGCAAGACTCGGCGCTCGGAGGCCCACGCGGGGCACTCCGCCAGCGTGTGCTGGGCCGAGTCGAGGTCGGATGCGCAGTGGTGACAATGTGTCGATCCCTCCCGTCCTATTCGACACAGATACTCACCGAAGCAGCCGTGCCCGGTGAGTATCTAAGTTAATCGGTAGGTGACCTCCTCCTTCCCGTGGAGCCTCAAGCTTCGAGGTGCGGGAGTACGGCACCGACTCCGTAATTCGAGCTGCGCACGCCAGACCGCCACAATCCGTCGGTGCCACTTTGGGTAGACCCCCTACTTACCTGATATTGAATGCCTACATCCTACAACTTACAAAATTTTATGAACATTTATAATATTTTTTTTTTACTTTAGTTTTTTTTCTATACAATTTTATCTCTTTATATTAGAAGATAATATTATTATAATGTAAGTAAATAGGTACTATCAGTGTATGTTGAGATCCATTATCGTAGACCCCCGTTTTCATTTGGACCCCCAAAATTTTGTTTCGCTGACGTAGAACCCTTGCAGGTTGTCATAGACCCCTAGGGGTCGATATAGACCACTTTAGGGATCATTGGCCTAAAGTATGAGAAACGACATAAAATATGTTTAATACGAAATAACGGCTAAGGGGCAAGGTACGTAAGTTTTAAAACTAGAAAATATAAACTAATTGATTAGCGTTTTGATTAAATATACGACGTAAAGGAGGTAAAAAAAGAAAATGAAAGTTTTTGTTTGAATAGGGTCAGAAACTACTGACCCTATTTTGATGAGCATACTTTAAGACCCAAGAGAGACACAGAGAAATGTTTACTACAAGAAGGAAAATCTGAATAAAACAGCTAAAGGGACTTTGTGTACTTTGGTATTGGGGTTGTTGGTGTTGAAAATCAAAATGGCATCATCGTCTAATCTTAAACTAAATAGTTTTAGATATGTTGTTCAAAGTCTGGTTTAATAAACAAATAGATATAAATGTTCTATCTGCTGAGCAACGATAATATAAAAGTAAACACTTTAACTTTAAAATTTATTTTATTCTTTTCGGATCAGCTTCTTCGCGTTGCTTGTGTGAAGAGCAAAGATAACCTATTTCCTCAACCCGTATAACAAAACACCTTTTTTTGTTTTCGTCCATCATTCTTTTGTATCACACGATCTTAATAATGAAATTCTTTAATTTATTGGTTCTTGGGTAGACCTTTACCCTAAATAGCTCATTGCACAAATTGTTAATTTCTATGAAGATCTTTTTAAAAGTTTGCTTTTATCGTTTAAAAATTAACTTTACACGATACACTTCTATAGACATCAAACTAACTAAAACAGTAATTTAAAGATTAGAAAAAATATTTTTAGAAAGTTATATTATAACCATTAAAAATCTGAAACGATAAATTGCCGTTACTTTCATAATTTGTTTTTTTTTTTAATTTAAATAAACAAAACATGCTAAAAAGATAAAAATGATCGAAATGTTAAGCAACATACAATAACTAGCATAAGTCACGAAATATAAAAGTTTTTTTAAACGCCACACTCGAATTTTAATCCTGTGACAAGTAGTCACAAGCATAGAATCTCACTTGCACATATACACCCAGACCGGAACAATTTTTTGCACAAATATCTGTCCAATTCGGGAATAGAACCCGTAAACTCGTCGAATACTTGACAGGTGCGTCAAACGTGTCATCCTAAGTTATTTACTTAGAAGTACAAAAGAAACAAACAGCAATATCATATGTACAGATATATAATTAGTCATTAATATATCTTATCTACAATTTTCTAGTTAGATGCCCTATTTACGGTCGTGAGTGTCGGTATATCGTTGTTTGATTAAGAGCAGTTCTGTCGGTGAGGTTCAAGTCGAGGCAGTGTCTACGTTGTTTCTGACCTAAACTAAGCCGATTTATTATGCAATCCAAGCGCCAACACTCCGCCATCTGCTAGCTAGTGTAAGCTTAAAGAAGTTTCGTTTCGCTTAAAATGTTTAATTGAATACAAAAAATTGGGTGAAGGTATAAAAATCATGCACGTTCGTTCGCTTCTACTGAACTATTTTCTGATATGAAGTAAAACACAGTCGAAACTCTACTACAAGCAGATAATTTTTATCGTGGGGAAATATAGATAAATTAAATATGATAAAACGAGGAATGCTTTTTGTCTATAACGTTAGAAAAAACGCAGACCTTATAAAATGAAATATAATTAAAAATGGGTGATATTTTTATTAACAAGTCATGCTTGACTCTGATCTGATCAAATATGGGCTCTGTAATTTAGGTCATCCTTGGTAAGTTTTATTTTTTATTTTTTTAAGTTATATATTTTTTTATGTTTATGGCAAACATGCAATCGATAGTAAGCGATTACCGATATTATTAAAGATATAATTGTAATTATACACTTATCCAATTAATATTCTTAAATTGAAGTCAATTACAATAAATAGAATAAATATGCCGTCGATAGCAGGGCAAGGCCGAAACTACCGGTAGTTAAGGCAGCAACGAGAGGAACCTCAGAACAATACGTGCCGTGTCGACCACAGCTTCATTATTATTATTACCCAATTCAATCTAACTGATAACGTAATTTCGTTTCCAAGACACAAGCATCTTGTGACTTGAGACACAGTTACTTCGCCTCGATTGCACAGCTACATGCAAACTCCCTCGTACCCCACCGGGCGGAACTTAGTCGGGAAAATTATATTACAACATGTTTTGTATGCGAATGAATCATACAAAATATTCAAACTAATATCAGGAAGTTTCAATATCAAGCTATAATAGTTATTTATTATACAAGAGTGGAAAGTTCCTTTTTAACCGCGTGCTCGATTTGGATGACCGAGCAAGCGAAGGATTCTAAATTAGAATCCTGAGCGTCAGCGAGGGAAACAAACGAGCACAAGGTGAAAAATCTTTCCACTCGAGTGCAATACGTAACTTTTCATCCCACCTCAGCGAGGAAATGACAAAATGAAAAAGAAAACAATTTATAATGACAAATTATATTAAGCAATAAAACGTGAAAAACTATAATGGCGCGAAGCACGCAAATAAAACAAAGAAACCAAGAAGGTTCCAAATTTAAATTTTTTCACAATTTAAAAAGTTCTAATCATAAATTTGGCACCATAGAGGTTACATTAAATAGGTTTAATGACGTTTTGAATCTACAATTATATTGAGTACTCATTATATGTGATGTTCTAAATTCAAATCTACTTTGCCGCTCAAGCGAATAAAATAGAATTTTCCAGCCAGATTTCGAAGCGCAAAATTACACTTTCCGGGGTGGTGGGATGAAAAGAATCTTTGTCTAATATCAATATTTTTACGTAAATATTTTTATCCATTGTGCCATGGACGGTATTGCCTCATGATCGGAATTAGGTAGAATTATTTATGTACTTGCATGGAAATGTTGATATTAATGTGGACCTTCCCGGGATTTCTAATGGACACTCCCGTGTGGCCAATTATATTACAAATAAATAATAATAAAAACCTCAGAAATAGACAAATAAAACAAAGATAATAAACACACAATAGCAAACAAGTGAGCACATTCGACGAACCTCGGTAAGCGAATGAGTAAACCAATTTATTGCTAATGGATATAGTTTGAATTCGGTAGAAAGAGGCAAAATGTAGTCCATTCCGTTCTTTTGTTCTCACAAGCTATGTTGTGCGTACTACAAATGTGGCAACATCGCGCTTATTGAGATTTTGCAACTTTGGACATCCGATGTCATTCATGTAACTTTGGCAACATCGCAACAAGTAAATAACTTTTAATTAAAAAAAGTCACGGGATATTCTTCTGCTCATTAAAATTAATCTCGGGATTTGAGGCATATCCATTTTATTCTTTCGTTGTATGAAATCAGTGTAAGTACATGAATAACTCTACCTAATTCTGACCTCTGCTCATGAGCAGAGGTCATGGTGTACCATGGTACAGAAGACCTCGCGTCAATTTGGCCTATTTAACCTTCAGACCATGATAACACCTATGACAGTTCCAAATAATGTCGGTTTCGCAGTGCAAATGTTACACTTTATGTGGCTCCATACCACGTTAAGTACCACGGTAAATATTTTTTATGACAGAAAATTAATAGTGTTGCAAAAAATTCTATAATGTACTAATTATTCTGGTAGCAAATTGATATACATAGTATGATTTAGTATTTTTGCTGTGCAATTTTAGTTTTTATACCATGGTCTTCGGGTATGTTAGTCTCCGATAATATCAGGTCTACGAATAATAGATGCTTCAGATTCCGTGAAAATGGGGTATTTTATAGTAAGTTTAATATCTGTAGTTAAAATTGACTTCAATTGGACCTTCTTTAGCGAAATTTATGAACATTTTGTTTCTTTTATTTTCATCTCTTTGTTTAAGAAAATAGAACTCTTCTCAAATTGAATGACTGATTTGTTGATAATTTTGACATTTACTCGAATAATCGTCAATTTGACGACCTCCATAGTCGAGTGGATAGTACATCGGTTACAAGGTGTCGCCGGTTTCAAGATCTCTAAGGTCCCGGGTTCGAATCCCGGTGGGGGCAGATGTTTGTGTGATGAATGAGAGCATTTGCACCTTAGTCATGGTTGTTGATATATATTTCTATAAAAAATATTTACGTATGTATAATATATGTATGTCCATCCTTTACCCTAGATTCCATAGCACAAGCCTTACAGAGCTTAGTTTGGGCTAGGGTAATTGGTGTCAGTGTAACAATAAAAAAGAATCATTCGATTAGTGACAAACGAATGAGCTCACTCGTTGTCTTGTCTATAAATTGTAAAATCAATTGAAAATAAATGCCCAAGCCAGACGAATAACTAAAAATAAGCCCCCAGAACTATGTTGTGTGAAAACAGATCGTGTAACAAACATTTCTTGAACGTATTTTATATTTCAAGAGTATAATTTATTGGGTGTCATTAAATGGTTAGCATAGTATTGTTATTTCTGTGAGCAGAAAACGGTGAGCAGAAATAGCTATTGTCAGCAACTATGTCAGCAAACATTTCAAAATCAATCAGCAATTTATGTCATTCTGGAGGCTGTAATTATTTTTGTTCAGCATATTAAAATAAGCTGCAATCAGCTGCTCATGTTTAATAAATTTTGGTAAGCACTCAGAGTGTAAGCAAAAAATGCATTTTGTGCTGCATATAAGAGTAGCAAAAATACTTTATTTGTCATGCTACTAACCTAACCTAAACAAAACTAAAAAAAAAAAAAAAAAAAAAAAAAAAAAAAAAAACCCTAACCTAACATACAATCAAATATACTGCTTATAGACATGTTTTTCTGCCGCTCAATCATGAAATCTTGCCGCTCAAGTAGTTATTTTGCGGACTGAATGTTTATTATGCAGACTCATGTTATTGTTGGCTGCCTATGTATGATTTAATTTTTGACCATTATCAAAATTAGTTGCGGAACAAGAATTGCTGCCTGTTTTTTTTATTGCAAACAAAATCTTTGTATGCTGACCAAATTATTTAAATGCTGCTTTTGGGTGGCTCGCCAATTTATAATTGCTGACCAATGTAATTCTTTAATTTATTTAAGTGATCGATAAAAAATTCTAAGAGTAAGATATTTTGTTTTAAAAACTGACGATGCACGTAGGTAGCTTAGATTAAACAACCAAAGGCAGGTAGCTGTTAAGTGACGAAGGGCTCCTCTAGTCTGTTTTTTCAATGCACTTGAGGTTTCTTCGGGTCCCTTCAGATGTCATGTATCTAAATTATGAATCAAGACGTGGATTTAGAACCCGCTCGAGTAGTAAACAATGCAGTTGTAGTTAACAATTTCCTAAAGGTGCAAATTGTAAGCATCTGTTGGTGAGTTAATTAGTTATGGCGTCACTAATTCGCCGGGAAGAAGCCGGGACTCAACCAGTCGTCTTCAACCAATGTTGAAGACGACTGGTTGGGCCCCGGCGTAGTCGTAAAATTTTACTTGCATTATTTTTATCATATTTATCAATTAAACACGCAATGTTTACTGTATTAATATTGAAATTCCACTTTTTTTTTCAAATATGTATAATTTAATTTGCTATATTCCTTAAAATTGATCATTGATACAGTCACAAAAATTAATACGTGCTCGGGATACTTTTTCTCAATTTAAAAACTGAAAAACCCTTTCATTCGCCTTTCACTTTCACAGCCATACCGCACTATCGAATTTTAAATGGACGATTGGTCAAGGAATAAGTATTGAGATACTGACCTACATATATTTGGTGACTTAAAATCGAGTCGATAAACTATCGAAAATTATTCTCCTTTTAACTCTAATTGTACAAATTATCACCGTTTTAGATACAATCAGATACAATTACAGATGACATTACTTGGTCACAGTAGCGTAGAGTACGAGCGCGATTTTTATTAAATTGTTTATAGATAATTAATTTTAATACGTGCATAACTATTCAGATTATCGTGCAAGAAAAACATCGTGGCATACGGAAAAAAATTCAAACAATGATATAGGTGAAATCGAATAAATCGCAGGAGGCCAGTGTGGACGATTAACCATATATCTAATTAAAACCTCTAAATTAGAGTTAAACTCTTCAAGATAAGATGTATCATGTATAGTTGCTACTGTATTGTATACAATATATTGTTGATACTCAAAAAACAATAAAATGAGTTCAGCAGATTATTTGCTTGGCTAGTGTGATCTATGACCCAGCCAAGGAAACAGAGTGTGATGTGCAAGTGTGACAAAAAAATTCAAACAATGATATAGGTGAAATCGAATAAATCGCAGGAGGCCAGTGTGGATGATTAACCATATATCTAATTAAAACCTCTAAATTAGAGTTAAACTCTTCAAGATAAGATGTATCATGTATAGTTGCTACTGTATTGTATACAATATATTGTTGATACTCAAAAAACAATAAAATGAGTTCAGCAGATTATTTGCTTGGCTAGTGTGATCTATGACCCAGCCAAGGAAACAGAGTGTGATGTGCAAAACTTAGAGTGAGCTTATAATCAACTCAAGTAACATCAAGTGAGTAGCTTAGTGTGATTGCAAGTAGTTCAGTGTAAAGACTGTGTGTTTTGCTGTTAAAAGTTAAAAAGCTCACGCAGTCTCTTTTCAATAGGAAAATCTGTTGGAAGTTCATAAGTTTCATTCATAGATTGTTCTTACATTACAAATTCACTGAACTATTAACATTATCAAATAACTTCCTCATTTTCACTCCCTCCTTGTCAAGAATAGAATAAATTAATATGTGAGTAATATATAATTTACATATATATGAATAAAAATGAATTGCTGTTTGGTTGTCTCGCTAAAACACGAATATGGCTGACATGATTTGGCTAATTTTGGTCTTGAATTATTTGTGGAAGTCCAGAGAAGCTATAAAGGGTAAACAAACACGAAAGCATTTGGAATTATATAAAAAGAACAATTTTTATCAACAAAACTGGTTCGGTTGAAGTAAACTTTTTTTAGGATTCCCATTATGAAGAAAAAAATGTAAGTCTTTTATTTATAGATTGAGGCAGTACCAAGTCTCCCGGTCATCTGGAAATATATATTTATATATTAAATATATACTAACCAATATGCCGTGAGAAATAGACAATAATCAAACATTTGTGCCAAAACTATTTTAGTGTAAGGAAGTATACTGAGCAAACCAATAATTACTAGTTGTCCAAGTTCCCTTTTTTTTATATTTTTTTACGTAATCTTTTTTTTTTGTATTTAGTAACTATTCCTGTAATATAAATAATAATATTTCCTTATATTCTTAACAAAACTTTCTGTTGTTTCTGACTGACAATATTATAAAATAAATTATATTGAGGTAATGACCAATGAAAAATAACATATTTATTTTCTTCTTTATATAATCTTCTTATAACCTACTAAGATATGTAAACAATGCAGAAGATTTTCCATTATTATGTTTGCAATGAGTGCCCCAGTTTACGTAAGAGCAGGTTTGGCAGAAAATAGACAAGATAAAGATACATGCTGTCAATGCTGCACTTGTATCTTTACCTGATAATATTCTCTTTAAAATATTTTCTGTAACTATTTTATATTCCAGTTCAATTTTCTTTCTTTTACCTGAACTCTTAGTTTTTATTATAGTATCTTAAAACAGATAAAAGCCCACAGGCTATAGTGGCTGCATTCCTTGTTTGAAAGTCTGAACTGCAGATACACATACATCAAACAGCCAAATACAAGTGAATCTAGATTTGTATGGAACAGGACATTTAATTGAGAAAGAGAATGATATTATACCCTCAAATGTTTATTTAACAAAATAATAAATAATTTGATAGCATGAAAATGTAGTGAAAATAATGTTAAGAAGTATTAATATTCTGTAGATTTAAAAATATATTTTGTTCATACACTCACCTCCTCAATGTCTTTGTGGAATTTGATTGGTCTCATCAGATAGAACTGCACTGAGAAATACACAAAGTTTATCACAACAAATGCACCATTCCATAGCACCGCATCCAAGAAGCACTCTATGCTCCATGCCCAAAATCCTGAGAAAGCGCACGCTAGTACCAGCCCTACGCGCAACCATATCAGCCCACTAGGTGTGTGGGGTGCCAAAAACGAAAGCAAGAAAAAAATGTTTGCCACTTGAAAAAATACATGATTAATCGGCTTCCATTTAGGGCAGTGATTTAGGTAAAGGTCCCACATAGAAGGCTGCTCGTGCACTGTCACATTGACGAAGTCTTCGCCCTGAGAACCTGACAGCTTAGTCGTCTCCAGTAAGCCCATAGTGCCGCTCGATGTCTCTGTTGCGCTCTCTGTAATCTCACTGATCGTAGTCGGAACTTCAGTGGTAACATTCTGTAGGCCAGCTATTTGAGTTATCATACCGATCGCTATGGCACCCAGAAACAACATAGTCCCACTTCAGTTTCACACTTTCCTCACTCAGTTTTGTCATCGATGCGTCGCAAACTAATGGCATTTGCATAGAAATTCACTAGCCTCAACTTCAAATTGCAAATCCATGACAAGAAATAAGATTATATTTTATTTCAAGAAATTAATGATTATTTTGAACATTTAGAACACTAATAAAGTTCTACTGGCGAATACAAAGCATATATACGGAAATTAATATAGTCAACTGATTTAATATATAGTCATATATAGCTCAGAATAAGACGCTCACGAAAGTTCAAAATAAAACATGGAAAATAGATATGCAAACAAATTGAAATACATAAATAACAAACAACACTGACCGAACCGAATGAACGACTGAGATTTTTTGACAGATTGTCTAGTGCAGCAGCTATAATCGACACCAATCAAAGACTCGATTATTAAGAAGATCGATCAAATGGTTTGTAAACACAAAAAAGTCTAAACAATACCAAATTTTATGATTTTACTTAAAATATGTATTATTATAGATAATTAAAAAAAATATATATCTCTTTGTTTTTTAGGATTAGTTTATAGTCATAGAATTTACTATTTTCAACACAAAATAATTGTAATCAATTGGAATATATTAAATGTAATCTAAAATAAAAGGAACGTCCGTGGCGTTGTGGTCTCGACACTTGTCTACGATTCTGATGATATGGGGATCGGGTCAATTCTGACGTGGTACATGTCGTGGTAGATAATGTGTTTTTCGTTTTTAAAATTTCATATGTAAATTTATCTGACCCTCTTACAGTGAAGGACAACATCGTAAGGCAACCTGTATACATCTGCGAAGAAATTCAAAGATTTTGAATTTTGATGTTGATTAAGGCCTAATCGATCTAACATAGTTTGGGCAGGCTCGTGCCCCTCAGTGGGCATATGGGCTGTTATGATGATTCAAAAATATTTAATTTAAATTATGTTATAATATTCTAAATGTGCCCTTTTTCTTCGTTTCATAAATCAACTTATAGAAAAAGAATTAAAATTAAAGCATTAATTTTTTTTATTAAGTTTGTATTAGGAAGATTTGTAACATAAATCAATTAGTGATGAATTATTTATAATCTATTCATATTTTCATCGTTTGATATCAGCTTTCTTTTCTTCTCATATGCAGAAAAATGTAATTTTATGTATTTGTTCTATTAAATTCTAGCCAAAATTTGTCTTTTTCTAGTCATGTTTGTTTCAAATTTACTAAAGAATACATAAATACCCAACATACATTTTAATTGTTAACTAAATACCTATAAACAATGTTTAGAATCATCATCGTAGATTTTTTATATGTAGTTTGAAAGTTTTTTCTTTTAGTTTATTATAGTATGTGACATGTTTTTGAATCAAGTCTTTAATTCAGCCCAAATACGCCCACTAATGGACCATGTCCATCAGTGGGCGTCTTTGGGCCTCCAAAGCACCTTTATACCAGTCGGTCAACATTGCAAACATCCAGTACCTATTTTTGATCATTACCAAATCGTCGGTCTATAATTAATTAACATAGCTCATTCGTTGGGCTATGTTGGTGACCCTACTACTTCTTCAGATTTCATTATTTTTGATTCGATATCAGAACTGCTTATGATTGCATAATACATAGAAGCCATAAAAGAAAAAGATTAAATTTTTGGGCGGATCTTAAAACATCATACAAATACAAAACAAAACTGTTTTTAAGAATTATGATAAAACAGACAAAATAATCATAGTTTTTTTTTTGCGAGATAAGACATTTCTAATAAGTATATGTTTTATAGAAGTTCTGCCAAATTTTCTGAAAGCCTTTTTTTTCAATTTTTATATGTGTATTTGGCAAAATGACTATACCACAAGTTATTTTTTATTTACGAAGAACGCATGAACGCAATGCAGAACATTGTACATCAACATTGAACATCAGAAATGAAATCGAATAAAATCACATCACTAAAAAGAAACGTTTATGTGACCAGTCTCAATTTCATTATCAACGCAAAAAATTGTCTCCGATTTATTACATATTATATAATAATACCAGCTTTTAAAAAACCTTTGTTTTGTTATTTGTAATCCAAATTGATTTGGGTTTCATCGAATAATAATTATATAATATGTAGTTTGAGTGTAGTTAGGTAGATTGAACGTTATCATAAAATCAAACTGACAGTGACAGATAATTTTTAAAGCGACAGTTAAAACATTAGGGTTAAGGTAATACTTTTAGTTCTATCCATCAACAAAACAAAATCAGTGTTTTAGTGATTGTGCGTAGATTCCCTCATTTTCTACACACATTTTCAACTATGGCTTAGTTATACGTCAAGGAATGCTTTCAGTCATAAAGCAAAATGTCCCTGCCTTATGAAATATTACTTCAACCGGAGCTACTTACAAATGAGCAGTTACTTAGTATTATAAAAGATGTTAGTGTCATTTACTAGTTTATTGTTACTGGGTTGAATAACTGATTCAATTTTACAATATACTTTTTCGATTCCATTCACAGAGACGTCTACATATAACAAATTTAGATAATATGCACAGGAATGATCTATTGGAAGTTTTCCACAAGTATTTTGTTCCTCATAGCCAAAGGATATACAGAGATACCGGCCGTGGTAAGGTGTTAAATGAAGCTCGAAAATCTAGTCCGGAGCCTTTGAAGTCAAATATAAATAAAATCCAATATTT
The DNA here is from genome assembly GCA_036419045.1 of Scirpophaga incertulas. Lineage (NCBI taxonomy): Eukaryota > Metazoa > Arthropoda > Insecta > Lepidoptera > Crambidae > Scirpophaga > Scirpophaga incertulas. The sequence continues at coordinate 3,107,853 of CM071631.1, read as the reverse complement.
GAAATCTCGAAATAACAATGAATGCAATAGGATGAAACCACCACCAGATATTTTATCAGGTCATTTTAAAAGAATTAAGTTAGACATTAAGACACAGACATTGGGAGATGTGAATATTTCTAAAAGGAAAGTGACTACAGAATATGTGAGTATTGTAATTATTATTTACATATAATATCATAAAATAAAGCAACACTCCTTTACTCCTTCACTCCTTTTGTCATAAAAATTAACTATTAAAACATATGACAAATTGTTGTCTTGATCAGGGACTTAAATAATATATAACTTTGGTGTATGCACTGTATTGTCATATTAAATTACAAGATGTTACATTCACATATTATTCTATAAATCTTTATGAAAATGATTAATTGTTTTTATAATAGATTCACTTATAATAACTTGCAGCATAGCACAAATTAATAATGTGTTTTTTCCCTTTACTTATGCCATATTTTTGTGCAAAGAATAAGATTTGACAAAAAGTACCAAATTTTTCTTCATTGATTTTTTTTGACTTTGTCTTCTGGTTTTTTTTTCTATAGTCCAGAATTATTGGATCCATGTATCTTTCTTCCACTTCATATATGGAAAGTGGGTTGTATTGAGCCAGCCATGATTGTGATGTTTCTTTTTGTTGTGATCATGTCTTTTTTTAGCATTTGTCTTTTAGATAAGTATGGAGCCAGGTGAATAATGTGTCCAATTCATCTTCATATTCAGGATTGTCATTATGTTTGGATACGATAGTGTTTCGATTCTATTGATAGTGACTGGACCGTCCAACAGATCTCTCTATTAACAGCATATTATAGGATTTATTTGTGTTAATATAACAGAGTTATAATTCTTATTTATGAACTTAATTTATACATTTTGTAATATTGCATTTTCATTTTTTCGTGTGTAGGTGTAGGGTACGTTTTTTGCAGGTTTCATTAGATTGTTAGTATATTATTTATTAGTACTTTGCCCACATCTTTAAGGGTTGCAAAGCTAGTAACTATATTAAAAATATTTATTCAATAATCTTGATATATAATATAGTAATAAGTAATTAGTTTTTGTTTGATGTTTGTTATTAAAAATGAAAACATTTTCCAGGTGACACCGTTAACTGACAGCCCTCCTTCAAAAAAAAACAGAACTTACATTACATGGCCATAATTACAAAACAACCTTAAAATTTTACTGTGGAATTTAGTTCTGGTACTAACTGGCTGTTGTCACGGTCGTGTGTTGTCACAGTTCTCTTTTAACCTAAACCAATTTTAAAGGTAATTATTATGTGGCTATATAAATTCATTATCCTTGACTGAATGTCTTTTACAGCAGCAGCACTACAAAAAAAAAAACATAGCTGATGCATAATTTTAAGATACTATGAGGATTTCTGAATTGATGCTTTGCCTGAATGTTTCAGAAACAACATTTTACAATTATCAGTTTAGGATCTTTGATTTGTAATGTACAATTTAGTTGGAACTCTTGTTCAATTATTTATTTCAATTAATCATAATTGTGAAACTGAAATTGTAAACTAATTGTTAATATTATTCTTCTACAATAAAAATATTGAAAATGCAATGAGGGATGTGTTGTCACAAATATTTTTAAATTTATGTTGCATGCAATATCAAGAAATAATTATTCCAGCACAACATGGCTTATGATTTATATTTAGTATATTAGTTTAAGTATAATAATTAGATATGTGTAATCCTTTTCAACATGTCTGTCATGTCAACATGTTTAATGATGTCTTTAATTTTAATTCTGTCAAAATTATGTTATTATTTATTTATTTGAAATATGATATAAATTGTGATATTTTACATCATTGTTTTAATCTGTAATAATAGATATTATACATTTTATCATATTACAGCAATATTAAATGTTTCTGTGCCCAATTTCAATTTACATAGCTAACATTAGAAAACTCAATAAGCTTTCTTTGTAAGTATTGGTTTATTCCATTTTATATATCAAGAGATTATTTTTCTCTTATGTACTGCTGAGATGTTCTGTATGTCTTCTTCAATGTATATAAATACCAGAGAACTGTAAAGTTTTGTTTGATAATCATGTTTTTTGTACCAGTCATGATATTACATGTTTGTTCAAATATGTTGTATCAAACCGACACATTGTAAATATTATGTTAATAATTATGAACTGGGCTTGGTGGCCCTGGAGCTGGAACTGGTGGATTTTACTTTCTGTAAAAGATTTATTTAAACATGTTACTTTTAATGAATAACACTTAATTGAAATGTATAAAAATATATGTAATTAAAATGTAAATAATATTTATGTGTAACAAGATCGCAGACTGTCTTAACATTTAATCAGAACAGCACCATGACAGAAAATAACTTCTTGTAGTCAAAATATGAAGCTAAAAGAGCATTAAGAAAAAATTCATACCAAATATGATTTTTAGATAAATGGAAACACCTTGTTACACAGATTAGGATATTACATACACAAACAGCAATATTGGTTACTTTGTCGCTGTAAGCAATTTCTGCTAGGCAACTAGGTGCTAATAGAATATATTGGTGTGAACATATGGAAATTCTCATGGGAGGATTCCAGTCGTAGCCATCTCCGGGCTTAATTGATAATGATAATGAATCTTTATGTAGAAAAATATAACTGGTTTTTTAGGCGGACAGTAAATTAGTAATCAAAGATGTACAATGCTTATTTAAAAAATATGTTAAATGTATACTGAATTTTGTAAATGTTTTTTTTTAATCTATACATAATAAGTGTACTCTTTTAACTAAGAAATATTGTAGCACCAACAGTATTCCTGCAGTTATTACTTTTGAAGATACATCAACATGTTTACGGCGTTGTGGCGGATTGCTCAAAACAATCCAAACTAAAATTACTGCAATCTTGACGTTATAATTCAGCAAACTCGCCCAATTTGTATGAGCGTTAAAAAAATTATAAATTTTTTAGAAATCTAAAAACTATTTTATGTAAAAAAATAAACTGAAATTTCTATATTTACATATATTTTCATGAGAAATAAATTGCTCAAATTAGATAATTATAGTATAAAAACGGTCATATTCAGTTGTAGTCTGTCTTCATATTATTTATTCTTCATTGCTGCAGAAAATTGGAATCCAACATATGATTTAAAATTTAAAAAAAATTAGAATATTTTTATAATAAATTAAATAGTTGTCCAGAGAAAATAAAGAAGTAGCAGTAACGAGTCAAAATATTACCTGTGAAATAAACACCGGTCTAAGATATATATTGACTCTTCAGAAAATATGATGGTTCTCGCACTAAACATCGGCATAGCATTTCAGGAAGCCCCATAATTCTTAAGTTAATAGGTAAACTCACAGAAGGTTATAACGGTAAAGCGTTGACGGCTGAATGATGTGTCACAAAGCTACATCTGATGATAGCGTTGCGGTGGTGCAACCTAGTGAACAGTTTGACGATTTATTTTTCCCCAGGGGGGATGATAGTGAATTCTCATAAGGGGTGCGCTAAACACTACCTACAGCCTTTGGTCGGGTAGAAGGCCCGGGACCTTATCGGCTTTGAACTAAAGCACCCGCCCTCCAGAGCGGTGGGCGGTGCAAGATTGACGATTGACAGAGAATGAGTAGCCGCAATTTATTTCGACTTCAAAAAAGCTTTTTAAATCAAATCAAAATAATCTTTATTCAACATAAACCTTTACAGGCACTTATTGACGTCAACAAACAAAACAAAAAAAAACCTTGTCCGTACGTACGAATAAGGAAAAAAAAAAATATTGACTCGACACCTGTTCGGAAATTGGGAGAGCCATCTCGAGAAGAACAGGCAAGAAACTCTGAAGATCTATTTTTTATCTCCTCTTTTCAATGTTAATAATTATAATAATATAATATATAAATACAATATAATATAAGATACAATCATACCTAATACGTTTACAGTCGTATGTATGTTTACATACACATATAAAAATAATACAATATTATAAATAATGTTGTTACCAAACATGGCTCTATGAATAGTGTCCCTATTCCCAAATAGTGTGATCATTTAGATAGTCACTTACTTTATTACCTACCTTTACTCATGAGGACAAATCAATGACACTTTGCGGAAGTTTGTTAAACATAGATATACATTTCCCCAAGAACGAACAGCTAGTTTTATGGAGTCTGAACATTGGAACGGCAAGTTTATTTTTGTTTCTAGTATTCACATTATGTAGATCACTTTTTTTATTGAATTTATTATAGTTTCTATATACAAAAACTAAATTATCATATATAGTATATTAACTAGCTAAACTTAAAATATGAATTTCTTTGAACAATTCTTTAGTGATTCTCTAGCCCGTAAACAGTAAATAGCACGAATCGCTCTTTTTTGTAAAAGGAAAATACTCTCAATGTTAGCCGCTGATCCCCATAGCAGCAGTCCATAGGACATAACACTATGAAAGTAGCTGAAATAAACAATTCTTGCCGTTTCAACATTAGTTAAAAGTCTAATCTTTTTTACTGCGTACGCCGCTGAACTAAGTTTGATTGCCAAAGTTTCAATATTTTGATATAGTTAATGTTCAAATATTAAGCTGAAGTGGGTTTACACCTCGGATCTCTGTTTTTTGAAGTCTCATGAGAAATAGGCAAGAGTTTATAAAGTATTATATCAATGTGGAATTATTCATAAAACCTACGTAAATGCGAAACCAAGGGTTCAACAAATTGCACAATAAGTTTGTAATTTTTGTGATAGAACAAAAAATTGTCAATTTTGGGATTTTTTTCTTAACATATGTTGTGACCTTGCTTCTTGTAAAATTTTATGAACTTAGACCATAGCTATGGGAAGTATCTTATAGGTGTTGAGTCCTCTGCTTAATGTTAAAATATAAGGCTTGATTTTTAAAGCAAAGCAAAGCGTTCCCGTGAAAATGATGATTTGCAGGACAGACGATAAAGTGTATACTTTCACTTCAAACTCTACTAAGACGAATTAACCTTCTGTTGCTTGTCTGAATAGAATTTACATTCTTAAGGTCCACAGTTAATAGACCATCTTCTTCATCAAAAGTACGTTCTTCTTCAGAATACAAACAAATTGTCTCTTCTTTCTCACTGTCGCTGTCAAAAATTTATCGTTTCGCTGCTTTTGCAGACACCTTTCTCTTTTTTCGGATTTTTTCTTCTGCGTCTTACAAGGCAGGGTGAAATAATGGCACAATAAAAAATATTGTAGGTTCGCTATCTACTACCAACTGCATGCAGTTTGAATCTAACAAAATTCAATATTAAATTACCAACAAGAACAAACGTTTGCAACAACAGGAGTGGTTGTTTTGAGTTTAATTTCTAGTTTATTTGAAGTGTTTCTTATTTTGTAATAAATACAGAGTTGTAAGTCGATAGTAATTAATAACGAAGATTTCCTATTTAATAAAAAAATAAGTGAATTATCTGAGGTCATGATCATGGTCTAAATTTATTTTAAGATTTGAAAAAATTACATGTTTTGCCACCCCGGCCCCGCCACAAAGCTTCCGTTTTCCTTTTTTTGAGGAACCCCAAAAGACAGTTGTCTTTGAGCGTTTTTATATAGACAAATGCAATACGTCGGCATTTTACCGAATATAATGCAATTGTTTATGGAGTATACCAACTTGGTCTGATGACATTATCCACACGATGAGAAACGAAGCAATTTTTTTTTATGTAGGTACACGAACAACATGTGAAAAACATAGTACAATTTATATGTTTCTCCCTAGTTCGATTTTAGTACTAGTATTATACAATAATAATTAGTTAAGAATAAAATTTTGTATTACCTATTTTATAATGTAACTGTGTAAGCTCGTGAAATAAAAAATGAATCTTTGTGTATGTTTCATCATTTCATTGTTAATCTACGTATTAATACGTAGATTACGTCTCTAGAGAGTACGTCTAATTGGCAATGTTATGTTGGCCCTAGGAACAAACTTTGTTAACTGGCATTGAATTCTAAAATCTATCGTTAAATCGTTAGGGCTACATTTAGGCTGAACGTATACAAAATACCTTACAAAATAGCCCACCGCTGAAGCGGGCCATGCGATGGTTTATACCTCATGAATACGATCAGCCACCATACTGGTCCTCTTACTGCCATCCATATCGCGTTTTCTTCCAGTTCACAATTAAAATATTTGTTTACTATGAGGCCACGTAGTGGACATTTATAAGAAAATTATATTGAACAAAGCACGCTAGTTCATACTACGGCGTTTGTTTGTATACTTATCGTGGGAAGGCCTACTTTAACAAGCGTCTGATAGCTCTGGCTTACCATGTGCGATTATTACCATGCGGATGAAATATAATCGCCGTTCAAAACTAGTCAAAATTGAAAACAAAATAATCCTTATTCATCATATGCCTTACAGACACTTATTGACGATTTGTGAATCGTAAATATGACCACAAATAGCAGGTTCCCTCTCTGGATTAAGACGTTGGATTGTTGTGGACGTAATGAAACTTATTTCACACATTGATTAACAATGTGTGAAATAAGTTTAATTACGTCCATAATCAGCAATGCCTACTAAACCATATAATTTTTAAAAATCGAAATGTCATTTTATGTCAAAGTGCCTTATCTTGAAATACGTCCTATTTAATATTATTAGAGCGGAGATAAATTTATTAAAATGGACTACATAATAAAGTCATCGAGAGCTACTAACCAAGACGAAGATGTAGAGATTATCAAAGAAGTAGGGCAAACAACTGCTAATCTGTCAAAGGTGCAGTCCCATTTCCTGGTATCGTCCGACAAACTGGACAAGTTGACGAGGAGAGTGATCGCTCCATACGCCCAAATCGAACGGAAGGGGCTGAAGGAAGAGGACGGGAAGGATCAACGTTACTTAGATTTGAACAGATTCAACGTCTTCTTAGATGACATGGTGGATCTTGACTCGCTTTTGTACGAAACTGCTATGGTGCTGAAGACCGTTACGAATAGTTCTGGTAATCAATTTGTTGTCTATGATCTACTGTTTTGTTTTCTTTTTGTGGCTTTGTATTACTTCTTTTTCATTTAAGTACGTGTTTGAGTTTTTTTATGCGGCCCATGCCAACTCAATCACTCGAAAATTGCAGATTAACCATACCTAAATGATTATACTTATAGATCTTGACAAGTGAATAATAAGCATATAATGTCTATTGCTGTCGCTCTGTACTCGAAATCGCTCGTAGAATACGATCAGGGGCGTAGCTACCGCCGTATCGGTCGTATCAATGATACGGGGCCCCCGAGCTACAGAGGCCCGTAACGTGTGTAAACAAAAATTTGTGAAATGTTATCCCCAATGTCACTTAATCTCGTGTTTCCCGATAAAATACATATAAAAAATGTCATACGTCATACTATAGAGTTTTTACTTCAGAAATGACAAAAGTCAAAAAAGTCCATGTTAAATGCCGTACACAAACTATAGATTTTTCACACACTATGAAACGTATACAAAGTGTCTACAAATCATGTATAGTTTGTTTATGGGCATTTTACACTAAACGCATTTTATGCGTGTTATTTTTATACGCTTGTTCTTTAACTCGTGGCTTCGGGTCCCGAATGATTCTCAATAGAATGTACAAACAATAATTATGACCTAACGAGCCCTTAGCACATTAATATTATAAATATAAATTAAAGGACCGCGTGAATTTCGTAGCGCTTTGTGATGTAATTTCCTTAAGCTTTGCCTGGAACAAACATTTTAAAACAAAAAGTGATCGGCCCAACTGTAACAATTTGTAGCAAGCTTGACACAAAAAATTAGTTTTATAATTTTTTTTATATATTTATTTATAATTATGTATTATATTAAATGCCCTATCTGGTGTAATCTTAAGGTTAACGACCTAATTAAAGGTACGGTGAGTGATATTTATATTTCAAGACTAGCTGTGCCCACGACTTCGTCCGCGTGGAATGTAATAATTTTTTTTAGTAGCCTAAGTTACTCTTTATTACATAAGCTATCTGCCAGTGAAAGTCCCGTCCAAATCGGTCCAGCCGTTCCAGAGATTAGCCGGAACAAACAGACAGACTAAAAATATGTATTTTGGCGTGTACCGTATATACTCGTACATTCATATGCATGTAGTAGAAAGCGGTTATTTTAATATTACAAACAGACACTCCAATTTTATTTATTTGTATATTTATTTATATATATAGCTAAGATATAATAAATGGTACAATATATATTTTAGTGTAATGCCTGTTTAAGTGTAATCAAACCAGGAACCTCCTTCCCAAAAATATAAACAAGCAGTCCTCTTTTTAACTAGTAATGTTTCAGGTGTGTTCCTGTACATCGTCAATGAAACTAGAAATGAAATTGTGCTGTTACCTCATCACACCAAGACGCCAGAACGACATGAAATAAACATCCCCATTGGTTAGTTTAAGTTCATTGTGTTTTATTGAACGTAACATTATGGAACGAATAAACAAATTTTTTGCCTGTCTTTCTCGAGAAGTCACTCCGTATTACCGAATATGTAGTCATTGCTTTTGTTTCGTGTATGTATAAGGTTAAGTACCTGTTTGGCTCGGAGTCTTATCAATGTTATATTTGTTTGACGTTAATAAGTGCTTGTAAAAGTTTATGTTGAATAATTATTATTTCGATTAATTTCTGTTTTCCTCTCCTCTCCAGAGGAAAAAAAAGATAGAAGAGGCTGAGAATTCTCATGGATACCACCGGAACCAAATGCTATGGTGATTATGTCGGACTCCAGACCGATCGAGGCGACTAATCCATGAGGATTCTCAGCCTCCACTTTCCGGAAGAAAAATAAAAGAATCAATATATATAGCATATATAGCTTTCCGCCCGCGGCTTCGCCCGCGTTATATTCGAATTTCCCACAGGAAGGATATGTTTTAACAATACTGCCATACAACCTTTCACCCCCTCCTTTCAACCTTTTACAACCCTTTTCTGCTTTAAAAGGTAGCCTCTGTCCTTTCTCAGCCTCTAGACTATCTGTGTACCAAATTTCATTTAAATCGGTTCAGTAGTTTTAACAATATTTCCATACAACCAATAATCCCTCCTTTCAACCTTTTACAACCCTTTACAACCTTTTTTGCATGAAAAAGTAGCCTATGTCCTTTCTCAGGCTCCAGACTATCTGTGTACCAAATTTCATTTAAATCGGTTCAGTAGTTTTAACAATATTTCCATACAACCAATAATCCCTCCTTTCAACCTTTTACAACCCTTTACAACCTTTTTTGCATGAAAAAGTAGCCTATGTCCTTTCTCAGGCTCCAGACTATCTGTGTACCAAATTTCGTTTAAATCGGTTCAGTAGTTTTGGTGTGAAAGCGGAACAGACAGACAGACAGACAGAGTTACTTTCGCATTTATAATATTAGTATGTATGTATGTATAGTATGGCACAAAACAATGAGCTTTTCCACAAATACTATTTTCACAGTACTTTTGATTAAAATTTCACCGTCTTCAATTTTCACAGATGACACTCCAGTTTTATTTATTTGAGTTCATTAAAATGACGATAACTTTTTTTTTAATGAACCGATTTTGATGAAACAAAGTTTAGATATTATTCTGAGTTAAAACAAAGCAAATAGTGAAAGTTTCAAGCAAATCGGTTCAGTACTTTCGGAGATAAACGTGAACATACATACAGACAGACAGACAAAAAATTCCAAAAAATTTTGTTTGCTTTCTAATAATCTATTTAAGTGCCCCTCTATCCATTTCAGTCAAAAATACTAAATGTACAGACAAAATATTTTTACTGTCTTATTATATGTATAGATAACAATGGAATAAACTGAATGGCTGCGTACAATGTGTCATACCACGTCAATTATCGGGTCAATTAAAGCACAGGTTTGGCCACAGATATAATAACTACTGTCTTCATCTTTTGGCAGGGCTCTCCAGTACCAACGCCATCCGCCATCGTAACTTACACCCTCATCGACAAATCAGTCCACAGCAATACATTTTTCTTGGAATTTCTGCCTCACACTACCATACACTATGTTAGGGTTATATCAGACCTTAGTCAAGTACGCTGGCCAAGTGTGGATTGGTTGACAACAAACACCTTTAAATTTCTTCGCAGGCGTATGCTGATTGCCTCACGATGTATTTCTAGTAGATAGGTATATAGGTCATGCGATCAGACCGCTCCGGTCGCGTAGAGTCCAACATAAACCTCATGACACTTGCCGTTGCGAGGGTATCCTGGGTACATTTCGTGCCCCTTGTGACGGATTCTCAGACTTCCTCTCCTAAGGAAAAAAAACTGTAGGGGCGTTAGATAATCCCTAGGTGCAGGTTGCGCGCTAGGGTCGCTTCCGATGCATGCAAATACAGCCCCCGCCCTCTGTCTGGACAATATTGCCATGTCCACAATAATCCCCTATAGGAATTTAGACACGTAGCTGGGCGGTCCCTCTTAAGGTGATCCGGAGAAATTGGGTTCCCCAGTCGCTAGATCGTCCGTACTAGGGACAAGATAAACATCGGGGTGGTTTAGTGGGTATGTCCTACGGGGAGAGTCCTACACACACCTGATGACTAGCCATCATCAGGTATGGTGCGCAAAATATTCCAAATCGCCAAAAAAAACTGCGCTAGATAAATGTACATATGAAATTAAACGGAAACCGTTATACATATGGCAGGATCGACCCCAGAGTCAATTCTTGATCAGGGCCCCACGAATCACCCGATCGGTAGACTAGTGCCGAGACCACAACGTCGCCGAAGCTTTTAGATTAATGAAGTAAACTATTCGATTAACGCTTAGAGTAAAGTAGAAATAGTTATTACTAAGAGCGTTAATCTCTACATACCCATATTTGTTTTCCGCCTGGAGAGGAGAGGCTTATTGTCCTTATGGCCACCAAGTCCCACGGTGAATATGTCAATCTCCAAACCAATCAAAGTGGCTCCACGGAGACGACCTATCGACTAAACAGTCTAAGCTTTGACCATAAGGGCTTTAATCTAAGGGCTTGGAGGAAATATATAATCCTCGCTCTGATTTTAAGAATCGCACATCGAGTGTACTACCTCTTCATAACTTTGTTGACACCTAGGTGAAGGTAAGACGGTGTCAGCGCACGTCGCCTTCACAAAAGAATACATGGTAATTGAAGACGTGCAGCGCGACGCTAGGTTTGCGGAAGGTCAGCGTTGGGTGGATGCGCGTGCGCTGCTCTGTGTCCCTATCGTCAAGCCCGACGGTGGCTGCTACGCAGTGCTCGAGCTGTACCGAACGTTCTGTGAATGCTACGACGACGTAAGTGATTATTACAGACAAGATTTTTTTAAATTTGATAATGCTATCGTTGACAGACGAGCAAATGGCCGACTTGATCTGATCGTAAGGGTTAACCATAAAAATGTGACGCGAGTATATGGTGTCGTTACCTATTTATAATTATATAAATTTATATACAAGTGTAACACTATGAGTGTCGATACTATTTATGTGGTAAGTGTAAAAGTGCAATGATAGGAGAACGGACGGGTACAGGTTTCTAAATATTATTATTTGACGTTTGAAGTTTTATCAACAAATAACTTTGGATTTTATGTAGTGATAATGCCAACATATATGACCAATTTTTGTTGACTATCAGAACATGGTATATACCGCGGTGAGCTTGGCGTGCTGGGCTGGCGCTGCAGTCCACCAGGCGCAGGCGCGCATTACGCTACACCGTTCCTCGCATCTCAATGATGAATTGCGCGCGCTACTACAAAGCTACTTCTGCGACCTCGCCTCCATTGATACAATGCTTACTGATATGCTGGTGAGTTCGCTTACCTAGATATAATAAAATAATAAATAAATAATAAATAAATAAATATTTGTTACACTTACACCAATTAGCCTAGCCCAAACTAAGCTCTGTAAGGCTTGTGCTATGGGATCTAGGGTAACGGATAGACATACATATATTATACATATATAAATAATTTTTATAGAAATATATATCAACAACCATGACTAAGGTACAAATGCTCGCATTCATCACACAAACATGTGCCCCCACCGGGACTCGAACCCGGGACCTCAGAGATGGCGACACCTTGAAACCGGTGTACTATCCACTCGACTATGGAGGTCGTCTCGGATATGGACAAACCTGACAAACAAAACCATTTAGTATTCCGGGCTGAAACAGCGGGAGTTGGGTGCAGAATCTGCTCGGCTCTGCCGCGCGCATCTTAACTCCCTATATTGATATGGACAGACAATAATCGTCTGTTTAGTGAACAGGACAGAATATTCCGAATTTAGGAGAGCTCACGGATAATAATTAAAAGTATAACTGGCCATTATTTCGTTAATTAACAATAACAACTTTTCCATTAGCAGTTTATCTATTAAACTGTTCTTTCTTAAGAATTCTTAACTCAAAAAGGGTTTCGAGTACCTGATGCTATGACTTTATATGCTAGTAAACTATTGTATATATAAACGAAAAATTAAAAACAAACATATTTTTTATTACTTCAGTGCATCAGTGCCTTAGACATACCAGTTTGTTGATATTTTATAAATTTTATGTAGATTGCTCACTATATTTTCCTTCACTATAAGCAAACAACGAACAAATTACTTTTGAAATAAGAAAGTAAATTTATTTTATATCTGTACCCATATATACACTATAAAGTAAACAAAAATAACTTTTTAACTACTTCAGTGCAAGAGCCTTAAAGTTGTACTCATTAAAACTGTAGTGTTTAAGATAGTAAGTCAACTGGATATTTAGGCGATTGTAAAATCGTTCATCGGTGCGATGAGAAGCAGTTTCTACATCATAGACAAGGAGCGAGTGGGCGATGGGCTGTACGCCGACATGTGGGATGACGGTTGGTCGTCCGAAACATCCCTGATGCCGAAGAAAAGGGTTAAGGTGAAGTTAGTATTATAAGGTGTTGTATTACTTCAGCTTCTTTTCCGTTTTATTGAATGCTATGTATTAACAAATAAGTAGATTGTCCTACCACGGCGATACTTACCACCAGTAGGCTGATTTTTGTTTTTTTTTTCATTCTGAAGTGTCTTGTAAACGGACACTTTAACTACTTACAATCTAGTCGATTAGTTAATAAGTAGTACTATTTTGACGTAAACTGAAAATCTGTCTACTGATAAAATCTTCCCAACTTCTCTCCTGAGGGAAAAAATGGATTCAGATTATGCTCGAATTAAATTAATCGATCTCAGAACGATCAGCCATTCAGTTAATAGCGCTAGTAGATCTAATAAAGACAGAGTTATTTTTCTATATTTAGTAGAAACATGGGGAACAGAAAGTCTATTGATGTTTAGTGGTCTTTGCGGGCGTTATTTATCAATTATAGCAAATGTGGAGGATCGATTTTTGACTGAGCAGATTTAAAATAGATTTAAGCAGATAGAAAAATATTTATATCTTTTGGTTAAAAATCGCATTTAAAATAAAAGATTGAAATAAAAATAAAAAACTCCATGTCACAACAGCGAGCTGACTATATAAGTGAAATATTCACACCACATTTTTGTTTCTAAGACTAATAGTTTTTTAATTATTCAGGTACGATGATATAGACCTTTTCGTTACGATCCACTTTTTAAACCTGGTACCCTTATGTTTCGGCGCGATGTTAAAGACGTTTCACGTCAAAAAATACATTATGTACTAAGAATAATTACCGTGCGATTTTCATACGTTGCGATACCGCATTAGTCTGTGGAAGCCTTTATTCGTTTCATTCCGGCATTCCAGGGTATTATCTGCCACACACATCCCATTTCCAGCATCAGGTCCTCGTCAATTAGAAACACGAAGAGAACCAGTCAAGACAAATTCAACAAGCCCATACTCGATGGACTTACTAAAAGGCAGTCCAGGGTTATGTCTCATGTCTTCGAGCCCTAACAGCAGACCAGCTCAGTGGTTCCAGAAGATATTAGTGTTTCAAATGTCAGATCCCACATATGCTTGAAAGCAAACTGTGCGTCCAACATTCCTATCGCACCTAACAAACGACCTGATGACCTTGAGGACCTGAATCGATTTCCACCAAACATAGCTAAAACCATTCTCAACGGATATACCTTTTAAACAAAAAAAAAACCGCATTAAAATCGGATCATCCGTTTGGGAGCTACGTTGCCTCAGACAGACACATACATAAACTGACACACACACTGACACACAAACACACTGACACACACACAGACACAGACACGTCAAACTTATAACACCCCGTCGTTTTGCGTCGGGGGTTAAAAACTACGTCAGTGAATTTACGTTTAACATGAAGGGACAGTCTGTGTGATACTTGCTACAATAGTGCGTTGTTAGAATAATAGCAATTAATATTGAATATTCAAACGATTACGCGATTTCAGCTTGGGTGCGGAGCAAACACCGGCAGGATTGGTGGCCCGCACCGGAGAGGCGTTGAACGTGTGTGATGCTTATAAAGATCCTCGGTTTTTCAAGGAAATCGACCCCACTACTGGCACCGTGGTCAGGTCGTGTTTGGTGTCGCCAATAATGGACAAGACTGGTGTTATTGGTACTTACATTATGCTTCATTCGATTTTTTTATAGTAATGTCACATATTACACACGAGCATATTATTATATATTATCTTAGTACCGTTGGAGGAGTTGCAAGTTACGGTATACTGTAAGCATGGCGCATTAGAAAGAAAAGGAATGAAAATAAATGTAAGCTAAACGAAAATGACGACACTTGAAAAAGACTTAAAACTGTTAAAATGATTGAAAACTGTTAAACTGTTGAAATGATAAATTGATGATGAAACTCTTATTATTGGAAACGAATGTTTCAAGCAGTAACAGAGTTTTAGTTTACGAAAGATGGTAAGTATGATTGTATGACATCGAAAGAAGAGTGAAAATCAAATCTTTATTCAATATAGTCCTTTACAGGCAGTTATTGACATCAAACAAATCAAAATTAATTATTCAAATATGACTTCATAGAAAGCTCTTTTGAATCGTTCAAAATTTTTTTAACCCATTAGCGTATTTTTTAGCTGATAAGAAGAATAGGCGCAAGAAACTTATCGGCTTTATCAAAAGTAATAACAACATTTACAATAAATTATGTCGTTATCATACAACATATGTGTTTACAATTTATACAGAAAAACAAATATTTACACTTTAGAATGTAATGTCTTCAAATCAACACTAAGCATTGACATCATTTAAATAATCATTGACTTTGTAATATTACTCATTAGCGTTTTTTTAATATGTATCTTGAACATATGAAAAGGCAATTCAGCTACACTATGTGGAATCTTGTTATAAAAATTTATACATTTGCCCATAAACGAACCTAATTTAGGACCCAAAGAGAAGATATGTACAAGAAAAAAAAGTATCTTTACACCTACCTATAGGTAATACTTAATAGGTATACTATAAAGGTATACTTTTAATACAACTTTATACTCATAAGTATAGGAATGAATATTGGATGTTGCAAAAGAAGCATAAAGGTTAGATTGTAGTGAAAATGAGAACTATGGCTGGAAGGACGATGAAGGATAAATTGCGAAATAATGTAATAAGGAAAGAGGCGTGAGTATATATATATATATATATATATATAATATATATATATATATATATATATATATATATGAATGTAGTATGTGTTATTCACTTCAACAATAACCCTGACTATACGTCAACATCCGAGCGAATATCGACGCCTTTAGGGCTTTTAGAAGGTAGAATCTTACAATTGGTGTACGTTACAAAATGACCTTTCTGACCCAAGTCCATATGTCTAATTTCAATAGTTTACGGTCAACAATAATGAATCGCAGTTAATAGTCAGAGAGACAGTGGTGCTTTGATCTCGATACTGGTCTATAGAGGCCCGGGATCGAATTTTATATGTATGTACATACTTTTATCTGACGTTTCTACAATAAAGGGAAACATTGCAAGGTACAAAGTACTTACATGCAACTGCGGTGAAATTCGAAGTGGCATGGAAAGTGAACCAAAACTTGGCCGTGGTTTTGAACAAGGCCTAATTGCCCTGACATAGTGACGGTAGAGTCATGCCGATGCAGAACATGATGATGATAAGGTCTTCATTGAATCAGGACATTATTTTATAGGTAATCGTAATGTATGGATTGATGTAATGTAATAACAAATACACATGGAGTGACAAGGATGGATGTTTGTGTCGGTTTTGCACCCAGATGTAGGGTCCCAAATAATTAGTATGGCAATCCCTCTTTTGGCAAAGTCCCAGTTCGTCCATACCACGGGGACTGTACGTCGGGGCGTATAATAAACTCAGATTAACGTTACCCCGAAACCCTAGCTTTCGAAGGGAGGTTTAGCTGGTAGCTACTGACATATTTACATAGGCAATGTTATCTTGCTCTTTTAACACGTTCCCTGCGTCATCATTTTCAAAGAACTTTCAGATAGTGCTTTGGAGACTTAAAAGTTCTCGAAAAAAACCTACCTACCTAGTCTGCGAAAGATACAGTTTTGAAAATAATGTACATCTTCCAAAAAAAACAAGGTATGAAAATAATTACAGTACCTACTGTGCGTTAGGGACCTAATCTATCTCTTATTTCTTTTTTAATGTCCTGAAATTCAGCTTTAAGTAGGAAGCAAATATGTATATTTGTCCTACTCAAACATAAATACATACATACACTCACGCCTTTTTCCCATGGGGGTAGGCAGAGATTACGTCTATTATTACGAAACATAAAGAACACGTTAAATCCTCCCGCAAGGAGTGAAACAACACGATTATATTCAACGCACAATACAAATGTCCTGCAAGAGCTCTGATGGATCTCATAATGCAGTGAACGTGTTAACGTGTAATATAAAATATCTCGCCTTAAAAAGAAAGGAGAGAAAATACAAAATACAATCTTTGGAAATAAGGATAGATTCAAACATATTAAAAGAGAAAAAAAAATTGCAGGCGTCGTCCAACTAACAAACAAATTGAAAGGACAACCGTTCACCGCGGAAGACGAGAAGATATTTGGCGTCTTCATCAGCTATTGCTCGCTCATTGTCCATTTCTACAACATGCAACAGAAAAATATATTTCATGTATGTACTCTTTGGTACTATATCGTTATACATGTATAAATTGCATAATTTTTATACAGAATATAGGACATTTATACAGTTCACGTGTGCTGCAATGCGTCAACCCACACTGAAAGAATATTTTTATACAGGACATTTATACAGGTCACGTGTGCTGCAATGCGTCAACCCACACTGAAGGAATATTTTCATACAGGACATTTATACAGGTCACGTGTGCTGCAATGCGTCAACCCACACTGAAGGAATATTTTCATACAGGACATTTATACAGGTCACGTGTGCTGCAATGCGTCAACCCACACTGAAGGAATATTTTCATACCGGACATTTATACAGGTCACGTGTGCTGCAATGCGTCAACCCACACTGAAGGAATATTTTCATACAGGACATTTATACAGGTCACGTGTGCTGCAATGCGTCAACCCACACTGAAGGAATATTTTCATACAGGACATTTATCGAAATTTAAAAATTGGAAAAGTCTATACATCAAATAAGTTGGACAACTTCTGGGTTATAATGGAATGGAAAACGAAAACTTTGAGGGCAAATAATTGAGATGATTATTCTGTTAATAATTTTTGTGTTATGGAAGCAAAAGACAAGACGTACTCGTTGAAACTGGTTTATTACTCCACACATAACATGATATTAATCATAATAATTAAGAGAACAGCCATCCATTTGTAACCGGAAGGAGCGGAAGAGAAAAAGGCATCGGCACATGCCACAGACACAAAATATTAATAAAACAATAAATGACATGGTGTTTTATTGATACATCCAACACTCTCCCTCAATATAACACGCATGACATATTCATTACATACAATCTTTTATTCTAATCCTATTCCTATACACAATCTGTTGAACACTACTTTATTTAAGCCCTTAGTACAAATATCTGCTAATTGATTTTCAGAAGTTATATAATTTAATTTAACAATTCCTGCTGCAACTTTATTTCTCACAAAATGATATTTTAAATCTACATGTTTCAAGCGCTTATGATGTTCTGGATTTTTGGAAATATGAATGGCAGATTGATTGTCTTCAAACATTTCAATTTGAGCACAACAAATTTCTATTTCATTTAAAAGATTCCTAACCCAACATGCCTCACTAATACCCTTACCCAGTGCAATATATTCGGACTCGGTTGAGGATAAAGCTATACAAGTCTGTTTATTCGAACACCATGAAACAGTATTACCAAACACTTTAATAATATAGCCCGATGTTGATTTACGGTCATCTCTATCTCCTCCCCAATCAGCATCTGTATATCCTAAAACCGGTCTATTGTCATCTTGTTTATATACTAACTTCAGCTCCAAAGTTCCCTTTATATAACGTAGAACACGTTTTAAAGCTTTCCAGAGATCTTCATTAGCAAAAGACTGAAATCTACTCAAAAAACTTATTGTATAACATATGTCAGGCCTGGTACCTAACATTGCATACATTAAGTGTCCTATTAGCTGACGACATTTTCTTTGCATTTCCTTATCATTTGATGCTTCTTTTGACAGTACTAATCCAACTTCTATAGGCGTTGAAGACGGTTTACAATTTGCCATGCCGTACTTTGATAATATATCTTTCAAATATGCTTTCTGATCCAGAATAATAACATTTTCTTTCTTTTCTATATTTATTCCTAGATATCTTGAGGCTTCACCCATATCTTTCATTTCAAAATTTTTCTGTAAAGACTCTATTAACTTATCAATCTCTTTATTTTCTTCTCCAAAAAGCATCAAATCGTCAACGTACAGTAATAAATAGAACTTCTTGCTCCTTTTGTAATATAGACAGTAATCAGCTTGACTTCTTACAAAACCTTCATTTTCCATAAATTTATTGAACCTATTATTCCACATCCTCGGTGATTTCTTTAAGCCGTATAATGATTTTTGCAATTTTAATATGTTTCCCTTTTTGATTTCTAAGCCTTCAGGTGGCTTTACATACACTTCTTCATCTATATTGCCATTCAGGAATGCACTCTTTACATCTAACTGTTTTATGTTCAGGTTATATTTATTTGCAATCGAAAGAAGAATTCTTAAAGTAGGTAGTTTTGCTACTGGTGCATATATTTCAGAGTGGTCAAAATAGTTCTCTTGCTGGAAACCTCTTACTACAAGTCTTGCTTTGTATATCTCATTATTATTATCTGCTTTCTTCACTTTAAAAACCCACTTAGTATCAATAATCTTTTTATTCTTCGGCATTTCAACTTCTATCCATGTATTATTATTTTTCAGAGCACTCAATTCTTTCTGTATTGCTTCTTTCCATTTCTTAGAATCATTCCCTGTTATCACGGAGTTGTAGGTAAGTTCCTCCTCTCCCTCTATGAAATAACTGTAGTAATCATTATATTTTTCCGGTTTCTTTATTTTTCTTGTTCTCGTATTGCGATTTCTTTCTTCATGCAACATTTTCGAATCATTATCTTCTATTATATCATCCTTTTCATAATGACTGTTTTCAAATTCTTCTTCTAAAGCTTCATAATCTTCGAGATCCTCACATTCTTCATAGTCACTCTCATTTAATATTCTTTCTTCATTACTCTTCTCAGTTTCATTTTCTTTGTTTAAACTATTTTCTTCAGATCTCACTAAATCTTCTTCAATAATATTCTCCTCGCTAATCTGTGTTAATTTTCTATGTTCTTTATCTTGCTGTTCTCCATCTTTTTCATTAGTATTTTCTTCTAGTATAATATTCTTCTTATATGTAACCATGTTTGAACCAACATTGTTATTTTTCTCAATAAATACAACATCTCTATAAGTGCCAATCCTATTTGAATCGGGGAACCAAATACGGTAACCTTTTGTGTTGAGACCATAGCCCACAAATATTCCCTTGTTGCTCTTTGTGTCCCACTTCAGTCTTCGTTCTTTTGGAATATGAACATAGACATCAGTACCGAAGATCTTCAATGAGTTCAGATTTATCTTCTCTTTATACATTAGTTCATATGGAGTTTTTCCTTTGCACCGTGTAGGACCTGTTCGATTCAAAGTATATATGGTAGTACTTACTGCTTCTGCCCATAAATTTTTCTGTAAATTCTTTGCTTGTAAAAGTGTACGTGCAGACTCAACGACGGTTCGCATGTCTCGTTCAACTCGGCCATTTTGTTCGGGAGTGTAGCTTACAGTAGTCTGGTGTGTGATCGCTTTTTTATAAAATAAATCTTGTACATCTTTATTAATAAACTCCTTTCCATTATCACTCCTAACAATTTTCACTATATGTCCATCTTTCTCTAAAGTTAATAAAAAATTCTTAATACAACCATAAGTATCAGATTTATATTTTAGAAAATACACAAATCTAAAGCTACTATAGTCATCTTTTATCAACAAAAAATATTTTGAACCCCCTAATGATTCTTCCTCCATAGGTCCGCAAAGATCCATATGTACTAACTCCCCAGGATACCTACCGATGTTATTACTTTTACTAAAACAAGCTCTATGTTGTTTACCCTTTAAGCACGACTCACACTGACTAATCTGCCCTTCATATTTCACTCCATTATTATTTAACACATTTATTACATGTTGATAATTTTGATGAACAAACTTTGCATGCCAATCAGTTATACTAGTCATTGCTACAGGTGCTACAGACTTTTCTACTGTCATTTGAATTATAAATAATTTTCCTGAACGATAAGCTAACATTGTAGTTTCATTATTATACATTATTTGACAAATTTTATTTGTTGATTTTAACATATAGCCTTTATCAGTTGCACAAATTACAGAGAACAGATTTACTTGTAATTGAGGAACATATAACACATTATACAAAATAGATGATATACATTTAGATCCCACATAAGCTTTGAATTTAATATTACCAATACCATATATTTTCAATTTTGATCCATCTCCTACTGTTATATATTTTTCACTTGACATTTCAGAATAACTGTCAAACATATATTTATCTTTACACATATGTTCACTAGCCCCAGTATCTAAAATCCAATCACTACTTGGTTCCATACAAAAATATGCTTTAGGTACATACCTCTTATTGTTAGGATTAGAATATTTTGTGTAACAGTCTTTACTTAAGTGACCAATCTTGTTGCATTTAAAACACTTCCTGAACCTACAGTCCTTTTTAAAATGTCCACTTTTTCCACACACATAGCACTTTTTATTATCTACATCTTTTGACACTATTTTTGCACTTTGAGTCGCACTAGTACCTGCAACCAGAGCAGATGTTGACTGCTCCATCCCAACAGAGCAATGCTCAGCATTCCGTTCTTCCTCGATCAGCAATCTGGCCATCAGTTCTTTGAAGGTTTGTTCCTTTTCAGGCACCGACTCCCAAGCAGATATAAAATGTTTATATTTGTCTGGTAAACTCATTAATATTTTGGTGATGATCATGTTCTCTGACATCTTTTCCCCCATTGTATTCAATTGTGTAACTATTTCTTCTATTTTTGTTATAAAAACGGCAACCGGTTCTTCAAATTTAATATTATAAAATTTTTGTTGAATCAGGTGGACACTTACTTTGGTGGAGGGTTCGTATAGAATCAATAATTTTTGCCACATTTCCGCACTGCTAGTGCATGATGCTAAATAGGTTATGACCTTTTCATCAATTTTATTTACGATTAATTCCTGAGCTTTAGTGTCTCTCTCTTCCCAGAGCTCTACCGCCTTCGTATCGGTCTCCACAGGTTTTGGGGTTATGCCACTCACAATTCCGAACAACTTTTTAGCTTTTAGGTTAATTTGCATTTGAAACTTCCATGCTGTCCAGTTCTTCCCATCTAAAATAATAACTCCTCGGTGTTCCATCTTGTCTTTTATTGTTTCTCGAACCACGTTTTTCACAAGGCCCGGTGAAGAGTCCTTGACGCGACTTACTCGACGATATACCAAAATCTCCCTTTAATATTTTCTCCGCTGACCTGGGCCCATAACCTTTTGTGTTATGGAAGCAAAAGACAAGACGTACTCGTTGAAACTGGTTTATTACTCCACACATAACATGATATTAATCATAATAATTAAGAGAACAGCCATCCATTTGTAACCGGAAGGAGCGGAAGAGAAAAAGGCCATCGGCACATGCCACAGACACAAAATATTAATAAAACAATAAATGACATGGTGTTTTATTGATACATCCAACAATAATTATTATTATTTAAAATAAATCAATAATAAAATTATTACAATAAGTTATAACTATGTATTTTAATAAATTGTTCTATTTGAATGATCAAATTTGATGTTGTTTTTATTTGTTTCTCTTTTTGTAACCTGTTATTATAGATTTTTTATACAAATCAATAGATTATATGACAACTGATATGTTGTACTTTCTGATCAAATAAATAGATTTCTTTAAATTTCGATTTTCCTCAATTGTGGTAATTTTTTATGTTAAATAATTCTCATCTTTTAACTAGTTCGCATTATTAATCTCCAAAAAAATCATTGAAATCCATTCACTGGATTTCGCCATTTTTTCATTTATAATGCCTAATTGCACTGAACTAATTAAAATTTTAAGGAAAACCTAAACAAGGTGTACAATGAGCTGATGAGCGTACACCTAAAGCCTTGCAGCGGGGACATGCAAGAGCTGCTGAATACTAACGGAGTGATAGTGCTGCCCAGCAACTTTCATAGGTGAGTGAACATCAGGCAGTTGAATGTTAAACAACGAGGCGAGTTTTTAAGTAAATGCCATTTGATATTACGTAGTTGTATTCAATTTTGAAGTGCTAATGGTGTGAAAGTCATTGAAATCATCGGGAGATTAGCAAAGTTTATGGCGATAACATGAGTGATGGCATTGTATTCAAATGTCTCATTTAAGGAACGAACGACGCAGTAGGCGGTCAGAAGTCCTTACAGATGATTTGTTGTGTAAAATCGATAAAAATGTAAGAAGCCAGGAACTATACGTCCCAAACTGGCTCCCAATAACTATCACATGTTCCGCCAGGTCAGAGCCTTTACAACCACGAGGGAAGAAGTCAAGACGACATTAATGAATTGGTTGTACAGTTAGATAGCAAAATTATAGCACAGAATGCAAATGCTCTTGGAATGCTAGGCTTTGATATTAGTGGAAGTTATGTCAAATAGAAGTTTAGTGGCGCTATGGTACTTGGCACAGGAGACGTATTTTTGAATCATTAGACGTGAATTTGAAATTCGAATACGAATACAAATCGTGCGCGAAATTATTTTCTACTGAGCTTTGTGTCATTCGAATTCAGTGTAGTCATTAAAAACAAATTCTTAATTAGATTCCGTTCCACGCAGAAAAATTAAAAATCACTACAACAAAAATTAAAATATATGTACTCAAACAATATTTACTTATTATTATGTACCTATTTACAAACACTAACTTTACATTAATAACCAGAGTAAATTTATCACTGGCAACGTCACTTCAGCGCTGGATATTCTACTAGTAGAAATAAAAAACGAGTGGGTTGCACCACTCGTTGCACAACGCACGAAATGAAAGTTCAGAAATAGTATAATCTCACGTTTTCGAATACGAATTGGTTTTCTATTGTTTCAAAAATTCCTCTCCTGGTCTGTCGATTTTTATACTTACATTTAGCTGATGCTCATACAGTAGACCGTAACTATTTTAGGGCGATGAAGCCTTTAGGATTGGTCGACTAGACACACCAGGTGTGTGCAGGTTGCCTCACGATGTTTTTCTTCTTCGTAGGAGCGTCAGATAAAAGTACATATGAAATTATATAAACGAAAAACAAATTCGTACTTGGTGGGGTCGACCTCGGGTCGCCCGAATCTTCTGATTGGGTTTTATACGAGGATAATGGATAATTTCATGTGGTTTTTACATGGGTTTATATGGCGGACGACTTGCAGCTTCGACTACCACATCAGCGAGGGTAACAAGGAGGATATACCGGGTCTGCTCAGTCACATGTTCACAGAGACGTTCGCCGATCAACGTTTTGATCGGCACCAACTTGCAGACTTCATACTGACTATACTAAAGTTAGTAACACTTAAGTGCGCAGTTATAAAAACAATATTATATATATATGTATCTTCATAATCTACTCGAAACGGCTGTCTTCAAAATACATACATACGTACACTCTATACTTACCTACTCACGCGCCATCTGGATATAATTAGTCTAACTAATTAGTTAAGGGGACAGCGACAGTAATAAAGTTACCCTCCAAGATTCTTTAATCCGCAGCTTTCAGCAACGCCACAGCAGATAATTTAAAAATATGTAGTTTAAATTTTTTCCACGAGTTTCTTTTATATGATTCAATATCCAGTTTGACAGAAGTAAATAAGTACTTAATCCGGCCATAAATACTGTTGTAATTAAAAATAAACAAATATTACATTTAAATTTGGAATCTGTCATTCTTGTACAAATGCTCATTAGGTTTTACTCATTTTCGCGCCAATTCCATGCAGTGTTAGTCATGAAAGTCACTTTTGTTAAAAATAAACTTTTATCACCACACAGTATAAAACAAAGTCGCTTTCTCTGTTCCTATATCCCTATGTATGCTTAAATCTTTAAAACTACGCAACGGATTTTGATGCGGAATTTGATAGCTAAGAGTGAGAGGAAGGTGTATATGTATAATAAAAACATCCATAAAACTTTTTTGAGGTTTCTAACGTGATTTCGTAAATAATTACATTTTGTCCGCTTGCATTACAAACGATTATATACGTTTAGGGGCCATCCATAAATTACCTACGTCACACGGTAAGGGGGAGGGAGGGAGTTGACGAAGTGTGACATTGTGTGACAAGGGGTGGGAGAGGTCTTAAATTTCGTGACGTCACATTTCAAAATCTTTTATAAGCTAACTGTAAAAACAAACTTTAAATTATTACTATTAGTATGAAAAGTGCTGTAAATATTATTTTTTATTGTAAAGTCTATACATTTTCATAAATGAATAAATGAATAAATACTGTCTTCTACTAACTATTAATAGGGGTACTTCCGAAAGGTACTATTTTTCTAATTGATTATAGTACCTTTCGGGAGTAGGAAGAGGGGATGAAAAATATAATATGTAAATCATGAAATGACCATATACTTATTTAATATAAATAATCGCTTATTGTTTTGTTACTTGTAAATTATATTAAAATGGAAATAAAACTGATTTCGAAACCGCTTTTAACATTCAATAATTTCTAAATGTAAATTTGCAAAATATGTGACGTCACACTAGAAGGGGAGTCTCACAAATGTGACTAGCTGTGACTAATGGACGGGGGGACGGGCGAAAAAACACAAAATTTGTGTGACGTAATTTATGGATGTCCCCTTACGGATTTTCTGTAGTGTATATAGTATCAGCATTGCACTCGTGCGAAGCCGGGGCGGGTCGCTAGTTTGTTAATAAAATAAACTAAACCGGTAAAAATACATTAACTCTAATAAGGGGCGATCCATAAATTACGTCACACGGTTAGGGGGAGGGAGGGGGTTGACGAAGTGTGACATTGTGTGACAAGGGGTGGGAGGGATCTTAAATTTCGTGTCGTCACATTTCAAAATCTATTATAAGCTAACTGATAAAACACAAACTTTAAATTATTACTATAAGTATGAAAAGTGCTGTAAATATTAACTTTTATTGTAAAGTCTGTATACTCTCATAAATAAATAAAGGAATAGTATCTTCTTCTATTAATAGGGGTACTCCCGAAACGTACTATTTTTTTAATTGATTTTGAATAATATAATAAGAAAATCATGAAATTACCATATACTTCTTTAATATAAGTAATCGTTTTTTGTTTTGTTAATTGATTTGATGTTAATTTTATTAAAATGAAAATAAAACTGATTTCGAAACCGCTTTTATCATTGAAAAATTTCTATAATTTCAAAATCAAAATTTGTGTAATATTAATTTCAAAATTTGTGATGTCACACTAGGGGGGGGGGGGTCTCACAAATGTGACTAGCTGTGACAAGGACGGGGGGAGGGGCAAAAAATCACGAAATTCGTGTGACGTAATTTATGGATGACCCCTAAGAAATATAAGTACCCTTTATAAGTTATTTAACTTTAGTCATAATTAAATTTGTTCGTCTACGACAAAATAATTCGATATCGTGCATAGTTATATATTTTTAACCCTGAACTTAATAATTATTTATTAATATTCTTCATATTTTTAATAAAATCCCTGTTTTAAAAATAAAAGCGAAATGCGATGAAAAGAAGAAGCTGCTGAATGTTCTTAATTATATCATCAAATGAAGACACCTGCAATGTTTCAAATAAATCTGTAATAAACAATTCATACTAATATTACAAATGCGAAAGTAACTGTCTGTCTGTCTGTTCCGCTTTCAGGCCAAAACTACTTAACCGATTAAATGAAATTTGGTACACAGATAGTCTAGAGCCTGAGAAAGGACATAGGCTACTTTTTCATGCAAAAAAGGTTGTAAACGGTTGTAAAAGGTTGAAAGGAGGGATAATAGGTTGTATGGAAATATTGTTAAAACTACTGAACCGATTTAAATGAAATTTGGTACACAGATAGTCCAAAGCCCGAGAAAGGACATAAGATAATTTTACCGACGGAAAACATATCCTTCCTGTGGGAAATTCGAATATACATTGTAATAAACATTTATCAAATAAATGTTTCAAATAAAATGTTTCAAATAAATCTGCAGGTGCTACCGGGACAATCCTTACCACAATGCGGAGCACGCGTTCTGCTTCACGCACACCGTGTACCTGATACTGATCAACAATCCGGGACGATTTGAATTCGTCGAGGTAAATTCAAATTTTCAAATTCAACTTTTCATTGCATTCATGTTAGTACGTAGCAATTTTTTTATGTCTGTTCACAACATAGGTATTGAAATGTAAATATAACAAATTATTTTACAATATTAAAAAACGGATTTCTGTTTTATTTTCGTGTTTCTCAAATACAACACTAGACAAAATTTTAACTGTTATGTAGATTAATTTTACCTAATAATCCGGGACGATTTGAATTCGTCGAGGTAAATTCAAATTTTCAAATTCAACTTTTCATTGCATTCATGTTAGTACGTAGCAATTTTTTTATGTCTGTTCACAACATAGGTATTGAAATGTAAATATAACAAATTATTTTACAATATTAAAAAACGGATTTCTGTTTTATTTTCGTGTTTCTCAAATACAACACTAGACAAAATTTTAACTGTTATGTAGATTAATTTTACCTAATAATCCGGGACGATTTGAATTCGTCGAGGTAAATTCAAATTTTCAAATTCAACTTTTCATTGCATTCATGTTAGTACGTAGCAATTTTTTTATGTCTGTTCACAACATAGGTATTGAAATGTAAATATAACAAATTATTTTACAATATTAAAAAACGGATTTCAGTTTTATTTTCGTGTTTCTCAAATACAACACTAGACAAAATTTTAACTGTTATGTAGATTCATTTTACCTAATAATCCGGGACGATTTGAATTCGTCGAGATAAATTCAAATTTTCAAATTCAACTTTTCATTGCATTCATGTTAGTACGTAGCAATTTTTTTATGTTTGTTCACAACATAGGTATTGAAATGTAAATATAACAAATTATTTTACATGATATTAATAAACGGATTTCTGTTTTATTTTCGTGTTTTTCAAATACAACACTAGACAAAATTTTGACTGTTGTGTAGATTCATTCTACCTAATAATCAAAATTTTGCCTAATACATTTGTCATGTCCGTCTATTTTTATTATTATCTATGTAGCCTACATACATGAAGACATTAGTCGTCGTTTGAAATAATAAGAAATAACTCTGACAAGAGCTCTTGTTTCTTGTCGTTTTGAAATATGAAATAGATCTGAAAAGAGTTGCACTTCGAAGCACACTATCATCGCAGCATAGCAAGAAGCATCATGTAATGGAAAACATTTGATTGTTGATTACTGTTATGATTGATGTATTGTTGATGATCCTATATCATAGCTACATGGCCAGGATATAGGATAAGGACTAAGTACTAGATAATAAATTAAGGAAAGTATATCTTGATACTTTAAATGTTTTAATGCTATTGTCATTTTGACATCCATTTGGCCGTTTACATTTAATGACAAACTATTCTAATGTGCGTCTGCGCAGGTCCATGAATGTAGTCCTTCGAATGGATTGTCGTAATAACTAATGAATAAAAACATATGTTCTTTGTACAAAGACAGTAGGGATGTTGCTGGCGGGCCTCTGCCATGACGTGGACCACCCGGGGTACAACAACAACTTCCTGGCGCTCTGCCACCACCCCTTGTCCCTCATGTACGCCTCCTCCACCCTCGAGCACCACCACTACTTCTTGACCAAGAAAATTATACAGGTAATAGAAATAGTCGGAAAGGTCGTCCAAGCATATCCCGGAAAACGCAGCGTCGGTAAGCCTCAAAGGTAGATGCTATCAATGCAGAACCGATCTGTATGAGATCCTAAGGAAGACCCTTGTCCAGCAGCGGGCATTTCTCGGCCGAAATGATAGCCCAACACCGGTAACCACTTTCTTGGTGTTGTGATTGATCACCGGGTGTTGGAGGTCCGAAGTTCAATTCAACTCAGTTATTGAAGAGGTCACAGGTGAAGCCAACTTCCATTTTGGACCTATCATCACCTGTTGTTAAGTGAGATAAAAGCTAGAGATTCCCTGTCACCTGTATGGAAATAGGATGAAATAGAATCGAAATATATAACATCAACAGGAGAGAGACTATACCTCGTCTGCCTGGCTACCTACGTCTTATTTTTTTCATTTCATTTATGTAAGATAGGCAGTGAAAGTACTAGATACTGTGGCGTTACATTTTATGTCACATTTTGGCAACGTACGCTGTGATTGTTTGTCATAAAATATTTTTGTACTATGCCCCTTACAATATAATAAATCTGAAAGTAACCCTGTCTTTCACGCCTGAACTACTGAACCGATTTAAATAAAAAAGCCCAAAGCGCGAGAAACTCGGAGGAAACAAGACTTGTTTCCTCCGAGCCACTGTATGATACGGAATTCGATGTATAAATAAATATTTTTCATTTCATTTTCATTTTTTATTTTCATTTCATACTTACAAACAGAATCTCAAAGGTTTTGTCTGCAGGATAAGAAAATTTTCGCCAAATTATCGAGCTCAGAGCGAGAGAGGATCATGGATGAGATCAGATACGCTATCCTGTGCACGGACCTGGCCGTCTACTTCCATATCAGGGCGGAGCTCACGCCAGTCGTCGCTGAGCAAAGGTTCGACTGGTCGGACAACGCGCACCGAATGATGCTCAAGGTTTTTATTTCTGTGTCAAATAATGATTGAAGTTATGGATGTCTGATGCGACATCATTTGTATAGAGTAGGTCATCGTCGCCGATCATCGTCGCATTGCACAAACAACAACGGACACTTTCCATGTCGATAAAACCTTATATAGGTAATGACAATACAGACAGACAGTTTCCGTGCATCTAACTGTGTAATAACTTTAGCTGCATTTTTCATGGTGCAGATAGAGATTAGATCCAGCTGGTATACTCCACGCACACTTTCATTAAATTTCGCTTAAATGGCCTCTACGCGTTGGATCTGTATTTTTTTCCTCATGAGAGGAGGCTGAGAATCCTCATGGATACCGCCGCAACAGGCAAACAGGGATGCGGTGATTATGTCGGACTCCTGGTGAATCGAGGCGGCTCGACCCAACAGACCTACCTACTAAACTCAGCCTAGCCTTGGCCATAAGGGCCCTACGGCTTGAATGGAGTGGATCTGTATCCCCGCGCACGCCCTATAAAGAACCGTGTCTTGTAAAGAAGCGTGATATAAGTGACAATGGTATTAATAAAGTGTTCAATTAAGACTAACTGAAGTTAATTAAGTTAATCTATGTTAGTTTTCTTTTTACAAGCTTTTATGTTAGCTTCACTTGTAACTATGTAAGAAAATCTTGGTATCTTAATTTGGCTCACTTTCCGGTCTCCGATTGAGCTGAAATTTTGCATGCACGTGTAAGTCGGATGACAATGCATGGTTATGTGTGTGGCGTCATTCTAAATCCAACATGGCGGCATTACCAAGATGGCGGATCAATTATTTTTAATGCACCCCTACAATATGGGTATCAAATGAAAGGGTTTGCTAAGCTTGGGCTTTTATTCGGAAAATAAATTAAAAGTAAAAAATCCTATTTTTAAAACAAGCTTTTATTTAAATGCGCTAAAAAGGTCAAAATAAACTTTTACATATAAAAGCTTGTCGCGAAATTTACTTACTTATAGAATACTTTTTTAGCGCATTTAAATAAAAGTTCGCTTTTAAAAAAGTTTTTTTTACTTTTAATTTTTCTAACTCATAATATTTATTGAAAGAAGAAACGAGGCAATAACGTAGATTAACTAACTTAAATAAGATTGATTCGTGATATCATGAACAAGCGGATGTTCCCAAGGGTATCGTGATGACGACGAGCGACCTATCCGGTTGTTGCAAGCCGTTTGGCGTGGCGAAGGCGGTGGCCGAGACGGTCTACGAGGAGTTTTACAATCAGGTTCCCAGCATTACCATATTATTTATATACATTTTGGCAACATACACCTTGTTTTTGTAGCAGTTGCAGATATGCTGTGAATATCGCAGCAAGACAAAAAAATGGACCCCAATTTAATAAGGATTTGAAACAAGAGTCGAAATTATACTCGTAACTTCACCTGTCAATGAACTATTGCAAGCATCGATTTGACATTTTGTTTCGTTTGAAATGGAATATTGGTTTAGGATGATAGTTTTGACAGCTGTCAAAATTATTACCCGAAAGAACAATGTTCACTCTATGAACATATATGTTATAGGTTCATTGTTTGTACCTGTTACAATGTTTCTTAATTTGAAAATTATGTATTAAGCGTGAAAATTGTTTTTGAGATTTTTGAGTCATAGAGGTTAGATTAAATCATTGTTTATATATTTAATTTATCTATCGTTAATTGTTATTTTTTTATATAATTTTGCCTTTCTTAACAAAGGCTTAATCGAGGCTCATTTTATTTTTATAATAATCCTATTGGGGAAGCAAAACGAATTATCGCCACGCAGCCTCAAGCTTGGTATATTTCCTGTGCGTGGCAAAAAAATTCGTCATGCTATTATTTTTCTTTTCATGCCATATTTATAGAACTATAAAATAATATGAAATAACATAGAAATCCATAAAATAATATTAAAATCGTAATTTTAGTAGCTTTGTAATACTGACAAACATTAATTTAAATGTAACATGATTGTATTTTTTGAGTGCAATATTCAATAAAGTTTACAAAACGAACATAAATATATTTTTTTTAAAGTAGGTATGTTGTATCATTAATTATACTCATTAACGTGTTTCAGCTTATAATTGGGTTATATTTTGATTCTTTTTTCAAAGTATAACGAGTAATTTACCTCAGTGCATGCAAATATCAACTTTAACATGTTCGAACGTTTACCGAGTCCGAGTATGTGTCGATATGTGCAGGGTGACAAAGAGCGCGAGCTGGGCTACACGCCGCTGAGCATGATGGACCGGCGGCGCCGCTCGCAGCAGCCCGCCGAGCAGGCGCAGTTCCTGGCCGTGGTGGTGCTGCCGTGCCTGCTGCTGCTCGGCGCGCTGCTGCCGGCCGCCGCGCGCCTCGCCGACAGCTGCAGGCACGCACCTCCCGCCTCATGTCATCAGCAGGCGCAGTGCTGGCCGTGGTGGTGCTGCCGTGCCTGCTGCTGCTCGGCGCGCTGCTGCCGGCCGCCGCGCGCCTCGCCGACAGCTGCAGGCACGCACCTCCCGCCTCATGTCATCAGCAGGCGCAGTGCTGGCCGTGGTGGTGCTGCCGTGCCTGCTGCTGCTCGGCGCGCTGCTGCCGGCCGCCGCGCGCCTCGCCGACAGCTGCAGGCACGCACCTCCCGCCTCATGGCATCAGCAGGCGCAGTGCTGGCCGTGGTGGTGCTGCCGTGCCTGCTGCTGCTCGGCGCGCTGCTGCCGGCCGCCGCGCGCCTCGCCGACAGCTGCAGGCACGCACCTCCCGCCTCATGTCATCAGCAGGCGCAGTGCTGGCCGTGGTGGTGCTGCCGTGCCTGCTGCTGCTCGGCGCGCTGCTGCCGGCCGCCGCGCGCCTCGCCGACAGCTGCAGGCACGCACCTCCCGCCTCATGTCATCAGCAGGCGCAGTGCTGGCCGTGGTGGTGCTGCCGTGCCTGCTGCTGCTCGGCGCGCTGCTGCCGGCCGCCGCGCGCCTCGCCGACAGCTGCAGGCACGCACCTCCCGCCTCATGGCATCAGCAGGCGCAGTGCTGGCCGTGGTGGTGCTGCCGTGCCTGCTGCTGCTCGGCGCGCTGCTGCCGGCCGCCGCGCGCCTCGCCGACAGCTGCAGGCACGCACCTCCCGCCTCATGTCATCAGCAGGCGCAGTGCTGGCCGTGGTGGTGCTGCCGTGCCTGCTGCTGCTCGGCGCGCTGCTGCGGCCGCCGCGCGCCTCGCCGACAGCTGCAGGCACGCACCTCCCGCCTCATGTCATCAGCAGGCGCAGTGCTGGCCGTGGTGGTGCTGCCGTGCCTGCTGCTGCTCGGCGCGCTGCTGCCGCCGCCGCGCGCCTCGCCGACAGCTGCAGGCACGCACCTCCCGCCTCATGTCATCAGCAGGCGCAGTGCTGGCCGTGGTGGTGCTGCCGTGCCTGCTGCTGCTCGGCGCGCTGCTGCCGGCGCCGCGCGCCTCGCCGACAGCTGCAGGCACGCACCTCCCGCCTCATGGCATCAGCAGGCGCAGTGCTGCCGTGGTGGTGCTGCCGTGCCTGCTGCTGCTCGGCGCGCTGCTGCCGGCCGCCGCGCGCCTCGCCGACAGCTGCAGGCACGCACCTCCCGCCTCATGTCATCAGCAGGCGCAGTGCTGGCCGTGGTGGTGCTGCCGTGCCTGCTGCTGCTCGGCGCGCTGCTGCCGGCCGCCGCGCGCCTCGCCGACAGCTGCAGGCACGCACCTCCCGCCTCATGTCATCAGCAGGCGCAGTGCTGGCCGTGGTGGTGCTGCGTGCCTGCTGCTGCTCGGCGCGCTGCTGCCGGCCGCCGCGCGCCTCGCCGACAGCTGCAGGCACGCACCTCCCGCCTCATGGCATCAGCAGGCGCAGTGCTGGCCGTGGTGGTGCTGCCGTGCCTGCTGCTGCTCGGCGCGCTGCTGCCGGCCGCCGCGCGCCTCGCCGACAGCTGCAGGCACGCACCTCCCGCCTCATGTCATCAGCAGGCGCAGTGCTGGCCGTGGTGGTGCTGCCGTGCCTGCTGCTGCTCGGCGCGCTGCTGCCGGCCGCCGCGCGCCTCGCCGACAGCTGCAGGCACGCACCTCCCGCCTCATGTCATCAGCAGGCGCAGTGCTGGCCGTGGTGGTGCTGCCGTGCCTGCTGCTGCTCGGCGCGCTGCTGCCGGCCGCCGCGCGCCTCGCCGACAGCTGCAGGCACGCACCTCCCGCCTCATGCATCAGCAGGCGCAGTGCTGGCCGTGGTGGTGCTGCCGTGCCTGCTGCTGCTCGGCGCGCTGCTGCCGGCCGCCGCGCGCCTCGCCGACAGCTGCAGGCACGCACCTCCCGCCTCATGTCATCAGCAGGCGCAGTGCTGGCCGTGGTGGTGCTGCCGTGCCTGCTGCTGCTCGGCGCGCTGCTGCCGGCCGCCGCGCGCCTCGCCGACAGCTGCAGGCACGCACCTCCCGCCTCATATGTCATCAGCAGGCGCAGTGCTGGCCGTGGTGGTGCTGCCCTGCCTTTTTTTTTTGTTCCCCCTGAGGACCTGACTGCGGGAATTCGCGCATCGGTGGCACTATATAAGGAGTGGGATCAGCAGAGGCGAAGGAAGAAGAGGGCAGCCGCTCGAAGAAGAGGAACACAGGTAGACAGACGAAGCCAGCGGTACACCTGCGGTAGGCACGCGGCGACTTCGGGGAGAGCCGAAGGCGTTAGTGTGTTTGTCCGCCCCAGAATGGGGAGAGGGACACAGGGACAATGGAGACAGATTGAAACAATTTGTAGGGAGTGAAGAAATGCGCGCGGCAGAGTGCCGTATACAGGTTCCGCGCACATCTCCCGCTGCTTCGGCCCGTAAAACCAAGATGGTTGATAGGGCCATGGGAGGTTGGTGGGATTGTTCCCCTTGAGGAAAGTGCATTAAATTGCATACCCCGGCTATGGCGAGCCGGCGGTTATGTGGGACTCTCCTCCCCAGAAGGGGGAGACCTACCCACTAAAAACCTCAGGGATGGCCTTCCTCATTCATGTAGGAAGCCCCCGGGAACGCCAAGCTACTTTCGGGAAGCTACTTTCGGGAGGCTACAATACCTCCCCCGATCTCCACCACCGACGACGCCCCCCGGCCACGGAGGGACGTGGTCCCTCCCGGGTCGCCGTATCCCGCCGGACCCGCGGCGGCGCCGCAGCTGTGCTACCGAGCCCGGCGCCGCCCCTCCTTCGAGCGGGATCGACCATCTCCCGACCCCGCTCGGCGGCCTCCTTCTGGAGCATCACTGCTTCACAGAAGGAGGCCACAGCCCTCCAATCTCCCTCGTCCGCCAGCATTGCCGCTTTCAATGCCGGCGGAGACAGATCTCGCCCGATCTCTGCGACCAAGACTCGGCGTTCGGCGCTGCTGCCTACCACCGCGCGCCTCGCCGTCAACTGCAGGCTCCTTCTTTCTAATTCTTTATCCGCAGAATACATTGAGTCGATTATTTTTAATTCCTTCGATTATTTATGTCTTAGGTCGATACCAGAACCAATAAGTAGTACTTTAGTAACAGTAGATTGAATTGCATCGTTCCACCACTAAATGAATACAATTGTTTTGATTATTATTCAGATGTCCGATTTGTTGTTGATTATGCTAAGAAATATGTAATTTAAATGAAACTTAAGCTAATTTCGTAACTGCTGTTTTTACTAATTTCTAGATGTCAATTTGCAAAATATGTAACTTCTAACTAGGGAACGTCCCTTATATTTTTTTCTGCAATTTGACCAAGTGAGACAAGGACGCGGGGGAGCGGTCAAAAATTACGAAATGTGTGTGATGTTCTTTATCGATCAACCAAAAATATTTAATATTCTTGCCGTCAACAGAAGTTTTATAACTTTTATAGATGAAGCATAATTAATCTAAGTTTTGTAGATAAGCGATGGATTTTGAGTTACGCCATCTTAAATTCTATTCTAAAACACATTTGAATCTTAAATTCTATTAACCTTGTTTTATCGCACCTGATTTCTTCACAGAAATACGCAAGACGCGTGGCGTGAAGAGCTTGAAATTAGAGGTCAGAAGTTATGGCGCCAAGACGAGTCTACGGTCAACGTTTCTCGTAGCCGCTTCATTGTGAAATCACGATCAGGTGTTATGTAGAGAGAATTTTGTGACTGTAGCCCGTATTATAATAAAGTTAAGTCTGGCTTAGATAATCCATCTTATTTCTCTTTCTAACTTATGGCATTTCTTGAAAGACGAAACAAGACAGCAATATCGATAACTAAATTAGACTTTTAAACCTTTATTAATACAATATAGTCCTCTCTCCTGTATATATATATATATATATATACTTTTATGTATGTTTACATAATTTAATATTGGGTTGTAATTTACTTTGCCTATATAATCCCATTTAAAAATAAAATAACCATGAATACATGATAGCATTTCTTTTATTTATAAATTAACATAATATTATGGTAAAGACAAATACATAAAATCAAACGTTAACAAATTTTTCTATGAAATATCATCATTTGAAAATGATATTGTATGTAAAATTGAAAATACATAATTATTTAGTATTATTCTATAAATTAAAACAATCTAATTTTGAGATAGTGGACAATATGCCAATTTTTTATGTACACTTTTTAAGCTATTTCTTACTGTAAACACTATTTAGTTTATATACATTGCAATTTTTGAAATGTCAAAGATAACACATGTAAAAATGTACTTACAACTTTCTATACAAAAATAGTTATGAGGTTTCGATAATTTTTGTTGATTCTATTGTATCATTATGCTATTTAAACCAATCAAATAAAACGAAATAAATATAATTTCACAATGAAACTAAATATATAATAAATTATGAGATTTGACATGTATTATAATATGCATTCATTTAACATTAAACTTAATAATAAAGAAAATGGATAATCTTAACTACACAATATCCATTACTGGCATCTTAATAATTCGAATAGACTGTTACATAAACAATTTATAACAATTCCAATAATATTATTGCTAACAACGATAACCTTGTATAATAACCAATTTTTGTTCATATTGTGGTTCTCTCACCTTCCTTATTTTTACAAAATAAACACTTCCACTAATTTTAAATAAAATCCTTTAAAATACAATCTGTGGAATGCTATGCTATATGATTCTTTATATGGCTCAAAGGTTTAATTTTAATGACAGCCAAGCCATAAACTCCAAAAAAAAAGTGATTCTTTATGAATATACTATTTTTTTAATGACAAATAACATTCATATTTTCAATTTAATGAATAATGTTTCATTTATATATTCATCCATAAATTAGGAATATAACTAGAACCAAGAACTGATATATAAGGTCCAGGAGAACTGAACAATATTTTTCCTAAAGCCACATTATTATTTTCATATTTAATTTACATTCAATCAATTCATTATTTGACATTTTACGTTTGGTCTAATTTAAAACAATTCTATAACCAGAGTCTCTCTAAATATCTATAATGTGTTGCTAATATAAATGGTCCATTAAACAGATAATGGGAAAACAAATAGAAACAATCAAATATTACACTAAAAATCTTATCAAAATTACTGTCACCAATAACCACTGTACGAGTTATCTGTTATAAGAATTGTTTTAAATTTGCCACTGAGGCATTTATTATGTGTTCCGTATCTTGCCTGGTACATAATTTTTGTCAATCGTTGGCTCCTGTAGAAACATGTGTAGACATCTCTCGTTCTGAGCTAGTGGATGGCCGGCAATCTTATTAATAAAAACTTCTAAGCCTGAAATTATAACAATAAAAATGATCAAAATCAAATAATAGTTTTAATTAAGAAAAAGAGATATGGTGTGTATTTAAGACATAGCAAATAATTTTGTTAGTATTAAAGGAATCATTATTAATGGGTCATATGTCATCTCAAATCGTTGTGGTCAGTGGTGTTCACATATGCAATTCATACTCTCTTACAAAGAAATATTACAGCCACAAGGAATTAAAACATAAGCATAAATTCATTTGCTGTTGCACTGTACACTAACTCGCTCATAGAGTGAGGTAGATAAAATTCAATGTTTCATAGTTCCTCCTTGTTTTTTCTTCCAAAACTGAAAATACTCTACTACTGTGTCTGTCTAGTTATATATCAGACATGTTGATAATCAAATAACTCATCACTGAGCTAATAATTTCCAGGCAACTAGAGTAGCATTATCTTTCATCTAATCAAAATCATAAGATTAGATTGAAGATATAATTGTGTATTAGTATATGATGTGAAATTTAAGAAAGAAATATATCATTTACAATACCTATTTGAAATTATCTGTCAATGTGATAACAATAGTAGATAATAATATTACTTTATTACACAATGTATATACCTTTTCTGCGATCTTCAATAAACTCCTCTTCAAATATTCCATCATCTCCACGGAAAGGCAGTTGTCTTTTTAAAGCTTTCCCAGGCAACTGTGGAACCACAATCTGAAAATATTGTTTTTAATTTGTTTCAATTAATGATGCTTTTGTGAAGGACAGTAAGGTTAGTATGCATAATAATGTCTCTAAAGAAAGAAACCTTTACAGACATTGAAAGGTATTAAGAGAAAATTTAAAACCATTGCATTGATTTAATATACATGTCATTTGTAAATTAATGTACTTTAATTTAAATTAAAATGTACACTTATCTAACAGAAAATAGTTCTATGATAATGCCAATTACATTAGTTTTTATCAGGTTATAAATACATTAATTTTATGTATGATTTTTTTCCAATTTTAATGTTAGTTCAGGTTAAATTCTATAATTTATATTAATAATGATAAATTATAATAATAATTTGTATTCTTAATGCATTTACTGAAAATTTGTAGTTTCATAATAAATACTCCATTATATCTATAAATATGATGTGTTTATATTTAATCAATTAATAAAGTTAATTAACAAAGAACAAATATTTTTTCAAAGTTGATGGAATCAAGAGCAATACACTAAAATTCTAAGTTTGATAGAATTTATGTTGACTTTACTAAGTTATGATTGATATGTTTAATAAAATATGATTGTCCTTGATTGATTGATATACTCCGAACAATCTACATAAATGGCATATGTAGGACAACCAAACATTTAATATGTACTCTATTTTGGAATTTGTATTACACATATCAATATTGTTATGTGAACTATTTGTATCGTACATAGTGTCACTTTATTATTACTTGGTAATCTAAAATTTAAATTGTGACGTTTACCTTACTTGACAAATAAACTCAGATACACACCAAGCTCTTTATTTTCTTTATATATATTAAATTTATTTACAACAAATATCTATTAAATGTAAATCTAAAATAAATGTAAATAGCATATCAATTATGATGACTAATACTCACTTTGCTATCTCTTTCCAATTCATTTCTGAGCCATTCAAAGTCACTGTATCGTCGTCTCACACTGGACTCTTTTACTTTGAATACGGGCAAATTAGTCTGTAATCAACAATTAATTTAAACAACAATAAAAATATTTACTAGACATGATACTAACGTCGAGCGATACGCCCACAAAATTTATCGTTTGTACTACGTCAAAGCTTAATCAAATTAGAAGTATCTTAATGCTCAGTCATCGCTCACCCTCATGCGAACTTCGTAATCCGTATAGCGCTTTTTTCCTACTCCCATACTCGTCACTGGATTAACTACATCAATCTCCAGGAAGTTCGCCGGTGCAGCGTAAGCATCGTCCAGCGTTTGTTTTTTAACATTCAATCTCCTGGTCGCATCGGCCGTTGTATCCTCAGCCATCATTACTCTTAATTATAAATTAAAGCAAATAGGTATAAATAGGACGGCTCACTAATCAAAGGAAATAATAAGTAAATGACATTACACGAAACATTCGTCGCGCTGTGATTGACGTTTGAGAAAAAATGGCTCACAGACCAATTAGAGAACAAGAAATGGCTTATATGTTTCACACAGATAATAAATTCATTTATAATCTGT
Organism: Scirpophaga incertulas; assembly: GCA_036419045.1. Taxonomy (NCBI): domain Eukaryota; kingdom Metazoa; phylum Arthropoda; class Insecta; order Lepidoptera; family Crambidae; genus Scirpophaga; species Scirpophaga incertulas. The sequence continues at coordinate 3,068,256 of CM071631.1, read as the reverse complement.
AATGTAAAAGCTACTAAAAAATAAAAATTGATATATATTCTTAAAGTGTGGAAAGTGTTTGATATGTATTGTTATAAATAAAGAATTAGTATTTTTTATGTTTCCCTCTTATTTACATATCTAAATTAAGGAGCAAACTTCATATTTTTAAATAAATTGAGAAAAATACAGTAAAGAAAAATAACGCATAATTACTTTTAATAAAAAACCACTATGCTTAATTATATACCTATATTTTAATTTTCACCAGATTATTTGAAAGTGAAACAGATCATACAGAAAGTACGGTACGCAAAGAGATATCATTGCGTTAGTCAGCGAGGCACGACGACTTCATTCTGTTACTATCATTATACAATGAAGTTAAATTACACCGATTGCTACTTTGAACGCCATCGTTTTAATGCGTTAGACCTCTTGTTATATTTAATATAGGTAACATCATTATTGTTAGGCATCCAGGTAACCACTTTGTAAACATCATTTTATTTTTGTCTGTTTTTGTGTGTTGTAAAATGATGGAAATAAAGTATTCATTCATTAAATAAATCATGAAAATGTATAAATAAATGCAAGAACTACCTCTTTAGTAACTTTTTTCCAATTAGTCAGTGTTTTATTTTAAAAATTACTTTTGGTAATACAAACGAATCTAATTCATGCAACCACGACTATACTACATCTTTATTTTAAAGTATTTGGCTACGATTTTCAAATTCATGTTTACAAGGTAGTTTCGACTTCTATATGATTCCTTTTCATCATTTTACACAAGATACAGAACTATTGTTAGAATAAGCTGCCACCAAGGATCTCCACACTGATCAGTTTATTAGGGCTAGCGTTTAATGTATTTTTGCGATCATCACCAATCGCCGGTTCATAATATGACAAACTACCCTATCGAGCTGGATCCGTCAATTGACCTTTTGATGGAAGTGGGAACTACCTAATCCCAAATAATCATTCTCGTCAATAACTTTAAAGCCTCCAATCTTCACGAGAGTACGCTCTACATGGCAATATGATACGAGTTTCCTCTTATCTATGTTTATTTTAAGATCAACTTATTAGGAAACAACGAAACCATCAGCAAAACCAAGGTACGTCATCTAGTTGCCGTTAATATAAATACACAGTTCTCGCAAGTCCAAAAACTTTGATACATGCTCCAGCACAACTATGAACTGATTCTCATTGAAGCCATATTGGTCTGGTCTTTAAAGAGGACTGGCATTTACTAAATATTAAGTAAGTCTTTTGTATAATTTGCCCAGAATGTTACATACATTAGTAGTAGTCTATAGTACTGTAGCTATTTTGGAGTTCGGTTTTTCTAAACGAGGGACGATTTATAATGACTCATGAATCGCACGTTGATATGACAGTGTGATGGGTCTATAGTTATTGCGCTGGGCTCTATCACTCGTTTTGAAGAACAATACCACCACGCCTTTAAGCGTTTTGCCTCCAAGTATGACGGAGTTGAAAAGTAAATAAGACTTTTAGTCCACAACTCTATCACACATGTCAACAGCAATGTAATCCAGGCAATTGAAGTGATTTAGCAATTGCAGTTGAGAGTTCGTGGTTTTTGATTTGGTTAGCTTCAGAACTTCATTGGTACCTTTCGACTTTTACATTGAGTTTCAATGTGACTCTCTATTAAGATACGGTGGATGTTCATTAAAATGCCTTGATTTTATTAATTGCTTTATTTTATTCCTGTTAACACACATTTCCTGTTACGCAGCGTAGACCAGAGAGAGAGATGAGGCAGCGTTTCGTAGACAAACAAAAATTCTACCATAGATAATACAATACAGTATTTATACTCTAATACCGCCCCTCAATTTTTAGTGTAAAAATAAAAATTGCTTATTACACAATATATGGCAACCCTATTACTTAACATTACAATTTTGCAACTGTCGATAAAAAAAAAATGTCATGTGTCACAATTGACATCTTTCAAAGTGAGTCATCTGTCAAAATTTACATTTTTACTAACCTTAAAATTTCACAATACAAAACATTACTCTAACCAGGTTTTACCACAAACTATCACTTTAAACAAAGCATCAACTTTTATTTTAAGCCAAAAAGTAACTTATCTTTAAAATAATTAAACTTCGGGCTGCATAATGCCTTTGTAAAACAATCAGCAATGTTCTCACTTGTTTCTACAAAGTTAACACATAATAACTTTTTATTTACCACTATATCTTTGATAAAATGAACCTTAATGTCTATGTGTTTTGACCTTTTAGTGTTCTCATAGTTATTTATCATTTTTATAGCACTCATATTGTCACAATACATCACAACACTGAACTTTTCACTGTTAAAATCTTCATTTAATCCTTTCACATACAATAATTCAGTTTCTTGAGATAATTTTATTGTGTTTTCATTTCTTGTTATGTCTATTCCCAAATAGTTTGTTATTTCACCAAGATCCTTTGCATTAAATTCCTTTACTAATGCCTTGACAGTATATTCTACAGTAACTTTTTGTCCCATCAAAATTATCGTCCACAAATAATATGAGCCATATATTTATTCCTTTGTATAGACACACATCATAGCTTGATCTCTTTAAGTTAATATTTTCACAAAATTTATTGAATTTATCATTCCAGCATCGCGGTGACTCTCTTAAACCATATAATGCTTTTCTTAATTTTAGAACTTTTGTTGTGCCTTTTACTTTGACTCCTTCAGGAATATTTATGTATGTTACTGACTCTAAATTTCCATTTAAGAATGCTGAGGGAATATCTAGTTGTCTAACTTCCCAATCTTGTACTACAGCATGTGACAAACCTAGTCTTATTGTAGACATTTTTGCAACTGGTGCATATATATTGTTATTATTCATTGGATCTATATCTTGCTGAAAACCTCGAGCTACAAGTCTCGCTTTATTGCTTCCATCCTGTTTAGTTCTAAAGATCCACTTAGTGTCAATTGCTTTGTGTCCTTTTGGTAAGTCACTCTCTTCCCAAACTTCTAATTCTTGTAATGAATTTATTTCTTTACTTATGGCTTCTCTCCAAGATTCACTTTTTATTGCTTCACTATAAGTTTTTGGATCATCACTTCCTATTAATGCATATGCCATGAACATTTCATAATCAGTGAACTTCTTTGGTAAGATTTTAGTACGCACACTTTGATGTATATCTTCATTTTTATTACACATTTGCTCTGTTTCTATATCTTCTTGATTATCTTCTATCTCTTTCTGTTCTATATTTTCTTGTAGAATATTGTATTCTCTATTACTCATATTTTCCTGAACATCATACACAAAGTCTTCTTCATTAAAACGAACATCACGAGATATGATTATTTCACCTGTTATTGGATCCCATAAGCGGTATCCATTTCCTGAATATCCCACAAATCTTACAGTTTTCCCTCTTTTATCAAGTTTATTTACTCTTGGTAATATAGTAGTCCATGCTTTACAGCCAAATACACGAAGATTATCATAGGAAACTCTTCCATAAAAATTATGTGCTGGTACATCATAATTCAATGCTTTTGTAGGAGATCTGTTTACTGTGTATGTTGCACATCTTAAAGCTTCACCCCACATATATTTTGGTATGTTTGTTTCTGTTAACATTGTTCTCACTTTATCCATTAATGTTCTATTCATTCTCTCACAGACTGAATTTTGTTGAGGAGTATATGTACAAGTTGTTTCCTGTTTGATACCATGTTGATGATAAAACTTTTTTAATTTTTCATTTAGAAATTCTGTCCCTTGGTCTGATCTTATCCTTGATACTCGGTTTCCATTATTATTCATTCTGTTGTGTTGTGTGAGTAATCATCAATAATTAGTAAATAATATCTTTCTTCTAATTTAGTACTGGGACTTATTGGGCCTCCTATATCAACATATATCTGTTCTCCTATTCTCTTACTCTTAGAATGCATAACTGGTTTGAATGGCACTCTGGTTGATTTACCTTCCATACATGCATTGCATATTTTTGGTGAGGTTGGTAATCCAAGTAGTTTTAACCCTTGATGATTCAGATGATTTAATCTTTTATGCCACAAAATACCTTTGTCTAATTTCTTCAATATCATTGCTTTTTCATGTTCATTTATATAAAACTTTATGACAAATAATCCTGTGTTATATGAATTTCCGAATAGTGTTGTAGAATTATTACTTATTATTGCTCTGTTATTTTGAAATATTACTTTATATCCTTGTTTATTTATTCTTTTTACAGACAATAAATTATGAGACAATTCTTTAACTATAAGTGCTTCTATACTTAGTATTATGCCATTTTGCGTTTTTACTTCTAATGTTCCTTTCTTTTTTATGTTTATTACTTGTTTGTTCGCTACTATCACTTTTAATTCTGGTATTTCTATTATATCTATCATGTATTTTTCATATTTACTATTTATCATATTATGTGTAGCACCTGAATCTATAACAAAAGTGATATCATTTTCTTTTTCAGTACTGCATGACTCATGTGATGAATATGCCTCATCTGCAATAAATGAAACTTTCTTCTTTTCTTCAGACTTTTCTTCTTGCATCAGATTTGCTCTTGGTCTTGCACCTCTACTTCTGTTTCCTCTCATATAATTTCCTCTGCCTCTTTGTACTTTACTGTAGCAATCTTTTGCGAAATGACCTTTCTTTGAACATTTATAACATTTTATAGTTGTCATATCAAAATTGAAACTGTATTCTTCTCTATTTTTAGTGCTTGTCTGTTGTGTATTCTTTAGTTTAAGTTCAGCATCTAACAATTTATTTTTCGTGAAGTCCAGTGTCAATTCCATGTTAGTGGACTCTAGAGCTGTTATGATCGGGTCGTATGAGCTTGGTAACGTTAATAATAGGTGACAGACTTTATCTTGATCCGTTACTTTGCTTCCAGTCTCTTCTATTTCCCTTAATATTTTATCGAATTGGCGAAAGTGTTCACTTAGCTCATCTGTTTCTGAACATTTTAAACTTAGAAGTTTCTTTTTAGAGATATAATAAACTTATAGCACTTTTACGCTCAAATACATTTTTGAGATTATTTAACATTTGATATGACGTTTTACAGTCTCTTACGTATTCTAGATACTTGTCTGATAAACTCTGTACTATAATGCTGCGGGCTCTCGCGTCCCTATTTCTGAGATCTCTTTTATCGGCGTCACTGGCTTTTTCAATGTCTACATTTTCGCTTACTTCTTTACATTGTTTTTCCTCTAGGATTATACCAATCCTAAATAGCCACGAGCTATAGTTATCGCCTGTGAATTGCGGCAACTGCAAAGTTGAAGAAGCCATAGTCTTACCATGTGACCGTAAACGCACTTTTTAACTTTCTATCAATCTGTGCCAATCTGGCTTAATTCTGAACATCCAATTACTTTCCCGTCCTACTGGGCCCATAACCTATTAAGATACGGTGGATGTTCATTAAAATGCCTTGATTTTATTAATTGCTTTATTTTATTCCTGTTAACACACATTTCCTGTTACGCAGCGTAGACCAGAGAGAGAGATGAGGCAGCGTTTCGTAGACAAACAAAAATTCTACCATAGATAATACAATACAGTATTTATACTCTAATACTCTCAACTGTGATTGTCACATATCCGGAGTTTTCTTGACAGTGACAATAAATGACCTTCAAGGAATACCTTACGATACATTTTCTATGTGTGTAAATCGTTCACGACAGATTTGTGGAGAATAAACGCGACACCACTTTGGGAGAAATTTTGACTTTTCAGTCATCGGTTAGAAATGTTTGTACGTTGTAGGTTGCCAAGTTTAAGATCATTTAATGCAGGTGTTCGTCAACCGCGTCACCGACCCTGTGCCAACGTCTGTCGCGATTGGCACGACTTCCAGTAATACTGGGCACATGAGACGTTTCGTGTTTGGAAATCATTTTGAAGGGTTTTGGGCTATCTTCCAGCACAATGGTCCAATGTTAATTGGTGCGCCGGAGCTTCGTCTGTTGGATGACAGGAACGAGGTTGGCTTATGTCGGTGGAATTCGTAATCCCTTCCCGGTTTTGGGTGATGCATACACATAATATAATTCAATAAGTCTTTGTCAGAGTGCAGATTAACCACAATTTCAGGCCAGTTCATAAATATCATTTGCGTTTCCATTTTCATTTTACAAGAAGAAGGACAAACAATCTTACATCAAACCAATAAAGGTATTCGTATAATGCATTGTTCATACAAATTTCATACATCAAACCCTAACTACGTTTCATAGACGAGCGTTTATACATCTTCATCAATTCATAATACATTGCTGCAAAGATACTGCGACAAACCCTTAAAAATGGCATGATTATTTACAGATCTCTCAATCATACCATTTTTTTTTTAATTTACCAAACTTTTTTTGTGTCGTACCCCTTTGCCATGTTTTTCGGTTTTGGGTAGACCCCCTATTTACCTGTTATTGAATGCCAACATCCTAAAATTAAAAAAAATATAAGCATACTAGCTGGCCCAACAAGACGTTGTCCTGTCAAATGTCTCAAATGTCACGTTGTCTCAAATGTTTTTAAATAAATAATTTAGCTGAAAAACAATATCTATATGACCGTATTGTGAATCTAAACCATTCTCAAGCCCCCTGGAATACACACAAAAAATTTCATCAAAATTGGTCCAGTCGTTTAGGAGGAGTTCAGTCACATACACACGCACACAAGAAATATATATATTAAGATATCATATTTTTAATACTTCATAGGTACTTTCATAAATTATTTTTTGTCCTTATATTAGAAGATAGTATAATGTAAGTAAATAGGTACTATCAGCGTATGTTGAGATTAGTGATGTGCCGAATATCCAAGAAGAAAGATTCGTATCCGTGTCCGTATCAGTTACTTTTTGGCGGAACTTTTACGGACCTATTTAGCAGTCTTCTTTAAAAAATAATTCATATTCTTGAGGATATTTCCTTTATAAATGATTTTTTAAGGAAGTTGAGCCTTTACCCTTACGAAAATACTTTCCATCGCAAGTTTTACACATTCATCATTCTGACTCTGACGACCTCCATAATCGAGTGGATAATACACCGGTTTCAAGGTGTCGCCATCTCTGAGGTCCCGGGTTCGAATCCCGGTGGGGGCAGATGTTTGTGTGATGAATGCGAGCATTTGTACCTTAGTCATGGTTGTTGATATATATTTCAATAAAAATTATTAATATATGTATTTCTATCCGTTACCCTAGATCCCATTGCACAAGCCTTTAGAGCTTAGTTTGGGCTAGGCTAATTGGTGTAAGTGTAACAAATATTTATTTATTTATTATTTATCATTTATTATCACAAAATAATTCCATGTTACACTACTAAACTTCTTTATAGTCATTTTTTAAAATCATGTACAACACCAACCACAAGCGTTATCTAAGCTACTGTGTCACATTAAAGTAAAACAAAACAAAAAATAGACCCGCCGCACAATGAAAGTCAAAACATGTTTCAACTCAAGATTGCGCGCACCGACACCGATTGTGTAAGAAAGTTAACATCCGTATCTGCGGATCTTGACACCAAATATCCGTATTCAGATCTGTATCCGCGGATCTAGATTATTGCCACATCTAGTTGAGATCCATTGTCGTGGACCCCTATTTTAATTTCATTTTTGGGGTTGATATAGACCACTTTTCAGCGTCGGTAGCGCTGTGGTCTCGGCACTGGTTTTGCGCCGCATAGAATCGGGAGGCCCGCGATCTAATCCCCACCGTGTACCAATGTTTTTCGTTCCGAATTTCATATGTACATTTATCCGACGCTCTTACGGTGAAGGAAAACATCATGAGGAAACCTACGTACATCTGCGAAGCGATTCAAAGGTGTATGTAGTCAACCAACCCGCACTGGGCCAGCGTGGTTGACTAAGGCCTAATCGCCCTAACGTAGTCAGGGTAGGCTCTGAAAGTTCTTGCAGCGGTAGGTTGTGTGAAGCGAACGGAAACTGCGCAAATGAAAAACAACTATTTGTAGTTCTTGCGAAGCACATTTATATTCAATATAAACTGTCACAAGTTAGATCGGTTAAAATATAAAAGAATACAATTATTGAATAAACTACGTCCGGCCATTACAGCATTACAGGAAGGAAGGAGAAAGGTCAACGACAATCCATGGAGGAAGTACATGTCAATACAGATTATAAAATATTGAAGGCATAGTAAAGTTATCTATCAACATAGACTATTTAACACTTCCCCTTATGCCTTTAATGTTTAGTCAAACTAATCAAATACATAAGTATAAAAAAAAACGAAACTACTATGTAGAAACATTAGGTGTCTCACGTACATTCATACTGTCAACGAAACTACAATGTTTCTGTATACATAATGGCTTAGTCAATACGTCTGCTATCATATTATTAGTACAGAGATACTTAATTGAAATAGCATTTCTTCTAACAAGGTCTTTTACAAAGTGGTACCTTATGTCTATATGTTTTGTCCTTTTATGGCAAAACTCTTTACATTCCAAAAGCTTTTGAGCACTTTGATTGTCATTATAAACAGTACATGGAATATCTTTTGTCACAATTTCTGAAAGTAAATTCTTTATAAAACAAATATCTTTACAAACGTCGCTTATTGCTAGGTATTCTGCCTCCGTACTTGACAATGCAATACATCGTTGTTTACGTGATTCCCAGTTGACTGTATTATTTCCTAACTTTACAATAAAACCGGTATACGATTTTCGGTCAGTTAAATTATTGCCCCAGTCGGCGTCGGTATATGCCCTTAATTCCCAATCAGCACTTTTTATGAAACATAAGGAGTGATTGATTGTACCAGCTAGATACCTAAGAATTCTTTTAGCCGCAATCCAATGAGACTTATCAAAGCTATTATTAAACTGACTTAATTGGCTACATGCATACGATATATCAGGTCTTGTACATACGGACAAATACATGAGACTACCCATAAGTTGTCTGTAGTTGAAGACATCATCTTGCAGATGAGATTCATCGCTATTAGGTTGAGTAAGTTTACTATTCAAAATCATAGGCGTAGCTACTGGTTTACAATGTTCCATGTTAAATCGTTTTAACAATTTCTTTATATACTCTGTCTGATCTAAACATAGACTGCCTTTTGATCTATCTCTAGTGACTCTCATACCTAGACAATTCTTCAATGGACCTAAATTTTTAACACTGAATTTTTTTCCCAAATATTTATATATATTCATTTTAATATGACTATTTTTAGAATAAAATACATAGAAATCGTCCACATATAAAGAGATGATTACATAATCATTTTGAGCTCTTTTAGTATATACACATGGTTCACAAACAGACTGTTTAAACCCGTTGTCAATAAGAACATTGTTTACCCTTTCATTCCACATTTTACTAGCTTGTTTTAAACCATATATACTTTTCTGTAATAAACAAACTTTATTAGAATTATTATTCGAAAAACCCTCTGGTTGCTCCATGTGTATAACCTCCCTTAAATTACCGTTTAAAAATGCAGTGGCTACATCTAAATGATCTATTTCTAAGTCCATGTCATTAGCCAACGAAAATAAAATCCTCATAGAAGAATGGCGAACAACCGGCGAAAACGTTTCATTATAATCTATACCCCGTTTTTGGGTGTAACCTTTAGCAACTAGTCGCGCCTTAAATCTATCAAGTTTACCATCAGCATCATGCTTTATCTTATATACCCATTTAGATTTGACTACACTTTTGTTAGTAGGTCTATCTACCAATTTCCACACCTGGTTTGAAATCAATGCGTCATATTCACATTGCATGGCAGCTAACCATTCCTCTCGGTGTGGTGAGGCTACAGCTTCATCATATGATTGTGGTTCTCCAAACGAGGCATGCTGAGTCAACATAGAGTAATCATAATCTCCATACCTTTGTGGAGGTCTTACAGTACGAACAGGACGATCCGACACCCTTGTCAGATTTTGATTATTCGAAGATGCTTCCCTTCACCTAAAGCCTGGTCAGACGAAGTTAACTGCTCACAGCAGTTCTCATCAGCGGACTCATTGGAATCAGAGTTATTATCGCTCCCCGTACAATAGTCTTCCTCTACATCTGAAAATTGAGATGAATTTTTATTTGTATTGCTTTGTACATTATCATTATCAACAATATCATTATTAAAATTATTCAATAAAATGTCATTTGTTTTAAAATAATAATAATTATCACATTCATCATTCAATTTCTTTGGTTCTGTTAAATATTTATTTTCTATAAATGCTACACTACGGGATAATATCACAGTATATTAGGATTAGATGGCAAACACAATCTATAGCCTTTAGACGTCTCACTATAGCCAACAAAGACAGCTGCTTTCCTTTGACATCTAACTTTTTACGTTTTTCAGACGGATTCAAATAGTAAGCAATGCATCCAAATACCCGCAGATGACTGAGATCAACCTTGGATCCAGTCCACATCTCTTCAGGTATACGTCCTCCTAAGGCTGAAGTTGGAGATCTATTTTTCAAATAGATTGCAGTCATCACTGCTTCCCCCAATAGCGAATGTCGAGACTTGACTCTATAAGCATACACCTTACTTTGTCCATTAATGTGCGATTTAGACGCTCACTAACCCCATTTTGTTGAGGACAGTAAGGAATTGTACTTTGGTGTATAATCCCTTCTTTTTGTAGATATTTAGAAAATGTTTTACTAAAATATTCTCCACCATTATCAGATCTTAAAACTTTTATACACAACCCTGTTTGTTTTTCTACGAGTGCTTTAAAATTAATAAAATGAGACATTACCTCAGACTTTTCCTTCATTAGGTAGCCAAAAGACTTCCTGGTGTGGTCATCGGTGAACGTGACAAGATATCTCGCCCCTCCCCAGCTAGGTTGTTGCATTGGGCCGCAGACATCGGTATGAATCAGTCGCAGTGATTCATCAGCGCGCTTCCCCTGTGCCTTGGGATAAGGTGTGGCCATCATCTTCCCCTCAACACATGCAACGCAGTTCTTGAGATCACTATCCTGAAACATAACACCACATGCACTTTCCCGCAAACATTTCATACCTTTTATGTTCATATGGCCTAAACGTCTGTGCCATAATTCTGCTGGTACACCTGCTGCTACTGCGGCATTCAATAATTTCTGGCTATCACCCAGAAACAAAGAATGCTCCTTTGGCGAGGGCTTGTTAGTAATCACACATGCATTCACTTTGTAAAGTCCATTAACACATGCAGCACATAAAATTGGGTTGCTATTGGTTTCACCTTTGAGATAAACAGAGCAGCCTTTTTGATTAAAAACGACTGAGTAGCCACTCTCAATTAATTTAGAAACAGAAATTAAATTACAGGACAACCGCGGTACATACATGACATTGGATAAAGACAATGAACTTACTTGGTCACCAAGTTTAACTGTCAGTGAACCCAATCCTTTACACTTTATGCTGTCATTGTTGGCCACTGTAACGGCTGAATCAATTAGTTTCATTTCATGAAAATGGTTTTTATTGTTGACCATATGGTTACTCGCGCCGCTGTCAATATAAAAATCTTGTGTGGGTCGACAAGTTAAAAATGCAGACACCAAATTTGTTTTTTCCGTACAATTCGCCTTGGAATTCTTCTTTTGTCGCTTCAGTTTGAAACATTTCACTTTCGTATGCCCTTTCTTTTTGCAGAAATCACAGACTAAATTCACACTATTCACACCACTCTTGGTAATATAGACTGAACTATTATCCATAGTGCATTTCCTGGAATATTCTTGAAGTAGTCTACTTTTCACTTGTTCACTAGAAATAGTACTTGTAACTGTTGCCGTTGAGAGGTTAGAAACAAGAGGATCATACTCGGAGGGTAAACCACTCAAAAGTATCTCAGCGACCTCTGCATCTTCAATTACCTTACCAATATCATGCAATTGTTGTACCAATGTAGTGACCATCTCGATGTAATCTGACATACAACTGTATTCAGTAAACTGGATGCGATGTAGCTTTCTGAGTAACAAGACACGGCGATACAAGCCTTTATCCTCAAAAACTTCTGAAAGATTTTTCCAAGCCTCGGTAGCTGTCTTGGCGTTTCGTACATATTGAAACAAACTAGTTTTAAGCGAAAGGCAGATTCGTGCCAGAGCACGTTGTCCGCGCACAGCATCATTATCTGTCCCCTCGACAGCGCTCCATAAATTCTCCAAAATCAAAATATTTTTCATCGAGAATTTCCATGTATGAAAATTGTTGGAGCCATCCAACTTTTCCATAAGACTCACGTGCGTAGGCGCTACTGAAACATTGTCCATGCGGCCAACAGTTTGCTGATTTGTAGATTGCTCGAACGGAGTCGACATCTCGTGATATTATTTTGTGTAGCTGGATCAACCAGACGCAGCAATTCAGCACAAAGTTCACGTTCGCAAAACTCACACGTGCATTCTGTGCATCTGGGCTCATAATTAAAGACAGGCTAAGATTAAAGAGTGTTACAATAGATACATAAACACAATAGAACTTGAAATAAAAAGAAATCCGAAATACTTCTGGACTCATGTAAAGAACTTAAGAAAGAATTGTTCGTCGTATCCTGCCACAATGATCCTGAACAGTCATACTACTTCCGACACACATAGAATTCCTGATATGTTTGCGACCTACTTTTCTTCGGTCTTTGAAGTCGATGCTGACTCAAACACCTATGCTCGAGTTCACAATCAAACATAGACACGCTTGATATACTGGACACATTTCGGTTCAGTCCGAACGATATCAAGAAGAGGCTGAAGAAAATCAATACTACAAAAGGTGCGGGTCCTGACAATGTTCACCCTGTCTATCTATCAAAATGTGCAGATTCACTTGCACAGCCGCTGTCAATACTTTTCAATGAGTCACTGCAGTGGGGGAATTCCCAGATGCATGGAAACTTGCAAGATTGTACCTATATTCAAGGATGGAAAAAAGGATCTTATCTCTAACTATAGACCCATAACTATCCTTTCAGCAATATCAAAAATCTTTGAATCAATGGTGTATGTAATCATGTATGGCCATATACAGAAACGCATCATCTCCGCGCAACACGGATTTATGGCTAAGAGATCTACAAATACGAATTTGGTCATCTTCACATCTGAGTTAATGGATTCTGTGGATCGTGGCATGCAGGTGGATGCTGTATACACAGATTTTTCAAAAGCATTCGACAAGGTTAACCATAGAATATTATTAGACAAACTTTCTATGTTCGGTGTGGGAGATGAATTATTGAACTGGTGCCAATCATACTTAACAAAACGCTCAATGCGCGTTGTTGTGGATAATGAAGAATCTGAGCCCTTCTTGGCACTTTCCGGTGTTCCGCAGGGGTCTGTTCTGGGGCCATTGTTCTTTAACGTGTTTATCAATGATTTGGCATTAAACATGCAACATAGTAAGATATATCTATTCGCTGATGATCTTAAACTGATAAGAGAGGTATCATGTGTGGATGACTCCGTCTACTTACAGGAAGATATTAACCACCTTACAGAATGGTGCACTCGTAATAAAATGTCACTGAATACCTCTAAATGTTACCATATTAAATATACCAGAAAGCGTATCAAGCATCCCACTAGTTATTTGATTGCTGGTGAAAGACTCCAGGAGGTTACTTCTATTAGGGACCTCGGAGTAACAATGGATAGTCAGTTGCGATTCTGCAATCATGTTGACAAAATAACCAAGGCAGCTAATAAATCACTGGGTTTTATTTTTCGAACACAAAAGATTTTAAAAGACCATCATCTCTAATTCTGCTTTATAACAGTTACATAAGGAGTAAGCTCGAATACTGCAGTATAGTCTGGAGTCCTGATTATAAAGTCCACATAAATAGAATAGAGAGAGTCCAAAAAAATTGATTCGAGGATGTGTTATCGCTTTAGAGCACCCAGGCTTTTAACGTCCTACAAAGATAAACTCAAATATTTTCATCTAGACACACTTTCTATGCGGCGTAACCTACTAGATATGGCATTTTTGCATAAAACTTTGAATAACGGCATTGACAGTCCTGAACTTCTCAGTCACTTCTCCATTAATGTCCTGCTAGAATACCAAGATATCCGTGTAGTCTATTAAGAAAAAAATTCTGTAGAACTAGAATGGGTTGCAATTCACCAGTTGTCCGTTTGGCTCGTCTTTACAACAGTTATAACAAGAATTTGCCTGAACTAGACATAAACTTCCATAGTCTTCCTAAATTTATGAGACTCTTGAAATCTATTAACATTGACACCTCCTAATTTTAAGCATATATTATTATTATTTTTTATAATTTCCTGTGTACTTTCTTTAGCGTTTTTTTTATATGTTACCTTTAGGAAATTATTTATGTATATTTGCATGCTGTGGTTACCTATAATTGTAAGTGCAGTTGGCTGAAGACCAACATTTTCACTGTTAACAAAGATTTATGTTTACTGTTACTTATGTTGGTGACCCTATTAATAAATAAATAAATAAATAAATAAATAAATAACCTGAAAGTTCTTGCAGCGGTAGGTTGTGTGAAGCGAACGGAAACTGCGCAAATGAAAAACAACTATTTGTAGTTCTTGCGAAGCACATTTATATTCAATATAAACTGTCACAAGTTAGATCGGTTAAAATATAAAAGAATACAATTATTGAATAAACTACGTCCGGCCATTACAGCATTACAGGAAGGAAGGAGAAAGGTCAACGACAATCCATGGAGGAAGTACATGTCAATACAGATTATAAAATATTGAAGGCATAGTAAAGTTATCTATCAACATAGACTATTTAACAGGCTCGAGCCCCTCGGTGGGGACGTATATAAGCTGTGATGATGAGACCACTTTGGGAACCACTCGACTAAATGGACGCACTAGTTTGACTGGAAGATAAGAAATGACACCAATAAAATACATAACGGTTTTTGTTTTTTTAATAATTTCACAGCATAATTGACCATAAAATATTACAAGAATTGCGCCATGGGGTCCTCGTCCCGGCGCCGCTTCATCATAAACGCTTCCATTTCCTCCTCTGTGGGCTCCTTCACTTCCACCATGCTGTTGTAAGGGCGCTTGCGTTCGTCCACGCTCAGCAAGTAGTCCGCGTGGCGCCGCTGCTTGTCTTCCATCTCCAATGCCTATAACAAAAAAGCAAAATCAAACCCAAATCCCTGTGTGTTTATATATGCGAAAAAGTATTTATTTAATCTATATATAAAAAACCTTAATCATGTAAAACGAAACAACCAATAACATTATTGCTCGAGCCGTAGAGGGGCAGATTTTTAGATTAGTGACAGCGTGTCAAGTAGAGTTTCTCTTCGAGAATTCCTCAGAAATTTTGCCTTACTCGAGACGAGAAAAAAGTGGTCGAGAAATTAACTCAAAAATTGTTAAAACTTAATACGAAACCAACTATAAGATAATGCTTTAACTGCCCTCGTATTTTTGAAAGCTTATTTCCTAAATAATAAAAATACCTAGTGGGCTAGCTTTTGGAGAAGTTTTCTCTTTAAACTGTGATTATGATTAGTCTGATCATTAATTATTTATTAGATTCTTAAGTATACTTACGTAACAAAAAAGTCTATATATAACAAAATATTGAAAATTTATATTGAAAAGTTGGACTAAAATAAGTTATCTGTACCTTATTGTTATTCATTGTAATTATGAAGCTAGTCTGATTGTTTCATTTTTATACCTAATTCAAAAACTGTCGTTTCAATTATACATTTTAATAGAAAAGTTTGTAATACAGACAGAGACTAAAGTAAATTATATAGTTTGTAATGAAAGGTACTAAATTATATTGTGGTGACATGACGGCATTGTTTTTAGAAGATATTTTATTTGTTTTCCCAAAGATGAAGACTATTTAGTCCTAAAATTGTGTATAGAAATAATGACAACAGATCTCGCTAGATTTTATTTCGTTTAATAAAAATTGTATATACTTACTTAAGTTAAAGTCAATTGAAACTAATAATAAATGTGGTTGAATATTGCATAAAAAGCGTAGTTTTAATGTTAAAAAACACACATATTTTTAAAAATTTCCATATATCTCGACACCCCGAGAATTCTCGAGAAATAGTGGTCTAGATGTCTCGTGCTCCGAGAAATAAAAAAGCTCGAGAATTGAGAAACCCTAGTCTCAAGGTCTTTCTGCCCTTAGCTTTGATATTTCTTTGACGTTACCTGTATAGGACCTCATAAGTACCTGTATAGGATCTGGGATTATCTCAGCTCAGCTTCTAATTGACAAATACAGGAAAAAAAATAGCCCTTGCTGGTTTTTTAAAGTACACAGTCTCCCTCCGTAGAATCGTGAACCAATGGCGTGGTATCTTTAACGTGCAAAAGTGATTGTGATAATCCAATTGGATGAATATATTGTTGATTTTGAAACTGCAACAAATCTTACCTTCTTCAGTTTGTCCTCTTCTTTCTTGTTCTTCTTCAGATCTTTCTTCTTCTTCTTCTTTGCCTTCTTTTTGTTTTTCTTCTTCTTGCTCGTCCTCTCTGTTTTACTTCTGTGGTCTTCTTCGGATTCTGACGAGCTGCTGTCTGAACTTGACTCCGATGATGAGGACGAACTCGCTGCTTTTTCTGCTAAAATATGACAATGATACACTTTATTTCCAGTTTAGTTATAAAAAAAACTAAAACAAAATATTAAAAACATATTATATGTACCTTTTTTATCCTTGTCTGGCGATTTTTTGACACTAACGCTACTCGATATAGTGTTCTCAGTATCTTTAACGTCCAACACAACCGACTTGCCAGCTTCGCCGACACAATAAGACATCTGCAATAAGATAAAAATGAGTTTATGACTTCTGCTATTTTGGGCAAAGGACTGATTTTTGAGGCTCGAAACTGCTACGTACTATTAGTTTGTCGTTCGATGATTTTAAACGACCCTAGGGCGAAAGAAAACAGTGAGGCAACTCGCATATTCCTTCAAATAAATTCAAATGTGTCAACTCGACCAACTTGCACTAGGCCAGCGTATTCGACTAGTCTAATCACCTTAATATCATCAGGCCAAACTCTAGTTCCACAATGGGGACGGATATGATCGTGACGATGAAGTTTTTAATGTATATTTACAATTTTCAGAGTTTTGTTGGAGCAAGGACTAATGCCATATAAATGCATACGCTGATGCTAACAGTGAAAGCAAAAAGTATGGTTTTAACAGACCTACTCGTATAATGAACTTATAAATTACAATAACCATAATTTCAGCCATCATCCAACACGGTCCTGCCATCTTCACTAAATCGTCCACCCATCTTGTAATAGCAGGCCTACCATTTATTTATTAATTACAGTACTGCTACATGATACATATTCAGAGAACAAAAAAAGTAACTTATATACAGAATGTTCTAATACAATAATAGCGTACATAACATTCGCAATAACCACGTACAATTTACAATGCAATAGCTGCACTACGTACCAACTGGCATCTTACATAACACCGGCATATATTCATACACATACATACATACATACAGTCACGCCTTTTTCCCACGGGGGTAGGCAGAGATTACGTCTTTCCACTTGCTACGGTCTTTACATATCTCTTTCGCTTCATCTACTTTCATAACATTCCTCATACATGCTCGACGATTGCGGGTACTTCTGACCTGGCCTTTTTTGAGGACACTTTCGATTTGTTCGAAATATGTTCGCCTAGGTCTTCCTCGTCCCGTATCTCCATATTCATACACTTTCTCACAATAACCCGTAACTCCGCCACCAAAGACATTAACATCGGGATTATTTTGGGATAATAAACACCGGACACGACCGGATTCCTATTAATCGATTAAATCAAGATGATTTTCGCTTTTTAATAGCAGCGTTTTACCTGAAATAAAACGCATATTAAAATACTTACCTCACTGGAAGCTTTATAATGAGAGAGCGTATCCGTTTCCGTCTTTTTCCTACCATTTTAGTCCCTCATTTGACTTTGGATTTCCGACTCAGTGGCGACACCTGGCGGTTGGCGCCATTTTTTTAGTTTTCCTTAAGAACGATGGCGGCATTTGTTCTCATTGGCTCGTATTCACCAGGCAGGAATGAAACGAAAGCTTCCAGTGAGGTAAGTATTTTAATATGCGTTTTATTTCAGGTAAAACGCTGCTATTAAAACACTTGACCGTCACTGGAAGCTTTATAATGAGACCTGTTTGTTATCGCCTGGTGACGTCACTGATACAAATGTACGTTTATGAATGTATGTTAATAAATGTATATTGTTAACGCCAATGTGATTACAGCATTAGTTACACAAGTAAATATAAAAGTAAAATAAAAAGATCAATTTTCAAACAAAGATATTTTATTTATTTCATGATTCCAATCATTAACAGTAGGTATAAGTTTAATTAAACAGCACTTTATTGAACAACCATTAATTCCAAAGAACCATATACCATTTTATATAACAAAAATATTCTAATTGAACACCACTTTTTCTACATTGATCAATATCTTAATTCAACTTCATTATGATTTCTTAACATAAGTAATAAATAGCATAATACCAAATAATAGGTTGGAATAGTTGGGTAAGCGACACTGAGCTAGGTATTCATTTCCTTTAAATATATTTTTATCATAAATTCTACTAAGTGACAGGATTGATTAATAAGGTGAGTACTATACATTGATTAAATCATGACAAATCATTCTATAACTACCTTAAATAACTTTCTTAAATCAAACTCATTATAGAATCATTTTCTAATCATAATATTCTTATATTTTTATTCATATCATTATTTTAAGTGATAGCATTAAATAATTGGGACACATTTTCTGAATTAACGTTGTGTTATGATTTCGCGCTGATAAAATTTTCTAAAGGTATTTACTGATTGCCAGTTCCCACGTGCTATATATCGTCGATAGAGTGATTCTCAAGCCAGCTTTTAGAAGCTACAGCTGACCTTACACTTCCAGGACTAGCTTTAATACCTGCTTCTGTAAAAATAGTTTTAACCCATCCTGCTATAACTGTGCGTGATGCAGGCTTAGCATCTCCTCGAATTGTAATAAATAGATTAAATGTATTACTAGCTTTACGTCTATCATCTAACATGGTTATAGTTCTTTCTATCCAGTAAATGGGATTTAAGTTATGATTATTTGTGTTCACGTGAAGTTTCCAACCAGACTGCCTATAAGTACTGCTATCAGTTTTTGAACCAAATTGAGGCCAAAAAATTGTATATTTGTCAGTTCTAACACAATGATTTGGGTCTGTTCTGAGTAACGTCAAGTCATGTATGCGTCTTCCTGAACATAGAAGTAATAAAATTGCGGTATGTCGGGAAACTTGAAATAAATTGTTTACATCAATTTTATGTTTAGATAAGTAATTAGTGAGTTTATTAACATCCCAAATAGGAGGTTTTGTTACTTTCAGATTTTTAAGAGCAATTGATTTTAAAATATGCTTTACGAGGACATGTGAACTCAACTGACCTGACATTTCAGAGTTGCATAATGTAGCAACCACAGATTTATGTAGCAATATAGTATTATATGATATTTTTCCACCAAATGCAAGTCTGATAAAATTGAGCTAATGGGAACCGGTAGGGTTTATTGTATCAATCTTTTTAGAACTCGACCATGCACACCAGCGTTTCCAGGCTATCTCATAAGATTTAAGGTTGAATTTCGCCACGAATTTCAAGTAAAGCAAGTTGTTCTGTATCCATGTTTTCTACCGCCTCAACCACCCCCACATTTCCACACCTTCCAGAACTAAGTTCTCCACTTCGGGAGGTGGTTGGCGTAGACGTGTCGACTAGTTCTTTTTCAGGTTCTTTATTTGTGATGGTGCTTGCTAGAGCTTCGGGCTCTGAGGTCGGCGCGCCAAAAACACTTTTCTCCCATCTCGGTGCCACAATAAAGGAATACTCCGGTCGACTGATTCAAGTGCTTAGTAAACTTTGGGCATTCAAAAAGTTTAAATGGGAATATTCATATGGGATCCAAATAAAATATTTACTTACTCAGTTTTCAATCTCTATATATTCACTTTTTCTATTTTACAAATCATCTTGCCATCAGTTCAATTGTAAACATCACTAGATAAAAAAACTCATTATAAAATAATTATAAATGCCCCAAACATTACTTCAACATTTTTTACTATCTATTTTTACAACTTCCAACTTCAAAAACCATCTCTTTGATTCCCTATTTAAATTATGACTATCAAAACCATAGATCACAAAATTTCCATATACTAATATCCCCTCTAAATTTTGTCTTTATATCTTTATACATAATCAAATAAAACCCAAAACAATTATTACCACAGTAGAACACAATAACACACAAAACTGAAACATTATTCTAACTACACACTATTTAAATAACAATCCTTTTTTCACATCTTACTCAAAATATAAACTAAAATAAAACTTTTGAATGAAAACTCGAAACAATTAAAACTAAACAAAATAACTACCTACCTAACTACGAAGAGTTCACAGTTTAATCACCGATCACTCACAATACACTTTCTTAAGCGCAAAAACTTAGTTCTGTCCAATCCTTTAGTCAATATATCTGCAATGTTGTTGTTTGTTTGACAATAAAATATTTCAATTAAATTTTGTTCTATTTTTTCTTTAATAAAATGAAATTTCACATCAATGTGTTTGCTTCTCCTGTTTAATATTCCATTTTTAATAAGCACTATAGCTGATTGGTTATCTACAAATAATTCTGTTTTTGGAACTGTACCAGTAATCTCTTTTAATAGACTCTGTACGTAAAGCAGATCCTTAATGCATTCAGCAGCTGAGATGTATTCTGCCTCTGTACTGGACAATGCAGTGACGGATTGCTTTCGCGAACACCAATGAATCGGTCCACCACCATACATAATAACAAAGCCAGTCGTGCTTTTCCTACAGTCAGGATCACCTGCGAAATCTGCATCACAATATGCTCTCAAAACTTTGTCATTACTCCGAGAATACTGAATACCTGAACTTACTGAACATTTTAAATACCGAAAAATATTTTTAATATTGTTAAAATCATTAATATTGGGACATTCCTGATGTCTACTACAGTACCCAACATGAAAAGAAACATCTAACCTTGTTTTATTTACCAAGAACAATAATGAGCCAATCAACTGTCTATAACGATGTACATCATTACTATTACCTTTCCCCTCTTGATGTACATCAACCAAAATATCTGGATATACACATTCTTTTATATTATTATATCCTAATTTTTCTAACATTTGTTCAATATATGACTTTTGGTATATTTTTATGTAATTATCTTGAACCAAAACATCAAATCCAATAAATTTTCCTATTTTATCAAATTTTCTCATTTCAAACTCTTTTTCTAAATTTAAAATTATTGAATTTAACTCTGATTCATTATTTCCTATCAATAATCCATCATCCACATATATAGCTAAATAAATATCTTTACCTTTACACTTAAACAAACATGGATCTAACTTTAATTGTTCAAAGCCTAACTTTTTAAGAAAATCTGTTAATTTTATGTTCCACATTAAAGGTGCCTGTTTCAATCCATATAAACTCTTTACTAATTTGCATATTTTATTCTTTTCTGCTTTATAACCCATCGGAATTTCCATATAGACATCCTCTTTCAGATCACCATACAAAAATGCTGTTTTCACATCAAACTGCTTAATTTTATATCCTTTTTGCCCAGCAATCGACAATAAAATTCTCACACTAGTAATGTTAACAACAGGACTATATGTTTCTTTATAATCAATATTATATTTCTGAAGAAAACCCCTAGCTACTAATCTCGCTTTATACCTACCACCAGGTTTTATAGTAAAAATCCATTTACTAGAGATAACTTTTCTACCTTTAGCTTCAGCCCGATCTACTAACACCCATGTTTTATTTTTCTCTAACGAATCTTTCTCCTCTTTAATGGCTTGTTTCCATTTCTCTTTCATCACTTTCTAAGACCTCATTATAAGTTAAAAATGACATATCTAAATCATAGTCCTCAAACTTTTGCGGTAAACGTCTATTCCTCTCAGGCATAACTCTCCTTTGTAAATTCTCCTCAAACTCATTCATAACATTTTCATCATTTCTACCATCACCTATAATCTCACTGATTTCATTACTATTTCTAGCAACACTATCATCTCTACAACCAGTTTCATTTCCAACCAACAATTCTTCACAACAATCCATAAAAATATCATCACCTTCATCATTGACCCTTTCTTCATCAACTACCCTATCTTCATCACAAACACCATCTATATCAAAATTATTCTCTTCATCACCAATCATATCTTCATCAACAACTATATCTGTATCTTCCTCTAAAGTGTTCCCCTTTTCTCTCATTTCACTGCTTCTATCTATATTTCTGTTACCAAAATGAACATGTCCCCTCTCAAATTCAACATTTTCTGTAGTTGATTCTCTCCTGACACAATCTTCCCTTTCCTGCTCTAACCTGTCAAAATCTTTAAATAAATCCATCAAATCATTTCTTTTTGTTTGTTTCCTACACTGTTTTAAAAATATTTCAATCTTATTTCTATCATCAATAAACTTCACATCTCTCGAATAATGAATCTTGCAACTAACCGGATCCCATATTTTATAACCATTATTTGTGTATCCAACCAAGAGTCCTTTGTTACATCTAGAGTCTAATTTTCCAATTTTATAGTTCCTTTTAAAATAAGCCAAAGATCCAAATATATTCAAATGTTTTAAATTTGGAACCCTACCATACCATAATTCTGCTGGAGTTTTATCATTAATTGTATTAAATGACCTATTTAATAAGTATGCTGATACCATCACAGCTTCACCCCATAATTCTTTAGGCAAGACATTGTCAAATAAAAGTGCTCTAGTTCGTTCCATAATAGAACGATTCAAGCGCTCCGCTTTGCCATTTTGTTGTGGGCTATAAGGTATTGAATAGTCTATGAAAATTCCTTTATCCAAACAATATTTTTTAAACATATTACTAGAATATTCGCCTCCATTATCGCATCGAAAATTTTTAACTTTCTTTCCAAAATGATTTTCTGCCAAAGTTATATAATTTTTAATTTTAGAGAATGCCTCATCTTTTGTTCTTAGTAAATAAACCCTGGTAAAATGTGTAAAATCATCCAAAAACGTAATAAAATATTTATAGCCATCCCAAGTTTCTATGCCAACTGGACCACAAATGTCACTATGAATAATTTCAAGAGGATTTTTGGCTCTATATCTAATTGTATTAAAAGGTTTCCTACATAATTTAGATTGGATGCAGATTTCACAGTTATCACCTCTTTTTTGATTTCTGTATTGATTCCAGATACTATATTTTTTGTTTTAAGTATTGAATCATGACCAAGAGCTCTATGCCAAAATGTTGCATTTTTAACAAAATGTACGGAATTTTCGACTGACCTTGTAATTGGTAGATTGTACCTTTCAACCCAAAGTCTTACGGAAAACAATCCATCACCGTCACGGGTAGCAGTAAGAAGGCATCTTCCACTCAATGCATCAAACACTTTACATGTCTTTCTGAAAAAGTTAATTTCACAATTATTCTCAACTAATTTCGGTATAGAGATCAAATTCTTTTTTAAGTGTGGTACAAAATAAACATTTTTTAGTGTAATATTTTCGGATTTGCAATAAATATCTCCAATTGTGTCAATGGCATGCACATTACCATCAGCTGTCATAATTTTATAATTACATTTTTCAAAATTTTTAAATAAATGTGAACAATTTATAGTGTGACATGTAGCTCCAGAATCCAGAATAAATTCAATTTGTTCTTCATTTTCAAAATGTTTAAAATTGCTTACCGAATTATTTCCTCTAATCAAACAGAATTTACTATAATGAGTGTTACTTTTGCAAAATTTGCAGTTAAAGTTTCCTTTACACTCCGTGTGTTTATGTCCAAAGTTAATACACTTGAAGCATTGTATATTTTTCCCAAAATTAATTTTCCTATTCTGACAAAATTTTGCGATGTGACCACTTTTCCCGCAGCTATAGCATTTCTTTATAGTTACGAAAGCATTTTCATTATTCGTCAGCGTCATTTCATCTGTCACTTTGACAATTTCTTTTGTTTTATCTTCCGTGAATTTTGATTTTATTTTATTTTCTAAGGTGATTCTATTTATTAAATTTGAGACTGTCTTTTCCTCTTTACTTGTTGATTCCCACGCAGTTCTTAAGTTTGAATAATTTTCTGGTAAACTGCATAAAATTTTTGATAAAAGCTGATTGTCTTGAATTTCATATCCAAGAGATCTAATTCTCGTCACTATGCTTTCTAATTTGCTAACATCTTGCATAATATCTGAATTTAAAAATTTGTAGTTATAAAAGTCTTCTAATAATTGACATGTTTGTGTGTCTTCATTGCCCAAAAAAATTTTGTCAAATTTGTCAAACATTTCTTTTGCCGTGTTGCAATTTATAATGTGGTTTACATATTTATCTCCGACAGAGCATATAATTATATATTTCGCCTTCGCATCTTTTTGTTCAAAATCTTTTCCTTTTTCGTCTGTTGCCAAAACTGAATTTAGATTTTTAGCCGATAATAATAATTTTATTTTCTTTTTCCACATATTATAATCTTCCTCATTATTTAATTTTGATGTGTTCATATCATTATTTGAAAATTCGTCAGACATTTTGAGACTCTATGTTGAAAACTGAACTCTGTACTTTATATACTCATAATTAACCTCGGATACACATATTACACTATTTAAAATCAAACATCTAAATGCTGTGATAGGCCCATGACCTTTAAATGGGAATATTCATATGGGATCCAAATAAAATATTTACTTACTCAGTTTTCAATCTCTATATATTCACTTTTTTATTTTACAAATCATCTTGCCATCAGTTCAATTGTAAACATCACTAGATAAAAAAACTCATTATAAAATAATTATAAATGCCCCAAACATTACTTCAACATTTTTTACTATCTATTTTTACAACTTCCAACTTCAAAAACCATCTCTTTGATTCCCTATTTAAATTATGACTATCAAAACCATAGATCACAAAATTTCCATATACTAATAAAAAGGCGGTGGAATATCCATGCTAACTGATATTCCCATGGGTTGCTGAACGCATCGTGAATATAGCTTGCGAATCTCTTAGATCTCGAGACACACATATGCTGACGACATGAGCAGTTTCCGACGCAAACAAGTCTATCATCGGAGTTCCCAACCTCGCGAAGATTTTCTGTACACATGTCGGTAGCAGGTGCCATTCCGGTGGTCGTCGTTGTCTCGACAAGTGGTCTGCATGCCGATTGAACCGGCCTGGTAGGTAATGTATTTGAAAATGTATCTGGTGCTGGTCCAGCAAGCTCAGTATTTGATAAGTTATTTCCATTAGCGACAATGACTTCGTGCCCCCTTCTTTTCGAAGATGTGCTACAGCTGTTTTGTTGTCGCATTGAATCAAAATGGAGCTGTGATCCAGTAAGCGTATTTGACTCTGGATCGAATATAATATGGCCAGCATCTCCTTTTGATTGCAATGGAGTAACTGCTCGTCCGGAGACCAAACTCCGAGAGTTCCACGTTGTCCATCTGTGCTCCCCATGCTAGATCGGACGCGTCTGTCACTAAGAAATGTGTTGGGGGAGGGTAGTGAAGCAGTGTTGCTAAGTGGCAATTCTGAGTCCACCAGATCAATTCGTTTATAGCCCCTTGTGGTAGAGGGTACAACCTCGATGATTGCTTTGGTAAGGAGTTGAGGAATCTTAACAATTGCCTGTAATTTAGACGGCCCCTTGGAACAACAAAACTGACAAAATTGAGAAGTCCTACTACTTGTTGTAATTCTTTTACTCTTATTACTTTTTGTTCTAATATCAGAAATAACTTTTTTAGAATGGCTGTTATCTTGTCGGTTGGTAGACATTTCTGGTTTTTCCAAGGTTTCCAAAGTATTCCTAAATATGTTATGTCTTTTTGGGGCACAAGAATACATTTCTTGAAATTTATTTGCCATCCCAGGTACTGAAGTGTGTGTATGGTACGATTGACATGCTCGCGAAGCATGCGACTGTCCTGGTGTGCTATTAGATAGTCGTCGAGGTACACAATGATTCGTATATTCCACCTTTCTCTCAACGTTTGTGCTACCCAGTTTGTTAGCGTGGAAAAAATCTTCGGGGCTGTGCAGAGTCCGAAGGGGAGACATGTCATTTCTAGCAATTCTTGTTGTATATGAGGCGTAGGAATCGCCTGTGAGCGTTGGCTATTTTGAGATGAAAGTAAGCCTGTGATAGGTCTATTTTGCACAACCAATCCCGAGCCTGAAGAAAGTCGGGAATTCGAAACATGTTTATTAATTGAAAGGGTTCGATCACCACATATTCGTTTAAAGCTTTGAGGTTGAATATGGGCCGCGGAGGCCCATTGGGTTTTGGTACTAGAAATAGAGGAGAGATGAAGCTGGGTGATG
Organism: Scirpophaga incertulas; assembly: GCA_036419045.1. NCBI lineage: Eukaryota > Metazoa > Arthropoda > Insecta > Lepidoptera > Crambidae > Scirpophaga > Scirpophaga incertulas. The sequence continues at coordinate 3,041,630 of CM071631.1, read as the reverse complement.
GATGTGCAATTTTTAGAATCCCTTGAGTTTTCATTTTTTGAATTATTGTAGTCATTTCTTCTGAAACTGGAGTCTGAAAGGGCCCTTTGGTTACATTTGGATAAACAAGCGGGGGTCTTTTGTAAAATGGTATTCGATACCCCTGAATTATTTTTAACAGTATTTTTGGCGCACCCATCTCTTTCCATTCCAATATGTGGTGTTCTAACTGACCTGCTATAAACTGTTTCGAGTCATTGCCTATATTTTCTCGTATTGTCTTTGGCAACTTTTGGAGCATTAGAGCGTCCCTTGTTGAATCCACGATCGGGCCGCGAGCCTCGGTTGTGAAATCCTCCTCTCTTATTGTCTTCGTTACTATATCGAGCTGCCGATGCTCTTGAGGGATGAAAGGGATGAGAGTATCCACCCCGCGAGGGTGTTGTATAATATTGCATGTGTAAGGGGTATGCACAACTTGAAAAATTATTATGAGCTCCACGCGATGGAGCTGTAGGTTTTCTGGTACCAAGCCCCCGCGAGGGGCGGTGGTTTGATTGAATGTTACCCTTTGTTTGTGTCAAACGTTCAACTTTTAGGGGCCAGAATGCTTTGCGAATCCCACCGGCCTTTTCTAATGCTGACGTGAATGGGTCGGAGTCAAAAAGGCAGGTGGATGAAGGCGGAATCTTGTTTAATGATGCTTTGACTAAGGGGTCTCGAACCTGGCTAGTAATAGATTCCCGGCGCATTTCAATGCATTCGGCACGATGGCCGCAGACTAATTGCAGTAAGTCAGAAGAAACTTTATGGAATTCTCCCCTTTGAAACAATTCCTCAATTTTCCCACACAAAGTCTCAAAATTCACCTCATTATTCCTTGCAAATTGAAGAAGATTGCGGATACTTTCTTGCAATGCTTCCTTTTGTTTTAATATACAGTATGTTATAGCAGCATAGGCTTTATCAGAATATGCTAAGTGGCGTAAGGTGTCATACATTTTCACCTCTTCGTTTGTTTCCAGGTCTATAAAACCTGGTGTATGAGCATATAATTTTTGGGTATCAGCGTACCTAATTTCTGACCATGAGCTACTACCTAATCTTTGTACATCCAGGAGAATTTTTAAGAAATTATCCGGTGTTTTTGGAACAGATGGTTCCTTAAGCTTGGTCTCTATATCAAATGTAAAATCTGTGGCTGGAGAAAAATCTTCGGGAGGACATTCACCTTCGGGAGGACATTGATCGTCAACAACGTTACTGTATTGTTCATATAAATTTCGACTAACCTCCGAGCAAATAGATACATCATCACGAATCATTTCCATATTTTTGGAAGATGCCATATGGTTACGAATTTCTTTCATCTCTTTAAATAGTTTTATCTATATCACGTTGAGAATAATGAGTGCGCTTACTTTTTCGACTACGATGATGACGTTTACCTCGTTTGTGGTTAGAGGATGACGTACTAGATGAACAGGTGTTGGAGCTGCAGCTGCTGCCACTGCTGCTGCTTGCGGTACCGCTTGCGAGCACCCTTGCTCGGGCCGGCCACAGCTTCCAGTTGTGGCTGGGGGTGAGGAGCCGGATCCATGTCAATTCTCTCCATGACTATCGAAAAACAGAAAATATTATTTTAAATATAAAGTCTTTCAACTACCCACATTCAATTGTGTTTTTTTTTGGAAAAAACTATGTTTAAAATTTCATCGAAAAAAAGTATATTTAAAAATTACGTAATTAAAACTAGGGACTTTATATTTGAACTACGTAATCCGAACGGAAAAACCGTTAAAATTGTTTTATTGATTACGTTTGTAAAATATGGTAGGTAGATTTAATACTTACAGTTATTACTCGTTAAACTATAAACCACTCACTTTGCGCGGAAAAGTTACTGTGTTTCTAAAGTGAAGAAACTTGCAACAACTACTGTTTAGTTGCTACTTGCACGATGTTGCTTCGACGGAAAACTGAACGCCAATGAGAACAAATGCCGCCATCGTTCTTAAGGAAAACTAAAAAAATGGCGCCAACCGCCAGGTGTCGCCACTGAGTCGGAAATCCAAAGTCAAATGAGGGACTAAAATGGTAGGAAAAAGACGGAAACGGATACGCTCTCTCATTATATAAAGCTTCCAGTGACGGTCAAGTTTTAATACAAAATAAGTGAGTTAATCAAGTGTCATTGCACTTATATGTAGGAGGTTTATAAAAAATAAATCGCAAATATATAAAATCGACTTAACTTTCCAACCAATGTTAAAACAAAATATACAACAAGAAAAACAATTAAAAGGACAATGCCCAAATTATAAAGAGCTGTGCCCCAGTCACATTTATACATGCCCACTAATGAGATTTTTTAATGTGTGCGTAATTAGCATAGATTTTTAAATAAAGAAGATATGAGTCGAAACTGCGTGCGAAAATAAAGATATTAGACAAATAAAATGAGCGCCTACTAATATTTATTAGCAAAGTTGTAAGACGACGATATGCATTTTGTTTGACATAAAATATTTTTTGATAAAAAAAAGGTATGTGTAATGTAATTAGTCGGAATCAAGAGAGTCGGTAAAAAAGAGAACTTATTTTTACATATTTTAACTTATTGCACATATGCAATGTAAAAATAAGATTATTAAATATACATAATGAAATAAGAGAGCTTGTTTATTCAGTTTGAATTACAGTATTTTTAGCCTTTTCATTAATTTTCAGTAACTTACATTATGTGCAGTTTATAATAATAATATATCCTAATTACTAGTACCTATTGTTACCAACTATTTTTCAATCTGTGATATGAAAGTAAGAAATAATCCAGAAGTAATATAATTTCCATCAAAACAATTAGGTATATGGATCCTTACATTTCTATATCTGTAATTATCCTACAAAGCATGTTATTACTTTTGTTGACACAAAGAAAGATGATTTTTGGAATGTAATATAGGGTTAAAGAGAGAATATAACAATAAAACCACTTGTAATGTTAGCACATTATTATTATGAGTACCTACATTGATACAAGGATATATCCAACCTAATGTTGGCTAGTATGTTACATTTAATCAAACAGTATAATTATATAGTTTATAGAACAGTGAGTGAGGTGTATGTAAATAAAAAAACCAATGTTTATATTTATAACCATTTATTTTATTATTCATTGATATCAATGATAACATTGTCCAGAAATGATGCTGGTGCAGTCACATTATCTTGATACCTAGCCCAACTTAAATACCATAATATACACATAACATGACAGCAACATCCTACTGTTCTATTACCCACTACACAACTACAACAGTATCCAATTATAGCATCAATAGGACTATTACCACTTGGCTCAGTGTCATATAAAATGTAAGTATGATAAATCTTTTGCCTTACATGCCTTGATTTAATTCTGCCTCTTAATAAGAAAGGTCTGTTCCCACCAATTAAATCAAACTCTGCTGAGTTTTCTATCTCAGGGCACACTTCAATAGAAAAAATATCACTTCCTCGAATATGCTCAGCGTAATAGGAACGAGCTTGCTTAAGTTGGTATGGTCCTAATGACACTAATATTAGTTCATTGTAATCTAACCTAGGGAACTGTTGCAGCTGAGGTATATTGGCATCAATTCTAATGAACATAGCTCTTCTTCTATTTATATTATTATCACTTATAAATTGGGCTAGGTGATTCGGTTCATTCAAATAATGCATTGCCCTGGCAATAATATCTGGAGCATCAGGCCTATCTCGAAGCAGTGGATGAAATCTGTTAATTAAAGCCGCTGCTACCTTAAAGTCATCCATTAAATGAAGTGAAGCACGGTTGAAATAATCTTGTCTGAATATTTTATAATCTCTTTTAAATCTTCCATTCACCACTTCAACTACCCATCTACATAATGTTACACAGCGACTTTTATTAGCTTGCAATGTTGTCAATTGATGTTCTCCATCATCCACTGTTTCTGGCTTAATCACTTTATAGCCTTGTGCTTCCATTGCAGGTATTGCATCACGGAATCCCCGATCAAGAATAAACACATCATTATTTCTGAAAAATGATATCATATCAGCATTAGTTAACAATTTCATCATAATCTGTGCATCACTATGTACTGCTGCATATGGTCCAGATACATCTAAGATGTACCCATCACAACATACAATTAAAAATGGTTTAACAAGATTTTCATATTTGTGTAGACTATATGTTTCTTTTTGATATAGATAATTACTGCTCTTTTGAATAAAAATATATGTTCCATCACAAAAACTATTGCTGGTACTTCTAATGAATTACCAAACAGACTTCTTGGTACCATCAAGTTTTTTTCAATAACTTCTGTACGGTTAATATGCCTGAAACCAATGTGTGTTGGCACAAAATGGTTTTTTAATATATCCCTTACTTGGTCCATATACCTTTCAATTGTAGATCTAGGTAAGTTATGTAAGGATGCTAATCTTTTGTTACTATCTCCTGTCCTTAACTTACTTAGATATATACCTAAACGGGTTTTTCCATTTATATATTGACTCAACAAGGGAGTTGCATCATATAATTCGATAAACTGTGTTACATTTAGGCCAGTCCAATAATGGCATATGTGATTAGACATTTCATTTATATTTTCAAAATCAAACACATCACTTGGTCTAGACGCTAAATAAATCACATCTTCAATTTGAGATATTTTAAATCTGTTTACCAAATTCGTGTTGTTTAGTAAAACTTCCCATTCATATGTGAATATATATATTCTTTAATTAACAAAGATTTAAAATATGATGGTACTAGATGATATGCTGTATTATTGCATCCTTGAAACACACAGTGTCTTGAGGTATTAACAACGCGCTTGTAGTGAGGAAGTACAATACTTCCAGTTACACCAACTTGTGCAGGAGCCGCAATTAATAGTGGAGGTAGTGGAGGTGGAATCGGCACTTGTTGAAGCGAAGGCTCACTAGTTTCATAGTCCATAGTATCTCTTAATCTGCTTACGTCTGTTGCCAGTTGTCGATATGCTCTTCTCCAACAATTATGGCAACATTATTAATAATTATATAAACAAAAATATATTATCTACAAAATTATTTATACAATATATACCTCATTTTCCACATCCCATGATAAAACTGTATGTAAAAGATCCTCTCTGTTAACTGTATGTTGCCGAACAGTGTATCTTCCTCCTAAAAGAGAGTGACCACATCCAATGCATACTCGATGACCAAAAGTTCTGCTTGATTCAGTATTGCCGTCGTCTGAAAGCTGTCTTAAGATCTCGTAGCATTCAAAACATAGAAATGTATTTGGCGAGAGCTGCAAATAAAGAGAAGAGTTCTTTATTAAAATAACAATGACACTTAGGGTAGCCAACCAAAATACACATAAATAAATAAATAAACGAACACTTTAGCAACTTATTTAAATCATTATAATTAGTTACCTCCTGCACAGATTTCCATCTCATAAGTATAGTTTGTGCACCCTCGTTCAAATCCGATACGAAACGTCTCCGTTGAAAGGTGATACAAAAGCGACAATTCGTGCATCGCGACATTTTCCAAATCAATAAGCAATTCTCTATTCCGATAAAACACAGCGAAGGGTACCTAAGTCAGTGAGGCAAGTAATAAGTCCAGGAAACACAGCAAGGGTCAGTTAAACTAATAATAAAATCAGAAGTAAGCGCACAGAAACAGCCAGAACACAAAAATCACAAGTCAGTCACGCACGACCACAAACAACGTCAATCTTATACTTTTTCTAATCGGCCATATAAATGGTTTCGTATTTATGTCATAATGCCATTTCCGTTTCTAATAAACACTTTATTTATTGTGTTTTTCTCTCGCACGCCTATTTGCGAAATAAATGCCACTAAAATTCGTAATATTATTTTTATATTTATTTACATATTGTTATAGCTTTGGGACCAGTGGGGCAAATTTGGGCATTCTCCTTTAGTAGTGTAGGTAACTAGTAATAATTTTACGACGTAACGAGTAGCTCAGTCTTTGTAGACTTCACTTTCACAGATAGATCAATTTATAAGTAGGTAACAATATTAATTATCAAGTAACTATAATATCTAATAGGTACAATTAACCTTACGTAATTAACTGAAATGAGATCAAAATCTTATATTAAAGTATTTGACAATGCTAACAAACAAGTCTTATAGTTATTTATGATTATGACAGATACCATCATGATTACTAACTGCTAGCACCGGATCCGGTCTTCGGATCCGGTATATTGGTCTCGGATCCGGTAACCATTAAATGATGCCGGATCCGCCGAATTACCGAATCCGTTCTTCCGGATTGCAATCCCTACTGTATATGTGTCGCAGCCAACTGGTTAAAATAGCCGTTCAATCAAACAGCTAGCCCTTTGACTGAACAACGCCATTCGACCATACGTCTAGCTTATTAATTGAATATTTGAGTAGCTCAAAACGTTCAACACTACAGCTGATTCAAAAGCCGCCGTCTTATTTAATTAGTTCAGCGCTCACCACCGCAGCGCTAGGTGCGTTTTGTTTTCAATATGGCGTCAACTAGCCGTGGTTTGTGATTGTTTCAATATATTTTCCGGAAAGTAAGTAGTAAATATACGTTACACGTGTTATTAAAGACACAGAAATTATGAAATCACTTACGAGTGATACGAGTGATTCAAAATTTAAACAAATATTCGAAGAGAAATTACGGGATTATGAAATGATTCTTGCTTGCTTCGTAAATTATTGTTATTCATTTTTACTTTCATCAAACTTTTGGTCACCTCTTATACTTAATTCAAGAATAGCCCCCCAAGAAATTACAAAAAGTCTTGCTATTCTCTGAAATTAAGTACTAAACTAATGGTCACCTTAGTTTATTTGCCATTTCACCAGTTGGCTAAGCGTCGTCTAGCTGTAATGTTGAACGTTGCAATCAACAAGTCGGCTAAACGACGTATAGCTGTGTGATTGAATGACGTTGTTCAGTCAAAGGGCTAGCTGTTTGATTGAACGGCTAAGTTTTTTAACCAGTTGGCTGCGATATGTATGTACAAGGTTTACCCACACATAGGGCCGCGCGCACAACTGAGTTGAACTAACTGTACCATTGCTGTAGTGTCTAACATAAACCTGCCACTCAAGGATTGTTCCGCTCCAACAGCAATTCTGCAGCAATAGACCTTTTCTCAAACATGCTTGGAAATTTGAGCATTATTTTGACAACCTTCTTCGAGATAAATTGAAATTGTTGTACTGGCCAAATACATGCGAGCAGCGGCCGGCAAAAAATGTATGAAAATCCATATCTGTCGTGTTTTAGCGGCCAAATAAATATACATGTAAATTCATATCTATCGTGTATTTTAAAAATGGAACGATTTGTTGCTCCGATAAATGGCAAACCAAGGAGGCAACTTATCAGAGTTTTATTTAAATATCGAATTGGCTTGCAAAAAAAACCTGTTTTATATAGAAAAAAAAAAAAGAATCCTTTGGCGCGTGAAAAATTTTGTTCATTGTTGGTCATTGAAATCAATCAAAATCAATGTATTTTCAAATAAAAGTTGTGTTTGGTACTACTTAGTTGTAATTTCCGCGCATCATTTGAGAAAAGTACTATACAAGCCTTGGCCACAACTAGGCATTGATGGACTTACGTATGTGAGCTCGGCTTCGCGTCGGTCCACATGTACGCGTTCGTCCATCAATGCCTCTATTGCTGGCCGCTGCAGTAATGTACTATTTCCACTGCCACATAAAATTCTCAATTCCTTGTGGTAAAATATGTATGGTCGTATGTGTAAGAGGGTTATTATGGGCTGGCTATACTCATTGACTTATGATGAAACGGAAAATTTAATGCCCTCTACTTCAATATAAATCTTGGATACTTCACACAACTGCATGAACTCCTGTGACTCACTTATTTACTACTAGCTTTCTGCCCGCGGCGTCGCCTGCGTGGATTTCGGGATTGGGTCTATAGAAGGTTAAGGGTCATAGCTTTTGCCCATGGCTATAGGAGTATCCGTTTTTCCGAGATAAAAAATACCGCAAAACCTTGCTCAAGAATCACTCTATCTATTGATGAAAACCGCATGAAAATTTGTGCAGTAGTTTTTGAGCGAAGCCTTTATTGCGCATCCCGTGGGATCTGTCGATTTTTCCGGGATAAAAAGTAGCCTATGTTACTCGGGGATAATGTAGCTTTCCAAAGGTGAAAGAATTTTTGAAATCGGTCCAGTAGTTTCGGAGCCTATTCATTACAAACAAACAAACAAACAAATCTTTCCTCTTTATAATATTGGTATAGATATACGTACACACCACACACACTCATATCATCATTCACATAATCAACACACTCCTACACACACATAGATATAGACAACACACAAAATATAGAATAAATATCAACATTGAAAAATTGTTAAATAATAAAGTTTACTAAGGTTATCATATTGTCGTCCAGCCTGAAAAGTCTTTGGAAGTATTGGTACATATAATCATAGTATTGTAAGGGAGCGTTCAAGTATTACGTTACGCAATTGTTGAAGATGTTTGACCCCCCCCCCCCTTGTAACGCACCGTAACGTTAAACAACTTGCGTGAAAAAATGAAAAATGACGACCAGACTAATACAATCGAGGGATTCCCCGTAAAACGCCAATTTGTTATAAAAAAGAAACAATGTTACATACGATGTTGTAAGAAAGACCCGCTCCTGTCCCTATAACGCATGCGTTACGTAATACTTGAACGCCCCCTAACCACCTGATATAAAGGCTCATTCTTCTGCAATACCGACATAGTTGAAATGTGTTGGGCCATGTACCTCGGTGTTTATTAATAAAACATTATTATTATTACCTTGATGAAGGAGTGACAGCAGCGGTACCCCCACTGACCCTCGTGCCAGTACGAGCCCCAGACACTCGTGTGGTTATTGATCAATACATCCTCCTCATACTTGCTCCTGCAACAATTATAATAAGCGCCATAAATCAACCAGCATTCTCTTTGGATTGGACTGGGTTAAAGAAAATAATAATAATAATATTCTAACTATTTCCTCAACAACGAATGTGGGATGCATCGTGACGTTGTGGCAGTTGACAAGGGATTTACCCCTCTCTCTATGGCAGTTGAGGACTGGCGTAAACCCTCGGTGCTTAGCGTCGAAAATCGCAGGGAAGTATGGAAGGACAAAGAGTTGCACGGAAGGTTTTATCGAGCCTTAATGGGCCCTGATGTAGACCTTCCCGTCGGTAAACTGGCTGCGTTTCGGTGACCTCTTTGGGGAAACTGAGGGTTTTGTCTGTGCAATTGCGGACGAAGTAATGATGACGAACAACTATAGAAAATATATCCTAAAGGACGGTACCGTCGACATAAGTCGGGCATGCCGCCGTCCCGGAGAGTCACTTAGGCATATTATCTCTGGTTGTTCTCATCTTGCAAACGGTGAGTATTTGCATAGACACAACCTAGTAGCCAGGATCATCCATCAACAGCTTGACCTTCAATACGGCCTTGTTGAGTATGAGACACCGTACTATAAGTACGCACCAGCGCCAGTTCTTGAAAATGGCCGTGCGTTGCTCTATTGGGATCGCTCTATCATCACGGACAGGACTATTGCGTGCAATAAACCTGATATCGTGGTGGTCGACCGCTCCCAACGCCGTGCAATGCTCGTCGATATTACCATCCCTCATGACGAGAACTTCGTAAAAGCCGAGAAGGACAAAGCCAGTAAGTACCTACGAGGTAACCGCCATGTGGGATGTTGATTCGACAATCATTGTTTCGATAGTAGTGTCTGCGAATGGCTTAATAACAAAGAGTCTCGATCAACATCTTAAGAGGCTCTCGCTTGATGGATGGATTAAGGGCCGGATACAAAAAGCAGTGATTCTCGACACGGCACGTATTGTTCGGAGATTTTTCTGTCTGCAGCCCTAACCACCGGTTTGTTTGGGCCGTGCCTCGCTACCGGCGGCATACTAGGTTTAAGTTTTTTTTTTAATAATAATATTTATTTAATAATAACTTCTATAGTCAATATTACATTTTTTAGCTTAACTTATATGTATACACGTATTATAATAACTGTGAACATACCTGAACTAGGATTAACCTGTATCTCAGGCTTGTAATTACAAAATAAAAATATGGACACATAAATCAAATGCAAAATGTATATTATATCTGAATAATAACTAAATTTAAACAAAGTAAGAAAGAGATAAAAATATAAATAAAAATATAAATTATTTGGTAACTAGTAATAGTTTCTCTGTATCGTCATACGACAAACGTAGATTTGTAATTGATAAACATATTAAGCAACTATCATTATATGAGAGTGAAAAATATTAACAATAGTTTTATTTTCACTTGACAGGGAGACTTAAGAGCTTGAACAGTAAGTGTTTGTATTTTTAACAGACTTCAAAAAAAGGAGGTTATCAATTCGACCCGTATGTATGTAATATTATGTATGTATGTCTTTATGTTTGTGTTCGCATATCTCCGGAACTATAAGTGCGATCTAAGTAATTCTTTTTTCGTTTTACTAGGTATTGTTCAACTTAGGGATTTTGCAAGTTTCATCGAAATCGGTTGCGTGCTTTTTGAGATAGGGATTTTTTTATTAACAGACTTCAAAAAAATAAATAAACCGAATCAATCGTAACTTACGTAAGTTTAGAAAGAATAAACACAACACAACTAAAATTACAACTACAGATTGAAAGAAAAATATGGACTTACCTACAACTTTAATTAAAAAAAATAAGAAATAAAAACATTTTAAAACAATAAAACCGACTTCAAAATTATGTGCCACTAACTTACCTGTGTATGTTTAGAAAGACTATAAAAGAACTAAAAAGTAATAAATAAAACGATAACTTCTGTCTTAAATAAACTAACTTTGACATACCAACTAAGTATTTTTTGAAGTCTATTTAGTATTTTTATTTTAGCAATTAAGATCATAATTGCCACATTGATTCAGCTTGTATTGGATAGGGTCAATAGAATGCAACCGTGTAGTGATGTGCCAACTCGGAAAAATCAAAACTCGATTTAACACGAGGTAAAATTCACATAACTCGGGTTGAACCGATTTATCGAGATGGAAGAGTTAATGTTTTTTTTTAATTTTTGCTAATTTATTCTCCAGCTTCACATTAATAGTAAAAAAAAAACAGACAAATGATATTTTTATCTGTTTCAATTCTTTATTTTTTTATATTATTTGTTTATAAAGTAATGGAAGAGTTATACTAACTAAAGTAAAAAGGAAATTATTTTTTGAAATCGAATCATTAATATGTATTTTTTGTTTGAATTGTGATATTTAAAAATATTTATATTAATTATTAACAAAACTATGTAATTATACAGCAATCTTTTCAAAATAAAATCAAATTAACATTATGGTGCAGATATGAACGTAGATACATATATAGGCTTATAATTGTATTTTGATTATAAATTAATTTATAATCACAATATTTTCAAGTACAAGAAAATTAACTACTTACTATCATTAAGAATATTTTTACAGTAGTTAAATTATGTGTTGATATTTTAGTTTTAATTGTATTGTACTTAACTGTTTATATAAAGGAAAATTATACTAAAAAGAAAACGAAAAATATTTTCCTGTCTATTAACTACCAATTAGTGATTAACAAAAATATACAAAAATTGTATGTAAATGACTAAAACAAACTTCTTATAAGTTTTGACAAAAACAATATTCTTCTATAAGATTTTCTTTTAGGACCCTGCATTTTTCAAAAACAGAATTTAAAACACGTATAACTATAACAATAACCGGCACAGCAAATTAACCTCAAATCTACATAAATGTAACACGTGTTTGTTATAAATGAGTAAAGTCTCAAATGATCGGCATACTTCGCTCCACGTCGGTTTCATTCGGTTCTCAAACTCGAGTCTGAGAGAATTCAACTCGAGTTGGTTCGTGTTAAGCCCAACTCGAATTAACTCGAGTTAGTTACTCGAGACGACCATCACTACAACCGTGTAATCAACAAAATATTTAATATAATATTAATATTTTTAAAGGAATAAATGGCACTTACTTGGCGACTTGTTTCTCAGGTCCCTCGGCGAGCGTACCGTCGCGATTGTATCGCGTGAAAACTTCGGTCTGCGCCAACAACAGTTCCCTAGGAGGCGCTTTCAAATGCTCTTCACCGCCGTACTTTTCTAACACAGATTGTTGCACCTACAACCAATAAACAGTGATGGCAATAACGACTGTTTTGTAATAATGAATAACACTGTTATGTTATTTTCCTATAACTGTTATTGTAAACTGTTGTCTGTTATCCTGTTATATTGCTGTTTTGACAAATGTTGCTGAGTACGATTGTTATATAGCTAGCTTAGTTATTCTTAACAATGATATGGCTTAGGACTGTCAGAAAATTAGGCAGTAATTTAAATAATTTAAAACTAATTACCTAATCAATATAATTTTCTGGCGTATTTAAAAGTTCATTGATCTGTACATAATTTGTTATTTACATTCAAAATTTACATTCAATATATAGATTATTAACTTATTGCAACGAATAATTTAATTTGCATACGCGCGATCGCACAACAGCAAATAATGCGTGACTAAAAAAATGACAACAGCTTAGGCACCAGCAAGCCAGCAAGTTTACCTAATTGTTATTTGAAATTACTGAAACTGGAAATCAAAATGAGTCTAATTGTCATACGAGCGAAGGTACACAATTGTGAATTTGGTATTAGTAAAATAACTATAAGAAATAAACAAATAGGAACTTTATTTCCTTATGAGAAAGGTTAATATTATAATAAGCAGTCAAGCAACAGAGCGAGCGCCTACGCAACGGATAGCTTTCTCTCGCTCGCACTTGTAGCTTGTAGCACAGTCGTACTCGCTCGCTCCGTGCCGCACACACGCAAGTGGCAACAACAACAATGCGACTAGGCGATAATTTTGTCAACAGCAACAGCAGGACAACATTATAAGCCGTTGTTAAATAACGTGTTATTCATGACGGGAAAATAATTCATTATATTATGTTATTGAAATAACGACCATTACTACCAATAAATGAAGTTGAGGTTATGATTATCTAAGATAGCTTTCTGTGTTAAGATATAATTTGGACACCGATAACATAGGACACCAATTAAAATTACTGAAGTTTCTAGATATATCGATTAACTAAAGCCTACTAGAATAGGGTAGACGGCTACAACTGATTATGGCCGTTTTATACTATAATTATCTGATTTGATCAATTTATATCTCATGAAAGTATGTCAATATAGAAAATTCAGTCAAATATTTTATTAATATTGTTTTTAGATTTCTAAAAAATGTGCAATTATTATTTACGTAATTCTAATGAAACGAACACATTTCTTGCATTCTCACATTAAAAGTAACATAATTTTTTTATATAGAAAGTATACCTATAAACGTACAAATAACAAAGTTATTTTGATATTTGTTTATATGCTCATACAAATTTAAGTTGATGGATAATCAAAATATGGAATATGTAAGGAATTAAATTCATATCATTGTTCTGACTATAACCACTCCTATAACTAATCACAGATCATATATATAAAAAAAAACAATCAATTTTTACAACAGGTAGTACTTATTGAGGTATTATTATAAAAAGAAATAGACTCCTTTTGCTCCATAAATTAAAGAGAATGAGGCACTACTTCTTTAGGTATAGAAGGACCAAAATATAAATTATTGCAGACCTTAGAATTTCTATTATCATTTTATTGTTTATTTTACACTAGCACATGCCAAAGGATATGAAAAGTTATGCCACGAAGACGCAGGGATGGTTTACGTGTCTAAAACAATAGGCAGTAATAATTTTCAGCTTAATAGTATACCTATTTATTACTCTGTATTATAAATAGACGGAATAGTATTTTAATCTTATGTACTTGCGATTTTGTGACATAAATAGTATGGATATGCCCGGGAACTTACTATTTTCAGAGATTGTAAAAATATTATATTAAACTTTCAATATAGTGTTTTATCTTTTAGCTTATTGTTGTAATAATAAGTTGTAAACATAAAATTTTACAATAAAAGCGTAAAGAAACGAAAAGCAAATAAAAACGAAAACTTTTAGGTTTATCCATGTTCCGCTTACATTGACTTTCTTTGTGCAAGTACATAAAATTAAACTAACTATTCCGAGCTATAGTACTCATAGCTCAACAATTTCAGTTTAATATGGAAAACTCTATTGAGCACCCTCTGTATGTTTTTGCTTCGTAGTTAATTAACTGACCTGTGTGGGTTGACCGAATAGCAAAACTGGCAATAACTGAAGGTGAACATAGATATGTTAAATCATTTTATTCGGAAATTACATCAAAATATAAGCATATTTGTTTTGATAAATGGAGTGAATATTTCGATAAACGGTCAAAAGAAAAAGACATTTGGTATAAAAGTATCCAGTGTCAACCTCTACGTCACCCATGATTTTACAATCTTAATGGCCGTTTTCACCAACCTTGTCTTAGCTTAGGTGACTCCTAAGTGACATGCTGTCACTTTTTATATTAACTGAAAAGAGTGAGACAGCATGTCTCTTAGGAGTCACCTAAGCTAAGACAAGGTTGGTGAAAACGGCCATAAGATCTATCAGCACTGTTGATTGAAGCCTCCGGTGATCAGAGGGCTGGCAGTTACCTCTGTCAACGGATTAGTTTGGCGATCCAAAGAGGTAATGTTGCCAGCATCCTAGTACTGTTCCCATGGGCCCCAAATTGCAGGACATTTTTTATTTATAGTTTCTAGTTTTATTTTAGATATATATAATTTAGAAGTATTTTAAGATATTTATTTTTAAGGTTTAAATTATAGTTTTAAATTGTATTTTTTAATTTAATTAATCTAGTTTAGTTTATTATATTCTATTGTACCTACATGAAATAATTTTTTTAGAACTTCGGCCATAAGTTAAGTAGAGAATATATATAGTATTATTCAATAGATTACGTTCTGGACATTATCCATCCAACAAGTTTGGATATTTAATGAAAAAAAAATAGAATCTCCTAACTGTGAAATTTGTGGTACCATGGAAGATGTCCAACACTTGTTGGTGGGATGTGTTCGTTATCAAGATGCTAGGAGAGATTTAATTAACAGATTGAAAATTAATAATACGGATGTTGGTATGTTCCACAGTATTTTGGCCCAACCAACTTCCAAAGAGGCCCATATGTTATACAATGTACTGTGCCCCCGCGACTACTTTGAGATTAACTGTGATTGTATATGTTCCGTATTGTGTATGATAATGTATATCGCACATCCTCTAAAAGTGTCATAACACAAAAAAAAGTCGATATCGAAGTAATAATACAGAAACGTTTATTTTTATCTTCTGTATATTGTGTAAAGACGCCATATCGTTTATTCCAATATTACCGGTTAGACGGTGCTAGTGTTTCTTTTGTTCCGAGAGACTTCGACGCAGGCTGAATCTAAAACAGTGCCATAACAGTGTTCCATACTTTTGCTCGCGAGTGTAGTTTTAATAATTCATATTTAAATTATATAAGAAGAATTGAAGTGAGACTTACGTAATTTACTACCACAAAATATTCAATTATAAAGGCTGTTCTAAGCAATTTTTATAGTGTTTTAGGTACATTTTTATTCTTAAGTACAAATATTCTATTCAAGTTACTTTTGAATAGTGTTTATGAGTGTTCAGATTATATTATTGTTATCTATTGTATACTACAAACTTAAAGTTGATGTGTCATTAACTAAGTAAATTGGTACTTAATTTTAGTTAATCTTTACACTTAGACTTAAACCTCTTCTGCCTCTGTCAAAATGATACTATATAGTAGAGACAGAAGAGTTTAAACCCAAGACTAAAGGTAGATCTCGTTTAGTAATAAGTCATAATATGTCGAAATCCTGCGGGATTTATTGAGAAGGAATGTTTTTTAAGAGATATTTTTATATTCCTACAAAATAATTGGTAAAGTAAGGTATTAAACGTATTGATTCATATTGTACCGATATTTTCATTTTCGAAACATTTTCTTTTCAGAATGTAGAAAACTAACATAAGACTTTTTTCAGTTTTTCCTAAAATTAAACAATATATTCGATGAGAAATAAGATTTTCGACTTACTGTCATAAAGTCAAATAAATTGTAAATCAATATAAATCATAAAAACGAAATTAATTATAGTAACCAATTCAAAAAAATCTTAAATCTCAATTTTCTCAAAACCGCTTTTTTTGTGTTACGACACTTTTTTACAGGAGGTGCGATATGTTCCGATAGGACTCACATATCCATTTGGATAAAAGTCCTTTTAAAATAAGGAGAAACAAAAAAACTGACCTGTGCCTTGAGGTGTTCGGTGGCGGTCTGGTACTTGCGCTGCATGAGCTGCAATCGCGTGGGCTCCGCCAACAAATGCACGTCCAAGCCTCTAGAGTGCGCGTCCCAAGCGAACGCTTGTGCGGCCGCGTGTGCGCACGTGTCGCCTGTGAAGCGGACAAAGTTCTCGCCCGCATACTCCGACCTGTCAGTAACAGTTCCTAGGTGTAGCCCTTCAATCACCGCGGGTCGCCGGCGCGGGTACGGCGACCCGGGATGGACCACGCCCCTTCCGTGGCCGGGGGGCGTCGTTGCTAGAGGAGATCGGGGAAGGTAGTCTAGCCTCCCTCGAGGAGGGCTCCCCTAAGCAGGGGAGCGGAGGCTGGCGGTTCCCGGAAGTAGCTTCGCGTTCCCGGGTTCTCCCTACATGCGTGAAGAAGGCCATTCCTGAGGTTTTTAGTGGGTAGGCCTCCCCCTTCTGGGGAGGAGAGCCCCACATAACCGCCGGCTCGCCACAGCCGGGGTATGCAATTTAATGCATTTTTCTCAGGGGAACAAAAAAAAGCCCTTCAATCAACATATACAATAGTTGCAAGAAAGTTTCTTTTTTGTCAAAATTGAAAAGGTCCATCAAACCAATGGTCAACTCCAGCAAACCCAAATGAAAGGACAATGCCCATATTTGTATGAGGCTCTGCCCCAGAAACGTCCAGAGTTCAGACTTATACCATTTGATAGCTCTATAACTGTACTTTAAATATAACTGCATTTTATTTTATATAAAGGACAGGTTCAAAAGTAAATGTGGATAGAAAACCATTGTTACTCTTTGAATTTTGCCAATATTTTACGTATCCAGGCAACATTGCTGTTAATAATTTATTAGGCGCTGTTTCCTCTAATCACAGGATTTGCAAAATATCTTATATAAATGGAGACATAACGAAAAAATATATATATAATGCTTGTAATTCTTGAGACAGATTTGTAACAATGTGCCTCTGTATTCGTTGAACGTGTAAACCGCAATTTAGGCAACGAAGCATTGTTATCAACAAAAGTTAAAAAACCTAAAGCACAAACGAATATCCAAAATCAGGTAGACAACTCAATAAATCCGTTAAAAAAGAAAGCCTGGTGTCAATTATTTATATAGCAGAGAGAAATACGGCGAGCGAGCAATACAACTACGAAAATAACAAAATGCAGACGCAGAATTCTGAAACTTAAAAATAATCGTTTTGTACTTATTTAATATCATGAAAGCCGCTAGGTATCAGTAGCAGTTTCAAATTGAAAAAAACTGAATGAAAAATGAAGTTGACCCAAAGATTGAGTATTGAACTAAAATAGTATACTAATCTGAGATATTGAACGAGAGTGTTGCTGGAAAGAAGACTATTGGTAGACGATTTATATGGATGCACAGGGCTGCGCAGAATGAATGTGTCACAGTGATAGTAGTGATGGGACTTCGCACAAATTATCGAAAATGCTAATTCGATGTCTTTGTATCGCTCCCTCTCATCAAGCCATTACAAAATGCTCTATGATCAGGAATACTAAAGGCAAACGGGCAGAAATTAGTCTTAGTCTTATATATATATATAGACTAAGACTAAGTATATATATATATAAATGCGACTTCAATGTCGACCCATGGCTTAAGCCTTGGATTATATACTACTCGGTTATATTATCTGTGGACCTGAAAGGAATTTGAAGTCCCTCGCAATTCATTATGAATATAATTATATTACACTAGAATAATAATAATTAAGATAATAATTGTTTACAATATAAATATCCTAGCGATGCTTGTTTAGCACACCAGCACGTCGACGTAATACGCTAACGGAGAGCCATGGCTTAAATCGGGTATGACTCGTTAACTATTTTAAAGTTATCTTAAAAGTTAATCCGTTTACACATAGAAATGTTAACTTTGTTAATTAAAAGATTAACAAGTGAATGTACACCTATGCCAATCAGCAATATTACAGTATGTAATACTGGCACATATAAATGCCGAGTAGATTGTACAGAGACCGCATCGCACTAATAACTATCAACCAAACCAAAAACATACTGGAACTATCTCACCAACGTAACATATTAAATTCGATGCTTTTGAATTTTTGTCGACCGTTCGTATAGGTTTAAGATTCTGGCTGATGCCAATCGCTCTATCGCACTAATTTATAATAGCCAACGTATCAAACAGTGATAGCGTTACGTGTTCGTGAAAAGCCTGCCATATGAAATGTTACGTTAGTCGTAGACGTAGTTAGATACAGACAGGAATGTGTCATTTCACAGAACAATAAAACATTCATTCAAACATTGATAGTTGTGATTCGCATTTATTTAAACTCGATAATAAAATGAAGGCGCTCGATTATAGATAAGAGAGAGAATTTTAACATCCATGGATATCTAAATGTTATTGACGTAATTCATCGTGACTTATCGATATAAACACCTCCAGCGATTTTTTCGCCATCACTAGCTGGCCATTATTCTTTACCACAGACTAAGCAATTACAACGGAAATGACAAAATATCAATTGAAAAATATATTTTAATAGTTATTTATCCAATGCTTTATCTGATTTTTAATTGATCTCAATATTTTTATTATATTTAAATAAGACATTTCGTCAGATTCATTATTCTGGGCGTGCTGGGGCAGGAATGGGCATTGTCCTTTCAAGTTTCATTCTCTTTTTATGCAGTTAAATTTCATAAAATAACACAATGTAGAGTAGCGAGCCAAGGATAATGAGTGAAATAACATAGTTTACTATGATGACATTTAGATACAGACATTATTTAAATATTTAAAGATACTTAAAAATTTAAAGTAACTGTTAATGGAAATTAATAAAGAACAGTGAAGATTTATTTTGGGATGCAGCTAGAATGTCATTTTTAAA
Source organism: Scirpophaga incertulas (assembly GCA_036419045.1). Lineage (NCBI taxonomy): Eukaryota > Metazoa > Arthropoda > Insecta > Lepidoptera > Crambidae > Scirpophaga > Scirpophaga incertulas. Next base: position 3,022,261 of record CM071631.1, on the reverse strand, counting down.
ATGACTCTTTGTACAAAACAATTATTAAAAAATACATCAAGTCTGTAATTATTATGGTTTTGTCATAAAAGAATGCCACTCACTCTGCGCCATTAGGGTTGGGGTTGTCCCTCATTGAGCGCGTTTTCGGGTCGTAGTATGCAGAGTTGGGGTCTAAGTTCCTCAGATATTTGGCTGTATCTTCTCTGATACGCAAGTTACGAACTGTAATGCGTTGTTTAGAATCCACCTGAGGACAGAGACAATACAATTAAGTACAATTAAAGTAGATAATAGTTACATCACTACAAAGTTGCTTTCTCTCTCTATATATCCCTATGTATGCTTAAATCTTTAAAACGACGCAACGAATTTTGATGCGGTTTATTAATAGATATAATGATTAAAGAGGAAGGTTTATATGTATAATAACATCCATTAAATAGTTGAGGTGTCTAATGTGATCTCGTAAATAATAAAAACATATCCGCTAACAATGCAAACAATTATATACAATGTTCACAGTTTTTCTGTAGTGTATTTAGTATCAGCTAGTTAGTTACGCTAGTTTACTTATAATTAACTAAGGCCCAAATATTGTTTATGGTAGGCCCGTAGCCCTTGATGGGGATGTATATATGGGGTGTGATTATGTTGCTATTAATTCTATCAGATGCTGCATATTGATATTATGTGAAACTGTAACTCTCACTAATGGTCTCACTAATAAAGTTATTGCTAAACACATCATGGAATATATGAAATAACTAAAATTAGCCTTAGTTAGATACAACAATCAGATGTGTAACTGAATTCAATTAATTACAGAGTTGCTGTATAGTCACCATATTTATTTCGTTACCTTGGTACCAGGCATGTCAACTTCGTCCACATATTTGTCCTCGTCTTCTTCTACATTGTCCTCATCTTCAACTGCTGAAGGGTCTGCAACAAGAAGATACATTTATTTATCAGATACGGGAGGGAGGGACACAAGCCCTTATTTTTAACGTAGGGAAATTCAGTTACGCATACCTTGTGCTCGGGAGCAGCACGAGGTTTTGTTGGACTCTCCACCAAAGAGGGACACAAGCCTACCTTAACTACATTAAGGCAATTAGGTAGTCACCAATGCTCAGTCTATATCATAACTTCACATTAATGAGGAACTCATCAAAGCCAGTTAATTGCATAGCAATATGTATGGGTTTAAAGGTTAAATGTATTGCAAAAGATCATGATAAACTTTTGCTTCTTATATTTTACAATTTTTTGAATCACTTATATTATATTCATTATTATACTACATAATGTGTTTATGACAGGGTGATATTTAAATAGAAACAAATCAAATCTAAAAAGAATCAATATACAAAATACCTTGCTCCAATTTCTTTGCACGTAATTCCCGTTTAGCTTCCTCAACTTTCTGGTATTCCTCAATTATAGCTTTATGCTGAGATGGGTCATAGCCATTCCAACGATCTCTTTTACCATCGTAGCTGAGGTTTAAATTTGGTTGGTCGAATTCATCTGCAGCTATGCCGACATTTGTGAATTTGGCTCCAATCTGTTATGAAGATATTTAAATTATAGATTATAGACACAACTAATAAATTAAGTGTATTAAATTAATTAAGTGTATCTGTACTATTTGGACTTTATTTGTCTGTAATGTGAAAACTGCTATAGCTATTTCCTTTAGCCATCCATCTTTAGACTAGATAAATAAGTGTCAAAACTAATAAAAATAATAATCAAAGTGGTTTATAAATATTTTTATAGATGTATATACCTTTCGGGGTCTTTCTAAACAATCTTTCTTCTTGTGTGTCAATGCTCCACAATTTTCACATGCACCTTTTCTATATTTTGTGGAAACTTTTGTCTGTAAACATAAATTAAGGTGTGAATATAATATAATGAGTTTACATACACAATATAATTATAAATGATGATACAATTGAGAAACAGAGATGTATTTCAACAAAACTTAATGGTTGTATTTCCACTTACTGTGTCTACACCTTTGTGGTAGTATGTGTCAAGTCTGGTAAATTGAGCTTCTCTGTCTTCCTGTGGACGCTGGTGTTTCAATGTTGGCCCCGAAGTGCCATAATACCATGGAGCGGATGATATGTACTGTGGTATATGTGGATTTATGTCTTTTCCTACAAAATGTGCAATCAATTGAATAACACTGCATACTTTGCCTAGTAATACATTAAAAAAACAAAAAAAAAACATTTTTGAATAGAAATGCAATATAACCAGTCTCAGTTCTAAAATCATTTGCACAGGTAATCCTAATATCTTTCTGTCGGGAATAAGCAGTACTTGTGTAATTGTAAGGGACTGGCGTCAACTGATTTGTGAAAAGTAGTTTAAATAGGTGGTTAGCAGCTGTCCATTAATCACATGATCTGTTTTAGCATTTTTTAAACCCCCCCTCCCCCTTGGTGATACGTAGTGAGGTTTAAGATTCATCTGTGTAAAAATCGTGCATTTGACGAAAAAATAAATACACATAATATCTTACTACACCCCCCCCCCCCCTTGTGTTATTTTCGTGATTTTTATTATTTTTTATCAAACCCCTCCCCCCCTTTCAAGCCTCACGTGATTAATGGACAACCCCTTACAGTAATAAAATGCTGTGTAAGACTTTCAAAATCAAAATTTTAAATATTACAGAATTAATAATAATTTAAGTATTTGATAAGCTATAAAGTCAATTAAACAGACAAATAGTATGCTTTTTAAATAAAGGTAAAAAGTTTTTTCTACCTGATGGTTAGCGGGTAAGGCCACCTATAGTTATAGTTATTGTGAGATTTGCAAAAATTCCTCAATCGATACAAGAACCACAGTATATGTTTGTTGCCAATTTGTGACAACATATAAAGTAAAAAAAGTAATGACAAGATACAAAAGTCGTTGCACCAGGTAATTTCAGACATAGTAAAATAAGCAAATGATTTTGATATAGTCATCCTCCGGTTCACTGACATACCTGTCTCGTCTACAGCCGCTGGAGCTGTACCAGCTTTCCTGGCTTCTTCAAGTTCCTTAGCCTTACGCCAGTCCTCTCGGGATTTCTTCTTTGGTTCGTCATCTTCTTCACCCGTATCATCTTTATTACGCAGTATTGAAGATACTGCAACTCGTGTATTGGTCATCATTATGCTTAAAAGCTGTTATTCCATGCATTTAATATTACGATTTAAATAAACAATCTGGAATAATAACACATTAATAAACACATACACACTTGACATTTTGACATTGACACCACAGACTAAATAGTAGATACTAGACCTGAGTCGATCGCGATTGATCAAATCACTGTGATTCGATCGCGTAGCATTTATGAATGATCGAGTCACGACCCACGAAAAGATTCGATCACCGAGATCGACTGGGTCACGGTAACTCGGTCCTGAGTCACGATCATTTATGTACCTGTGTATTGAAAACAAATTGTTACAATTCATTTTCGTTTTTATCCTTGTAAATGTTTACTTACCACATTATGAAAAGTTAATAGTGGTAATTAATAGCAAATCAATTATTAAATTAGCAAAATGACCAATCGTGATGGATTTATATCCATTTACGAAAGTCTAAGCGATACAAAAAAACAATAACAATTCAGTGAGTTTTTCGCAGCTTTCAACTATGTATGACAGACGCGTATTTTATTTCATTTATAAAATTTACGTCTAGCAATGAACACTATGAGATATAAAATGTGTGTTAAAAGTTATCTATTTATATATAACATAATCATATAATAATCGTATCTAAAATATTTGAGTACCAAATTTTCTCGTAGCCCAACCAAACGAGCGTGACCCAAAACGTACAATAGCCACCCGATCAGAGACCCGAGACCTGTTGAACACCCAACCCGCTACCTCAATCAATCGATCATTTGATCGAATCATTGTGATCGAATCACCAAGCCAATGGGTCGCGATCGACCCGGGTCGCAACAAATGATCGATCGACACAGGCCTAGTAGATACTACGTATATTGACACTGTTCACATTTTTTTTGGTTAATTTTCCCATTCTGGAAAGGCAAAGGGAACGATGTCCATACAGCCAATTGTTCGCTTTTTTTCTTCAATTCCTTATTTTTTCACTTTTCTTCCTTATTTTCTTCTTTGATATATTTAGTATAGGTTGTCGCCATGTCGGTTGTATCGAAGATCACAGATCTTATTCAGTCACTATTCATTGAAAACAAATTCAAGGAAAAAATCCAATTCTTTGATTTAAAAACTATCTCAAGTTGGTAGTATTTTTGATTTAATTTAAAATCAAACAAAAAGTAATAAAGTAAAGAAAATCCGAGTTAAAATAGATAATAATATCGAAAGTTAAATATTTAGAGGAATGATTAATCATTCCTCTAAGATTAAATATCAAATACAGTTGTTTTCATAAGTTCAAAAATAGCTTTAAAGCCATTTTCGTTTCTTAAAAGCTGCGGCAGAAAGCGCGGGATATTTTCAGGTGTTTTATATATACACAGAAGACGATCGATCAAAACCAATCTTCGTTTCGTAAAACTACTACAATCGAAGAAAAGATGGTGAAGACTTTGGCTAATTGATTGAAGGCAATAATTACAATTAGAAGAAGTTACTACATTTAACCTTAAATAGGTTAGGTTAGATAACTTTAAATGAACATTGAAACGACAGTGTCAAACGTAAACGACATATAATTGCGAAAAATTGTCGCCCGAAATATTCTTTTCCTTTGCAGAAGACAGTGACCACAGATAAGTATACTATTTTTTTTATCTCTCTTCTGGCTTGCACGACTTGTGCATTAGCCACAAACAAGGGTATAAGGTAGGGAAACAATACATATTTTGCATCAAGCATCAGCTTGTTGACGCCACATTGAAAA